>JAOPSE010000035.1:16427332-17770288 GCA_029449295.1 Zea luxurians
TCTCTAAATTGTAAAATATAGAAGCTAAAATAAAGTTTTAGTTTTCGTATTTAGCAATTTAAGAACTAAAATGAAATAACATGAAGGGACTAAAATTAGTCCGTAGAAATTAAACACCCCACAAGTTCAGTTTCCATGAGCCACCGGAAAGCCGAGGCACCTCGTTGCCCCGCCCCTGCTTTGCCCATGAAGGCATGAACTGAACGATTTGTGCCGCGCTTGCGATTTTAGTTTTTGAGAATATATTTGGTGCACATGAATGTTTGTGCATATAGTATACATATTAAATTATTACTATCCATTTTAGATTTAACGTTTCTGGTTGCTCGTTATATTTTACAAATAACATCATCCACTACTACACTCCACTACTTTGGAGGGTGTTTTTTTTACAAAATACACAGAGCAACCAGATACGTTAGATCTGAAATGTATGATGGTAATTTAATATGTGCACCATATACACCAACTCCAATATATTTTCTTAGTTTTTTCCTCTCATATGCTTTCTTTCAAAAAATGATATGGCTGAGCTACTTAAGTTGACTTTATTCTCTTTTGCACTTTCTACACGAAACAAACCTACTTATCATACATGAGTGTGGATCGTTGAGATTTATTTTAAATTTTATTATATGTATACGAACCAAGCACAATAAACTTTAATAAACACTAGTAGGATTGTATGGATTTCTTGTAAAATGATGAATTAGGACGACTAGTGGTATTTTACAGTACTAAGAGCTAGATTGGGAACTCTATTTTTTCAAGGAATTCCTATTTTTGTAAGGCTCCATTTGTTTTCTTTCATTTTGAGGAATTGAAACTTACTAATGAAATAGACTATTTTTTAGAATGTGATATATACCCCACTTTCCAAAGTTATCATATAAGCCTATCTCAAATCATGGGGTGAAGATGAAAATTGATTCTATAGATTTATATGTTATGTTTCCTATGTATAACTTATAGCATACTCTTCTACTTGCTTCGCTATAACATAAATATAGTATATAACTACCCTCTCATATGATTTAGAATAATATACAATATATTACATATATAAATATATGAATTTAATTAGTTTTGTCTAAATTATAATTATTAAAATGGAATTTAATTCCAACGAAACAAACGAGGCTTAAAGGAAAATGAACTAATTTCCCTTAAAAAAAGGAAAATCCCTTAGAAAATAGAGTTTCAAAATAACACTAATAGAAATAGATCATCGGGATACCCATCCTATCATCTAAACTGTATCCGAGCTTGGCACGACGACAAGATCGATCGCATTGGTTTAGGCCACGGTGCCGCCGCTGCTGAACAGGCCCTTGTCGAATACCCTCTCCTCTCGTCGCCCATACCGTCTGCCCCTGCACCGCCGGCACCAAGTGGTCAGTCGCGTACCGCGGCCACGTGCATGAGCGTGCCGTGCTTCTGCACGTACCCGGCGAGCTTCTGCTCCTGTCCGACGCGCGCTTCTCTTCTGCCACACGGCGCCGGGCGTCCTGGAAGGCTGGAACACGACGAGCCCATCCTCCGGCTCCGTAGCCACGTGTTGGTGCCGATCTGGGCGCCAATCACTGTGTTGAGAACCGGTAGCGGTGCTGTCTGTGGAGGCATGGACGGTTCGCGGTCAGGGGTCGGACGGTCCTGATCTAGCGTAGAAGTTGGTTCTCTGCCTGACGGGTCGGACGGTCCGCACCTGGAGGACGGACGGTCCGCGCGTGCGCAGGGGCGGCGGAGTTTACCGGCAACGCCTGGATCTCGCTGCCGGGAGGGACCCCATCGGGTAGGAGATGTCCTAGGCCATGTCTAGGGTTGGTAGGCCACCCTAGACACATCTAATCGACGTATAGCCAAAGAGAAGCAGAGAATTTAGAGTTGAGGAAAGGCTAATCTAGAACTAAACTAGAACTACTCCTAATGCCTAAGGTAAAAAGGGTAAACTGATTATTGATTAGATTGTTTGATGATTAATCGGTTGTATTCCTCTATATTTATAGAGGAGGGGTCTGGACCCGTTACAACCAATCTCCCGAGTTAATTCTGTGAATTTAGCTAACAACTGTAGCAAGAAACTCGGAACCCTAATTAGCTCTGCGCGCGTGTGGACCGTCCGCGCTACTGTCGCGGGCCATCCGGACCGTGGACCATCCGGCCTCAGGGCCAGACTGTTCGCCCTGCCTATTTTGGTGCTCAACATATGCCCCTGCCTTTTGGCGGAGCTGAGTGAACCAAAAGAAACTAACTCGATGCGATCATATCGGTTTTCTTAGGCATCTTGCCACATATATACGAGGATAATACTGCTTGAGGAAACGTCCATTTAATGCCTTAGGCAAGTCTTTGCATTGTAATGTTTGCAAAAAATAGGCGTTATCGGACATCACCTGCATGACCTTGTAAGGTCCTTCCCAGTTTGACGACCATTTCCCAAACTTCCGGTCTTTATTCCTTAGAGGAAAGATAGTCTTCCATACTAGGTCCCCTACCTGGAACGTTTAGCCTTGACCTTCTTGTTGTAAGCTTTGACAACTATAATCTTGTCCTTTCTATTTCTCCTAAAGTTGTCAATCTCTTGTCGGTCACTTCATCAATATTGTTCGTCATCGAATTATAATAATCATCGATAGTTAGATCATTTTGTTTTGCGAACCTGACATCATCGAATTATAATAATCAAACTTCCTCTTATTTCCACAGGCAACACTGCTGCCTGCCCATAGACAAGCTCAAAGGGAGATACTTTAGTAGCACGGTGTTTAGATATCCTATGATCCCATAAAGCTTCGGACAAAATTCTATGCCACTGTTTAGGATGATCAGATATTTTCTTTTTATCAGGCTAATCAATGTTCTATTACTAAACTCGGCTTGCCCATTGGCCTAAGCATAATATGGAGAAGAATTGAGCAATTTGATTCTATATAATTCAGCAAACTCACGTACCTCCTTTGACATGAAAGAAGCCCCCTGATCTATAGTTAAGGTCTGGGGAATGCCGAATCTATGAATAATATGCTTAGTTATGAACTCAATTACCTCCATGTGTGTCATGTTTTTTAGAGCAATGGCTTCAGTCCATTTAGTAAAGTAGTCATTGGCAACTAACATAAACTGATGCCCCTTTGATGATGAAGAATGAATTTCTCTATAAAGTCCAATCCTCATTCTCTGAAAGGTCAAGATTTAATGATAGGATGTAATTTGGCTGCAGGGATCATCTGTAAGTCACCGATTTTTGACATACTTGGCATCCTTTATAGTACTTGAAACAATCGGCTATCATGTTAGGCCAATAGAAGTTAGATCTTCGCAATAACCACTTCATCTTCGGTGCCGATTGATGGGTACCACAAATTCCTTCATGTACTTTGGCCATGGCTAATATAGCATCACTTGGGCCCAAACACTTATGCAGGATGTCATCGACCGTTCGGCGGTAGAGTTCATCACTCATTAAAACATACTTGAAAGTCGTACGTTGAACGTTCCTATCCGTCCTAACGCTGTGATTTCGTAGGCAATCAACTATGGGTGTCCTCCAGTCAGTTTCATTGGCTTTGTTATCAGCCGATTCTACTAGGAGGACTTCCCTGGCAACCATGGACGATCTGGAGTCCTCATCCGGGCGGTCCGTGACCTGGGCCTTGCACCAGTTATCAGATTTTCGGTGTTGTGAAATTTCCCTCGCTTTATCCGATAACCTGATACATCTTGTGCCAAATTGTTAGCTCTGTGATTCTCAACCTTAGAGATGTGTCGAATGCTAAATTCATCAAAAGAATGAATTATGCCCCAACATTTTTCAAGGTAACTATTTAGAGTACCATCAAAACATTGATACTCTTCTAATACCTGTTGGACAACCAGCTGAGAATCACGAAATGCCTTCCCATGTTTTACTCCCATACAACTTAAAAGCTCCAAGCCAGACAAAAGGGCCTCATATTCGGCTTAATTGTTAGTGCAATAAGTTTCTAATTGGCTAGCGAAGTCAAAGTAGGTGTTACTTGGTGAAACAAGCACGATGACGATCCCTTGTCCTTCATTGCAAACCGATCCATCAAAGTATAGGGTCCAGAGAGTAACAGTGAGGTATGATATATATACTATATAAGTATCCTCAATCCGATGTTCTACAATAAAATCCGCTATGACCTGACCTTTCATGGATTTCAATGGTTCATAGGCCAAATCATATTCTATAAGTGCATAAGCCCATTTACCAATTCTACCACTCATAATCAGGTTTTGCAACATGTATTTGATCACATCAGTTTGACCAGAAACAGTGCAATGACTATACAACAAATAATATCTACACTTGGTGCATGCATAAAATAGGCATAAGCATAACTTCTCGATGAAAGTGTACCTCGTTTCAGCATCCACCAGCCTCAGACTTAGGTAGGTAACCACATGCTCCTTTCCTTTGGTCTCTTGCGTCAGAACAGCTCCAATAACTTTATCTTCAGCTGCAATGTATAATCTGAATGGTACTCCTACCTGTGGCGCTTTTAATACAGGAGCCAAAGACAAATACTTTCTAATGAGATCAAACGCTTCTTGTTGTTCTGCCCCTAGGTGAATTCGACATCATTTTAAGCCGAAGGATAGGAGTGAAGGCATCAATCTTCCCGACTAGGTTAGAAATAAACCTTCGTAAATAATTTAATTTGCCGAGGAACTTCTGCACTTCAAGCTTACAGGTCGGAGGTCCCACATTACGAATGGATTTAATTCGGTCAGGGTCTATCTCTATACCATGTTCATGAATGATGAATCCTAAGAACTTACCAGCCAACACTCCAAAAGCACATTTATGTGGGTTCATTTTCAGACCATACCGATGCATTTTATCAAAGGCTTTGCACAAATCAACTATATGAGAACTAAACTCAGCCGATTTGACTATGACATCAATGTAGACTTCCATAGTGTTTCCCAACAGCTCGTGAAAGATCAAATTCATAGCCCTCTGATAAGTAGCACCAGCATTTTTAGACCAAATGTCATGACAACCCACTCAAATAAACTGTTGGGGGCCTTTGTCCTCCGAAGGTCCTCAAAAACATAATTTAACAATGTATTCCAAGTATGGTTTATGGATAGGTATCTTTGGATTTATGATAAAAGCATACACGATGAGGAGCCTGATTGTGACGAAGGTTGCCGTTGCTCCGAAGCTATGCGGAAGGGAGCTTCGGCTAAATCGCAGAAAAGGGAACCGACTTAAAAGGGAAAAGGCTGTTCAGTCCTCATAGATTTTTCTATAAGCCAATAGTAAATGTAAAGGGTATAATTGTAATTTCTCATAGGCTGTGTCCTGTGCCTATAAATAGATGAACAGTACCCCCGTACTGTTCACGCGGACTTGTACTCATTTTTGCGTCACGGTTGTACTTTCACTTTCTGTCAAGCCGAAGGTACGAATGTAATTCAATATTGTCATCATTTATTTATGATTATATAATAGGAAATGTGTATGATGATGTTATACGTTTGTTCATATTATCCCTTATGTTTTACATGTCTCATTCGCCCTTGATATGTATATATATATTTATGTTGAAATGATGAAGGTATGTCTTTCATGACCTTCGTCCGAAGATCATTATATCCTTAAGGAAATAATGTTCCGAAGGACGAAGGGCATTACAAGTAACTTGTTTTTTTTGTGTTGCCTTGTTCTCAATTTATAGCATTTGAGAACAAGTCCCCAACATTGGCGCCCACCTCCGGTGAACCCTTTTCGACCACCTTCGGCAAGCACTGACCTTCATCATGCCGCCGAAGAATGCTTCAGCGCCAGGGACTGCCGCACTACAGCCACTGGACCCAAATCAGGAGACCCTTTCTCTTCGAGAGGCCCGAAGCCAGAAGAGGAAGGCCACTAGCCCAACGCTCCAGGAGGAGGAGTTGGACCAAGAAATCAGAAACATGGAGATAATCCATCAACAAGTACAAAGAAGAAGGACAAGATGGCTCGACTGGCTGATCTTCAAAGGCAGATTGACAAAGCCACTGAAGAAGTACGCCATCTTGCTCAAGATAAGCAAGATCGAAGGCCTCAACACAGGGAGCTTCATCAAGAAGGCCTATTCAATGAGGATGGATGGTATGATGATTTTAATCATGATACCTTTACCTTTGATGATGCTTCTTCCTTAGCAGCAGAACTGCAGGCTATCCCATGGCCCCCATCATACAAACCACCTCAACTCCCTATGTATGATGGGCATTCGGATCCGAAGCAGTTTTTGATGAGTTATGAGGCAACCATATCTTCATATGGAGGCAATACAGCTGTCATGGCCAAATCCTTCGTCATGGCAGTTTGGAATGTGGCCCAAACATGGTATTCTTCTCTTCGGCCAGGGACTATTACTTCGTGGCAGAAGCTTAAGGATATGCTACTGACAAGCTTTCAAGGATTTTAGACGAAGCCGGTCACAGCTCAGGCTCTGTTTCAATGTACGCAAGACCATGAGGAGTATCTTCAAGCATACGTCTGAAGGTTCTTGCGTCTCAGAGCACAGGCGCCTACAGTGCCCAATGAGATTGTCATTGAGGCCATGATCAAGGGGCTTCATCCAGGACCTACTGCCCAGTACTTCACCAGAAAACCTCCACAGACTCTGGAGAAGTTGCTTCAAAAGATGGATGAATATATTAGGGCTGATAATGACTTCCGCCAAAGAAGGGAGGAAGCTTACAGGTTCTCCGAGATGACTAGGGGCTTCGGAGGAAGAATACACCTGAGGCATGTCAGGTCAATTCACAACACTCAGAATGATGACAGAGGAAGTCAGTTGCAGAAGCTCCGGTATTCTTCACAATCTTCGGGACAGCAACAAATCTTTTTTCGGCCGCCAGCTCCAAGAGGCAGAGGCGCCAGGGGCTTCGGAGGAAGATATGGGGACCAACCCAGGAAGATTTACTGTCTATTTTATGGTGAAGACAAGGGCCATACTACAAGAATGTGCCAAATCACCATCCAAAAGTAGAAGGAGATCGCAGAAGCCGAAGCCCGACAAAGTCAACCGAAGCAGGTCCTACATACTGCTTCGTGTCACTCACCCTACATACCAGAGTATGTGGGTAATCATTCTGCAGCTTCTGTTGCTTCGGCTAGTCAGCCATAGGCTTCTTGGCCACAGCTTCCACCTCCGCCACCACTACAACCTGCCTATTCACGAGGTCAATAGCCAGAAGGGAGCCATCAGACTCATCAGCAGTGAGAGCTCAGGGAGGAATCCGAAGCTCGCACAGTCATCAGTACTGTGCTAGAGTCAAAACACATCTATTGAGAGATATCCTACCTCTGAAGCATTTTACATTCATTGTCATTTTCTTTTTAATAAGGAACAATTGGTGTAAATCTAGTCTTCTTGTCACTTTTAATTTCTTGTAATAGCTTCATTCTTGTCATAATGAAATATATCTTTCCTACAGACTTACGAAGCTCAAAAACTGCCGAAGCTAAAAAGTCGTTCCTAAGGAATGCAGACCTAAAAATTACATTGCAAGTTTTACCGAAGCTACAAAAGTTGTTCCTAAGGAACGCAACGTAAGTTTGCCGAAGCTACAAAAGTTGTTCCTAAGGAACGCAACGTAAGTTTGCTGAAGCTACAAAAAGTCGTTACTAGGGAGCACAGCGTAAGTTTGCCAAAGCTACAAAAAGTTGTTCCCAAGGGAGCGCAGTGTAAGTTTTCTGCTCAAAAGTCGTTCCAAAGGGAATGCAGAGCCAAATACCGCTGAAATATAAGGCGAAGCGCGAAAAGTCAACGCGAATACCGCCGAAATAGAAGACGAAGAAGTTCAAAAGACGTTCCTAAGGGAATGCAGAACTTACACCGAAAAATAAGCGGTGAAGCCGAAAAATAAACGACAAAGAGACTTTTGATGGTTCCTAAGGGAACGCAGATATTGTGTTTCAGTGTGGGTACGTGTCTTCGGCATTAGCATCATTCTTTGCATCATATCATCGCATCATATCGTATAGCATCACATCATACATCATATCACATCAATAGCATCAAAATGGAAGCGAGGCCGATCTTCAGAGAATGCTTTATAAAAAATGAAAAGATGCCAAGGCATAAAGTAAGCTGATAGTTACAGCTTCATCAGTTCTGATGTGGAAGGAGGGATCTATTCTTTACGAAGCATTGATGATTTTACAAAGGGTGGATGATTCTTACGAGGCATAAAAACACTTCTCTACGAAGCATGAAAAGAAGGGAAGATGTTTTTTCGCCGAGGGCTCAAAAACGGTATGTACATAAAGTTTCATGCATCGCAAAGAACTGAATTACAAGCAATTCATATATTACATTCAAATCTTATAAGCACCGAATATTACAAACATAGTTCAACAAATGTTACATTAATATTCTAGAAAATGTTTTTATAATAGCTACTCTTCTTCCTTCAGAACTTTTTCTGCACCTTCGGTTAGCAGTTTGGTAACAACTTCATCTACAATAGCTTCAGCCATATAATAATTTCTACTGCTTTCTTTGTCTCTGGGTCGGCCAGTGGGTCGAATGACTCTAGGGGAGGGGATAGTTCAGCTATGGTAGAAGACATAAATTAGTTCAAAGTCACAAAAATAAACAACAAGCTAAAAGCCATTAAGTGATACATATCCGTCTTTCGAGTTCCACAACTTTTTCAGCTTCTTTCGTAGCTTCTCGAGCGTCATGAATATCTTTTTCGCTCTTCTTCATTATTTCATGAGCCATCCCTCGGCCGCCATTTTCCCAAATATTAGTGAAAAATTTTCCACCTATTGAACTCGCTTTGGCCGAGGGGTCCTTCGTATCGTCGATGGAGAAGGCAGCTTCGGTCTGGGCCAAGGTTTTAACATGTTCACAACCTGCCTTCTCCAAAATGGCTGCAACCCCCCTCGCACCAGAGAATGCACAGACAACCCCGCGGTCACTCAAAATCTCCTCAAAAGCTTCGGCTTCATTACTGATCCACTCGATGACGCCCTCAGGGTCGCCCCGTATGAAGTTGTCTTTGTTTGAGTAGGCGCCCACGTTGGCAAAGGTAGTCTTTATCTTTTTTACACATTCCACAGATTTTTCAAAACATCTTTCTTTTGATGCGCGAAGCTCTGCAACTGTTTTTTTCAAAATAATTTTTCCAGTACTCACTGGCATCTCGGTTAGCTTCGGCAACAGCGCATTTTAATTTGGCCTCAGCCAGTTGTTTTCGAAGGTCTTCAATCTCATTCTTTTGAATTTCAGATTGAGCCTTGAAGTTAGCTTCATCCCCCTTTACTTTGTCCACCAATGTAAGTAGAATTTTGTCTTTTTCCGTGGCTTCGTTTCTCAGCTTGATAACCTCTATTCGAAGGTTGTTGAGAGCAATAGTGCAGCTCTAGTCTTCAGAATTCTTTTGCGCCCTTAAAGCGTTGCTAAGTATTAAGCCCTACAAGAAAGAATGAATGGATTAACATGAGAATAAAAGACTCTATTACAGAATCCATAAGCTTCAAAATTCACAACTTTTGTACCTTCGGGAGCAGGTACAAAGGCCAACTTCGAGCTTCGGAAACCCATACTTCTGGCAATCTCCCAACAGACAGATAATTCTTTGTTGTCTGGGAGACAATACAAGAAATTATCTTCATCCGTACCATTAAACACTAAGGCCCCTTTCGGGTACTTCAGTTCTCGGGCAGAGTGTCTAGCTTCAAAAATTTCTTCCTTAGATAATCTTTTTCCCGAAGCATGTCGAATAACATAATCAAGGTCTTTGGAAGGTGCTTCGGGAGCAGGAGCGGTAGCTTTTTCAGGCAAAGTCTGTTCTGTAGCCTCTTCCTCCGATGCCTTCTCTTTAATTTCCAAGGGTTTTTTCTTAGCAGACTCTGAAGGCCCAGCTTCGGCACTAGCCTGGCTCATTGCAGCTTTGGTTTCGGTCAGTTTTGTTTTAGCTTCGATTTGCATTTTCGTAGCCTTGGCAATTTTCCCTGGAGTAGAGCTTGAAGCCTTTACCGTTTCTAGCACATCTAGTACACTTGCCATCCTTCTTCTTTTGGGAGTGGCCGCAAGACCTTTTTGTATCTTCGGCATTGGTACTTCTGCCGAAGGGCTAAAAACTTCTAACATTTTTATTCCTTCAGTCTCTGGCTTTTCGGCCTTATCTTTACCAGTCTTTGCCTCAGCCTGCTCGGCTGAGGGTGCCTTTGGCATGGTAGCCGGTTCTTCAGCCTTCTGCATAGGAGGAATTAGCTCTTTCGGATCAGCAGCTGAAGAAGTCGTCCCACCAAACTCGGGCACCATGGCTGGCTCAATATAACGGGGCCGGTGGGTGAGGACTTTTAACTTTTTACTCTTCGGCGCAGGCTCGCTTGGAGCAGCCGAAGCAACAACCTTTCCAGAGGTTGCACCCTTTCTTTTCTGCCCCCATGGCGGGTAGCGATAGTCAGGGTACACAAATCCTATAGCATCAAACACCCTATTTAATCTTTTCTTTTTTCGGCTCCCGAAGGCCGCAGATAGTGCATTATCTTCGGACTTGGAATATGCTCCAAGTAACTCATCGCTAGTATTTTTAACACACTTCAGCCAGTCATCATCTGGTTCAACAAACTGGTCCCCAAACCTGAAGGTGTATTTCAATCGAACCAGGCTGCCTTCGCTAGGGTTAGTGATGGTTTCTTTCGACATTTCCCAGCTGTCTATCAGTGGCCATATCCTGTAGGCTACATGTTCTTGAAGTAAGTCTCTTGTCCTAATAAAAGAGCAAACTGTGCTGAAGGCCCTTCGACATGCTTCGGCTGCCTCATCAATTTCTACCTTCGGCTTTCAGAGGCCGAAGCGGGACCAGATGGGGCGCATGATGATCTCTTTAATGTCTTCTCTCGCCTTCAAATCATTTTTCACATAGAACCACTCTTCCATCTGTTGGGGGCCTTCGTCCTCCGAAGGTCCTCAAAAACAAGATTTGACAATGTTTTCCAAGTGAGTTATATGAACAGGTATCTTCGGACTCAGATTATGAACATGGAGTACGGTCAGGACGAAGCCTAAGCCAGACGAAGGGGGATTGAGATGAAGGACGGGCTGATTACCAAGCTGTACAAAGGATGGTGCACAGCCGAAGCTATGCGCAGAAAAGCTTCGTCGCGATAGCAGAAAGGGGAACCGACCTAAAGATGAAAAGACTACTTAGGCCTTAATAGATTCCCATAAGTCATTAGCAAATGTAATGGGCATGAATGTAATTTACATGGGCTGCGTCCCACGCTTATAAATAGATGAACAGTACTCCCGTACTGGTCACGCTGACTTGGCATTTGCTTTTGCGTCATCTTTACACTTTTGCCTTCCTGCAATCCAAAGGTACACTTGTAATCTGAAGTCATTTCTATTTTTCTATGATAATAAAATAGAAATGACGTTGTGATAATATTTAAATGTTTACATTATTTCTTATGTTACATATAAGTTCTCCATCATTATTTATTGTGCTTACGAAGGTATGTTGTTTGTGATCTTCGTCTGAAATACATTATATCCCGAAAGGGAAATAATGTTTCAGAGGACGAAGGACTTTATCATTTAACACTTTTTATGTTGCCTTGTTCTTAATTCGAAGCGTTTGAGAACAAGTCCCCAACATTGGCGCCCACCTCCGGTGAACTCACTACCACCTTTTGAGTTTTTTAACACCTTCGGCGATCATAAACCTTCGCTATGGCGCCAAAGAAAGCTTCAGCAACTGGGGTTGCACCTCTGCAACCACTGGACCCCAATCAGGAGACTCTCTCTCTTCGGGAGGCCCGAAGCCAGAAGAGGAAGGCTGTCAGCCCGACACCGCAAGAGGATGAGCTAGACCAGGAGATCAGAAACATGGAGATGCTTCATCAACAGGTGCAGAGGAAGGAAGGAAAAGATGGCCAGGCTAGCTGAGCTGCAAAGGCAGATAGACGAAGCTTCTGAAGAAGTTCGTCATCTTACTCAGGATGAGCAACACCGAAGGCCTCAGCACCAAGACCTTCATCAGGAGGGTTTCCTCAATGAAGATGACTGGTATGAACAATTTCCATCATGGGAATTTTGTTTTTGATGATGCTGTCTCCTCTGTCCGCTGAGCTACAGGCTACAACCTTGGCCTCCGTCCTACAAGCCGCCTCAGCTTCCCATATTTGATGGCCACTCAGACCCGCAGCAGAGTTTTGATGAGCTACGAAGCAACAGTATCTTCGTATGGTGGCAATGCTGCGGTCATGGCCAAATCTTTTGGTTATGGCCTGTCAGGAGTTGTTGCTCAAACCTGGTACTCCTCCCTTCGACCCAGGAACGATCACTTCGTGGCAAAAGCTGAAGGACTTATTGTTAACTAGTTTCCAAGGGTTCCAGACGAAGCCGGTCACGGCTCAAGCTCTATTCCAGTGCACCCAGGATCACGAAGAGTACCTTCAGGCAGTACGTCCGGAGGTTCTTGCGTTTGGGGCACATGCACCAAACAGTGCCCAACGAAATTGTCATTGAGGCATGATCAAGGGGCTTCGGCCAGGACCGTCAGCTCAGTACTTCGCTAGGAAGCCTCCTCAAACTTTGGAGAAGCTGCTCCAGAAGATGGACGAGTACATTCGGGCCGATAATGATTTTCGCCAAAGAAGGAGGAGGCTTTCAGGTTTCTGAAATGACCAGGGGTTTCGGAGGGAGGTTCTATCCGAGGCCCGTTAGATCAATTCATAACTCTACCCAAAGTGATGATACAGGGAGCCAACAGCAAAGGCACACAGTGTTCCTCACAGACTTCGGGGCAAACAGCAAGGCTCCTTCCGACCACCAGCTCCGAGAGGCAGAAGTGCCAGGGGCTTCGGCGGAAGATTTGGCAATCAGCCAAGAAGAATTTTTTGCTTGTTCTGTGGTGAGAACAAAGGCCATACCACCAGGATGTGCCATGTTTACCATCCAGAAGCAAAAGGAAATAGCCGAAGCTGCAACACAACAGGCTCAGCCGAAGCAGGTCATGCACACTGCTTCGTATCATTCGCCTTACATCCCAGAGTATGTAGGCAATCACCCTGCAGTTTCTGTTGCTTCGGCGAGTCAACCTCAAGCTTCCTGGCAACAGCTTCCGCCTCCACCACCGCTGCAAACAAGAGCCAGCAGCTAGAAGGGAGCCAATATGCTCCACACCAAAGGGACTTCAGAGAACAATCCGAAGCTCGCACAGTCAATAGCACTGTGCCAGAGTCGAAGCACATCTATTGACAAATATCCTACCTCGACAGCAGTCTTTTCCATTCAATTTTATTTTCTGTGTAATAAAGGACACCTTTTAAATTTCAAGTAATAGTTTTGTTGTTTGCCATAAGGAAAACATATCTTCTACACAGGCTTAAGTTTGTCGGAGCTTAAAAGTTTGCAATAGCAAGGAGGACCTTCGGATTATTAAATTTATTTTAACAAAGAAGACATGGTATGAATTCTTCGAAGCAACAAGAAGTCGTTCCAAAAGGAGCGCAGTGTAAGTTTTTTGCTCCAAAGTCGTTCCTAAGGGAATGCAGAGCTTATAGCGAAAAGTCAACGCTGATTCCGCCGAAAGTAAAAGGCGAAGAAGCTCCAAAAGTCGTTCCTAAGGGAATGCAAGATCTTACAGCGAAAAAGTTAACGCTGATTCCGCTGAAGTAAAAAGGCGAAGAAGCTCCTAAGGGAGGCTTACAGCCGAAAAGTCATCGCTGATACAAAAGATTGTGTGTTTTACGGGGATGTGTGTGTATCTTCGGAACAAATGTCATCTACATAACATACATCATTCACATCATTTTGCATAGCATAAGCATCATACATCATATTGCATATGGCAAAAGAAGGGGACACAGTATCGACCTTCGGAAGAATGCTTTGAGAAAGTGAAAATCGTGCTAAGTCACAAAGGGGATACATATTGATCTTCGGAATATAGCTTCGGAGAATGTTTTCATGAGCTTGGATATTCTTCATCAGAGCACTATGGACATTGTTGTGATGCATAAAAGTTTTTCTATCTTCACGAAGCATGAAAAGAAGGAGAGGGTGTTTTTTCCCGCCGAAAGGCTCAAAAACGTACGTTGTAAAGTTTCATGCATCGTAAAGAATCGAATCATTAAAAGCAAATATATTACATTCAGGGTTACAAGATATTACACATATTACATTTCAGAAGTTTTTACAGTAGCACTTAGTCTTCCCTAAGTACTACTTCTGCAGCTTCGTTCAGGAGTTGATTGACAACTTCATCCATGATAGCTTCAGCCATCTTTTTAATTCCTTGTCTCCTTTCGGGTGAGGGCCCGGAGACGCTTTAGTAGGATCTGAAGGAGGACAGGATACGGCCACCATTGCTATTACGAATTGCGAAACGAAGTTTAAAACCAAAAATTACAACACAATAAAAACCATTAGCTAATACCTATTTGCCCTTCGGGCTCTGAGCTTGTGTCAGCGGCCTTAGCTACTTCTCTAGCGTCGTGAATGCCCTTCTCGCTTCTCTGGATAATTTCTCGGGCCATTTCTCGGCCACCATTGTCCCAGACATCGGTAAAAAAATTTTCCACCAACCATGCTAGCTTCGGTTGAAGGATCCTTTGCATCTTCGAAGGGCAAGGTAGCTTCGGATTGCGCTAAAATTTTTACATGCTCACAGCCCTTTTTCTCCAAAATGGTGGCAATTCCCCTGGCACCCCGAAAAAGCACATATATCTCCACGGCTATTTAAAATTTCTTCGAAGGCCATCAGCTTCGTGGCTAATCCATTCAATGGGGCCTTCGGGGTTGCCTCTCGTAAAGTTTTCTTCACTCGAAAATGCGCCAACGCTGGCGAAGCTAGTTTTCATTCTCTTAACACATTCTATAGATTTGTTATAGCATCTTTTCTTGGACGAACGAAGCTCTTCGACAGTTCCTTCTAAATGATTTGCCCATTGGTCGCTAAGTTCTCGCTTCGTTTCTTCAAGTATGCGTTCTTCTTTAGCCCGGGCCAATTGCTTCCGAAGATCGTCAATCTCGTGCTTTTGAGCTGCAACTTGTGCTTTAGACGCAGCTTCGTTCTCCTTTATTTTATCCACCAATGTAACTAGAATTTTGTCCTTTTCCAGGGCTTCGTTCCTTAGTTTGATAACCTCTGTTCGAAGGTTGTTGAAAGCAATTTCATAGCTCTCGTCTTCGGCATTTTTTGCGCTCTCAGCGCGTTGCTTAGTATTAAACCCTATATGATAAAAAGTTAGTATAAGAATAAAAACAATAGATTCAAATCATAAAGTTTCCAAATGCGCAGATCTCGTACCTTCAGGCTATTATACGCAAGGCTGTCCGCAAGATCGTCCTTTGTCATCGCGCAGAAGGCCAGCCTCCAGCTTCGGAAACCCCATGCTTCGGGCCATTTCCCGGCAGACAACTAATTCTTTGTTATCCCGGGAGGGCAGTATAGGAAATCTTCTTCATTTGTACCATTGAACACTAGTGCCCCCTTCGGATATTTCAATTCTTTGGCATAATGATTAGCTTCAAAATTCTTCTTCTGATAACTTTTTCCCCGAAGCATGTTCGAACAATATAATCAAGGACTTTGGGGATGCTTCGGGGGCAATGACACTGATTTCTTCAACGAAAGGTTGGCTCTGTTATTTTTTCTTCCTCGGTTTCCAAGGATTTTATCTTCGTGGCTTCTGAGGACCCAGCTTCGGCTTCAGTTTCTTGCTCTGGAGCTTAGTATCAGAAATTTCAGTTTTCACTTCGGGAATGGCAACAGTCTTCTTCGGAGGTGTGCTTGAAGATTTAATTGTTTCCAGAACATCTAGCACATTAGCCATTCTCTTTCTTTCGGAGTCACTGCTGACACCTTTTGATTTTTACTGTCTCAACATTTTGCTGTAGGACTCAAAACTTCTGATGTTTTTTCCTCAGTTGGTTTTTTCGCTTCTTCCATTTTTTCTGTGGGTGGCGCTTCGGCCATCTCTTTGGTTTCTGGTACACAAGATCTTCGGTTCTTCCAATTCCATCTTTGTTGGCGCTTCGGCCATTCTGCGACTTCTGGCAGCAAGGTTGGTTTGGTTGGCTTTTCAGCTTCGGTGGCCGAGAGAAGTTTTCTCCGGTGAACTCAGGCACCGAAGCTGGTTCAATATAGCGTGGCCGATGTGTGAGGACCTTCATCCTCTTCTTTTTGGTTCTGGCTTGCTAGGAGCAGTTGCAGCTTCTTCTTCCGCAGAGGTTGTGTTTTTTATTTCTGCCCTCGAATGGGATAACGATAGTCCAGGATAGACGAACCCGATTGCATCAAACACCCGGTTCAGCCTTTTCTTTTTTCGCCTCCGAAGGCTGCTGACAGTGCAGTATCTTCGGCCTTCGAATAAGCCCCAAGCAGTTCATCACTTAAATTTTCAATACTCTTTAACCAGTCATCATCTGGCTCAACGAATTTATCTCCGAACTTGAAAGTATAACTTCAGCCTATAAGTCCACCTTCGTCGGCCTCCTTCATGGTTTCTTGCGGCATTTCCCATTTCTCCGCGAGCGGCCATACTCCTGAAGGCAATATGTTCTTGTACCAAATCTCTCGTTCCAATAAAAGAACAAATAACTCCGAAGGACTCTCTGCATTCTTCGGCAGCTTCATTCATCTCAACCTTCGGCTTTCGCAGGCCGAAACTTTGCCAAATAGGGCGCATAATTATACCTTTAATATCTTCCCGTGCTTCAAGTCATTTTTCACATAGAACCATTCTGTCATCCAGTCGCCGGGCCATCTCTTCCGAAATGTTGGCACGGGACAGCTTGACCCAGACCGAGAAACGAAACTGTAGCAGCCAAAATTATTGTGATACTGTTCCTTACCCAGGGTTTTGTCTCGTATGATAACTCATGTATGTTGCAGAAACTTTTCGCATCAGGTTCCAGACCTTGGCTTCTTACGGCCCATACGAAGATATTCAGCCTTATAATTGCTTCGGGGGTAAGTTGATGAAGATAGATTTCAAACATTTTTAGCAATTCTACGACAAAGCTGCTCAGGGGAAATCGTAGTCCAGCTTTCAAAAAGCTTCGAAACACTACGACTTCATTTTCCTCAGGGGTCGGGCAAGTTTTCTCTCCTTCGTCGACCCTCACAATGGATAAATCCCGGAAGTATCTTCCCCTCATGTTGACAAGATGATTTTCTTTGATACCTGACTTGCCAAAAACTGAATGGCTTGGTCGCCAGGGGCGATCTTCGGAGTCTTCACCACCACTGTCCACATCATAACTGTCGCTGTCACCAATATCTTCAGACAAACCTTCCAGAATCTCCTTGGTGATTTTTTCCGTATTGGTCTTCGACATCGCTATAAGAAACCCCAAGTTCTTCTCTTCGTCAAGACTCAGCTTCATCTCAGCAGCAGCCTTCTTATCTTCAGACATCTTCGGAAACACTAAAAAACTGTTTTCAAAGCCGAAGCTTCAAAACTAAAAGCTCAGCAAATCTTAGTGCGCAAGAGCTAAAAATTGAGTAAGCGGGAGCAGATGGCAAGAGAGCGTACCAAATGAGTTTGCGGTATGATCTTATTTATACGCCCAGTGCGTTGAAAATTGAAAGACCCCGCTTGTCAGTGAATGTTGCTATTCTAGCAAAGGGAAGGTGTTTTTTCGGACCTTCGGCTTAAGGCCTTCGTCCATATCGCAATCTGAATTTATCACTAACAAATTAATATTGCGAGGGGCTACTGTTGGGGGCCTTCGTCCTCCGAAGGTCCTCAAAAAAACAAGATTTGACAATGTTTTCCAAGTGAGTTATATGAACAGGTATCTTCGGACTCAGATTATGAACATGGAGTACGGTCAGGACGAAGCCTAAGCCAGACGAAGGGGGATTGAGATGAAGGACGGGCTGATTACCAAGCTGTACAAAGGATGGTGCACAGCTGAAGCTATGCGCAGAAAAAGCTTCGTCGCGATAGCAGAAAGGGGAACCGACCTAAAGATGAAAAGACTACTTAGGCCTTAATAGATTCCCATAAGTCATTAGCAAATGTAATGGGCATGAATGTAATTTTTACATGGGCTGCGTCCCACGCTTATAAATAGATGAACAGTACTCCCGTACTGGTCACGCTGACTTGGCATTTGCTTTTGCGTCATCTTTACACTTTTGCCTTCCTGCAATCCGAAGGTACACTTGTAATCTGAAGTCATTTCTATTTTTCTATGATAATAAAATAGAAATGACGTTGTGATAATATTTAAATGTTTACATTATTTCTTATGTTACATATAAGTTCTCCATCATTATTTATCGTGCTTACGAAGGTATGTTGTTTGTGATCTTCGTCCGAAATACATTATATCCCGAAAGGGAAATAATGTTTCAGAGGACGAAGGACTTTATCATTTAACACTTTTTATGTTGCCTTGTTCTTAATTCGAAGCGTTTGAGAACAAGTCCCCAACACCATCTAGGCCCCGGGCCATCTCTTCCGAAATGTTGGCACTGGGTAGCTTACGCCAGAGCAAGCAACGAAGCTATAGCATCCGAAATTGTTATGATATTGTTCTTTACCCCAGGGCTTCGTCTCATATGAAAGTTCATGCATAATGCAAAAACATCTTGCACTTGACTCTAGACCTTGACTTCTCACAGCCCAGACGAAGATCCCCATTCTAATAACTGCTTCGAGAGTGATCTGGTGAAGGAAAATCTGGTATGTCTTTAAAACTTCAACCACAAATCTGCTCAACGGGAACCGAAGTCCAGCTTTGAAGAAGCTCCGGAAGATCACAACTTCGTTTTCTTCGAGAGCAGGAATGTCTCTGTCTACATCGGTCCTCACAATAGACATATCTCAAAAATACCTTCCTCTCATCTTATCAAGATGAATTTGTTTGATAGTTGATTTCCCGAAGAGTGTATGACTTGGTCGCCAGGGCCGATCTTCAGAGTCTTCGCCTCCACTCTCCACATCATAGCTGTCGCTATCATCAGTATCTTCAGACAAGCCTTCTAGTATCTCTTAGTAATCTTCTCTGTATTTGTTTTTGCTATTGACTCAACAAATCTAGCAGTCTTCTCCTCAAGGAGCTTCTCCTCTTCGGTCAGCTTCGTCTTAGTGGCAACTTTTTTTATCCTGAGACATCTTCTCTTCGGAAATGGCGAAAATGCGTCCTTAAAAACCGAAGCTTAGGAAGTCTGAAAAACTAAGCAAGCGTTGGTAAGCAAGAGCTAAAAAAATTGAGCAAACAAAGCAAGCGACAAGTAGCGTACCAAATGTGGTCAGGGTGAGTTCTTATTTATACGATCGACGCGCTCCAAATTGGAGAGTCCCATCTGTCATTGGCTGTTGCTATTTTAGCAAAGGGAAGGTGTTTTTTTGGACCTTCGGCTTAAGGCCTTCGTCCATGTCGCAGTCTGAATTCGATATCTTAAACAAATTAATACTGCGAGGGCCACTGTTGGGGGCCTTCGTCCTCCGAAGGTCCTCAAAAACATAATTTAACAATGTCTTCCATGTATGGTTTATGGACAGGTATCTTCGGATTTATGATAAAAGCATACACGATGAGGAGCCTGATCGTGACGAAGGTTGCCGTCGCTCTGAAGCTGTGCGGAAGGGAGCTTCAGCTAAATCGCAGAAAAGGGAACTGACTTAAAAGGGAAAAGGTTGTTCAGTCCTCATAGATTTTTCTATAAGCCAATAGTAAATGTAAAGGGCATAATTGTAATTTCTCATAGGCTGTGTCCTGTGCCTATAAATAGATGACAGTACCCCCGTACTGTTCACGCGGACTTGTACTCATTTTTGCGTCACGCTTGTACTTTCACTTTCTGTCAAGCCGAAGGTACGAATGTAATTCAATATTGTCATCATTTATTTATGATTATATAATAAGAAATGTGTATGATGATGTTATATGTTTGTTCATATTATCCCTTTTGTTTTATATGTCTCATTCGCCCTTGATATGTATATATATTTATGTTGAAATGATGAAGGTATGTCCTTCATGACCTTCGTCCGAAGATCATTATATCCTTAAGGAAATAATGTTCCGAAGGACGAAGGGCATTAACAAGTAACCTGTTTTTTTGTGTTGCCTTGTTCTCAATTTATAGCATTTGAGAACAAGTCCCCAACATAAACCAATGAAGCCTGGACATATAAAGGTCGTTTTAGACGCATCTTCTTCGGCCATGAAAATCTGATTAAATCAGGCATTACCATCAAGAAAGCTAATAATTCTATTTCCTGACGCATTATTGATCAACGTGTAGGCTATGGGCATGGGATATTCATCTTTATGAGTTGCTCTATTCAAATTGCGAAATCAATGCATATTCTGAGCTTACATGACTCTTTCTTCTCCACCGACACAATATTAGAGACACACTCTATGTATATGCAAGGTCTAATAAAATTAGCTTCTAGCAGCCAGTGAATTTCGTCCTTTATTCCTGGGAGTAGGTCTGGACGAAATGTTCTAGCTTTCTGCTTGAAAGGTCTGAAACCGGGCTTAATAGGCAGCCGATGCTCTACTATCTCTCGGCTTAATCCTGGCATCTTAGTGTAATTCCAAGCAAAGCAATTAGAATATTCTTTAAATAGACCAATCATTTCATCTCTAGGATCGATGTCCAGGGTCTTGTTCACAAAAGTCGGCCTTGGAGTTTTACCATCTCCTATATCGATCTCCTACAAAGGATCGACCGATGTAAACCCCTGTCCTAATTTGTCAAGATCTATGAATTCCTCTATTATGTCTCCCACAGAGGAATTAGATGATCTCTCTGTGATGGCGGACCGTCCGGTCTCGAGAGCCGGACCGTCTCCAACACTAGTTTTATGCTACAGTGGCTGTTCGGCCTTAAAAGCCAAACTGTTCTACGACAGACCAGACCGTTCGGCCTCAGAGGCCGGAGAGGCCGGATCGTCCGCGACGAAGGACACATTCACTATGTGTGCACTCATCATTTAAACTTTATTTAGGATTTAGTCAATTCTCCATCGGCTCTAGCATTACAGAAATGAACCCCTTTTTATCTCTACTTATAAACTGATAATCAGAAAAATCTACTCCTGTGAGACACGTAGCAGTCTCATAGGTCCAAAGTACAGGGGCATCGGCCACGGTGATACATGCCGATGCACCAGCATGTACTTGTTCAACATCATCGCCTACCCATTGTAGTAACATTTGATGTAACGTAGAAGGTACACATTGATTAGCATGGATCCAATCTCTGCCTAAGATTAGGCTGTAATTTCCTTCTACATCAGCAATAAAGAATGTGGCAGCAAGGGTCTTAATCCCGATGGTTAACTCAATGAACGTGAATCCCTTGGCTTTGATTGAACTATCAGTTCCAATGCCGCTGAGGGTCATGTTGGTCTTGACAAGTTCGTCGTCCTGTTTACCTAATTTTCTATACAATAAATAGGGCATTAGATTTACAGCTGCCCCCTCTCCCGTCTACCAACAATTTAGCAATCTGTATCCCATCAATGTGACCGCGCACGAAGAGCGGCTTTAAATTATTTACCGATTCCTTTGGTTTAGTGAAGGCGGCCTGTTTAGGACCAAAGTCGAACTGAGCAACGACAGGTTCATCGTCGCC
This sequence comes from Zea luxurians, assembly GCA_029449295.1. Lineage (NCBI taxonomy): Eukaryota > Viridiplantae > Streptophyta > Magnoliopsida > Poales > Poaceae > Zea > Zea luxurians. The sequence continues at coordinate 16,448,930 of JAOPSE010000035.1, forward strand.
GATAATAGTACAATCGGTGGAGAATGTAATAACATTTATGTCCGTACCTGGGTGTTCTGGAGAAGCTTCGTAGTCAACTAGGTCTTCTCCCAATAGGTCCTCCTCCATGGGTGTCGGCATGTCGTTTGAGGTGTCCTGGTATAGTGTAGATGGTCCGGCCTTTATAGCCGGACTGTCTGCCATACCTGCAGAGAGCTGCACAATTGTTGTTTTATTTTTCATCTTTGTGGCCGTTTGCTTTTCCTCAACGACCTTTGGTCTCCATCTCTTTTGGTGGCGGGTACTGCGGATGTGTGTCATTGAATATTTTTTTTCGCCTCCTTTTCCTGGTTCTCTTTCGCTCTTAGGCGCTGTAATTTTGCTTTTGCGATCACGTCAATCCCGATGGGCACCATAGGGGCATGGAGTATTTTGGATCGACTGTTTTGTTGATAGTCGTATCTTCTTTTTGCTTGTGTTGGCCGATTCACCAAAAATCATCAGCCTTTCGTTATTTTCTTGTACGACAACATTTGTTGTTCCTATTTTGATGACGACTCCTTTTGTCGTCCTATTGGAGGCTATATCTATATGCCCCCTGCCGGATTAGTCGGCCTTTGGGGCCTAGTGGTCCGGCAATTTTGCTAGGCCTGTGCTCGTTGACCAGATTGAGGGGCTCTCAATCGGTCTTGTGCGGGAGGCACCAACCTGTCAAAAACATATGATTAGGGTGCCCCCAGACGAGGTATTGTGTATCCCAAATGGATATGGTGGCGTACCACTTATCTGATTCGGGATATATGGTGGTGGCGGTATGTATGTATAATGATATGGCATGGTTGTATATGGAGGTGGAGGTGTCCACGCAGGCACATTAGGTCTTAATTGAATATTATGACCTTCCGTCCTTGTCAATTGGTGAGGTGTTCCAATTGGTCTTACCTGCTGTCGCTCCTGGGTGGGTGGGCGAGGTTGTTTTAGCGGTCGATCACTTGGGTCGGTCTTCTTTGTCACATATTTAGATAATAATTGATCAAAGGTCGGGCCAGATTTCACTAGCCGACCAGCTGCCTTAATTGTATTAGTTTTCCATGTACCGGTCTCTGGTCGTCGTGGCTTGAAGGTATGCGGTCGTTGTGGCTCCTAAGTGTTGTCGGACCGTCCGCCGGAATGCCTCGGACTGTCCGACGATGTTTTGGACCGTCCGCGCTTGGGCGTCGGACCGTCCGCGCTTAGGCGTCGGACCGTCCGCGATGCGCAGAACAGGTTCCCACGCCTGGCCACCTGTCTGCGCTTGCCCCCCCAGCGTTGGAGGTTGTGATGGTAGCCTTTAGAGTCTTCCCCCCATCAGGAGTCTTCTCGGCCACCACTTTCCTGCAAGAAATTTTATTATTTTCATCAGCCTTTTGTGCGTCACCGATGATGATTTCTTTGCCTTTGCCCTTATCGGCTGCGCTGGGCCAAATTAGAACCTTTTTTCCCACGAAGTCGATCACATTTATTGGGAAGGGCTCCGTATCTACCTGCATTTTCTGAAATTTCAATCGTCCCTCGTTAATGGCCGATTGAATTTGCTGACGAAACACATTACAATCATTAGTGGCATGAGAAAAAGAGTTGTGCCACTTGCAATATGCGTGACGTTTTAGTTCATCGGCGGGTAGAACAGTATGATTTATCTTAATGTTTCCATTTTTTAGTAATTCATCGAATATCTTATCACATCTGCCAACATTAAATGTAAATTTAACCTCCTCTTGTCGTTTATTTTGAACCGACTGTAAGAAGGAGCAAGCTGAAGATTTGGCCTGCTTGGGCCAAACCATTTCGGCAGCGTAAATTTCTTTTGATTTGTTGTCCGAGCTACTCCGGTCACACTCTACTATATGGACGTTGTGACAAATCGTTTTAGCAGTTTCTTTGCCTCGGCTTTCACAAGCCAAAGCTCTCTGATGTAATTGTGCTAGTGTGAAAAACTAGATGCCTTCTAATCTTTATTTTAAGTAATATCGCAATCCATTAAGGGCTAATCACGCTAGCTATTTTTCTGCCAAATGAATTTGAAAGCATCGGTTTCTTGTATCCCAGAACCTCCGGATGTACTTATTAACCGATTCGTCTTTTCCTTGTCGCAGGGCCACTAGGTCTACCAAATCTAACTCATAGTCACCGGGAAAGAAGTGATCATGGAATTTTTGTTCTAAATCCCCCCTTGACAAATAGAATTAGGAGGTAATGTGGCATACCATGCGAATGCAGTTCCTTTTAAAGATAATGAAAATAAACGCACACTGAACGCCTCTATGTCGGCCAATTCTCCAAATTGCGCTAAAAACTGGCCTATGTGTTCGTGTGTGCTCTTTTCTTGGTCACCCGAAAATTTTGCAAATTCGGGTATCCTGGTTCCCTGTGGGTATGGGTGATGGTCAAATTGGCTGTCATAAGGCCAACGATACAACTGCCCCCAGGGACCATGCTTACTCCGAGCTTATCTCGTAACGCCCTATCTATTTCTTCCCTCACTATATCAATGGCAGCCGGTGGGAGACCACCGGCCCTCTGGTCAAACATGGGCGAGGTTGTTTGGATATTAGTATGTTGTCTTCTGAAAGGGAAATAGGGTCAAACCTTTTCCAAATGAATTTTGGTGGTTGAATTGCCCAACACAAATTATTGGACTAACTAGTTTGCTCTAGAATATATGTTCTACAGGTGCCAAAGGTTCACAACAAACCAATACAAAGATAAAAGAAAGGGTTCAAAACAAAAGAGCAAAGTTAAACCGAAGGCAGCCCTGGTCTGGCGCACCAGACAGTGTCCGGTGCATCAAGGAGGATTCACTCGAACTTGCCATCTTCGGGAATTTGGGGAAGCTGCTCCGCTATAATTCACCGGACTGTCCGGTGTAACATCGGACTGTCCGGTGTGCCAGTAGAGCAATGACTACTTCGCGCCAACGGTCGTCTGCAAATGAACAGTGAAAGTAAACAGTGCGCGCCTGCGCGCGCAGAAGTCAGAGCAGGCGCTAGAAGGCGTACCGGATAGTGAACAAGACCTGTCCGGTGCACCACCGGACTGTCCGATGGCCCAGTTGTCAGAAGCTCCAACGGTCAGAACCCAACGGCCTGGTGACGTGGCTGGCGCACCGGACAGTGTCCGGTGGTGTACCGGACTGTCCGGTGCGCCATATGACAGAAGCCTTCACCAACGGCCATATTGGTGGTTGGGGCTATAAATACCCCCCAACCACCACACTTCAAAGCATCCAAGTTTCAGCCATTTGCATTCAATACAAGAGCTCTAGACTTCACTCCAAGACACAAACAAAGAGATCAAATCCTCTCCCAAGTCCAAAGTTCATTCCTCTCAAATAGTGACTAGAGAGAGTGACATTTGTGTTCTTTTGAGTTCTTGCGCTTGGATCGCTTTTCTTCTTCTTTCTTTCTTGTTCCCAACTCAATTGTAATCAAGACAAGTGTCAGCGTTCCGAGACCGGGGGGTCCCTGAGCCGACGAGTGAATGTCGCCGCGTGCCCCAGCCCAGATGGGTCGAGCGCGAGGGCGAGCGCGAAGGGGGGAGAGCGAGGCGGCCGGAGACCGGCGTGAGAGAGGTGGGAATCCCGCGGCCTTCGTGTTCGTCCCGCGCCCAGGTCGGGTGCGCTTGTAGTAGGGGGTTACAAGCGTCCACGCGGGAGAGGGAGCGAGCGGCCTCCGGCGAGCGCCTGTTCTCGTCCTCGTCCCCGTGCGGCCAACCTTCTCTAAGAGGGCCCTGGTCCTCCCTTTTATAGGCGTAAGGAGAGAATCCAGGTGTACAATGGGGGGTGTAGCAGGGTGCTACGTGTCTAGCGGAGGTGAGCTAGCGCCCTAGGTACATGCCGTTGTGGCAGCCGGAGAGATCTTGGCACCCAGCTGGTGTGATGTCGTGGCCGTCGGAGGAGCGATGGAGCTTGGCGGAGGGACAGCTGTCGGAGCGGTTGAGTCCTTGCTGACGTCCTCTTGCTTCCGTAAGGGGGCTGAGAGCCGCCGTCGTCACAAAGCATGCGGGGCGCCATCATTGCCTATCTGGCGGAGCGAGCCAGATGGGACGTCGGTCTTGTTCCCTGCGGCCCGAGTCAGCTCGGGGTAGGGTGATGATGGCGCCTCCTGTTGACGTGGCTGGTCTGCGCCCTAGGTTGGGCGATGTGGAAGCTCCTCCGAAGCCGAGGTCGAGTCCGAGCCCCCGGGTCGGGCGAGGCGGAGATTGCCGGCTGGTGCCAGGGCGAAGTCCGAGCCCTGGGTCGGGCGAAGTGGGGTTCGTCGTCTTCTGGGGCCGAGCCCAAGTCCGAGCCCTGGGTCGAGCGAGGCGGAGATCGTCGTCTTCTGGGGCCGAGCCCAAGTCTGAGCCCTGGATCGGGCGAGGCGGACATCGTCGTCTTCTGGGGCCGAGCCCAAGTCCGAGCCCTGGGTCGGGCGGAGTTCGTCGTCTTCCGGGACTTAGCCCGAGTCCGAGCCCTGGGTCGGGCGGAGCGGAGTTCGCCGTCTTCCGGGACTTAGCCCGAGTCCGAGCCCTGGGTCGGGCGGAGTTCGCCGTCTTCCGGGACTTAGCCCGAGTCCGAGCCCTGGGTCGGGCGGAGCGAAGTTCGCCGTCTTCCGGGACTTAGCCCGAGTCCGAGCCCTGGGTCGGGCGGGGCGGAGTTCGCCGTCTTCCGGGACTTAGCCCGAGTCCGAGCCCTGGGTCGGGCGAAGCGGAGTTTCCTATGGTGCCTTTGGCAGGGCCTGACTGCCTGTCAGTCTTACTCTGTCAAGTGGCACTGCAATCGGAGCGGCGCAGGCGGCGCTGTCCTTCTGTCAGGCCAGTCAGTGGAGCGGCGAAGTGACGGCGGTCACTTCGGCTCTGCCGGCTGGGGGGGCGCGCGTCAGGATAAGGGTGTCAGGCCACCTTTGCATTAAATGCTCCTGCGACTTGGTCGGTCGGTGCGGCGATTTGGTCAGGGTTGCTTCTTAACGAAGGCAGGGCCTCGGGCGAGCCGGGAATATGTTCGCCGCTGAAGGGGGGCCTCGGGCGAGACGGAAATCCTCCGGGGTCGGCTGCCCTTGTCCAAGGCTAGGCTCGGGCGAGGCGTGATCGTGTCCCTCGAATGGACTGATCCCTGACTTAATCGCACCCATCAGGCCTTTGCAGCTTTGTGCTGATGGGGGTTACCAGCTGAGAATTAGGAGCCTTGAGGGTACCCCTAATTATGGTCCCCGACAGTAGCCCCCGAGCCTCGAAGGGAGTGTTTGCACTCGCTTGGAGGCTTTCGTCGCACTTTTTTGCAAGGGGACCAGCCTTTCTCGGTTGCCTTTTGTTCCGGTGGGTGCGCGCGAGCGCACCCGCCGGGTGTAGCCCCCGAGGCCTCGGATGAGTGGTTTCACTCCTTCGAGGTCTTAATGCCTCACGTAGTGCTTCGGCTGGTCTGGTCGTTCCCTCATGCGAGCTGGCCGTAGCCCGGGTGTACGGTCGGGTCCCAAGTTCTCGGGCTGGTATGTTGACGCTGTCAACTGTTCAGCCGGAGCCGAGTTTGCGAGAGCAGCCCCCGAGCCTCTGCACAGGGCGAGAGGGCGATCAGGGACAGACTCGGCTTTTTTACATACGCCCCTGCGTCGCCTTTCCGCAAGGAGGAGGGGGGGGGGAAAGCGCCATGTTGCCCTCGATGGGCATCGAACATGGTGTCTCCGTTGAGCTGCAAGCGGGTGATCCGAGTGGACGTCCGTGCCCCGTTCGTTAGGGGTCGGCTAGGGGCCCAGAGGCACGCCCAAAAGTACCTGCGGGTGATCTGCCGGACCCGGTCCCCTGGCGACGGGGTCCGAGGGCTCGATGCCTCCCTCTGATGGGATTCCGTTACAAGATCGTTCCCGCCGGTCTCAGAAATGTCCTAGGGTACCTCGGGAGCGCAGCCCGAGCCTTGGTTATGTATCGAACGTACCCATGGTCATCCCTCGCTCGGCGTCTGAGGCGGCTGTGAACCCTTTAGGGGCCAGCCTTCGAACCCCTGATCAGTATTGGGCGCGGAGCCCGAGTAGCCTGAGGCGGTCGTTGAACCCTTTCGAGGGGCCGGCCTTCGAACCTCTGACCAGTAGTGGGTGTAGGGCCCACGCGATCTGAGGCGGCTGTTGAACCCTTCTGGGGGGCCAGCCTTCGAACCTCTGATCAGTAGGGGGGCTCGGAGCCTGGTTCCTTCTCGGGGAAGGATCCTTTTCAGGGTATCCCCCTTTCCCGGTCCCTGTTGCAAGAGAGAGAAAGAGGAAGAACGGAAAAGGATACGAAATCGAACGACGCGGCGTACCTTTTTGGACGCGGTCATTATGGCGAAGGCGAAGCGTCGCCCGCTTCTCCTGCCAGAGGCGCCGCGTGTCCCGCCGCGGAGTTAATGCGACGGGGCGAGTGGTTGGAGGGGCGACCGTTGCGCGTGCGCGAGCCGTTCGAGGAACGGATCACGGGCGCGTTGTCTTCACGCCGTGGGAGAGGGTTCTCTCGCTGCCCCCGGATTGGACGTAAGCTTGGCTGACGACGTGGCCGCTGCTCCTGCCCGCCTGCCACCGCCATTACTGCCGACCCACCTTTGGCCGTGTTGACCGTCGCGCCAGGCTGGTGCTGCTGGGTCGCGCGCCGGGTCGCCTCGAGTCGCGGTATTGGTTCCGCAGTCGAGGAGGCGCGGTAGTGGCGCAAGTGGCGGTGCAGTTGCATGCACGAAGCATTTGGCGCGCCGGTTGCATGACACGTGGGCCTGGGCCTCCATGCTGGGCGTGTTGGGAGTCGGAGAAGCGCGCCCACTTGGCGCGGTTGCATGCCGCCTGCATGGCTGCCCTCCCTTTCGCCCGCTGGTCTGGGCAAAAGTGGAGGGTCGCTTGTAACCGTTGGGCGGTTGTTCGCACCGCGCGCGGCGGTTTGGCTTCCTCTGCTCTGAGCCGGCTTGCATGACGTGTGGGACCCAGCCCCCGCGCCGCAGGGGAGGACCTTGGAGTGTGTTGGAGAAGACTCAGCCCGTGACGGCTGGGGACGCGAGTAGGGAGAACCGCCCTTAAAAAGGGGGGTGACCCCCTTGGAAGGCGACCATGTCTTCGCGCTCCCTTATGCATCGTGTCTTTCCACCTTCCAAGCCCCCGGATGGGGGAGATCCACCGTCTTTTCGCCTCGTCGTTGGGGGAACACAACTCCGTGGGAGTTGGCACCTTTCAGCCATCGTTCGGCTTCAAGGATTTTCATCATGCAGCCCGGCTGCACCCCTCCACCAGCGGTCACCCAAGACGGTGACCTCCAGCTTGATGGTGGGGGAAAGCGAGCCGGGCCACGGCCTCTGTCCCTCCCTCAGCCTCAAGGATTTTCGTCATCCAGGCTGAGGTGGAGGATGAGACGAGTCGGGGGGCTGCCTCCGCGTGGGTCGGTTACCCTTTTCTTCCCCTGGCGTCTGGGGGAGAAGGGCATCCTCTAGCCTCGCGGAGGCTTCCTCCAGCCATGCCGGGAAAGGCGGACCGCCGCCACTCAGCCAGGGCGCAGCATTACATCCTCCGTCCGGACGACGGTTGTGCCGTGTACCGCGAGGGCGGCGCCCATGTTCTGGGCGGTTCTGGCGAGGGCGAAGACCTGCCGGCGCGCTTCGAGGTGTCGGCAGCCGGTGATGGCTTCTCTACCGATGAGATTGCCAACTCCGCCAGTAGCCCTGGGTCTCCGTCTCCCGGCCTGAATGGCTGGCTCTCGTCCTCGGTGGGTGAGAGTCCTTCTGCCGTAGCACCCGCCCCGAAGCCGCTGCTGAAGCTGCTTCGTCGCCCAGGGCGGGGGTTGTTGTCGCTGTTGCCGGATCGGGCGGCGGCGAGCCGCCCGTCGGCCCACGATCGCTCCGCGGGTTCCCCAATCTTGTGGGGTTGTTCGTACCCGCGGAGACGGAAACGGGGTTCCGTTTGTAATGGCACTTCGAATGCTAGGGTTTTTGTTCATTGTGGCTGTCGGGGCCTGAACATGTAGGTGATTTCGGCACGGATCCGTGTTTTTTTCCTCCTTTTCGAGCACTAAGACTCGCCTGTTGGTTGTCTAAACCGCTTCACCAAGCGTGAGTCGCCCCGTGTACAGGTGACGAGTGAGGTATCCGTATCCCGGAGGCGTAGGAGTCTCTCGGCTCGGTCGGCCTTGTTGTCCGAGGCTTCTCTAGCTCAGTTAAAGGAACCCCTCGGTCGCTCTTCGATGAGCTGAGGCCAGGGGTAGCGGTGTCAACATGAACAGAGGCAGAGTTGGCTCGAAAAGAAAACCTGGTTGGCCGGAGCCTGGTCGGGTCGTCCGTTAGCGGGACCGACGCCGGAATTGACCAGCCGAGGCCTCGGGTCGGGCTGACGTCCTTGGAGGGCAGCTGACCGAGGCCCCGGGGTGACCGGCCGAGTCGCCTGCTCGGGCCGGATTGACGTCCTTGGAAGGTAACTGGCCGAGGCCCCGGGGTGACCGGCCGAGCCGCCTGCTCGGGCCGGATTCCCGGAGAAGACCCTGGCGGCGATGGCCCGGGCGTGGTGATGACGTCGTCCTCCAGAGTGGAGATCCTCGGACCGCGTCGCCGTCCGAGGCTAGGTCGGCCCTCGCCGAAGGTGTCATCGATGCCAAGGGTGCTGCTGCTCCCTTCAGCCGTCAAGATCCAAGCCTGCAGGATCAGATTGTCTTGTAGTGTATGTTTCCTGCGGCCGCCGAGGCCTAAACACACCCTCGCCATGTTGTAAAGCTGCGTCTCTTTTCCTTTCGTTTCGAGTATCTGGACTTTTTTGTCGGTAACAGAAATGTTTGTGCGAGCAAGAGTTGCTTCTCGCGGAAGGTGATGAGTGAGGTATCCGTATCCCGGAGGCGTAGGAGTCCCTCGGCTCGATCGGCCTTGCCGCTTACGCGCACTCTTACCCGTCCATGGGGCTCTATCACCGACACAGTCGAGAAGGCTCGAAGGATCGCTTCGGCAGAAGAGCTTTCGAACGTGAAGACTTGTTCGGTCCGCAGAATCACTTATCCGAACGTGAGTTACTTATCGCAGAAGGTGATGAGTGAGGTATCCGTATCCCGGAGGCGTAGGAGTCCCTCGGCTCGGTCAGCCTTGGCTGCTTACGTGTACTCCGTCGTTTTCAGGATCCACTTTCGAAGTAGCCAAAAAGCGCGAAAGACATTCTGGCAGAAAAGATCTTTTTTCGAGGAAAATTTCGACGCAGAGGGGGTTCCCCCCCTTTTAGCCCCCGAGGGAGGGTCGGCCTTTGCCGAGGCGAGGCCGACCCTTCCTTGATGACTAAACTTTGCGTGGGTGCGAGGTGTATGATCAACTTGAAAACATCTTAAGGGTAGAAGCAACGTAGCTGTTGGATGTTCCAGGCGTTGCCATAGACCTCGCCTTGACTGTTGGCCAGCTTGTATGTTCCGGGCTTCAGAACCTTGGCGACGACGAATGGCCCCTCCCAGGGAGGCGTGAGCTTGTGCCGCCCTCGGGCGTCTTGTCGCAGCCGAAGCACCAGGTCGCCCACCTGGAGGTCTCGGGACCGGACCCCTCGGGCGTGGTAGCGTCGCAGGGACTGCTGGTACCGCGCCGAGTGTAGCAAGGCCTGGTCCCGAGCCTCCTCCAGCTGGTCCAGCGAGTTTTCTCGGCTGACTTGGTTGCTTTGGTCGATGTAGGCCCTCGTCCTCGGGGAACCGTATTCTAAGTCTGTGGGCAAGATGGCTTCGGCCCCATAGACTAGAAAGAACGGCGTGAAGCCCGTGGCTCGGCTCGGCGTTGTCCTCAGACTCCAGACCATCGAGGGGAGTTCCTTCATCCATCGCTTGCCGAACTTGTTGAGGTCGTTGTAGATCCGAGGCTTGAGCCCTTGTAGAATCATGCCGTTGGCACGCTCCACCTGCCCATTCGTCATGGGATGAGCCACGGCGGCCCAGTCCACCCGGATGTGGTGATCCTCGCAGAAGTCCAGGAACTTTCTGCCGGTGAACTGGGTGCCGTTGTCGGTGATGATGGAGTTCGGGACCCCGAAGCGATGGATGATGTTGGTGAAGAACGCCACCGCCTGCTCGGACCTGATGCTGTTCAGGGGTCGGACCTCGATCCACTTGGAGAATTTGTCGATGGCGACCAGCAGGTGCGTGTAGCCCCCGGGTGCCTTCTGCAAGGGGCCGACGAGGTCCAGACCCCACACCGCAAAAGGCCAGGTGATGGGTATCGTCTGTAGAGCCTGAGCGGGCAGGTGGGTTCGCCTCGCGTAGAATTGACACCCTTCGCAGGTGCGGACGATTCTGGTAGCGTCGGCCACCGCCGTCGGCCAGTAGAAGCCTTGCCGAAAAGCGTTCCCGACAAGGGCTCGAGGCGCTGCGTGATGGCCGCAAGCCCCCGAGTGTATCTCTCACAGGAGTTCCTGACCTTCGGCGATGGAGATGCATCGCTGGAGGATGCCTAAGGGGCTGCGATGGTAGAGCTCCTTCTCATCTCCCAGCAAGACGAACAACTTGGCGCGCCGCACCACCCGCCGAGCCTCGGCTCTGTCGAGGGGTAGCTCTCCTCGGTGGAGATATTGCAGGTACGGGGTCTGCCAGTTTCGATTAGGCGCGACCCCGCTTCGCTCCTCCTCGACGCGCAGTGCCTCACCCTCGGGGGCCGAGGGTACCTCGGGCTGAACCGAGGGCTCCTCGGGCCGAGCTGAGGGTGCCTCGGACCGAGCCGAGGGCGCCTCGGGTTGAGCCAAGGGTGCCTCGGACTGAGCCGAGGGTACCTCGGACTGAGCCGAGGGTACCTCGGGCTCGGACGTGTCGTCGATCTTGACGGAGGGTTGATGCAGGTCTCGGGAGAAGACGTCCGGGGGAACCGTCGTTCGCCCCGAGGCTATTTTAGCCAGCTCGTCCGCAGTCTCGTTGTAGTGCCGAGCGATGTGGTTGAGCTCGAGCCCGTAGAACTTGTCTTCCAGGCGCCGAACTTCATCGCAGTAGGCCTCCATCTTCGGGTCGCGGCAATGGGAGTTCTTCATGACTTGGTCGATGACGAGCTGCGAGTCACCACGAGCGTCGAGGCATCGGACCCCTAGCTCGATGGCGATCCGCAACCCGTTGACCAGAGCCTCATATTCGGCCACATTGTTGGACGCTGGGAAGTGGAGGCGTAGCACGTAGCGTAGATGCTTTCCGAGGGGTGAGATGAAGAGTAGGCCTGCGCCGGCTCCTGTCTTCATCAGCGACCCGTCGAAGAACATGGTCCAGAGCTCCGGTTGGATCGGAGCCATCGGTAGCTGGGTGTCGACCCATTCAGCCACGAAGTCCGCCAAGACCTGGGACTTGATGGCCTTCCGAGGAGCGAACGAGATCGTCTCGCCCATGATTTCCACCGCCCACTTTGCAATCCTACCCGAGGCCTCTCGGCACTGGATGATCTCTCCCAGGGGGAAGGATGACACCACAGTTACCGGATGAGACTCGAAGTATTGCCGCAGCTTCTGCCGCGTTAGGATCACCGTGTACAGCAGCTTCTGAACTTGTGGGTAGCGGATCTTGGTTTCAGACAGTACCTCGCTGACGAAGTAGACTGGCCTCTGAACGGGCAACGTATGCCCCTCTTCTTGCCTCTCGACCACAATCGCGGCGCTAACCACCTGAATGGTCGCGGCGACGTAGACCAGGAGGGCTTCTCCGGCAGCTGGGGGCACCAAGATAGGCGCCTTTGTGAGGAGCGCCTTCAGGTTCCCGAGGGCTTCCTTGGCCTCAGGGGTCCAAGTGAAGCACTCGGCCTTCCTTAAGAGGCGGTACAGAGGTAGACCTCTTTCGCTGAGGCGTGAGATGAAGCGGCTCAGAGCCGCGAGGCATCCCATGACTCTCTATACGCCTTTCAAGTCCTTGATGGGCCCCATGCTGGTAGTGGCTGCGATCTTCTCCGGGTTGGCTTCGATGCCCCGCTCGGAGACGATGAACCCCAAGAGCATGCCTCGGGGTACTCCGAAAACACACTTTTCGGGATTGAGCTTGACGCCTTTCGCCTTGAGACATCGGAATGTCGTTTCAAGGTCGAAAAGGAGGTCGGAGGCCTTCCTCGTCTTGACTACGATGTCATCGACGTAGGCCTCGACCGTGCGGCCAATGTGTTTGCCGAACACATGGTTCATGCACCGCTGGTACGTCGCGCCCGCATTCCTCAAGCCGAACGGCATGGTGACATAGCAGTACATGCCGAAGGGCGTGATGAAAAAGTCGCGAGCTAGTCGGACTCTTTCATCCTGATTTGATAATACCTTGAGTAGACATCGAGGAAAGACAGGGCTTCGCACCCAGCAGTGGAATCCACGATTTGGTCGATGCGAGGCAGAGGGTAGGGAACCTTCGGACATGCTTTGTTGAGACCAGTGTAGTCTACACACATCCTCCATTTCCCCCCTTTCTTTCTCACAAGCACAGGGTTGGCAAGCCATTCGGGATGGAATACCTCTTTGATGAACCCTGCCGCCATTAGCTTGTGGATCTCCTCGCCTATGGCTCTGTGTTTCTCCTCGTCGAATCGGCGCAGGGGCTGCTTGACGGGTCGGGCTCCGGCTCGGATGTCCAGCGAGTGCTCGGCGACATCCCTCGGTATGCCGGGCATGTCCGAGGGACTCCACGCGAAGACGTCGGCGTTCGCGCAGAGAAAGTCGACGAGCACTGCTTCCTATTTGGGATCGAACCCGGAGCTGATCCGGATCTGCTTGGAGGTGTCGCCGCTGGGGTCGAGGGGACGGACTTAACCGTCTCCGCTGGCTCAAAGTTGCCGGCGTGACGCTTCACGTCTGGCACCTCCTTAGAGAGGCTCTCCAGGTCGGCGATGAGGGCCTCGGACTCGGCGAGGGCCTCGGCGTACTCCACGCACTCCACGTCGCATTCGAATGCGTGTTTGTACGTGGGGCCGACGGTGATGACCCCATTGGGGCCCGGCATCTTGAGCTTCAGGTAGGTGTAGTTGGGGACGGCCATGAACTTCGCGTAGCATGGCCTCCCCAGCACCGCGTGGTAGGTTCCTCGGAATCCGACCACCTCGAACGTCAGGGTCTCCCTTCGGAAGTTGGAGGGTGTTCCGAAGCAGACGGGAAGGTCGAGCTGTCCGAGAGGTTGGACGCGCTTCCCGGGGATGATCCCATGGAAGGGCGCAGCGCCTGCCCGGACAGAGGACAGATCGACACGCAGGAGCCCGAGGGTCTCGACGTAGATGATGTTGAGGCTGCTGCCTCCGTCCATGAGGACCTTGGTGAGCCTGACGTCGTCGATGATGGGGTCGACGACGAGCGGGTATTTCCCCGGGCTCGGCACATGGTCGGGGTGATCGTCTCGGTCGAAGGTGATGGGCTTGTCGGACCAGTCTAGATAGACTGGCGCCGCCACCTTCACCGAGCAGACCTCCCGGCACTCTTGCTTGCGGTGCCTAGCCGAGGTGTTCGCCGCTTGCCCACCATAAATCATGAAGCAGTCGCGGACCTCGGGGAACTCTCCTGCCTGGTGATCTTACTTCTTGTCGTCGTCGTGGGCCTTGCCACCCTCCGTGGGTGGCCCGGCCCTATGGAAGTGGCGCCGAAGCATGACGCATTCCTCAAGGGTGTGCTTGACGGGTCCCTGGTGATAGGGGCACGGCTCCTTGAGCATCTTGTCGAAGAGGTTGGCACCTCCGGGGGGCTTCCGAGGGTTCTTGTACTCGGCGGCGGCGACAAGGTCCGCGTCGGCGGCGTCGCGTTTCACTTGCGACTTCTTCTTGCCCTTCTTCTTGGCGCCGCGCTGAGTTGACGCCTCGGGAGTACCTTCCGATGGGCGGCCCTGGGGCTGCTTGTCCTTTCGGAAGATAGCCTCGACCGCCTCCTGGCCGGAGGCGAACTTGGTGGCGATGTCCATCAGCTCGCTCGCCCTGGTGGGGGTCTTGCGGCCCAGCTTGCTCACCAGGTCGCGGCAGGTGGTGCCAGCGAGGAACGCGCCGATGACATCCGAGTCGGTGATGTTGGGCAGCTCGGCGCGCTGCTTCGAGAATCGTCGGATGTAGTCTCGGAGAGACTCTCCCGGCTGCTGTCGGCAGCTTCGGAGGTCCCAGGAATTCCCGGGGCGCACATACGTGCTCTAGAAATTGCCGGCGAAAGCTTGGACTAGGTCGTCCCAGTTGGAGATCTGTCCCGGAGGCAGGTGCTCCAACCAGGTGCGAGCGGAGTCGGAGAGAAACAGGGGGAGGTTGCGGATGATGAGGTCGTCATCGTTCGTTCCACCCAGTTGGCAGGCCAGACGGTAGTCTGCAAGCCACAGTTCCGGTCTCGTCTCCCCCGAGTACTTTGTGATAGTAGTCGGGGGTCGGAACCGGGTCGGGAACGGCGCTCGTCGGATGGCTCGGCTGAAGGCTTGCGGACCGGGTGGTTCGGGCGAGGGACTCCGATCCTCCCTGCTGTCGTAGCGTCCCCCACGCCTGGGGTGGTAGCCTCGGCGCACCCTCTCATTGGGGTGGGCCCGACGGTCGCGGTGATGGTGCTCGTTGCCGAGGCGACCCGGGGCCGCAGGCGCGGTGTTGCGCGTGCGTCCGGTGTAGACCGAGGCTTCCCGCATGAATCGGGAAGTCGCGGCATGAGGTTCCGAGGGGTACCCCTGCCTTCGGGAGGCAGAGCTCTCGGCCCGTCGGACCGCGGCGCCTTCCAGGAGATTCTTGAGCTCTCCCTGGATTCGCCGCCCCTCGGTGGTTGATGGCTCTGGCATCGCACAAAGAAGCATTGCTGCTGCCGCCAGGTTCTGGCCGACCCCACTGGATGCGGGTGGTGGCCTGAGCCTGACGTCGTCGGTGATGCGGTGCTAGAAGCCCTGGGGTAGATGACGTATTTCTCCGGCCGGAGGTTGGCCCGCCCATGCCTGCCCGACGTCCCGACGGATCGGCTCAAGCGCTCCTGCTCCCTCGTCGAGCCTGGCCTGCACCCCGCGGATTTGCTCGAGCTGTGGGTCATGACCCCCCGCCTGAACGGGGACCACAGCTAGCTCCCGTGGGATGTCAACGCGAGGCACCGGCCTAGGGAGGTCACCGTCCTCCGGCATGCCGAGATGGTTGCCTTTGGGGGGACCCCCTAGACCGACGTGGAAGCATTCGCGACTTGGGCCGCGGTCCCCGTCGCCGAGGCTACGGCTACTGTCGGAACAGTCGGAAAGGCAGTAGTCGCATGCGGTCATGAAGTCCTGCATGGCACTGGGGTTGCCAAGTCCAGAGAAATCCCAACAGATGCTGGGTTCGTCGTCTCCCTCGGACCCAGAGGGCCCGTAGGTCGAGACGTCCGTCAGCCGGTCCCAAGGTGACCGCATACGAAACCCCAGAGGGATTGGACTTGCCTCTACGAGAGCGCCTGCCAAAGCGAAGTCGCTAGACGGGTTGAGGCTGAATCCGAAAGACGCGGGATGGGAATCGATCGGTACCTTTTGGTCGACGGGCGGCGATAAGGTCACGTCGGGGACTGACTGCGCCGTCGTCTCAGGTACGAGGGTGACGTCCAGCAAGCTTTTCGCGAGCGTGCTGGCGTCGTCCGCTTGCTCGGGTTTGGCGTGTCGCGGGGAGACGGCGCTCGCCTTCGTCTCAAACGCGAGGTCGATGCCCGGTGCGCCCCCCGTTGGGGCGCTGGGGCCGTCGACTCGCTCGACAGCCGACGAGGCGCTGTCTCCTGCTTGGCCTTGGTTCCCCCGCCTCCTCCTCCGTCGGCGGGGGAGAGGACGGGGTGAGCTCGAAGATTGTTCTTCCATCATGCGGGGAAGATGTTGCCGATTCCGCTGCCGGCAGGCGGGTTGTCGCCCGCCACTGTTGTTGTCGCACGGCGGTGGAAGGAGTATCATGTCGTAGCTGCCGTCGAGGGACATGAACTCAAGACTCCCGAAATGGAGCACCGTCCTGGGTTGGAGAGGTTGCTGGAGACTGCCCATCTGGAGTTTGACGGGAAGCTGTTCGTCAACACGCAGCAGGCCCCTACCTGGCGCGCCAACTGTCGGCGTTCCGAGACCGGGGGGTCCCTGAGCCGACGAGTGAATGTCGCCGCGTGCCCCAGCCCAGATGGGTCGAGCGCGAGGGCGAGCGCGAATGGGGGAGAGCGAGGCGGCCGGAGACCGGCGTGAGAGAGGTGGGAATCCCGCGGCCTTCGTGTTCGTCCCGCGCCTAGGTCGGGTGCGCTTGCAGTAGGGGGTTACAAGCGTCCACGCGGGAGAGGGAGCGAGCGGCCTCCGGCGAGCGCCTATTCTCGTCCTCGTCCCCGCGCGGCCAACCTTCTCTAAGAGGGCCCTGGTCCTCCCTTTTATAGGCGTAAGGAGAGGATCCAGGTGTACAATGGGGGGTGTAGCAGGGTGCTACGTGTCTAGCGGAGGTGAGCTAGCGCCCTAGGTACATGCCGTTGTGGCAGCCGGAGAGATCTTGGCACCCAGCTGGTGTGATGTCGTGGCCGTCGGAGGAGCGATGGAGCTTGGCGGAGGGACAGCTGTCAGAGCGGTTGAGTCCTTGCTGACGTCCTCTTGCTTCCGTAAGGGGGCTGAGAGCCGCCGTCGTCACAAAGCATGCGGGGCGCCATCATTGCCTATCTGGCGGAGCGAGCCAGATGGGACGCCGGTCTTGTTCCCTGCGGCCCGAGTCAGCTCGGGGTAGGGTGATGATGGCGCCTCCTATTGACGTGGCTGGTCTGCGCCCTAGGTTGGGCGATGTGGAAGCTCCTCCGAAGCCGAGGTCGAGTCCGAGCCCCCGGGTCGGGCGAGGCAGAGATTGCCGGCTGGTGCCGGGGCGGAGTCCGAGCCCTAGGTCGGGCGAAGCGGGGTTCGTCGTCTTCTGGGGCCGAGCCCAAGTCCGAGCCCTGGGTCGGGCGAGGCGAAGATCGTCATCTTCTGGGGCCGAGCCCAAGTCCGAGCCCTGGGTCGGGCGAGGCGGAGATCATCGTCTTCTGGGGCCGAGCCCAAGTCCGAGCCCTGGGTCGGGCGGAGTTCGCCGTCTCCCGGGACTTAGCCCGAGTCCGAGCCCTGGGTCGGGCGGAGCGGAGTTCGCCGTCTTCTGGGACTTAGCCCGAGTCCGAGCCCTGGGTCGGGCGGAGTTCGCCGTCTTCCGGGACTTAGCCCGAGTCCGAGCCCTGGGTCGGGCGGAGCGGAGTTCGCCGTCTTCCGGGACTTAGCCCGAGTCCGAGCCCTGGGTCGGGCGGGGCGGAGTTCGCCGTCTTATGGGACTTAGCCCGAGTTCGAGCCCTGGGTCGGCCGAAGCGGAGTTTCCTATGGTGCCTTTGGCAGGGCCTGACTGCCTGTAAGTCTTACTCTGTCAAGTGGCACTGCAGTCGGAGCGGCGCAGGCGGCGCTGTCCTTCTGTCGGGCCGGTCAGCGGAGCGGCGAAGTGACGGCGGTCACTTCGGCTCTGCCGGCTGGGGGGCGCACGTCAGGATAAGAGTGTCAGGCCACCTTTGCATTAAATGCTCCTGCGACTTGGTCGGTCGGTGCGGCGATTTGGTCAGGGTTGCTTCTTAACGAAGGCAGGGCCTCGGGCGAGCCGGGAATATGTTCGCCGCTGAAGGGGGGCCTCGGGCGAAACGGAAATCCTCCGGGGTCGGCTGCCCTTGTCCGAGGCTAGGCTCGGGCGAGGCGTGATCGTGTCCCTCGAATGGACTGATCCCTGACTTAATCGCACCCATCAGGCCTTTGCAGCTTTGTGCTGATGGGGGTTACCAGCTGAGAATTAGGAGCCTTGAGGGTACCCCTAATTATGGTCCCCGACAACAAGAGACACCAATTGTGTGGTGGTCGTTGTGGGGACTTGGTGTCCCGATTGATTGAGAAGAGAAGCTCACTCGGTCTAGGTGACCGTTTGAGAGAGGGAAAGGGTTGAAAGAGACCCGGTCTTTGTGACCACCTCAACAGGGAGTAGGTTTGCAAGAACCGAACCTCAGTAAAACAAATCACCGTGTCTTACTCCTCATTTGCTTGTGATTTGTTTTCACCCTCTCTTTCGGACTCGATTATATTTCTAACGCTAACCCTGGCTTGTAGTTGTGCTTAAGTTTATAATTTTCAGATTCCTCCTATTCACCCCCCTCTAGGCGACTTTCATCTTCCTCCCCGTTGGTTTGGGTTTTGTGGCACGTTAATACTTGCCCTATGCGGCTCATAGGACTGGCCATTCCACTACCGGAATTTGGCTCTTCGCCGAGTGCCAAATTCTTTGCCGAGTGTTTTTTTGGGCACTCGGCAAAGAGCTCTTTGTCGAGTGCCACGCAAAAAACTCTCGGTAAAAGATAACACTCGGCGAAGAATTTCTTTGCCGAGTGTCTTTTTTTGACACTCGGCAAAGAGCTCTTTGCCGAGTGTTTTATTTTTGACACTCGGCAAAGAGCTCTTTGCCGAGTGCTTTTTTTCCAACACTAGGCAAAGACAATTTAAAAATCACATTTTAAAGCAGTAAATTAATTCAAATGAAAAAGTTTTCAACTACAAATTTGTATAACTCATCATGATGTACAATTTATATATTGAACATTTCTTCATATGACAAAATAAAAATAAATTTGTTCATAAAACCTATATCTCTCTCGCAGTTTATGAAACTACGAGAGAGACGTATAGAATTTGTGCATATTGTTGGAACCATCATGTGAGATGAACGAATGACCAAACAACCAAAATAAACTTTATAGATCTTGAGAAGTTATAGAAGTTTGTAGTTGACAACGTTTTCATTTGAAGTCATATTATCAATGAAAACTACGTCTGAATTTAAAAAATTTAAATTTTGAATTTTGAAAACAACCTCGAAAGAAAAAACCACCAATATGAAAGTTGTAGGTATTGAAGAGTTATGAAACTTTGTAGTTGACAATGTTTTGGTTTGAAATCATCTTGTTATGCAAAACTTGTTTGAATTTTGAAATTTGAAATTTTCAAACTATCTCGGATGAAAAACCACCAAAATAAAAGTTGTAGGTCTTGAAATGTAATGAAACTTTGTAATTAACAACTTTTTGATTTGAAATCATCTTATCATTGAAAAATTCGTATAAAGTTTCCAAATTTAAAATTCAAATTTTGTAAACGGTCTCGGATGTAGAAACTATTAAAATAAATTTTGTAGATCTCAAAAAGTTATGCAACTTTATAGTTGGTCACATTTTCAAATGAACACATTTAGTGCCTTAAATAATAAAATTACTCTCGGTTTGTTATAGTACATGGGGAATGAAAACGTAATATAGACATAATTGGTGTAGTAGTGTAGTGGTATACGAGGGTATGCGCGAGAGGGAGGTTACGAGTTCGAATCTCACCATTCATAAAACATATAAATTTGATTCAAAATAATAGTGAAAAATGATAGGGTAATGGAGAGTAGTAGTGATAGGTAGGGTTGGAGAGTAGTTCCTATAATTTAAAAAATGTTTTGCTGTTTTTTTTAAAAAATTTGATTCTTAATTTGCCGAGTGTTTTTCTTTGCCGAGTGCTTTTTGACACTCGGCAAAGTTTTTGCCAAGTGTCCGAAAAAAAGTACTTGGCAAAGAACCCTTTGCCGATAAAGTATTTGTCGAGTGTTACACGCGGCAAAGGCTTTGCCGAGTGTAAAATAGCCTTTGCCGAGTGTATTAGACACTCGGCAAAGAACGCGATTCCAATAGTGTTCCTTTCTCGCCTTCTAGGGGCTGGAAAGTACTCACGCCCATGGGTTTGGTATATTATATTACGGTGCTGGTGTGTTGTATGGTGTGATAGGAAGTTTAGCTGTGACGGATGCGGAGTTGGATAACCATCCTCCTCAAAAAACTCTATGCCGGACCGTTCGGTTAGATATGCGGACCATGCAGCTACGTCCGCGGACTATCCGGCCATATGGCCGAACCGTCCGGTGCTATATTCGGACTGTCTGGCACCATACGTGGACGGTCCGAATGGGTTATCTAGGGTTTGCACGGTATGTGGCGGCTTGGGTACAGGTCTCGGTAATTCATTTCTAAAAATGGGGCCGGCCACCGCTGGCTCGGACGGTCCGCGCTCAAGTGCGGACGGTCCGGACATGCGCAAATCGGCGAATTTATCGTCGATGTGCGTAGGAGGCTGTGGTTGCCCAGAGTACGTGTCTATCGACATCCCATAAAGGGGTTGTGATTGGTCGTGACAACTTGTGGGCGATAAATTACGCGTGTTTTCCCCCAACCCAACCTCGTGCGAAGGAAAATTTGCAATGGTAGATTTATCAAAAGCACGCACTAGCCTTTTATAATCCTTTTGTATACCCCTACGATATGTTGCATTTGCTCTCGTTGTTCATCTATGTAAGCTTTAAGAGATTTAAGCTCGTTGGTGTTACTTACATTGGGGGTATCCGTTGTGGGTCAGAGCGAAGTCAGATCAGTCGCCCGTTGCCGAACGACCTTGTTGTTGTTGTCTACCTTGAAGTTGGCCAGGAACTTCGCCTTTGCTTCTTGGACCAACCGCTCCTTGTGCTCCTCGAACTGGAGCTATTTGTCAGCTGGCAAGGTTTTCCAAGTCAACTCTATGATATTGTTGGGGAGACGTCAGAGTTATCCCTTGAACCGACCATTGAGGGCTGATCTGATAGGTCTATATGTGTTGTCTCCATCGGAGTCACCAAAAAGTGTGTTGGCGCCGATCAGGACGCCAATCACTATGTTGAGAACCGGCGGCGGTGCTCTCTGCGGAGGCGTGGACGTTCCGCGGCCAGGGGCCGGACGGTCCGCGCGTGCGCAGGGGCGGCGGAGTTCGCCGACAACGTCTGGATCTCGCTCGCGGAAAGGACCCCGTCAGGGAGGAGATGTTCTAGGCCTTGTCTAGGGTCGACAGGTCACCCTAGACACCTCTAATCAACGTAGAGCCAAAGAAAAGCGGAGAATTTGGGGTTGAGGAAGGCTAATCTAGAACTACTCCTAATGCCCAAGGTAAAAACGAGGTGTAAACTGATCATTGATTCGATTGTTGATGATTAATCGGCCGTATTCTTATATATTTACAGAGAAGTGATCTGGACCCGTTACAAACAAATTTACTGAGTTAATTTACCTAACAATCGTAGCAAAAAATTTAAAACCCTAATTAGCTCTACGCGTGTGGATCGTCCGCGCTACCGTCGCGGACCGTCCGACCTCAGGGATACCACCCCGTCCCGCACGTGGCGGACGCCCTCGTAGAGCAGCAAGCGCGTGTGTGGCGCTCTTCATCTCGTCGTCGTGCAGCGCCGCCTCCACGGCCGGGCTGCTGATGCTGAGCACCCACGGCGGCGCGTCACCCCGGGCTCCGACTCCGAGCTCCGCATTACGACACTACCGGAATCACGTTCTTAGACACTCGGCAAAAGGCTATTTTACACTCGGCAAAGCCAAAGAACACTCGGCAAATATTTCATCGGCAAAGGATTCTTTGCCGAGTGCTTTTTTCGGACAAACTTTGCCGAGTGTCAAAAAGCACTCGGCAAAGAAAAACACTCGGCAAATTAAAATCGAAAAAATAAAAAAAAACAGCAAAACATTTTTTAAAATTCACTCTCCAACCCTACCTATTACCTTACCCATTGCCCTATCATTTTTCACTACTATTTTGAATCAAACTTATATGTTTAGTAAATGGTGAGATTCGAACTCGCAACCTCTCTCTCGCACATACCCTCCTATACCACTACACTACTACACCAATTATGTCTATATTACGTTTTCATTCACCATATACTATAACAAATTGATAGTAATTTGATTATTTAAGGCACTAAATGAGTTCATTTGAAAATGTGACCAACTATAAAGTTGCATAACTTTTTGAGATCTACAAGTTTTATTTTAATAGTTTCTACATCCGAGACCGTTTACAAAATTTGAATTTTAAATTTGAAAACTTCACACGAATTTTTCAATGATAAGATGATTTCAAATCAAAAAATTGTCAAATACAAAGTTTCATTACATTTTAAGACTTACAACTTTTATTTTGGTGGTTTTTCCATCCGAGACAGTTTGAAAAATTCAAATTTCAAAATTCAAACATAGTTTTGCATAACAAGATGATTTCAAACCAAAACATTGTCAACTACAAAGTTTCATAACTCTTCAATACCTACAACTTTCATGTTGGTGGTTTTTTCTTTCGAAGTCGTTTTCAAAATTCAAATTTTAAATTTTTTAAATTCAGACGTAGTTTTCGTTGACAATATGACTTCAAATGAAAAAGTTATCAACTATAAACTTCTATAACTTTTCAAGATCTACAAAGTTTATTTTGGTTGTTTGGTCATTTGTTTATCTCACTTGATGGTTCTAACAATATTCACAAATTCTATACGTCTATCTCGTAGTTTCATAAACTACGAGAGATATAGGTTTTATGAACAAATTTGTTTTTATTTTGTCATATGAAAAATGTTCAATATATAAATTGTACATCATGATGAGTTATACAAATTTATAGTTGAAAACTTTTTCATTTGAATTAATTTACTACTTTAAAATGTGATTTTTAAATTGTCTTTGCCTAGTGTTGGAGAAAAAACACTCGGCAAAGAGCTTCTTCGCCGAGTGTTTTATTTTACCGAAGGTTTTTTGTGTGGCACTCGACAAAGAGCTTCTTTGTCGAGTGCCCGAAATAAAACACTCGACAAAGAATATAGCACTCGGCAAAGAGCCAAATTCCGGTAGTGCGACCACGCTGTTCATGAACGACCAGGGCCTCCAGGGGCCGCGTCCACCGCCACGTCGAACAGCGACGGGAGCCCCGTGGCGTCGCGCAGCCACGACAGCACGCGCCCCTGGCTAGCCTCGCGCCGCCGCTTCGCGTCGATCAGGCCCATGAAGTAGAGGGTGTCGGCGTGCGTGGCCACCGACCTGCGCCACGGGGTGCACCAGCCCGTTGCCATGTTAACGTGACGCGAAGTAGATTTCCATCTTTGAGATCACCTCTTCTGATGACTGCCCTCATCCGTAGTTTAACTGGGTTCCACTGTCTATAATATTGCGCTGATCAGTTTGGCGTTCCACTGTCTAAGCTCATGCATCCGTTTAAGTGGCCGTTTGCATTGATTGAGTGAAAAGGGTGACGAGAGGTCCTTTCATATATATTTTGGCTAATCAAATATATGGCCGTTCTGCATGCAAGATGCTCTAGCTAGCATAAAGTTTTAGCATAAGTGTCACTTCTCTGTTGAACTATGTTGTATACACACCTACAGTTCCATGTTGTATTATGCATGCTTAGAAACTACTTCGAAACTCACAAATCCTATTAAGCTGCTCTGCTGTTGTTACAATAGTTGATACGGTGCCCCCATTCCTAGGCACTGTTAGATCATGACTCATTCAGCGCTGCATCCTATATGCATGTTCAGACCCTTCTCGTTCAGGCCGGGTTAGTTGTCCATTACTTTCTATTGGCAAGTTTACGAACATATACAGCCCGAGAAAGTTGGGACATGGTCATTTGTATCACTACTTTTTATTTGAAAACCTAAGGAGTTCGATGATGAACCAATCTAATCTAGTTACCAACGAGTGGCTGTGTGGTGTGCCACCATCTAATAATATAACTGCCACTTAACTCTCATAGATGTTTGTTTGGTGCTGACACCACATCACAGCTAGCCATGGCTGAGAACTGCCCTGCATGCATGTCGCGCGCACACCCTAAGACAAAGAACTAAATCGTTAACATGGTTGTCATTTCTCGAACAACATCATGCATGAAAATCTCGAGACATCTTCTGGGACAATGAGGTGTTCCTTAACTAGTAAAATACATCAGCGGTGCTCGAACTTGATATGTTGTATCACTTGGGTCCTCGAACTCTCAAACCTAGCTAGGAAAAACGAGTGCTGTAACTTGGTCGGTGTATCTAACAACCGATTTTTGCGCAAACCGGATACGGACATGGCGTGTCACTGTGCAGTAAGTGGTGTTGCTACATGCTATGCAACAAGTGGAAACACACATCGCATTTTTCTCATCTACATTGAGATGTAGCTTGCTGCTCGAAAAAGGTACTTCCCATTTTCTCGAATAATAGGATGAAGTTCTTTTTTATGTCTAAATTTATCAAGTTCATGCGTGAATTGAGCCTTTCTTTTGTTTTTCCCTTTACGTCTAACAAGGTACCAATTATGCTTTCGAACACGTTCTTCTGAACGTACATACCATCAATCATGTGCCACACATTTAACTCTTTCTAGTAAGACAAATATTCGAAGAAAATATACTTCTTCTTGAATGTAGCCCCCGAAGCTGGTTTGACATCTTTCCTTGTTTTTCCGTCTTTTTTCTTCTTCCCGAAAACAAATCCGATAATCCTGACTATTTCAAAAACTCTTTGGCCTTTATTGTTATCCGATGGAACAATAGAATGTAGTTTATCATTATTGTCGAAGTACTTATCTATCTTTCGCATATGGTACTTGTGTCCTTTCAATAAAACGTATATGCCTCATATACACTATCTTCTTAGATGAATAAAGGGACACGTAAACAGTTCCATTAATACATACTGTGCAACCAACCTTTCCCTCAAACTGGCCTGATAATGTGAAGAGAGCAGGGAAATCGTTGATCGTAACAAAAACAATTGCTCTCAACGTGAATGAATCTTTACGATACTCGTCCAACATTTGAACACCTGTTTCTTACAATATTTTTATATTCTCCATTAAGGGCTCCAAAAATACATCTATGTCAAGAATGGTTAGAAAAATGTATTTTTATTTCTGCATCAACCATGGAGGAAGGTTGTAGATGGTAAGGATAATCGGCCATGTGCTATGCTTGATGTTCCTCTCAGGAAATGGATTCGTTCCATCAGTACTCAGTGAGAACTTAATATTTCTTGGTTTATTGGTGTCGGCGTTCCGAGACCGGGGGGTCCCCGAGCCGACGAGTGAGTGTGCCGCGTGCCCCAGCCCAGATGGGTCGAGCGCGTGGGCGAGCGCGAAGGGGGGAGAGAGCGAGAGCGAGGTGGCCGGAGCCGGGTCGAGAGGGAGTCGGAGAATCCCGCGGCCTTCGTGTTCGTCCCGCGCCCAGGTCGGGTGCGCTTGCAGTAGGGGGTTACAAGCGTCCGCGCGGGTGAGGGGAGCGAGCGGCCCCGAGAGAGCGCCTGCCCCTGCCCTTCGTCCCCGCGAGGCCAACCTTCTCTAAGAAGGCCCTGGTCCTTCCTTTTATAGGCGTAAGGAGAGGATCCAGGTGTACAAATGGGGGTGTAGCAAGGTGCTACGTGTCTAGCGGGGGAGAGCTAGTGCCCTAAGTACATGCCAAGGTGGCAGCCGGAGAGATCTTGGCACCCAGCTAGTGTGGCGTCGTGGCTGTCGGAGAAGCAATGGAGCCGGGCGGAGGGACAGCTGTCGGAGTGGTTGGGCCCTTGCTGACGTCCCCCTGCTTCCGTAAGGGAGCTGAGAGCCACCGTCGTCATGGGTCTAGCGGGGCGCCATCATTGCCTATCTGGCGGAGCTGGCCGGATGGGACGTCGGTCCTGTTCTCTGCGGCCCGAGTCGGCTCGGGGTAGGGTGATGATGACGCTTCCTGTTGACGTGGCGGACTTGTGTCCTAGGTCGGGCGACGTGGAGGCTTCTCCGAGGCCGAGGTCGAGTCTGTCCTGCATGGCCGAGGCCGAACCTGAGCTCCTGGGTCGGGCGAGGCGGAGGTCGTTCGGCAGAGGTCGGGGTGGAGTCCGAGCCCTGGGTCGGGCGGAGCGGAGTTCGCCGTCTTCCGGGGCCTTAGCCCGAGTCCGAGCCCTGGGTCGGGCGGAGCGGAGTTCGCCGTCTTCCGGGGCCTTAGCCCGAGTCCGAGCCCTGGGTCGGGCGGAGCGGAGTTCGCCGTCTTCCGGGGCCTTAGCCCGAGTCCGAGCCCTGGGTCGGGCGGAGCGGAGTTCGCCGTCTTCCGGGATCTTAGCCCGAGTCCGAGCCCTGGGTCGGGCGGAGCTTCCTCTGGCGCTTTTGGCCAAGCATGGCCGCCCGTCAGTCTTACCCTTTGCGTTAAAGGCCCCAGTGACTTGGTCGGTCGGCGCGGTGATTTAGTCAGGGTTACTTCTTATCGAAGGCAAGGCCTCGGGCGAGCCGGAGATGCGTCTGCCGTGAAAGAGGAGGCCTCGGGCGAGACGGAAACATCTCGGGGTCGGCTGCCCTTGCCCGAGGCTAGGCTCGGGCGTGGCGTGATCGAGTCGCTCGTATGGACTGACCCCTGACTTAATCAAACCCATCAGGCCTCTGCAGCTTTATGCTGATGGGGGTTACCAGCTGAGAATTAGGCGTCTTGAGGGTACCCCTAATTATGGTCCCCGACAGTAGCCCCCGAGCCTTGAAGGGAGTGTTAACACTCGCTTGGAGGCTTTCGTCGCACTTTTTTGCAAGGGGACCAGCCTTTCTCGGTTGTACTTTATTCCGGTGGGTGCGCGCGAGCGCACCCGCCGGGTGTAGCCCCCGAGGCCTCGGAGGAGTGGTTTCACTCCTTCGAGGTCTTAATGCCTTGCGTAATGCTTAGGCTGGTCTGGCGGTTCCCTCATGCGAACAGGCCGTAGCCCAGGTGCACTGTCGGGGCCCATGTTCTCGGGCTGGTATGTTGACGCTGTCAACGGTTCGGCCGGAGCCGGGTTTGCGAGAGCAGCCCCCGAGCCTCCGCACAGAGCGAGAGGACGATCAGGGACAGACTCGGCTTTTTTACATACGCCCCTACGTCGCCTTTCCGCAAGGAGGAGGGGGGGAGAGCGCCATGTTACCCTCGATGGGCACCGAACATGGTGTCTCCGGTGAGCTGCAATCGGGTAATCCGAGTGGACGTCCGTGCCCCGTTCGTTGGGGGTCGGCTAGGGGCCCGGAGGCATGCCCAAAAGTACCTGCGGGTGATCTGCCGGACCCGGTCCCCTGGCGACGGGGTCCGAGGGCTCGTTGCCTCCCTCCGATGGGATTCCGTTACAGAGTCGTTCCCGCTGGTCTCGGAAATGTCCTAGGGTACCTCGGGAGCGTAGCCCGAGCCTTGGTTATGTATCGAACGTACCCCTGGTCATCCCTCGCTCGGTGTCTGAGGCGACTGTGAACCCTTCGGGGGGCCAGCCTTCGAACCCCTGATCAGTAATGGGCGCGGAGCCCGAGTAGCCTGAGGCGGTCGTGGAACCTTTCGGGGGGCCGACCTTCGAACCCCTGACCAGTAGTGGGTGTCGGGCCCACGCGATCTGAGGCGGCTGTTGAACCCTTCGGGGGGCCAGCCTTCGAACCCCTGATCAGTAAGGAGGCTCGGAGCCTAGTTCCTTCACGGGGAAGGATCCCTTTGGGGGTATCCCCTTTCCCGGTCCCTGTTGCAAGAGATAGAGAAAGAAGGAAAAGGGAAAAAGGGTACGAAATTTGAACGACGTGGCGTACCTTTTTTGGCGTGGTCGTTTTGGCGAAGGCGAAACGTCGCCAGTTGCTCCCACCCGTAGCGCTGCCCGTCGAGCCGCGGAGTTAATGCGCCGGGGCGAGCGGTCGGCGAGGCTGCCGTTGCGTGCGCGAGCCGTTCGAGGAGCGGCTGTTTCGCTTTGCGTTTTTTGAACCCCGCGTCCGGTTCGGGCGGTGCGTTGGAACCGTCTTCACCTAGGTCTTCATATACCCCGAAGAGGGCCCGGTGACGGTTCTCGACTCCGCTTCTCGTCTCCCTCTTAGGCTTTTTTGCAGTCTGAGAGATCCAGCCAGGGAAAAGAAAACCGCCCTCCCCTGTCCTTCGCGCCGCCACCCTTTCTGCTTCGGCGATGGCTGACCGGGTGACCATCATCCCGCCGCGCGACCCGTGGCCCTTCTCCACGGTGACGGCGGGCGATCTGGAGGACCTCGTCGGCGAGGGTTTGCTCCGCCCCCTCACCGACGAGCAGCGGCCGGAATGGATTCCTCCCGCGGGTGGAGTCACTCCATCCCCTCCGCCGGGGTACGTTGTGAGCTTCATCTCCTTCCATGAGCGGGGATTTGGTGTGCCGACGAGCCGCTTTATGCGGGCCATCCTGTTCCATTACGGGGTGGAGTTGCACAACCTCACCCCCAACTCCATCGCGCAGGCCGCGATCTTCGTGGCGGTGTGCGAGGGGTATTTGGGGATCGCCTCCCACTGGGATTTGTGGACCCATCTCTTCTTCGCCGAGCTTTTTGCCTCGCCGACGGGGGAGAGGAAGGTCCGCACAGCGGTGCGGGCCGGCGGCTGCACCCTTTTGTTGAGGCAGTCGCGGTCGTTGCAGTATATCCCTGCCGTCCTCGCGTCCTCAAACAAGGGTTGGCAGCGCCGGTGGTTCTACCTCCGGAACGACGGAGAGTTGCTCCCGCCGTTCTCTCAGCGGGTTGTCACCGCCGCTCCCGACGCCTGGCGCCACGGGACTCCACACGAGAGGCAGAAGAACCTCGAACCTCTTCTTCAGGCCCTGAAGGCGTTGCGGGAGGAAGGTCTCACCGCCGCGGGAGTGGTTGCCGCCATCCACCGTTGGAGGGTGCTCCCCCTGGCGGAACGGCGGCTGTCGCTTTGGGAGATGACCCTGGAGGCCGACTGGGAGGGGTCACGGATGTCCCCTGATCCTCTTCCCCGTGACGCCCTCCAATGGCGGGTGTCGGCCGCGATGGGGAAGCCAGACCCCCACGCCTTCTCCCAACCTCGAATGCGCCCCGACCAGGGGTGCATCGTTCTGGTAAGTGTTCGCTCCCTCCTTCCTCATATACCGGGTTGCTCCCGGTTCTTATGATTGGGTTTCTTTTCCCCTCCCCCTCTTTTTAGGAGGTGGGGCGGCACAAACCCTCCTTGCCGCGGGTCCCGGAGGACGCGGTGGGTCGGGCAGCGCGGCGGGTCGCCGCGGAGGAGGAGAAAAAGAAAAAGGACGCGGAGAAGGCCCGGGCCCGCAAGCGGAGGCGGGCTCGGGACGCCCTGGAGAAACGCCGTCGTCAGCAGGAGAGGGAAGGACTCCCCAGGGAACTGTCGCCGGAGACATCCGACGACGACGACGACGACGATGAAGAGGAGGAGGACGACATGGCCGCCCGTCTCGGCCTCAGCCCCAGCTTGGGGTGTGGCCGGGAGCTGTCGAGTCAGCCCCCGAGCGGGCCGATGTCGTCGGTTCCTGGGGCCGAGACGCCGGATCCCCGACCTGAGGGGCGGGGGCAACCCGAGAGGGTACTTGACCCCTCGGCGGGAGGAGCTGACGCGACTCCAGGGAGCCGGGCCGAGGGGTTCGTCCCTCGAGAGCCGTCCCCCGTGCCGGCAGCGCGGCGGAGCGGTCCTCAGGTTGCCATGGCGGCGCCTGGGCAGTCCGCCTCCCGGGCGTCAGGGGCGCCCAAGGCGAGGGCGGTGCCAGGGTTGTCGGCGAGGCGGACCCCGGCGGTGGTTCCAGGAAGTGGGAGCCAAGAGACCTCCCCCCAGGCACAGTGGATCATGGCCCGGAGCGGGTAAGTACCTTGGAGTGTCTCCATCCCGGCGCTTCATTCACACGTCTTGGCCGTGATTTTCCCTTTCTTCTTATTTCCAGCAAGCGGAGCCATGGCCCTACCGACCTGGCGCCCCGGAAGGCCCTTAAGACGGCGTCGGTCCAGGCGCCTGGCGCCATCCCGGGCCCCGCCGCTCAGCCGACCCTTCTGCAGGGCGCTTTGCCGCCTGGGGCTCAGGCGTCGCATGTCCCGGGGGAGCAGGTCCCCGAGGCGGGCTCCTCTGCCGAGGCGGCCATCGTGATCGGGGAGGCGGCCGGCGACGACGCGGTCCCGAGCCCGCCTGCCGTGTCGGCCATGCCGGCGCCTACCGCCACCGCAGTTGGCACCGTCCCAGTCGGAGAGCATATGGTTGCTGCCGACGTTGAGTCGGCCACAGCGTCGGCGCCCAGGGCCTCGGAAGAGGTGGGCGTGGACGCGCAGCCCATCCAGGCGGGAGGCAGCCTTGTCGCAGTGCGGCGGAGCCCCAAGGCCCGAGGCCAGTTGCTCCGATTCCGGACCCGCGAGGCTTCGGATCCTATCTTCGTTCTTGACGACGAACAGGAGGACCAGTCCTGGGATGAGCTCCGCAAGCGCGCGGAAGCAACGGTGGGGTCGCTCCGATCGTCGCTGGAGGTTCTCTGCGGGGACGTCCCCAAAATCCTCCAGGTAATGGTTTCAGGCATACCTTCTCCCTTCTGCGAGCGAGGCGTCCGTCGTGATGCCTTGTTTTCCTTCCCAGGATCTGACGGACCGGAGCGCCGCCAAGTCGTCGTTCATCCGCCGCGAGGCCGACGTCTGGGGCTCGCTGCGGTCCCTGAGGACTTCGCTCGCCGGGGCTACCGCGCGCCTTTCTCATCAGGACGCTAAGATAGCGGACCTCCAGTTGCTCTGTGCTGACCTGAGGGCCGAGGCGGCGGCGGCGCGCACGGAGGCGCTACGGCAGCGGTCGGAGCTCGTCCAGGTTGCCGAGGAGCGGGACCAATCCCGGGGTCAGGCTGCCGAGGCCGAAGGCCGGGCCAAGACCCTCGCGGCCGACCTGGCCGCAGCCCAAGTCGCGGCCTCGGAGCAGCGCGTCCGAGCCGGAGGTATGCTTCGACCGCCCTTGGTTCTCGTTCTTGTTCGTTTCTTCCGCTTGTGCTTGAGGTCTTTCTTCTGGTTGTTCGCAGAGCTCGAGTCTGCCCTCGACGAGTCTGCCAAAGCGCTCGCCGAGGCGCTCGCCGGGGCTGCTGAGCAGAGGGAGGCCGATCTCGCGGCCATGTCCGAGGCCGTCTCGGATGTCTATCGGACCCTCGGTCCCGGCGACGTCCCTTCAGGAAGCTCCCCCCAAAGCCGCCTTCAAGCCCTGGGTGGTTACGCGCGCGGTAAAGTCCGCGGGGCGCTACACCACGGCGTCAGGCGGGCCTTCGCCGTGCTCGCTTCCCATTACGTCGTGGACCTGGAGCGGGTCAGTGAGGGGTATTGCCTTCCTGACGAAGATGAGGCCGCCCTGGCAGAAGTTCAGCGGCTCGACGCGGTCGCTGCGGGCCCGAGTGCGGCGCTGGCGACCATCTTCGAGGCGGAGATTCTTCCTCCTGTGCCGCCGCCGGAAGCGGAGGTGGACCTTACCGACGGCGGGAGTGGAGCTGAAGGCGCGGCGCCTTCCCAAGGCGACGCCTAACTTTTGTTGGGACAATTTCTGTCGGATGTGCGACTTGCCGCGGCCGCCGAGGCCTGGACACTTTATTTCTCTTGCGTGAAGTCATACTCTTTTCTGTTTCAATTTGCGCGCCTGGCCCGACTTGTCAATAACAGGGTGATTTCCCGAGCTGGGTCCTTTTTCGTGGCAGGCGATGAGTGAGGTGTCCCTAGCCCGGAGGCATAGGTGTTCCTCGGCTCAGTCGGTCTCGCCACTCATTTGTACCCAAGTTCGCTCCTCGGGACCCTGCTTCTGACGTATCCGGGAGAACGCAAAAACCCCTTTTTGATCGAAAAAAAGAATTTTTTGACGCGGAGAGGCGCATCCAAGCTCGACGAGAGGGGTTCCCCCTTTCTAGCCCCCGAGGGAGGGTCGGGCTCCGCTGGGGCGAGGCCGACCCTTCCTTGATGACTGATTCTCGTGTGTGAGTGGGGGAAGGGCGTAGCCCCCGAGCGTCGTCCGTGCAGAGGCCGTTTGACGAGTCGAGCTCCTGCCCGAATATCCGGCGAGTGCTCGGTGACAACCTTCGGTATGCCAGGCATGTCCGAGGGACCCCACGCAAAGATGTCGGCGTTTGCGCGAGGAAAGTCGACGAGTTCTGCTTCCTATTTGGGGTCGAGCCCGGAACTGATCCGGATCTGCTTGGGGGTATCGCCGCTGGGGTCGAGAGGGACGGCCTTAACCGTCTCCGCTGGCTCGAAGTTGCCGGCGTGTCGCTTTACGTCTGGCACCTCTCGGGAGAGGCTTTCCAGGTCGGCAATGAGGGCCTCGGACTCGGCGAGGGCCTCGGCGTACTCCACGCACTCCACATCGCATTCGAATGCGTGTTTGTACGTGGGGCCGACGGTGATGACCCCGTTGGGGCCCGGCATCTTGAGCTTCAGGTAGGTGTAGTTGGGGATGGCCATGAACTTCGCGTAGCATGGCCTTCCCAACACTGCGTGGTAGGTCCCTCGGAACCCGACCACCTCGAACGTCAAAGTCTCCCTTCGGAAGTTGGAGGGTGTTCCGAAGCAGACAGGAAGGTCGAGCTGTCCGAGGGGCTGGACGCGCTTCCCGGGAACGATCCCGTGGAAGGGCGCAGCGCCTGCTCGGACGGATGACAGATCGATGCGCAGGAGCCTGAGGGTCTCAGCGTAGATGATGTTGAGGCAGCTGCCCCCATCCATCAGGACCTTGGTGAGCCTGACGTCGCCGATGACGGGATCGACGACGAGCGGGTACTTCCTTGGGCTCGGCACGTGGTCGGGGTGGTCATCCTGGTCGAAGGTGATGGGCTTGTCGGACCAGTCTAGGTAGACTGGCGCCGCCACCTTCACCGAGCAGACCTCCCGACGCTCCTGCTTACGATGCCGAGCCGAGGCATTCGCCGCATGCCCTCCGTAGATCATGAAGCAGTCGCGGACCTCGGGGAACTCTCCTGCTTGGTGATCTTCCTTTTTGCCGTCGTCGCGGGCCCTGTCACCCTCTGCGGGTGGCCCGGCCCGGTGGAAGTGGCGCCGAAGCATGACGCACTCCTCGAGGGTGTGCTTGACGGGCCCCTGATGGTAGGGGCACGTCTCCTTGAGTGCCTTGTCGAAGAGGTTGGCGCCTCCGGGGGGCTTCCGAGGGTTCTTGTACTCGGCGGCGGCGACAAGGTCCGTGCTAGCGGCGTCGTGTTTCGCTTGCGACTTCCTCCTGCCTTTCTTCTTGGCGCCGGGCGGAGTAGACGCCTCGGGAGCATCTTCCGATGGGCGGCCCTGGGGCTGCTTGTCCTTTCGGAAGATGGCCTCGACCGCCTCCTGACCAGAGGCGAACTTGGTGGCGATGTCCATCAGCTCGCTCGCCCTGGTGGGGGTCTTGCGACCCAACTTGCTCACCAGGTCACGGCAGGTGGTGCCGGCAAGGAACGCACCGATGACATCGGAGTCGGTGATGTTGGGCAGCTCGGTGCGCTGCTTCGAGAATCGCCGGATGTAGTCCCGAAGAGACTCTCCCGGCTGTTGCCGACAGCTTCGGAGGTCCCAGGAATTCCCGGGGCGCACGTACGTGCCCTGGAAGTTGCTGGCGAAAGCCTGGACCAGATCTTCCCAGTTGGAAATCTGCCCCGGGGGCAGGTGCTCCAACCAAGCGCGAGCGGTATCGGAGAGGAACAGGGGGAGGTTGCGGATGATGAGATTGTCGTCGTCCGTCCCACCCAGTTGACAGGCCAGGCGGTAGTCCGCAAGCCACAATTCCGGTCTCGTTTCCCCCGAGTACTTTGTGATAGTAGTCGGAGGTCGGAATCGGGGCGGAAACGGTGCCCGCCGTATGGCCCGGCTGAAGACCTGCGGACCGGGTGGTTCGGGCGAGGGACTCCGATCCTCCCCGCTGTCGTAGCGTCCCCCACGCCTGGGGTGATAACCTCGGCGCACCCTTTCGTCGAGGCGGGCCCGACGGTCGCGATGAGGGTGCTCGTCGCCGAGGTGGCCCGGGGCCGCAGGCGCGGTGTTGCGCGTGCGCCCGGTGTAGACCGAGGCTTCCCGCGTGAGTCGGGAAGTCGCGGCACGAGGTTCCGAGGGGTACCCCTGCCTTCGGGAGGCAGAGCTCTCGGCCCGCCGGGCCGCGGCGCCTTCCAGGAGATGCTTGAGCTCTCCCTGGATTCGCCGACCCTCGGTGGTTGATGACTCCGGCATCGCACGGAGGAGCATTGCTGCGGTGGCCAGGTCCTGACCGGTTCCGCCGGATGCGGGTGGTGGTCTGTCCCTGGCATCGTTGGCGATGCGGTGCTGGAGACCTTGGGGCAGGTGACGTATTCCTCCGGCCGAGGGCTGGCTCGCCCATACCTGCCCGACGTTCCGGCGGATTGCCTCGAGCGCTCCTGCTCCCTCATCGAGCCCGGCCTGTGCCCCGCGGACTTGCTCGAGCTGTGGGTCGTGACCCCCCGCCGGAACGGGGACCACAGCTAGCTCCCGCGGGATGTCGGCACGAGGCGCTGGCCTAGGGGGATCACCATCCTCCGGCATGCCGAGACAGCTGCCTCCGGAGGGATCCCCTAGCTCGACGTGGAAACATTCGCGGCCCGGGCCGCAGTCCTTGTCGTCAAGGCTGCGGCTGCCGTCAGAACAGTCGGAGAGGCAGTAGTTACATGCGGTCATGAAGTCCCGCATGGCACTGGGGTTGCCAGATCCAGAGAAATCCCAGCAGATGCTGGGGTCGTCATCTTCCTTGGACCCAGAGGGTCCGTAGGTCGATACACCCGTCAATCGGTCCCAAGGCGACCGCACACGAAACCCCAGAGGGGTTGCACTCGCCTCAATGTGAGCGCCCGCCAAAGCGAGGTTGCCAGGCGGGTTGAGGCCGAGTCGAAATGACAAAGAATGGGAATCAGCCGGTACCTTTTGGTCGACGAGGATCGACGAAGTCGCATCGAGGGCTGATCGTGCTGTCGTCCTGGGTGCGAGGGCGACGTCCTGCAGGCCCTCCGTGAGCGTGCTGGCGTCGTCCACTTGCTCGGGATTGGCGTGACGCGGGGGGACGGCGCTCGCCTTCGCCTCAAACGCGTGGGTGATGCCCGACGCGTCCTCCGTTGGGGCGCTGGGGATGTCGATTTGCTCGACAGTCGACCGAGCGCAGCCTCCCGCTCGGCCTTGGTTGCCCCGCCTCCTCCTCCGATGGCGAGGGAGAGGATGGGGTGAGCTCGAAAGTTGTCCTTCCCCCACGCGGGGAAGACGTCGTCGATTCCGCCGCCGGCGAGCGGGTTGTCCGCCACCATTGTCGCTATCGCGCGGCGGTGGAAGGAGTATCATGTCGTAGTTGCCATCGAAAGACATGAACTCGAGACTCCCGAAACGAAGCACCGTCCCGGGTTGAAGAGGTCGTTGGAGACTGCCCATCTGGAGCTTGACGGGAAACTACTCGTCAACACGCAGCAGGCCCCTACCTGGCGCGCCAACTGTCGGCGTTCCGAGACCGGGGGGTCCCCGAGCCGACGAGTGAGTGTGCCGCGTGCCCCAGCCCAGATGGGTCGAGCGCGTGGGCGAGCGCGAAGGGGGGAGAGAGCGAGAGCGAGGTGGCCGGAGCCGGGTCGAGAGGGAGTCGGAGAATCCCGCGGCCTTCGTGTTCGTCCCGCGCCCAGGTCGGGTGCGCTTGCAGTAGGGGGTTACAAGCGTCCGCGCGGGTGAGGGGAGCGAGCGGCCCCGAGAGAGCGCCTGCCCCTGCCCTTCGTCCCCGCGAGGCCAACCTTCTCTAAGAAGGCCCTGGTCCTTCCTTTTATAGGCGTAAGGAGAGGATCCAGGTGTACAAATGGGGGTGTAGCAAGGTGCTACGTGTCTAGCGGGGGAGAGCTAGTGCCCTAAGTACATGCCAAGGTGGCAACCGGAGAGATCTTGGCACCCAGCTAGTGTGGCGTCGTGGCTGTCGGAGAAGCAATGGAGCCGGGCGGAGGGACAGCTGTCGGAGTGGTTGGGCCCTTGCTGACGTCCCCCTGCTTCCGTAAGGGAGCTGAGAGCCACCGTCGTCATGGGTCTAGCGGGGCGCCATCATTGCCTATCTGGCGGAGCTGGCCGGATGGGACGTCGGTCCTGTTCTCTGCGGCCCGAGTCGGCTCGGGGTAGGGTGATGATGACGCTTCCTGTTGACGTGGCGGACTTGTGTCCTAGGTCGGGCGACGTGGAGGCTTCTCCGAGGCCGAGGTCGAGTCTGTCCTGCATGGCCGAGGCCGAACCTGAGCTCCTGGGTCGGGCGAGGCGGAGGTCGTTCGGCAGAGGTCGGGGTGGAGTCCGAGCCCTGGGTCGGGCGGAGCGGAGTTCGCCGTCTTCCGGGGCCTTAGCCCGAGTCCGAGCCCTGGGTCGGGCGGAGCGGAGTTCGCCGTCTTCCGGGATCTTAGCCCGAGTCCGAGCCCTGGGTCGGGCGGAGCTTCCTCTGGCGCTTTTGGCCAAGCCTGGCCGCCCGTCAGTCTTACCCTTTGCGTTAAAGGCCCCAGTGACTTGGTCGGTCGGCGCGGTGATTTAGTCAGGGTTACTTCTTATCGAAGGCAAGGCCTCGGGCGAGCCGGAGATGCGTCTGCCGTGAAAGAGGAGGCCTCGGGCGAGACGGAAACATCTCGGGGTCGGCTGCCCTTGCCCGAGGCTAGGCTCGGGCGTGGCGTGATCGAGTCGCTCGTATGGACTGACCCCTGACTTAATCAAACCCATCAGGCCTCTGCAGCTTTATGCTGATGGGGGTTACCAGCTGAGAATTAGGCGTCTTGAGGGTACCCCTAATTATGGTCCCCGACAATTGGTAAAATATCGGTGGTTGTCATTAAAATCTTGACACCACCTCGCATCGATTGGATTTTGAAACTTCCCATCATTTTTGTGCTCATCAGAAGCTTGCCAACTCATTGAAATCTCTTGTCCATTTTTCTTATTCCTATTATTGTCTTCTTGAGTTCTCATATTCATTTGTAATATTGCTCCTAAGTTTAATACTCATCTAAAGGAGCAGTCAAGTGAAGAGTTCTCTTTTCTTCTCTCTTCTTATCCTAACTTGGTTTTAGTTCTCACTAACACCTTTTGTAAACCAAGTTTGTGTTGTTTAGAGCCAGTTTTACAGGATCATCTATTCACCCCTCTCTAGGTGCTCTCACAAACCTATCTTCCTCTCTCTCTCTCTCCATACAAACACATGCACTATTCAATAAACAACTAAATATATCATGGATAAACTAATTTGAGAAATAAACATAAAAAGGGACCCTAAACCCTAAAATCTAACCATCTTAAGCAACCTCATTTGAAGAAATAGAAAGAATAACCTAGATATACTCTTCTCTCTCACATGGTGAAATCCCAGATCCAAAATATGGCTAAACTTAAGCAAGAATGAACAAAAATTGGCAAGAGAAACATAAACCAACCTTTCTTAGCAACCTTCTTCCAAAAATAAAGATGAAAATCTTACCCTTGTATTTTGTGAAATCTGGACTTCCAATGGAAGTTGGCTATGAGCTACAGTCCTACGGAGGAGGATGAAGAGGTATTTATACAACAAATATCATAGGTGGTTGGCTTAAGCAACCTCTAGTGGAAACACATTTCCACTAGCGGTTTTTGAATCGAGCCCATCTATTTATTTTCATTGGTGCGAGATAAACAAAATCGCTAGTGAAAATTTAAACCCACCGCAGGCTTAGATACTATATGCCTCAACAACGTCAAAGAAACTGTACAACACCTTATCTTTCTATATCATTCTAGTGTCTCTCGCTCGTTATGTGTCAGCATTGCCTAGACTCCCCAAGGTAGTAGTTCCCAAGGATCCACAAACCGAACGGCTAATCTGGCTAACCGGTCGACTAGATGGTAATCTACATAGGCCCACTTCGCCGAATCACCGATTATGGATTTTGAATTTTAAAAATTTGTGAATTTTGAAAACTTTTGATGCCAATTTTTGTATAAATACTATGGATTATTTGAAGACTTTCTACTGAAACAAAATTTCAGAATACGCAATGGATGTCAAACTAAAAATCATAGAAGTTTCGGACAAATACAAAAAAGAAAAAGAAAATCGATATATCGGCTAGGATTACTGATTAGCCGCTCCCCAAAGCCGATAAATCAATGTGTAGTGTTGATTAACCGGCAGACGAGTAGGGGCTAGGGTTTGGAGGATTTTTTCTCCTTTTTGATAGAAAACTAGGATCTAACCGTGTATACTCTCTGAGGCACTTTAATTAACAGAAGGGTTGATCTATACTTGTGCACACATTGTTAACACACCCAACAATCTCCTCTTTGTTCTCTACATTTCTTATACTCAACCTTTCTAGATTATCATCCTTGACAAGTTTACACATCGAGACCAATGCGTGACAATGACCGATTAAGTATCATCGCACTCATTGACTACAATATGCTCCCTTGCTTATTGTTGTCGGCTAACCGGATCAGTATATTGATTTATCATGTGTGCATACTGGTAAACCGACCAGCAAGTAGGAGCTAGGTTAGGGAGGTTTATTCCTATTTCACACCAAATCATTTTGAATTTACACTACTACTTGCAATTAAGGTTAATAATAGTTCATGTTATTGCTATTTTCAGATATGTCGAATCGGATTGATCCGGTTTAGGAACATGGAGACAACATATATTCCGGATTCAAGTGCAAGTATTGCAAGAAATAGTGGAAGAGGGAGGTGCTACATGTTTCAAGCAACATCTTGCATCGCATGGGGGAATGTGGACAGAGTACAAGGCACGGCTGATGCGTGAGCACGGTATTATGTTACTATCAACGGAGGGCTACAATATGGCAGAAGCACAATATCAGTGGAATGCACCCCCTGAAAATGATCATCGATGGAGGTTGTATTTGTATCTTCGATGTTGTTTGTGAACTATGAAACAATGTCATCTAATGTATTTGAACAGCTAAATGTTGTTGTTGGACTTGTGATAATACTAGCCAGTTGCACGTGCTTTGCTACCGTTTTTATATATCATATAAATAAGTATTGAGATATTTATTCAAATATAATTATTATTTATTTCTAAACACTAAGGTATATGTGGTCTAGTGGTTAGCCCCAAATTTTGGAGCAGTGGGCGTTAGTTGGCTGCACGGGCATGGGGTCCACAGGGCAGTAGTTGAGAGAGCGTTGCACGGGCGCTGGTGAAAGGGAAATATGCCCTTGGGCAATTTCTATAAGTGTTTTGGTGATTAGGTGTCCAACACATATTCTTTAAGTCCTAATGTGCCAAAGGTTGAAAAGTGCAAATCAAGGGATGAGGTATGTTTCTAGACTTAGTACATTTGTTTTTGAATACTAATGAGCTTATCTAAGTGCTAGAAATAGTGCTGAGAAGAAGAGAATCGAATTGCAAAAGACTTGGTTGTGTGCAGCCAAACTCCAGTTCGGCCTAGCACACCGGACTGTCCGGTGGTGCACCGAACAGTGTCCGATGCGCCAACGGGCCCGGAGCTGCAACGGTCGACTGTGCCTGTTTTGGAAGGAAATCACGCACCGGACAGGCTACAGTAGTTGTCCGGTGGCGCACCGGATAGTCCGGTGCGCCACTCCACAGAAGGCAAGGATGGCCTTCCAAGTTGGTCTCCAATGGCTCCTAGCTGCCTTGGGGCTATAAAAGGAACCCCTAGGCGCATGGAGGAGTCATCTAAGCATTCACTAAGCATTCTAAGACTCCCATAGTCCGCCTCCGCAGATTTGATCGACTGTGTTAGTGATTTGAGCTCCATTCGAGTTGTGAACTCTTTGTGCTACGTTTCGAGCTCAAGTCTTGGCTTGTGTGCGTGTGTGTGCTGCGGATTTGTGCTGTGTGTGTGTTGCTTCTCCCAACCTTACTCTGTGCTTTCTTTGTGATCTTTGTTGTAAGGGCGAGAGACTCCAAATTGTGGAGATTCCTAGCAAACAGGAAGATAATCTAAACAAAAAGATCGTGGTATTCAAGTTGATCATTGGATCACTTGAAAGGGGTTGAGTGCAACCCTCGTCCATTGGGACGCCACAATATGGAAGTAGGCAAGTGTTACTTGGCCGAACCACGGGATAAAAATTGCATGTCTCTTGTGTTGGATTCTCTGTGATTGTTGTGCTCACAAGAACTCGCTCCAAAGCTACTTAGTCACGCTAACGCTATAACATCTAAGTTTTGTGGCTATTTAGAATTTGATTTTATAGGATCACCTATTCACCCCCCCCTCTAGGATCACCTATTCACCCCCCTCTAGGTGCTCTCAATTGGTATCAGAGTCATTCTCTTCACTTAAGGGACTAACCGCCCGAAGAGATGGATCCTAAGGGCAAGGGGATGGTGATTAACGACAAGGAGAAGGAGTCCCTCCTCAACGAGCCAAGAGATGACAAACCTACCGACTCAGGCTCAAGTCACAAGAAGAGGGACGGGAAGAAGAAGAGGCGCATCAAGAAAATCATCTACTACGACAGCGATGCCTCTTCATCTTCACCAAGGGACGACGACGACTCCTTGTCCAAGAAAAAGACGGTTAATCAAAACTATTCCTTTGATTATTCCCATATTTCGTACAATTCAAATGCTCATTTGCTTTCTATTCCTCTTGGAAAAACCCCCACAATTTGATGGAGAGGACTACTCATTTTGGAGTCATAAAATGCGTAGTCATCTGTTTTCTCTCCATCCTAGCATCTGGGAAATTGTGGAAAATGGGATGCATTTTGATAGTATGGATAATCCTGTATTCATTAATGAACAAATTCATAAGAATGCCCAAGCTACTACTATCTTGTTAGCTTCGCTTTGCAGGGATGAATACAATAAAGTGAGTGGCTTGGACAATGCCAAGCAAATTTGGGACACCCTCAAGATCTCTCATGAGGGAAATGATGCTACAATGATCACCAAAATGGAACTGGTGGAAGGCGAGCTAGGGAGATTTGCCATGATCAGGGGAGAAGAGCCAACACAAACCTACAACAAGCTCAAGACCCTGGTCAACAAGATTCGAAGCTATGGAAGCACAAGATGGACGGACCATGACGTCGTCTGACTCATGCTCAGGTCGTTTACAGTTATTGACCCCCATTTTGTGAATCTTATTCGTGAAAACCCCAGGTACACAAAGATGACGCCCGAGGAGATCCTTGGAAAGTTTGTGAGTGGGCACATGATGGTAAAGGAGGCACGATACGTGGATGACGCCTTGAACGGACCACTACCCGTCTACGAGCTGCGGTCTGTTACGCTCAAGGCAACAAGCAGTAAGGAGGCGCTACCAAGCAAGGTAGCATAAGTGGAGGCTGCCGGGCTCAACGAGAATGAAATGGCGCTTATCATCAAGCGCTTCAAGACCGCGCTCAAAGGACGTAAAGAATACCCCAACAAGAATAAAACAAGGGGAAAGCGTTCATGCTTCAAATGCAGTAAGACTGGTCACTTTATTGCTCAATATCCTGATAATGAGAATGACCAGGCACAAGAAAGACACGGCAAAAAGGAGAAGAAGAAGAACTATAGGAAGACAAAGGGCGAGGCACATCTTGGAAAGGAGTGGGACTCTGACTGCTCATCATCTGACTCCGACGATGAGGGACTGGCTGCCTCAGCCTTCGATAAGTCTTCGCTCTTCCCCAACGAACGCCATACGTGTCTCATGGCCAAGGAGAAGAAAATAAGTATTTGAGATACACCTAAGTACTCTTCTTCTAGTGATGAGGAATCCTATGATGATGAAGTAGATTACTCTGAATTATTTAAAGGCTTAGATAGAGCTAAGGTAGAAAAAATTAATGAATTAATTGATGCTCTAAATGAAAAGGATAGATTGCTAGAAAAGCAAGAGGATATTTTATATGAGGAACATGACAAATTTGTTAGTGTGCAAAAATCCCTTGCCTTAGAAATTAAGAGAAATGAAATGTTGTCCTCTGAATTGTCTGTTTGCCATGAATCTATCTCTAGCTTAAAGAGTTTAAATGATGAACTAAATACTAAGCTAAAGGAAGTAAATAAAACTAGTTCATGTGTAGAACATGTTAGTATTTGTAATAGATGTAAAGACTTCAATGTTGATGCATG
The DNA here is from genome assembly GCA_029449295.1 of Zea luxurians. Taxonomy (NCBI): domain Eukaryota; kingdom Viridiplantae; phylum Streptophyta; class Magnoliopsida; order Poales; family Poaceae; genus Zea; species Zea luxurians. The sequence continues at coordinate 16,490,468 of JAOPSE010000035.1, forward strand.
TAATGAACACCTTATTTCTATTACCAAATTAAATGATGAGGTGGCAAGTCTTAGTGCTCAACTTAAGACTTGCAAAGTTGATTTTGATAAATTGAAATTTGCTAAGGATGCCTACACCATTGGTAGACATCCCTCAATCAAGGATGGACTTGGTTTTCAAAAGAAAACCAAGAACGTGATGAGCCTAAGGACTTCCATTCTCAACAAGGAGAAAGGGAAGACTCCTATGGCTAGTAGTCCTCAAAGGAACCATGCTTTTATTTATAGTCGCTCTCATTATAAAAAGAATTATATTCATGCTGCTTATAATGATTCACATGCAATGGTTGCCTCTAGCTCTACTTTTGTTCATGGTAGAAGTAGGCCTAAGAGAAATAATGTTATGTCTCATGTGCCTAGAAAAATGTGCAATGAACCTACTACTATTTTCCATGCTTGCAACACTACTTTTGTTCTTTCATGTAAGAATGCAAATTAAGAATGCAAAAGTAGTTGCTAGAAAGTTGGGATCCAAATGCAAGGGAGACGACTTGTATTTGGGTTCCAAAAACTATTGTGACTAACCTTGTAAGACCCAAAAAGAGTTGGGTACCTAAAACCCAAGCTTAAATTGCCTTGCAGGTTTATGCATCCGGGGGCTCAAGCTGGATTATCGACAGCGGATGCACAAACCACATGACGAAGGAGAAGAAGATGTTCACCTCCTACATCAAGAACAAGGATTCCTAGGATACAATCATATTTGGAGATGGGAATCAAGGCAAGGTCAAAGGTTTGGGAAAGATAGCCATCACAAGCGAGCACTCTATTTCAAATGTATTTTTAGTAGAGTCATTAGGATACAACCTCCTGTCTGTAAGTCAATTGTGCCACATGGGCTACAATTGTTTGTTTACAAATGTTGATGTATCTGTCTTTAGAAGGAGTGATGGTTCATTAGCATTTAAGGGTGTATTAGACGGCAAGCTCTATTAGTTGATTTTTCGAAAGAGAATGTCGATCTAGATGCATGCTTAATGGCTAAGACTAGTATGGGCTAGCTCTAGCATCGCCGTCTAGCACATGTTGGGATGAAGAACCTTCATAAACTTCTAAAGGGAGAGCATGTGTTAGGACTAATTGATGTTTGCTTTGAAAAAGACAGACCTTGTGCAGCATGTTAGGCAGGGAAACAGGTGGGAAGCACTCATCACAGCAAGAATGTGATGACAACATCAAGACCACTGGAGCTTCTTCACATGGATCTCTTTGGACCCGTTGCCTACCTTAGCATCGGGGGAAGTAAGTATGGTCTTGTTATAGTTGATGATTTTTCCCGCTTCACTTGGGTGTTCTTTTTGCAGGACAAATCAGAAACCCAAGGGACCCTTAAGCGCTTTCTAAGAAGGGCTCAAAACGAATTTGAGCTCAAAGTGAAAAAGATAAGAAGCGACAACGGGTCCGAGTTCAAGAATCTGCAAGTGGAGGAGTATCTTGAGGAGGAAGGCGTCAAGCACGAGTTCTCACTCCCTATACACCACAGCAAAACGGTGTAGTAGAGAGAAAGAACAGGACGCCAATCGATATGGCAAGAACAATGCTTGGAGAGTTCAAGACACCTGAGCGGTTTTGGTCAGAAGATGTGAACACAGCTTGCCACGCCATAAACCAGCTCTATCTTCATCGCCTTCTCAAGAAGACCTCCTATGAACTCCTTACCGGTAACAAACCCAACGTCTCTTACTTTCGTGTATTTGGGAGCAAATGTTACATTCTAGTGAAGAAAGGTAGACATTCTAAGTTTGCTCCCAAGGCAGTAGAAGGGTTTTTACTAGGGTATGACTCAAATACAAAGGCGTATAGGGTCTTCAACAAATCTTTGGGTTTAGTTGAAGTCTCAAGCGACGTTGTATTTGATGAGACTAATGGCTCTCCAGAGAGCAAGTTGATCTTGATGACATAGATGAAGATGATGTTCCGACGGCCGCAATACGCACAATGGCGATAGGAGATGTGCGACCGCAGGAACAACAGGAGCAAGATCAGCCATCATCCTCCACAGTGGTGCATCCCCCAACTCAAGATGATGAACAGGTACCTCAAGAAGAAGGGCATGATCAAGGGGGAGCATAAGAAAATCAAGGGATGGAGGAAGAAGCACCACGAGTCCCTCCAACTCAAGTCCGAGCAACGATCCAACGACATCACCCCATCGACCAGATTCTGGGTGACATCAGCAAGGGAGTAACTACTCGCTCAAGATTAGCTAACTTTTGTGAGCATTACTCGTTTGTCTCTTCTATTGAGCCTTTCAGGGTAGAAGAGGCCTTGTAGGATCTGGATTGGGTGTTGGCCATGCAGGAAGAGCTCAACAACTTCAAAAGAAATGAAGTTTGGAGCCTAGTGCCATGTCCAAAGCAAAATGTTGTGGGAACCAAGTGGGTGTTCCGCAAGAAGCAAGACGAGCACGGGGTGGTGACAAGAAACAAGGCTCGACTTATGGCAAAAGGTTATGCCCAAGTCGCAGGTTTGGATTTCGAGGAGACTTTTGCTCCTGTGGCTAGGCTAGAGTCTATTCGAATTTTGTTAGCCTATGCTATTCACCACTCTTTCAGGTTATTTCAAATGGACGTAAAGAGCGCTTTCCTCAACGGGCCAATCAAGGAGGAAGTATACGTGGAACAACCCCCTGGCTTTGAGGATGACAGGTATCCCGACCACGTTTGTAAGCTCTCTAAGGTGCTCTATGGACTTAAGCAAGCCCCAAGAGCATGGTATGAATGCCTTAGAGATTTCTTAATTGCTAATGCTTTCAAGGTTGGGAAAGCTGATCCAACTCTTTTTACAAAGACTTGTGATGGTGATCTCTTTGTGTGCCAAATTTATGTCGATGACATAATATTTGGTTCTACTAATCAAAAGTCTTGTGAGGAGTTTAGCAGGGTGATGACACAAAAGTTTGAGATGTCGCTCATGGGCGAGTTGACCTACTTCCTTGGGTTCCAAGTGAAGCAACTCAAGGACGACACCTTCATCTCCCAAACAAAGTACACACAAGATCTTCTCAAGCGGTTTGGGATGAAGGACGCCAAGCCCGCGAAGACACCGATGGGAACCGATGGGCATGTTGACCTCAACAAAGGAGGTAAGTCCGTTGATCAAAAGGCATACCGGTCCATGATAGGTTCATTGCTTTATCTGTGTGCTAGTAGACCGGACATTATGCTTAGTGTATGCATGTGTGCTAGATATCAATCCGACCCCAAGGAATGTCACCTTGTGGCCGTTAAGCGAATTCTTAGATATTTAGTTTCTACGCCTTGCTTCGGGATCTGGTATCCAAAGGGGTCTACCTTTGACTTGATTGGATACTCAGACTCCGATTATGCCGGGTGCAAGGTTGATAGGAAGAGCACATCGGGGACATGCCAATTTTTAGGAAGGTCCCTGGTGTTCTGAAGTTCAAAGAAACAGACATCCGTTGTCCTATCCACCGTTGAGGCCGAGTATGTTGCCGTAGGTCAGTGTTGCATGCAACTACTTTGGATGAGGCAAACCCTCCGGGACTTTGGCTACAATCTGAGCAAAGTCCCACTCCTATGTGACAATGAGAGTGCAATCCGCATGGCGGATAATCCTATTGAACACAGCCGCACTAAGCACATAGACATCCGGCATCACTTCCTGAGAGACCACCAGCAAAAGGGAGATATCGAGGTGTACCATATTAACACCGAGAACCAGCTAGCCGATATCTTCACTAAGCCTTTCGATGAGAAAAGGTTTTGCAGGTTGCATAGTGAGCTAAATGTCTTAGATTCGTGTAACATAGATTGATCTATAGCATACATGTGTTCTATGCCTTTGATCATGTTATTTTGAAGCATTTCCATTACTCGTTATATATTTGTAGTGCTCAAGTTGTACAAGACCTCCCCGGACCTCACAAGTCCATATGCAAATGGTGCACATATTTAGGGGGAGATGTGCTACAACTTGACCCTTTGCGACTAACCTTTGTGTTTGAGTATACTTGATGTAGTCTCAAAAGTGCATTGAAAGGGAAAGGTGAACTTGGACGATGCAAAGACTTCCACTGCACTCCGGTATTAGTGTCCTCACTTCTAAGTTCATACTTATGCTCTCATTGCCTTTTTGCTCTTATTTGACATTTTTGGTGAGGCAATGGGGTTAAAGGGCCAAAAAATGATCCCGTTTTGGTGCTTAATGCCAAAGGGGAAAAAATTAAGGCCAAAGCAAATGGATCAGCGACCACTTGTGAATTTTGAAAACAATAGAGTTAGAACTTTTTATTTGTCCAAAATACTCTTATTGCAAAATTTGGTCTCTTGTGGGAGATAATTTTGATTATGGGAAAAAGGGGGGAGTTTTTGGCACTTGATCAATTTTTCTCTTGGAATATCTCTCGTTTTGCCCAAACAAGTATGTTTGACCTAGAGATAGGAAAAAGAATTTGATTTGCAAAAACAAATCAAGTGGTGGCAAAGAGTGATCCAAATATGCCAAATTGTAGTCAAAATCAATTGAATCTTCATATTGAATTGATGTTGCACGTTTTTGTTGCTTTTTGATGTGTTGGCATAAATCACCAAAAAGGGGGAGATTGAAAGGGAAATATGCCCTTGGGCAATTTCTATAAGTGTTTTGGTGATTAGGTGTCCAACACATATTCTTTAAGTCCTAATGTGCCAAAGGTTGAAAAGTGCAAATCAAGGCATGAGGTATGTTTCTAGACTTAGTATATTTGTTTTTGAATACTAATGAGCTTATCTAAGTGCTAGAAATAGTGCTGAGAAGAAGAGAATCGAATTGCAAAAGACTTAGTTGTGTGCAGCCAAACTCTAGTTTGACCTAGCACACCGGACTGTCCGGTGCGCCCGGTTGGGCAACGGTGAAAAGGCCACTCCCGAGATTCGACGGCGGCGTACGGCTATAATTCACCGGACTGTCTGGTGAGTCATCCGCGGCGAACTCGTCGCTCTCGGGAAAAGCAACGGGGCGACATGGCTATAATTCACCGGACTATCCGGTGGTGCACCGGACTGTCCGATGAGCCAATGGTCGCTAGCGCCAACGATCGGCCGTGAAATCTGCGGGCGACACGTGGCAGCTTCAATGGTAGGAAGGAGGCACCGGACTGTCCGGTGTGCACTAGACAGTGTCCGGTGCGCCAACAGGCCCGGAGCTACAACGGTCGACTGTGCCCGTTTTGGAAGGAAATCACGCACCGAACAGGCTACAGTAGCTGTCCGGTGGTGCACCGGACAGTCCGATGCGCCACTCGACAGAAGGCAAGGATGGCCTATCAAGTTGGTCTCCAACGGCTCCTAGCTGCCTTGGGGCTATAAAAGGGACCCCTAGACGCATGGAGGAGTCATCTAAGCATTCACTAAGCATTCTAAGACTCCCACACTCCGCCTCTGCACATTTGATCGACTGTGTTAGTGATTTGAGCTCCATTTGAGTTGTGAACTCTTTGTGCTATGTTTCGAGCTCAAGTCTTGTCTTGTGTGCGTGTGTGTGCTGCGGATTTGTGCTGTGTGTGTTGCTTCTCCCAACCTTACTCTGTGCTTTCTTTGTGATCTTTGTTGTAAGGGCGAGAGACTCCAAATTGTGGAGATTCCTCGCAAACAGGAAGATGCTCTAAACAAAAAGACCGTGGTATTCAAGTTGATCATAGGATTACTTGAAAGGGGTTGAGTGCAACCCTCGTCCATTGGGACGCCACAACGTGGAAGTAGGCAAGTGTTACTTGGTCGAACCACGGGATAAAAATTGCATGTCTCTTGTGTTGGATTCTCTGTGATTGTTGTGCTCACAAGAACTCGCTCCAAAGCTACTTAGTCATGCTAACGCTATAACATCTAAGTATTGTGGCTATTTAGAGTTTGATTTTACAGGATCACCTATTCACCCCTCTCTCTAGGATCACCTATTCACCCCCCCCCCCTCTAGGTGCTCTTAGCTGGGCGTGGGTCCTGGGGCACAATGAGGCGGGAGAACCAGTCGAGACGCGTGGGGCAGGTCCAGAGTGTCAGCGTGGAGGGTGAAGCCGTGGTAGCACTAGTGCCCACATTAGGTTCTTAATAGAGTATATAGATTTGGGGTCATCTTTTGTTCAAATTATGGGAGTTCAATGTGCTTTATTTGCAAAAATACATATGGCTCGGTTTCTGCTTATATGATGACGGTTTATCAGACCAGGAGCCGATTAATTGGCCTTGTCGGGCGATTTATCAGTTTCGAACCGTTTAGAATTCAAAACTGAGGTGATTTTGATTTCGGTCGGTTTCTACCGATTTTCACCGATATTTATTACAATTAATCGATTATCAAGAAAAGCTGCAATTAAGTTGACAGCACAAAAAAACCAACTGTGTTCATCCATGCGATCAATGGTTTGTTGAGTTTGATCGTCTTAGGTTCGTCGCTAGCAGCAAGAGTGGCCGGCGTTCGATGATATGCATCAAGCTAGCATAAAATATGCAAACATATATATATATATATATATATATATATATATATATATATATATATATTATATACGGCGGTACTAAAACGCACCAATGTGTATTTTAGTGTGTGGATGCACAGACCCCAAGACTCGATGTCCGACCAGAGCACCTAACACCCCGAGCACGCCTCCCCATAAGAGCACGCCCTCGGCCCTCCTGTACGCGCGCCTCCCTGCCCCCCCCCCCCCCCCCCCCCCCCCGTCGCGCACCTCCCTGTCCCCGCGCGTTGCAACTAATGATTGCAACTGCGTGGTTTGTTGATTTTCTGTTGCGACGTTTGTTGCTTGTTGATTGCAGCTAGGGGTATCCTCTAATTGCAAACTTGAGTCTCTGTTTTTACTCCTTGATTACCATTGCATGGTGTGTTGTTACTCCAGTTGCAATGTTTGTTGCTTGTTGATTGCAACTAGGGGTATCCGCTAATTGCAAACTTGAGTCTGTTGTTGCTCCAGTTGCAACGTTTGTTGCTTGTTGATTGCAACTAGGGGTATCCTCTAATTGCAAACTTGAGTCTGAAGTGAAAATGTTCTGTCAGGAGCGTGAGGGAGGGACGAAGACGAAGCGTCGGTTCGGCCTAGGTGGGGCGGTTGACTCGGACCAGGTGCTCCTGGCGCGTAGGTTCGGCCTGGGTGCATTCTCTATATTGAATGCACCCAGGTGTAATATATAAATGAAGTATTATGGTGGCACTAAAATGCACCCAGGTGTATTTTAGTTTGTGGATGCACAGACCCCAAGACTCGCTGTCCAACCAGAGCACCTAACACCCCGAGCACGCCACCCTATAAGAGCACGCCCTTGGCCCTCCTGTACGCGCGCCTCCCTGCCCCCCGCCGCCGCCGCGCGCCTCCCTGTCCCCGCGCGTTGCAACTAATGATTGCAACTGCGTGGTTTGTTGATTTTCTGTTGCGACGTTTGTTGCTTGTTGATTGCAATTAGGGGTATCCTCTAATTGCAAACTTGAGTCTCTGTTTTTACTCCTTGATTACCATTGCATGGTGTGTTGTTACTCCAGTTGCAACGTTTGTTGCTTGTTGATTGCAACTAGGGGTATCCGCTAATTATAAACTTGAGTCTGTTGTTGCTCCAGTTGCAACGTTTGTTGCTTGTTGATTGCAACTTGGGGTATCCTCTAATTACAAACTTAAGTCTAAAGTGAAAAGGTTCTGTCGGGAGTGTGTGGGAGGGACGAAGACGAAACATCGGTTCGGCCTGGGTGGGGCGGTTGACTCGGACCAGGTGCTCCTGGCGCGTAGGTTCGGCCTGGGTGCATTCTCTATATTGAATGCACCCAGGTGTAATATATAAATGAAGTATTACGGTGGCACTAAAATGCACCCATGTGTATTTTAGTTTGTGGATGCACAGACCCCAAGACTCGCTGTCCAACCAGAGCACCTAACACCCCGAGCACGCCTCCCTATAAGAGCACGCCCTCGGCCCTCCTGTATGCGCGCCTCCCTACCCCCCCCCCCCCCGCCGCCGCGCACCTCCCTATCCCCGCGCGTTGCAACTAATGATTGCAACTACGTGGTTTGTTGTTTTTCTGTTGCGATGTTTGTTGCTTGTTGATTGCAACTAGGGGTATCCTCTAATTGCAAACTTGAGTCTCTATTTTTACTCCTTGATTACCATTGTATGGTGTGTTGTTACTCTAGTTGCAACGTTTGTTGCTTGTTGATTGCAACTAGGGGTATCCGCTAATTGCAAACTTGAGTCTCTGTTGTTGCTCCAGTTGCAATGTTTGTTGCTTGTTGATTGCAACTAGGGGTATCCTCTAATTGCAAACTTGAGTCTGAAGTGAAACGGTTATGTCAGGAGCGTGTGGGAGGGACGAAGACAAAACATCGGTTCGGCCTGAGTGGGGCGGTTGGCTCAGACCAGGTGCTCCTGGCGCGTAGGTTCGACCTGGATGCATTCTCTATATTGAATGCACCTAGATGTAATATATAAATACAGTATTATATATATATATATATATATATATATATATATATATATATATATATATATATACGGCGCTGCTAAAATGCACCTGGGTGCATTCTCTATATTGAATGCACCCAGGCGTAATATATAAATACACCCCGAGCACGCCTCAGCACGTCCTGTTTCGCGCGCCTCCCTGCCCCCCGCCGCCGCCATGCGCATCCCTATCCCCACGCCGCCGCCGTCTCCTCCTTCTTCCTCCGATCCTCTAACCCTAGATCCATGGCCCCACCGTTGTTGCCGCACCTTGAATCGCCTCGATGCTCCTCCCCTAAATCCTTGGAGGTTGTTGTGGCTGGAGGGGCTGATCCGATATTGCCGTCTCCGATTGCGACAGCGGGAGCGGGTGTACGCGGCGGATCAGGTGATCCCTTGCATCACAAGACGTTGCTGACGCCACCGCCTTCAATTCCACATGGATCGCTGGTCACTCCTGATGCAGCCGAGCTGTTCTATCCGGTAAGAAAAGAAACAAGCATAAATTGTTGCTCCACCGTCGTTTGTTCAATATTGGTTGCAACTAATGATTGCAACTGTGTGGTTTTGTTGATTTTCTGTTGCAACGTTTGTTGCTTGTTGATTGCAACTAGGTGTATGCTCTAATTGCAAACTTGAGTCTCTGTTTTTACTCATTGATTACCATTGCATGGTGTGTTTGTTCTCTAGTTGCAACGTTTGTTGCTTGTCGATTGCAACTAGGTGTATCCTCTAATTGCAAACTTGAGTCTCTATTTTTACTCATTGATTACCATTGCATGGTGTGTTTGGGCTCCAGTTGCAACGTTTGTTGCTCGTTGGTTGCAACTAGGGGTATACTCTAATTGCAAACTCATGATTGCGTGTTGTTCTGCATGATGCAAACATACTTGATGTGTTTGTCCCCAGGGTGCAGCAAACATTTGATACAAAGGAAGAAGCCTACCTCTTTTACCTTGACTATGCAGAGTTGGCTGGTTTTAGTGTCAGGACAAAAAGGACTACTAAAGAAACCGGACACTGGGTTTGCAACCGTGAGGGGTTTCTGAAGCCAGGTCAAGAGAATGAGGAGCCTATGACAAATAAGACATCAATGAGAATTGGTTGCCCTGCTTATGTGAAGGTGAAGGAGGACAAGAAGCGCAATATTTGGTATTTTCATCATGTTCAGGAAGCACACAATCACAAGCTTGAACCCTCGCCAAGGATGGTGAGATATATGCATTCTCATAAGCAGAGGGAGGCAGCGTTGGATGACCTGTTTGCAATCATGTGAAAGAGTGGTGTGCCAACACAGGCAGCAATGAATGTAATGTCAAAATTATTTGGAGGCCGTCAAAACTGGCCGTTCACTGAGAAAGATGTCCATAACAAGTAGGCCATAAAAAAACACTGACATCATATCTTTGTGCGATATATTGAGACCAGCAGATTTACTTGTTTTTTCTTTTATGGTACAGGAAAGCTGAGCAAGCAAGGGAGGAGAGGGATGGGGACATGGATAAACTGTTCCAATTTTTCAGGGAGTGCAAAGAACACAATGAATACTTTTACTGGGATGTGGATTTTGACCCAAAAACAAAGGTGCTTCGGAGCATTTTTTGGTGTCATGCAAGTCAGCGTGCAGAATACAAGGATTTTGGGGATGTAGTCACATTTGACACAACACACAAGACTAACAGCAAGCATATGCCGTTGGCCATGTTTGTGGGTTGCAGCAATAATTTGAAGAATGTGTCCTTTGGCCAAGCACTTCTTCAGGATGAAACAATTGACACATTCAGGTGACTTTTTGAGACCTTTAAAAGTTGCATGGGTGGTCAGCAGCCTTTTGTGATTCTTACAGGTATGCTTTAGATGCAAAAAAATGCTTGTCACATAATTACCACTGAGTTGTTGCAGCTGTATCTTTGAAAATGATTGCAATATTTTATACTGCTTGGTTGCAAACCTATTGGGGTTTTTTTGCTGATTTTTATTTTTGACACACAGATGAAGATGCAGCGATGAAGGAAGCAATAAGGATTGTGTTTAACAAGACACAACACCAAAATTGTCGATGACGCATAACCAGAACATGGGATTACGAGCTCGAGGAGCTGTACAAATTGCACAATGATAATAATCTAAAGGAGAAGCTGCAGTCCCTGATAAACTATCCTCTGGGGCCCACACAGTTTGAGGTGGAGTGGAATAAGCTGGTGGATGAATGTGGCATAAGAGAACACCCTGCAATTGTTGCATTGTGGCAGAAAAGGAAGAGATGGATAGCAACATATTTCAAAGGCATGTACTGTGGGCGAATGATTTCCACCCAAAGATCTGAGAGCCAAAACAGGGTTCTGAAAGATGTTTATGTTAACAATGTGACAAGCCTGCATATATTTGCAAAGAGGGTGCTTGACTCGATTCAGCACACAGACCACATGGATGCTGGGGAGTCACACTACTCACAGGTATTTGCCCACCCCCTGTATTTTTTGGTCTGATTGTAAAAAGCCTGTTAAACAAAAATGATTCCAACTGCTGGTGTGGGAGCGGATACGCTTACACGGCGGGCGCGCGCACAGACCATATGCACCTGCATGCGTAGGTTCGGACTGGGTGGAGCGGTTAGCTCGGACCATATGCACCTGCATGCGTAGGTTCGGCCTAGGTGCATTCTCTATATTGAATACACTCAGGTGTAATATATATATATATATATATATATATATATATATATATATATATATATATATATATATATATGTGTGTGTGTGTGTGTGTGTGTGTGTGAGTAGAAACTTAAACCCTGACTCGAACGATCAAAATAAAACCCGGCCGGGCGCGGATTGGAATTGCAAGGCACAACAACACTGTACACCATATTTGATGGCTAAGATTATTTTTGGCAGCACAACAGCGAGGCGAAAATTAACTAACACAGCTAGCGACCAGAGAACGCCTCATGCATGTCCAGGGGCGGATGCATTAAGTGGCGAGGTCTGGCGCCCGCCACAGATGAGAATATGGTAGGACCCCAATGCGCAGCGACTGAACAAAAATTATGCAAGCACTACAGGAAAACGCCCAGTTTCCGACGGCCTAAACCGTCGGAAATAAGGTCTGAACCGTCGGAAATAACTACTTCCGACGGCTTAAGACGGGTCCCGTCGGAAGTAACGCCGTAGGGGATACCCAGTCGGAAGTATCAGCATTTCCGACGGGGCCGTCGGAAGTAAACTTATTTCCGACGGCCAGTGTGGCGCCGTCGGAAATAAAGCGAGGTGGGCCCCGCAGACGGCCGGCCGCCGGCGCCTGACGCCGTCACAGCTTAGTTCCGACGGCCCCGTCGGAAATAAGCGGCCGTCGGAAGTAATTAAAAAACACAGAAACAGAATTTGCCTGCTTTTTGTTTTACAAACAATCACACAAATTCAATCTGCACACAATATCCAGTTTTCATCCAGAATCACATACAATACCACATGAAACACACAATAACACAAGTTCACAAGTTAAAGCACAAGTTCACAAGTTAAAGCACAAATTCACAATGTTCACAAGTTCACAAGTTCACATGTTCAGAAGTTCACAATAACACAAGTTCCCAATACCACAAGTTCACAAGTCCATAGTACGAGAAAAACACAAGCAGACAGGCTACTCAAATGGAGGAGGTTGATCAAATGGATGTGGTTGATTTGATCCGCTAGCTCCTCCACTGTTTAGAAGACCGTCCACAAAAGAAGCGACCGCATCTTCAGAGTCCTCATTTCCCGGAGTTAGCAAGTTTCCTGGAGGGACCTACAACATTCAAAAAAATGTGTTAGTAGTTAAATTCTTGTTATGCAACGTCAAAAGAAAAAGTCAAGTAATATAACCTGAGGTGCAGGTGCGGGCCAACTAAATTGTGGAGTCGGTACAAACTGCGGGATAGGTGGAGGAGGTGGCATAGTCATCGCTGAAAAATCTGGACGTTGCCCTAGTGCTATTTGCTGAAAGAAATTGAAAGCTATGTTACGAGGATATATTAGAAAATATGTGCTCCAATTATAGTAGAGGCTCACGAGGATCTAATTACCTGCATCATCTCCTGCTGTCGTGCAAATTGAGCAGCCCAGTACTCTTGTTGTTGCTTGTTATACTCCTCCTGCCGCCTCAAAGCTTCCTGCATCCGGATCAGCTCGGCGTTTCCTTGGGTACTAGAGCGAGGACCACGGCTAGACGACCTCGATGGACGAGACCTTTCAGGCCTCACCTGAGTCGAGTCGATAACACTACCAAACATGGGGTAACTAGAAAAAAATAGAAAGAAGTTAAACACGCAACACATCATGTTAGAAAAGATCAAATCGACGAATTAATAATAGCAAACTCACCGTCCATGAGGTTTTCCGCCTCCACTAGCATACACAACCTGAGGATCGATAGGCTGATTCATCCAATCATAGTCTTGCCCATGCTCCGACATCATGGAAGCACCATATGAGGCCTGACAAATAATAAACAATGCAGTTATATTTTTCTCGACTCTTAGAATAGAAGTGCATTGTAACTAGTTGCGAAAGTCTCACCACACGCTCAGCAGCTGACTGAGAACACAACTGTTCTGGATTTGTAGGATCCGACCCCCTGTGACCTCTAAGGTAAACCTGAACATCACTTGGCGTAACACCAGAACTAGCTTCCTACAGGCAAGAGAAAATAACATAAACACATAGAAGATTCATGATATGCACGACCATAAATTACACTTACCATGCGCTTTGCCAAACGAACGTGGCCATCACCACCATATCTGTGGTGAACATCATGCCCACGATTTGAGCTGTTTCTCATTGAAACACCTTTAAATCCATCTGTTGCCCAATATTTGCATACAGCCCGCCAACCAGCCTCATTTGATGCCATCCATGGCACCGAGTCTGAAAACTTTATTTCGATCCAATGTATTGTTAGTACTAACACTTGGACATGAATTAGGATAAAAACAATTTACCTCAAGATATTCTTCTTCGGTTAAGTATTTGTTTGATGCCTCACTTTTGGAACGTGGCCGACGTCCTTCCTGCCTTAATATGTAATCAGAAGTGACCTGGATCCGAGCATAATACATCTGATCCCTAACCAAGGTAGTCGCGCTCTTGTTAAAAACGATCCGTGCACGATCGTTCATACTTCCATCTTCAGGCAACTTGTAACGTTTCTGAAAAAAACAAGAAACAAGATTTTTAGCACATTGTATAGTTGAATCAATTCAAGTTGGGCTAGAGAACATACCCAGAACTCATGCCACACAGCACCTTGGGCATTCCTATGTTTCGCATTGAACGCGAGCCCGTACTGATCCCAAGACATACAAGGCACCTCAACGCCTTTCTCCATCACTACACCAGGCCAGAGATATTTGCATATACTTCCCAAAACTTTATTCACCTGTGTGCGACGTCCTTGACCTTGAAAAGATGCATCAATCCAAGACCTGCAACCACATTGTACAAAAGAAGCATTAACAAATTTCATATAATGCATGAACCAATATTTAACATTAGAATCAACTCACTCGTCGCCACACGGTACGATCAAAATCTTATCCTCCTCACGAGCAGGAACTTTAGGAGGAGGCACCCAATGTGTTTTCCTCGACTTCCGTGCCCGAGAAGACCCTCCACCACTAGAAGCTCCAGCATCACTGCTAGGCCATGAGTCCCATCCGCCTGCTGACCATCCACCCTCAAACTGACCACCACCGGAAGACCACCCATCTCCACCTCCACCTCCAGCATCATCTTCCTGCTCATAGTCTGCATCGGCCGCATCGTAATCGGCCGCATCCTCACCCCTCGCCTCCTCCTCTCGAGTCTCGTTAACATCCTGCACATGGAACACTTTAATCATTAGATTCATATAAACATTACTATATTGAAGTAAAATAATAAACACTTTAATCACACCTGTCCATGCATATCAGGTGGAAGATGTTCCATCAAAGCCTGTCGTCTGTTGCTCGAGAGCGACTCGGTACCCTGGAACAGACACTCCTGTGCTTTGCTTCTTCCTGAAGAAGAAGAGCCCTTCGTCATGCCCTTCACAAAATTCTTCAACTTTCGAGCCGCCATCCTGCATATTGAAAATTATATTAGTATAACAATAAAGAGATAACAACATAGTATAACAATAAATTAAATTTTAATTCATCAAAATAAATATTTACTTCTTAATCATATTCGAAATCAGGATTAATTTGTTGTCTCCTCAAGCGCGTAGACTTTCTCTCGGGCGTCTTTTTCTTCTTCGACTTTCGTTTCCTTTTTGGAGGAACTATTACATCATTAAGATCGCCCGCTACTGAATCTGGCTCCATTGTTGTTTCTATATTAAAAACGGGTGGAACTTCAATTTCTTGATAAATTTCTTCAACATCAGCTTCCACCTCATTTTGTCGATAACTTGTATCACCCTTTAAATATAATCTTTCACGGGGATTTACGTTGTACACTACCCACCAATCTTTAAGATCGATACAGGGATATGACATATAATACACTTGGTCCACTTGAAAACCAAGAACAAATTTACTACAACCACGAGTCATTATACGCTCGTGTTTGACTTCTACCATACCAAATTGGTTTTGTCGTATCCCATGTTTAGGATCGATCCAATCACATTTGAAGAACATAACTTTCAGATTTTTTCCCCCAGCGAAGTCGAATTCCAATATATCTTTGATAGTTCCATAATAATTCATCTCCCTTCCTTGCTCATCAAAAGACCAACATACCACACCAGTATTTGTTGTCGCAGCTAACGGTCGAGTACATTCAAATTTGGTTGAACGAAAACGATATCCCTTGACATCATAACGACCATAGCTTCTGACTTTGACAAGTGCACGTGACATCTGACGTAAGTCCTCGTCAACGTTGGAAGTTTTTTCGCACTGTCAGTTACGAATATAGATCAATAGGAGGAACTATTAAAAAGATAAACTATATGAACACATAAGAAAACGGATGTGATATTTACATGAACTCGAAACCAATTAATGAAATTGGGAGTGCCTTCTTTTCCTTCGCGAAGCATGATTTCATACAGCCTCGTCGACAGTTTACCCTTATTCTGTCGTTCGTACTCTCTGTTGAAAAAAAGTAAATAAAAGAGTTACGAGGAGTAATAAGCACATGTTGCTCTTCAATTTTGAAAATCTATGCTTACTTGAAGTATGGAGTCATCTCTTCCATGTTTTCATACATGTAGAGTAATGCATCCAACTTTTCTTCACGTCCAATGTGATATTCAGTTGATGCTCCAACTGTCTTTCCCTCGAATGACAAAATTTTGAGTTTACTGCATGGACCAGCTTGATCAACATTATACCTTAATGTAGGTGCATTTACATTGTGTTCTTCTGCAAAGTATACACTCGTGAAGGCTGATATCTCTTTATATTTAAATTCTTCAGCAATACACCCTTCAACTCTTCCCTTGTTGCCAACCATTGCACTAAGCTTCTTAAGTGTCCTTTCTATGTGATACATCCATCTATACTGCACAGGACCCCCAATCTTAGCTTCATATGGAAGGTGTACAAGTAGATGTTGCATCGGATTGAAGAATCCAGGGGGAAATATTTTTTCCAATTTGCAAATAAGGACCGGAATCTCCTTCTCTAATTTCTCCATCACATCTTTTTTAATTTCTTTACTACAAAGTTGTTGTGTGCGTTGTTGTGTGCGCGGCCAGGAGGCCGCGCGGGGGACGCCGTTAGTGGACATCCACGTATTTCCGACGGCTAAGCTGGCCAGCCGTCGGAAATAGACTTATTTCCGACGGGGGCTGGGGAACCGTCGGAAGTAGTAGTATTTCCGACGGCTGGCCGTGGGCCGTCGGAAATAGACTTATTTCCGACGGTACCCTAGGAACCGTCGGAACTAGTGGAGGCCATCGGAAAAACAGCATTTTCCTGTAGTGAAGCGTACGTGCGATCTGTAAGGCGGCTGAGAGGGTCGCTAGGAGCCGCCTATATATGGCCTTTCCAGCTTTTTTAATTAGCAGACTATCGAGTCAGCATTGCTTTTATCAGTAGCAACATCGAGCATTTTCAATTATGAATATACTCAAGACTGATTTGCACAATAAGATATATAGGTGATGAATGGCTCAATGATTTGACTTGCATTGCTACTCTAAGAGAGATATTTAGAGCACTTAATGGTGAAAAATTATAAAGTGATACCAAGCTATAGAAATCGAAGGATGCAATTGCCCAAATCTCCCCGTCGACGAACTTAGCATCGTTTATAAGATATATATGTCACCATAAATTATTTTCTTGAATTTAGCAATGTCTGTATGGACATATATATTCATGCATTATGCTCGTTTTATATATCTATCTATGGACAAGCTCTTAAATTTTGAGATTATATATATAATCTCAAAATTTAAGAGCTTGTCTATAGATAGATTTAAATCCTGGGATCGCATGCCCTGATCATCAATCAATGAGCATCCAGTGCGGGCTCGGGCAACCCGTGCATGTCGGCGGCTCAACCAGATGGATGTCGTCCAGGAAATCCACCGACCATAGGTTGTTGGGAAGCAGGCGCCCCCCGCCGACGAGAACGTCGCCCCTCCAGATCTCGACGCCCTGTAAATTCTGCCTGATCTCGCAGCCGCGGCGAACGAGGTACCCTGCAGAGATGAGGTTCATGCATGCGTTGTCGAAGCACCTTATACCAGAAAGGTTGACTCTGCCGACGGCGCGTCCGCACAAGGTGGACCACATGGCCTGGCCATTGGCGACAGTGGCGATGACAGTGTCTTCGGAGTGATGTAATCCCTGGAGCATGTTGGGGTTGCCCGTCACGCAATGGCTGGCGCCGGAGTCCAGCACCCACTCATCAGTTGCTTCATTATTCTGGGGAGCAACTGTCGTCGTGGAGCTGCTTCTAGTTGCTGCAACCACCAGGGGCGGACTGCCGGCGGATGGACACAAAACAAAACGACGTAAACTGTTCAGATCATGCATGCAGGCACGCAGCTATAAAAAAATACAAAATTGATTCCTTTTCCATACGATGTGATGTAAATCTGTCAGATCATGCAGGCACGCAGCTGATTATATATAATAAACTAACGATCTAGTCGCCGGAGCGAGCACAAAAATGATTCCTTTTCCATAGGGATGTTTAATTTTGGACTACACAAATCTGTCCTCAATAATAATGCTCTTTGTAATACAGATGAAAATCGATAAATTTGACTTATAAGGTCACCAGTGGCGGACCTTATAAAGCAAATGACATGCGTGTGCGGCTTGTCATTGTTGCCTATGCGCGCGTAATAATTAATAGTAGGGTCTTCTGTGGCACCATCTAATATGGATACCAGAATGGCTACTACAAATTTAAATCTAGCAGTGGATCTTCTATGTCTTTAGATTCTGCAATATCTAGTGCGAACATCAGAGTTAATGATGCTCAGTGTCCTATCATAGGGCCCAATATGGTGGTATTGTGCAACCCAAGATCTACAAAGATGGCACTATAAGGTTTACAATCCTAAAACTATTTTAACTACATTTGGTGAACCTAATTAATGAAGCTGCAATAGATTTATAATTTGATGCTCTTGTTGAAAAATTAGATATGGCATTTAATCTCTCATATAAAAGGTCGTATATAATGTTGTAGGATGCAAGTGGGTTTAAAAAACTTAACTCGGGCAAGATAGCGGTGTAGATTGATATAAAGCTAGACTAGTGACAAAAGATTATAAACAGATACATGGGTATGTTTT
The DNA here is from genome assembly GCA_029449295.1 of Zea luxurians. NCBI lineage: Eukaryota > Viridiplantae > Streptophyta > Magnoliopsida > Poales > Poaceae > Zea > Zea luxurians. The sequence goes on from JAOPSE010000035.1 coordinate 16,508,737, forward strand.
ACCTAGTTTTGAAAATGGTTATTATTCATATTATTCTATCTACTTATGTATCTAGAGGTTGAACATTGTGTCAACTTGATGTACAGAATGCATTCATGCATGAAAATCTAGAAGAAGTCTACATGGAGCAAACTCTCGGCTATGAAGGTATGTTAAAACCTAAGTATGTTTGCAAACTTGATAATGCCCCTAGATTAAAGCATGCCCCTAGAGTTTGGTACTGGTCTCTTTCGATTTCCATGCATCAAGGCAGATATATAATTATTCTTTTATAACAAAAAGAAAATGACACTTTTTTGTGCTTGTAATGCCACGTGGTGTAACTGGATCTCGCCAACAGGTTGGTGAGGACGTTTGCAGAAGAGAGCCTGATGAAGGCTTGTGTGGCAAGGGACCCCCTCGTGATGCCATGTGGCAGGGTTCCTATACACATAGGGCTTGTTTGGTTGGAGGCCTCCCCAGGCATATGCCTACCAAGAAAGAAATCTGTATCTAGAGGTTGAACATTGTGTCAACTTGATGTACAGAATGCATTCATGCATGAAAATCTAGAAGAAGTCTACATGGAGCAAACTCTCGGCTATGAAGGTATGTTAAAACCTAAGTATGTTTGCAAACTTGATAATGCCCCTAGATTAAAGCATGCCCCTAGAGTTTGGTACTGGTCTCTTTCGATTTCCATGCATCAAGGCAGATATATAATTATTCTTTTATAACAAAAAGAAAATGACACTTTTTTGTGCTTGTAATGCCACGTGGTGTAACTGGATCTCGCCAACAGGTTGGTGAGGACGTTTGCAGAAGAGAGCCTGATGAAGGCTTGTGTGGCAAGGGACCCCTCGTGATGCCATGTGGCAGGGTTCCTATACACATAGGGCTTGTTTGGTTGGAGGCCTCCCCAGGCATATGCCTACCAAGAAAGAAATCTTGCCCCCCCTCCCCCCCCCCCACCCATATTCTCTCTTGTCTCTCCATAGTGGTCTTGTCGTCCTCACCCATAGCTGCCTAGTTATGCTTGTAGCATCTAGGGTATTAGTAGCCAGAGACACCAACGTACTAGAAATATTTGTTATATGATGAATCAAATTAATAATATTGCTAAGCTACATAGCATTTTTCTATTACTTGCCAAAGCCAACAAAAAAATATTTGACTCGCATTTGATAAGGAGATAATTAAACGGCTGTTTTGAGAAGACACTGTCCTTACTGGTGAATGGTTTCTGCTACCTCCGGTTCTCCTTGGAGCAAGCCATTATTTATCATCATAGGACATGTGGCTTTAATCGTTCGGGAAATGAACCTGAAAGGGTTGGGTTAATCAGCCCTAATGTTGCTATATATACATGTGTTATATTGTGTAATAATGAATCTTTACTGAAACAAAAAAAAAGATGGTGTTGAAAAACACAGACCTGCCAAAGCAAAGCTTCAAAACCACCACTAGCAGCAGCAGCTGTGCAATCATCGTATAATATTCTTGTACACCAGCTACTTGACTAAATGGAGGGTAAAATGGATTCGAGTCAGATACAATCACAATTAAGAGAACAAGAGACATCGCCTTAATTATGCAAAGAAAGGAATCTGTCGCATTTCCCCTAAATAGTTGTGCAGGAATCTACTATATGTATGCTCAGAAGGGACTGATCATAACTAATCGAGATAGTGCACCATCAGACTGATAGTATACTAACCTGAATCTGCCATCCATGTACATGCTGCTGCACCTGGTACCCATGCTATTCGCCTCCCACTGCACAACTTGAGGCGCAGTCTGAGGAAGTGATGAGTAGTACTGGTAACTATATGTGATTGGGCATACATGTGTTATATTGTGTAATAATGAATCTTTACTGAAACAAAAAAAAAAGATGGTGTTGAAAAACACAGACCTGCCAAAGCAAAGCTTCAAAACCACCACTAGCAGCAGCAGCTGTGCAATCATCGTATAATATTCTTGTACACCAGCTACTTGACTAAATGAAGGGTAAAATGGATTCGAGTCAGATACAATCATAATTAAGAGAACAAGAGACATCGCCTTAATTATGCAAAGAAAGGAATCTGTCGCATTTCCCCTAAATAGTTGTGCAGGAATCTACTATATGTATGCTCAGAAGGGACTGATCATAACTAATCGAGATAGTGCACCATCAGACTGATAATATACTAACCTGAATCTGCCATCCATGTACATGCTGCTGCACCTGGTACCCATGCTATTCGCCTCCCACTGCACAACTTGAGGCGCAGTCTGAGGAAGTGATGAGTAGTACTGGTAACTATATGTGAATTGGGCACAAAAATGTATAGCCAATAGCTATATTACATTTAAGTACAGACGGCGGTAATGTAATGTAAAACGCCGGGTTCTCTTTGTAAATATTTTGTCTGTCGGCGAGGCCGAGGCCAAGGGCCCAAGGCCGAGCCGCACTCGGTCTAGTACTAGACAAAACAAAAGAAACAATTCGATGATTGTCGAATGGAGATTTAATCAAACATTCAATCAAAACATCACTATACCTTATTATCTGACATCGACATTTTTCTTATTCCATGACGTCAACGTTTCTGTTTCTGGTTCTAGCGTTTCCTTCACAAATTTGTTTTCTAAACACAAAACGACGGAGGCAGGCTCAACCATGCTCGTGCGCACTACGACCTGCATGCGGGGGAGTGGGGGACTGACTATCCCATGGCCCTATCGTTTTCTTTCTTTTGCCCCAATTGTCGTCGCTTCTTCCTATTTTTGTATGTATACACATACACTCTTAACCTTATAGTAATCGCTTAGTAATATAGTACTATTTTACAGCATTCACTCAGAGTAATGATTCTATCATTAAAATATAGCAGTCTGCCAGTGACTTCTAGTACTTCCAATTGTAGTAATTTTACAGAAATCAATGAGTAGCTTTACAATAATCACTCAGTAAGTATTATATCTGTAATTTATAGCATTTCACAATGAAATAACTTTGCTTATGCAGTAATTTTATAGTAATCACTCACACTCCGTTTGGATCATTGGAATTGAATTCCATTCTAATAATAATAATAATTTATGCATATATCAATTAAGCTAATCCATTTTTATATAAAATATATTTATATACTATTATTAGCAAGATGTCGGAGATATTTATGTGCTATATTTTAACTATAGAAGAGTGAGACGAAGAGTGTCACGTAAATTATAGAGTAGAAATAAATTCTACTACTGTATAAAATCATTTCTCATCCTCCACCCCATGAATTTGAGATAGACTAATATCTGAACTTTGGAAAGCGGTGGAATGTCAAATTCCAAACTAAATAAGTTATTTTATTGAGTGAATTCCAATTCCTCTAAAATAAAGGGATCCAAACGCCCCGTCAGTAAAATCTCTAGCCACCGGTCAGTAATTTTACAGGATTCACTCAGTAATAACTGTTAGTAATTATTGATGTGATGTTTAGTAATTACTAACGAAAACTTTACTGGCGTTATAATCTTTTAGTCATTCATCGCTCAATATCAGTAATTATTTGTAAGCACATATTAGTACAAAAAACATATTCTTTGAATTCCACCCCAACCGACTATTTAGAAGCGTAGAGAGCCGAGAAACATACGTCGTGTTTGGATGCCCAGCTGATCGCGTCCAGGCTCACCACGTGTGTTGACCATATGCGTGTATGTGATTGGTGGCCTGCACGGGCCGAGCACAGCCTGCATGCGCGGGCGCAGCCTAGTTATTTTCTTACATCTTGGTCACCAGGCTCGTGCCGGCCTGGCTCCCACGGACACAACATCCAATCACGTAGATATTGGATGGCCCATCAATTTTGGAGGGTCCCGAAAGGCCACGATGCACCGCAAACACATTTAATGTATACCTAGTATTTATTTAATTTAATTTGATAAAATGTAGGTAATGTCCATATTAAATCTAAGAGCTGAAATGTGGAACTTGGTCAGTTTCTACCTTCTAATCTAATAGGTTATAGTCGACTAACATACACAGCTCACCTTTGAAACTTACTGAGGCTAGCTCATTGTGAAATTTAATTACACATCTAGGTTTAAGTTGTATTACTAGATTTGTTGTGTCACTTGGGTCCTCGAACTCAGAAAACTAGGAAAAAAGTGCTCGAAAATTGATGACTCTTCTAAAACTATCTAAAATCGAGTTTGCTCAAACCGGATGCCAACGTGGTGTGTCACGTTGGAGTCACTTGGGTTCCTGAACTTCGCATGTTGTGTCAACTTGGCATATTGTATCACTTGGCTCCCTGAACTTTCATTAGTGTACTCCAGCGTGGCATGCTACGTTGGCACCCGGTTTTAGATGATTTTGCATGGGCCAACCAAGTTACATGACACGTTTTGCTGGTTTTCTGAGTTTGGGGATTCAAATAATACAGCATATCAAGTTCGAAGACCCACTACTGCATTAACAGACCCAGCATTATCTAGGTGTTAATCGTCAATATCAAGATTTGTTGGTCTAGCTCGGACTAAGGTCCTGTTTGTTTCAACTTATAGATTATATAATCTAGATTATATAATCTCGATTATTTGCTCTGGATTAAATAAGGTAGGTGTTGTTGTTTGTTAGCTCGGATTATTTGGACTTGGCTTATTATTCATATACATACAAATACAATAATACTCTTGACTGTTTTACTTGTCTGGTGGATGAGAACGTCTATGGACAGGTGGATGGCAATTGGAAGTAATTTTAATCAACTTGCCATGGGTAGTGGGTCTTTCATAAAAAAATATGCTGAAATAAGCCCCCTTTGATGAGCTTATAGGATTATCATAATCTCAAGTGCTAGATTATATAATCTTATCAAATAAGTTGCTTGTTTGTTTCCTCACTAGCTTATTTACATTGGATTATATAATCTACATAGATTATAATTCCAAACAAATATGGCCTAAGTCGCTTGGAGTGGTAAAACAAACTGTCTTTGTATGGATGATTAAAAAATGTGTTTGTATGGAGAACATATCTTGTTGACATAGGTTAACTAACAAAGTTACAAAAAATGTAAAAAAAAAAATTCATACATATTATTTCCACCCTACTTCAATTATATACAAAATTTAAAGCTCAAATTCTTATTACATAAAGAGTAATAAAAAGATATCCAAATAAGTTTTTTTAAAGGAAGCGGCAAAAGACTTGCCTCTTCATTGTATTAGATTAGGAAAAAAATAAGATAATCCACAAGACCGAACACACACCGGAAAAGAAAACTACTATCCACTGATCTATCTAAGATACACTAAAAGATTCCAACTTGATCTTTCACCAATTGTGCAACTTGGAATTTCGGATAAGTTTAAATTAGAAAATTGGCTAAAGCGTTCTTTTTTGTTACTGCTAAAGTATAACGAATTTAAATGAAATTTTGTATATAATTGAAGTAGGGTGGAAAGAATATGTATAAATTTGTTTTGATTTTTTTAAACTATGTTAGTTCATATACAACTTATATGTACAAAAGGGCTCATGTACAGCAGATATGTTCCCGGCCCTTCATTCCTTGTATGGGTGAGTGTATCTGTGTATGTTAACGTCTTTGTTTGTACCGGCCGGCCGGCCTTCATAGTAGTAATAATGATAATAATAACAGCAATAACAAAGAATCTCAACTCACCTGCAACGCTACAAAACTCCCAAGTTAAAGTAGTTCCATTACGACAATCTGATGAGATGTTTAATCGAAACGGCGTGCATCCCGAAGTAAAGCAAACAGACAGAGACAATATGATTGTGGGCAAGGACATGAACGTGATTAAGGAAATTATTAGCGGCTAATGTGAAACTATTGCTACAATCTGGTCCCGTCGTAGGACTTGTCCACCGTAGCCTAGCTGCCCTGTCATCCTCTTCATTTCAGCCCCCATCATCTGCCTCCTCTGTCCCACGCTCGTTGCGCCCATGGACGAAGCTGCTATTCACTGTCTTCTTTGGGAGTTGTTTTTGAGGTTAGAACACGAATCCTTAAATCTTCGCCACATTAACAAAGGCATCTGGTAACCTTCATGCGTGCGCACCATTGATCTTCGATCGATTAGGCTATGTAAGCATGCATATATATCGTAACCTGCCTAATGTTCTCGATCTGTTGATCTTCTTTACGGTTAGCGGTGTTTTTCGCTGCTTTGGTACGGATGGATGTTTTTGTTTTTCTTGATCACCGGCCGGACTGGAATAATGCCTGGTCATCCAATCCAAAACGTTTTCCCTTGTTGCAGGAGTATGAGCTATTCCATGGAGTTTGTGCGGTCTATGTATATTATCGCCCAACGGAACAGGTGAATATACGCATGGGACAGCTCAGCTCAAAGAAATTCCAGCATTTTAATTTAACGCGCGCGTTGGTTTTCTAACGCTAGACGAATCCATTTGCTTGAATGAGCAGCACCAATGAGCAGGAGGAGGATGAAAAGGAGGATAAGACAGCAGCAGACATCTTGCGGCAAGCGCATGAACATCCATACATGTCTTCCCAGTTATTTGCGCTTGAGGAATTCGCTGCCGCCGTCGGCCCCTGGAAAATCTTCATCCTGCTCTTGGCAGCTCAAGTCTGCATGACGCTCCAGGTCCTGGTCAGGGTCGGTTCAGTGTTTCTTGCCAAGACTTGTTTAACTGCACACAAATTAGGAGCGAGAAGCAAGCGTCTCCTCATGATGATCTCGAGGACGATCCTGGACAGTCTTGTGAATGCTAGTACTACTGGAAGACGATGCAGGCAAGTGTCCACCAAATTCATAACCAGCATATTATACTACCGACTTCCAAACAGATGGATCAGACGCAGCAGCAGTGGGCATGAGGCGACCTGCTGGCGCCTCGCTAGCGGCGCCATGCATCATATGACGGGCAACCAGAGGCTGCTGCACAGCGGGTCGGTGCGCACGGAGAGCATCGCCCTCGACGACGTGTGGTACGTCCCCGGGCTGGACTCCAACCTGGTGTCCACGGGCCAGCTCGCCAGGCAGGGCTGCGCCGTCACCCTCGGCCCCGGCGGCTGCCGCATCACCAGGGCAGGCGTCCTCGTCGGCTCCGCGCGTCTCACCGAGGCGTGCCACTTCCAGCTCGACTTCCTTAAGGTCGCCGACGATTCCTAGTGATGCGTTTCGACAAAATAGACAAAATCCATGTGCTGTCATGTCATTCATCTCACAATACAACACCCAAAAAAAAATTCAGCTGCAGCAGGAAAGACACCTTCCATAATTCTTATGTTGGCACCGATCCAATTCATGGCCGGAAGAAAAAGCTGTACCACCATGCTGTCGACAACAACAGGATGAACATGTTCTTTATTCCATATCCTTTGGTTACATTTCGCATGTACATAAAAGGACCTATGGCCAGAGTCCGACGACAATAATGGCCTCCACAAAGTTAAAATTTAAATCTCAACTCTCTGGAACCTCAATCATCCACGCACCTGGCGGAGGAGGGGGACTACAGCCGGCCGCGGCTACCCAGGAGAGGGAGGAGGAAAACCCTGGCTGGATTTAGGGCCGGGAAGGGGGGGAAGTACTATGGCGGCTGTACAATATGGCGCAACTGCGATACCTTCTGGCTTTATGGCGTGGTTGTGATCCTTCTGGGTTTTATGTCTCTCACCATCACATGAAGTAGCTCAGCGCTTTCCTCTTCCTCGACCCGCCTTCGCCGAGCAATTTGGCAAAACAGGTCGTTGTAAGTTGCCACTCTGCGAAATACACCGCTTCGAGCGTAGGTCGTCAAAATGGGTCGCTCGAGCGCGCGCGTACGCCAAAAGAGGTCATTGTTGCTTTTGGCGTACCTGGCAGGTGGGCCCGTGTTACAAGGTGCCGATTTTGCCCTTACGGCCGTTCACAATGCCGTCTTCTCCCTCCATTAACCTTCGTTCACTCTCTCTAGCTCTGGAACGCTCCCAGTGTCCGCCGCCGCCGTTCTCCTCGTCCTCTCTGTGTCCGCGGCAAAACAGGAACCGACCTGGCCGGCGACGGTGATGACTACCCCCACTCCTCTGCAGGTGATCTTCCCCCTTCCCTCTTCCCCTGTCCGCTGCCATATCCCCTACCCTCTATAACCCTGCCCTATCCCCTACCCTCTGTTTAAATAGAGGAGAACCCCTGGCACTTGGTACACGCGAGCAGAACACTTTCAGAGTCACAGTCCAGCCACAAACGTGGGTGTTTCCATCTCGTAGCTCTGCGCGCACAGAGAAGCGAGAGGGCAGGTGCCTCCAGAGCCCTTGCCGTTCGAGACCTTGCACGGGGGATCGGCAATTAGGTTTTTGGGGAGCGTCTACGCGACTGCCCAACTTCCGTCGTTGTCTTCATCACTGGTGAACATCTTCTTCCCGGCGTCTTCATCTCGTACGGATGACAAGGGAAGTTGGACAAGGATCAGGATCCTTGGAGCGCATGGGAGGGTATGATCTATTCAGTTCTTTACTGTTTTACATTCTGTATATTATATATGTTTCATATGTTCATCTATGTCGTTTCATACGTAGCAATGTTTTTATCTTATCTGTTCTGTCATATTATAATATGTTATATCTGTCTGTTTTAATTTTACAATCATGTTGTTTATGTTGCTATCTGTTTATTTTCAGTTGTTCCATAATAATACATGTTCCATGTTTATATGTTTATTATATTTATATGATTCATATGCTTTATGTTCTCATGATCCATATTGTTATGAATATATTTGAGATCGCGATGTATATGATTAAACATATTTTATATGTCATCATCATAATGATAATTTATGGAATTAAAATGATATGGAAAATGCCTATATTTCTAACAGATAGCGTTTTTCTTATTACTTGGCAAAGCCAAAACAAATATTTGGCTTAGAGTTGATACAGCAGGCAATTAAACGTACGGTTGTTTTGAGAAGATTGTCATTACCGATGAATGGTCTCTGCCGCCGCCGCCGCCGCGGGTGCTGTAACAGCCCGTAGACACTTATTTATTATCCTATAACGACAGGGAGCTGTAATCCTTCGGGAAATGAATCTGAAAAATATTGAGTCAATCAGCTCTAAGTGCAATCTCAACCCTCCACATCATCATCTAGTTTCTATAGCATTAATTTTGCTGCCAATTTGATGACATGGCAAGAAAATTAATGAGAAAGATGAGAAAATGATTTTCCTGCATGAGAAATTAGGTCTACACGCGCAACGAAGACATAAGAAACCACTATTTTAACGTTGGGGACAAGGATCCAGTTTTCATCTGTGGAGCTCAAACGCCACACTCTTTCTCAAGTCGTAGCTCATTGGTCGTGTTGTCGCGTCCACATTTATTACAACACCACAATAAAAAATTAGTGTTAAAACTTATATTTTGATTTTTTTTGGTATACGTGTGTTATATTGTGTAATAATGGATCTGAAGAAAGTTATGTTACTGAACAAAAAAAAATGGTGCTGAACACAGACCTGCCAAAGCAAAGCTTTAATTCCCCCACCAGCGGCAGCAGTGTAATCAGTGCAATCACAACATCTCCTTGACTCCTTATAAATGAAGGGGAAATGGATTCAAGTAAGATCATGATTAAGAGACAATATATACTCCCTCCGGTGCAGTAAAAGAAGTCATTCTGCGCGTAACCGAGTGTGCACAAAAAGAAGTCATAGCGCGCGTGGGTCTGGGATTTGGACGTTATTGCCCCTAGTAATTGCACAAAAAAAGATGCATTTAAGAGGAATCGAACTTGAGACCTCTAGTCTAGAATGCCTTGGAGCTGCTGCAGCAACCAATCAAGCCTGATTGTTTTAGTAATGTTAATGCACCCATCTCCCTATTTAATAGGGGCAAACAGGGAAAACTCTATGATAATTAATCACTCCTTGGTATGCACAATCATGTCCTAAACGACTACCTTTACTGCACTGGAGGGAGTATATATACATGAGTCGACGTCGTCGTATTGTGTAGTAGTAGTTTAGATGGTGTTGAACACAGACCTGAAATTGCAAAGCGTTAAAAGCACCAGCAGCGGCAGCAGCTTTGTAATCATGGTGCATGTTTTTGACATGATCGTAGAATATTTTTCTGCACCAGCTACTTGACTCCTTTTATAATAAATGAAGGATTATTTCAAGTAAGAGATCATCTATCATTAAGAGAACAAAGACTAGTTGAGTTGTGCAGGTGCAGCCCTGCAGGAATCTACTCAGAAGAACACAGATCATAACTAACTAATTAATCCATCAGACCGATAATACTAACCTGAGTCTGCTATCCATGTCTGACATGCTTCTTCAGCTAGGATGTAGGAACCGGCACAGTCGAGGAAGAGACGATGCACAGAAATGAATAGCCAAAGGCTATATATATTTACAAAAAAAACGGCAATAAAAATGTAAAACAAGTTTCTTTTTTTATGAAGTAAAGCCCAGCATATATTCTTTCGGCACTCACCGCTGTTTACATACTACGTAGACAAAATAAAACAAACCAGGGCACTGTTTGTTTGTGTCAGAGATGCAATCAGCATCGCCAATTAGAGGTTTATGTGCCGTTTGATTCACGAAATGTAACGTAAATGGTACTAATAACGATTCACACTCGAATATCGACGGTAACAAATTTGAATAAGACGGTATCCATTTATATTATGGTATCGATTACAGTTAAACTTAAACAAACGACATAATTTAACGTTATCAGTTATCCATTACGTTACCAATACGTGAACCAAACAGCACCTTAGGTCCTATTTGTTTAACTGCTCTAGGTTATATAATCTAACTTAAATAAGCTAAGAGCCAAGACAAACAACATAGTTTATTAGGTGGATTATATAATCTAGATACTTAGATTATGACAATTCATAAACAGCTTATTAGATGTTTATATAATCTATAAGACCGCTGCTGCATTCCGCTACAAATATAAAACTCGATCGATCCAAATTAAAGTTAAAGTAGCTCCATTAAGAAGCTAAAGTAGACCCATTGCGCGCGCGCATCCCCAAGTAAATTAAACAGAGAATATGAAGGGTAGTATATTTAATTAGCTTTTCACCGTACAGTAGTTGCTAGGCAAACAGGACTTGAATGTCAAAGTATCATATCCTCCCGTGGTAGTAAAGTAATAATTAATGGTGTTTTGAGCTGTGTTGTGTTTAGGGTGTTGAGTATTAAAAAAATAAAAATAAAAACTCAAGACACGTTTCGATCTTATGCTAGAGACAGAAAACATAGCTGATTGGTACATTATTTTTATTGGACCAGGCCCACAACAAGAAAGAGGAAGTAAAAATGCTAGTTCGTCGCCCTCGTTTGGTAACCTCTCCGTCCGCTATAGCCTCATTTGCTAGCTGCTCTGCCCTCCTCTTCATTTCCGTCTGTCGTCTTGAGGAGGCTAGGCCGAAGACTACGAGGTAACCTCCGATCGATCCTTCCATCCTTGGATTTTGGAATAAAATTAATTGTGCCATCAACCTCACGCGCTTCCCAGCTTTAATACAGCTCGTTCCAAGGTACTGTTTGTTGATGCAACTTTGAACTAGATCCTTAATAAATATGCTCAACGAACTTCTTCTTCTTCTTCTTCTTCTTCTTCTTCTTCTTCTTCTTCCTCCTCCTCCTCCTCCTCCTCCTCCTCCTCCTCCTCCTCCTCCTCCTCCTCCAGTACTAGTGCTGATTGCCATAGCTACCTAACATCGGATACCTGATAAATCAAATCTTGGCTTTGTCGGCTATAATCTACACAAGATCTAATGTGGTATGCATATAAGTTAGTCGAATGCGAACATCCATGTTCTGGTGACCTGCGACACTGGCGCTCAGTCGCGTGATCGCCATCTCTGGACTCTGGGCAGAGGCCAAGTCAATATATGTATGGAGCGGACAAGTCACAAAGAAAATTCAGCATTTTTACCGTTGGTTTAATTTCTAACACTAGGCAAATCCATTTGCTTGAATGAGCAGCACTAGTGAGATAAAAGGAGACGCATCGAAGCCTAACTGATCTCGTCAGGGCACCGTGGAGGCCATGAGAGACGACGGCAGCAACCAAGAAACACAAACACTGCTAAGTTATTCCAAGTTGGTGATCCACAAGTTGCTGCTACTGAAGAGAAAGCATTTTGCGCTTTTGCTTCTGATTGGGCTCACCGGTTCATTCGGTGCCGTCAGCTCCAGCGAGGTCGTAACAACATTCGTCTGTGTCTTCATCCTGGCCGTTCTAGTTCCATTCTGCTTCCTGCTCCGAGTGGCCAGATTCGAGACTTGTTTCAAATGCAGTCCGCCGCGTGAGTCGTCGACCTGGTTCGCCGCGTCTGCAGCGGCGCATCATATGACGGGAAACCAGAGCCTGCTTCTGACCGGCGGCCACAGCAACGACAACGACGGCGAGGGCGTCGTCGTCCACCAGGTGGTCAATGGAAGAGAGCTGCCGCTGCGAGTCCGCGGAAGCGGGTCGGTGCGCACGGAGCGCATCGTCCTCGACGACGTGTGGTACGTCCCTGGTCTGGATTTGAACCTGGTGTCCACCGGCCAGCTCGTCAGGCAGGGCTGCGCCGTCACCCTCGGCCCCGGCCCCGGCGGCTGCCGCATCACCAGGGCAGGCGCCCTGGTCGGGTCCGCGCGTTTCACCGAGGCGAGCAACTTCCAGCTGGACTTCCTCAACCTCGCTGATCCTTAATAGCGCTGCTTCAGTTTGTTTCAACGAATACTAGATATGCTTGTAACTTGTTTGTCCAGGTAGGACAGCCGCGTGCTTGCTTGGTGTATTTTCAGACTCGTTCCAAGATGTTCGATGTCGATGCATCTTTATATAAACATATTTAATTGGTAAATGTGGTAATTTATTTAGACATAGAGTTATAGCATTGATATTTTTTTATACTTACTTTCGCTTGCATGCAGGAGAAGAGTTCACGAATTCGTACCAATAAAATATATCTATGTTATGTCAATTTGAGAAAGATTTCACGAAAATCATCTTACATAGGCAAGGTAGTTTCTCCAATCTTTTTCGGTAGCTTGCTGACCCAAGTCACAATAGCCTCGACTGTTTTGCATCAAATTTTCGTGGGGCTCGGACTTAGAAAGACTAATCATGCAGATCCTTCTAGTATTCTGGCAACTCAAACAAACTTTCATTCGTTCTAGTTAAAATATTGCACACTGACAAAAAGAAAGAAAAATAGAGCATATACAAGGAGACTAAATTTAACTGCAAATATATAAAATATGTTTATGTTTATATGTTTTCAAGAAGCACCAGCCTTCTCCATATACCGTCTTTTCCAGAAGCACCATCCTTCTCCATACACAAGCTACAGATTGTATAGGTTGTTTGGATTTACGAAAAGGTTGCTTAGATTTATGAAAAGTTTGTTTGGATTTACGAAATGGTTGCTTAGATTTACGAAAAGGTTTGTTTAGATATATACATGATTTATTCCTTATTTAAAAATTTGAAAAAAATGGATTTCTTTATTTTATTAATTTTTTATCCAGAGCCAAAAGAATTCTCATATACATAGCTAGTGCTAAGGTCATTGCTTGGGTATGGTTAAAGAACATTTTAGATGCCAGTATTACTCTTGCCAACCATATTTAGGCAAACAGTTAGGGCCATGCCACGCCCACGCATCATCGTAGCTGTAATCGGATGACGATGCAGGAACTGGCCTGGCCATCCGCTAAGACAGTGGATGGCGGCTGTGGTACCGCGTCGACAAGCACTAACCACGCGAGGCTCATCTACCAAACACGTCGGTGCCACACAGGACTGGGAAGGTTTCGTGCGAGCGTGACGTTTGTTGAGAAATGATCTATCCCTTCAAGTCACCCTTTAAGTTGTAGAGACATCTCTTGGGTTTGGCCTTTCAAAGCACTCCTTTGTATCTATATAAACAAAGCATCCCATCAATAAAGAGTACAGAGTTTTTCATTCTTGTCATTTATCTCTCGCTTTCGCTCCATACTCAAACACGTTATCAATACTTTCGCTCTCACCGATCTGGAGTTGAAGAACGAGGATTGCTGGAATACGCTGGCGTAATCGTCCCTACCGGATTGCCCCATCCCACTGCAACTACCGGAAGAAAGGACAAGAGCCTGGTACAAGAATCGAAAACAAAGAAGATGATAGGCAAGCAACAATAAGGTAAATCTATGGTCGCATTTGTTGTGAAACAAACATACCGTTGCATGGTCGGGGCTTGCCGCCGGGGGTTGCGCGCCCGAGTCGGGCCGCAACATGGTCGAGGACGCACCACCGGGGGCTGCTCCCCCTCTCCGGGATGCTGTGGTCGGCAGAGCCCGCCAAAGCCGCTCGCTCGCGCCACGGGGCTGCGACCGCACCCATGCGCTAAGGCCACGCCTGGACGGCTGTGCGTCTACGTCGTGGGGCTGCATGCCCATGTGACGAGGAACCCGTGGTCCGAGATGCTGTGGCCGGTAGAGCCCGCCAAAGCCGCTCGCCCGCGCCGTGGCCGCGCCTGGACGACTGCGTGCCTGCGCCACGGGGCTGCATGCCTACATGCCAGGCCACCCGTGGTTGGATGGGGCCACGCCCACGCCCTCGTGCGTCGGAGTCGCACGCCCTTCGTGTCTATGGACACTGCTACATTCTCATTGGAGGAAGCGGTAGTTAGGGCGTGGTGGAGGGCGATGTGGGGAGGGAGGTGCGGAGAGCTCCGCAAAAGCAGGCGATAGTTGGGGGAAGGGTAGTGCTCCGCTTGGAGATGTCAAACAGACAAACAACAGGTTTATTTCGTAGAACTTTAGAGGTATATTTGTAAAATTTTGACGTAGGACAACCGTTAAAACTGGTGCCTTAAATATATTGTGTATATAATATTTGGATCCGTACGTAATAAATGTGTTAGCTGGTCATATCTCACCTTCTATTTTAAACTTCAACATACTACAAAACAGGTCTAAATGCAAAAGGAGAAAGGAAAAACAAAAGTGGTGCACCATTCAAGAGAACTGGAAATTCAGCTCTGCCTCGTATTTTTGTTGTAACAAAGTAAAATTGTAAACAGACAAAATGACGGTAGATTCATCATGCGCGTTTCGCAATTAGACAACATGAGACGCATAAAAATCCATATCATGTCATATCATTCATCACACAATACTAAATCCACTGGACAGTCGACATACACCCAAAATTTCAGCGACAGAAAAAGGCACCTTCTCATAATTCTTATGCTGGCACCGATCCAGTTCATCGCCAGTCAACTATGAGGTGAAAAAAAAACAATGAATTCCTGTACCACCATGCTGTCAACAACAGGATGAACATGTTCTTATTCCATATCCCTTGGTTACATTTCGCATGTACATAAAAGGACCTATGGCCAGAGTCCGACGACAATGGCCGCCACAAAGTTAATAACTTAGGGGGGGGGGGGGGAGAGAAGAAAGGGAGGGCAATGGCGCCACTTAAAATTTAAATCTCAACTCTCTGGAACCTCAATCATCTGGTAAACGAACTCGACTCAGTACACGGTTCTAATTACACCAGGCGGAGGAGGGGGACTACAGCCGGCCGCGGCTACCCAGGAGGGAGGAGGAAAACCCTGGCTGGATTTAGGGCCGGGAAGGGGGGGAAGTACTATGGCGGCTGTACAATATGGCGCAACTGCGATACCTTCTGGCTTTATGGCACGGTTGTGATCCTTCTGGTTTTATGTCTCTCACCATCACATGAAGTAGCTCAGCGCTTTCCTCTTCCTCGACCCGCCTTCGCCGTACAGGTCGTTCCATTGGAGAAGCTCATTCATGTTCGCCGAGTCGGATGAAACGCTCGCGCAAACCTGCAGCAGGTAAAGGAAGAGATCAAGATGCTGCTCCAGAAACAAGAATGTATGTTTGTAGACTTGTCGTAGTAGGTTGATGCTCTAGGAACAAGAATGTAGATCGTAGAGAAGGTCGGGAGTAGATACGATATGCAGGGCAAACTTGGTGGTGTTCTCACCTGCTCATGGGCGGATTTGAAGTCGTCTATGCTAAGAGGACGGATGTGCTCGCTTCCATACAACGCGGGCTCTGGCCTACCTTCTGTTTTAGCCAAACTCTTCTCCTGCACACAATGGAATTCATCGACCCAATATAGGCATCATTTCACAGAAAAACGCATAATTCGCATATCACTGCTCCCTGCTGTGAAGGATAATCAAAAGCAGAGACAACATTGTGTACCTTCTTTTCCTTCTCCAGGATTTCTCGAATGGGGTAATGCGCTGCGGTCACACACAGATTCTGAAGGTACAAAGTCAGTGAAAACCATGCAAAGCGTTTCTAGCAATTGCATGTGTAAAAGCAAGCGTACCTTCAGGTCGCTTCCTGAATAACCATCAGTCATATTGGCAAGTGAGTCGAGATCAACATCCGATCCCAGCTCTTCTTTTGCCAAAATTACTTTCAGAATTTTCTCTCTATTTGATGCATCAGGCAAGTTTACCATTAACCTGAAATAATGAGTAAGTAAAAAATGGTGATTAAATCCGCCTATGTTGCCTCACCACATCAGGTAGGTCCCAAGCCCTAGTAAAGGAGGTCTAAAGGCCCAGAAGGTTCGCTTGCACCTAAGGCTTGCTTGGACAGCAGTCGTTGCTGGAGATGATATCAAACTGCATCCAGAAGGTGGTGCGTGGAGCAACCAAAGGAGGTGAAGATAAAGACACTTGGTAGTGGAACGAGAAAGTTATTAAAGAGAAGAAAGAAGTTCTAGACGTTCGTAGCATGACAGGGGTGTGAACAAAAAGAAAAGTACAAGGTAGCAACGAAGACCATAAAATGAGCTGTAAATATGGCAAAGGGTAGGGCATTCGAGAATCTTTACTGAGTACGAAGGAAGAAGAGAAGAATATATATATATATATATATATATATATATATATATATATATATATATATATATATATATATATATGATGGCTCGGGTCCATGAGAGTAAGACAAGGGACTTCAACAAAGTTAAGCGCATTAAGGATGAAATAGAGCACCTCTTGGTGAAGGAAATCATACATAGACCGTGTCAGTGGGAGTATTTTGACAAATTATTCAATAGGGAGAATGGGGACACAATCTTTAAGTTGGATGACTCTTTTGATGACACCGATAAGCACTTTGTGCGTAGGATCCAAGAATCTGAGGTTAGAGAGGCATTGAAAAGGATGAAAGAGGGTAAGGTGATGGGCGCTGACGGTACCCCAATTAAGGCATGGAGATGCTTCAAGGACATAGCTGGAAACCATTTTCTTACTAAGACAAGGAACAAGATAGAGAGCAGAGGGGCATACACATGGTTTTCATTGACTTAGAAAAAGCTTATGATAAAATACAAGGAATGATATGTGGTGGAGTTTGGATAAACATAAGGTTCCAACGAAGTATGTTGGACTCATTAAGGATATCTACAATGATGTTGTGACTAGTGTTCGAACAAGTAATGAAGATACAAATGACTTCCCGATTAGAATAGGACTACATCAAGGATCAGCTGAGCCCTTACCTTTTTGCATTGGTGATGGATAATGTCACAAGGACATACAAGGGGAAATTCCTTGGTGCATGCTTTTGCGGATAATATAGTGCTAGTTGATGAAAGTTGGGCAAGAGTAGATAAGAAGCTAGAGTTGTGGCGAGAGACTCTAGAGTACAAAGGATTTAAGCTCAGTAGAACTACAACCAAATATATGAATACTACACATGAGGAAGTAGATGTTAGTTTGAAAGGTCAAGTAGTACCCAGAAAGGATACATTTCACTATTTAGGAACAACATTGCAAAAAGACGGAGATATTGATGATGTTAGCCATAGAATCAAAGCATGGTGGATACATTTCACCTATATCCTTGCTTTGGCAGATGAGGAGAGAAGTAGTTGGGAAGCAGCTGGGGCGAAGGGCCTATGTTCTCTAGCTGCCTATGCAGCTGCTCCCTAGGGTGGTGTGTTGATTTTTTCTTTCACATGATGAATACTTTTTTGTATCCTATCTTATGGCCCCCGTAAGGAGGCCTGCTGATGTATGGTCTATTTTAGACCTCTTTATTCTATCTTCTTAATTTATAAAGGGGTGCAGTTCTCCTGCGCGTTTTCGAGAAAAAAAAACAAGTGACGTCAAGCATCTGATGTTCTATATGAAAGAGGGGTAGCACATAAGCTAAAAGATAAGTTTTATAGAATGACAATTAGACCGGTTATGTTGTATACTTGTATGGTGCAAAATGTTGGCCTACAAAAAGACGACATGCTCAACAAATAAGTGTAGTGAAAATGCATATGTTGTGTTGGATTTGTGGCCATACAAGAGGAGATCGAGTCTGAAACGATGATATATGTGATAGGCTAGGGATAGCACCAATTAAAGAAAAACTTATCCAGTACTGATTGAGATGGTTTGGACATGTCCAACAAAGATCTCTAGAGGTACCAGTGCATAATGGGATCCTAAGGCGAAATAGCAATGGGAACATAGCAAGGGAAGGCCAAAGTTAACATGGGAACAGACAGTAAAAAGAGACTTCAAAGGATGGAATATAACAAAGGTTTAGTATTGAATAGGAGTGCATGAAAAACAGCTATGCATGTGCATCAGCTTTGACTTGTGGTTTCGATTGGGTTTCAAATCTAGCCTACCACAACTTACTTAGAACTAAAAGGCTTTATTATTATTGTAAATAAAAATGGTGACACAGAAACCAGCAGCAGCAATTTGATAATTCCACCCCACCAAACAAAACTATTGCTACCCAACAGCAACAATTAGAGAACCATGGGCCACTGAACAGATACCCAACCGGGTCATCCCACACCATTGAATAAAATTATATTCACCTGCGGGGGAACCTCCTAATCACAGCCTCGTCCAGGTCAAAAGGTCTATTTGTAGCACCAAGAACAAGCACACGCTCCTTATCTTTAGTGCGCAGTCCATCCCAATTTACCATAAATTCATTCTTCATCTTGCGCATCGCTTCATGCTCCCCTGGATTTTCTCTCCTTCCTAGCATACTATCGACCTGCAGAAAGTCAAAGACAGTTGGTGTACACTGTACCAACAGTGTTTACTAATGTAACCTGTCTGCTTGCATACCTCATCGATAAATATAACACTGGGGGCTATTTTACTTGCTAGTGAGAAAACAGCCTTTACATACTTCTCCCCTTCACCAAACCACTGAAAGTAAACGAACCACTGGTTAGGCTTGAGACACAAGTGAATCTCATCAGTTGCCCGCTAGGTCAAATAATACCTTCGACGTAATGCTCGACATTGATATATTGATGAAATTAGCACCTGCTTCAGTTGCTACTGCTTTGGCAAGCATAGTTTTCCCAGTGCCAGGAGGTCCGAAAAGCAATATTCCCTTGCAAGGCTGCAAAGAATGAATTGGGGAGGCAGCTATAAGATCATGACCATAGTACATCAAAATAATCTACAATTGAAGTTTTCAAACGCCCAACATATCTAACACTACTAATATACAAATTACTAACACATTATAAAATACACTACATAAAACAAAGAGGTAAGGGATCACCAGAAGCCAAGAATTCATGTAAATTCAGGCCAGACCAACTAATCCATAAGGCTAAATCTTAGTATCCGATAGTATTTTCCCACTCTTTAGAAAATTGAAAAACCTTACAGAAACAATACTGCCAAATTAACAAGAGGGCTGGTGTATTCAGATAACTCTGGAAGACCGAATAAAACTGATGCTCCTGGATATTTTATTTTGGCATTCATGCAAATTCTTTAGCAAATATTCAAGCAATACTATGAAATGGAAAAAAGTCATGCGTGTATCTTAGCTCAGCTCAAAACAAAATATATTAAATGGTTCTTAGACTGTGGAATCAACGCTTGAGAAAAATATCAACCATATGGTCAACCTACAGTTGAAAGAAAACTCTGACACCCCATGTAATGAACCGATTTCAAACATAATTAGGCATTATGATGCTACCTTTGTTAGCTGCCCTTTGCAGAACAATTCAGGTCTTTGTAAAGGAAGCATCACCAGCTCCTTTAATGTGTCCTTTACATTCTCCAAGGCTCCAATATCATCAAAGGTAACTCCAATGTCATTAGGTGGTATAACATCCACCAAAAGCCTTTTCTCAAATTCATTCTCTGTGACAACATCCTGAGAAAAAGGACTTGTAAGTAGAGTGTTCAGTAAATAACTCGAGGAATCACCAAAAAGCACGGCAATATGGGGGGGATTGTACCTTCAGTGATTTTTTCGAGCTCTTGTTATCACTTTGCATGCTTTGCAGCATGTTGAGCCCATGCTTAAGGCTGTCAAGTAAATAATTCAAAATTCCACTGAGAATTGATTTGAAAAGAAACATAGGAAAAATAGTTGTCAACAAAAAAATTACCTTTCACTTGTGAGTACAAGTTTATTATCCTTCGAGTTGGAGGTTTCAATTTTATTGTGCTTAAGGTGATAACTCACTGCGTATCCAACAATCTTGTCCACATCTAAGAAAGGTTGGAGTAAAAAAGTTTAAATTGAAATTCTTTAGATGAAATATAAACAAACCAAAACAAAATTACTTACTTTCATTACTCAGTGATTGGTCTTTGATGAATAATTCTTCAATATCATTGCATTCAATTCCATTGCGGCTCAGAAACTGCATTACAGTGAAATTGAAGAACCATATAATGTCCGATTCACTAATCAAAACTAACCACAAAAAGTAAATGCTTCAAGTAAACATGAAAGGCTCAATGCAGACATTTTGGTTAAATAGCTACATCAAAAAGTTACTTCTATGAGGATATTTGATGCTTTCAACAACCACATTAACACCAAAAGCATACATAGACATAAAATAATTGCATAATCATACAAATGGTCAAAATATACATTCAGACAGAAAAAGGCAACAAAGTATCAAACAGAAGAAATACTATCAAACACATGCAAATGGTCATTTGTTAATAATACACCCAGGCCATATTAGTTCAGGCATCACAGGCCCGCCAGTTTAAAGAAAGATGTACAGTTGACAGTGGGATATATTAAGTTCGAAGAAACCCATATAACTCTGTCTTCAATTCTGCAGCTTACCGTGCGAATGCTACCAATGTTTGATTTGGCTTTAAGGGTTTCAACATCACGATCCAACTGCTGCTTCCAATCTGTAAGTAGAGCTTCATCCTGTAAATTTAATTATTTAGATCAAAAAACATATTTAATAACAACTAAATGAGTATGACAAGAGATGTAATCACCTGCGGAAGCTGGATCGAAATTTTATTTGGGAAAAGCTTATTCAGATGTTTCATTGCCTTTGGACTTTCTTTGCTTCTTTCATGCAACCACCTGCTACCAAAGCTATCCTGCATTTTTAAAATCATATTAAATTAAAATAATGCAAATCAGGAACATAACATCAATATCATGGTTCATGAGATTACCAAATTTAATCATGTATGTACATATAAAAATTTCAAGAAGAATAAAAAAGTAAGATAAAGAAAAGTTACCGGGAAAAGGTCAAAAAGTGTCTGGCTGCTACTGGCAAACTTTGTGAAAAGAAAACCTCCAGGATGCGCCTGCACAAAAAATCACTTCACCATCTTAGCAAACTTTTGCTAGAACTTGAAGAGAGGTACAACATCAACAAAGCCTTTTAGTCCCAAGCCAGTTGGGGTAGCCTAAAGTTAAAACCTAACAGAAGCCACAACAAAGTTCATGCATGTGGGTAGCTGTTTTCCATTAGCTCCTATTCAAGGCTAAAACTTCGGGTATATTCCATCTTTTTAATGGCAAGTTTGGTACAACTTTTTTCTGAAAAGCTTTTCTGAGAATCTGGATTCCTGCATAATCTAGCTGTCACGAGAACCTAGATATCGTGGGGCTTGCATGCGGAGGAAGATGGAGAGGTCCATAATGTTTTGGGAAGCGGAAGCGGCAGATTTCTCTCGTCACGACAACTCAGTCGATTGTACATCCATGTTGATTTGGGCAATTTTCACAGAAGTGATTCTCACAGAAGCGGCCTGAGAAGCAAAGCATTTGGCGGCCAAAAGCCGATTCTGGTGACCAGAATCTGATCAGAAGCCGAACCAAACAAGCCCTAAGTCTCCTTTTATTGTCTCTTCCCATGTCAACTTTGGCCTTCCCTCGCCTCTCTTCCCATTAGTATCGCGCCTTAGAATCCCATTGTGTGCTAGTGCCTCTAAAGGTCACCGTGGTACCAGATCTGTTTTCAAGTCGTCCGACTAGTCGCGATTAGTCGGGCTAGTCGGTTTAGGGTACTCGATTAGCACATCCGACCCGATCAGAGCACCTAATCGCCCTAGTCGTCCGACTAGTCGACGATTAGGGGCGATTAGTCGCTCGATCAGCCGATTTTGCGCGACTAGGGTTTAGGATCCTGATTTTTTTTATTTCGTGGGCTTTTTTTTGGCGGGCAGCCCGGCTACAGGGAGATGGCCCAGCACCGTCTCTGCTCTCTATAAAACAGACGGTTCACATCTACTTTTCTGGCATCTCGATCTCTTTCCTTTTCTTCTCTTCTTCTCTATTTTCCTACCGGCTCCTAGACTTCTCGTTCCAGAATCCAGACTTCACCAGTACACCGGCTGACCGGCGACCATCTGTACGCGCTGCGCGGTTCTAGTTCCAGATCCAGAGTTCCAGACTTCATCGGCCCAGATTTCTCGTCCAGACAAGCGCGAACAAGAATCAGGTGGAAGGGGAGCTGCAGGTGATGAATTTCAGTTGGATGAAGACCTTTAGGTAACTGGGTGGTAATGTGTGCTGTGTGGTATCTGGGACTGATAGTATTAGTAACTAGTATGTGTTTCTTTGCTGTTTTCAGTATTGCTGAATTCATGTCATGTTTACCCTATCCTTCATATATATTGTATAGTTATATAATTATATACTATATAGTATATAGTATATACTATATACATAGGTCCTGGATGAACAGGACGACTAGTAAACGACCAGGTCGACCAGAGGTCGATTAGTCAACCTAGTCGATGACTAATCGAGATTAGTCGCCTGGTCGTTCCCCCAGTTCGACTAGCTGGTCGAGCGACCAGAAAACATAGGGTACCACTAAATTAGCGGTGACCCAATCCTTGTTCACTTAATATCGTGTCCAAATCACAATACGGTGTGTCACCAAGGGGTTATTACCTATTTAACACAACGCCCGAGTTCTAATATGACGCGACGCTAAGAAGATTAGGCCCCAACAGATAAACTTGAAGAGAGATAACTGATCAAAAATAAAGGGTTAACAGGATAGCTCAACAAGAACCCCTGTCCCTGGTGGGAGAAGTAAAAAATTACAGCAATGCAGGGTATAAAAAAACTCTTAGCCTTGTTCATTTGCAAAATGCATGCAGGAACCAATATGCCACAATACCATCAGGACTTGAAACTCGCACAGTCCAAATTTGTCTAGATTCTCAGTAATAATGCATGTACCTTTTCTTTGCGGCTGTCCATCTGAGTGTGGGATCCTATAATAAGAACACCAGATGGAAGCGATTCAAATTTGCTCCGCAAAGATGAAAGTGACTCGGTAACTCCAGTGAATGATTTCTCTACATCCTTAAGTAACACAATCAGAGGTCCAGATTTGTTCTCTTCTGAAATGACCTGACAGGAAATGAAAATCATACTATCATACAGAGTGATAACTTCATATTCGACAGGATTCCTTGTCCTAAAAAGCAGCAGTACCTCTATTAACTCGGTCATAGCTAGCCTCTCAACTTCTTCACCAGCAGAAAAGTCTGGGCGAAGTGATTCAGCTGTGGAAATATAGCAGCCTCAGCAACAAATAAAAAAGTTAAAATAACTGCCAAAGAAGTTGAGAATTCGGAAGTTTGAGCTAACCAGAGCAGAAGAAGCCATGATCTTCCTCGCACAAACCACCAAGATCATTACCATCAGGGATCTGCTTGTCAAATCGGACTCCAATTTTTGAGGATCCATTATCTTCAAAAGCAAGCATCACTCTGCCTCGATAACCATAACTTGGTCCCCTGGAGATCAATCAAGCAATTTATATAAACAAATATATGTATTGGACTAATATGGTGCTAGAAAAAAAATGTGATATGGGGAAAGAATATCTGATTTCACAGGATAGTCAATACAAAAGCAAGCTCATAACTGGGTTGCCTATGAGAAGTCTCATATTCTGGTTATTCCTCTTCCTATAAAACATGATACCTAAATTCTGATGATAACAATGTTGATACCTAAGGAACAAGCATTGGATAAATCTGAAGACAAGAATAATATTTGCAATTAAAGTACCTTTGTGACAATGAGGATAGCTGAGCTGGACCCACATAACGCACCCTATCACCTACAGAAGATGTGGAAGCGAAATCGTGTTTAGAAAAACATAACTCAACAGATTGAGTAATAAAGAAAAGCTAACAAAACCTTCTCTGAAAGTATAGCTCTTGGATGTAGCTGTTGAGGATTCTTGTTTCGGTAGAGATGCAGACTGCAGAGTGGATGTTCCCACAATATCAGCATTCACACTGGAAGTTGGAGCAGCTGGCCTCCTGAACTGAACAGTGTCTGCCAACGAAGAACGATGCTTCTGATATATTGCAAACTTCTCAGCAGTTCCCTTATCCCCTGATTTATCACCCTTCCCAACATCTTTCTGGGACTCTGCATCCTTCAAAGGTGCCTACATGAATTTCCTGTTCAGTATAGAAAAATGTAATAGAACATGCAATAATTCAAAGTTTCTTAGCTTCTGAATATTCATGAGCAGGTAAATAAATATACATGATGAGCTTACCCCAGGTAGCAAAAGTGAATCCACGACAAGAAGTCTAGCACCAAAATGTTTCGCAAGTGCCTTTACCAATGTTTCCTGATAAATCTCAGAACCTAAATGCATTGCCGCAAAAAAATTAGAGAAATACAGAAGCACATGAAGTTGGATAATTATCAAACAGGTATGGCCACTGGCATTACAAATCAACGGGAAAAGGTAAACAACAAAGGAAGTACAGGTCTCCAAACAGAGACAAAGTAAGTACCTGCTGGACCGGATAACAAAATTCGTTGGTTTATTGATGAAATCTCAGCAAACTGCTTGATGAACTCCTTCTTTTCCAAGTGTATGAATGCACATGACAAGAGCACATTCTTTGTGTTCTCACTGCATCAGATGAGAACTGATAAAATACAAAGATATGGACATGAAACTAAAAAGAAATATCAAGTTGCATTCCAAGGTTGGACTGCAGACAGCCCCTTACATAGAATTAAGAAAAACTTAACCAACCAATTTCTATAATCTAAGAACTAAGCATACACCATTGTTGGCAACCTCAAAACTAACCGAAGAAGAATAGACAAGTTGCATTAGATTTTTATGTAGTGTATAAATAACAGATGCATATGCAAAACTTCAAATAGATAGCATGATAAGAATCTTGCAAAAACAGAATAATTTCAAAGCAGCGAGGGAACATGAATCCAAAGCATATCACCTGACATAATAAGGAAAATCCTCAAAGGTAACATCAATATCACTTGGATTAATAATTCCTTGTTTCATCCCATCCTTAAAGGCTTGACATCTACTCGGAGGCACACTGGCTGAAGCGTTAAGATCCCTGATGAGATCCCTCTGATCTTCAAGAGCTTTAAAAAGATCACCAGTCAAATCGAACTCGGATATAGTTGATCCTGTAATCATCCTCAGAACTGGCCTTATCTTATAGGTTGCAATCTTACCGATTTCCGCACCAAGATGAGCATCAGGCCCAAAGCCATTTTGTTGACATGCATCGTTCGCAGCAGCATCAGGAGATATGGGGGCTGCAGCAGCATCCATTGGAGAGTCTTCAATGTTAGAATTAACCTCATTAGCATTTTCCCCATTCTCAAATTCCTTATCAGGGCTCACAGCGTGCCCTTTTGATTTATCAGACGCAGATGATGCCATTGGCAGCATTACTCTTTGGCTGTTCTCTCCGGCGAACGCGGGAGGTGCTGCTGCTACATCCTTTGCCTGATTAGATGTAGATGGCAACATCTCTGTACCAGCAATAGCAGAAGTGTCTCCTGTTCTCTTATCTGTACGGATGCGCTTTACGCTAGCAACCGGAGGTTCTATAAGGCTAACAGCAGATGATGGCACCGTTTTAGGAACTTTGTCACTCAAAGGATGCTGAAAAATCTGTGAGTCAGTAAAGGAAAAACAGGTAACACATATCATACAGTTCTCCATTATCACTACAGTCATGAAGAAAGAGATGTAACTTCAGGGAAATTGTATGACTGAATGAACCAGAGATGATAATAGGATACATAAGCATGCTTGCCGCATGAATTGAATATGACTTCATCCCCTCCTGTAAGGGGAACTTTTGTGCCTGAACTTATGGACCTTCCATTTAATTGGACCATACCCTTCTTTCCAAGAACTTCTAACTCACATGGACCTCCTTGCTGAAAATTAAACATCAAAACCAATGAAATGCTTGCAGACTAACACTTGAGGATGTTCATGCACTCCTCAGATAATGAATATGAACCATAAAAACAAGAACATACCTCAAGGCGCCGCAGCTTGCAAAGCACCTTGCTAACAGGCTGGTCTTTCAGCCACAAATTACAGTTTTTGCTTTGACCAACAGAAAACTGAGGGGCAATGATGGGATAGTGAGGAGTCTGTAGTATAGATATGTTTTCAATCAGTATTTACAAATAGAATGTTTTCAAGCATTATTCTACATCATTATAAATTGGAATCACAAACATCTACAGAAAAAACATATATGCTAACAAAAACAACCAACAAAGATAACCTACTAGCTGCTTTAAATGTGAGGCCTTGACCAACTACTAAATAGTTAAAGTAGAACCCAAAATCTTTTAGATAAAGGAATATAATTCCTGCCTCTACATTTCCGCATACAACATTCAATCATTACAGATTATCAACCTCGTAGCTGATCATATATAAAACAAAGCAAAATAACTCATTAAAGACAAAGTCTATAATTTAATTTCCATCCGTATCCTGCGTAGACCTTCATGACTACTATCTCCATGAACAAACATGTTCTCCAAATAGCTCTTTTTGTCTCATCAGGCTGCAACATAGCCTAGAACCGCAACCAGTACGTTCATCTGAAAACAGGCTGCATAAAAGATACATATTTTGCTTTGTCAAACTGAATATCATTCCGAGAGAGCCAGATAGCCCAACATATGGCAGCTGTGCCTACGAGAATAACTTTCCTAGTTTAAGATTCATCCTAAAAAGCCAATTTCCTAACATATGGGAAATTGAAGTTGGTTGTCTTAACCCAATAGTTGTAAAAACAACTCTCCAAATCGATTTAGCATGATGACAATCAAAAAAGAGGTGCTTAAGTGTTTCGTTGCCATTGCAAAAAGCAACATTTTTTACTGTCCTTCCAGTTTTGCTTTGCTAAATTATCCTTTGTAGGGGTTACCCTCGCTAAAGATACCAAAGGAAAATATCAATTTTTAGTGGGATTCTCAATCTCCAGATTAATCTATTGGTGAATGGAATATTTTGATTCATCATATGACGATAGAAAGAACGGACGGTAAATCGTCCATTATTAGAAAGGCTTCATATGAACATATCTCTCTCTTGAGAAAGACTAACAAAGCTAATCTTAGCTAAAAGCCCATACCATCTTTCTAAATTATCTTGTACTATGGCATGTCTGAAAGAGATATGGGGAGGAGATGCTATCATAACCTTTGTTACTGTTATGCGACGATGACACGCTATATTATATAAACTGGAGTATCGATTTTTTAGCGGCCGGTAGCCAATCCAAGTGTCTTCCTAAAATCTTGTTTGTGATCCACCTTTTATATTGAACCAAAAGGTGCATCCCATCAAGTAGGTACTGATTTCCAAAAGCTCGGGATATCAACACTACAGAAAGACATGTCGACTAGGGGTGAATATCGAGCCAGTGTAGCTCGATATAGCTCGGCTCATTACTGTAAAGAGCCAACTCGGCTCGACTTGTTATACTAACGAGTTAAACATCTGGCTCAGCTTGTTTGAGAGCTCGAGTGTAACACCTTGTCCACTCCCGGACCGGCGATACTTAGCAGCCCTCTAGGACCATAGACCATCCACATAGACCAACACGAGTCTTTTGTGCGCACTTTGTCCTCACTCATGGGCATCCGCAAAGACTTCCGGGTCGGTCACCCATCTAGAGATGGCAATGGGGCCCCGATCCCCGATTCCCTACAGGGAATTCCCCTATTAGGGAACGGGGATAGGAAAGTTTCTTTCCCCACGGGGATGTAAACAGGGAAAATTCTTCCCCCGACGGGTAAACGGGGACGGGGAAGCATTCCCCATCCCCGTTCCATGTGGGGACCCATTAGACTTTGATGTGATATTGTTTTAGTGTACTAGTTAATGATAAAATAAATAATTACCTTGTCAAAAGATCACTCATTGTTACAAATGTGTTCATTTTGATGTACACATAATGATTTTTTATATATATGACAACATGTATAAGTGATAATGTTCTATATTAATAACAAAGGACATATGTTCTAATTATAATTTAAGCGGGGACGGGGATTCCCGTTGGGGATTTATCCCCGAGGGGAATGGGGATGGGGAAGAAATGTCCCCCGCGAGCGTTCGTGGGGATTCCCGTGGGGAAATTTTTTCTTCGCAGGGATGGGGTTGGGGAGCTATTCCCCGACGGAGAATTCCCCGTTACCATCTGACCCATCCCAAGATTTCTCTAGGCCAAGAACGCTTAAACTAGAGGTTCTTTCGAGGTAGGCTTCCGAAAAAGAAGATTAACCTTGTTGGTATGAGTACTCTATTAATTCTATTAAGCCTTGGACTAGGATATCACCATCCACTGGGCTAGGATATCACATCGAGCCAGCTCGATAGGCTCACAAGCCACACGAACTAAACAAAAAGATTCATGTAAAGAAATATATATATATATATATATATATATATAACAAAAAACATAATCATAGTTTAAGTGTTTAACACTACAAATCCAAAACCATTATAGCATTACTGATCCTAGGTTCTAACTTTCAATATTAAATCAAACAACCAAATATGCATTAGACTTACAGATTTACAAATCCTTATCATAACAAGATAGCAACCAACATCACTGTAGATCAATCCATCATCAATTCCACAAATATGAAACATTTCATTGCACAACACTAATGTCGTATGCTGCTAGCAACCACAACTTCCCAAAACCACAACCAACATGATTGATCCTTGATCTACGACTTGTTGGGGCTTGGAGTTGTTTA
Source organism: Zea luxurians (assembly GCA_029449295.1). Taxonomy (NCBI): domain Eukaryota; kingdom Viridiplantae; phylum Streptophyta; class Magnoliopsida; order Poales; family Poaceae; genus Zea; species Zea luxurians. Next base: position 16,538,067 of record JAOPSE010000035.1, read on the forward strand.
TCGTGGACCTCGTCCTCCATGCCCTAGCTCCCGTGCTGCTCCACTGGCATGTTGCGCACTTGCACCACTCGCAGCAAGGGAGACTAGAAGGGGTGTGCTGGGATGGGTAGTGGCAGCCAACCGGTTGAAGAAATCAAAGGTGGATGGGTGGGGGTGTGGCCAGGGGCAACACCATCGCTAAGGAGGAGATGAGGAGTCAAGCGAGACTACAAGAGAGCAAGACTACGAGAGACGAGACAAAGCCGACTAAAGATGGCAACGGGGACCCGTTACCTGTTACCCGGTGGGTAATTACTCCATTAGGGGGCGGGTTTGGTCGCAATTATATACCCGCGGGTCTATTAAAGGGAGAAAAGGAGGACCCAACGGGTACAACGGGTACGTACTCATTAAACCCGTACCCATGTACTCATGGGTATAAAATACATGGAATATAGCCAACAATTCTATAAAATTTTGGCCTAGCTCAATGATTTGTCTTGGGCTTGGGCTCCTGGCTCCTGAGTACAACTACACGGTACACGCTACATAGGTCTTGGGACACATGGCAACAGTAGACAAACAACCAGACAAAACAGTAAAGCATGTCCAAGGCTTTAAGCTTCTGGGATGCGACTCTTCGTTAATGTGCAATCCAAGCGACCAAGCTGCACGCAGGCACGCGGCATGCCCGCACCTGGAAGACAGAGCCGCTCGGTGCCTCGGCGCTCACCATTCTCCCCAAGGTAGTGTTTGGTTCCAGAGTATAGTAGAATGGAACCACTCTGTTCTAGTACTGAGACTGTTTGGTTCGAATCAAAGTGGAACGGAGCCGCTCTAATATAGGAATATTCTCTCAAGATGTTGGATCCCTGGGCTCCGAAAAAACAGTCGGACCCGAGAGCTATGCGATCGCCCGACGCGGCTTCCTGTGCCTCCCGTGTTATATGTCAGGCTTCCTGTGCCTCCCGTGTTATATTTGTGCGTGTGCGCGTGTGCGTGTGTGTGAGAGAGAGAGATAATATATTTAATATTTGATAAGGACGCATGGTGCTAAACGTAATATATATATGGTTATATTTAATATAATTATATTTGATCTATATATATATAATATGGTTGTATGAATATGCCAAACGTAGGATAGAGTCGATTCGTTCTGCTTCACTCTAGAACCAAACAGAAAAACAGAGCGGCTCTGTTTTGGCTGCCAAACACAGAATGGAGTCATTCCATACTTTGAATCTGGAACAGAGCCATTTCGTCCAAGCTCTAAAACCAAACACTACCTAAACTAAGTTGGACAGACAAGCGCAACTCCACCACTCTAGACGGGTCTGGGTATGGGTGTGGAATTGTACCCGCGCACGGGTACGGGTATTGAAGCGGGAGTTTTTAGTCTAACGGGGCCAGGTCTGAGATCGTAAAACCCGACGGGTCTTCACCCATTGCCATCTCTAATGCCGACGATCAAAGGAAATTGTGTTGTGGCTTGGCTCGCCTAGCTCGCGAGCTAGCTCATTAGAGAACCGAGCTAGAATGTTGGCTCGGCTCGCTACAAAATTTGAAGGAGCCGAGCCGAGTGACTTATCACCCTGAGAGTATTTCATCCAGACACAATGTCAACAAAGACAAACAATGATGATATCAAACAGATCGGATTTAACATACTATGTAATGTAACCTTAAACATACATGTCTACAATGCATGTGACTATTTATTAACTGATGACAAAACCTTGAACATATGTTGGACAAGTTCCCTACAAGCTAGAGAACAGAAAAAAGAAATACCAATGTAGCCCAAATCAGATGTCCATTTAACAGCTAAAAGTAGGCCCTGACTGGAGCTAAGCATCAAACCAGGCAATCTAGAACCATGAATTGCAAATTCCAGAAATCAAAAACCTAGGCATAACAAATACTACCAGCAACTAGTATTGCTTGGCCCCTGTTTCTAATGAGAATATGCTGGCTGAAAGAGCACAAACAAACAGTATGTACAGTAGTTAATATGCCAACCTAGTCAGCCGACTGTTATCCTGTTCCATTCCTCCCAAAATTTTAGAACAATGTCTAGCTGTAGTCTGAACCAAGCACTAAACAGCATTACTAATTATATTCCATGCTAAATAATCTAGCCAAACAGCAAGATGCTATCGGAAGACCAGAAATTCACCCCTAACATCCTAAAAGTTGAATCTTTATGGTGTCCAGCATAAAAATTGCCAACCTTAACTTTGATTCCTACAGCATATACACCAAGATTGTCCAGTAATCAGCTGCTAGCAGGTAGCCGTCAGTTCACCGTACCTGTGAGCACTGCGAGAGCAGCTTTGCCCATGGCGCTGCGGGTTGCTGTTGCTCCGGCTCCTTTCTCCTCTTTGAACTCTCGGCCGCGGCGGAAGAAGGCTTATCCGCTCCTTGATCTGCATCAAAGCATCAAAACCCCATGAACGCGATTCCAAACCCGCCCCCACCAAACCTTAGAATCCCAAAACGCACCCACCTTTCTGTGCAACCGCCGCCACGTCGTCGGCCGAGCCGTCGCTCCTCGCGGGTGCTGCTCCCGCCACGGAATCCTCCTCCGCTCTCGCGGGCGCGGAGGCCGTCGGTGACCCCGGAGACTCCGCCTGGTCATGGCCACAGTTCAGATCGGTTAGCCGACAGGTCAAATCGGCAGGCCGCGACGCGATATTCTTCGATCCGACGGGGGAGGGGGGTCTCGCCTTGGGCCGCTTCGGGGGAGGTACGGACGAAGAGGACGGCGACGGGGACGGGCGCTTCGCAGCGGCGGAGCTCCGGCGAGTCTCCACCATGGCGTGTGGCGGAGGCGAGGGTTTCCTCTCGTCTCGTCTCTCCTTCCGCCTCTTTTCCACCCCTCGAGCGAGAGTTCTTTCGGCTTGGTTGGTTTGGGTTGGGGTGGAGGGGGGAGGGGGCGGGTCGTCGTCCGGAAATGGTTTGTACTTTTTTTTTTGGCTTTTTCGGAAATTTGTTAATGTGGAATAACTATGATGTATTTTTTTAACTTCTCTGCGTTACTGTATATTTAGATAGACAATATATCTAGGTTTATAATATAAATAATATATCTAGAAAAAGTAAAACATTGTGTAATTTATGAGGGAGAGTGTACATACATAAGATTGTGCATAAATTTGAATATCTCTGTGATTAAGACTCGTAGTTAAGATATCTATATCTATATTTCTATATTACCTATATTCTATATTATACTTAAAGCACCAGTTTTAACGGTCGTCCCGCGTCATCTTGTTACAAATAATCTCTCACAGCTATTTCAAATTAATCTGTTGCATGCTTATAGATGGTCAATCGACCGCTCGGCACGGGCAGACGCCCGCGGGCCACAACTCTGGCCCAGACACGTCATATCGGTCTGCTAGATGTGTCGGACCAGCCCATTAGTCTGTCGGCCCATTTGATTAAATCAGCGTAAAATGTTAAAAACAGTATAGGAGGTGGGCTTCGAACCCAGGCTATGATGGAAGAAGGGCGAGAGACACTAAGTGAAGCTGTCTAACCAGTAGAACATCATGCTCAAATATTTTTAACATTGAATATAAATTGTATATATGTATATAAGTTTTTGTAAAATAAAAAATATAATCTTGTCGGCCTGGATCAGCACTACGGCACCGAGGCTACAGTCTAAGCATGGCACGACGTTCTTGGTTCTTGCAATAATTAGGTCGTTTCTGAAACCACATTGGCGCAGTGGACTCCATGGTGTTTGAGGTTGCTGAATTGGATGGAGCAACAATGATTTGTCACACTAACAGTAAAATGAAAGGTTATTTGTTGGTTTCAAACGTTAGTAATTGCTACGAAGTAGCATAATTTATATGGAGTGCGTCTAGTTTTTATTGATGTCTGAGTTTAGCAATCACTTCATATTTTGATCTATCTTTTTTATAAGTTTGAGTTCATGTGACTTATTTTAGAAACTTGAGCTCACAAACTTTCTCTTATTTGGTCTCTATATGGTGAAATTATATCATTTTATAATCTCTGTTCATTCAGTCAGTCGTTGTGAACTCTTTTCTAATCGCTCACTTTATTGGCCGTGTTTTACCAAGACATATTGAATGGAGTAAACAATAACATTAGTTAGCCAAATCAAAAAATATTATACGAAAAGTGGAGATAATCAATAAAAAAATCTTGAAATTTTTTGGTGGATACTTTATGTGGGTATTGTTATAAGCCGTCGCAACGCACGGGCAACCGACTAGTATGATTGTATCTTTGGGATCTTACAAACTTCTTTCATTACGTTTCAATTTTTATTCGATCTAGCTATCACGAATTTAGCTCTATGCTTTCGAGAACGCTTAACTCTTAATTTCAATTTTTAATTGGATACAAATGTAAAAAATGTATAATGAACGAGTTGTTAAGTGTTATATTGTATATATTGATAACTAAAGGATCTCTAACCATGCACGTTTACCGGATGAACCAATTCTTAAGTGTCGTATTGTACATACCGATAAGATCTCTAACCATGCACGTTTATTGAATAAGTCAATATATACAACGTTTAAAAACAAAATGATCCTCATGCGAGAATTGATGATAGAACAAATTGTACACAATCTACTGACAAAGAAACGTTGCGTAGATTGATCAACTCCGTAAGACACATAATAGTGGATTGATCACCATGACTCTCACATAGTATATCCATGTGCTCATGTTACTAATGGAGTGAATGCAAATCACAATAATTTCCACAATGCATGGCGCATATTGAAAAAAACTCTACATAATGCACATACCAATGGATGCAAAAATGGAATGTTCACGCCTCACCTACCGCCGACCAAATCACTATTAGGGTTTTTGTTTGAGGAATAAGTTAGTCCATCATTTTCTCACTTCTCACTTTTTTATTTGGTTTGTGAAATAGAATGAGTTGATTCATCACCACCTTATTCCTCATAATTAGTTAGTTAGTACTAATATAAGAAATGTGATCATTCTACCAAATTTGAGAAATGGACTTATCATGCATCACATCATTTTGGATGGAGTGATTCCTCAAACCGAACACCCTATATATGTCACTTACCAACATAAAAAAAATCTACATGTACATATAAAACATAGTAAGTAATAAAGCACCTACATATGGCACTCGCTGTTTTAAAACTTATACATATAGGCGATAGCAATGGAAGAGTCTTCGTGGGGGACTTTTGAAATGAACAAACTCTATATTCCCTTTTAACATTAGATGCTCACATAACATACTAATAGATGAACATCAATGCGTCTACCTGCATAACGTAGTGAAAGAATGGAATTGTGTTCGTGTTACACTTTCTCTATAGACAACATACATTCATGTTACACATTATATTGATGGAACGTTCTTTCAACCAGATATGCAAATAGAACAAACTCTACATGAGTCATTATCCAATGGGATGATCTCTACTTTTGATCCGATGACAGTGAGAGTGCTTATAATTTTCTAGTAGGTTTTGGTGGTTGAATGACAGAGTGGTTAAATGACTAATGAGTTTGATACGCCTTGGATATGTTTCATTGAAAATAATCGTATCAAACCCCTGTCATTTCTCAAATTGAAGCGAGCAAACTAAAATGGCAAAAGGGACAAGGTTACAACGGATTTTAATTAGTCTCAATGGTGACTTGTTTGCATGAATTAAAAAGCTTAAATTTTATTGGTATTGGTCAATATTGAACGATGAATAAATAGTGCATAACCGAAGAAATGACAATGCAAGCAAATACAAATGACAAATGAGACAAGTGTAATATTTGTTCTTATCGGTTTAATATTTGATATATGGATTATATATTCATTTTGATATTATATTTATTTTTATGAATACTAAATATGATTGTGTGCCGTCGCAACGCACGAGTATTGTACTAGTATCCATAAAAGTGTGGGTAAACTGCTTGAGTATATGCCAAAGTGTGGACAGTCTGAATGTCCATAGAAGTGAGGAAAATACGCTTGAATATCCATAAAAATGTGGATAATCCATGCAGTGCGTAGATAATCTGCAATCTTATTACTGGTCTATTACAATTCTATGCTTGAAATTTCGAGGAACATCTACTCACCCTCATGGGTAAAGTACATTTTAGGATATAACCCATGTTCTAATCTGTTGCACTCAATCACATGGATATCTTTACTACTCTATATGTCCTTACTGTAGTCATCCACATGTGCGCGTGTTCTGCCTCCCGAATCTCGGTCGCGAAGAGACTCTCCATCCCCGCCGCCGCCATCATCGCCCCCAATCTCGCGCTCCGCTCTGCTCCGCGGCCTCCACGCCCTCAGTGCCCTCACCCCTGTCTCCCGCCCGGGTGCCTCCCCTGCCCCGTTCACGGTCCCCGCCCCATCCCTCGACCGGCGCGTGTCGCCGCTGCTGCCACAGCGCGTACGTGCCCCCGCCCCATCCTGTGCAGCATCGGCGCGCCCCGTCGCGTCCTCGCCGCTCCACTCATCGAGATGCCCGAGTTTGAGCAGGAGCTCCGTTATCGGCGTCGGAGCACGGTCCCATGCCGAGTCCGACCAGCGCCGCTGCGGCCTCTCTCCCGACCGCGAGTATGTCGCGCACCAAGCGAGAGCCCCCAATCTCCTCTCTAATCACCCCAGATCGCCGCCCCGGCTCCGCAACCCAATCTCCGCGGCTCCGTCGTCCATGGAAGGCGTGACCTCCCACCTTTATGGTCCTCAGCGACCCCTGCGACCTTCCATGTAAGGCTCGTCCACAACCCTAATCTCCTCTCTCCTCGCCACTGCGCGTTGCCATTCACTCTTCAGCGACCAGCCATTCCATGGACGACCCCTCCCATCAGATCCCACGCCATCACCTGCTCTTGTCACGGGGGCACCGCCTCCGTTGCTGGCACGCCGACGGTCGACGTTAGGAGCAAGCCGTTGCGTGGAGCCGAGTGGCACCAACCGCATCCACATCTACCTCTAGGATGAACAATTCCTTGCCGTGGGGGAGAGGTAGCGCCAAGGTGCTGCTGGAGGTCGTCGACATCAAATATGTGAGTATTTCTAGCACCTCTCGCCTCAGATCCGTGGGGATTTCGTGTTTTGTTGCTACTGATTTGGAGTTATTGTACTCTCACTCACTACGCCTGCACGAGCGCGTGTGCAGATGCTCGAAGAAGGCCCCTCTCGTTCCCCTCCCACCAGCGCATGAAGTTTTGGGCAATTGGGAATTTGATCTATTTTATTATAGTTGTTTGTGCACATCTGCTCCTCTGGCTTTCTATGTTTGCAGATGATACTAAAAAATAGTGCTCATGAGGAAGAGCTAACTTCCCAAGTGAAAGGGTGGATACACTCATGGAACAACGAAACAATTAATGTTTTAGGATGTCCTTTCCAACTTCCCTGACATATCAATGGTAATTAACTATTGTTCTATACGTTGCTAGATTATCAAGGTTACTGATGTGCTATTGTAGACGGTGTCATTTGTTTTTTTTCTGTGCTGTTACAGACATAGCATATTTAGGATGAGTTGTTACAGACATAGCATATTTAGGATGGCCGAGTGGCACCAGCCGCATCCACATCTACCTCTAGGATGAACAATTCCTTGCCGTGGGGGAGAGGTAGCACCAAGGAGCTGCTGGAGATCGTCAACATCAAATATGTGAGTATTTCTAGCACCTCTCGCCTCAGATCCGTGGGGATTTCGTGTTTTGTTGCTACTGATTTGGGGTTATTGTACTCTCACTCACTACGCCTGCACGAGCGCGTGTGCAGATGCTCGAAGAAGGCCCCCTCTCGTTTCCCTCCCACCAGCGCATGAAGTTTTGGGCAATTAGGAATTTGATCTATTTTATTATAGTTGTTTGTGCACATCTGCTCCTCTGGCTTTCTATGTCTGTAGATGATACTAAAAAATAGTGCTCATGAGGAAGAGCTAACTTCCCAAGTGAAAGGGTGGATACACTCATGGAACAACGAAACAATTAATGTTTTAGGATGTCCTTTCCAACTTCCCTGACATATCAATGGTAATTAACTATTGTTCTATACATTGCTAGATTATCAACAGTGCATACACAATCCTTTGGAATGTTTGGAACAGGCTTGGACTTGTGCAAACTTTGTGAACCATGGTCATGGTGCTGTCGCAACCCCGCCGCCCCACTCGCAGCCATGGCGCTCCAGTCGTGAAAGCGTGCAGGCTCTCCATGGAAGTCGCCCAGATCCACTCTCTCTCTCCTTCGTGGTCCTGTCGCTACCGCACCGCCCCACTCGCCGCCATGGCGCTCCAGCCGCTAAAGTGGGCAGCCTACTGGATCTTGGCATCTCACCGTCGCTGCTCACTTCCGCTCCATCTGGTATGCTCAGCCTAAGGTGTCTATAAACATCCAATATATTATTATCTTTAGGCGCACAACATGCTTAACAAGTTTACGTGCACTTCTTTTTTAGCTAACACCACACATGTATTCGTGAAACCCTCTGATTCTGGCACCCTCATGCTCATGCCACTCTCCCTCTACCTGACCAGCACCGGCTTTGAGGTCCCCTCACCGGGCCACTACGGCGTTGTCGGCTTCTCGGCCATCGTGGACACCCACGCCGGACGCTGCAAGGTAACAATGGTCCTTATTTTGGCATGCACCTTATGGTCGCATTAATTCCATCTGCAATGTCTCAGCGTCATGATTTGATCTGCTGCACCAGGTCCGCGATTGTTTTTCTAGATCTTCGATAATGATGCTTCACCAAACAATGAAATGCTCATGACACATGATGGAAGAGGCGTGCTAGCATCGAAGAAACCGCCGCCGGTAGTGGTCGTGGAGAAAGCGGGCAACGAAGGTGGAGGAGAGGGTGAGGGTCTGTATGATGCGATCATGATCGCTTCGACCGCCGTCCAACATTGGGAGCATCGAGTTTGAGGTGACCTACCTCGACGACGACACATGCGTCACCCACCCACTCATAGCTCTTTGCATGGCTACAGTTATATGCGATGGTCTACACACCACCAAAACAACAGGAATCAACGCGAGCTGTCAGAAGTGTCTATCAGAAGCAAGTGCTCTGTCAGAAGCTGTCGTGACACCCCCGCACAATTTCAAGCATTCCATAATAGCAGAATTAAGTATGTAGTATATCTGAGTATTGATGCCTTGCACATATTTTTCTGCAGGCTAAATTCACCTCCTTTTTTGGTCCTAGGATTAAGGCAAAAATTGGTGGGTTTATTAATTTTGTATTTTCCAGAATACTATGAAGTATGTATTATCTGTCAACTAGCTACAAGTTGTAGATTTATGTTTCCGTGACACTTTTATTGAAGATCTGTGTTTAAATTTTACTCTTCCAGGTTATCCTGATTATGTGCTTAAAGAGGGTGAAGAGGCACAATTGTAAGTGATGAAGTTCCATATTAGCATGTATTTATCTTGATGATTTGACTTTGTATTTTTTAATCTATCAATATCATTTGCAGGTCAATATTTATAATTTAGAAGCATATATTACTTTGGTAGTGGATGCTACAATTTAGGCGGGGATAAAGTGACAGGTTGAGGCATTTAGATTAGGGTTTAATCAGGTACAACCTCATTGGCATTGCTTTAATACAATCTATATTAATTCCACTTGTTCTGATTTTGTTTTGTTCAGTTAACTCCAATAATTCTTGTGTATTTTAATGTTTCATAGGTGTTTGTCATGTCATCCCTCCTCATATTTTCACCTCAAGAACTTGACTATCTAATATGTGGCCAACAAGAAATTTGGGAGGTAATGTTATGCACTCTTTATCCAAGTTATTATATGTAAAATTGTGGCACTAAATAAACCTTGGAATCTGTAGTCTAGAATACTTGATGCAGTTACATGGATGTTAGGATATAAGATTGCTATAGTTTTATCTAAGGTGATTTTGTACTTAGATTTTATAGTGAATCCAAGTTACATGTAGAAGATAATACAAGGGAACCCTCAACACCTTTCTTAGTCAATACTTAATAGGATTGGATGATCACATATTTTCTTCAATATCTGTTGGAGGGAATCAAGTAGAACAGTGTTGTGAACATAATCTCATAAATAAAGAATCAAGTAAAACAGACTCTAAGAAACATAACCTCATCAATAAGCATGCATTAGCATAGCTTAGCCCCAGAGGCAAAGGAAGGTCAATAACATCATTTTGTACCCATATCCAAAACTTGCTTGCCGCATGTCCATGTATACGCATTCGATGATAGCTAACTAGTGGGTTCATGATATGGCACAATACAAAAAAAGTTCCCAATACATCCCTCCTTCCCTGGTGGATTGGCTTCTTTAATTGGGCCACCAGAGACCAGACCACAAAAAGATGCTACCTTTTATAGACCCAAGGCATAAAATGTGTTAGCAGGGCGGGTGGTGACTTTTGTACTTCCCCCTGATTTGTATTGTTTATTTCTTCTTAATGGAATGACACGCAGCTCTCCTACGTTTCTTCAAAAAAATGTATCATTCATAATGATAAGTTTGTGTTCCTCTCTTAATGATGCCCATATACTTCGGGCCTATGGTGAAGAAACATCTTTGTTTACTATGTCAAAGTACCTTTTATTCTGCATTTACTTTAATCTGATTCAATGTTGTTTTGCAGTTGGAGGAGCTAAGAAATGATATTGTTGACCTAAAAGAGATGTACAGAGATCAGGTGGATCTTCTTGTTACCCAGGTTTGAAGCTTGCTTGCCAATTTATTTTATAGAGTTTGACTTAGGACAAATATAAATAGAACTATAATTTAGAATGTAGTATATATTAAGCGAATACCCAAATCCTATTTTCTAGCATGTTTCTTGCCATGATGGCATCTTTGTGGCAATGTGACCCTGGCCTCTGAATGCATAGTTGTTGTCTCCACATTCATGGATCCAGACCGAGTCACAATTGAGAGGTCTACTAGGATCTTGTTTCATACTTGAACCTTTAGGCATCCTCAATATAATCATGCACAACTCTTATATGTATTTGAGAAAAAAGCCTCATGTTCCTTTCACACCATCAACTACATGGAGAGCCCAAGTTTCTGAGATGCATTGGCATAAACACCCAAAGGAATGTGGATTTTGTACTAGGATTTGAGTTAATATATTGTTTTTGGCTATTATTGGAGTTCAAATGCCACAACATATATATATATATGCAATTGCTTGCAGGAGGCTAGAGATACCGATTGTAATGGAAGGTTACATTGGAGAATGAATTAAAAAGAACATAATGCTTCCATTTGATTTATATAAACTAGAGAATGCCTTGGAGTCCTCAAAAGATAGTACGGTTAAAGTTAAGTGTTGAAGTGTTGTTCATGGGTCCTCTGGTTTGTGAGATACTGCTCATATTCTTGAAGATGAGAAAAGCATTTACAATGCAACCTTAAACATGTCTGACCTGGCACTAGGTGCAAACATGATAGTAATTTTGTTTGCAATATTTTCTTTTGATATCCCTAGCTTAATTTTTAGTTGTAGTATTTTAAAATAGTTCATAGTATTACTTGCCCCGCGATGATTAGCTGGTTCTTCTCTGAATGTATCCATCAACATGCCCTTGTGATCATGAACTATTCTATAGGTTATGGTAAAACACCTTGCACACAAAATTTGCTATTTACTTAGATCTTCTTCACTATGAAGAAAGTAAAATTAGAAAAAAAAAACTTAGCCATTAATGTTTATAGAAAACAAGCAATTAGTTCTGCATATTTTGGGGTCTTCAATTGAGTTTTCAATGTGGGAATGTAGAGCCCGGTTGTTCTATCTCACTGTTCTAGCATTTATCTTGATGCATATGCAAAGCTCGATTAATACCCAAAAAATGCAAAGTTGTGGTTGGTTTACCAGGACCATATTGCTTTTAGTCCATAATTTCCTTGTTTGTGTAATATGTAAGATAAGTCTATTGATTTCATCTTTTTATATGTTGTTGCTGAGAAGATTGAGCAAAATGCAGCAATAAAACTGAACTATGGCTGCCACCCAAATGATTTCTTTCTTGATTATGGATTGATAATAACGGTGAATCCTTACGATCAATTGGAACTAAGTTATGATGGAGCCCTTCTTGATGCTACAAGCATGACAACATGAGTCTCTTCTCCTAGCTTTTTAGCGCTAGCCAAGTGGTAACAAGATATATTGTCATAGCTAAACCTGTATGGAGAGGGTACCATTTTAAAGGTTTTTCTCACATTCTTAACTTTGCTCTTATATCTTGTGGTACATGCTGAGTCCACCTGTACTTGATATTGGATTTAGTGTTCATGTATGTTAAGTCTCACTCATGTCTCACTCATGCTGGCAATACATGTGATTTCTTTCAGGTAAACTTAGGAGGCCCAGACATTGTTGAATGCTTGTTTGCTGCTCTAAGGGTGCTTATTGCAGATGATCCATAGGTTGTGCACAAGCATGCTTTTGAAGCATCAGGCTCTGGACAGTTCTTACGCTTTGTGCGATTGCTCTCCAACACTTCCACACAAAGATAATGGACGATGAAGCCATTCTAAGAGGGTGCCGCCTCTTACCATGGAATTGGCCGTCCAGTTTAGATTGCAGAAGAAGTTTATGATCGTTGACGTGATGCAGAATATCAGTAGGAGAATCAAGATGTTATCGGCACAGAAATCCACTTATTTCATAAATTATTTGTAGCATTTTTTACAAATATTGTAGTGTGAAAATTTTAAGCATAAACTACCAAATAATTTGGGCTACAAGTGATTAATCAGTTTTGAGAAGGTGGTCGACAATACTAAAAGTTACATTATGTTTTAATAATGATATGCACCGCCTGCCTAATACACTGGTTTACTTATTTATTGCTGGTGTTAGCCAGCAGTATGTGCACAAGAGTTGGAGTAGATCCACTGACGTCTATTAAAGGAGTCTAGGTAGAACTTTTAGGGATTGGTGATTTGCAACCTGGCCATTGTATATATTGTATGCTTTTTGTAGGGTGCACTTGCATCCGTCACTATTTTACTCTCTTTCATTGTATATATTGTATGTTTTTTGTACGGCACTTGCATCCGTCACTATTTTACTCTCTTTCATCCGCTTCTTTTATGCTTCTCATTCAAATTTATCATTGAACACAAAGATAACAAATATAAGGTTGCTAATATTTTATTGAATATTTTATATACCGTTGTAACGCACGGGCATCTAACTAAGGTTAGAGGATTTCACTTCCTCAATTGCTTTGGTTACGTTATTTGTTTGATGTTGGTTTTGTTATCATGTAGTTGTTGCCTCAGATTTGAAATGTGATGACCTAGAGCAGGAGGAAGTTTCCAATAAAAATGGGGAACTGGAGAAGTGTAACAAATGTGAAATTTATTTTTTGCACTCTATATGCTATGTTAGAAGTTTCAAAAGTTCTTTGTTTGTGCGTAATTCAAAATTTACTATTAGCCATTGTTCCTAAACAATCCATGATTTTATTTCTTGAATGTGCACCTGATTCGTCTAATGGAATCATGGAACCACATGTTGTGCTACTATTTTGGTTAAGAGCTACAATGATCTTAAGACGGTTGTTTTGTATGTTGTCTCTTAATTTTGTCTACTTTCTATATTTCATTTTGCATCTGTATTGTTGTTTACTGATAACAAAATGAAAAATGTCTGATACCAATCATTAATAATTTGGGATTCACTAAGCAAAGCTAAAGATAAGTGTTTGAACAGCTATCTATCTACCTATGTGATATATAAAACCCGCAACAACGTGGCATCTATGTAATTGTTGTGCACTAAAATTTATCGAATAATTTGTACGCCGTCGCAACACATGGGCACATACCTAGTCCTCAATGAAGAGATGATGACAACTGATGGGTGGGATGCAATAAATATCCATCTTGTGGATGCCTAACAAACACCTGAAGACGCCTTTTCACTTTTCACCCCTCGCGGTCGCGGTAGTACCTGAATATGGAAAGGTCAACGACTCTCTGGATTGCACCTGCTTCATCTTCGTGGTGACGTGAGTTAGTGTCATTTTGTACATCAGCCCTCCATAGGCACGTAGTAGCACAACCACCCTCTAGGGCTTGTTCGGTTATACCTCAATCCATATGGATTGAGGGGGATTGAGGGGGTTTTAATCCCTGGTAAGTCAAAACCCTTCCAATCCGTATCAATCCCCTTCAATCAATATGGATTGAAAATAACCGAACAAGCCCCTAGTGGGTGGAAACGAATATCGAGTATAGTGGAAATCCTGCGTTAGATAGGTCTCGTATAGTGGACACGGTTCTAACTTATTTTTATTAGTGTTTTATCAGAACCACTAGTAAATCATTTTTTAGAAAATATAAACTAGATTTTTAAAACAACAAAACAAATTATAACAACCAAATAAAATATAAACATTTTTTGCGCAAAATTCACATGCTAAGCAATTGGTGGCACAATTGAACCCTTGAATCTCACCCTCGCATACCCTTCACTACCACCCTACTTATCACTTACTTTGTGTATAGATTGCAGTTTTATTGCCCACATATTATAACAAACTAAGTGTAAATTAATTGTTTAAGGTCGTAAACGAGTCCAAACAAAAAATTGTGAATTACAAAGTTGAATAACTTTTTAAGTTCTATAACTTTTATTTTGGTTTTTTTCTATCTGGGTCATTTTCAAAAATTGCATTTTAATTTTGATAAATTCAGATGCAATTTTGAGAGACTAAATGATTTCAAATGAAAACGTTGTCAACCACAAAGTTTCATAACATGTACAACTTTTATTTTGGTGATTTTTATACGAGGTCATTTGAAAATTCAAGATAAAATTGAATTCTACTGACGGGTACTTAAGAAAAATCGTCAGGAGAAATGTACGATTTTCACTGACTTTTTTTCAAAAAATCCGCCAGCGTAAAGCTATTTCTATCGGCAATTTTTGGGTCGGGCCGACCATTTTATTTTCAACTACGCTCGATAACTAAAATCATCTATAGAAATCAGAACTCACCACAGACATAGAGCTTTTTTTCTAATGGTAGGACCCATCATCCGGAGAGGGAAACAGTGTGTAAAAGTTGCGGCGTGTAAAAGTTTATGATTGCATGCATCATCCGACTCTGCATGTGCTAGATAGAGAGAGGAGTAGGCGTTAAGACCATGTCCAGCAATTTATCCATGTGGTCACCCAAAACATTGTTTTGCACTGTATACTACATTGTTCGCATGATAAAGTTTGAATATGATTATGACGTTGCACCACGCCCTCGTAGAATATATGCATGTAGAGAGAAGACAAAAAAGACTAAACAGAAAGTCAGAAGCTCACTAGAAAGCCCGAATAAAGAATCGAGGAGTCCCTGGCCCATTACTGGCCTTTTAAGCCCACTCCAAAATCCGCAAGTAAGCAGTGAGAGAGCGGGAGATAACAGCGCCCTGTCCTTGTCGGTGTTCCTTCATCTAAGATCGTTTCATTTTTCTGAGCAAATTTAGTTGCTACATGTGAAATTTACAAGTCATGATTATATTATAAGAAATCAATCAACTTTTGACCATTGAAAAGTAACTTATTTTTCGGTGGCTGACTTATGACTGTCGAAACTAAATAAGTTATTTTCTGTGGCCACATGTCAACCGTTGAAAAAGTGTCATATTTTTTGTTGTCAACTCAATCCATGGAATATTAGCTATATACTAGGCAGGTGTCCGTGCGATGCCATGGAACACAAATTGCGAGCCTCCAATGGACTTAGAGCCCTGGCGACGGGCGATGTGAATACAATGGTGAGTGCCCGTGCGTTGCGACAGAAGTAAAAAAATTTGTATGAAATATATAAACGGAACGACAAATATCAATATGATATATAAAATCCATGTGGTGATTCCTTTCACTGACTGTAAGATTATTGTATACATGACTGGAGATATTTAGTCTTCAAACTGTACAGAACAACCGCCTGGTGGTTCCATGTCCCTGAACCAGCACACTGCACAGACTGTGGAATCATGACCCCCTCTTTTTCTGGTGCTACTAAGCCGTTATTTGTCAAACTGAAGACTGAATTCCAATGATACCTGCAAATTATTCACAGCCAGATGTATTTGTAAGTGTCATTGATCATACGACTTAGTAAAACAATTAAATATTTTGATAGATCACTAGGTCTTTTGCTAGTTGAATGTTCTAAGAGCAAACGAACCACGCACAGGTCATAGTTTTAGTTGATCCAATTCTCATGTCTACATATTTTAGTGCCGAATGTGCGTCTAGTAAACGTGTGATACTTACTCCAGGACTAAGAGTGCCTCAATTAACCATTCACGGAGTAGCTGCACAGTCGTCTTTTTTGTTCAGCTTTTTTCTCACGATCCTTTTGAGAATCTAGCTGCGGTAAGAATTTAGTTATGAAGACCGGAGAGAATTCTAATATTGTGTAGATTACGTGTGGTAGGGTTTAGAATGTATAAAATGACGGTTTTCTATTATCGCAACGAGTCGACTGATACCATATTTACGTTGATTTTGGACGATTTTGAATAAACTGGTACTTATAGAAGCGAGCTGAAAAGCTGAGCATTTGGCTGTCTGTAGCAGCTTCTATTGACCACAAGCTGAAAAAGGTTGAAACAAACAGATCATTGTAGCGCTAAATTGATTCAGAGTTTGACTCAAGCTCATACACCAATCAATGTACCATGAACACTGCCATCATCTGGTCATGTAGTCATAGAACACAATGAACAAAAATTTGAATGCAGGAGGAACAAAATTACACATATATATTAGCAAAAAGAGGCGTTATCGTTACATACATATCTGACCTATTCACCGGCACTGTACTCCGGGCAGATTAACTTCGTCTCAGGCTCTCAGCTCACTCGCTGACTACTTATAATTATTACTACCGATCTGACGAGAAGTCAGGCCTCATTACTCATCAGTGGGTCATACATAAATTATTTATTGCATAGATGTTGATCGATCACGATGCTACTGGGGACGCCAAACTCAAAGAGCTCTCTCTCCCGCTTACGGCCGAACCCTTCGCATTTTCACAGAGCAACATCGCCACCCATGCTCCTCGGTCCTCACCGATGCCGCGACAAGCTGATGTTGCCTATCTCCTGGAACGACGACTGCTTCGAGAGCACGCGACAGATGAGGACGTGCTTCTTGATCTCCTCCTTGCCGGATTCCTGGGACCGCGGTGTTGAGGCTTTACTCTTGGGTACTCCATCTTGCACGCATTGGACCATTGCTTTTGGCTAGGAATAGCAGCTGGGGCTGGTAAGTGGGCTTTGAAAGTGTGTAGCTTGCTTTCGAGCTCTAGAATCTCCCTATGCAGCTCTTCCACACGTTGTTCGGACACTTGTGCCCGGTTTTTCCACTCCAGTACCTGCCACATGTTGAAAATTTTCGATTAGATTGACTATATCATTGACTAAAATTGACAAAATGGATACTTCGGGCACGCATTGATTACTTGATATTAAAAAGGTCAATGCTAGAAGCATTCAGGGTTCAGTACTTCAATGCCAGTAATTCTGAAGTTCTTTTCGACAAATAGTGTAGTTCAACAGAATTCTTGAATAAGAATTATGATAGCAAATGCAGTGAAAAATTCAGATAAATTTTCGTTAAGTACTCAAGTGTTGTCATCGATTCACCACAGGTCCACAGCCTTCACAATGCAGCACCTTGGTTACCATGAGTCTAATAGACACCAAAATGCCCCATTCAAAATTGATCTACGCTCAGTACTTCAGTGCATTTACGTTTGACACGAATAAATTCAATTATGAAGGCATAAGCATAGCTGCCTAGAACCTCTACTTACTTGGGAATTCAAGGAGCGTAGACTAATGTCAGAAGCCATAGCCCGATGCTGCCATGCATCTAGAAGCCTGCAGCTCTTGCATCTCCAACCTCACTTGCTCCAACATATCTTGCATTTCAGTCCATTGATCAAATTCTGCCTTTACTTGCTCCATTATCTTCCACACGGTTTCCCTATAGTCGCAGCAACTTGTCGAGCCCACCAGTTTGCACTCTCCAGCCATAATCTGCTGGGAAAAGGAACAGTTATCGCCAAAACTTTCTGCAAGCAATAATGAGTAGATTTAGCATGACTTTAGCCTAAAGACGACAAATGATTCAGTGTCCATGTATAAACGTCACTGGGCCATAGGGGCAAAGGGGCAGAAGCAGAGGGTGCAGACGGGAGAACGCCACATAAGTTTATCAGGTATGTCTCGATAAAATTCAAAAACATTGATATTCCTCAAAAGTGAAGCTGAGGATAAACAATAAACTCAGATTTACTCCATGTACCACCTGCCCTGAGCTTAAATAGGAGAAAAGCTCACGTGTACAGGCAGCGTGTCTCCATCATGGCACACTTCGAGAAAATTGCATGCACAATTGCTGTAACCAATTTCCATGCGCTGTTGCTCGCATTATGAACACAGATCCATACACTATACTCCAAACAGCTATTAGGTCAAGTTCCAATTTCCAAAGACCAACCCAATATGAATAAATGTGAGATCCAAAGACCAACCCAATACGAATAAGTGATGCTATCCAAGTATTGATGAGCACAATCTATGACTTGGATGATATCAAATTTGTAAGTGTGCATAAGACATGGTCATGGAGCCACTGAGCCATAGCTACAAAAACTCTGGTTTCACATGGAAATAGAGCACAGCAGATGCATGACGCAGTAACTTTAGATGATGTCGATTTTGTTGGCCACATCAAGAACATCATAGTCAGGCATAAGCTTCACGTAAGCCTTCTTATTTCCATCAGGCCTGGACAGACACAATTAAGAATTAACTCATAGTTGCACAACATAATAGATTATGCACAATAAAATAACACTGGACCAAATGCTAACCTGATCAGGGTGTTGACCTTCTTGGCCTGAATGTCATACATCTTCTTGACAGCAGCCTTGATCTTCTTGTTGTCTGCCTTGAGGTCGACAATGAAGACCAGAGTGTTGTTATCTTCAATCTTCTTCAGTGTCGATTCTGTGGTGAGGTGATACTTGAGAATTTGGTACTGATCAAGCTTGTTCCTTCCGGTAGTGCTGATTCTTGGGTACTTTGGGTCCCTAACCTTCTTCAGGGTCTTGGGGCGGTGAAATGTCACGGACGTGTGAATCTTCTTGGTCTTCTTCTTTACTGCCCCAGACTTCACAGCCTTGGCAACCTTCAAGGCCTGGGTCTTGGCATCACCCTTCTTGGTAGGAGCAGCTAATCAAACCACATTTAGATAAAACAGTCAGGTCATGAATACAACACAGTAAGCCTATCGAATGGAAATAGTTTGTGGATTTGGGCATGGTGATTGTGCACTAAAATAGACAAGCTTTGTGCATAGTAAACAATATACTACAATATGTATTGGTAACATTGCATTACATATCCTGATCATAATGTCATTTCAGCTTGCAGTGCAGCCAATTTATCGTCTTTAGCTGTAGCTTTCTATGAAGCAGGGTGAGCTGGTTGCTTGTTGCCTGGGACATGCACTGGATGCACCGAAAGAGCTGCAACAGGCTCTAGAAGCTGAGATTCCAACTCTTCTCCTTCCAGTTCTTCAGGTTTTGCATCTAGTTCATCCTGTAAGTTTTTTCGGTGCAACGGGTGCTTAGTGTGTCAGATAAAACTATGCACGTCAAGGTTGCAAATCTCAAATGCCCACCATGGTAGTGCGCTGACCGGCCGTCCCCTGCCAAAAGTGCAAAATGAGTAAAACCACAGGCGCTGAGACAAGAATTTGTTTTGTTTCTGAAGCATCATAACATCTAGCATCGGTTCACATGAATGCAAGAGTGGCTACAAAGGTAGAAGTCGAATTCACTTGGATGACATATCTTCGTGTCAACCGCGATTCCTAAGAACACAACAAAATTAGTATCTAGAAAAATAAGAATGCAGAGGAGAGCCGCATATATATATATATAATATACATACATATATGATTCATCAAATAGTAGTAATGTGGCCTCATCAGTTTCAAGAACGATTGCACAATAGCAAATTTGTTTTACCTGGCAAAATATTTCCACGTCGATTTGTCTGTTTGTGTGAACGATGATCTTCAGGACAAAATCGTGTGTGATGGCGCTTTTGCACCACAATGAATGTAACTGGAGGAAGGTAGCCCTCTTCTAAGCTGGGCACACGCCTAAGTACAAACACAAACAATAAATTATGTAAACACAGTTAGGAGAATACATCAAAAGAGAATAATATTGTGAAGAAAATACCTTTCTAATTGCATCCACTTCATAAAGCAAGAACCGACTAAACTGCTGCTCACTGGCATGTCTCTACAAATCAAGGAAACAAGTAAAGTAACTTCAGGATTCTTCTCCAAGTATACAAGGTGCAGTTGTTTAGCTATTGAAATATGTACTAACATGAAGAAAACTGGTAGGTGTTTTTCTTTACTTGCAAGGAAAAGAGATTTAAGTTCAGACAGCAACATAATTCATTCAAACAGACAATTACGAACCCATAGAAAATTTTCCTATTTGGTTTGCAGCTCCCATTTGCCTTATAGAATGACACGAGTAGTTCCCTGAAGCAAAAATATTTTTTTGAAGTGAACTGAAGCAAAAATATGACATTTAAAAAAAGGACAGATCATTTATCTGAAGAACTAAGTTAGACAACTAAGATGTTTAGCATGCTTGATCATTCCACAGTGAACAAATCCCTTTTGTGGATCCTTCACTTGTGTGAAAAGATCAGCTATGATATCTTCCCTATGACCTTGAGAAGACACCAAGCACATGTACTTTGAAAATTCTAGCCAATCCATTGATGCAACAACTAATCATAAACTTTTACATGACAAATTAGAAATCAAAAACACACGGAGATCTCTCTCCAACAGGCCATGTCAATGCAACAAGAAGTCAAGGTGAAACAACAAAATGTTTCTTTAAAATTCTAACAAGGTGGAGCACCTTATGTGCATTTTTGTAGAAAGGTGTGAGGCCTCAACCTTAGTATTGAGCTGTCTGCGGCCGACGGCGCGACGCGACGTGTCACAGACTTCACCCATCATATTCTCAATGCAAGAACATACAAAATTTGCAGCATAGGAACACCCACCATGGAGCAAAACTCCCCAGTTCTATAGGACAGAACACAACTCGCAACTAATTAGAACTTAATTAATACTCATTCCTTCCTCTATACAAAAAGGACACATGCATGTATCCATATTTAGCTCCATAAACAATCCTAAATTTCATACAAAATCTACTGTTGTTTGATTCTGCCCATGTGTATTTCATTTCCAGAGGTAGGAAATCTCCATGGATCCCACACCAACCGTGGAAAACACCACTGTGCTGGGGAAGCAATGGACCCAATCTCCTGCTTTGAGAAATCCAGTTACCATTCAAAATCTAAACTGACCTGGCGAGTGGCCAGGCCACGAACTGCAATGTTGCAACTCTCTTCTTCGCATGCACACTGAATAGATGGTTTTCCAAGCTCCCTTTGGCCATGAACTCGTGCACGAGAAGCAATTCATAGTCCTCCCATCCAAGAGCTTCACAAGGTTCGGATAGGAGAGTCTTCCTAGAAAATTTATCTCCGACAGTGTGGATGGTGCTCACCTTGATGACCTCACCGAAGGGAAGCTTCCTCCTGTCCCATGCCGCGACCGCGACAGTAGGGACCGACAACTTGCAGCAGTGCTTTCTAGCTACCCGCCCACACCTTACACTTGCGTCTTCTTCTTCACGTTGCCCGCCCACACATATGCCGCCCCCTCCACCGACCAGCCTGACCTCATCCCTTGAGCTGATCCTAGGGCAGCATAGGAGGGAGAGTTGGGACAAAGATGCTGACGTCGGGAATGGGATCCCAGCGGGGACCACCTCCGCTTCCCTTGCCTTGGGCCCTCGCACACCTCTGTGACGCCAGGCTCCACTGCGTGCAGATGGGGATTGAGTGCGAGCAGTGAGGGGCGGCTACGACTGCCTCGTGGATGGGCATCACGGCTGGTTGTGGCTCGCGCCGTCCGGGGAGACAGCGGAGAGGAAATCAAGGGGGAGGGCACGAGAGGTATATCTTTTAGAAACTGGAGACCACAGATTCCGTCGATCTGGGCGAACCTTCCATGGAGAGTGCAGCGTGGACACTGTTGAACTAGGTGAACCTGGAGAGCGCGGATCGAGGCCGCAATCCCGTCCGCGTCTGGAGAGCGTGGAGCAGGGATTCCGTCGATTTGGGCACCAGCCTCGCCTTCCATGTAGAGCACGAGAACAGGGGAGAGCGCGGAGCAGGGAATCAGAGCGTGTCTGGGCGAACCTTCCATGGAGAGTGCGGCGTAGACGCCGTCGATCTGGACGAACCTGGAGAGCGCGAATCAAGGCTACAATCCCGTCCGCGTCTAGAAAGCAGGGACTCCGTTGATCTGGGAGGAAGCGTGCGCGGAGGTGGACGCCGAGACCAAGCGGTGGTGTCGTGGCCTATGGGTGTTGTTGCCGCGCTCTGGACATACCTCGGCGACAGAAGAGAAGGACACCGTTATCGCCGTACGACGAGCCGCACGAGGAGGTGAAAGGGAAATGTGCCCTTGGGTCATTTCTATAATGCTTTGGTGATTAAGTGCCCAACACGATTGACTAAGTGCTTATGTGCTAAATGAAGAGGGAAATGCAAATCAAAGAAAAAGGTACGTTTCTAGACTTGGTATATTGCTTTTGAGTACTAATGTGTTTTGTCTAATTGCTAAAAATAGTGAGAAAAGGATTGCAAAAGACTTGGCTGTGTGCAGCCAACTCCAGTTCGGCCTGACACACCGGACTGTCCGGTGGTGCATCAGACAGTGTCCGGTGCGCCAGGCTGGTCCGCGTGAACTTGCCGCTCTCGGGACTCAACGACGGCGTACGGCTAAAAATCACCGGACTGTTTGGTGGTGCACTGGACTGTCCGGTGAGTCATCTGCGGCGAACTCGTTGCTCTCGGGAATGAAGAAAGGTGATGTGGCTATAATTCACCGGACTGTCCGGTGGTGCACTAGACTGTCCGGTGAGCCAATGGTCGCCAGCGCCAACGGTCGGCCGTGAAATCTATGGGCGACGCGTGGCAGCTCCAACGGTCGGAAAGAGGCACCGGACTATCAGGGGGGCACCGGACAGTGTCTGGTACGCCAACAGGCCTGGGGCTGCAACAGTCGACTGTGCCCGATTTGGAAGGAAATCGTGCATCGGACAGGCTACAGTAGCTGTCCGGTGCGCCACTCGACAGAAGACAGGAATTGCCTTCCAAGATTGTCTCCAACGGCTCCTAGCTGTCTTGGGGCTATAAAAGGGGTCCCTAGGCGAATGGAAGTGATACCCAAGCATTCACTAAGCATCCTAAGACTTCAAGACTCCAACTCCACGCATTTGATTCTCTGTGTTAGTGATTTGAGCTCCATTTGAGTTGTGAACTCCGTGTGTTGTGTTTTGAGCTCAAGTCATGACTTGTGTGCATGGTTGTGCTGTGATTTTGAGTCTTGTGTGTGTTGCTCTTCCCAACCTTACTCTGTGCGTCTTTGTGATCAATATTGTAAGGGCGAGAGGCTCCAACTTGTGGAGATTCCTCGCAAACGGGAAGAAAACTATAAGGAAGAAAGTCGTGGTATTCAAGTTGATCATTGGATCACTTGAAAGGGGTTGAGTGCAACCCCCGTCCATTGCGACGCCACAACGTGGAAGTAGGCAAGTGTTACTTGGCCGAACCACGAGATAAAAATCGCGAGTCTCTTGCATTGCTTTCTCTGTGATTGTTTTATTTTCAAGAACTCGCTACTTAGTCGCACTAACTCTTTCATAACTAAGTTTTGTGGCTATTTAGTATTTGATTTTATAAGATCACCTATTCACCCCCCCCCTCTAGGTGCTCTCAATTGGAATCGGAGCTGTACTCTTCATCTAAGGGACTAACCGTCCGAAGAGATGGATCCTAAGGGAAAGGGGATGGTGATTAACGACAAGGAGAAGGAGTCCCTCCTCAATAAGCCAAGAGACAACAAGCCTACCGACTCAGGCTCAAGTCATAAGAAGAGGGACGAGAAGAAGAAGAGGCGCATCAAGAAAATCATCTACTACGACAACGATGCCTCTTCATCTTCACCAAGAGACGATGACGACGACGACTCTTCATCGAAAAAGAAAACAGTTAATCGGAACTACTCTTTTGACTATTCTCGTATGCCATACAATACAAATGCGCATTTACTATCAATTCCTCTTGGAAAACCTCCTCACTTTGATGGAGAAGACTATTCATTTTGGAGTCATAAAATGCGTAGTCATCTATTCTCACTCCATCCTAGTATTTGGGAAATTGTAGAGAATGGGATGCATTTTGATAGCACTGATAACCCTGTATTCATTAATGAACAAATTCATAAGAATGCCCAAGCTACTACTGTCTTGTTAGCTTCGCTTTGCAGGGATGAATACAATAAAGTAAGTTGCTTGGACAATGCCAAGCAAATTTGAGACACCCTCAAGATCTCACATGAGGGAAACGAAGCTACAATGATCACCAAAATGGAACTGGTGGAAGGCAAGCTAGGGAGATTCGCCATGATCGGGGGAGAAGAGCCAACACAAACCTACAACAGTCTCAAGACCCTGGTCAACAAGATTAGAAGCTATGGAAGCACAAGATGGACGGACCATGACGTCGTCCGACTCATGCTCAGGTCATTTACAGTTATTGACCCCCCATCTTGTGAATCTTATCCGTGAAAACCCTAGGTACACAAAGATGACGTCCGAGGAGATACTCGGAAAATTTGTGAGCGGGCGCATGATGGTAAAGGAGGCACGATACGTGGATGACGCATTGAACGGTCCACTACCTATCTATGAGCCGCAGCCCGTTGCTCTCAAAGCAACGAGCAGCAAGGAGGCGCTACCAAGCATGGTAGCTCAAGTGGAGGTTGTCGAACTCAATGAAGATGAGATGGCGCTTATCATCAAGCGCTTCAAGACCGCTCTCAAAGGGCATAAGGAGTACCCCTAACAAGAATAAAACAAAGGGAAAATGCTCCTGCTTCAAATGCAGTAAGACTGGTCACTTTATTGCAAATTGTCCCGATAATGGTAGTGACCAGGGATAAGAAAAGAACGGGAAGGAGAAAAAGAAGAACTATAGGAAGGCAAAGGGCGAGGCGCACCTTGGAAAGGAATGGGACTCGGACTGCTCCTCTTCCAACTCCGACGACGAGGGACTCGCTGCTTCGGCCTTCAACAAATCCTCACTCTTCCCCAACGAACGCCATACATGTCTTATGGCCAAGGAGAAAAAGGTACATGTTTGGGACACTCCCTGTTGGGACTATGCTTCGTCGCCGAAGGTCTTGTAGGAATAAGCGGTTTTCAGCTGAAGCTGTTTGTATGAGTTGGCCGAAGGTTCCTCTTCATGAAGCTTCGGTATTACAAACCGACTTAAAGATAGAATGAACTTTTAGTCCATAAAGGTCTGAGTCAATGTTGTAAACTTTTATGAGGGGCATAATTGTAATTCTTCACAGGCTGTGTCCTGTGTCTATAAATAGTGAACAGTATTCCTTTACTGTTCACGGATTCCGGTAATTGTAATCACATTGTTCGGGAACCAATCTTTGTCAAGGCAGAGGTATAGCTGTATTCAATGATTTAATATATTATAATATGATTCGTTTATGATTCATTTACCTTTGATACCCTTTATCTTATATTATCTTGTACAATCTATTAAAATTTGATTACGAAGACTTAACCTTCGTAATCATATTCTCATTAACCTTCGTCCAAGGTTCATTATCCTCAAGGGAATAATGCTTCGTGGACGAAGGACGTTAACATTTAACATTTTATGCTGCCTTGTTCTTAATTCATAGCATTTGAGAACAAGTCTCCAACATTGGCGCCCACCTCCGGTGAACTCACTTCCACTTTTTTGAGCTGATGGCTTCGTTCAACGATCAAGCTGGAGCTGCTTCGGCTCCGAAGCTGCTACTCCCGATAACAGGCGGTTCATGTTCAGAGCCAGCCAACAAGAAGCAGAAGAAGGAAGCACAGAGAAGGGTACAACATGTTGGGGTGCAAGGACCCTTCATCAAGTCGAGATGGTCTCACATTCCTATTACCTTCTCCCAAGAGGACCTTCAACTCAAGGATTACCCACACAACGATGCCATGGTTATCTCTTGTGTTATCAAAGGATTTCTGGTCCACAATGTCTTGGTTGATACAGGCAGTGCAGCTGATATCATATTTGCTAAGGCCTTTAGGCAAATGCAAGAGCCAGAAGATAAGATTCATGATGCTACGCACCCTCTCTGTGGCTTCGGAGGAAGACAGATTGTAGCACTGGGCAAGATCACCATGTCAGTGACCTTCGGGTTCATCAACAACACTAGAACTGAGCAAGTTGTGTTTGACATTGTTGACATGGAATACCCTTACAATGCAATTATTGGTCGTGGCACCCTCAATGCTTTCGAAGCAATTCTTCATCCTGCCTATCTTTGCATGAAGATACCTTCGGATCAAGGACCCATCGCTATTCATGGAAGTCAGGAAGCTGCCAGAAGGGCCGAAGGAAACTGGACTGACTCAAAAGCAATCCATAACATAGATGGAGCTGAAGCTTGTGAACAGTACAAATTCAGAAGGGAGAAAGCAGCTTCAGCAGATCAGCCGAAGCCCATGCTCTTATGTGAGGACATAGCAGAGCAGAAGGTGCTGTTGGGCTCTCAATTATCCGAAGAGCAGGAGAAAACCTTGATAAGGTTTTTGTTCAACAACAAAGATGTTTTTGCATGGTCAGCCAATGACCTCTGCGGAGTAAATAGGGATGTTATTGAACACTCGCTCAATGTTGACCCATCCTTCAGACCCAGAAAGCAGAGGCTTCGGAAAATGTCTGATGATAAGGCCGAAGGTGCTCGTAATGAAGTCAAAAGACTCCTCAGTGCAGGAGTTATCAGAGAAGTAAAGTACCCAGAATGGCTAGCTAACACTGTTATGGTAAAAAAGGCCAATGGCAAGTGGCGAATGTGTATCGATTTTACAGATCTCAACAAGGCTTGTCCGAAGGACGAATTCCCATTGCCAAGGATAGACTCTTTAGTTGATGCAGCAGCTTCTTCAGAGCTCATGAGTCTGCTAGACTGTTACTCAGGTGTTGGGGACTTGTTCTCAAATGCTTCGGATTAAGAACAAGGCAACATAAAAAGTGTTAAATGATAAAGTCCTTCGTCCTCTGAAACATTATTTCCCTTCGGGATATAATGTATTTCGGACGAAGACCACAAACAACATACCTTCGTAAGCACAATAAACAATGATGAAGAACTTATATGTAACATAAGAAGTAATATAAACATTTAAATATTATCACAACGTCATTTCTATTTTATTATCATAGAAAAATATAAATGATTTCAGATTACAAGTGTACCTTCGGATTGCAGGAAGGCAAAAGTATAAGGATGACGCAAAAGCAAATGCCAAGTCAGCGTGAACAGTACGGGAGTACTGTTCATCTATTTATAGGCGTGGGACGCAGCCCATGTAAAATTACATTCATGCCCATTACATTTGCTAATGACTTATGGGAATCTATTAAGGCCTAAGTAGTCTTTTCATCTTTAGGTCGGTTCCCCTTTCTGCTATCGCGACGAAGCTTTCCTGCGCATAGCTTCGGCTGTGCACCATCCTTCGTACAGCTTGGTAATCAGCCCGTCCTTCATCTCAATCCCCCTTCGTCTGGCTTAGGCTTCGTCCTGACCGTACTCCATGTTCATAATCTGAGTCCGAAGATACCTGTTCATATAATTCACTTGGAAAACATTGTCAAATCTTGTTTTTGAGGACCTTCGGAGGACGAAGGCCCCCAACATCAGGCTATCACCAAATCTGGATGAAGAAGGAAGATGAGCCGAAGACTAGCTTCATAACCCCAAGTGGCACATATTGCTATCTTCGGATGCCTGAGGGGCTCAAAAACGCTGGAGGAAGTTTCAGCAGAATGACTGCGAAGGTTCTCCAGTCTCAGATAGGCAGAAATGTGCTAACTTATGTTGATGACATCATTGTAAAAAGCACGAAACAGGAAAATCATATTGCTGATTTGCAGGAGACCTTCGCCAGTTTCAGACAAGCTGGCTTAAAGTTGAATCCAGAAAAATGTGTCTTCGGAGTAAAGAAGGGGAAATTTCTTGGATGCTTGGTTTCAACAAAGGGAATTGAAGCTAATCCAAGTAAAATTGAAGCTATACTTCGAATGGAGCCACCAACTACAAAAAAGGGGGCCCAAAGATTAACAGGGAGGTTGGCATCTCTTAATAGATTTATATCCAGATCAGCAGAAAGAAATTTACCATTCTTCGAAGTGCTGAAATCAGCCGAAGTCTTTCAATGGGGACCAAGCCAACAAAAAGCCTTCGAGGAACTGAAGCAATATCTGATAGATTTAACAACATTAACTCCACCAACGCCAGGGGCTCCTTTGTTATTATATGTGGCAGCTTCGCACTCAGCGGTAAGTGCAGCACTTGTCCAAGAGAAGCTTGATGGCCAAGTCAAGAAGCAGGTCCCAGTGTATTTTGTATCTGAAGTTCTTAGTATATCAAAGAAAAACTATACAGAATTAGAGAAGGTGTTATATGCTGTTTTGATGGCATCCAGGAAGCTTCGGCACTACTTTCAAGCATACAATATTGTTGTTCCTTCTTCGCAGCCGTTGAAGGATATTATGAGAAATAGAGAAGCTACTGGGCGAATTGGAAAATGGGCTGCAGAGCTCAATGAATTTTGCATTGATTATGTGCATAGATCCTCGATCCAGTCCCAGACGTTAGCAGACTTCATTGCTGACTGGACGCCAGGGGCTTAGGATGAAGAAACAAATAAAGATGCCGAAGTTTGGACAGTGTTTTGCGATGGGTCTTGGGGAACCTTCGGGGCAGGAGCAGCTGCTGTGTTGGTCTCGCCATCCAAAGTTAAAACTTGTTATGCGGCAAGACTCGATTTCAGTTGTACAAACAATATTACTGAGTACGAAGCCTTGCTTTTGGGTCTTCGGAAGCTAAAAGCAATGGGAATCAGAAGGGCCATTCTTAAAACTGATTCCCAAGTTGTTTCGGGTCATATCGACAAGAGTTGCAAGGCTAAAGATCCGAAGCTTGAAAGATATCTAGACATGGTTCGAAGAGTCGAAGCTTCTTTCGAAGGATTTTCTGTCAAAAATATCCCTCGAGGACAAAATGAGCATGCTGATTTGCTAGCTAAGTCAGCAGCACAGGGGCTGCCTTTACCTTCGGATGTGTTCTTCGAAACAATAAAGGCTCCTTCAGTGGAACTCCTTGAAAGAGCAGTCCTCAATATATCTCCTGTTTATAGCGAAGATTGGAGAACTGAGATCATCTCTTACCTTCAGGGTAAATTCCTTTCAGATGACGAAGCTTATAACAGGAGGATAGAGGCAAGAGCTCGTCCATATGTCATGATAGAAGGGGAGTTGTACAAGCATGGAGTTTGCGCTCCGCTACTCAAGTGTTTATCTAGAACCGAAGGTATAGAGTTGATGAAAGAAATACATGCAGGCCTGTGTGGATCTCACATTGGATCTAGGCCGTTACTTGGAAAAGTTTTCCGCCAAGGGTTTTATTGGCCGAAGGCAGCTTCGGATGCAGCGGAATTAGTTCAAAAGTGCGAAGGCTGTCAGAAATGTGCAAGAGATCAAAAACAACCTTCGTCCTTAACACAGCTCATACAACCCATCTGGCCATTGCAAAGGTGGGGCCTTGACTTGTTAGGTCCATTACCACCGGCCCAAGGGAACTTAAGATATGTTGTAGTGGCTGTGGAATATTTTTCTAAATGGATTGAGGCAAAGCCTTTAGCCACAATAACTTCGGCCACTGTCCAAAAGTTTTTCTGGCAGAATATTGTTTGTCGTTTCGGGGTACCAAAGGCCATCACTGTAGATAATGGAACACAATTCGACTCCGAAGCTTTCAGAGATTTCTGTGATCAAATTGGTACGAAGATCCATTTTGCATCAGTCAGGCATCCGGAGTCAAATGGGCTCGTTGAAATAGCCAATGGCATTATAATGACAGGAATAATGAAGTTAATCTTCAATCAACCTAGGGGAAAGTGGCCAGGTCAGTTAACCAAAGTGGTGTGGAGCCACAATACAACAACATCAAGGTCTACAGGCTTTACTCCATTCAAGTTATTATTCGGTGACGAAGCAATAACTCCGGAAGAAGCTAAAACTGGATCAATAAGAGTAGTAGCTTCGGCAGAATCAGGTTCTAAAGATGCTTATTCTGTGGAAAAAGATGCTTTAGAAGGGATCAGGCTTCAAGCTGTGGAGAATATCAATAAATACCAAGCCGAAACAGTCAAATGGCGAGATAGAAAAGTTCGGCTAAAGAATATTGAGTCAGGACATTTGGTGCTTCGGAGAGTGGCCAACCCAGACACAGTGGGCAAGTTACAGTTGAAATGGGAGGGACCTTTCTTAGTAGCATCTTCGTCAAGACCCGGTTCATACAGATTGAAGGATATGGACGACAACGACATTCCTAGATCTTGGAATGCGGATGAGCTTCAGCGATATTATGTGTAACTTGATGTAACTTTTTATGTCTTTTCTTTTTCATGGCACCCTTTTCCTTTCTAAAGAGGGAGAAAGGTTTTTAATGGGGCCATCATATGTAATTTCCTTTTTTAGTTCTATAAGAGCAAAATCCCCCAAGGAATGTAAATGTAAAAGCTGAGAACACACCATTGAGTGCCGAAAAGTAAAAGGCGAAGAAGCTCCAAAGTCGTTCCTAAGGGAATGCAGAGCTTACAGCGAAAAGTCAACGCTGATTCCGCCAAAAGTAAAAGGCGAAGAAGCTCCAAAGTCGTTCCTAAGGGAATGCAGAGCTTACAGCGAAAAGTCAACGCTGATTCCGCCAAAAGTAAAAGGCGAAGAAGCTCCAAAGTCGTTCCTAAGGGAATGCAGAGCTTACAGCGAAAAGTCAACGCTGATTACGCCGAAAGTAAAAGGCGAAGAAGCTCCAAAGTCGTTCCTAAGGGAATGCAGAGCTGATGTGTGATTGTTTCTAAGGAAATAATGGCTGAGGGTATGGCTTCGGATATGTGTTTGGACATTCATTCGCACATCACATTACATCATAGCATTTGCATTCATAAACATTCATCCAGGCATATGTAGGATAATCATCATCATGGCATAAGTGGTTGCTTCGGCATAAGAGAAGAGCTTCTTCGCGTACAAAAAGGAGAGCTTCGGAAGAAAGGGAAATGTTGTTTTCTATGCTTCGCTGTGTACGAAAAGAAGGGAAGGTGTTTTTTCGCCTTCGGCTCAAAAAAGATAATTTCGTCCACAACAAAGCACTTCACATACATTAATAGAAGGGTAAGAGCATAATACAAGGTATGAACAGAACTCATTAAAGACAAGTTTAGTTACATTTACACAAGTTATCTCAAAAGTTTCCTGAGTCTGTCTACAGTCTACTCCTACTTAATCTTCGAGGGATTTTAGCTTCAGTGTCACTCTTTTTAATCATCGACTTCGGCTTCGTCATCCTACATGAATTAAGTTGTTGTAAGTCAAAATCGAGCTTGAAGGAAGAGGTAAGCACAAGGTATGATTTCTTACTGGTTCAAGATGACTCCGAGCTTCATCTCCAGCCTTTTCTCGCCCGCCTTTTGTCCATATCATTTTTATAAATCTATTGGAAATACTTCGGGCGAGATCAGGGATGTTATCTAGGATTGATGGTGATAAAGTGAAATTGGGCCTATTGACAATCTTTCCATGGTCGCAGCCAGCTTTTAGGAAAGCTGCAGCAGTGCCCCGAGAAGCTACCCAGGCACAGAAGTCACCGTGCCCAGCTATAACTTCGTCGAGCTCGTCAATTTCACCCTCAATATGTTCGAAGGTCTTCGGTAAATCTTCAGCTGAGGGGGTGAATTTCTCACTGCTGGCTCCAACTGAGTGAAAATTTTTTCTTAGTCGTTGAATGCATTTGTTGCTAAATTCCAAACATTTTTCTTGAAGGTCCGCTAATAGTTTTTTCAAATCTGAATTTTGTTGAGCTTCGGCTTCAAGTTTTGCCTTAAGTTCTTGCTTTTCTTGTTCAAACTGCTCAGATTGGCAGAGAAGCTTCGTGTTCAGTTCTGTTATTTTTGCTTCGGCTTCCGCTAATAAACCTTCAGTTGCCTGGAGCTCAAAGTTTTTCTTCTCAATAGCAGCTGATTGCTCCTTTATTTTGTTTTCTAAATTTTCAATTATAACTTCGTGTTTCTTGTCTTCAAAATCTTGCTGCATTTTCAAGGCTTTGCTCAACAGCATACTCTGCACGAAAACAACCTTCGTTAGACATGTTTTCATTATTAAAAACAATATAAGTTAAGGGAAAAGTAGTTCACCTTGAAATTGGAATAAAATAAACTACCAACGATATGTTGTCGTCGGTAGCGGCTAATGTCCGTTTCTAGCTTCGGAAAACCGATACTCTTTGACAGAGTACTGATAACTTTGGCTCCAGTTTGGTTTCGGATACAATCTAATTTTTCATCATCAATACCTCCGAAGAGGAGTGCTCCTGGTTTGTACCCGCAAGATTTGGCATACTCTTTAAGCTCTTCTATTTCGGGTTTTGACAATTTTTCTCCAACTAAATTTTGAAACATGAAGGCTTCGTTCTCTGAAGCTTCGTCAGCAATTTCCTTTCCTTTCCCCGACGCTGCGGCCGCGGCCTCTTCGGCGGCAGTGGTAGCTTCTTCTGTGGCCATGTCTAGCAGTATTTTGTCGATGTGTTCGATTGTGCTTTCCAGGTTCACATCTTCAATTGAGGCAGCTTCGGCAGCCGTGACCTCCGAAGGTGTGATTTCAATATCTGTTCTTTCCTCAGCCGCTGGTGTCTTCTGAGCCGAAGCTCTTGGTGGTGTCTTGTCAATGACCTCTGTCACAGTGATAATTCTTTGTCTCTTTGCTTTAGTCGTCTTCTTCGTTTTTTCGGGCTCCTTTTCCTTCTGAAAAAACTTTGTCAGTTGAGGCCCCAATGGACTTAGCTTCACAGGCAGGGATTCAGTCATTACCTTCAAAATTTCCTCCACGTCAGTGGCAGAGGGTGATGCGGGGGTTTCTTCTTCGTCAGATATTTTTTGCTTCGGAGAAGACGCTTTCCTCTTCTTCGGAATTCTCTTCTTTGATGGTTCTTTCTCATCTTCATTTAAGGCTTCAGTTGTCCTTTTCCTTTTCTGGCCCCCGACACCTTTGTTCAGATTTTCATAGTCAGGGTATTCAAAACCCAGGGCGTCCAGCACTCGATTCAGTCTTCGCTTCGAACGGGTGCCGAAGGCCGCAGTCATCAATTGATCTTCTTTTTTGGAGTAATTGCCAAGTATTTCATTGCACATTACTTCAATTGTATCCAGCCACTCTTGGCAAGGTGTTTTAAAGTATTTCTTAAACTTGAAATAGTAAGGTAAACGCACAAGTTCACCTTCTTTCTTCTCCTCCTTTAGCTTCGGCATTTCCCATTCTTTTAAACTAGGAAAAACCTTGAAAGCCAAAAACTCCTGAACCAGGTCTCTTGTACTGATATGCTCTGCAATAATTCTGAATTCATTCAATGCCTGTTGTGTTGGACCTTCTGGTGTCATGTTGCAGCGAGGTCGGGTTTCTCCGAAGATTAGTTCGAGTGGACTTTGCACAAGCTTCTCCTTGTCGTCATCAACCTTGACATAGAACCACTCCGACTTCCAGCCTGCTGCCCATTTGCTCCAGTAGCTGATTACAGGAAACTTTGTGGTTTTCCGATAAGCAAAATTATAGCAACCAAAATTGTCATGCAATCCATCTTTTCTAGCCTTCGTCTGATAGTGCAGTTCGTGAACTCGACAAAAGCTGTCTGCAAACGGCTCCACCGCTTGGCTTCGGAGAGCCTAGATATAAACGCTAAGCCTAACGATAGCATTAGGAGTTAACTGATGAAAGTAGATACCAAACCTCTTCAGTACCTCTGCAATAATCTCATGTAGGGGGAATCTTAATCCAGCCTTTAGAAAGCTCTTGAAAATGACAATTTCATCCTTCTCCGGCTTTGGGGTAGTCTCTTCTCCCCCGAAGCGTAATAGCTTCTTCTGATTCTCATTGAAAAAGCCCGACTTTACCATTTTGGAGAGATCAGCCTTCGAAACAGTAGACTTTCCGAAGTCCAAGTGGCTGGGCTTGCTTGGCATGGCAATACGATAATCGTCTTCGGGATCAGTTTCCTCAATATCTTCTTCTTCTGCTTCGGCAATTGCTTGTTCTGCCTGTTCTGCATCATCACTGGGGATCTTTTCCGAAGTTACCAGTCCGGACCTTTGCATCGCTTCGGAGATGGGAACAGTCTCCGAACCTTCAACTTCGCCCCCCTCACGCTCAACCCTAGCGGTAGATCGCACTCTGGCCATTTAATTCTGAGTTTGTGGAAATTAAATACTTTTTTCTTCCGAAGTTTTTCCTTCTGACGAAGCAGGCTTCAAGTTGGAGCTTCGTTCGATTCCGAGAGTCAAGCTTCGGCGATGGTTAAAAATTTTGGCAGCAAAACAGTGCAAATAGCAATGAATGCTGTGGTAACTTCACACCTACTCGTCTGTTTATATAGTACTGCAGGTAAGAAGGCGAGCCACCAGGATTTTTACACCAGGCGGACACCCGCTTGCACTCACTGCGTGGTGGACCGCAGAGACAAACAGTAACTCTGCAAGGTGGGACCGATACGCGCTGGGAAACTGAATCATTTCTCGACAACGAGCTCGGGGAAGGTGTTTTTCGGACCTTCGGCTCCCCGAAGCTTAAGAGACTTTTTTCACGGATCAAGCTCGTTACGAAAAACGATCTAGCACCGCGAAAGGGGCTACTGTTGGGACTATGCTTCGTCGCCGAAGGTCTTGTAGGAATAAGCGGTTTTCAGCTGAAGCTGTTTGTATGAGTTGGCCGAAGGTTCCTCTTCACGAAGCTTCGGTATTACAAACCGACTTAAAGATAGAATGACCTTTTAGTCCATAAAGGTCTGAGTCAATGTTGTAAACTTTTATGAGGGGCATAATTGTAATTCTTCACAGGCTGTGTCCTGTGTCTATAAATAGTGAACAGTATTCCTTTACTGTTCACGGATTCCGGTAATTGTAATCGCATCGTTCGGGAACCAATCTTTGTCAAGGCAGAGGTATAGCTGTATTCAATGATTTAATATATTATAATATGATTCGTTTATGATTCATTTACCTTTGATACCCTTTATTTTATATTATCTTGTACAATCTATTAAAATTTGATTACGAAGACTTAACCTTCGTAATCATATTCTCATTAACCTTCGTCCAAGGTTCATTATCCTCAAGGGAATAATGCTTCGTGGACGAAGGACGTTAACATTTAACATTTTATGCTGCCTTGTTCTTAATTCATAGCATTTGAGAACAAGTCTCCAACACTCCCAAGTATACTTCTTCTATTGATGAAGAGTCATCTGATGATGAAGTAGATTATACTGATTTATTTAAGGGTTTAGATAGAGCAAAAGTAGATAAAATAAATGAGTTAATTGATGCTCTAAATGAAAAAAGATAGATTGCTAGAAAGGCAAGAGGACATTTTGTATGAGGAACATGACAAATTTGTTAGTGTTCAAAAATCTCTTGCCTTAGAACTTAAAAGAAATGAAATGCTATCCTCTGAGTTGACTGCCTGTCAGGAATCTGTCTCTAGTCTAAAGAATTTGAATGTTGAATTAAATGCTAAACTAGAGGAAGCTAATGTAACTAAATCATGTGTAGAGCATGTTGTTATTTGTAATAGATGCAAGGATTTTGATATTGATGCTTGTGATGAACATCTTGCATCTATTACTAAATTAAACAATGAGGTGGCAAGTCTTAATGCTCAACTTAAGACTTACAAAATTGATTTTGACAAATTAAAATTTGCTAGGGATGCCTACACCGTTGGTAGACACCCCTCAATTAAGGATGGGCTTGGTTTTCGAAAGGAAGCCAAGAACTTAACAAGCCAAAAGGCTCCCATTCTCAACAAGGAGAAAGGGAAGGCCCCTATGGCTAGTAGTTCCCAAAAGTGTCATGCCTACATTTATGATAGAAAATTTTCTAGGAATACTCATTATAAAAGGAGTTATGATCATGATGCTTTTAATTCACATGCTATGTTTGCCTCTAGTTCTACTTTTGTTCATGGTAGAAGTAGGACTAGGAGAAATCATGTTGTGCATCATGTGCCTAGGAAAATGTGCAATGAATCTGCTACTGTTTTCCATGCTTGCAACACTTCTTTTATTCTTTCATGTAAGAATGCAAAAGTAGTGGCTAGGAAATTGGGATCCAAATGCAAGGGAGACAAAACTTGCATATGGGTTCCAAAAACTATTGTGACTAACCTTGTAGGACCCAACAAGAGTTGGGTACCTAAAACCAAAGCTTAAATTCCTTGCAGGTTTATGCATCCGGGGGCTCAAGCTGGATCATCGACAGTGGATGCACAAACCATATGACGGGGGAGAAGAAAATGTTCACCTCCTACGTCAAGAACAAGGATTCCCAGGATACGATTATATTTGGAGATGGGAATCAAGGCAAGGTCAAAGG
This sequence comes from Zea luxurians, assembly GCA_029449295.1. Classification (NCBI taxonomy): domain Eukaryota; kingdom Viridiplantae; phylum Streptophyta; class Magnoliopsida; order Poales; family Poaceae; genus Zea; species Zea luxurians. The sequence goes on from JAOPSE010000035.1 coordinate 16,574,781, forward strand.
TTTGGGAAAAATAGCATCACAAGCGAGTACTCTATTTCAAATGTATTTTTAGTAGAGTCATTAGGATACAACCTCCTATCTATAAGTCAATTGTGCCACATGGGCTACAATTGTTTGTTTACAAATGTTGATGTATCTGTCTTTAGAAGGAGTGATGATTCATTAGCATTTAAGGGTGTATTAGACGACAAGCTCTATTTAGTTGATTTCTCGAAAGAGAATGCTAATATAGATGCATGCTTAATGGCTAAGACTAGTATGGGCTGGCTCTGGTATCGCCGTCTAGCACATGTTGGGATGAAGAACCTTCATAAACTTCTAAAGGGAGAACATGTGTTAGGACTAACTGATGTCTGCTTTGAAAAAGACAGAACTTGTGCAGCATGTCAGGCAGGGAAACAGGTAGGAAGAACTCATCACAACAAGAATGTGATGACAACATCAAGACCACTGGAGCTTCCTCACATGGATCTCTTTGGACCCATTGCCTACCTTAGCATCGGGGAAGTAAGTATGGTCTTGTTATTGTTGATGATTTTTCCTGCTTCACTTGGGTGTTCTTTTTGCAGGACAAATTAGAAACCCAAGGGACCCTTAAGCGCTTTCTAAGAAGGGCTCAAAACGAATTTGAGCTCAAGGTGAAAAAGATAAGAAGCGACAACGGATCTGAGTTCAAAAATCTGCAAGTGGAGGAGTATCTTGAGGAGGAAGGCATCAAGCACGAGTTCTCCGCTCCCTACACACCACAGCAAAACGGTGTGGTAGAGAGGAAGAACAGGGCGCTTATCGACATGGCAAGAACGATGCTTGGAGAGTTCAAGACGCCCGAGCGGTTTTGGTCGGAAGCTGTGAACACAGCTTGCCACGCAATAAACCGGCTCTATCTGCATCGCCTTCTCAACAAGACCTCCTATGAACTCCTTACCGGTAACAAACCCAACGTTTCTTACTTTCGTGTATCTAGGAGCAAATGTTACATTCTGGTGAAGAAAGGTAGACATTCTAAATTTGCTCCCAAGGAAGTAGAAGGGTTTTTACTAGGGTATGACTCAAATACAAAGGCGTATAGAGTCTTCAACAAATCATCGGGTTTGGTTGAAGTCTCTAGCGACGTTGTATTTGATGAAACTAATGGCTCTCCAAGAGAGCATGTTGATCTTGATGACATAGATGAAGATGATGTTCCGACGGCCGCAATGCGCACAATGGCAATAGGTGATGTGCGACCGCAGGAACAACAGGAGCAAGATCAGCCATCATCCTCCACAATAGTGCATCCCCCAAATCAAGATGATGAAAAGATACATCAAGAAGAAGGGCATGATCAAGGGGGAGCACAGGAAGATCAAGTGATAGAGGAAGAAGCACCACAGGCCCCTCCAACCCAAGTCCAAGCTACAATCCAAAGAAATCACCCCATTGATCAGATTCTGAGTGATATTAGCAAGGGAGTAACTACTCGCTCAAGATTATCTAACTTTTGTGAGCATTACTCGTTTGTCTCTTCTATTGAGCCTTTCAGGGTAGAAGAGGCCTTGCAGGATCCGGATTGGGTGTTGGCCATGCAGGAAGAGCTCAACAACTTCAAGAGAAATGAAGTTTGGAGCCTGGTGCCATGTCTAAAGCAAAATGTTGTGGGAACCAAGTGGGTGTTTCGCAACAAGCAAGACAAGCACAAGGTGGTGACAAGAAACAAGGCTCGACTTGTGGCAAAAGGTTATGCCCAAGTCGCAGGTTTGGATTTCAAGGAAACTTTTGCTCCTGTGGCTAGGCTAGTGTCTATTCGAATTTTATTAGCCTATGCCGCTCACCACTCTTTCAGGTTGTTTCAAATGGATGTAAAGAGCACTTTCCTCAACGGGCCAATCAAGGAGGAGGTGTACGTGGAACAACCCCCTGGCTTTGAGGATGACAGGTATCCCAACCACATGTATAAGCTCTCTAAGGTGCTCTACGGACTTAAGCAAGCCCCAAGAGCATGATATGAATGCCTTAGAGATTTCTTAATTTCTAATGCTTTCAAGGTTGGGAAAGCCGATCCAACTCTTTTTACAAAGACTTGTGATGGTGACCTCTTTGTGTGCCAAATTTATGTCGATGACATAATATTTGGTTCTACTAATCAAAAGTCTTGTGAGGAGTCTAGCAGGGTGATGACTCAAAAGTTCGAGATGTCGATGATGGGCGAGTTGACCTACTTTCTTGGATTCCAAGTAAAGCAACTCAAGGACGGCACCTTCATCTCCCAAACGAAGTACACATAAGATCTTCTCAAGCAGTTTGGGATGAAGGACGCCAAGCCCGCAAAGACACCTATGGGAACCGACGGGCATGTTGACCTCAACAAAGGAGGTAAGTCCGTTGATCAAAAGACATACTGGTCCATGATAGGTTCATTGCTTTATTTATGTGCTAGTAGACCGGATATTATGCTAAGTGTATGCATGTGTGCTAGGTATCAATCTAACCCCAAGGAATGTCACCTTATGGCCGTTAAGCAAATTCTTAGATATTTAGTTTCTACGCCTTGCTTTGGGATCTGGTATCCAAAGGGTCTACCTTTGACTTGATTGGATACTCAGACTCTGATTATGCCGGATGCAAGGTTGATAGGAAGAGCACATCGGGGACGTGCCAATTTCTAGGAAGGTCCCTGATGTCCTAGAGTTCAAAGAAACAGACATCCATTGCTCTATCCACCGCTGAGGCCGAGTATGTTACCGCAGGATAGTGTTGTGCGCAACTACTTTGGATGAGGCAAACCCTTCGGGACTTTGGCTACAATTTGAGCAAAGTCCCACTCCTATGTGACAATGAGAGTGCAATCCGCATGGTGGATAATCCTGTTGAACACAGCCGCACTAAGCACATAGACATCCGGCATCACTTCCTGAGAGACCACCAGCAAAAGGGAGATATCGAGGTGTACCATATTAACACCGAGAACCAGCTAGCCGATATCTTCACGAAGCCTTTAGATGAGAAAAGGTTTTGTAGGTTGCATAGTGAGCTAAATGTCTTAGATTCGTGTAACTGGGATTGATCTATAGCATACATATGTTCTATGCCTTTGATAATGTTACTTTATGCATTTCTATCAATTATTGTTATTTATGGTGCTCAAGTTGTACAAGTGATCCTCGGACCTCACAAGTCCATATGCAATCGATGCACATATTAAGGGGGAGATGTGCTACAACTTGACCCTTTGAGACTAACCTGTTTGCTCAAGTACATAAGATGTAGTCTCAAAGGCGCATTGAAAGGGAAAATGGACTTGGACGATGCAAAGACTTCCACTGCACTCCGGTATTGGTGTATTTAATTCCAAGTTCATTCTTATGCTCTGTTTGCCTTTTGCTCTCAATTGTCATTTTTGGTGAGGCAATGGGGTTAGAGGGCCAAAAATGATCCCGTTTTGGTGCTTAATGCCAAAGGGGGAGAAATTAAGGCCAAAGCAAATGGATCAGCCAACCACTTGTTGAATTTTGAAAACAATAGAGTTAGAACTCTTGATTTGTCCAAAATACTCTTATTGCAAAATTTGGTCTCTTGTGGGGGAGAATTTTGATTATGGGAAAAGGGGGAGTTTTTGAAACTTGATCAATTTTTCTCTTGGAATATCTCTCGTTTTGCCCAAACAAGTGTGTTTGACTTAGAGATAGGAAAAAGAATTTGATTTGCAAAAATAAACCAAGTGGTGGCAAAGAGTGATCCGAATATGCCAAATTATAGTCAAAAACATTTTGGTCTTCAATTTGCATTGATATTGCACTTCTTTTGCTTTTTGATGTGTTGGCATAAATCACCAAAAAGGGGGAGATTGAAAGGGAAATGTGCCCTTGGGCCATTTCTATAATGTTTTGGTGATTAAGTGCCCAACATGATTGACTAAGTGCTTATGTGCTAAATGAAGAGGGAAATGCAAATCAATGAAAAAGGTACGTTTCTAGACTTAGTACATTGCTTTTGAGTACTAATGTGTTTTGTCTAAGTGCTAAAAACAGTGAGAAAAGGATTGCAAAAGACTTGGCTGTGTGCAGCCAACTCCAGTTCGGCCTGACACACCGGACTGTCCGATGGTGCACCGGACAGTGTCCGGTGCACCAGGCTGGTCCGCGTGAACTTGCCGCTCTCGGGACTCAACGACGGCGTACGGCTAAAAATCACCGGACTGTCCGGTGAGTCATCTGCGGCGAACTCGTTGCTCTCGGGAATGAAGAAAGGCGACGTGGCTATAATTCATCGGACTGTCCGGTGGTGCATCGGACTGTCCGGTGAGCCAACGGTCGCTAGCGTCAACGGTCGGCCGCAAAATCTGTGGGCGACGCGTGGAAGCTCCAACGGTTGGAAGGAGGCACCGGACTGTCCGGTGTGCACCGGACAGTGTCCGGTGCGCCAACGGGCTCGGGGCTGCAACGGTCGACTGTGCCCGATTTGGAAGGAAATCGTGCACCGGACAGGCTACAGTAGTTGTCCGGTGGCGCACCGGACTGTTCGGTGCGCCACTCGATAGAAGACAGGAATTGTCTTCCAAGATTGTCTCCAACGGCTCCTAGCTGCTTTGGGGCTATAAAAGGGGTCCCTAGGCGAATGGAAGTGATACCCAAGCATTCACTAAGCATCCTAAGACTTCAAGACTCCAACTCCACGCATTTGATTCTCTGTGTTAGTGATTTGAGCTCCATTTGAGATGCGAACTCCGTGTGTTGTGTTTTGAGCTCAAGTCGTGACTTGTGTGCGTGGTTGTGCTGTAATTTTGAGTCTTGTGTGTGTTGCTCTTCCCAACCTTACTCTGTGCCTCTTTGTGATCAATATTGTAAGGGCGAGAGGCTCCAACTTGTGGAGATTCCTCGCAAACGGGAAGAAAACTATAAGGAATAAAGTCGTGGTATTCAAGTTGATCATTGGATCACTTGAAAGGGGTTAAGTGCAACCCTCGTCCATTAGGACGCCACAACTTGGAAGTAGGCAAGTGTTACTTGGCCGAACCACGGGATAAAAATCGTGAGTCTCTTGTGTTGCTTTCTCTGTGATTGTTTTATTTTCAAGAACTCGCTACTTAGTCGCACTAACTCTTTCATAACTAAGTTTTGTGGCTATTTAGTATTTGATTTTACAGGATCACCTATTCACCCCCCTCTAGGTGCTCTCAGGAGGTCCTGCAGCGACACCCCGCGCGGTACAGACATGATTCGGATGTCCCCGTCTGCATACCATAGCATGCCATCTCTAGGCGAGGGAGCATGCCATTGAAGGACGCAGCCACTGCTTGATTGTGGGATCCGCTGGCGGAATTCGAGGGTGCGGGATCCGCGCCATCGAAGGAGCGTGCAGCTGCAGGAAGCACAGAGGGAGGCGGTTTACGGATGCAGCGCGGATGGTGGCGGATGGAGCGTGGGAGGGCTGAGGGAGATGGCAGGCGCAGGGGATCCGCGCCGTCGAAGGAAGGAGCATGCGGCTGCAGGAAGCGCGGAGGGAGGCGAGCGCGGATGGAGCGTGGGAGGGCGGAGGGAGATGGCAGGCGCAGGGGATCCGCGCCATCGAAGGAAGGAGCACGCGACTGCAGGAAGCGCGGAGGGAGGCGAGCGCGGATGGAGCGTAGGAGGGCGGAGGGAGATGGCAGGCGCGAGGGATCCGCGCCGTCGAAGGAAGGAGCACGCAGCTACAGGAAGCACGGAGGGAGGCGAGCGCGGATGGTGGCAGATGGAGCGCGGAGGGAGATGGTAGGCGCGCAGCGCGACGGCAGAACCGTGCGCCAAGGAATTGTGGACGCCTACGATAGGCACATAATTAGTAGTAGAGATATAAGCCTCGGTCTTATTTTTTAGTAAGTCTTATACTACACTTTTTCTTACACACTTCTTGAGCACTAACCATAAGTGTACTAATTATTGATGAATTTAGTGTTCAGACAAAGGACAACAACAACATGAAGACTACTTGAGGAGTTGTAGGGCCTGTGTAGTCTTATGGATAGTCGTTGTAGTTTAGTTTCTTTTATTTAGTTATTTTTGTAAAGACATTTTATTTATATAGTAAAGTTTGTGGCACCGGTTTCTATATACCGAGTCATCATATATATGTAAAATTAGTCATGACACACATATGAGATGCATCTAAATTTATCCTTGTGACAAATAATATTCAAACAACCTCGTGGATGGTTATGTTGCATTATTTATATCTAGAAAACCTAGTAATCACTAACAGAATTCAGCTCTTTACCGAGTGTTAAGTGATTTGTCGAGTGTTTTTCTTCGAGCACTCGACAAAAAAACTCTTTAACAAGTGTCGGAAAAACACCCGGCAACGCTTCTTTGCCGAGTGTATTTTTTCGACACTCGGCAAAGAGTTTATTTGCCGAGTGTTTTTTCTGACACTAGGCAAAGAGCTTCTTTATCGAGTATTTTTCGACAGTAGGCAAAGAGCTTCTTTGCCGAGTATTTTTTCGATACTAGACAAAGACAATTTGTAAATCAAATTTTAAAGCAGTAAATTAATTCAAACAAAAAGGTTTTGAACTACAAAGCTGTATAATTAATTCATCAAGATGTACACTATTTATTTTGTCTATTTCTTCATATGACAAAGTTAAAGTAAACTTGTTCACAAAATTTATATACCTCTCCTGTAGTTTATGAAACTACAAAAGAGATGTATAAGATATATGAACAATATTAGAACCACCATATTGGAATAATACATAACCAAACAACCAAAACAAGTTTTGTAGATCTTAAGAAGTTATAGAGTTTTGTAGTTTGCAACTTTTTGATTTGAGATTATCTTGTCAATGGAAACTATGTTTGAATTTAACCATTTTAAAATTCGAATTTGTGAAACGGTCTCGATGGGAAAACCACCAAAATGATAGTTGTAGGTATCAAAGAGTTATGCAACTTTGTAGTTAACAACTTTTTTATTTGAAGTCATTTATTGTCTCAAATAATCAATTTAATTTCGGTTTGTTATAATATATGGGGAAGAAAAATGTAATATAGACACAAATGAGGTAGGGGTGGAGTCGTAGAGGAGGCTACTACCGAGAGAGAGAGAGGTTGCGAGCTTGAATCTCATTGGCCACGAAACACACGAATTCCACTAAATGGTGAAAATGATAGGACGATGGGTTGGACAATGGCACTGTATGAGGGGTTGTTGCCCTAATTAATTTTTGTTGTTTTTTACGATTTTTATTTTGCCGAGTGCTTTTTTTTTGTTGAGTGTTTTTCAACATATCGAGTGTCCAAAAAACACTCGATAAAAAGTACTTTGCTGATAAAATGTTTATCGAGTGCAAAATGGGTTTTGCAGAATGTGACACTAGACAAAAAAGGCGAGTCTGGTAGTGAATTTGGGGATTTGTGCTGTCGGCCTATTTGCGTTGGGCACCCAACGAGCCTGGCCAAAGGGTAAACAGAGTTGGGCAGTTGAGGTTTTCCCTAAGGGCTGGTTTGATGGCAAGAGAATGAGAGGGGATTGAAGATGGAGAAAATCCCTTGCTATTAAATCCCCTCTAATTTTCTTATCACCAAAAGCAACCCTCAGGGCTAGTTTGGAGACCATAAAATTAGAGGGGATCCATAAACATCCCTAAGTGGCCTTGAATAGGGAGTTTTTAGCCCCGTCGTCTTTGGCCTTGAGCCATTGGCACCAAGTGAAGTCTTGGTGGATTGGGACCTTGTCGTTCTGGTGAAGTCTTGGTGGATTGGGACCTTATCGTCGTTCTGCTCGTCTCTGACTCTGATTCCTCGCCCACCATCATTTCCTTGCACATCAAGGAGACAAAGCCTTGAGGAACTAAGACGTGGATCTTGTTGGGGCAAAGGCGAACACGTCCCCCCCTCACTCGAGGATTTCTACATCAACGTTCCACAGACCGAAGGCCGCGCCAGTAGGCTCTGTCAGCCTTGCTGCGGACGTCGTCCATGCGAAGGCCCAAGCGTCCCCTTTGCTCCCACAAGCCGAGGCGAAGACCATCAAAGATTTCAAGGACCGGATGACCGAGGCTGTGAAGACCACAAGGCTTTGTCTCCCTCAATGCAAGAAGGGGCCCGTGTGCAATCCGGCCCATGTTGTAGGGCCCCGCCCGTAGGTTGCCATGTGAGCAGAGCGGGTTGGGCCATGTCTATAATAAAGTGTGTTGTAATGACACGCTGTAACCCCCCTATGAGGGATACTCCAGGAATAAACTAGGTAATTGAGGGCCTAATTGTCCTTGAGAGGGTCGGGCGGTCCCTCAGTTACCTATAAATACCCCCGCACTGTGCTAAAGCAGGGAAGGGAAGAAAGAAACACTATTGCCCTAATGCCTTGTGTTTAGAGGCATCAAACTACTCCCTTTTCCTTCCTATTGGATTCTGTTGTCCCTGGATAGGCAGGTTCCAACAGATCTCATGCCTCCCTTGTTACCTTATGTTATGCCCTAAGGCTGTTCGCAGCAGACCGTGTAAAATAGGAATTTGTAATATATATTACACTGGCGAAGTTTAAAATAGGAGGTGAGATAAGGGATACACTAGGATAGCTACGGGAGACAGTCTAAGTGTGACCCACCATCTCCGCCACAATCATCGCCATTCAGGGTCCACCACCTTCTCCACTCCATACTCATGCTCTTGGTGACCCACTATCTATGCCACCAGCAAGGGATCCACCTTCTCCATAGCCATAAAGGGATCCACATCCATCAAAGAAGATTAAATTTTCTATACCAAAATTGGTTTCCCCTTTCGAGAAAAAGAAGACAAAAACTACTACTGCTGGCACAACGAGATTTTTGTCAGGGATTGCACGGAGCCTCACGTCACATACTGTTCATTTGGCCGAGCATGAAAAGTATGGAAAAAGGCTGAGACAATGACTGTAAAAATTAAAAAGCCAACTAAGGCGGATTAAAAAAATGCGCCTAAAAAATGTGTCAAACATACCTCTACTCACTTTTGAGAAACTAAGGAAGGCCCCGCCTGGTATTAAAAGATTGCATGACGTGTACATGCAGGCATCTTGGCATCGACACCATCAGTGTATATATACCAGGAAATGCTTTCAATGGTTTAAGCGATAAGGCATTTATTGCATTCGATGACATGTGCTTAATGATGAACCTTCAAAGACACACGTGCAACTTGTAATGGTGTTTGTATTGTAAGCGCCACTCATACTTCCACATATATGTGTTATTATTAGTGAGCTACATAAATTTTCAATTTCTGACATGCACGTGTGCCTTGCAGGATGCACATGATCAGCAGGAGATCCTTTATGGTCCCAATCTCGATGCCAGTGCCAGTAAAAGGGTCGGGTATCTCAACCCAATACAATATCGAAAAAAATCACACTTACATAATCAGGAAAGACAACGAAGAATTATTGGGGAAGACAGATGAAGAAGTTGAGAAACATATACAGTATATGAAGAAAGATTTTGAAGCCCGATGCGCCACCTACATAGGACACACAATGCTTCAATTTCAAGATAGAGAAGCCATAGTGACCCGTACAACTTTAAGTAAGTGTGATTTTGCATAAATAAAATTAATAATTTCAATACACATGCATCACAAATTTGATTCGTACAGGGACCATTGGATATGCTTCCTCATTTATCCCAAGGTTGGAAAGGTGCTGGTGCTCGACTCTCTGGATTACGACCCTTCGACCTATGCAAAATTCCTCAACATCTCAGAGCTGTAAGCCTTTTCTATGCATGCATACTTTTATCAATGAAAGTTTGAGAATAACATGATGATTTTATTTGTGATCACAGGGCATATAGGTTCTATAAGATGCAAGGTGGAAAGTACGATACATCAAAAAAGTTGTGCTACTATGAATAAATGGCTGGTAAGTATGTGAATTTATGAATACATATAATACATGTATGTATATAGGACAATGTTTCAACTAGATAACCAATCTTCTGTTATGTAGTGCCACAAGCAACCACCCAGATCAGTCCTATGTGGGTTCTATGTGTGAGTTCATGAGACAGAACGGACGGTACAACACGAACCCTGACCAGGTATTATTAGTAATAGTTATGTATGTATTTATATCATTAAAGAGACAAATGTGTTATCGAGTGTAAATATATGATTTTTATAAACTTTCTTTACAGAAATTTCAACGAGAAAAGACGAAGAACATAACCGAAGATGCATTGTATGGTATAATTGAGGACCTATACACATTTATATTGAAAGAAGTCATTCCCGTTGAATGAAAATATTACGATGCTACCGATATCTTAGCTAGACTAGAGTTTAGAATACTAACATAAATTAGTAGACTATCTCTTAGTCGAGATAGTTATTAGAGCTTAGATGAAAACTTTGGCGTATAGAATGTGTGATGCATATTGTTATTCATTTTGTGGTTTTCCCTTTATTTTCTTTTGAGGAAATAAAGAAATGAATTAAATAAAAAAAGTGGCCAGCCGGACTGGGCCTTTACTAGGCCCGTAAGCCAAGCAGCCCAGCCGGCTGGGAAATCCCTAGGAGACCGCAGGGAGAGAGAGCGAAGCGAGCGGAGCAGCGGCAGCTATGGCCGAACGACTTCTCCAAGTCCTTCGGCGAGATTGCCAGCGCTGATGCTCATCCGTTTTGCCTCCTCCTCCCCTTCTCAGCTCCTTAAAAGGCATGAGCTGAAAATCCCCTGGGGCTTCACCCTCGAAACGTGAGGTTATCTGTTCTCTCTTTCTTCCACAATTTCAGTCCCGATTTTGGATCAATTCGTTCGTTCCTGGTGTTCTGTGTTGAGCGAGCCATTGGTGACTGGAAATTGGGAGAAAGAGGAGCTGCGCTCGTGGATTTCTAGCGCGCTGTTACTGTATTTCAGCGCTAGTGCGGTGCCGTTCTGCTCTGATTATTGTCCACCGTGGCCTGGTGCTTGGGCTCCCTGCTGCGCGGTGTTCCTCTTCTCGGGCTGGTGCCGTGGACGTCTCCTTCGGCTCTGGCAGCGGCTCTAGTATCTCCGTCAACCTCCCGCCGTGCAGGCCCGGACGTGGGCGGCGGAATTGGTTTTCTGGGACAGAACATTGTGTTCGTTGAGCTGGTATTCCCACGTAGACAATCTATGTGTTGTGAGTTGTTCGTTGCTTCACTCTATTACTGTTTAATTTTGTGCAATCTGCTAGTATTAAATACTTGGGTGTGATTGCACTATTGTGGGCAGATTTAATTGCTCAATGATGATAGCGGTGTAGTGAGACGACGTGACAGTCTGGGTTTTAGTGTGTTGTTATTTTCAGCATTGATATTATTTGTGCCTAATTATATCTATATTTGTTGAGGCTGTTTACATGTGTTAAATTCTATTATTTTATTAAGTACACAGCTCCTTACTATTAGTATTCATGCTTGATTTCTAGGCTCATAATATTTGATTTAAAACCCTGATTTGGTGAGATAGGACTGTCACGTTAGTCAAGGATCTTTGATCACCCTTTAGCGTTGGAGGGCTGTCTAGTGCAGCAACCCGCTATTTTGAGAGCAACAATTTAAGATAAACAATCATATTTATGTGTTTAATCTCCCTTCTTCATCTACAAGCCATGTTTAATCATCTAATGGACTTGAGTAGCTATGTTTCATGTTTTCGTATACTGGAATTGCTACTGTTCATTGCTGTTATAATTACATATGGCATTTATCTGAGTTATATTCCTGTTTTATTCAGAATTAAAATATTTAATATAATTAAATATGTAGAAAGCATGTCACTTATTTCTATAAATTTACAACAATCTAGAAAACCAATTCGTATAATGGCCTCCAGTTCTGATGTCATTAAGCCTGAAGCGTTCGACGGCACAAGCTTTAAGCGCTGGCAGATTAAGACTCGCATGTGGCTCGCTGACCTAAAATTATTTTGGGTAGTGACGTCGGCTGTTCCCGAGGCTGCCTCAGATAATGTTGATGATGCAGCGAAGGCCGTCGCACTAGCGGAGAAGGCAAAGTGGGACGAAGCCAATGAGGCATGCTTGTCTCGTCTACTGAACGTCTTGTCGAACTGCTTATTTGACGTGTACTCTGGTTTTACCTCCGCTAAGGGTCTATGGACTAAACTTGAGAATGAGTTCTCTGAAGTTGACAATTGCAATGAGTCATTCACAACGGAAAACTACCTCAACTATAAAATGGTTGAGGGAAGGTCTGTTATGGAGCAGCTACAGGAGATTCAACTCCTTGTTAGGGACTTGGTCCAATATGGCTGCGTCCTACCAGACAGTTTTCAGGTGAATGCAATACTGGCAAAGCTCCCGCCTTCTTGGCGAGACTTTGTGACTTCACGCCGCCACATGAAGAAGCAAATGACTCTCACTGAGTTGTTAGCTACGATAAATGTGGAAGAGCGTGCAAGGTCCAGTAACAAGCCATCCCAACAACTTTAGGCTCACGTTGTTGAGAAGGGTGGAGATAGAAAACTCCAGAAGAAGAAGAACTCTCCACAGAAAAATCTGAACCAACCTAAGTCCAAAAAGATGAAGAAGAAAAAGGAGGACTTTATCTGCTACGTTTGTGGTGTCTCCGGGCATACAACTCTGAGGTGCAAACTTAGGAAGGGAAAAGGTCCTCCACCTCAGCGCAAAGAAGGGAACGTGGTGGTTAACTCCACCCCAGGGTATGCACTTCAGGCCTTTATGGCAAGTCCATCAGATGACTGGTGGATGGATTCCGGTGCTACTTTTCATATTTGTGCTGATCGATCCATGTTCTCTTCATTCTAGGGATACAGCAGCGCACCAGTCTTGATGGGAAAAGGTGTTCCAGCAGCAGTTCGAGGTACTGGACAGGTCTACCTGAAGTTAACTTCAGGAAAGACGCTCGTGCTGAAGGATGTACTCTATGTGCCCTCGATGAGCCAGAACCTCATTTCAGTGTCGCTGCTATATCGACAGGGTCTCAAATTAGTGTTTGAGTCTAATAAAGTGGTCCTGTCTAAGTTTGGTACTTTTGTTGGAAAGTCATATGAGTCAGGCGGTTTGTTCCGTCTTTCTGTTTTGAACAATCATTCTTCTTAACATGTTAATGTGGTCTGTAATAACGATTCCATTAATAATATATGGCATTCCCATTTGTGTCATGTGAATTTTGAGGCCATTAAGAGATTAAGTGACATGTCTTTAATTCCTGAATATAAACATGTTAAAGGTGTAAAATGTGGTATTTGTGTGCAAGCTAAGCAGCCTAGAAAACCGTTTCATACGGTTGAAGGCAGAAGTACCACTCCTTTAGAACTAATTCACTCAGATATCTGTGAGATGAATGGTATAATCACAAAAGGCGGTAAAAGATACTTTCTTACCTTGATAGATGATGCTACCAGGTTCTGTTATATTTACTTACTCAGAACTAAAGATAAGGCACTAGAACACTTTAAGATCTATAAGACTGAAGTTGAAAACCAGCTAGACAAGAAAATTAAAAGGCTACGGTCTGATAGAGGAGGTGAATACCTTTACAACCTTTTTGATGAGTACTACAAAGAGTGTGGAATCATTCATGAAACCACCGCCCCATATTCACCTCAGTCAAATGGGGTAGTTGAAAGGAAGAACCGAACAGTGTGTGACTTAGCTAATGCTTTGTTGCAAAGTTCGGGGATGCCTGACATCTGGTGGGGCGAGGCAGTACTCACGGTGTGCTATGTCCTGAATAGGGTGCCGCATCGCAACTGTGAGGCCACGCCCTATGAAGGATTTAAAGGAAGGAAGCCAGATCTTTCGCATCTTCGAACTTGGGGCTGCCTTGCAAAGGTGAATGTCCCGTTGCTGAAGAAGAGAAAGCTAGGCCCTAAGACCATTGTCGGGGACCGTAATTAGGGGTACCCCCAAGGCTCCTAATCTCAGCTGGTAACCCTCATCAGCACAAAGCTGCAAAGGCCTGATGGGCATAATTCCGGTCAAAGGCTCCGTCCACTCAAGGGACACGATCTCGCCTCATCCGAGCCCAGCCTCGAGCAGGAACGGTAGACCAAGGCAGATTCGCGCCTCGCCCGAGGGTCTCCTCAAGCAACGGACGCACCTTCGACTCGCCCGAGGCCAAGTTCGGGCAGGCTTCGCGAAGAAGCAACCTTGGCCAGATCGCCTCGCCAGCCGACCGGATTGCAGGAGCATTTAATGCAAGGATCGCCTGACACCTTATCCTGACGCATGCTCTCCAGTCGACAAGGCCGAAGTGACCGCAGTCACTTCGCCCCTCCACTAACTGACCTGATAGGAAAACAGCGCCGCCTGCGCTGCTCCGACTGCTGTGCCACCCGCCAAGGTGAGGCTGACAGCATCCAAGTCCAGCCTCGGGCGCCATAGGAATCTCCGCCTCGCCCGACCCCAGGGCTCGGACTCCACCTCGACCCCGGACGACAGTCTCCACCTCGCCCGACCCCAGGGCTCGGACTCCACCTCGACCCCGGACGACGGTCTCCGCCTCGCCCGACCCCTAGGCTCGGACTCAACCTCGACCTCCGGACAACGGTCTCCGCCTCGCCCGACCCCCGGGCTCGGACTCAACCTCGACCTCCGGACGACGGTCTCCGCCTCGCCTGACCCCCGGGCTCGAACTCAACCTCGACCTCAGAGGAGTCACCACCTCGCTCGGGCCGACCACGCCACAAGGGGGGCCATCATTACCCTACCCCTAGCTAGCCCAGGCTACGGGGAACAAGACCGGCGTCCCATCTGGCTCGCCCCGGTAAAACAAGTAATGATGGCACCCCGCGTGCTCCATGACAACGGCGGTTCTCAACCCCTTACGTCAGCAAGGAGACGTCAGCAAGGATCCGACAGCCCCAACAGCTGTGCTTCTACAGGGCTCAAGCGCTCCTCCGACGGCCACGACGCCACATGAACAGGGCTCCAACACCTCTCCGACAGCCACGTCGGCATGTACATAGGGCTCTGGCTCCTCTCTGCTAGACACGTTAGCACACTGCTACACCCCCCCGTTGTACACCTGGACCCTCTCCTTACGTCTATAAAAGGAAGGTCTAGGGCCCTCGTACGAAAAAAGGTGGCTACGCGGGAGAACGGGCTGACGCGCAGTCTCACGCCCCCTCTCTCTCTCCCTCGCGAACGCTTGTAACCCCCTACTGCAAGCGCATCCGCCCTGGGCGCAGGACAACACGAGGTCGCGGGTTCCCCTTACTGTTTTCCCCCCTTGTGTCTCTGTCTCGCGCCGACCCATCTGGGATGGGACACGCAGCGACAATTTACTCGTCGGTCCAGGGACCCCCCGGGGTCGAAACGCCGACAGTTGGCGCGCCAGGTAGGGGACTGCTGCGTGTTGACGAACAGCTTCCCGTCAAGCTCCAGATGGGGAGTCTCCAGCAACCTCTCCAACTCGGGACGAAGCTCCATTTCGGGAGTCTCGAGTTCATGTCCCTCGATGGCAGCTACGACCTGATACTCCTTCCTCCGCCGCGCGACAACGACAATGGCGGCCGTCAGCCCACCCGCCGGTGGCGGAATCGACGACGTCTTCCCCGCGTGGTGGAAGAACAGCATCCGAGTCCATCCCGTCACCTTCCCCGTCGACGGGGGAGGAGGCGGGGCAACCATGGCCAAGCAGGAGGCGGCACCTCGTCGGCTGTCGAGCGAGTCGACGACGCCGGCGCCCCAGCGGGGGACACGTCGGGCGTTGACCTCGCGTCTGAGACGAAGATGAGCGTCGTTTCCCCGCAACACGCCAACCCCAAGCAGACGGGCGATGCCAGCACGCTCGCGAAGGACTAGCTGAGCGTTAGCCTTGTACCTGAGATAACGGTGCAGCCCGTCCCCGACGTGACTTCGTTACCGTCCGTCGATCAAGAGGTACCGTCCGTTTCCCATCCTGTGCCTTTTAGATTCAGCTTTGACCCACCAAGCAACACCGCTTCGGTGGACGCTTTCGTAAAGGCATATCCAAACCTTCCGGGGTACCATATGTGGTCAACCTGGGACCGATTGACGGCCGTCTCGACCTACGGGCCCCCCGGGTTCCGAGGAAGACGACGGGCCCGACTCTGGATGGGACTTCTTCGGGCTCGATAACCCCAGTGCCATGTGGGACTTCATAACCGCATGCGACTACTACCTCTCTGATTGCTCCAATGGTAGCCACAGCCTCGGCGACAAGGACTGTGGCCCAAGTCGCGAATGTTTCCACGTCGATCTAGGGGGTCTCGATGAAGGCAACCACCTTGGGCCTACGCCTCGCGTTGACATCCTTCGGGAGCTAGCTGTGGTCCCAGTCCCTGCGGGGGGTCAGGACACACAGCTCGAGCAAATCCGCGAGATGCAGGCCAGGCTCGACGAGGAAGCAGGACAACTTGTGCAGCTCCGGCAGAACATCGGGCAGGAGCAGGCAGGCCGAGCACCAGCCGGAGAAGCACGTCATCTGCCCCAGGACGTCCAGCACCGCATCACCGACGATGCCAGGGCAAGGCTGCCCCCGGCTTCCAGTGGGGTCGGCCAGAACCTGGCGGCAGCAGCAATACTACTCCGAGCGATGCCGGAACCATCCACCACCGAGGGGCGACGTATCCAGGGAGAGCTCAAGAATCTCCTGGAGGATGCCGCGGTCCGACGGGCCGAAAGCTCTGCCTCCCGAAGGCAGGGATACCCCCCGGAGCATCGCGCCGTGACTTCCCGATTCATGCGGGAAGCCTCGGTCCACACCGGGCGCACGCGGGACACAGTGCCTGTGCCCTGGGCCACCTCGGCGACGAGCACCATCGCCGCGACCGTCGAGCCCACCTCGACGAGAAGGTGCGCCGAGGCTTCCACCCCAGGCGTGGGGGACGCTACGACAGCGAGGAGGATCAGAGCCCTTCGCCCGAACCACCCGGTTCGCAAGCTTTCACCCGGGCCATACGACGGGCGCCGTTCCCGACCCGGTTCCAGGCCCCAACTACCATCACCAAGTACTCGGGGGAGACGAGGCCGGAACTGTGGCTCGCCGACTACCGGCTGGCCTGCCAGCTGGGTGGAACAGACGATGACAACCTCATCATCCACAACCTCCCCCTGTTCCTCTCCGACGCCGCCCAAGCCTGGCTGGAGCATCTGCCTCCTGCGCAGATCTCCAACTGGGACGACCTAGTCAAAGCCTTCATCGACAACTTCCAGGGCACATACGTGCGCCCTGGGAACTCTTGGGATCTCCGAAGCTGCCGCCAGCAGCGGGGAGAATCCCTGCGGGATTACATCCGGCGATTCTCGAAGCAGCGCACCGAGCTGCCCAACATCACCGACTCAGATGTCATCGGCGCGTTCCTCGCCGGCACCACTTGCCGCGACCTGGTGAGCAAGCTGGGTCGCAAGACTCCCACCAGGGCGAGCGAGCTGTTGGACATCGCCACCAAGTTCGCCTCTGGCCAGGAGACAGTCGAGGCCATCTTCCGGAAGGACAAGCAGCCTCAGGGGCGCCAGCCGGATGACGTCCCCGAGGCGTCCGCTCAGCGCGGCGCGAGGAAGAAGGGCAAGAAGAAGTCGCAAGCGAAACGCGACGCCGCCGACGCAGACCTTGTCGCCGCCGCCGAGCACAAGAACCCTCGGAAGCCTCCCGGAGGCGCTAACTTGTTCGACAAGATGCTCAAGGAGTCATGCCCCTATCATCAGGGTCCCGTCAAGCACACCCTTGAGGAGTGCGTCATGCTTCGGCGCTACTTCCACAAGGCCGAGCCACCGGCGGAAGGTGGCAGAGCCCCCGACAACGACAAGAAGGAAGCCCGCAAGGCAGAGAAGTTCCCCGAGGTCCATGACTGCTTCATGATCTACGGTGGGCAAGTGGCGAACGCCTCGGCTCGGCACCGCAAGCAAGAGCGCCGGGAGGTCTGCTCGGTGAAGGTGGCGGCGCCAGTCTACCTAGACTGGTCCGACAAGCCCATCACCTTCGACCAAGGCAACCACCCCGACCGCGTGCCGAGCCCAGGGAAGTACCCGCTCGTTGTTGATCCCATCATCGGCAACGTCAGGCTTACCAAGGTCCTCATGGACGGAGGCAGCAGCCTCAACATCATCTACGCCGACACCCTCGGGCTCCTGCAGATCGATCTGTCCTCGATCTGGGCCGGTGCGGTGCCCTTTCACGGGATCATTCCCGGGAAGCGCGTCCAGCCCCTTGGACAACTCGATCTGCCCATCTGCTTCGGGACTCTCTCCAACTTCCGAAAGGAAACCCTCACGTTCGAGGTGGTCGGGTTCCAAGGAACCTACCACGCGGTGCTGGGGAGACCATGCTACACCAAGTTCATGGCCGTCCCCAACTACGCCTACCTCAAGCTCAAGATGTCGGGCCCCAACAGGGTCATCACCGTCGGCCCCACGTACCGACACGCGTACAAATGTGACGTGGAGTGCGTGGAGTACGCCGAGGCCCTCGCCGAATCTGAGGCCCTCATCGCCGACCTGGAGAGCCTCCCCAAGGAGGTGCCAGATGCGAAATGCCACGCCGGCAACTTCGAACCAGCAGAGGCGGTTAAGTCCATCCCTCTCGACCCCAGCAACAACGCCTCCAAGCAGATCTGGATCGGTTCCGAGCTCGACCCCAAATAGGAAGCAGTGCTCGTCGACTTTCTCCGCGCGAACGCCGAGGTTTTTGCATGGAGTCCCTCGGACATGCCTAGCATACCGAGGGAAGTCGCCGAGCACTCACTGGATATCCGAGCTAGAGCCCGACCCGTGAAGCAGCCTCTGCGCCGATTCGACGAAGAAAAGCACAGAGCCATAGGCGAGGAGATCCACAAGCTGATGGCTGCAGGGTTCATCAAAGAGGTATTCCATCCCGAATGGCTAGCCAACCCTATGCTTGTGAAAAAAAGGTGGGAAATGGCGGATGTGTGTAGACTACACTGGTCTAAACAAAGCATGTCCGAAGGTTCCCTACCCTCTGCCTTGCATCGATCGAATCATGGATTCCCCTGCTGGGTGCGAAACCCTGTCGTTCATCGATGCCTACTCAGGGTATCACCAAATCAGGATGAAAGAGTCCGACCAGCTCGCGACTTCTTTCATCACACCTTTTGGCATGTACTGCTACATTACTATGCCATTTGGTTTGAGGAATGCGGGTGCGACAGACCAAAGGTGCATGAACCACGTGTTCGGACAGCACATTAGTCGAACAGTCGAGGCTTACGTCGATGACATCGTAGTCAAGACGAGGAAAGCCTCCGACCTCCTCTCTGACCTTGAAACGACATTCGAGTGTCTCAAGGCGAAAGGCGTAAAACTCAATCCCGAGAAGTGTGTCTTCGGAGTCCCCCGAGGCATGCTCCTGGGGTTCATCGTCTCTGAGCGGGGCATCGAGGCCAACCTGGAGAAAATCACGACCATCACCAACATGGGGCCTATCAAGGACTTGAAAGGAGTACAGAGGGTCATGGGATGCCTTGCGACTCTGAGCCGCTTCATCTCGCGCCTTGGCAAAAGAGGCCTGCCCCTGTATCGCCTCTTAAGGAAGACCGAGCGCTTCACTTGGACCCCCGAGGCCGAGGAAGCCCTCGGGAACTTGAAGGCGCTCCTTACAAGCACGCCCATCCTGGTGCCCCCCGCTGCCGGAGAAGCCCTCTTGATCTACGTCGCCGCTACCACTCAGGTGGTCAGCGCCGCGATCATGGTTGAGAGACGAGAAGAAGAGCACGCATTGCCCGTCCAGAGGCCGGTCTACTTCATCAGTGAGGTACTGTCCGAGACCAAAATCCGCTACCCGCAAATTCAGAAGCTACTGTACGCGGTGATTCTGACACGGCGAAAGTTGCGACACTACTTCGAGTCCCATTCGGTGACTGTGGTGTCATCCTTCCCCCTGGGGGAGGTCATCCAGTGCCGAGAGGCCTCGGGTAAGATTGCAAAGTGGGCGATGGAGATCATGGGCGAGACGATCTCGTTCGCCCCACGGAAGGCCATTAAGTCCCAAGTCTTGGCAGACTTTGTGGCTGAATGGGTCGACACCCAGCTTCCAATAGCCCTGATCCAACCAGAACTCTGGACCATGTTTTTCGACGGGTCACTGATGAAAACAGGAGCTGGCGTGGGCCTGCTCTTCATCTCACCCCTCGGAAAGCACCTCCGCTACGTGCTGCGCCTCCATTTCCCGGCGTCCAACAATGTGGCCGAGTATGAGGCTCTGGTTAACGGGTTGCGCATCGCCATCGAGCTAGGGGTCCGGCGCCTTGACGCTCGTGGCGACTCGCAGCTTGTCATCGACCAAGTCATGAAGAACTCCCACTGCCGCGACCCGAAGATGGAAGCCTATTGCGACGAGGTTCAGCGCTTGGAGGACAAGTTCTACGGGCTCGAGCTCAACCACGTCGCTCGACGATACAACGAGACTGCAGACGAGCTGGCTAAGGTAGCCTCGGGGCGAACAACGGTTCCTCCGGACGTCTTCTCCCGAGACCTACATCAACCCTCCGTCAAGACCGACGACACGCCCGAGCCTGAGAAGGCCCCGGCTCTGCCTGAGGCGCCCTTGGCTCAGCCCGAGGCAGCCTCGGCCCCGCCCGAGGCACCCTCGGCCCCCGAGGATGAGGCACTGCGCATCGAGGAAGAGCAGAATGGGGTCACACCTAATCAAAACTGGCAGACCCCATACCTGCAATATCTCCACCGAGGAGAGCTACCCCTCAACAGAGCCAAAGCTCGGCGACTGGCGCGGCGCGCCAAGTCGTTCGTCTTGCTGGGTGACGGAAAGGAGCTCTACCACCGCAGCCCCTCAGGCATCCTCCAACGATGCATATCCATCGCCAAAGATCAGGAGTTATTGCAAGAAATACACTCGGGGGCTTGCGGTCATCATGCATCACCTCGAGCCCTCGTGGGAAACGCCTTCCGACAGGGTTTCTACTGGCCAACCGCGGTGGCCGACGCCACTAGGATTGTACGCACCTGCCAAGGGTGTCAATTCTACGCAAGGTAGACCCACCTGCCCGCTCAGGCTCTGCAAACAATACCCATCACCTGGCCGTTTGCTGTGTGGGGTCTAGACCTCGTCGGTCCCTTGCAGAAGGCACCCAAGGGCTTCACGCACCTACTGGTCGCCATCGACAAATTCTCCAAGTGGATCGAGGTCCGACCCCTAAACAGCATTAGGTCCGAACAGGCGGTGGCGTTCTTCACCAACATCATCCATCGCTTCGGGGTCCCGAACTCCATCATCACCGACAACGGCACCCAGTTCACTGGCAGAAAGTTCCTAGACTTCTGCGAGGACCAACACATCCGGGTGGACTGGGCTGCCGTAGCTCACCCCATGACGAATGGGCAGGTAGAGCGTGCCAATGGCATGATTCTACAGGGACTCAAGCCGAGGATCTACAACGACCTCAACAAGTTCGGTAGGTAGTGGATGAAGGAACTCCCCTCGGTGGTCTGGAGTCTGAGGACGACGCCAAGCCGAGCCATGGGCTTCATGCTGTTTTTTCTAGTCTATGGGGCCGAGGCTATCTTGGCCATAGACTTAGAATACGGCTCCCCGAGGACGATGGCATACGACGCCCGAAGCAACCAGACAAATAGAGAAGACTCACTTGACCAGCTGGAAGAGGCTTGGGACATGGCCTTACTACACTCAGCGCGGTACCAGCAGTCCCTGCGACGCTACCACGCCCGAGGGGTTTGGTCCCGAGACCTCCAGGTGGGCGACTTGGTGCTTCGGCTACGACAAGACGCCCGAGGGCGCCACAAGCTTACGCCTCCCTGGGAAGGGCCGTTCATCATCGCCAAGATTCTGAAGCCTGGAACATACAAGCTGGCCAACAGTCAAGGCGAGGTCTACAACAACGCTTGGAACATCTGACAGCTACGTCGCTTCTACCCTTAAGATGTTTTCAAGTCGTTCATGTACCTCGTTTACATATGCAAGCAAAGTCTAACCTTCAAGGAAGGGTCAGCCTTGCCTTGGCAAAGCCCGACCCTCCCTCGGGGGCTAAAAGGGGGGAACCCCCTCTGCGTCAAAATTTTCCTCGGAAAAAGTCTTTCTGCCAGAACATCTTTCGTGCTTTTCGACTACTTCGATAGTGGAGTCCTGAAAACGACGGAGTACTTGTAAGCAAACAAGGCCGACTGAGCCGAGGGACTCCTACGCCTCCGGGATACGGATACCTCACTCATCACCTTCTGCGATAAGTAACTCACGCTCGGATAAGGGATTCCGCTGTCCGAACAAGTCTTAACGCTCGAAAACTTTTTCGGCCGAAATGATTTTTCGTGCCATCTCGACTATATCGATAACAAAATCCTACGGACGAGTAAGAGTACACGTAAGCAGGCAAGGCCGACCGAGCCGAGAGACTCCTACGCCTCCGGGATACGGATACCTCACTCATCACCTTCTGCGATAAGTAACTCACGCTCGGATGAACGATTCTGTTACCGACGAACAAGTTCCGATACTCGAAATAAGGGGAAAAGAAACGCAGCTTTACAACACGACGACGGTATGTTTTGGCCTCGGCGGCCGCAAAAAACATACGCACACTACAGACAAACTGTCCCTGCAGGTTCAGACGTCATTAGGGGGAACAGCAGCACCCTCGGCATCGACTCCACCTTCGGCAGAATCCGACCCGGCCTCGGACAGCAACATGGTCGAAGGATCTCCAACTCGAAGGAAGATGTCAGCACCGTGCCTGGGCCATCTTCGCCAGGGTCTCCTCTGGGAACCCAGCCCAAGTAGACGGTCGGACCGGCCGCTCCGTAGCCTCAGCCAACTGTCCCCCGAGGACACCAGCCCGGCTCATGGCCTCGGCAGCCCGACTCCAGTGTTGGTCCCGCCAGTGGACGACTTGGCCAGGTCCCAGCCGCCACTGCAACGACTCCTCGGCCTGGGAAGTCCCCCTACTCCCGGGCCGACGAAGTTTCTTCTGCAGCCAACTCCGCCTCTGTCCATGCTGACACCGCTGCCTCCAGCTTCGGCTCATCGCAGAGCAGCCGAGGGTTCCTTCACTAAGCAAGAGAAGCCTCGAGCGGCAAGGCCGACTGAGCCGAGGGACTCCTACGCCTCCGGGATACGGATACCTCACTCGTCACCTTCCGCACAGGCCAACTCACACTTGGTTAAGCGGTCCAGCTAGCCGACAGGTGAGTCCTGGTGCACGAAATGGGGAAGAAACACGGCTTTACGCCCAAATACACAAATGTTTAGGCCCCGACAGCGGCAATGAACATACGCCGGCACTCAAGATGCCATTACAAACGGGACTCCGGTTCCGTTCTCGCGACAACGACCTCCGCCATAATGACCGTGTCAAAAAAGGTACGCCACGACGTTCGATTTCGTATCCTTTTTCGTTTCCCCTTTCTCTCTCTTGCTACAGGGACCGGGAAAGGGGATACTCCAAAAGGGATCCTTCTCAACGAAGGAAGCGGGCCTCGAGCCCTCCTACTGATCAGAGGTTCGAAGGCTGGCCCCCCGGAAGGGTTTGACAGCTGCCTCAGAGCACTCGGGCTCCGTGCCCACTATTGGTCAGAGGTTCGAAGGCTGGCCCCTCGGAAGGGTTCGACAGCCGCCTCAGGCCACTCGGGCTCCGCGCCCACTACTGATCAGGGGTTCGTAGGCTGGCCCCCCGATGGGTTCGACAGTCGCCCCAGAGCACGCAGAGTGAGGGATGACTCTGGGTACGTTCGATACATAACCAAGGCTCGGGCTACGCTCCCGAGGTACCCTAGGACATTTCCGAGACCAGTAGGAGCGATTCTGTAACGGAATCCCATCAGAGGGAGGCATCGAGCCCTCGGACCCTATCGAACGGGACCGGGTCCGGCAAATCACCTGCAGGTACTTTTGGAGCGCGCCTCTGGGTCACTAGCCGACCCTTATCGAACGGGGCACGGGCGTCCACTCGGATCACACGTTAGCAACTCACTGGAGACACCATGTTCGGCGCCCTCCAAGGGCAACGTGGCGCTTTCCCCCCTCCTCCTTGTGGAAAGGCGACGCAGGGGCGTATGAAAAAAGCCGAGTCTGCCCTTGACCGTCCTCTCGCCCTGTGCAGAGGCTCGGGGACTGCTCTCGCAAACCCGGCTCCGGCCAAACCGTTGACAGCGTCAACATACTAGCCCGAGAACTCGGAACCTGACTATGCACCCGGGCAACGACCAGTTTGCTTGAGGGAATGACCAGACCGGCCGAGGCATCATGAAAGGCATTAAGACCTCGAAGGAGTCAAACCACTCCTCTGAGGCCTCGGGGGCTACACCCGGTGGGTGCGCTCGCGTGCACCCACCGGAACAAAATGCAACCGAGAAAGGCCGGTCCCCTTGCAAAAAAGTGCGGCAAAGCCTCCAAGCGAGTACCCACACTCCCTTTGAGGCTTGGGGGCTACTGTCGGGGACCATAATTAGGGGTACCCCCAAGGCTCCTAATCTCAGCTGGTAACCCTCATCAACACAAAGCTGCAAAGGCCTGATGGGCGCAATTCCGGTCAAAGGCTCCGTCCACTCAAGGGACACGATCCCAGCCTCGAGCAGGAACGGTAGAACAAGGCAGATTCGCGCCTCGCCCGAGGGTCTCCTCAAGCAACGGACGTACCTTCGACTCGCCCGAGGCCCAATTCGGGTAGGCTTCGCGGAGAAGCAACCTTGGCTAGATCGCCTCGCCAACTGACCGGATCGCAGGAGCATTTAATGCAAGGATCACCTGACACCTTATCCTGACGCGTGCTCTCCAGTCGATAAGGCCGAAGTGACCGCAGTCACTTCACCCCTCCACTGACTGACCTGACAGGAAAACAGCGCCGCCTGTGCTGCTCCGACTGCTGTGCCACCCGCCAGGGTGAGGCTGACAGCATCCAAGTCCAGCCTCGGGCGCCATAGGAATCTTCGCCTCGCCCGACCCTAGGGCTCGGACTCCACCTCGACCCCAGACGACGGTCTCCGCCTCGCCCGACCCCAGGGCTCAGACTCCACCTCGACCCCGGACGACGGTCTCCGCCTCGCCCGACCCCCGGGCTCAGACTCAACCTCGACCTCCGGACGACGGTCTCCGCCTCACTCGACCCCCGGGCTCGGACTCAACCTCGACCTTCGGACGACGGTCTCCGCCTCGCCCGACCCCTAGGCTCGAACTCAACCTCGACCTCGGAGGAGTCACCGCCTCGCTCGGGCCGACCACGCCACAAGGGGGGCCATCATTACCCTACCCCTAGCTAGCCCAGGCTACGGGGAACAAGACCGGTGTCCCATCTGGCTCGCCCTGGTAAAACAAGTAATGATGGCACCCCGCGTGCTCCATGACAACGACGGTTCTCAGCCCCTTACGGAAGCAAGGAGACGTCAGCAAGGATTCGACAGCCCCGACAGCTGTGCTTCTACAAGGCTCAAGCGCTCCTCCGACGGCCACGACACCACATGAACAGGGCTCCAACACCTCTCCGACAGCCACGTCGACATGTACATAGGGCTCTGGCTCCTCTCTGCTAGACACGTTAGCACACTGCTACACCCCCCGTTGTACACCTGGACCCTCTCCTTACGTCTATAAAAGGAAGGTCCAGGGCCCTCGTACGAAAAAAGGTGGCCACGCGGGAGAACGGGCTGACGCGCAGTCTCACGCCCTCTCTCTCTCTCCCTCGCGAACGCTTGTAACCCCCTACTGCAAGCGCATCCGCCCTGGGCGCAGGACAACACGAGGTCGCGGGTTCCCCTCACTGTTTCCCCCCCTTGTGTCTCCGTCTCGCGCCGACCCATCTGGGCTGGGACACGCAGCGACAATTTACTCGTCGGTCCAGGGACCTCCCGGGGTCGAAACGCCGACAACCGTAGACTGTGTCTTCCTGGGTTATGCACATAATAGTGCAGCTTATAGATTTCTAGTGGTCCATTCCGAGACGAGCGAAGTCGCTGTAAACGTAATAATGGAATCTCGAGATGTGACATTCTTTGAGAGCATCTTCCCTATGCGAGATAAGGAAGTAGTAGCCCCAGATGGTCCATCTCGGACATATTCTCTGCCCTCGAGTGTCCATGACTAGACTCCAGAATTGGAGTTAAGGAGGAGTAAGAGACAAAGGACTGAAAAGTCTCTGGGTGATGATTATATTATTTATCTAGTGGATGAAGAACCACGCTCCCTCACAGAGGCATATACATCTCCGGATGCAGAGTACTGGAGGGAGGCTGTCCGTAGCGAGATGGATTCAATCATCTCGAACGGAACTTGGGAGATAACTGATCTCCCAGCTGGTTGCAAGCCTGTGGGCTACAAATGGATCTTTAGGAGGAAGAGGAGACCCGATGGTACTATTGAAAAGTACAAGGCCCGTCTTGTGGCTAAGGGTTTTACTCAAAAGAAAGAGGAGGATTATTTTGATACTTATTCTCCGGTGGCTCGATTGCCCACAATCCGTGTGCTTTTAGCGCTGGTAGCTGCTTATGAACTTCTTGTCTATCAAATGGACGTAAAGACATCATTCCTAAATGGAGAGCTGGAAGAGGAAATTTATATGCAGCAACCAGAAGGATTTTTGGTTAAAGGTCAAGAGAGCAAAGTGTGTCGCTTGATTAAATCCTTATACGGTCTTAAGCAAGCTCCCAGACAATGGCATGAGAAGTTTAATAATACTCTGACCACTGCCGGATTTTGTGTAAACGAAGCCGACAAGTGTGTGTATTATCGCTTCTCTGGGGGCAAAGGTGTCATCATGTGTTTATACGTTGATGACATATTGATATTTGGGACCGATTTGGAGGCTATCATGGAGACAAATGTATTCCTCTCCAAGAACTTTGATATGAAGGACTTGGGTGAAGCTGATGTGATATTGAACATCAAGCTAATAAAGGGTGAGGATGGGATTACTTTGTCACAATCCCATTATGTGGAAAAGGTCCTGACTCGCTTTGGACATATGGACTATAAACCAGTCACCACGCCCTATGATCCATCCTACACGCTCAGCAAACATGAAGGCGAGCCTGTGAACCAGCTACTATATTCGCAGATCATCGGATCTCTCATGTACCTGAGCAGTGCAACTAGACCAGATATCTCATATGCAGTATGTAGACTGGCTCATTATTCGGCCAGTCCAGGAGATAGACACTGGGTAGCCTTGTACAGAGTGCTTCGGTATTTGAAGGGAGTGATGAATCTTGGCATTAAATATACCAGATTTCCGTCAGTACTTGAAGGATTCAGTGATGCAAACTGGATCTCTGACTCGAATCAAATGAAGTCTACAAGTGGCTATGTGTTCACTTTAGCTGGTGGGGCCGTGTCATGGAGATCGTCTAAACAATCAGTGTCGACACGTTCCACCAAGGAGGCTGAATTAGTTGCACTTGATTCAGCAGCATTGGAGGCTGAATGGTTGAGAGACCTGTTGTCAGACCTTCCAATGCTAGCAAAGCCGATACCGGCTGTCCTAGTATACTGTGACAACACTTCTGTGTTGCTAAAAGTGAACAGTAGAAAGGACAACCAAAAATCCTCGAGGCATATCAGAAGACGACTTGATTCATGTCGGCATGCTAGAGAGACGGGTGTAATAACCGTAGATTACATCAAGTCTGAAAGGAATCTTGCTGATCCTTTCACCAAAGGACTGGCTCAAAAGCCAATCCAAGCAGCGTGCATGGGAATGGGACTCGTACCCTGTTAGCGGTTTCAACTGCGGATAACTGTCCTGTGTGACCGGAGGTCCCGAGATCCAGGCTCCAGGAAACGAAGCACTGTGGAACCAAGAGCACAAAAGACAAAGAGTCTCATTAGCTGTTGTGCTCTGTTTGTATGGCAGGTTGAGCGATATGCTCTTAATGAATCAATGCTATAAGCAGGGAAATTGTCCTACAGAATTTCCTTAATGATTTCACCTATATGATCTGACTATGGGGTCGCAGTCCGGGAGAGAATGGGGTTTTCTCTCTAGTGAGTTCATGAATAGATATTAAAGGGCATGACCGTAACGCCCTGCCCCGTAAGAGAAGCAGATAATCTGCCTAGTACTATGTGCCTTTTGTGCGAAGATTCTCACACTAGGGTTTGTGGATCAAGGCGTAGTCCTCCGCTTACTCGTGCAGGGTTGGAGTACACTGGGATAGGCTTTGGTTCAAACCTAACAAGTACCTCTGCCGAAAAGTAGTATATAAACAGTACGTGAGCTCAATGACATTGATCAGAAAATAAGAGTGAAAATGGTGGGGATTGTTATTCATTTTGTGGTTTTCCCTTTATTTTCTTTTGAGGAAATAAAGAAATGAATTAAATAAAAAAATAAGTGGCCAGCCGGACTAGGCCTTTACTAGGCCCGTAAGCCAAGCAGCCCAGCCGGCTGGGAAAACCCTAGGAGACCGCACTGCCTCTTGCAGAGACCGCAGGGAGAGAGAGCGAAGCGAGCGGAGCGGCGGCGACTATGGTCGAACGACTTCTCCAAGTCCTTCGGCGAGATTGCCAGCGCTGATGCTCATCCGTTTTGCCTCCTCCTCCCCTTCTCGGCTCCTTAAAAGGCATGAGCTGAAAATCCCCTGGGGCTTCACCCTCGAAACGTGAGGTTATCTGTTATCTCTTTCTTCCACAATTTCAGTCCCGATTTTGGATCGATTCGTTCGTTCCTGGTGTTCTTGTGTTGAGCGAGCCATTGGTAACTGGAAATTGGGAGAAAGAGGAGCTGCGCTCGTGGATTTCTAGCGCGCTGTTACTGTATTTCAGCGCCAGTGCGGTGCCGTTCTGCTCTGATTATTGTCCACCGTGGCCTGGTGCTTGGGCTCCCTGCTGCGCGGTGTTCCTCTTCTCGGGCTGGTGCCGTGGACGTCTCCTTCGGCTCCGGCAGCGGCTCTAGTATCTCCGTCAACCTCCCGCCATGCAGGCCCGGACGTGGGCGGCGGAATTGGTTTTTTAGGACAAAACATTGTGTTCGCTGAGCTGGTCTTCCCACGTAGACAATCTACGTGCTGTGAGTTGTCCGTTGCTTCACTCTATTTACTATTTAATTTTGTGCAATCTGCTAGTATTAAATACTTGGGTGTGATTGCACTATTGTGGGCGGATTTAATTGCTCAATGATGATAGCGGTGTAGTGAGACGACGTGACAGTCTGGGTTTTAGTGTGTTGTTATTTTCAGCATTGATATTATTTGTGCCTAATTATATCTATATTTGTTGAGGTTGTTTACATGTGTTAAATTCTGTTATTTTATTAAGTACACAGCTCCTTACTATTAGTATTCATGCTTGATTTCTAGGCTCATAATATTTGATTTAAAACCCTGATTTGGTGAGATAGGACTGTCACGTTAGTCAAGGATCTTTGATCACCCTTTAGCGTTGGAGGGCTGTCTAGTGCAGCAACCCGCTATTTTGAGAGCAACATTTTAAGATAAACTATCATGTTTATGTGTTTAATCTGCCTTCTTCATCTACAAGCCATGTTTAATCATATAATGGACTTGAGTAGCTATATTTCATGTTTTCGTATACTGGAATTGCTACTGTTCATTGCTGTTATAATTACATATGACATTTATCTGAGTTATATTCCTGTTTTATTCAAAATTAAAATATTTAATATAATTAAATATATAGAAAGCATGTCACTTATTTCTATAAATTTACAACACATATATGGTTGAAAACACAAGACTTTGATGTATATAAATATATGATATAATTTAATTATATGTTGCTTTCAATATATATATATATATATATATATAGGACAGGTATAACGGGAGCCCTGGGCTTCAGATATTAAAGGAAGCTGTCGGCGTTCCGAGACCGGGGGGTCCCCGAGCCGACGAGTGAGAGTGCCGCGTGCCCCAGCCCAGATGGGTCGAGCGCGTGGAGCGAGCGCGAAGGGGGGAACAGAGAGAGAGAGAGAGAGAGTCGGTGGCCGGAGCCGGGTCGTGAGGGAGTCGGAGAAATTCCCGCGGCCTTCGTGTTCGTCCCGCGCCCAGGTCGGGTGCGCTTGCAGTAGGGGGTTACAAGCGTCCGCACGAGGTGAGGGGAGAGAGCGGCCCTGAGAGAGAGCGCCTGCCCCTGCCCTTCGTCCTCGCGAGGCCAACCTTCTCTAAGAAGGCCCTGGCCCTTCCTTTTATAGTCGTAAGGAGAGGGTCCAGGTGTACAAGATGGGGGTGTAGCAAGGTGCTACGTGTCTAGCGGGGGAGAGCTAGCGCCCTATGTACATGCCCAGGTGGCAGCCGGAGAGATCGTGGCACCCTGTTGGTGTGGCGTCGTGGCTGTTGGAGGAGTAACGGAGCCGGACGGGGGGACAGCTGTCGAGGTGGCTGGGTCCTTGCTGACGTTCTCCTGCTTTCGTAAGGGAGCTGGGAGCCGCCGTCGTCATGATCTAGCGGGGCGCCATCATGGCCTATCTGACATAGCTGGCCAGATGGGACGCCGGTCTTGTTCTCTGCGACCCAAGTCGGCTCAGGGCAGGGTGATGATGACGCTTTCTGTTGACGTGGCGGTCTCGTGTCCTAGGTCGGGCGTCGTGGAGGCTCCTCCGAGGCTGAGGCTGAGTCCGTCCTGCAAGACAGAGACAGAGTCCGAGCCCGGGGTCGGGCGAGGCGGAGGTTATTCGGCAGAGGCCGAAGCGGAGTCCGAGCCCTGGGTCGGGCGAGGCGGAGGTCGCCGTCTTCCGGGGCCTTAGCCCGAGTCCGAGCCCTGGGTCGGGCGGAGCGGAGTTCGCCGTCTTCCGAGGCCTTAGCCTGAGTCCGAGCCCTGGGTCGGGCGGAGCGGAGTTCGCCGTCTTCCGGGGCCTTAGCCCGAGTCCGAGCCCTGGGTCGGGCGGAGCGGAGTTCGCCGTCTTCCGGGGCCTTAGCCCGAGTCCGAGCCCTGGGTCGGGCGGAGCGGAGTTCGCCGTCTTCCGGGGCCTTAGCCCGAGTCCGAGCCCTGGGTCGGGCGGAGCGGAGTTCGCCGTCTTCCGGGGCCTTATCCCGAGTCCGAGCCCTGGGTCGGGCGGAGCGGAGTTCGCCGTCTTCCGGGGCCTTGGCCCGAGTCCGAGCCCTGGGTCGGGCGGAGTCTCCTATGGCACCACTGGCGGAGTCTGGTCGCCCGTTGGTCTTACCTTTTGCGTAAAACGCCCCGGTGACTCGGTCGGTTGGTGCGGTGATTTAGTCAGGGTTTCTCCTTATCGGAGGCGGGGCCTAGGGCGAGCCGGAGATGCGTCTGCCGTGAAAGAGGAGACCTCAGGCGAGACGGAGTCATCTTAGGGTCGGCTGCCCTCGCCCGAGGCTAGGCTCGGGCGTGGCGAGGTCAAGTCACTCGTATGGACTGATCCCTGACTTAATCAAACCCATCAGGCCTTTGCAGCTTTATGCTGATGGGGGTTACCAGCTGAGAATTAGGTGTCTTGAGGGTACCCCTAATTATGGTCCCCGACAGTAGCCCCCGAGCCTCGAAGAGAGTGTTAACACTCGCTTGGAGGCTTGCATCGCACTTTTTTGCAAGGGGACCAGCCTTTCTCGGAGGTACTTTGTTCCGGTGGGTGCGCGCGAGCGCCCCCGCCGGGTGTAGCCCCCGAGGCCTCGGAGGAGTGGTTTCACTCCTTCGAGGTCTTAATGCCTTGCGCAATGCTTCGGCTGGTCTGGCGGTTCCCTCATGCGAGCAGGGCGTAACCCAGGTGCGCTGTCGGGGCCCAAGTTCTCGGGCTGGTATGTTGACGCTGTCAACGGTTCGGCCGGAGCCGGGTTTGCGAGAGCAGCCCCCGAGCCCTCGCACGGAGCGAGAGGACGATCAGGGACAGACTCGACTTTTTATATACGCCCCTACGTCGCCTTTCCGCAAGGAGGAGGGGGGGAGTGCGCCATGTTACCCTCGATGGGCACCGAACATGGTGTCTCCGGTGAGCTGCGATCGGGTAATCCGAGTGGACGTCCGTGCCCCGTTCGTTGGGGGTCGGCTAGGGGCCCGGAGGCACGCCCAAAAGTACCTGCGGGTGATCTGCCGGACCCGGTCCCCTGGCGACGGGGTCCGAGGGCTCGTTGCCTCCCTCCGATGGGATTCCGTTACAGAGTCGTTCCCGCTGGTCTCGGAAATGTCCTAGGGTACCTCGGGAGCGCAGCCCGAGCCTTGGTTATGTATCGAACGTACCCCTGGTCATCCCTCGCTCGGCGTCTGAGGCGGCTGTGAACCCTTCGACAGGCCAGCCTTCGAACCCCTGATCAGTAGGGGGCACGGAGCCCGAGTAGCCTGAGGCGGTCGTGGAACCTTTCGGGGGCCGACCTTCGAACCCCTGACCAGTAGTGGGTGTCGGGCCCACGCGATCTGAGGCGGCTGTTGAACCCTTCGGAGGGCCAGCCTTCGAACCCCTGATCAGTAGGGAGGCTCGGAGCCTAGTTCCTTCACGGGGAAGGATCCCTTTGGGGTTATCCCCCTTCTCGGTCCCTGTTGCAAGAGATAGAGAAAGAAGGAAAAGGGAAATGGGTTCGAAATTGAACGTCGTGGCGTACCTTTTTCGGCGTGGTCGTTTTGGCGAAGGCGAAACGTCACCAGCCGCTCCCGCTCGTAGCGCTGTCCGTCGAGCCGCGGAGTTAATGCGCCGGGGTGAGTAGTTGGCGAGGTTGCCGTTGCGCGTGCGCGAGCCATTCGAGGTACGGGTCACGGACGCGTCGTCTTCACGCCGTGAGAGGGGGTTCTCTTGCTGCCTCCGGATGGGACGTGAGCCTGGCCGATGGCGTGACTGCTGCCCTCGCGCGCCTGCCACCGTCATCACTGCCGGCCCATTTTTGACCGCGTTTGACCGCCGCGCCAGGCTGGCGCCGCTGGATCGCAGGCTGGGCGGCCTCGAGTCGCGGTATCGGTTCCGCAATCGAGGAGGTGCGGTGGTGGAGCGAGAGGCGCGGCGGTCCGCATGCAGCGCCCGGCGCGCCAGTTGAACGACGCGTGGGCTTGAGCCGTCGCGCTGGCCTGTCAGGAGTCGGAGAGGCGCGTCCACTTGGCGCGGTTGCATGCCGCCTGCATGGCCGCTCGCCCCTTTTGCCCGTTGGTCTGGGCAAAAGTGGAGGGTTACTTGTAACCGCTGGGCGGTTGCGTGCGTCGTGCGCGGCGGTTCGGCTTTCTCTGCTTGGAGTCAGTCTGCATGACAGGCGGGCCCCAGCCCCCGCGTCGCAGGGGGGGACTTTGGAGGCGTGTTGGAGAAAACTCCGCCCGTGACGGTTGAGGGCGCAAGCAAGGGGAGTTGCCTTTAAAAGGAGGGCGACCCTCTTCGCGAGGTAACCATGTCTCCTACCTCCCTTATGCATTGCGTCTTTCCATCTTCCGAGCCCCCGGATGGGGGGAAACCGCCGTCTTTTCGCTCCATCGCCGGAGGGACGCAACTCTGTGGGAGGTGGTACCTTTCAGCCATCGTTCGGCTTCAAGGATTTTCATCACACAGCCCAGCGGCTTCCCTCCGCCGGTGGCCACCCAAGGTAGTGGCCTCCAGCTCCCGAATGGGGAGGGGCAAACCGGGCTGTGGTCTTGGCCCCGCCCTCAGTGTTGAGGGTGTTCGTCATCCTCGCCGGGGCGGGGAGCGAGGCGAGCCGGGGCCCCACCTCCTACGCGGGTCGGCGGGCCACCTCATTTTCCAGCTTCTGGTGGTGGCAATCGCCTTTTAGCCCCATGGCGGAGACATCCTCCAGCCATGCCGGGGAAGGAGAACTGCTGCTGCCCAGCTAGGATGCAACATTCCGCCTTCCTCCTCGCATTCGCGGCGAGGGCGGCTGCGAGGATCTGCCGGGGTGATTAGGGGTGTCCCGCGTTTGCTGGTGATTCGCCCGGAGCTTGTTGCTCCACGGGCTTCCCAGGCGGGGAGGTTGTCCGTACCCGCGGGGACGGAATCGGAGTTCCGTTTGTGATGGCACTTCGAGTGCCGGGGTTTTTGTTCATTTCGGCTTTTGGGGCCTGAACATGTATGTAACTCCGGCACAGAGCCGTGTTTTTTCCCCATTTCTGAGCAATAAGACTTGCCTGTCGATTGTCTGAATCGCTTCACCAAGCATGAGTCGCCCCGTGTCCAGGTGACGAGTGAGGTATCCGTATCCCGGAGGCGTAGGAATCCCTCGGCTCGGTCGGACCTGTTGTCCGAGGCTCCTCTAGCTTAGTTAAAGAGACCCCTCGGCCGCTCTTCGACGAGCCGAGGCCAGGGGTAGCGATATCAGCACAAGCAGAGGCGTTGTTGGCTCGGAAATGGAACCTGGTCGGCCGGAGCCTAGCCGAGTTGTCTGTCGGCAGGATCGACGTCGGAGCTGATTAGCCGAGGCCTCGGACCGAGCTGGCGCCCTTGGAAGGTGGTCGGCCGAGGCCCCGGAGGTGGCCGGCCGAGCCGTCTGCTCGGGCCGGGTCCTCGGGGAAGTCTCTGGCAGAGAATGCTCGAGCGAGGTGACGACATCGTCCTTCGGAGCGGAGGCCCTCAGGCCGCGTCGCCGCCCGAGGCTAGGTCGGGCCTTGCCGAAGGTGCTGCTGATGCCGAGGGTGTCGTCGCCCTCTTCCAGTGTCAAGATCCGTGCCTGCAGGGTCAGATCGTCTTGTAGCGTGGGCCTTGTGCGGCCGTTGAGGCCAGAACACACACCCTTGTCGCGTTATAAAGCTGTGTCTCTTTTCCTCTTGTTTCGAGTATCTGGACTTTTTGTCGGTAGCAGGGATGTTAGTGCGAGCAAGAGTTGCTTCTCGCGGGAGGTGATGAGTGAGGTATCCGTATCCCGGAGGCGTGGGAGTCCCTCGGCTCGGTCGGCCTCGCCGCTTACGCGTACTTTTACCCATCCATGAGGCCCTGTCACTGACTCGGTCGAGAAGGCTCGAAGAACCTGCTTCAACAGAAGAGCTTCCGTACGTAAAGACTCATTCGATCCGCGGAGTCACTTTATCCGAGCGCGAGTTACTTATCGCAGAAGGTGATGAGTGAGGTATCCGTATCCCGGAGGCGTAGGAGTCCCTCGGCTCGGTCAGCCTTGACTGCTTACGTGTACCCCGTCGTTTCCAGGACCCACTTTCCGAAGTAGTCAAAAAGCACGAAAGATGTTCTGGTGAAAGAGGTTTTTTGTTCGAGGAAAATTTTGACGCAGAGGGGGTTAACCCCCTTTTAGCCCCCGAGGGAGGGTCGGGCTCTGCCGAGGCGAGGCCGACCCTTCCTTGTTGACTAAACTTTGCATGGGTGCGAGGTATATGAACAACTTGGAAACATCTTAAGGGTAGAAGCGACGTAGCTGTTGGATGTTCCAAGCGTTGCCGTAGACCTCGCCTTGACTGTTGGCCAGCTTGTACGTTCCGGGTTTCAGAACTTTGGCGATGATGAACGGCCCCTCCCAGGGGGGCGTGAGCTTGTGCCTCCCTCGGGCGTCTTGCCGCAGCCGAAGCACCAGATCGCCCACCTGGAGTTCTCGGGGTCGGACCCCTCGGGCGTGGTAGCGTCGCAGGGACTGCTGATACCGCGCCGAGTGTAGTAAGGCCCTGTCCCGAGCCTCGTCCAGCTGGTCCAGCGAGTCTTCTCGGCTGGCTTGGTTGCTTTCTTCGTTGTAAGCCCTCGTCCTCGGGGAGCCGTATTCCAGGTCCGTGGGCAGGATTGCCTCGGCCCCGTAGACCAGGAAGAACGGCGTGAAACCCGTGGCTCGGCTTGGAGTCGTCCTCAGGCTCCAGACCACCGAGGGGAGTTCCTTCATCCATCGCTTGCCGAACTTGTTGAGGTTGTTGTAAATCCGAGGCTTGAGCCCTTGTAGAATCATGCCATTGGCACGTTCCACTTGCCCATTCGACATGGGGTGAGCTACGGCGGCCCAGTCCACCCAGATGTTGTGATCTTCGCAAAAATCCAAGAATTTTTTGCCGGTGAACTGGGTGCCATTGTCGGTGATGATGGAGTTCGGGACCCCGAAGCGATGGATGACGCTGGTGAAGAACGCCACCGCCTGCTCGGACCTGATGCTGTTTAGGGGTCGGACCTCGATCCACTTGGAGAATTTGTCGATGGCGACCAGCAGGTGCGTGTAGCCCCCGGGCGCCTTCTGCAGTGGGCCGACGAGGTCCAGACCCCACACAGCGAAGGGCCAGGTGATGGGTATCGTCTGCAGAGCCTGAGCGGGCAGGTGGGTCTGCTTCGCATAGAATTGGCACCCTTCGCAGGCGCGGACAATTCTAGTGGCATCAGCCACCGCCGTTGGCCAGTAGAAGCCCTGGCGGAAAGCATTCCCAACGAGGGTTCGAGGTGCTGCATGATGACCGCAAGCCCCCGAGTGTATTTCCTGCAGGAGGTCCTGACCCTCGGCGATGGAGATGCATCGCTGGAGGATGCCCGAGGGGCTGCGGTGGTAGAGCTCCTTCTCATCGCCCAGCAGGACGAACGATTTTGCCCGTCGCGCTACCCGCCGAGCCTCGGCTCGGTCGAGGGGCAGTTCTCCTCGGCGGAGATACTGCAGGTACGGGGTTTTCCAGTCTTGATCTGGCGCGACCCCGTTCTGCTCCTCCTCGATGTGCAGCGCTTCGCCCTTGGGCTCCGAGGGTTCCTCGGGTTGAACCGAGGATGGCTCGGGATGGGCCGAGGTTACCTCGGACGAGGCCGAGGGTGCCTCGGGCTCGGGCGTGTCGCCTATCTTGACGGAGGGTTGGTGCAGATCCCGGGCGAAGACGTCTGGGGGAACCGTCGTTCGCCCCGAGGCTATCTTCGCCAGCTCGTCCGCAGTCTCGTTGTAGCGCCGGGCGATGTGGTTAAGCTCGAGCCCGTAGAACTTGTCTTCCAGGCGTCGAACCTCTTCACAGTAGGCCTCCATCTTCGGATCGCGGCAGTGGGAGTTCTTCATGACTTGGTCGATGACGAGCTGCGAGTCGCCGCGCGCGTCGAGGCGTCGGACCCCTAGTTCGATGGCGATTCGCAACCCGTTGATCAGAGCCCCGTACTCAGCCACATTGTTGGACGCCGGGAAATGGAGGCGGAGCACATAGCGCAGGTGTTTTCCGAGGGGCGAGACGAAAAGCAGGCCCGCGCCAGCTCCCGTCTTCATCAGCGACCCGTCGAAAAACATGGTCCAGAGCTCTGGCTGGATCGGAGCCGTTGGCAACTGGGTATCGACCCATTCGGCTACGAAATCCGCCAGTACCTGGGACTTGATGGCCTTCCGAGGGGCGAACGAGATCGCCTCGCCCATGATTTCCACTGCCCACTTCGCGATCCGTCCCGAGGCTTCTCGGCACTGGATGATCTCCCCCAGGGGGAAGGATGACACCACAGTCACCGGATGGGACTCGAAGTAATGTCGCAGCTTTCGCCTCGTCAGGATCACAGCGTATAGCAGCTTCTGGACTTGTGGGTAGCGGATCTTGGTCTCGGACAGTACTTCGCTGACGAAGTAAACTGGCCTCTGAACGGGCAAAGCATGCCCCTCTTCCTGCCTTTCGACCACGATCGTGGCGCTGACCACCTGAGTGGTTGCGGCGACGTAGACCAGGAGGGTTTCTCCATCAGTTGGGGGTACCAAGATGGGCGCCTGTGTGAGGAGTGCCTTCAGGCTCCCGAGGGCTTCCTCGGCCTCGGGAGTCCAAGTGAAGCACTCGGCCTTCCTTAAGAGGCGGTACAGGGGCAGGCCTCTTTCGCCGAGGCGCGAGATGAAACGGCTCAAGGCCGCGAGGCATCCCATGACCCTCTGTACGCCTTTTAAGTCTTTGATGGGCCCCATGTTTGTGATCGCTGCGATCTTCTCCGGGTTGGCTTCGATGCCCCGCTCGGAGACGATGAATCCCAAGAGCATGCCTCGGGGCACCCCGAAGACGCACTTCTCGGGATTGAGCTTGACGCCCTTCGCCTTGAGACACAGGAATGTCAGTTCGAGGTCGGAGAGAAGGTCGGAGGCTTTCCTCGTCTTGACTACGATGTCATCGACGTAGGCCTCGACTGTGCGACCAATGTGTTCGCCGAACACATGGTTCATGCACCGCTGGTACGTTGCACCCGCGTTCCTCAAACCGAACGGCATTGTGATGTAACAATACATGCCGAAGGGCGTGATGAAAGAAGTCGCGAGCTGGTCGGACTCTTTCATCTTGATTTGATGATACCCTGAGTAAGCATCGAGGAAAGACAGGGTTTCGCACCCTGCAGTGGAGTCCACGATTTGATCGATGCGAGGTAGAGGGTAGGGGACCTTCGGACATGCTTTGTTGAGACCAGTGTAGTCTACACACATCCGCCACTTCCCCCCTTTTTTCCTCACAAGCACAGGGTTGGCAAGCCATTCGGGATGGAATACCTCTTTAATAAACCCTGCTGCCATCAGCTTGTGGACCTCCTCGCCTATCACTCTGCGCCTTTCCTCGTCGAATCGGCGCAGAGGTTGTCTGACCGGTCGGGCCCCGGCCCGAATATCCAGCGAGCGCTCGGCGACTTCCCTCGGTATGCCGGGCATGTCCGAGGGACTCCACGCGAAAACGTCGGCGTTTGCGCGGAGAAAGTCGACGAGCACTGCTTCCTATTTGGGGTCGAGCCCGGAACCGACCCGGATCTGCCTGGAGGCGTCGCCACTGGGGTCGAGAGGGACGGCCTTAACCGTCTCCGCTGGCTCGAAGTTGCCGGCATGCCGCTTCACGTCCGGCACCTCTCGGGAGAGGCTTTCCAGGTCGGCAATGAGGGCCTCGGACTCGGCGAGGGCCTCGGCGTACTCCACGCACTCCACATCGCATTCGAAGGCGTGTTTGTACGTGGGGCCGACAGTGATGACCCCGTTGGGGCCCGGCATCTTGAGCTTCAGGTAGGTGTAGTTGGGGATGGCCATGAACTTCGCGTAGCATGGCCTTCCCAACACTGCGTGGTAGGTTCCTCGGAACCCGACCACCTCGAACGTCAAAGTCTCCCTTCGGAAGTTGGAGGGTGTTCCGAAGCAGACAGGGAGGTCGAGCTGTCCGAGGGGCTGGACGCGCTTCCCGGGAATGATCCCGTGGAATGGCGCAGCGCCTGCTCGGACAGACGACAGGTCGACGCGCAGGAGCCTGAGGGTCTCGGCGTAGATGATGTTGAGGCAGCTGCCTCCATCCATCAGGACCTTGGTGAGCCTGACGTCGCCGATGACGGGATCGACGACGAGCGGGTACTTCCCCGGGCTCGGCACGTGGTCGGGGTGGTCGTCTCGGTCGAAGGTGATGGGCTTGTCGGACCAGTCTAGGTAGACTGGCGCCGCCACCTTCACCGAGCAGACCTCCCGACGCTCTTGCTTACGATGCCGAGCCGAGGCGTTTGCCGCATGCCCTCCGTAGATCATGAAGCAATCGCGGACCTCTGGAAACTCTCCTGCTTGGCGATCCTCCCTTTTGTCGTCGTCGTGAGCCTTGCCACCCTCTGCGGGTGGCCCGGCCCGATGGAAGTGACGCCGAAGCATGACGCACTCTTCGAGAGTATGCTTGACGGGCCCCTGATGGTAGGGGCACGTCTCCTTGAGTGCCTTGTCGAAGAGATTAGCACCTCCGGGGGGCTTCCGAGGGTTCTTGCGCTCGGCGGCGGCGACAAGGTCTGCATCGGGAACGTCGCGTTTCGCTTGCGACTTCCTCCTGCCTCTCTTCTTGGCGCCGCGCGGAGTAGACGCCTCGGGAGCATCTTCCGACGGGCGGTCCTGGGGCTGCTTGTCCTTTCGGAAGATGGCCTCCACCGCCTCCTGGCCGGAGGCGAACTTGGTGGCGATGTCCATCAGCTCGCTTGCCCTGGTGGGGGTCTTGCGACCCAGCTTGCTCACCAGGTCGCGGCAGGTGGTGCCGGCGAGGAACGCGCCGATGACATCGGAGTCGGTGATGTTGGGCAGCTCGGTGCGCTGCTTCGAGAACCGCCGGATGTAGTCCCGAAGGGACTCTCCCGGTAGTTGCCGACAGCTTCGGAGGTCCCAGGAATTCCCGGGGCGCACGTACGTGCCCTGGAAGTTCCCGGCGAAAGCCTGGACCAAATCCTCCCAGCTGGAAATCTGCCCCGGGGGCAGGTGCTCCAACCAGGCACGAGCGGTGTCGGAGAGAAACAGGGGGAGGTTTCGGATGATGAGGTTGTCATCGTCCGTCCCACCCAGCTGACAGGCCAGGCGGTAGTCCGCAAGCCACAATTCCGGTCTCGTTTCCCCCGAGTACTTCGTGATAGTAGTCGGGGGTCGGAATCGGGGCGGAAGCGGCGCCCGCCGAATGGCTCGGCTAAAGACCTGCGGACCGGGTGGTTCGGGCGAGGGACTTCGATCCTCCCCGCTGTCGTAACGTCCCCCACGCCTGGGGTGGTAGCCTCGGCGCACCCTTTCGTCGAGGCGTGCTCGACGGTCGCGATGAGGGTGCTCGACGCCGAGGTGGCCCGGGGCCGCAGGCGCGGTGGTGCGCGTGCGCCCGGTGAAGGCCGAGGCTTCCCGCGTGAGTCGGGAAGTCGCGGCACGAGGTTCCGAGGGGTATCCCTGCCTGCGGGAGGCAGAGCTCTCGGCCCGCCGGGCCGCAGCGCCTTCCAGGAGATGCTTGAGTTCTCCCTGGATTCGCCGACCCTCGGTGGTTGATGACTCCGGCATCGCGCGGAGGAGCATTGCTGCAGCGACCAGGTCCTGGCCAGTCCCGCCGGACGCGGGTGGCGGTTTGTCCCTGGCATCGTTGGCGATGCGGTGCTGGAGACCTTGGGGCAGGTGACGTATTCC
Source organism: Zea luxurians (assembly GCA_029449295.1). NCBI lineage: Eukaryota > Viridiplantae > Streptophyta > Magnoliopsida > Poales > Poaceae > Zea > Zea luxurians. The sequence goes on from JAOPSE010000035.1 coordinate 16,615,306, forward strand.
TCCGACCGGGGGTTGGCTCACCCATGCCTGCCCGATGTTCTGGCGGATTGCCTCGAGCGCTCCTGCTCCTTCATCGAACCCGGCCTGCGCCCCGCGGACTTGCTCGAGCTGTGGGTCGTGACCCCCCGCCGGAACGGGGACCACAGCTAGCTCCCGCGGGATGTCGGCGCGAGGCGCTGGCCTAGGGGGATCACCATCCTCCGGCATGCCGAGACAGCCGCCTCCGGAGGGATCCCCTAGCTCGATGTGGAAACATTCGCGACTCGGGCCGCAGTCCTTGTCGCCAAGGCTGCGGCTGCCGTCGGAACAGTCGGAGAGGCAGTAGTCACATGCGGTCATAAAGTCCCGCATGGCACTAGGGTTGCCAGATCCGGAGAAATCCCAGCAGATGCTGGGGTCGTCATCTTCCTCGGACCCAGAGGGTCCGTAGGTCGAGACACCCGTCAATCGGTCCCAAGGCGACCGCACAGGAAACCCCAGAGAGGTTGCACTCGCCTCAATGTGAGTGCCCGCCAAAGCGAAGTCGCCAGGCGGGCTGAGGCCGAGTCGAAATAACGAAAGATGGGGAGCAGTCGGTACCTTTTTGTCGACGAGGAGCGATGAAGTCGTGTCGGGGGCTGACCGCGCCGTCGTCTTGGGTACGAGGGCGACGTCCTGCAGGCCCTCCGTGAGCGTGCTGGCGTCGTCCACCTGCTCGGGGTCGACGTGTTGCGGGGGGATGGCGCTCGCGTTTGCCTCGAACGCGAGGGCGACGCTTGGCGTGTCCTCCGCTGGGGCGCCGGGGATGTCGATTTGCTCGACAGCCGTCGGAGCGCGGCCTCCCGCTCGGCCCCGGTTGCCCCTCCTCCTCCTCCTCCGATGGCGAGGGAGAGGATGAGGCGAGCTCGAATGTTGTCCTTCCCCAACGCGGGAAAGACGTCGTCGATTCCGCCGCCGGCGGGCGGGCTGTCCGCCACCAATGTCGTCGTCGCGCGGCGGTGGAAGGAGTATCATGTCGTAGTCGCCATCGAGAGACATGAACTCGAGGTTCCCGAAACGGAGCACCGTCCCGGGTTGAAGAGGTTGTTGGGGACTGCCCATCTGGAGCTTGACGGGAAATCGAACGTCAACACGCAGCGTGCCCCCTACCTGGCGCGCCAACTGTCGGCGTTCCGAGACCGCGGGGTCCCCGAGCCGACGAGTGAGAGTGCCGCGTGCCCCAGCCCAGATGGGTCGAGCGCGTGGAGCGAGCGCGAAGGGGGGAACAGAGAGAGAGAGAGAGAGTCGGTGGCCGGAGCCGGGTCGTGAGGGAGTCGGAGAAATTCCCGCGGCCTTCGTGTTCGTCCCGCGCCCAGGTCGGGTGCGCTTGCAGTAGGGGGTTACAAGCGTCCGCACGAGGTGAGGGGAGAGAGCGGCCCTGAGAGAGAGCGCCTGCCCCTGCCCTTCGTCCTCGCGAGGCCAACCTTCTCTAAGAAGGCCCTGGCCCTTCCTTTTATAGTCGTAAGGAGAGGGTCCAGGTGTACAAGATGGGGGTGTAGCAAGGTGCTACGTGTCTAGCGGGGGAGAGCTAGCGCCCTATGTACATGCCCAGGTGGCAGCCGGAGAGATCGTGGCACCCTGTTGGTGTGGCGTCGTGGCTGTTGGAGGAGTAACGGAGCCGGACGGGGGGACAGCTGTCGAGGTGGCTGGGTCCTTGCTGACGTTCTCCTGCTTTCGTAAGGGAGCTGGGAGCCGCCGTCGTCATGATCTAGCGGGGCGCCATCATGGCCTATCTGACATAGCTGGCCAGATGGGACGCCGGTCTTGTTCTCTGCGACCCAAGTCGGCTCAGGGCAGGGTGATGATGACGCTTTCTGTTGACGTGGCGGTCTCGTGTCCTAGGTCGGGCGTCGTGGAGGCTCCTCCGAGGCTGAGGCTGAGTCCGTCCTGCAAGACAGAGACAGAGTCCGAGCCCGGGGTCGGGCGAGGCGGAGGTTATTCGGCAGAGGCCGAAGCGGAGTCCGAGCCCTGGGTCGGGCGAGGCGGAGGTCGTCGTCTTCCGGGGCCTTAGCCCGAGTCCGAGCCCTGGGTCGGGCGGAGCGGAGTTCGCCGTCTTCCGAGGCCTTAGCCTGAGTCCGAGCCCTGGGTCGGGCAGAGCGGAGTTCGCCGTCTTCCGGGGCCTTAGCCCGAGTCCGAGCCCTGGGTCGGGCGGAGCGGAGTTCGCCGTCTTCCGGGGCCTTAGCCCGAGTCCGAGCCCTGGGTCGGGCGGAGCGGAGTTCGCCGTCTTCCGGGGCCTTAGCCCGAGTCCGAGCCCTGGGTCGGGCGGAGCGGAGTTCGCCGTCTTCCGGGGCCTTAGCCCGAGTCCGAGCCCTGGGTCGGGCGGAGCGGAGTTCGCCGTCTTCCGGGGCCTTGGCCCGAGTCCGAGCCCTGGGTCGGGCGGAGTCTCCTATGGCACCACTGGCGGAGTCTGGTCGCCCGTCGGTCTTACCTTTTGCGTAAAACGCCCCGGTGACTCGGTCGGTTGGTGCGGTGATTTAGTCAGGGTTTCTCCTTATCGGAGGCGGGGCCTAGGGCGAGCCGGAGATGCGTCTGCCGTGAAAGAGGAGACCTCAGGCGAGACGGAGTCATCTTAGGGTCGGCTGCCCTCGCCCGAGGCTAGGCTCGGGCGTGGCGAGGTCAAGTCACTCGTATGGACTGATCCCTGACTTAATCAAACCCATCAGGCCTTTGCAGCTTTATGCTGATGGGGGTTACCAGCTGAGAATTAGGCGTCTTGAGGGTACCCCTAATTATGGTCCCCGACAGAAGCCCAGGTCGGTCCCGAGGTCTGGTCCGTTGGTACAGGCGCGCCTGTGTTTAACGTAGCGCTGAGAGGCGGCATGCAGGAGTCACGGCGCCGTTACGCGGTTGTTTGAATGGCTAGGCGGTAAACAGAAGGGAAAGGCGCGAAATTAAAGGGATCAGTTTCCACATGCAAACGTGATTACTGGGATACGTGGGCGCGTAAATTATGGATCTTGCATGGTAAGTAATGTGCGGAAGGTAAAAAAACATGAAGCATAAAATGTTGAAATATATGGCATAAAACCAAAGCGGCATAATAGATGCATAAACTTTATATACCGAATGGCGTAAAACGTTGTGTCATTTTGTGTAAATTTTATATTATGAATTTTAGTTTGACAAAGACGTCGCTATAATATCGCGACGGTTTCCGAAATAATGGGGAGACCCTGTAAACGTGGATGCGGTTACTTTTATAGTATCCTAGATTTACTTTCATTCGGAAAAAAGGACCACTAAGACTGCATAACTAATCGGAGTTGGAGATGGCCGGCTCTGGAGGGTCGCCAACGATGGAAGGAGATGGCGTTCGTCTTGATCCAGAGACAGAGGGAGGAGTTGGAGGTAACTCACTGGTGACACCACCGCCTGCTCTAATGGGTCCTGCGATCGCCGAGATGAGCATAGGGGAAGAAGGAGAACAAAGGGTTCGACCTCCTATGTCCAATATTAGCTCCAGGGAGATGGATACGCCACAGATACTGCGTTCACATGTAAGTCCAGTCGCTGTATTTGATTATCGATTGATTACATTGTTGTGAACATATTCAATGGTACAAACAACAATGACAATGAAATAGCAGGCAAAAAACATTGATCCAACTATAGTGCCAACGGTAGGGATGACTTTCAAGGATGTTGATGATGCATATAAATTCTATAAAAGGTATGCATATGAAGTTGGATTTCCACTGAAGAAATACAGAGAGAAGACATTCAGTAAGTGGATAAATTGTTCACATGAAGGTAAAAGTGCAGCAAAATCAAATGATACACCTAGGATGAGGAATAGATCATCGGGGCGTACACAATGCAAAGCTGGAATAAAATTAAAAAAAAATATATGATGATGAAAACAAAATGGTTGTAGCTACAAAAATTGAACTGGTAAACTTGGAGCATAACCATGAGTTCATAACTGACGAAGCAGAGAAACAACATTTACGTTGCAACAAAATTAGGGATGCTGAGTACATAAATTTTGTGGATGCAATGCATGATAGCCGAGTGCCGCAGCATTGCATAGTTGATTTCATATCAGAAATGCATGATGGGCCGGAGAACGTACCGGTAACTGCTCAAGATCTGAAAAATATGTAAGCAATACTTTTTTGTTACATGTGTATATATCAGTAGCCAGGAATTTTACTATAGTAAATGTGTGTGTAACAATTTTTTGTTCAAACAAATGTAGGAGAGCAGCCAGGAGAAGAAAAAATTGCTCAAATGATGTAGCCAAACTTTTGGCTTTCTTTAGAGAATGCAAAAAACAGAATCCACAATTTTTTTGTGATTTCCAGCTAGACGATGATGGGAAAATAGTTAGTATTTTTTGGTCACACGCAAGCATGCAGGGGGAATACGCAGATTATGGTGATGCTGTGACATTTGATATAACTCACAAGACAAATATATATGATAAACCACTGGGCATGTTTGTTGGAGCTAACAGCCATCTGCAGTGTACAGTGTTTGGATTTGTTTTGTTGGGAGATGAAACAGTACAGACTTTTGAATGGGCTTTCAATTCATTCAAAACATGTATGGGAGGCGAGGGTCCAAGAGTTATGCTTACAGGTATGTGATATATAAATTTGTTATGCAAAACAATGAATTAATTTATTGTGAAAATAACTGAATAATCTGTGAACAATTACAGATCAAGATCCTGCAATGCCAATTGCTCTGAGAACTGTATTTCCAAAAACAGTTCACAGACTGTGCTTATGGCATGTACAGAACAGATTTATGCCATTCCTGAATGAGATATATGCCAGGTTTGCTGTTAAGGATTTTAAAACAACATTCCAGTCTATTATACATCATCCATTAACTCCTCATGAGTTTGAATGTGCCTGGGAAATGATGCTAGAGGAGTTCAATCTTCATGAAGATATAACTCTACGCAAATTATATGAAATAAGAAAAGAATGGATACCTGCATTTTTTAAAAATGACTTCTGTGGGGTAATGGTATCTACACAACGAAGTGAGAGCATGAACAGATTAGTGAAGCAATCACATGTAGATGCAAACACCCCACTGCATGAGTTCGCTAAACAAATGATGAAAATGTTGCACAGCAGGAAAATGAAAGAATCAAAGGAGGCATTGGTGAGCAAGGTATGTCGTGCTTGTTAGCAATAACGGTTTGCATATAATTATGTAAATAATTTGTTTAATTATGATAATAATGTGTTATAGGCACCAAGGACAACAGATACATTATATAGGTTCGAAGTGAGAGTCTCTAGAGCATACACCAGAGCTGTTATGAATAGATTCGAGGAATCAATGAAATACGCCACTACATACAAAATATTAAAGGACCCAGACGGATGTGATAATGAATGGATCGTACAGCATACAAAACGGTCTAATAAAATTGTGTGGGGACAACATCAATTCAAGATATCAGCTGACATTGAAGCTGGGGAGTATACATGCGAGTGCAAACAGTGGGAACATACAGGTTTGTACGTATTATGTTGGTTAGCATAAAAAATTTGCATACTAGATAATTTGATGATTGTAGTACTATTAATGTATATTTTTGAAATAATGGTTTGTTTTCATGTTTTCAGGTCTATTGTGTGTTCATCTTTTAAGAGCCTTCATGCATCTTCAAGTTGAAAAGATACCTTCAAAGTATATATTGCAAAGGTACACTGTCTCATCAAGAAAAGATGTTCCGTTTGAAAGAATTGATAAGAGCTTCAGGGGGAAGGATGGAGTTACTAAATCATACAGACAGAAAATGTTGTTAACGAAAACTATGAAAGTAGTTCGTCAGGCGTGTATGTCAAAAGCAGGGTACGATAAGGCGATGGATGTGTTGGATGAGCTCGATGCCGTTCTAAGCCGATTGGAGCCAGATATTGGATGTAATGAGTCAACAGATGTTAGTGATAATGAGGAAGACAAGGTAATAATATTGCAGATGTTTTAGTGTTATACTATTTGTAACATAAATTATGCATAAGTAACATGTTATTTTGTACCAGGAAGAAGAGTTGAATAAAATTAATGCTAGCGATGGGATGGAAGATGACAATACAATTACATGTCATAATAAGGTATGTAAAAGATATATATATAAGCTTGCATGAAGTATTGTATATAATGAATATATAATATCATTGTAATAAGCAAATAATATTTTGTAGGATTCGCATAACACCAGGACTGGATGTGAACATGCATTAACAATAATAACAACTGGTAACCAGGTACATATTAAAATAATATTGTTTATTTGTCTTTTATGAAAATATAATTTTATGCTGCATGTAAATGTTGATGTATTTGGGTTGGGCTTTAAAGGAGGACAACATGAGATTTTCACATGAGGTTGGTGATACAAGTTCTCCGTGTCACGTAGTACATGAACAAATGGAAAATATTGCTGCATCGTCAGAAGCTAAAAAGGTGAGCAGTTTTACTGATTGGTATAATATATATGTAAATATGCGTATACTAAATGGTAACGTCTATTATTATGCAGAGGTTGAATTTTAATGTGGATGTTATAAATCTGAGTATGCCGGATCGTGCAAGACCAAAGGGACGGACAATAAAAAATTCAGAAGATAGGATTATGAGACTAGGTGCGAAAGGAGAGAAAAAGAAGAATAGGAGATGCCATTTGTGTGGAATAGCAGATGGGCATAACAGCAGAACATGTCTGTCTGTGGAAGAGAACAGGGCAAGGCTAGCAAAACTGTCTAATCGAAAGAGAGGACGGCCAGCCGGATCAAGACTAAACAATAAAACAACGGCTCCACAGTGGAATGAAACATCGACTGCAAAAAACATCGTATTGATGAAGAAGTGGAGAATGAAGAAGGCGATGAGCATATGGATTTGGGCGAATAATTTGAAGTGTGACTAACGAGTGGTCGATTTAGAAGAAACTTGTAATATCACAATGACTTATGCTTTATTTTGTTCGAAATTCAGCAGTTTGCATGAAAGGGTTATATAATGCGTAGATATAAAACTATAAAATGCTGCGTAAATATAGACAATTACACAAATTATGTAACTGAATATGCACAACAAATTGGCATTGAACGTTTAGCAATCGGAAGGTCTGGACATTAATGTTATATAAAACTGTATACACTTAACAATACTAATCGAATGGGAGTGCATACGTCGGTTTCACACTTCAAATACAACAAACAGGATATAGCATAAACACCTGTTACGATTAGCATAATTAGCGTGAAAAATGTATAAAAGATGAACCTAGTGTATATAAAATAAGGAAGTATATATTATGCATAAAACTTGAATATTGAAACAATATGATAATACAAATAAGCCAAACCTTGGAAGCAAACAGATTAACCAACTCACAAACTGGAGATGAAGTAACATAGAATTTGTTAACAGATAACATAAATAGCCATTCTGGTACCCATTATGTTTGACACACTTCAGATAAAAACTGATGCGAAGTAGCATAGACATTAGCCACATTGAACATAAGTGGCACACTGAGTATCAAACACATTATCAGAGGCCTGACATAAGTGACTTAACAAGTAACATAAACAGTTTTGTGCATCGCACAGGGAATCATGTTCAGCTATGCTACCTAAGTCTTGGCTTTCAAACAGCGGCGTCTCCTTGGAGAATACTTGAAAGGCAGCAGTTCTGCAGGAAGGGGGGCAACCATGTTGTTGCGATGAAAGGTAAGGTAATGCAGAACAAAGGCACGTTGGTCCAATGGTTCATCCTGAAATAGCCATAATATCAATTTAATGGTAGAATAAAATCTGAATGAGTAATATATGCAAGATTATAAAACTAATTTAGTGACATACCGGAGTATAAAATTCTGATAAGTCGCCATCATCAAAATCGTAGTAGCGGAGGAAGTTTGCGACAAAAAAACCACAATCATTTGACCCTGGTGTCATGGTTGGACAATTGGGAAGAAGCCCAATCTTGTAGTTGCCAAACTTTGGTACAGTTGACTCAGGTCGAGCTTCATGTAAGGCAATGCTAAGTCTTCTCATTATTAGTCTGGACCAAGGTATCTTCGTTCCATTTATCATCATTTGATCATTATGGATTTGTTTCCAGGTAGTGCCTCCAAGCAATGTACCATAAGGGTTTGAATCTAAGATGTCTATTCGACGACGTTCAAAATTGATTGCATAAAGGGTCCAGTGGCCTCGGCGTAGCATAGGAACCAGGATCTGTTAAATATATATGTAAAATTATGAATGATTTATACTATGCATATGAAAAAATAAAACTAATACAACATAAAACTAGTAACCAAAAGTACACTCTAACATTTGTACAAATGAAACTGATTAGAACTCACCAATTTAATCTGGTTAAGAACATCATCTGAAGGTAGGGTCGGTTCAAGATGTTCTTTAAGAAGTGATGATGTGAAGGGCTGTGGATTTGAACTGTGTTGTTCAAACTCCTCAATATTCAAAACAGTCTGGACAAAGAAAATAACTTGATTGGTATTATATATTTATAAAGTAAGTGTTGCAATAAGATACAAAGTTGTGGAGAAACAATTACCCCAACGTTGACGTTCAGTATTAGAGTGTTGATTACAGAATCTGGATTGTATAAAACATCATCCTGACGAATACAGTCGATAAATCCCTGCATGAAAGTATTCTCAAGACATTTGTTGGGACCAAACGACTCGACAACATCAAGGACAGACCCTCCAAATCCTCCAAAATTAATGATAGACCTGGGGAGAAAACTTTGATTACAATCCTTCTAATTATACTTAATTGGAATTTGAATAACGAATACATACATGCTCGGATCTAGTTTTCCTGACAAAATGAACTTAAGCAGGTTGCGAGCACAGTCTTCACGTGACACGTGGGGATGCTCAGCGAGTGCAGCTTTACAGGAACTATCCTTTGCAACCAGGTCGGTAGTTGCCTAATATATGAATAAATGTTAGTAAACAGTTGCATAAATATGTATGTCTTATTGTATAAATAGGAAAAATATGAAAATTACAACATGTCTTACATCTGTCAATGGAGTTTTATCGAACAGAGGTGCACCAGATACAGGAGTATCATGTGCAACAGATTTTTGTCCTTCCTGTAACCAATAAATTTATTAATATAAACGTAATGAAACATAGGGAAAAATTAATATTAGCATAATATGATGAAGGTGTAAATACTTACACTATTTATATTTGGTGTTAACTTAGGATCAGCAGGCTTGTCTGTTGTGGGAGCCTGGGAAGTTAAAAAAAATAAAGCATGCATATATATTAACTAGGTGAGTGCCCGTGCGTTGCAACGGAAACATATAATACTATGATATTTTATGTACAAATGTCCACTACATTGCAACCATCAGTATCATACAGACTTCTATATATAACTAATACAATATTCGTGTGTTGCGACGACACATAAATTATTTGAGAGGGACCTGCTATGGCTCGTACGGGTCAAGAGCTATAGTTGTTGCTAGGCACTGGTAAGGCGGCGAACGATTAAGCAATCGAGTGCATAAGCACAATTAAAAAAGGTGATACCATTGTGAAAGTTGCGATGTGGTAAATAAATAAAAATGTATTCATTCAATATTAGAATCCTAGCATCCACCTCGAGAGAATTTATAGACTTGTCCGCCAGAGACATCGCCCATAAGGACCAAACAATTGACCAAGTCAAAAACTATGTACAACTTTACTTTCAAATAAATTCCAACGCACTATGTACAACTTTGCAGCGTGAATGAATTTCACCCATTTTAATAATTAGTGTAATCTATCTATAAACAAATACACGCGGGATTTTTCAGACAGATCAAACAACAATGAACACAAGCAGCCCATGAGGGCGTGACTCGACGAAGCAGAGAAACTCACTACGTTTTAGCGACGGAAGAGAACGACGATCGTCACAAGCAGCGTGATGATCGTGGATGGGTGTCAGCTTTACTCCTTGAGGTGTTTATTTAAAAAGAGTTGTTCTACAATCTGAAAAAGAACAAAAACAAGTATTAAATACAAAAACATTTATTTAAAGATACTATTTATGTAAGAACCAAAACAACAAAGCATCTTTCCATACGACAATCCAATACTTGTCACATTATCAGATGGCAGCATATAGTGCTATAATGTTCAAACGAGAATACCTGAAGACAGCCAACCATCAGTATATTTGTCAGTCAAACTGTACTGATCATTGCAGACTTTGACCATGTGTCCGTCCAGAACCTTTTCCAAACCCTGGAAGCACAAAAATAACCCAATTTAGCAATCACGGGCATCCCATTGATATAAAAGTATTGTCACAAAAGCAATGGAATGACATAAGAACAATACAAAAGCAACAGAAAGGTTCTCATCTGATGATAATGTTGCTCCAAAAATATTTTCAGTACAGAATTTTTCTGATCCGATTACTTACCATTACACACCATGCTTATATAGTAGTAGGGATATATATTATATGGTCAAACCTGAAATGGTTTCAGCAGCAAAAATCCTAAAGCATGTTATGGTAAGAAAAATAAAAACAAAATAGTTCCTGAAGCAAGAACTGACAACCTACCTAATGTGCAACTTTCTGCCCTGGAGAACATACATTACATTCATATGGCCAGATTTGATAATATCGAAGAAGCCAAGTAATCAAGGTAAACCAAATAATAACACATTAATAAAGCATGAACATAATTACCCAGTATTTACTCCATACTGCTCTTGTAATTTTTCCTCTGTAAAACTTAGGAGATCACCAATTGTCTCAACCCCAAGATCATCCTGCAAGGAACTTCCAAGCTTACCACCAAGTTGTTTCCTGAACAATATGGTTATTCTCACTATTCAGTTTCACATGCAGAGTTCCAACTAAAGCACAATGTTCTGTGATCTAATAGTGACACAAAGTCTCAAAAACTTTTCCCAGGAAAGCAAGAACCATAAAGGACAGAGGCATCTTGTTAGACGTAGATCATTACATCTTTTTCACAGGTAGTGATGCTAGTAAGTCTTGAACTGATGAAGAAGGGACAACTGTTTGCTGAGCAGGCTTGTACATTCCACTGACAAGTTTAGCTAACATCTGCACAGTATAAGAACAATGAGTGGAAAACTAAGATAGCAAGAGAAAGGAATAAAGGAATGCAGAAAACAGAAAAACAGGAACCTTAGCTGATTTCCTGAGCACAACAAAACTAACACGATAATAACCATGGGCTACTGAACATTTTTGTCAACAGAAAGAAAAGCATCTACTCACTATTACGACTCATTATAAACCTTATTGTGAGCAATCCCAGCAGAGCATGTGAATTGGGTTTCCTCCAGAACTCTGACTCATAACTGTGCAACAATTATAGCTCCACATGCCAGTAACTTGTCTTGGTAATCAGCTTCTGATTGACAAAGCCATGCCCTCACATTCTTTTCCTTCTCGCTGGCATCCTGAATATATCATGGCCTATGACCATGCTACATCAAATAGCAGAGCAGTAACAAATCTAACTGTGAGAGCGTTCTTATAGCCGGAAGGCCCAAGATATTTGACTTTGCCGCCTCCATAAAAATCCCCTCTGGTGAATCTGGGGGAGCTTGTAAGAGCATTTCCTTTGCTGCATCAGTAAGGTCAAGATAAACTTCGTCGATGGATGCCCGCTCGCACTTCCCTTTGCTTGCAAGGATTGCAACAACCTAAAAGTTCAGGTGCAAAATATAGACTTATTGTTCTATAATAATATGCCATGTAAGTCCTGCGCAATTATAACTTGTAGTAAATTAGTCAGCGATGGTGAACCAACCTCAGCACCAGCACTTCTGTAAAGATTAAGGTTAGCCTTGCCACGCGCCACTGGGACCTGAACAAGATTAATACCAGGACAGACCCTCTTGGCCTCATCTCCGCGCATGGACCTGAATAAGCACAACCATTTCGTCAGAAGTTACGACCTAAGCAAATTCCAATTAGACGGGACTGTTGACGAAGAAAGGAAGGGCACTCGCCTCTTCACACCAAATCCACGAGCCTCGTAGCTGACGGCAATCAAGCCGCCGCCTTTCCAGCCATTGTACTGCACCACGACGGTTGGCTGTCCCCTGAGCGCCGGGTTCCTCCGCTGCTCGACTGCAGTAAAGCAGATGATCAAACTGAAAAGCACCAAAAGGAGGGTAGTTAAAAGTAATAGTGATGTTTTTTGGCTAGGATATGGTCAAAAAAACAGCATGAATTTCAGGGTCAGCCACATCACTGTTGTCATATAGGGATGAGGTACATATGGAGTTCTTTTGTGTGGGCATGTGTTTAATAAAATATCATCTCTATGGTGGTGTTTTCTTTTGGAGCTCATTAAGATATGTCTTCTGCTCTTTGTGAGCCCAGGAAAAAACAATTAAATATAGAGTAAAATTCAATGGAAATGCCTGACCAGTGTGAGAAATGTCAGCTCCTACTTTCTCTCTGGTATTCTCAAGGCATTTGTGTTAGAGGCTTCAGTTAGCAGTGGCTTCAGTTAGTAGGTAGTAGTGGCTAAGCAGTAGCAGTTTCAGTTAGTAGTGGAGCTATCATATAATTAAGCAAAGATGGAGAGGACAGCTGTTTTAGTGTTCTTGGATCCGTTCGCATAATTCAGATAATGGAAAGAACCTGTAAAAAAGAGGGCATGATCTAAGCAACCTTTGTCAAATTCAAATAATGGAAAGGAAAGGAGGGGTTATCTGTAATTGCACAATTCAATAACTGAGTGTGATGCATTCTAATTCAAAAAAGGAGGGATTATACACCAGATTGAAATGAGCTTGCTCAAATGAATACCTGGCACCGTGAAGCTCCTGATTGAGCTAAAAGATAAAAAGGGTTATGAAGTCGTCACCTTCGGATTAAAGGATCTGGGCAGTTTTCTTCCCTTCTAATTCAAGGATTTGGGCTTGTTTCTTCCCTTCTGATTCAAGGACTTGGGCACATATTCTCCTTTCTACTTCAGCCTGCATCTCCATAGCCTGCCTAATCCCTGTTGGAGGAGTTATGTCCCCTGCATTGCCAAAATAAAAAATAAATAAAAACATTAGAAGCAAACCATATATTATAACTCAAATTATTAAACACGAAAAAGCAACACATTGATCTCATAGTGGATACACTTCATGCCCAATCTGTGGCTGCCATTGATGGCACTCCTTTTTATCTCTGCAGATGTGTGTTCACAACCTGAAAGAAAACATGTTATGTAGTGACACAAACATGCAAAGCATAGAGTTTGAGAGATTGAACCATCAACCAACATAATTCACACATCCAATTTAGTGCGTCCTATTGACAACGCATGGTGCTTTTTATAATGTCCCCATTTCCCTATTCTTTATGCCATTTGGGAGTTGATATTTGTTAATACATACAAAACCAATTACGACACTACCTATATGTGTGTGCCAAGTTTCCTAAATCATGCAAAACCAAGATAAATCAGCTACAACTACTATTGGTGCAACCTTTCAACTATGCTGTTACAGCTTTCTTGAAGCCATCTAATGTGGCAACCTTGATATACATAGACTCTTACAGTATGGCCAAATAAACATAAACTAAAGAGCTCAGATGCTAGGCAACTATAGAACACCGTCTAAACGACGCTATTATGTGCAAGCACGCTATGTGTGAAATAGATGGAGTAATTTTCTTTAGCTTCTACTAAACTCTGTCATGCTCTCGGATCACTTTTAGTTTTAGAGAAGAGAGTACAAACATGCCATATAGGGATTTTCTTTAGCAGTCGCCAATCAGTTATGTACGTACTTCATGAACACACCATTTTCTAGCAAATCCTTTATCTCACAAAACCCTCTATAAAAATTGATTTGAAGTTGGAAATGAAGTACCAAAGAGCAACTCGGTAAGATCATAAAACTTTTTCAAGCACTGAAAAATTGCTGCAGCCATGTCCCAGTCATCATCAGATGGAGAAATTTTCCTATCTGGGAATGTGAGGTAACGACAGAAGGGGTTTACCAAGTACGTTAGCTTCATTAGTTGTTAGACATCGATATGTCCATGTCTCGATGAAAATCCAACTAACAACGTATAACAAGTAGATGGTAATGTGAAAAACTGGAATTTGTAGAAAATCCAAATGCATTTCTGACCAAACAAAGCTCAAATAGACATTGATTCCTAAAAGGAAAATCAGAATTCTTCTAGTTCCAGACTATGGGGTAGGACTCTACCTAGCAAGAAGAGACAATGCAAGTGCAAAATTACCAGTATCCTGTACAATGCTGCTTAGTTTAGCCTATTACATAGAGGCATGCAAGTGCAAGATCAACAATGTCTGTATTAGTCTGTTTCTCAACAATGTCTGTATAAGTCAAGAAGTATTCAAGGCAAGGCAAACCTTCTTCTCTGAGAGTATCTTTGGTTGCTTGTAAATGTCTAGTGTATTTGGAAGGTCCATATAAATCCCTTTGAAGAGCATGCAAATATAGGATAGAAAGCTTGGTTAGAAACAATATTTATCCACGTTGAAAAATCAGTTATCTTCTAACTCAGTTCAACTTACCATTTCTTCTTGTAGCTAGGATAGCCAATTCATTGAAAATACATCCATGGACCAGGGGTGGATGGCGCACATCCGAGGATCAAAATAGGGATTGCAATTTCTAAAGTGGGGGGATCGTTTTACCTGTGCCCTACTGTTGTCGCTGGCTGCTTCTGCCCACCTGCACGGTACCTCCTGTTGGCTGTTGGCGTGCAGCACTCGGTGGCCAATGCTTCACGCCGGCAGCCTCCACCGAAACCCCAGCAGCAGCCCACGCCTCCAAGTCCCCAATCACCGATCCGACCTCCAGGGGATCGCCTGCTGCCCACCGACAGTAGATTTGGTCGCTGTGCCAGTCGATTCAGTCATCGGCCCGGTAGATTTGGCTGCTCCGGCCGTCGATCGCACGTCACGGCTGGGGGCGGCTTTGATGGGTGGCAGCGGCTGGCACGGTGTGGGCGAGCTGGGCGCGTATGGCGTCCGCGCATCGCCTGTCACGGCAAGCAAATGCAGGGGTCACGGGGAACTCGCGGCGGGGGCTGCAGGACGGGGAGCGCGTGGGGGTGAGCGCGACGTCCATGTGGCACATGTCGTGGCAGGGAGAGGCAGGTGTCGCGGAGAAAGCGTGGCGGGGGTGGGCGCGCGTGGATCCACAGATCGCATTTATGGTGGATAGGCGGATCCGCGGCATCCGGATCTACGGCATCCGGATCTGCGACGCAGGCAGTGCGCGTTGATGGTGGGGAGCAGAGGGGAGGAGGGTGGGGGATCCGTGGAGCGACGCGACTGTAGGTGTTGATGGCGGCGTGTAGAGGGGGAGGAGGGTGCGGTGCGTGCGCCATGGATGGAATGCTGGGGGAGGCACCGTTTCTGGGGGACAGGATTTCACCGCGGCGACGCCATGGATGGAAGGGGCACCTGGGGGAGGCACGTTTTACGGATGGAAGGCCATGGATGGAAGTGGGCGTGCGCGTTGATGGTAGGCGGGCGCAGCGCGTGGGGAAGACGAGCGCGGCGGGCGGGATGCAGAACGGCAGAACCGTAGGCAATGTGGACGCCTACAATAGACGCTTAAGAGATAGTAGAGATAAGTAGTAGAGATACTATACTTCTATCACAAGTAATCTTTAGGCAAAAAATGCTACAAATTAATAAAAAAAACTTTGCTCCATCACAGGTAATCTAGGGATCTTAGATAAGATGAGCAAAGGGGAACAAGTATGTTACTCTATGGTCAATGTTGACAAAAACATTCATTGTAATTAATTAAAAGAAGATGAAGATCTGATGTATGATTGATCACGGATCTATTGCACAATGGACCAGTTGTACCATGGACATTTAGAGTCTAAGGTGACAAGCCACAAACCTCTGATATATGACGGATCATAGATATGCCTCAAGAAATAATGGTCACATGTACCAGTATCATAGTTGTCCTCAAATATGAGATGCCTGAATCCAGCCTTTAGCGCTTGCTTTAACCTATTCATAGTATGTTTAAACAAAAGTATTAATAAAAAATAATTGTTTGATTTCTCGTCACTTTCATGCTTAGGATTGGTGACAAAAAGAGCGTAATCAAACACAAAAAACCATGATACATTGAATCAGAATTATAGTTTAGCACGATCAAGATAAAAACAAACAGAAAAGGTCTATGGATAGATTTTACCTTTTCAACTCACTTTGGTGGTCATCAAAGAAAATGAGCACCTTTTCAGAATCAGAAATGCCATGATTTCTCAATAGTCTTCCCCAATCAATGCTTCCAAAATCAACAAAATCCTACCCATCGAGGTAAGTGCAGTTTCTATCAAATATGCAGGTCCCTTCTTAAGATATTTCTCAGGGTGCATAGGAGAGTGATATAATCCTAGTAATTGGCATGGCCTTCCGCAGAACCCAAGTAGAGTGCCCCTTGAAAGCACCACCACTCTCAATCATCAAATCTGGTTTAAGCTAGCGAGCCATAAACCAAAGCCCAAAATTGTGGTCAAAACCCATTCCATTTAAGTTATTCTTAATGGGGTTTGTCTCATATATTGGTACGAATTCTTCCAGTCCATATAGTCTTCCATGTTTTTGATCTGCCTTTTGTGACGGAGAAAAGGGATAAGATATGGCATCTCATATAATGTAAAGAATAAACTAACACCAAGGAAATTATGGGTCGCATCATCAAAACAAAAAAACTCACTTCGAAATCCACAACACCTACAATTAACTAACATAAATAACTGTTCAATACATCCAACAAGCCTATTCCAAAAGGAATACCAAGGAAGTGGCAATAGTTATTGCCCTTATGTTTCTTTGTCTTTATGTTCAATGATACATCCGGAGGAGAAGCATAAAAAGAAGCAGGTGAGAGAGAGTAAAATAGGAACGTATGCAAGTGCACCGTACAAAAACATACAATGTTTACAATGATCAGGATACAAATAGTAGCTAGCAATTTACATAAGAATAGAATACAACGGAACTAAACATTAGCAACATGCACTGCCCCCATATTTCCTGTCTTGCTCCACAACCAACTATCCCAGACCACCCATGCACATCACAACATGTCAATAATTTCTTTGAAAATAGATTCAAATATCTATCTAATGATACTAATTATATATTATAAAATATTAATATTTTCATGGTAGAGAAATGGAACCATAAGTGTTACCAAAACTCTTTTTTTTATTTGTGGGATAATTGTGCTCTCTACCAAAACCATGCTCTTAGACTACTAATATAAAATAACAATATGGGAATCTCATGGGATCAAATAAAAGTTAGTCACCAAATCTACATGGACCACAAAATGACAAAGTGTGTTTATTGTCCATACCAATCAGGCCCACTGCCCCACTCTATTGAAACCCTACCCTGCGAGGGAATATATAAAGCTCAGCGAAATCTATGTTCCCAGAAAACCATGAAGGTGAACTGAACTGTTCTCACACTCCACACCTACAACTTGTGACATCGTAATCAATAGATATTGTGATATCGTAATCAATAGGTATTGTAGTATTCTAATGGATTTATATTTCATTTTCCTAGCTACAAATCCTCAACTAACTCACAAAAACAGGAACTTCTAACTCCAGAAACTATTGTCCAACAAAAGACCTTCCAAATAGGTCGTCATACTCATGAATCAATCAATTGTACTTACTTTACCATACAAAAAAGAGCAACTAATCCAAGAAATAGTATGACAATTGGATGTAAAAAATGCGACTATCTTTTAATAAGTCTAAAAAGACCAGTCCAAACAGCTGTCAACATATTGATGTATGAACCAACAAGCTCATCAGAAAACCTGTTCGATGCAGTAAACCAGCCAACCAGGCTACTCCCTCCATATCAAGAACCAATGTTAAAAAAGCAAGCACCCCATTAACCCCATTACCTTCTATGTGCAAGTGCAAGCTGCATATCATTGGCATTGGAGTAATCCTGGATTCCTGGACCATCTATTGTGGAGAAATATTGTGCCCATACGGTAAGCATATTTTAGTGGAAATGGGGTTTGGAACTAAACAGATTTATAAGCTATCAGAGTCGAGAAGAGGGAAAATTGCTATGAGAAAAAAAAGGAAAAGGAAATACATAATTTTAGATCTTCGGTAGAAGCTAATCATTTAAGCTTGATTGCTTAAAAATAAAGAAAATCAATGAACCAAATTAGCACAACGCACGCAAAGGTTAGATGATGAGATCACTAAAAATAGCACCTCCTTGCACACAAGGCAAACACTTTAGCCGAGCTAATCATTTAATCTTGAGTTGCTTGCTTCTGAAACATCTTACAATTTGACATGCTTCACTGTTCGTGCATGCAGAGAACAAGGAATCAATAGAATTTGGCGGCAAACCAAGTGCTGCTTACTGGATAATTAAAGACATTCTTTCCCACTAAAACATAATCAGGTAGTCAGAGAAATAATGAAGTCATACCATATATTGCTCCCAGTGTAGCAATCCAATCCGATAATCTTAGAAAGTGATAGCTGTAAAGCAGAAAACGATGTGTGACCGATCTATCTGTTCACATGCCAAATTGAGAACGGGAGTGGGGTCACGTCAGGAATCAGGTTGGTAATACGTTGAGTAGGTGGCGAGTGGGAGAGTTTTGAAGCATCGACGGTGGAAACATGGCAAGGGTTGGGCGGTGTACGGTGTACCTCCATGGTGTGTTTCAAGCAACTGTACTTCCGAAGCTCCCTGACGACGTGATTGAGCTGATAGTTCTGCACTGTGCGGCCCTCCTCCGCCCATCGCCGCAGCACCACCACCATGCTACGCTTCGGGTAGATGAGCTTCAGCAGGCGCTGCCCTGGTGTGTCCCCACTCCCCGTAGTGCCGCCCGCGTGACCGCCTCAGGCGGAGGAACTTGGCGATGCGGGTGTAACCGGTGGTGTGTGGAGGGCTTGTCGAGGACGGCGTGGGCGGAGATGACGTGGGCGGTGAGGGTATGGCCGTGCATCTAGGGGTGCGGTTGGTCCACGGTGGTGAAGCGCCGTCATTGGGGCTCGTGCCAGGGGCGGGCCGCAGCGGACGGTGCCAGGGGCGAGGCGTTGACCGAGGTGCAGCATGCCACGGTGGTGGCGACCCCCGCCACGAGCTCCCCTTCCAAGTGCGACGCCGAGTCCTCGCCCTTGGTAGCGTCCCCCGCATTGTTGGATGGGCGGCGACATTTGCTTCGGATGGGCGGCGACAGTGGTAAGAAACCCTAGACGGCGCTCGCAATGACCTCATGCCACCGGCGAGTGAGGAGCTCACAGATCCAGGACGCGGCGAGCAGTAATGGCGGCGAGGAGGGGGCGACAGTGGTAGAGGAGAGGAGGTGCGCGACTGCCTGCGGGATGAGGAGTAATGGCGCTGGTCAGCCGTGGGGATGAGAGCTCGCCGGCCGGGAAACGGAGGCTCGCCGGCCGGGATGAGAGCGGCCGCGCGAGAGCCGCCGCGCCAGAGCCGCGCGACCGACGGAGAGCCTGCGTGCGGGCGTCTCTAGGTTTTTTGCTAAATGGGCCGTATACACTTGAATTGATAGATGGGCCTCAAATAGGCCAGCCAAATAAATTCCATCTTCTCTACCGCGGCGCAAATAAATGGTACCATATCGGCCAGCAAAAGAGAGCGGTAGCAACTTATAAACGTGCCTGCTATGGAGAAAGCAATCAGCTCTTGTAATCAGTTAGTGGTGTTGTGAACATGTGTCAAATTTTTGCGCGCACGGATGGACGATCCAGATTGAACAACAGCGATGCGGATGGACGATCCAGATTGAACAACAGCGATGGACGCTCCAGATTGAACGAAGGCAGAACGGCAGGCTACCCTTAGAGCCTTAATAAGTAGTAGAGATGTTACTTGCATACATTGTAACTGAAATAATGATAATAATGATATAAGGAAGTCAAACATTAGATTTTGGAGTCTTGTCAAAAATAGGAGCATCCATAGCTTCAGCTTTTTTGCAGACGTTCCCACTGACAATCTATAATGGAAACAACTGAGATTTGAATAAACGGTAACTTGTATGCAGAATAGAATATATGCATAGTATATATAGTTTGTATGAGAAAACTTACATCATCTGATACTTTGATATGATCAGTAGGAACATGGCTTTCCTGATCATGTTGTTGTTTATCAGGTGTTGGAACAGTTGGTGTGGATACTGGATCATTTGTTGGAGGCATTGAGGGAGTGGGGGGGTTATCTACATTTGGAACATATAATAATATATTAGTTGTTACTGAATATAACAGCATTATAAATGTATCGTTATAAAATACAGTTTTATTATACACTAGAAAAATATGTTGCTGCTTGTATGAGTATAAATTAATATATATATTATTTTTCGAAAATAATTCGTGAACTTGATTAGTTTAAAAAAAATAAACATAAATACTAAAACCTTCTGGCTGTGAATCGCGCTGTGTTGCAGCTCTCAAAACTTCATCGATCATTTCACCAAATGTTTCAGAGAGTTCAATCTGCTTCGAAACAATCATCTGATGGCTCAGCTGTAGGGAATCACAGTATTTATCAACCTCTTTGTCATGAGCATCAAACAATGATTGAAACATTGGACGCTGCTGGGAGGGCAAACATTGCAACTTGTTGCCAATCAAATTCTTGATACGTGGCACATATATGTTGAAAACGGCAGAAGCAGGCCGTTCTGGAGCAATGACGTAACACGTTTCTGAACGGCTACGAAACTGTATAAAATCAAATATAACAGTTAGCAGTAATAATATTTTAACATCTGCATAACAGGACAAAAAAATTGTTTGTGTCTAACCTCTGCATATCCGAATGGTTCACCAGTTTTACGGGGGGGGGGGGGGGGGGCGTCTGTCACCCCGAGCCAACTCTCTTATGGTCTCATTATCAAAAAACTTAATGTGTGGAGTACCATATTTGTTATCCGGAGCAGCAGGGTGATGTAGGTGATCAAGATAGTAAATCTGAAAAAGGAATGCACAAATATATAAAATTAGTACATAACAAATATTTGCATACCATATATATGCACAGTAAACAAGAGAAGATTACTTACTAAAACAATGAGTGAGCATCCATATATTGTTGCTGTGATGTTTGTTTTGTTCCTTTTATGCCAACGTGCGGCAGCATCGCACAAATCCGTGTAAACTAGTTGACACCAGTCAATATCAGCCATTCGGGCCATGTTTGAAGTCATGAGTACCTCATTGTTTGTAATGCCCCAAGAAGCAGAAGGAAACAGAAGTCGATTGAATAGAATGAGAAAAAAACATCTAATTGATAGCTCATCATCGTTGCCAAGCACTAGCTTATCTTGAAGCTTGACAACATCAAATTCTTCTTTACAGACATTGAGATGACGTCTCAGATTAGCAGCAGCATCGATTTCACCGTACCAATCAGTAAACTCTCTACCTCCTCCGGCACATGGCAACCCCAAAATCAGATGAACTGTGTCTTTTGTTATCTTAAGTTCTTTGCCAGCTCCTGGGCGTATGGTCATGTCATTTGGATCTAATTTGTCCATCAACCACCTAATAAGTGATCTGCTCTCCAATGCATCAGTTCGCAAATCAAATATGCTAGAAAATCCCAACCTAGCGACGGCATCACGCTGCCGATCGCTCATTATCCATGATGATACAATAACATCAAAGGGAATGCATCGGATATTCAATTTCTGGAAGCATAGACGAATATGCATTAATACAGAAAGTATATATATAGGTAGAACTAATGATACTATATTTATTACATGCTTGTAAATAACTAGTCTACAACACTAAAAAAAGTAAACACCATATTTGTTGATAATAATATACATAAATGTAAAGTGGGGGAAAATTCAAAATTGATTGGGCACCATGATGAACACATGAATAAACATAAAATATAGAAATATTACCTGTGATTTGACAGAAGACTTCTTTTTAGGAGAGTTTTTTTTGCAATGATATTATATTTTGGGCTTCTTTTCACGGTCGGAACTTGAGGAGAAGGTACTTTTAACTTCTTTGAGCTGATTTGGTCTGGAGGAGAAGGTGATGTAGATCTGAATTGACGCTTTAACGCTGGAGCATCCATGAAGTCGTCGTCAGAGAGAGCAGCTGGAGCAGGAGGTTTTCTTTTTAAACGACAAGCTAAAGCCTTTCTGCAAACACGATGGATTGGGGCTGGCTGTGGCTCATTCTGTTCCTGATTTTGAGGAATATCATCTTGTTGAGCTGAGCTGCTGGATCTTGTACGTCTGGAAATGTCAATTGAAAAAACCTCCTGACTGGATTCAATAGTTAATCTTTTTGGATTACTGGGCGGGCGATCAACAGACTTCATGACTAAAATACTGAATAAATCTGTAGAAAAAAGGAAGTTGTTTTTAAATACTTTGATTTATGCAAGAATATATGCCAGAAAAAACTAATTTTTACTATAACTATCTGAGCAATTGTGCGAGATCATTTAATGAGCAATTGTTATATACAAGCATAAAGATTGATTTAATATTTCATATAATTGTAAATGGATCAGGATAAAATAAGAGCCTTTATGCATCAACTAACTATACAACATATTTTAATAACTGGTTCATAGTAATAAAAACATTTAGCTCAAATAACATGAATATTTAAATATCATTTGCTTAAATAACAGTATCTGTATGTATTTATATATAATGAACAGGAGTGTAAACTAATTATGCAAGTAAATAGAACAATTCAAATATGCTTAATAAATGTTCACAAACTTGTGTATGAATGAGCATACACATTACTGCCAATATGCATATATATCAAATCCAATGGGTATATTTTATATATAATAAAACAGATGTGTACACAAAATGATTTAATTGAATAAAAAGTAATGAGGATATGCATATAAATGATATACAATAAGCATATTAGATAATTAAATGGATGTGAAAACAAATCGTTAGAGCAAATGTGCATAAAGAATAATGACTATATGCATGTATAATAAAACAAATGTTTAAACAAATGACTCAAGTGAATGTGCATAAACAGTACTGAGGATATGCATATATATCAAATACAAATAAGCATATTTGATAATAAAATATATGTGAAAACAAATCATTAAAGTAAATGTGCATAAAGAGTACTGACTATATGCATATATAATAAACCAAATGTCTAAACAAATGACTCAGGTGAATGTGCATAAACAGAACTGAAGATATGCATATATATTACATACAAACAGCATATATATGTTACTTGGGTTGTATAAAAGTACTATCTGCTAACTAATCAGTAAATACCTAATCCACAACCTTTTGCCTAAATACAGAATGTCGGGCGATAGTAGGAATACAGAATAAATACACATACCCTAATATCGGGGCTCCTAAACAAAAAAAAGATGCAATGCGCGATGCAATGACCCGATTATAGTGATGTATAAGCGGATACAAATCACACATTTAGCTGGATAATAAGGGTTACCACCAAATCCACTTCAAATCGACCGATAGGGCTCAAAAAATCGACGGCAAACTCGGGGTATTTCAATGTTGGATTACCTGGAACTTCTTGAATCGGCTCCAATGCTGGGAGATTGAAGGATGTAAGGAGTAATGGAATGGCGCTGGATTGGAGCGGCGGTGGATTGGCGCTGCGCTGGTTTGGAGGCGGTGAAATCGCCTGGGGAGTCGCCTCCCACGAAAGGAACTCTGCGCGACTGGGGTTTTCTTCGAATGGACGCTGGTTTATCTCCGTTGAATGCGCGGGTACGGTTTTAGAAACAGGAAACGTGGGAGAGGTGGCTGGTTGAGAGGGGTAACGGCGCCGTGACTATAATCAGTTGACTCGGTGTGGTTCAACCAAAATGCCCATGTTGACTAGTCTGGGCTTCCTTTATTATTGGAAGCCCAGGGCTCTTAATATATAAACTATATATATATATATATATATATATATATATAAGTCAGTTTTGTTTGAAAATTTGAAAAAAGGCATTAAAACTACCACTGCCGCTTAATAAAGAAAACCAAACCATCAGTTGAAAGTGCATTTCTGTTGGCGGTTTTATTAAGCAAACCGCTTCACTGATGGTTGCCTTAAGAAAATCGTTAGTGAATATAACATTTTCACTAGCCTTAGCACTGGAAAAACGCTAGTACTAATAGACTTAGAACCATCACTATAAAGTTTCTTTGTACTAGTGTTAAGCTGCTACCGTTGGGACAGGCTCGATCATTTCGAGAGCTTCAAGGAACTTGCCGAGCTAGCTCGTCGAGCATTCTTTGGCTGATTGCCTCCTCGGAAGGTCTAGACTAGGGCTGGACAAAATGCTCGCGGCTCGTCGGCTCGCTCGGTTCGTAGCCAGCTCGGCTCGGCTCGGATCGGCTCGTTTGAATTTTTTCACGAGCTGAGCTGACATCCTAGCTCGGTTTCTTAACGAGCCAGCTCGGTTTGTTAACGAGCCAGCTCGCGAGCTAAACGAGCTATCACATTTCAGCAAAACAAAACTATATACGTATCATGTACGTAACAATTGATGAATATGTTATATGTATGTATGGTGTATATAACCTATAAGTTAAATTAATGATTGATGAATTATGTCTATGTATGAAATTGGTCTATGCGAATATAAGTGTGGGTTAAACTGCTGAACATGTGTGTGAATAGTGAATTGATAAGTGATGAGTGGTGTTAATTTGGTGTTATATTGATGCGGTCTGTGAAATTATGAGTATAATTACTATTTTATGTTGTTAAATTAGCTTAAAATTAACTAGAAATTGATTATTATACACATATTATTTTTTTCTGCTCTGGCTCGCGAGCTAAACGAGCCAGCTCGAGCTCGTAAACGAGCCGAGCCGAGCTGACTCTGTGGCTCGTTACCTTAACGAGCCGAGCCGAGCCAGCTCGTTAGCTTAACGAGCCAGCTCGAGCTCGAACGAGCCGAGCCGATCTGGCTCGATATCCAGCCCTAGTCTAGACCTGTCCTAAACCAACTTTGCTCGCCTAGAGCCTCTAGGCGAGGAAGGCTCGAGTCTTGATGGCTTTGGTTAGCATTCAGTAGCAGTGTGTGATAGGTGTCGGCTCTGGGGCCATATCTCATTAAGAGAATAAGGAAGAGGGTTAATTATGATATTAGAATAACCCTAAAAGAAGCCTTAAACTGACCTGAAAATCAATATTAGGGAGCAATCGCTTTTCCATCGTTCCAACAACTCCCTCTTTCTTCCCTAAAAGCTCCACGTCCTATGGCCTCCCTTTCCTCGTATTTCCGTGTGAGGGTTGCTTCCCCAATTTGGGTGTCTGTGCTTGTATCCCGCGATTTTTTTTGCCGCCGTGCGTTCCTAGAGTTGCTGGAGCCTTTGCGTGCGTGACTTACAGGCTTGTGGCCTTATACGAACGTAGGCTTTGGACTAATTTTTAAATTTTCAGCGTTTGTTTAAGAGCACCCTTGAATATTTTTAGCCTGTCCCAATAATCACTTTTTAGGGAAACTTTTTAGCATGCTTTTTAAGTTGCTCTTATGGTACTAATCCACAAGTTTACACAACCATGGTGCTAGATATTCACATAACTTTTAGGATGTATCTTAAAAAGGCTAGTATAACTTATCTCTACTACTTATTAAGACTGTAAGGGGTAACCTGCCGTTCTGTCGTTATGCAATCTCAACCGTCCAACTCCCACGGGTCAATCTGCATCGTTCGACTGCCACGGGCTCAAGCTCTGTAGCGCGTCATCCACGGAACCGCCCACGCCACCGCTCCCTTCCTCTATCACCGCATCTCCCGGCGCACTCATGCCTGCTCCCCCGAACCCGCCTCAAGACGCCCTCCGAGTTTCTGACCCTCCCGTATCGCCGCGGCTTTGGCCCCCGTCCCATCCCCGACCACGTCTATCGACTGCATCATCCACCGCCTCCACAACCTCGGCCTCGCCTCCGACAACGATGATCCCTCCGCCTCCACTTCCGCTGCAACGGCTACCGCCCACCCCACGGCACCGAACACCACGGCGATCTGCTCGACCGTGGCTGGGCACGACCCAACCTCTAGTTCGCAGCTGTCGGATTCGATGATGTCATCCTCCTATGGGAGAGAGGGCCCGTGAGGGGCGAGGAGGATGGGGCCAAGAGGAGGGCAGTTCGGATTGCTAGACCTGATGCCGCCTCCCCCGGTGCACCTCACGCCTGCTCCCCCGAGCCCGCCTCCCGATGCACCGGCGCGTCGTGGCTGCAGAGGTGGGCACCCTCCAACCCCTCCCGTCCCGCCCCAGCTCCAACCCCGTGGGCCCACCTCCCGACGCACTGGCGCGCAATCACGCGGCCCCAGCACCGATGTGCCGTGTCTGCAGAGGTGGGCACCCTCCCGCCCCCATCCCTTCCCTGACCACATCCATCGATCAAACCCTAAACCCTCATCCTCTGTCTCTGTTTGCATCTGTTTCTCACCGAGGAAGAAGAAGCTGATGTCCGATCTAATTCAGGGAGTGATGAGGACCTAACTGAAGAAGACACCATGGAGATCGATGAGGAGGTGAGATGAAGTCTTTATTTGGATTGTTACAGGCTTTTTTCTTTTTTTCTTTTATCCTAAACAGTAGGTAAAAGGATTCACCCATGTAGTTGCTTTCTCTGCACTCTACGCTCTGGATCCCTTTGTAAGCATATTTGTGGATGTTTGCATGGCAGATGGAAGGGTCTGTGGACGAGGACTGCAACAGGTCTGATGAGGAATATGACGACCTAGCCATGCGGGACAGTTTGGAGAACGACTATTTAACTGACGATGGTGTTTTCTGTTCTGGTTTAAGCAAATCGTCAAGCGACAAGTTTTTTGGTGGGAATCAACGAAGCCACAACACGCCAAAGAAACCCCAAGAGAAGTTCGATGCTGGTGTTCCTGAGACCTCATGCTCTTATTCTGCTGTAGTCCTTGCTGGTACAAGTAGCAAGCGTGTAACACCCTGGGCTTTAAAGGACAAAGTCGGGTGCATCTCATACATGCGCCAAAGAAGACAACATATATAATAACAGAGTGTATAGAGATAAATGTCATAATATAATCAGCGTACTTATTACATAGCGGAAGTCTTACAAAATAGAAGATAAATATAGCAGGATCTAAAATCCATCCTTGGCGCCAGAAAGTCAACTGGGAGATGCCACCTAGCTCGAATCGAACTCCTCGATGCGCGACTCCTCTTGAACCACCTGTTCTTCTCCTGTGGGGGGTGTGAGACAGCAAGGGTGAGCTCACATATGTTCATCGCTCAACAAGTTGTGAGGAATAATGTGCATGAACTCACAAAAGGTGTGTGCTCATGAAGTGTAAGACTTACCAAAAAGAATGGTTAAAGCTGAGCATTGCTTTAAAAGTTGGTCAAATTTTTTTTAGCAATTACTAAATGTAAGTAAATACCAACCATAATAATAATAGAACAAAATTAATAAATAATTCCATGCAAATTGCACATGACAAATTGAATTTAGGTTCCATAAATTAATCATGTGAGGGTCCGAGCCGCTCATGACCGTGAGCACGGCTAGTATACCAGTTTTACACTCTGCAGAGGTTGCGTATCTTTACCCACAAGCCGTGTTACCCATCTGCCAAGGGGTCATGAATCCCATACACCTCTACCGAGGAGGCGAGACAGGGTAACACTACGAGGCTGTCGGTGTTTCGGAACCCGGGGGGTCCCTGGACCGACGAGTAAATCGTCGCTGCGTGCCCCAACCCAGATGGGTCGACGCAAGGCGGAACACGAAGGGGGGAAGAAAGCAGCCGGGGGGAGACAGGCGTTGGAGAGTGGAACCCGCGGCCTTCGTGTTAGCCCCGCGTCCAGGTCGGGTGCGCTTGCAGTAGGGGGTTACAAGCGTCCACGCGGGAGGGAGCGAGCGGCCTTGCGCGAGCGCCGTCCCGTCCTTCCCCGCGCGGCCAACCCTCTGTAAGAGGGCCCTGGTCCTCCCTTTTATCGGCGTAAGGAGAGGATCCAGGTGTACAATGGGGAGTGTAGCAATGTGCTAACGTGTCTAGCGGTGGAGAGCTAGCGCCCTAAGTACATGCCATCGTGGCAGCCGGAGAGGTCTTGGCACCCAGTTCGCGTGGTGTCGTGGCCGTTGGAGGAGCGCTGGAGCCTGGCGGAAGGACAACTGTCGGGGCTGTCGAGTCCTTGCTGACATCCTCTTGCTTCCGTAAGGGGGCTGAGAGCCGCCGTCGTCACAGGGCTTGCGGGGCGCCATCGTTACTCGTATGGTGGAGCGAGCCAGATGGGACGCCGGTCTTGTTCCCCGTAGCCTGAGTCAGCTCGGGGTAGGGTAATGATGGCGCTTCCTGTTGACGTGGTCGGTCCGTGCCCTAGGTTAGGCGAGGTGGAGGCTCCTCCGAGGTCGAGGTCGAGTCTGTCTTCCGAGGTCGAGGTCGAGTCCGAGCCCCCGGGTCGGACGAGGCGGAGACCGTCGGCTTAGGCCAGGGTTGAGTCCGAGCCCTGGGGTCGGGCGAGGCGGAGTTTGTCGTCTTCCGGGGCAGAGCCCGAGTCTGAGGCCTGGGGTCGGGCGAAGTGGAGTTCGTCGTCTTCCGGGGCTGAGCCCGAGTCTGAGCCCTGGGGTCGAGCGTGGCGGAGTTCGTCGTCTTCCGGGGCAGAGCCCGAGTCCGAGCCTTGGGGTCGGGCGAAGCGGAGTTCGTCGTCTTCCGGGGCTGAGCCCGAGTTCGAGCCCTGGGGTCGGGCGTGGCGGAGTTTCCTATGACGCCTGAGACCGGACTTGGCTACTGTCAGCCTCACTCTGTCGAGTGGCTCAGCAGTCGGAGCGGCGCAGGCGGCGCTGTCCTCTTGTCAGACCGGTCAGTGGAGCGGCGAAGTGACTGCGGTCACTTCGGCTCTGTCGACTGGAGGGCGTGCGTCAGGATAAAGGTGTCAGGCCACCTTTGCATTAAATGCCCCTGCGATTTGGTCGGTCAGTGTGGTGATTTGGCCAAGGTTGCTTCTTGGTGAAGACTGGGCCTCGGGCGAGCCGAAGGTGTGTTCGTTGCTGGAGGGGGGGCCTCGGGCGAGACGTAGGTCCTCCGGGGTCGGCTGCCCTTGCCCGAGGCTGGGCTCGGGCGAGGCGTGATCGAGTCCCTCGAACGGACCGATCCTTGACTTAATCGCACCCATCAGGCCTTTGCAGCTTTGTGCTGATGGGGGTTACCAACTGAGATTTAGGAGCCTTGAGGGTACCCCTAATTATGGTCCCCGACAGTAGCCCCCGAGCCTCGAAGGGAGTGTTAATACTTGCTTGGAGGCTTTTGCCGCACTTTTTTGCAAGGGGACCAGCCTTTTCTTGGTTGCATTTTGTTCCGGTGGGTGCGCGCGAGCGCACTCGCCGGGTGTAGCCCCCGAGGCCTCGGAGGAGTAGTTTTACTCCTTCGAGGTCTTAGTGCGTTTCGCAATACTTCGGCTGGTCTAGTTGTTCCCTCATGCGAGCTGGCCGTAGCCCGGGTGCACGGTCGGGTCCCAAGTTCTCGGGCTGGTATGTTGACGCTGTCAACGGGTCGGCCGGAGCAGGGTTTGTGAGAGCAGCCCCCGAGCCTCTGCACAGGGCGAGAGGATGGTCAAGGACAGACTCGACTTTTTTACATATGCCCCTGTGTCGCCTTTCCGCAAGGAGGAGGGGGGGAAAGCGCCATGTTGCCCTCGAAGGGCGCCGAACATGGTGTTTTCGGTGAGCTGCTGGCGGGTAATCCGAGCGGACGCCCGTGCCCCATTTGCTAGGGGTCGGCTAGAGGCCCGGAGGCGCGCTCCAAAAGTACCTGCGGGTGATCTGCCGGACCCGGTCCCCTTTGACGGGGTCCGAGGGCTCGATGCCTCCCTCTGATGGGATTCCGTTACAAGGTCATTCCCGCTGGTCTCGGAAATGTCCTAGGGTACCTCGGGAGCATAGCCCGAGCCTTGGTTATGTATCGAACGTACCCAGGGTCATCCCTCGCTCTGTGTCTGAGGCGACTGTGAACCCTTCGAGGGCCAGCCTACGAACCCCTGATCAGTAGTGGGCGCAGAGCCCGAGTGGCCTGAGGCGGCCGTTGAACCCTTCCGAGGGGCCGACCATCGAACCTCTGACCAGTAGTGGGCGCAGAACCCAGGTGCTCTGAGGTGGCCGTTAGAACCCCTCCGAGGGGCCGACCTTTGAACCTCTGATCAGTAGTGAGGCTCGGGGCCTGTTTCCTTCACGGAGAAGGATCCTTTTCGGGGTATCCCCCTTTCCCGGTCCCTATCATGAGAGAGAAAGAGAAAAAGGAAAAGGATACGAAATCGAATGACGTGGCGTACCTTTTTCGACGCGGTCATTATGGCGAAGGCGAAGCGTCGCTTGCTTCTCCCGCCTGAGGCGTCGCCTGTCCCGCCGCGGAGTTAATGCGACAGGGCGAGTGGTTCGCGAGGCGGTCGTTGCGCGAGCCGTTCGAGGAACGGTCGTTTCGCTTCTGAGTCTTCGAATCCCGCGGCGGGTTCGGGCGACGCGTTGAACGGGTCTTGCCTTGGTCTTTATATACCTAGGGGAGGGCCTGGTGATGGTTCTTTGCTCTGCTTCTTGCCTTCTTCTTAGGTTTTCGCAACCTGAGAGATTTAGCCAGAGAAAAGGAAACCGCTCGCCCAATCCTTTCCGCCGCCACCCCTTCTACTCAGTGATGGCCGACCGGGTGACCATTGTTCTGCCGCGCGACCCATGGCCTTTCTCCACAGTCACGACGGGTGACTTGGAGGACCTCGTTGCTGAGGGTTTGCTTCGCCCTCTCTCTGATGAGAGGCAGCCGGAGTGGATTCCCCCCCGAACGGAGCCGCCCCGTCCCCGCCGCCGGGGTACGTCGTGAGCTTCGTCTCCTTCCATGAGCGGGGATTCGGCGTGCCGGCAAGCCGCTTCATGCGGGCGATCCTGCATAACTACGGGGTGGAGTTGCACAACCTCAGCCCCAACTCCATCTCGCAAGCCGCCATCTTCGTAGCGGTGTGCGAAGGATACTTGGGGATCAACCCCCACTGGGACTTGTGGACTCATTTCTTCTTCGCGGAGCTTTTTGCTTCGCCGACGGGAGAGAGAAGGGTCCGTGCGGCAGTGCGGGCCGGCGGCTGTATCCTCCAGCTGAGGCAGTCGCGGGCGTCGCAGTATATTCCCACTGTCCTTGCATCCTCGAATAAAGGGTGGCAGCGCCGGTGGTTCTATCTCCGGAATGACGACAGGAGGCTCCCATCGTTTTCTCAACGAGTGGTTACCGTCGCCGCCGATGCTTGGCGCTACGGGGACCCCGCACGACAGGCAGAAAAATCTCGAGCCCCTTCTCAAGGCCCTGGAGGCGTCGCGGAAAGGAGGGCTCACCGCTGCGGGGGTGATTGTCGCCATTCATCGCCGGAGGGTGCTTCCTTTGGCGGAGCGGCGGTTGCCGCTTTAGGAGATGACACCAGAGGCTGACTTGGAGGGCTCGTGGATGTCCTCGGATCCCCTTCCCATCGACGTTCTCTACGGGCGGGTGGCCGCCGCGTTGGGAAAACCGGACACCAGCGCCTTCTCCCAGCCCTTGATGTGCCCCGACTGTGGATGTGTGTCCCTGGTGAGTGTCCGCTCCTTCTTTCTTTTTTGCGCCGGATTGCCCTTGGTCCTTACGGTCGAGACTTTTCATCGGTCTCCAGGAGGTAGGGTGGCACAAGCCTTCCCGGCCACGAGTCCTGGAGGACACGGTGGACCAGGCAGCGCGGCGGGTTGCCGTGGAGGAGAAGAAGAAGAAAATGGACGCGAAGAAGGCTCGGGCTCGCGAGCGGACGCGGGCCCGGTACGCCTTGGAAAAGCTCTGTCGCCGGCAGGAGAGGGATGGACTCCCGAGGGAGCCGTCGCCGGAAACGCCTGACGACGACGACGATGATGAAGACGATGACGAGGATGACGACATGGCTGCCCGCCTTGGCCTCAGCCCGGGTTTGAGGCTAGGCCAGGAGTCATCAAGCCAGCCCCCGAGCGGGCCGGCGCTGTTAGTTCCCAGGGTCGGGACGCCAAGGTCCCGGCCCGAAGATCGGGGACAGACCGAGGGGGTACTCGACCCCTCGGCTGGGGAAGTTGAGGTGACCCTGGGGAGTCTGGCCGAGGCGCCTGTTCCCCAAGAGCCGTCGCCCATGCTGGCAGCGCAGGAGAGTGACCCTCAGATCGCTGTGGCAGCGCCTGGGCAGTCCGTCCCTTGGGCGCCCAAGGCGAGGATGGTACCGAAGCTGGCGGCGAGGCGGACCTCGGCGATATCTTCGGGGGTTGAGATCCGGGAGACCTCTCCTCAGGCGCGGTTGATCATGGCCCGGAGCGGGTAAGTACCTTAGAACGTCTTCGTCCTGACTCCTCGTTTGCACGTCCCGACCGTGACTTTCCTTTCCTCCTCAGCAAGCGAAGCCATGGCCTGACCGATCTGGCTCCCCGGAAAGCCCTTAAGACGGCGTCGGCTTCCTCAGCCAGTGCCGCGCCGGGGCTCGCCGTTTAGCTGACCTTCTCGCAAGGCGCCCCACAGTGGGGGGCTCAAGCGGCACCAGTCGCCGTGGAGCGAGTTCCCGAGGCCGGCTCTTCTATCGAGGTGGCCGTCGCGCTGGGGGAGGCTGCTGGTGCGGACGTGACCTCGGGCCCACCAGACATGCCGCCGGCGCTGGCGCCAGCTGCTGCCGAAGCCGCTGCCGTCTCGGTCGGGGAGCGACCTGTCGCCGCCGATGCTGAGATGGCCGAGGCATCGACGCTTGGTGCCTCAGAGGAGGGGGGCGTGGAACCGTGACTCGTCCCGCCGAGCGGCGGCCTTGTCCCTGCGCGGTGGAGCTTCGAGGGGCGGCGCCCGTTGCTCCGGTTCTGAACCCGTGAGGCTTCGGATCCCTTCTTCGTTCTCGACGATGAGCGGGAGGAGCAGTCTTGGGACGAGCTCCGCAAGTGTGCCGAAGCAACAGTGGGGTCGCTCCAGTCATCCTTGGAGGCCTTCTGCAAGGACGTCCCCAAGATCCTCCAGGTAATGATTTCAGGCATACCTTTTTTGTGATCAAGGCGTCCTTTGTAACGCCCTGCTTCCTTCCCTCAGGATCTGACGGATCTGAGCGCCGCCAAGTCATCGTTTATCCGTCACGAGGTCGATGTCTGGGGCTCGCTGCGATCCCTGAGGACCTCGCTCGCTGGGGCTACCGCACGCCTCTCCCAGCAGGGCGCTGAGGGGGCGGACCTTCGGTTGCTCTGCGCCGATCTGAGAGCAGAGGCAGCAGCGACACGCGTAGAGGTACAGCGTCGGCAGTCGGAGTTCGACCAGGTCATCGATGAGCGAGATCAATCTCGGGACCGGGCTGCCGAGGCCGAAAGCTGGACCGGAGCCCTTGCAGCAGACCTAGCCGTAGCCTAAGCCACAGCCTCAGAGCAGCGTGCCCGAGCCGGAGGTATGTCCTGGCTGTTTTCGGCTTTCATTTCAGCTTGTTTTCTCCGCTTGTGTTTGAGGCCTTGCGCTCCAGCTGTTTGCAGAGCTCGAGTCTGCCCTTGATGAGTCCACCAGGGCGCTTGCCCAGGCGGCCGAGCAGAGGGAGGCCGATCACGCGGCCATGTCCGAGGCCATCTCAGACTTCTGCCAGATCTTTGGCTTCGGCGACGTCCCCTCAGGAAGCTCCCCTCAGAGTCGCCTGCAGGCCTTGGGTGACCACGTGCGCGGTAGACTCCGCGAGGCGCTACACCACGGCGTCAGGCGGGCCTTCGCCATGCTTGCTTCCCACTACGTTGTTGATCTGGAGCGGGTCAGCGAGGGGTATTGCCTCCCTGATGAAGACGAAGCCGCCCTGGCTGAAGTCCAGAGACTCGATGCAGCCGCCGCGGGCCCGAGCGCAGTGCTGGCGACCACCTTCGAGGCAGAGATCCTCCCGCCTGCGCCGTCGTCCGAAGCTGGGGTGGACTTTGCCGAAGGTGTGGACGAAGCCAAAGGCGCGGCTCCTTCCCTAGGCGACGCCTAACTCTGCCGGAGCAGTTCCCTTTGAATGCACTTGTGTCTTTTGCGGCCGCTGAGGTCCGAACACTTTTATTATCGTAGTATAAAGTCGTGGATCTTTCTCTTTCATTTTGCGTGTCTGGCCCCGTTCGTCAGTAGCAGAGTGGCTTGCCCAAGTAGGAGTCATTTTTCGTGGTAGGTGACGAGTGAGGTGTCCGTAACCCAGAGGTTTAGGAGTCCCTCGGCTCAGTCAGCCTTGCCACTTACATGCACCCGTGTTCGCTTCTTGGGGTCCTGCTACCGACATAGCCGGGGGAACGCGGGAGCCTTTTTGATTGAAAATTTTGACGCAGAGGGGGTTCCCCCCTTCTAGCCCCCGAGGGAGGGTCGGGCTTTGCCGAGGCAAGGCTGACCCTTCCTTGACGACCAGACTTTGTGTGTGAACGGGGATGTTGGTGAGGAACGCCACCGCCCGTTCGGACCTGATGTTGTTTAGGCGTCGGACCTCGATCCACTTGGAGAATTTGTCGATGGCGACCAGCAGGTGCGTGCAGCCCCCGGGTGCCTTCTACAAGGGGCCAACGAGGTCCAGACCCCACATAGCAAACGACCAGGTGATGGGTATGGTCTGCAGAGCCTGAGCGGGCAGGTGGGTCTGCCTTGCGTAGAACTGACACCCTTCGCAGGTGCGGACAATTCTAGTGGCGTCGGCCACCGCCGTCGGCCAGTAGAAACCTTGTGGGAAGGCGTTTCCAACAAGGGTTCGGGGTGCTGCGGGATGGCCGCAAGCCCCCGAGTGTATCTCTTGTAAGAGCTCCTGACCTTCGGCGATGGAAATGCATCGCTGGAGGATGCCAGAGGGGCTGCGGTGGTAGAGCTCCTTCCCATCTCCCAGCAAAACGAAAGACTTGGCGTGCCGCGCCAACCGCAGAGCCTCGGCTTGGTCGAGGGGCAGCTCTCCTCGGTGGAGATGTTGCAGGTACGGGGTCTGCCAGTTTTGATTAGGCGTGACCTCGCTCTGCTCCCCCTCGACGCGTAGTGCCTCACCCTCGGGGGCCGAGGGTACCTCGGGCCGAGCCGAGGGTGCTTCGGACCGTGCCGAGGGTACCTCGGACTGAGCCGAGGGTGCCTCAGGCTGGGCCGAGGCCTTCTCGGGTTCGGGCGTGTCGTCGGTCTTGACGGAGGGTTGATGCAGGTCTCGGGAGAATACGTCCGGGGGAACCGTTGTTCACCCCGAGGCTATTTTAGCCAGCTCGTCCGCAGTCTCGTTGTAGCGTTGGGCGACGTGGTTGAGCTCGAGCCTGTAGAACTTGTCTTCTAGGCGCCGAACCTCATCGCAGTAGGCTTCCATCTTCGGGTCGCGGCAGTGGGAGTTCTTCATGACTTGGTCGATGACGAGCTGCGAGTCACCACGAGTGTCGAGGCATCGGACCCCTAGCTCGATGGCGATTCGCAACCCGTTTACCAGAGCCTCATACTCAGCCACGTTGTTGGACGCCAGGAAGTGGAGGCGTAGCACGTAGCGTAGGTGCTTTCCGAGGGGCGAGATGAAGAGCAGGCCGGCACCGGCACCCGTATTCATCAGCGACCCGTCGAAAAACATGGTCCAAAGCTCCGATTGGATCGGAGTTGTCGGGAGCTGGGTGTCAACCCATTCAGCCACGAAGCCCGCCAAGACCTGGGACTTGATGGCCTTCCAAGGGGCGAACGAGATTGTCTCGCCCATGATCTCCACCGCCCACTTTGCAATCCTACCCGAGGCCTCTCGGGACTGGATGATCTCCCCCAGGGGGAAGGATGACACCATAGTCACCAGATGAGACTCGAAGTAGTGTCGCAACTTCCGTCGCGTCAGGATCACTGCGTACAGCAGCTTCTGAATTTGTGGGTAGCGGATCTTGGTTTCGGACAGTACCTCACTAATGAAGTAGACTGGCCTCTGGACGGGCAATGCATGCCCCTCTTCTCGTCTCTCGACCACAATCGCGGCGCTAACCACCTTAGTGGTCGCGGCGACGTAGATCAAGAGGGCTTCTCCGGCAGCGGGGGGCACCAAGATGGGCGCGTTCGTGAGGAGCGCCTTCAGGTTCCCGAGGGCTTCCTCGGCCTCAGGAGTCCAAGCGAAGCACTCGGCCTTCCTTAAGAGGCGGTATAGAGGTAGACCTCTTTCGCCGAGGCACGAGATGAAACGGCTCAGAGCCACGAGGCATCCCATGACCCTCTGTACGCCTTTCAAGTCCTTGATGGCCCCCATGCTGGTGATGGCAGCGATCTTCTCCGGGTTGGCCTCGATGCCTCGCTCGGAGACGATGAACCCCAAGAGCATGCCTCGGGGGACCCCGAAGACACATTTTTCGGGATTGAGCTTCACGCCTTTTGCCTTGAGACATCGGAATGTCACTTCAAGGTCGGAAAGGAGGTCGAAGGCCTTCCTTGTCTTGACTACGATGTCATCGACGTAGGCCTCGACCGTTCGGCCAATGTGTTCGCCGAACACATGGTTCATGCATCGCTGGTACGTCGCACCTGCATTCCTCAAACCAAACGGCATGGTAACATAGCAGTACATGCCGAAGGGTGTGATGAAAGAAGTCACGAGCTGGTCGGACTCTTTCATCCTGATCTGGTGATACCCTGAGTAGGCATCGAGGAAAGACAGGGTTTCGCACCCAGCAGTGGAATCCATGATTTGATCGATGCGAGGCAGAGGGTAGGGAACTTTCGGACATGCTTTGTTTAGACCAGTGTAGTCTACACACATCCGCCATTTCCCCCCTTTCTTTCTCACAAGCACAGGGTTGGCAAGCCATTCAGGATGGAATACCTCTTTGATGAACCCTGCCGCCATTAGCTTGTGGATCTCCACGCCTATGGCTCTGCGCTTCTCTTCGTTGAATCGGCGTAGAGGCTGCTTCACGGGTCGGGCTCCAGCTCGGATATCCAGCGAGTGCTCGGCGACTTCCCTTGGTATGCCGGGCATGTTCGAGGGACTCCACGCGAAAACGTCGGCGTTTGCGCGGAGAAAGTCGACGAGCACTGCTTCCTATTTGGGGTCGAGCTTAGAGCTGATCCGTATCTGCTTGGAGGCGTCGTTGCAGGGGTCGAGAGGGACGAACTTGACCGTCTCCGCTGGCTTGAAGTTGCTGGCGTGGCGCTTCACGTCGGGCGCCTCCCTAGAGAGGCTCTCCAGGTCGGCGATGAGGGCCTCGGACTCGGCGAGGGCCTCGGCATACTCCACGCACTCCACATCGCATTCGTACGCGTGTCAGTACGTGGGCCCGACGGTGATGACCCTGCTGGGGCCTGACATCTTGAGCTTGAGGTAGGTGTAGATGGGGACGGCCATGAACTTGGCGTAGCATGGCCTCCCCAGCACTGCGTGGT
This sequence comes from Zea luxurians, assembly GCA_029449295.1. NCBI lineage: Eukaryota > Viridiplantae > Streptophyta > Magnoliopsida > Poales > Poaceae > Zea > Zea luxurians. The sequence goes on from JAOPSE010000035.1 coordinate 16,652,705, forward strand.
AGGTTCCTCGAAACCCGACCACTTCGAACGTGAGGGTCTCCCTTCGAAAGTTGGAGGGCGTCCCGAAGCAGACGGGTAGATCGAGTTGTCCGAGGGGTTGAACGCGCTTCCCAGGGATGATCCCGTGGAAAGGCACAGCGCCCGTCCGGACCGAGGACAGATCGATCCGCAGGAGCCCGAGGGTCTCGGCGTAGATGATGTTGAGGCTGCTGCCCCCGTCCATGAGGACCTTGGTGAGCCTGACGTTGCCGATGATGGGGTCGACAACGAGTGGGTATTTCCCCGGGCTCGGCACATAGTCAGGATGGTCGGCCTGGTCGAAGGTGATGGGCTTGTCGGACCAGTCTAGGTGGACTGGCGCTGCCACCTTTACCGAGCAGACCTCTCGACGCTCTTGCTTGCGGTGCCGAGCTGAGGCATTCGCCACTTGCCCTCTGTAGATCATGAAGCAGTCGCGGACCTCGAGGAACTCTCCTGCCTTGTGATCTTCCTTTTTGGCGTCGTCGAGAGCCTTGCCACCCTCCACGGGTGGCCCGACCTTGTGGAAGTGTCATCGAAGCATGGCACACTCCTCAAGGGTGTGCTTGACGGGCCCCTGATGATAGGGACACGACTCCTTGAGCATCTTGTTGAAGAGGTTGGCACCTCCCGGAGGTTTCCGAGGGTTCTTGTACTCGGCGGCGGCGACAAGATCCGCGTCGGCGGCGTCGCGTTTCGCTTGTGACTTCTTCTTGCCTTTCTTCTTGGTGCCGTGCTGAGTTGACGCCTCGGGAGCATCTTCCGGTGGGCGGCCCTGGGGCTACTTGTCCTTCCGGAAGATGGCCTCAACCGCCTCCTGGCCAGAGGCGAACTTGGTGGCGATGTCCATCAGCTCGCTCGCCCTGGTGGGGGTCTTGCGACCCAGCTTGCTCACCAGGTCGCGGCAGGTGGTGCCGGCGAGGAACGCGCCGATGACATCTGAATCGGTGACGTTGGGCAGCTCGGTGCGCTGCTTCGAGAATCGTCGGATGTAGTCCCGGAGAGACTCTCCCGGCTGCTGGCGGCAGCTTCGGAGATCCCAGGAGTTCTCAGGGCGCACATACGTGCCCTAGAAATTGCCGGCGAAGGCTTGGACCAGGTCGTCCCAGTTGGAGATCTGCCCCGGAGGCAAGTGCTCCAGCCAGGCTCGAGCGGTGTCGGAGAGAAACAGGGGGAGGTTGCGGATGATGAGATTGTCATCGTCCGTTCCACCCAGTTGGCAGGCTAGCCGATAATCCGCGAGCCACAGTTCCGGACTCGTCTCCCCCGAGTACTTCGTGATAGTAGTCAGGGTTTGGAACCGGGTCGGGAACGGCGCCCGTCGTATGGCGCGGCTAAAAGCCTGCGGGCCGGGTGGTTCGGGCGAAGGACTCCGATCCTCCCCGCTGTCGTAGCGTCCCCCACGCCTGGGGTGGTAGCCTCGGCGCACCCTATCGTCGAGGTGGACCCGATGGCTATGATGATGGCGCTCGTTGCCGAGGCGTCCCGGGGCCGCAGGCGCTGTGTTGCGCGTGCACTCGGTGTGGATCGAGGCTTCCCGCACGAATCGGGAAGTCGCGGCGCGATGTTCCGAGGGGTACCCCTGCCTTCAGGAGGCAGAGCTTTCGGCCCGTCGGACCGCGACGTCCTCCAGGAGATTCTTGAGCTCTCCCTGGATACGCCGCCCCTCGGTGGTTGATGGCTCCGGCATCGCGCGGAGAAGTATTGCCGCAGCAGCCAGGTTCTGGCCAACCCCACTGGAGTCCGGGGGCGGCCTTACCCTGACGTCGTCGACGATGCGGTGCTGGATGCCCTGGGGGAGATGACATGCTTCTCCGGCCGGAGGTTGGCCCGCCCATTCCTGCCCTATGTCCTGGCGGATCGGCACAAGCGTTCCTGCTCCCTCGTCGAGCCTGGCCTGTCTCTCGCGGATTTGCTCGAGCTATGGGTCAGGACCCCCCGCCGGGACGGGGACCACAGCTAGCTCCCGAAGGATGTCAATGCGAGGCACGGGCCTAGGGGGATCACCGTTCTCCGGCATACCAAGATGGTTGCCTTCGCCGGGACCCCCTAGATCGACGTGGAAACATTCGCGACTTGGACCGCAGTCCTCGTTGTCAAGGCTGCGGCTACCGTCGGAACAGTCGGAAAGGCAGTAGTCACATGCAGTCATGAAGTCCCGCATGGCACTAGGGTTACCAAGTCTGGAGAAATCCCAACAGAGGTCGGGCTCGCCATCTTCCTCGGACCCCGAGGGCTCGTAGGTCGAGTCGGCTGTCAGCCGGTCCCAGGGTGACCGCATACAATACCCCGGAGGGTTTGGACTCGCCTCTATGAGAGTGTCCACCGAAGCGGAGTCGCTTGGCGGGTCGAGGCCGAATCCAAAAGACGCGAGATTGAAATCGGGCGGTACCTTTCGGTCGACGGGCGGTGACGAAGTCACGTCAGGGACTGACTGCACCGTCGTCTCAGGTACTAGGGTGACACCCAGCAAGTCCTTCGCGAGCGTGCTGGCGTCGTCCGTTTGCTTGAGGTTGGTGAGTTGCGGGGAGACGGCGCTCGTCTTCGTCTCAGACGCGAGGCCGGTGCCCGACGCGCTCCCCGTTGGGGCGCCGGCGCCGTCGACTCGCTCGACAGCCAACGAGGTGCCGCCTCCTGCTTGGCCTTGGTTGCCCCGCCTCCTCCTCCGTCGGCTGGGGAGGGGACGGGACAAGCCCGAATGTCGTCCTTCCACCGCGTGGGGAAGGCGTCGTCGATTTTCCCACCGGCGAGCGGGTTGTCAACCGCCATTGTAGCTGTCGCGCGGCGGGGGAAGGAGTATCATGTCGTAGCTGCCGTCGAGGGACATGAACTCAAGACTCCCGAAACGGAGCACCATCCCGGGCTGGAGAGGTTGCTGGAGACTGCCTATCTGGAGCTTGATGGGAAGCTGTTCGTCAACACGCAGCAGGCCCCTACCTGGCGCGCCAACTGTCGGTGTTTCGAAACCCGGGGGGTCCCTGGACCGACGAGTAAATGGTCGCTGCGTGCCCCAGCCCAGATGGGTCGACGCGAGGCGGAACGCGAAGGGGGGAAGAAAGCAGCCGGGGGGAGATAGGCATTGGAGAGTGGAACCCACGGCCTTCGTGTTAGCCCCGCGTCCAGGTCGGGTGCGCTTGCAGTAGGGGGTTACAAGCGTCCACGCGGGAGGGAGCGAGCGGCCTTGCGCGAGCGCCGTCCCATCCTTCCCCGCGCGGCCAATCCTCTATAAGAGGGCCCTGGTCCTCCCTTTTATAGGCGTAAGGAGAGGATCCAGGTGTACAATGGGGAGTGTAGCAATGTGCTAATGTGTCTAGCGGTGGAGAGCTAGCGCCCTAAGTACATGCCATCGTGGCAGCCGGAGAGGTCTTGGCACCCAGTTCGCGTGGTGTCGTGGCCGTCGGAGGAGCGCTGGAGCCTGGTGGAAGGACAGCTGTCGGGGCTGTCGAGTCCTTGCTGACGTCCTCTTGCTTCCGTAAGGGGGCTGAGAGCCGCCGTCGTCACAGGGCTTGCGGGGCACCATCATTACTCGTATGGTGGAGCGAGCCAGATGGGACGCCGGTCTTGTTCCCCGTAGCCTGAGTCAGCTCAGGGTAGGATAATGATGGCGCTTCCTGTTGACGTGGTCGGTCCGTGCCCTAGGTTGGGCGAGGTGGAGGCTCCTCCGAGGTCGAGGTCGAGTCCGAGCCCCCGGGTCGGACGAGGCGGAGACCGTCGACTTAGGCCAGGGTTGAGTCCGAGCCCTGGGGTCGGGCGAGGCGGAGTTTGTCGTCTTCCGGGGCAGAGCCCGAGTCCGAGGCCTGGGGTCGGGCGAAGCGGAGTTCGTCGTCTTCCGGGGCTGAGCCTGAGTCCGAGCCCTGGGGTCAGGCGTGGAGGAGTTCGTCGTCTTCCGGGGCAGAGCCCGAGTCCAAGGCCTGGGGTCAGGCGAAGCAGAGTTCGTCGTCTTCCGGGGCTGAGCCCGAGTCCGAGCCCTGGGGTCGGGCGTGGCGGAGTTTCCTATGACGCCTGAGACCGGACTTGACTGCTGTCAGCCTCACTCTGTCGAGTGGCTCAGCAGTCGGAGCGGCGCAGGCGGCGCTGTCCTCTTGTCAGACCGGTCAGTGGAGCGGCGAAGTGACTGCGGTCACTTCGGCTCTGTCGACTGGAGGGCGTGCGTCAGGATAAAGGTGTCAGGCCACCTTTGCATTAAATGCCCCTGCGATTTGGCCGGTCGGTGTGGTGATTTGGCCAAGGTTGCTTCTTGGTGAAGACTGGGCCTCGGGCGAGCTGAAGGTGTGTTCGTTGCTGGAGGGGGGGCCTCGGGCGAGACGTAGGTCCTCCGGGGTCGGCTGCCCTTGCCCGAGGCTGGGCTCGGGCGAGGCGTGATCGAGTCCCTCGAACGGACCGATCCTTGACTTAATCGCACCCATCAGGCCTTTGCAGCTTTGTGCTGATGGGGGTTACCAGCTGAGATTTAGGAGCCTTGAGGGTACCCCTAATTATGGTCCCTGACAGAGGCCTTTACAAAGTTCCACTAGCTTCAGAAAACCCGCTACAGTTTATAGGAAGCTCCAATGCAGGAATCCCTCGCCTGACCGCCATCGCAGCAAAATCAACCCAAGGACCTCCCTACACTGACCACTCCCCTACTGCCCTTGCCCCTTTCGGGTAAGGTAGTCATCCACTAGCTTTCCTAGTTAATCAGCCAAGGGCGTCCCATTAAACCCTTGTGGTAGCACTGTTTTCCCGGGTGGTCGTTCCATGTTCCCATTAACATAATGATCTTATCATGAACATAAATAACATAACAGAATAATAGGAACATGGATATAATAGAATATTATCCCAAAACCATATAAATCAATAGCATAACTACCCAATTGATTCAGGGGTAAACAAGGTAAAAAGGATAAACAGACTAGGGTGACCTATTGGGTCCCATCAAATTTAAACCTATGCATGAATAGTGATAATAAAGAATATTATTGGGTAACAAAAGTGGATCAAGGGCACAACTTGCCTGACACTTGAGATTCCTGGTACGACTTGCTCTTCAAGTGACTCGTAACCTCGCAGCTAGTCGTAGCGATACAAACAAACATGGTATAGACAAAATTAATATCACATCAAACATAAGAACAAACTGAATAATAATGATCTACGCGAAGCTACGAGATCGCGGGATCGAGAACTACTAAGATCAGAGTCATGATTAATAAGTTATGATTTTATAGAAGATCTGTGTGATTAAAATATTAAACTATATTATAAATTGGTAAATATAAATAATATGAGAGATTATTCTATAAATAACAATCTCAACTTTAATCTAAGTTATAAATTGACCATAAAATATATTCTAGTAGATTATAATGATAAGTGGTTTAACGAGACTAACCAACATAAGTTAAATAAAGGTCTAATCATAAAATAAATATTGTTATGACATAGTAAATATTTATACAAAGCTAACGGAACTGAGACGAGCCAATTCAAAATTAAAACGGAGAAATTATGAATTTCCCAAGGTTTTATGTGTTTGATACAAGATTAACTAGGATATAAATTTTAATATGACATTCATGTCAAAACAGAGGTACTATGTGATAAACAATAATATTATAGAATTATAGAAACTGGAATGAATAAATTTGGACTCCATATGAATTTTATATGAATTAAACAATTTCTAGCATTTATTTTCACATTAAAATCATTTTCTAATCACTTTTACTGAATTTTATAATTCTCTGGACTGGGTGCACTATTTACAGATAACACAGGGTTTCCGGGGTAAAATTACCTAGTCTCAGACAAATCAGAACTGAACCGCGGGTTAGTTTCTATAAAGGATGGGGGACTCTTTTGCAAACTCGCCACGACGAAAGGGTATCCACTGACCGCGTCCGTCCGATTGGAAATCAGGGGCTCGGATTAGATTGTAATTAAAATGAATCGGTATGCTATTATGGCTGTCAGATTGGAGATCCATGGCCCCCATTAAAGTACCCAATCAACCCATCCGGTCCATCCGTAGCTAATCCAACGGCACGGATTGCACGTATACTAACCGGTACGCCAGATTCAATCTGAGCCATCGCTTGGCTGATCAACGATTCACGCGCAATTTTGGCTTGGTCCGCCCCCTGGTTTAATCTACACCCTAGATCTCAAAATCTACGGCCCTAACGTTCTTCGTCAACCTCCCAGTATATGCAGCCATCGATCAACGATCCGATGGCCACGACAGCTTCTTTAACCTCCCCCGTCCCTGACTATGGTGGCTCCGCAGATTCTCGCGGCGAGGTTCGCGAGCTGGGCACGCGACAGCCGGGCCGGTGCTCGACTGCGCTACACGCTCGCTGGAGACGGGGGGTGGGGCTCGTGGACTGTGCGCTGTCGCGAGACCCTGTGAGCAGGCCCCCACGGTCAGGCCATCATCTTCCTCGCCCAGACTGTCAACGTGGCGGCGCACAGCGCAGGTGCGGCGGCGCCACAGATCTAGACGTACCCAGCCATCACGGAGCCATAAAGCACGCACTAGACGCCCCTACGCAAAGAGGAGAGTAAGGCGAACCAAATAGGTAGTTGCTCACCTCCAATCGATAGGCAAGACAGGCTGCCCCCAAAGTTGCGTGGTTCTGCGGCGACCCATGCATGGTGATGAAGGTCCGTCGATCGCCATGACTTCCAGCTGCGCGAATCAACCTTGGGCACAGCCCCCGAGCACCGACGAACATCATTACATCATATACTGCTGCTGGTTCCAATTGAACTGCGGTAATCATGGTGGCACCCTCCCTTTCTTCGCATACTTAGCTCACCGCACCCCCAATACTCGGCTGCAACGACGTAATAATTCACGGTCCTATTTATAGTTGAGGGCGGAGTCCTTGTGAATGATCCCCGCGCCGAGAAGGTCGGTTGCGAAGGATCCGGGCAGAGCCTAGACGTCCGGTCGCGAGATTCCTGGCCATGCACAACCGTGCAGGCGCCAGACCTGTAGGGATAAGGAGAGCGCAGGAGATTAAGCCTCCGGGGTCCCTGCGTAGGCTTCGAATCAAGGGGAACCGCCCAGATTTCCAGGAATCCAGTTGAGACCGGTGCGCAGATTTGGTTGCGCGCGGCAACGAACGCGATGGAGCAGATCCGGTAAAGACGAAGCACCTGACGATGCGGGGTCCACCAGCCACCAGTGAAGAGGAACGCGCAACTCGGCTGATAGACCTGGGTCCACTTGTCGACCACAAGTGCAGGTGGGGCCCAGATGCCAGTGCGTGGCGCGGGGGAAAGAAGGGAGAATGGGCCGCACAGTGGAAATACGATATTGGGCCAAGGCAAGGGTGAGGATGAGCAGGCCGACCGGGAATTGGGCCCAAACGATGTTTTCCTTTTATCTTTTTATTTTCCGCTTTCCATTTTCTTTTCCCTATTTCATTTATTTTCAAGTTCTTTTTTTAGAATTCGGATTTTATATTTGGCACCCAACATGCAACATTCCAAAATATCCAATATGGTGCAAAATTATATTTTATTTATTATCCTGTTTAGACAAACACTTAAAATATGCAATCTACACAAAATAGTAATTAGGTGTTTTAGAAAATCATTTCTAGTGTATAAAGTTTTATGGAGAGTCCTTGTAAATACATTTTTTATAGGAAAACTAACATCATTTAGGGATACTTCTATTTAAACTGTTTTTACATTTTTTTGTTTAAGATATGTAACCCTAAAGCTAACAAAATTATATTAAAGGATATTTTAATTTTTTTAATCCTTTGAAGAATTTCCAATGAATTCCACCCACAAAATTTTGAGGTGTTCACATGTGATGATAAGTATAGATCGCAAAACCTTGAGCTCTTCTCTATTTTCTCTATTTACATTTTTGATTTACAAATGTCAATTTCAAATCCAAGATAAAGTTTTAAGAGTTCGAATTTTTAATACATGCTCAAAATCAGTTATGAAGCAATACATATATATTTGTTTTATTATTATTATTATGTTTTTTCTTGTACAAATTTTGGGCCTTACAAATCCTACCCCCCTTAACAGAAATCTCGTCCTCGAGATTTGTAAGAAAAGGGTGTATAACTATATTGTCTCAAAACATATACACAAACAAAATCTCAGCATGATGCATACTTTATTAGCAACACATGGGTCAATTAGACCTTATTATTCCTCCAAAAATAGTATCATACCAACTAGTAACATTTAGGTCTTACAAATAGTAATAATATAAATGTATATTTATGTAGCTTGGTGGAGTTGGTGGTTAGGAAAGCATGGGTGTACATATGTATGTCCACTTTATTATGTAGGATAGAAGATGCCTTTAAAGCATAGATAGGTTTGGGCAAGAAAGGGTAGGGTAAGGAAATACTCCATCCAAGATTGTGGATCTTGATTGCTTTGAAGGTCTGGCTTGAATCTTATCCTTCCTTGATTTGATGAGGTCGATCATCTTCAATCTTTGCTCTCAAAGTTGTTACCCAAATTTGGGACATGTAGTGAAGGCAGATTCTTAGGTAAACAAAATAGGTTAATAGGTGGTTATGAGTTAAATAAGTTTAAGCATAGTCTATCTTGTTGTTCTGCTTATAGATTGGTTAGATAAGTTATGTAACCTGTTATATCGGTCAAGTTTGGTGTTATCATCAAGGATAATGGGTATTGGTGTTACCATAACTAGGGACATAGTTGAGATAGGTGTGGGTACATGGGGTAGGTAGATTGAACAGAGTTTTTTTAATTGTAAGATAAATGGGTTGGGCAACCTATAATATAGGCTAGGTCATGATTTCATGGACGAGTTAGTCTAAGACACCAATTTAGGTTTAAAACCCATTTATAGGAATATGGTTTAGTTAATACTTGAGGTAGATCAGAATTTTCCGTTTAAATTAAAACAGAGGAGTTATGCAACCATCGGATGGTTAAGGTAGTTGCATAAGGCCGAGTTGGTCGGTTATTCTTAATTTAGTGTTGAGTGAATCACGTTAGAACAGGTGGATAGGGTCTAATCCATGTTATAAGTATTAACTAACCTGTTTGAGTGGGTCACATTGGGTTAGTTCAGATTAGATGGAAACTAGATTAGTTTAGCATAACTAGATTTGACTAAATAAGACCTAATTAATTTTGGATCAGTTTAGGTTGAATGGGGCCTAGGCATGACCAGATTAATCTAGATAAGATCTACTTATTTTATTTTAGAATAGATTATGTCGATCACACCATTATGAGATAAGCAAAGTGGTGGAGATAAGTATGCTTATTAGGACAAGATGAGTCTCTAAGAATAAAATAGAATCTTTTGAGATTGGTTAGATTGATTAGGATAAGATGAAAATCCTTTCGAGATGAGATGCGTCTATTAAGATAAGAAAGAATTTTTTAAGATCAGAGAGAATCTTTTAAGATAAAATGGATCTATTTAAGATAAGAGAGATCTATAAAATAGATACATTTTAATGGAGGATAATCAAAGTTGTTTAGTTAGCTTATGAATTCTATTTATGCCTATATGTATATGCAGATGTAATTGTGGACATTACTCCACAACTAATCACACTCAATCAAAGATCCAAATCAAACAAGTATCATAAGAACAAACACTCAAGCGTATAGATAACTATAAAAATAGTTTTGTTTTTGTTCCTAAGAGTAGGTCTCCTATTCCTAAAGATCACTTTAGGCACAGGATTTCAAAGTGTGAAACCCACATTTGTCTTTAGAAGGAAGAGGTAAGAATGATCAGAGTAAAGCAGAAATAGATGAGAAAAGATTAAGATAAGTTTAGAAAAGAATCAGAGTAGCAAACATATGGTTAATTAGAGTAGAACAGTAGGAGGTGAAACAGGATCAAGATAAGTATAGAAAGAACCAGAGTAAGGTAAGTAGGTAAGGGTTTGTCTAGTTCTATCTAGGTTTCGTCCTACAGTCAACATTCCTCTGATACCACTTCTGTAACACCCCAGGTTTTAAAGGACAAAGCCGGGTGCATCTCATACATGCGCCAAAGAAGACAACATATATAATAACAGAGTGTATAGAGATAAATATCACAATATAATCAGAGTACTTATTACATAGCGGAAGTCTTACAAAATAGAAGATAAATATAGCAGGATCTAAAATCCATCCTTGGTGCCAGAAAGTCAACTGGGAGACGCCACCTAGCTCGAATCGAACTCCTCGATGCGCAGCTCCTCTTGAACCACCTGTTCTTCTCTTGTGGGGGGTGTGAGACAGCAAGGGTGAGCTCACATATGTTCATCGCTCAACAAGTTGTGGGGAATAATGTGCATGAACTCACAAAAGGTGTGTGCTCATGAAGTGTAAGGCTTACCAAAGAGAATGGTTAAAGCTGAGCATTGCTTTTAAAGTTGGTCAATTTTTTTAGCAATTACTAAATGTAAGTAAATACCAACCATAATAATAATAGAACAAAATTAATAAATAATCCCATGCAAATTGCACATGACAAATTGAATTTAGGTTCCATAAATTAATCTTGTGAGGGTCCGAGCCGCTCATGACCGTGAGCACGGCTAGTATACCAGTTTTACACTCTGTAGAGGTTGCACATCTTCACCCACAAGCCGTGTTACCCATCTGCCAAGGGGTCATGAATCCCAGACACCTCTACCGAGGAGGCGAGGTAGGGTAACACTACGAGGCCTTTACAAAGTTCCACTAGCTTCAGAAAACCCGCTACAGTTTATAGGAAGCTCCAATGCAGGAATCCTTCGCCTGACCGCCATCACAGCAAAATCAACCCAAGGACCTCCCTACACTGACCACTCCCCTACTGCCCTTGCCCCTTTCGGGTAAGGTAGTCATCCACTAGCTTTCCTAGTTAATCAGCCAAGGGCGTCCCATTAAACCCTTGTGGTAGCACTGTTTTCCCGGGTGGTCGCTCCATGTTCCCATTAACATAATGATCTTATCATGAACATAAATAACATAACAGAATAATAGGAACATGGATATAATAGAATATTATCCCAAAACCATATAAATCAATAGCATAACTACCCAATTGATTCAGGGGTAAACAAGGTAAAAAGGATAAACAGACTAGGGTGACCTATTGGGTCCCAACAAATTTAAACCTATGCATGAATAGTGATAATAAAGAATATTATTGGGTAACAAAAGTGGATCAAGGGCACAACTTGCCTGGCACTTGAGATTCCAGGTACCACTTGCTCTTCAAGTGACTCGTAACCTCGCTGCTAGTCGTAGCGATACAAACAAACATGGTATAGACAAAATTAACATCACACCAAACATAAGAACAAACTGAATAATAATGATCTACATGAAGCTACAAGATCACGGGATCGAGAACTACGTGTTTGATACAAGATTAACTAGGATATAAATTTTAATGTGACATTCATGTCAAAACAGAGGTACTATGTGATAAACAATAATATTATAGAATTATAGAAACTGGAATGAATAAATTTGGACTCCATATGAATTTTATATGAATTAAACAAATTCTAGCATTTATTTTCACATTAAAATCATTTTTTAATCACTTTTACTGAATTTTATAATTCTTTGGACTGGGCGCACTATTTACAGATAGCATAGGGTTTCCAGGGTAAAATTACCTAGACTCAGACAAATCAGAACTGAACCGCGGGTTAGTTTCTATAAAGGATGGGGACTCTTTTGCAAACTCTCCACGACGAAAGGGTATCCACTGACCGCGTTCGTCCGATTGGAAATCAAGGGCTCAGATTAGATTGTAATTAAAATGAATCGGTATGCTATTATGGCCGTCAGATTGGAGATCCATGGCCCCCATTAAAGTACCCAATCAACCCATTCGGTCCATCCATAGCTAATCCAACGGCACAGATTGCACCTATACTAACCGGTACGCCAGATTCAATCTGAGCCATCGCTTGGCTGATCGACGATTCACGCCAATTTTGGCTTGGTCCGCCCCCTGGTTTAATCTACACCCTAAATCTCAAAATCTACGGCCCTAACGTTCTTCGTCAACCTCCCAATATATGCAGCCATCGATCAACGATCCGACGGCCACGACAGCTTCTTCAACCTCCCCCGTCCCTGACTATGGTGGCTCCGCAGATTCTCGCGGCGAGGTTCGCGAGCTGGGCACGCGACAGCCGGGCCAGTGCTCGACTGCGCTGCACGCTCGCTGGAGACGGGGGGTGGGGCTCGTGGACTGTGCGCTGTCGCGAGACCCTGTGAGCAGGCCCCCACGGTCAGGCCATCGTCTTCCTCGCCCAGACTGTCAACGCGACGGCACACAGCGCAGGTGCGGCGGCGTCATAGATCCAGACGTACCCAGCCTTCACCGAGCCATAAAGCGCGCACTAGACGCCCCTATGCGAAGAGGAGAGCAAGGCGAACCAAATGGGTAGTTGCTCACCTCCAATCGATAGGCGAGACAGGCTGCCCCCGAAGTTGCGTGGTTCTGCGGCGACCCATGCACGGTGATGAAGGTCCGTCGATCGCCATGACTTCCAGCTGCGCAATCAACCCTGGGCACAGCCCCCGAGCACCGACGAACATCACTACATCATATACTGCTGCTGGTTCCAGTTGAACTGCGGTAATCATGGTGGCGGCCCTCCCTTTCTTCGCATACTCAGCTCACCGCACCCCCAATACTCGGCTGCAACGGCGTAATAAGTCACGGTCCTATTTATAGTTGAGGGTAGAGTCCCTATGACCGATCCCCGCGTCGAGAAGGTCGGTTGCGAAGGATCCGGGCAGAGCCTAGACGTCCGGTCGCGAGATTCCTGGCCATGCACAACCGTGCAGGCGACGGACCTGTAGGGATAAGGACAGCGCAGGAGATTAAGCCTCCGGGGTCCCTGCGCAGGCTTCGAATCAAGGGGAACCGCCCGGATTTCCAGGAATCCAGTTGAGACCGGAGCGCCGATTTGGTTGCGTGCGGCGACGAACGCGATGGAGCAGATCTGGTGAAGACGAAGCACTTGACGATGCGGGGTCGACCAGCCACCAGTGAAGAGGAACGCATAACTCAGCTGACAGACCTGGGTCCACTTGTCGACCACAAGTGCAGGTGGGGCCTAGATGCCAGTGCGTGGCGCGGGGGAAAGAAGGGAGAATGGGCCGCACAGTGGAAATACGATATTGGGCCAAGGCAAGGGTGAGGATGAGCAGGCCGACCAGGAATTGGGCCCAAACGATGTTTTCCTTTTATCTTTTTATTTTCTGCTTTCCATTTTCTTTTCCCTATTTCATTTATTTTCAAGTTCTTTTTTCAGAATTCGGATTTTATATTTGGCACCCAACATGCAACACTCCAAAATATCCAATATGGTGCAAAATTATATTTTATTTATTATCCTATTTAGACAAACATTTAAAATAGTAATTAGGTATTTTAGAAAATCATTTCTAGTGTATAAAGTTTTATGGAGAGTCCTTGTAAATACATTTTTTATAGGAAAACTAACATCATTTAGGGATACTTCTATTTAAACTGTTTTTACACTTTTTTTGTTTAAGAGATGTAACCCTAAAGCTAACAAAATTATATTAAAGGATATTTTAATTTTTTTTAATCCTTTGAAGAATTTCCAATGAATTCCACCCACAAAATTTTAAGGTGTTCACATGTGATGATAAGTATAGATCGTAAAACCTTGAGCTCTTCTCTATTTTCTCTATTTACATTTTTGATTTACAAATGTCAATTTCAAATCCAAGATAAAGTTTTAAGAGTTCGAATTTTTAATACATACCCAAAATCAGTTATGAAGCAATACATATATATTTGTTTTATTATTATTATTATTATTATATTTTTTTGTACAAATTTTGGGCCTTACAAAGCGGCATGCTGCTAGGAAGTGGAAGCGCTTGCTGAGTGACCCCTTCTGTTCACGGCCGCACAGTGCTCCGAAATTGGAGTCAAGATGCAAGGGATCACCGCTCGTGCCTGTGGCTCCAGAGGAGAGGTAGTCGATAAGCTACAGAAGACGTATCGTGTTATGTTTTTTGAGCATAAATTGCAAAGGAATTATGAATATTGTTATCTGAGGCATCATGGATGTGAAAAAGGTACTATGCAACTAATTTTTAAGGTGTTGATTTTGTAAGAGGATGTTTGGTGAAAGGGCCAAGATGTCCATAGGAATTGAATTAGGCTAATATAATTTTTTAATAATTAAATCATATCAAATAGTTCACTCTACCCCTTGTGCCTAAGAGCATTATTTATTCTATATAAAAGTTTTGGACTCTATGTACCAATCATATTTTTGCACGACAATTTTAATAATATAAAAACAATAATTGAAATGCTTAAATATAAATGCTCATAATAAAACAAACTCTATTTCATACTTAATTGGATAAAGTTATGAACTATTATATTGATGCTTGTCTCTTTTTTGTCGCAATCATTCTTTTCCCGTATCTGCGTTCATCTGATAATAGATTTGTATGCTTTTTGAACCTATAAATGGTTCACTTCTCTATCCCACCAAGTGTCAATCACTCAATCATAAATATATTTGAGAATGGACAAAACCTAGAGGGCTTAGTTAGATCCACAACAATTGTCTAACACTACTATTTTACATAATGTTAATCAAGGTTTGGGTGTGGATTAACTTAATACAGTGTTGTAGTATTCTAAAAGGAATAGTTCAACCACAATCTATGCCAGACTACACAACTCGATTGAACTAAAAAAATCATGCTATATTTTCAAATGTTGAGTTGGCCAATAACCTATGGCAATTCAGCTTGCAGATTGTGTCTTCTTGATCAAGTGCTTATCTGAACTAGCTGTGCATAGAACAAAAAGAGTTCAAAATTTTGGGTTTATTATTGGTTATTAGGATAGTTGTTAACTAAGTCACTTATCTGTTTACTTGTTCTGTCAGATGTGGTAGATTTGATTTTGTTTAGAAATATCTTGCAGTTTTTTGTCTGATTTTCTTGAAGATAAGAGACTTCAATTTTAAATGGCAGATGGTTGTTGGTAGAATATGTATAGGATGCCTTTGTTCATTGCTGATCGATTATGCTTTTTGTTGGCCAACATTTGCAAGGTGGATTTGCTTGCAAGGTAGTACTTTCAGCTCTTTAATCGAATTTTGCTTTTATATCATCCACCATCGCATGTTGAAATTGACTTTTCATCATTGTTGATTTGCCCTCGCTGTCTCTATTGGCGGCGGGCCCATTACTTTGGTTTCTGCAAGTTGGCGGTGAATAGCAAGGGGGCGGAGAAGCCCGCTAAGGGAAGGAAGGGGAAGGTTGGCAAGGACCCCAACAAGCCCAAGATATCTCCAGATGTTTTCTACGTGTTCATGTGAGATGTGACTTTTCACCACCTCTTGTTTTAATTATTTTTTGCTATATACTTATTTCTGGATGCGACTGTTTGTCATGTGATCCCTTTCATGCTCCAATGGGCCATGGGAAAACTGTTTTACTAAAAGGGAAATGTGCCCTTGTGCCATTTCTATAAATGTTTTGGTGATTAGATGCCCAACACAAAATACGTTGGTTCATAAGTGCTAAGATGCAAATCAAAGAATAAAGTATGTCTCCGGTCTTAGTAAATTGCTTTTGAGTACTAACATATTTATCTAAGTGCCAGGAATATAGCCAAGAAAACTGGAATCGATCAGGAGAAGTTTTGTCTAAGTTCAGCCAAAGCAGCACTAGCCTGTGGCGCACCGGACTGTCTGGTGGTGCACCGGACAGTGTCCGGTGCCCAGGCTGGCCCGGCGACAAACTCATCGCTCTCGGGAAAAAGCAAAGGCGTCGCGGCTAAAAATCACCAGACTGTCCAGTGCGCCAACGGCGCCCGCAGCCAACGGTCGGCTGCGCGATCATCGGGTGACACGTGGCTGAGGCAATGGTCGACTGGTCATACCGGACTGTCCGGTGTGCACCGGACAATGTCCGGTGCGCCAACAGGACCGAAGACCCAACGGTCGGCTTCGTCCGATAAGGAAGGAGATGTGGCACCGGACAACTACTGTTCATGTCTGATGGTGCATCGGACTATCCAGTGCGCCACCCGACAGAAGGCAAGAATTGCCTTCCAATTGGACCTCCAACGGCTCCTGGCTGCCTTGGGGCTATAAAAGGGACCCCTAGGCGCATGGAGCAAGACACCAAGCATTCTTTGAACATCCTAAGACACCTAGACTCTGCCTCCACACATTTGGATCGTTGTGTTAGAGATTTGAGCACCGTTTGAGTTGTGAACTCCTTGCATCGTGTTTAGTGCTCAAAATCTTGGCTTGTGTGCGTGTGTGTGCTGCGAATTTAGTCTTGCGTGTGTTGCTTTCCCTCCCTTACTCTTGTGCTTCTCTTGTGATCAACTTTGTAAGGGCGAGAGGCTCCAATTTGTGGAGATTCCTCGCAAACGGGAAAAGTCTACTGAGAAAGAAAACCGTGGTACTCAAGTTGATCATTGGATCACTTGAGAGGGATTGAGTGCAATCCTTGACCGAAGGAGGTCACCACAACGTGGAGTAGGCATTGGCCGAACCACGGGATAAATCACTGTGTCTTGTGTCCATCTTCTTTGTGATTGGTTTTCTTCCAAAGTTCACACTTTAGCAACTTGGTTTTAATTGCACTAACATTTCATAACCAAGTGTTGAATTTCATAGGATCACATATTCACCCCCCTCTAGGTGCTCTCATTTACCACCTTTGTGTTTGCTAGAAATGGGTACCAATTTATCACTACTGGAATGACTGCAGATCTATGTCTCGGCATATCGACTCACTCTAATTTCATAGGCTTTTTTTGTTCTGATTGATTTCCACCTATCCAACCATGAGAGCAACATGTCCATAATTGCATAATGTTGATCATACCTTGTAGAAGCAGATGACAAAATCAGTTTATGAGTTTTGCCCAATGATGTTATGTTCGAAACTTCTAATATTGATAACTAAGGCCTCGAGGAAATACTGATTTTACTCTAAACAAAGCAGGGTACCATTCTCACCATGAAAGGAAAACTTGAAGTCATCTGTATTTTTAAAATTAAAAGTAGTGGCATTAAAGGATGAGCAAATTGATTACTTGAAATTTGGTTGAATAAGATTTGGTAATTGGACTGTGTTTTTTGTCAAAAAGTTGATTTCTTTGAATAAGTAGGCATCATATCCTTCAATAGTTTTTTGATATGTAAATCCTAAATTGTGGTCATATTGTTTTTTACCCTATTCTTTAAGTGTGAACATGAACCACCTAGGAGGAACCATGTTAAGAAGAAATAAGGAACTATGTCTTTTCTTCTGGAAAGATTAAAGGTGTTTGTCTTTGAAAGCTAGAAAATCAGTATATTGTTATGTCTTTTCTTCTGCAAGTTTCCTATATCTATTTTCTGTGGTTCATTGATTAACTCTTTTATGTCTGGCTAAGTAGAACAAGTAATATCACTCTTGACAGATTTTTGGTGTAATTGTTTTATTATCATGTCAGATACTAAGGGTGCTATTCCACAAGTGGATTGCACTCTTTCAGACGCTTCTCCTAAAGAGGCGATTAAGAAGACCACTTCTTTATGCAATATCAACATGAAGGAAATGGGTGAGGGCGCCGTTTCTATAAAATTAACATACTAGGTACTCAGTCCCTCAAGTCTCTTCTATATGTTGAATAGGAATATGTTGTGATTTTTAGAGTTTTTTAACAAAGTGGTAGGAGCTCTGCCTTTCAATTAATAAAATACTATATATACAAGGTAGTTATTAATAGTTTTCCGTATCTCTATATTTGGCATGGTAGCAAAAGGTACTAAAAATGTTGGTGAATTGTTTTATTTTTCTAGAATAGTTATTTTATAAGTTATAGTGGTATCAGAGGTTTAGGTACCTATGTGATCACATATAGGCACTTTACGTTCATTCTTGAATGATTAATGTATGGAACTCATTTTGGTACGAGCTCCAAAGCTTCACTTACCACATGGTTATGAGTCCCACATAATGCCATTGTAGGGTGTTAGTCCGACACTATGTAGTATTGGCGATCGAGCTTTAACCCACAGAAGGCACTGTTCTTTTGAGTTTGATTAATCATTATATTATTAGTCTCTTACCTATATATCTATTCACTAACACTTGGACAGGTAACTTGGTGAAAATTGTAATTCCACGATCTAACCCCAACGATGCTCATGTCGCCGATGTTGGAAAGGTGAGTTTTCATTCTCCTTTGATATTTTATTCTAACAACAACATTTGGGTAAAGTTAGGGTGTTATGGACCTGATATACCTGTGTCTGTGTCTGTGTCAGATAACTAGAACTTTCCTATAACAAGTCAGAGGAGCCACCACAACTAACCAGAAAGCAGATTTTTACATACTAGGCAGATCATTTGTGTGCTACAACTAGCTTGCTTCAGAATTTGTTAATGCTGTATTCCTGTTCTTAACTAGCTTCAACAAAACTTGCCCTAATTGACTGCTCTTCCATGCTGACAGAAATATTGTGGAGGATGCGGTCAATATTACATAAACTGAAGGAACAGATCAGTGACGGTACTCTAGTTATTGGAGCTGGTGCTGGCACAGGCATATCTGCAAAGTTTGAAGAAGCTGCTGGGGTTGATCTTATAGTGATGTACAACTCTGGACGATTTCGAATGGCTGGAAGGGGCTCACTAGCTAGGCTCTTGCCCTTTGGTGATGCAAATGACATTGTATGTCAGATGGCCAATGAACTGTTGCGTGTAAGTAGCTCAGAATCCAACATCACTCTGATGTCTGTCAACTTTATTGTGCACAACCATTGATGTAGATCTAACTTCAGGTGGTTAAAGGAGTTCCTGTTCTTGCTAGGGTATGTGCTACAGATCCATTTCGTCGAATGGAATACTTTCTCAAACAACCAGAAACCATTGGATTTTGCGGTGTGCAAAACTTCCCAACTGTAGGACTGTTTGATGGGAATTTTAGGCAGAATTTGGAGGAAACTAGAATGGGGTACAGGTATAAGTTCTACACATTTTAAACTTTTGGAAGTGCAATTTCTCCATGCATTACTGTTGTCATCGTGAAGCATTGCATAATGGTTACGGCTGTAAGTTTTTTCTGAAAGGGAAGGACACTCTGGCTAGAAGTTGCATTAACTTGATTATATTTATTGTTAGCATGGAAGTGGAGATGATTTCAATGGCTCATCGCATGGGTTTCCTTACTACATATGCTTTCAATCCAGATGAAGTTGTTGCCATGGCCAAGGCAAGAGCTCATATCGTAGTTGCACATATGGGTCTGACGACTGCAGGGTCTATCGGGGCAATGACAGCTGCCACTTTAGATGATAGTGTTTTACGTGTTCAGGCCATTGCGGATGCGACATTTGGGGTTAATCCTGATATCATTATTCTATGTCACGGAGGTACATGCATTTTCAATTCTCTAAAAGATTCTTCTAATATGTTCTTAATTCTAGAATGATTTTCATTGTGCAAATAATCTAACTTGCATGCACGATTCCATAGGCCCCATATCTGGACCCCTAGAAGCCGAGTTCATATTGAAGAATACTAAAAGGGTTCATGGATTTTACGGTGCATCAAGCATGGAAAGATTACCAGTAGAGCAAGCTATCACGAACACCATGAGAGAGTACAAAAGAATTTCCTTAAAATGAGAACCATCGTTTACATGTGTGATTTAAGTCTGTTGTTCTTCCGTTACACTTCACAGATTCTGTCATCGCTGCCTCTTTATTTATCTCTTACCTATATATCTATTCATTAACACTTGGACAGGTAACTTGGTGGAAATTGTAATTCCATGATCTAACCCCAACGATGCTCATGTCACAGGTGTTGGAAAGGTGAGTTTTCATTCTCCTTTGATATTTTATTCTAACGACAACATTTGGGTAATGCCGCCAACGCCTTTGCTTTGGTCGAGCTCTCGACATCTGCATATTCCAAAAGCACCTACAGTCTGGTCATTCTTTTGTTTGGTCCGCACCACCGCAATGCCAAATTTGTTTGGAAAGTGCCTTGAATTTTGCTAACACATTCTTTTTATGCTATTGTGCCTAATATGGCACCTATGGTTGCGAGTTGCCACCATGATACAACACTGCTCATTGAAAAATCATAAGAAATTTCTTACAATTTAACAGATATTTGTCCAATGTTCTACACTGCATATAGTTTAGAGTTTATTGGTTTAAAAGCATGTGTTAACAAAGTGAGCTAAGTATTCTGCTCAAACAAGTGCATAGCTCAACATGTGAACTCATTGTTTTGCTTTTACTAATATTTGTAGTATTATATACCATTTCACTTGTTGCTTCTGCGATTGTGGCATGCTTCAACCGCAGTTCAGGATTTATATGATGTTTAGTGCTTCATATGTTGTTTGTGAAATTAATAAAAGTTCTACGGTAACTTTGTTTTTAGTATGATATTTGACATTACATTTGTTACTTGTTGTAAAGTTAGCAACAATCTGCTTCTAAAAGGTAGCTATTGGCTAAGCAATAGTTGTATAGATATTCCCTTTTTAATGTACTCACTATGGCTGGAACTTGTGAATCATATCTTGTCACAACTAGGTCTTCTCCGAGTGTGTGAATTCACATTAGCAGAAATTGAGCATTTTGTGGACCCAGAGGACAAATCACATCGGAATTTTTTATGTTGCTAATTTGTAGTTCCTGATGTTTCCTAGAGAGTTGCAACTCTCAAGGGAGTCAGTCAAGCTAATGAAGCTTGGGGAAGCAGTTGCAAAGGTTAACAATTTTTTGCAATTTTTGCCTTTCAAATTTAATCTCATTTCTTTTGTTCTTTTGTTTATATATGTTGTTCTTACCCTGGATATAATTTTGAACTTTTACACTATTGTTATTTATAGGGAACTATTAATAACGATACACTTGGTTACTTCACCTGAAGGGTCTATCTTTTCCTGACATGCTTGGGAATTGATAAGGGTCAGCTGAACTTCAAACAACATTTACCTAATGAGATGGCTCATTATATTGCAGATTGTTGGGTGCTGAGATAGAGTGCTCCTATGGGTGGATAGAGTGCGTGGGTATTGCTGATAGATCTGCATATGATTTGAAAACTCATAGTGTAGGCTCACTTCATCTTTTTTCACACAATGGATAATTTACTAGACATATAGATTTTGTTCTTTGGATATGTTGCTACATCAATTGAATTGCTCATCTCATGTTGTAACTACACTTGCTAAATGAAATTTGTATTGTTGTCATCTGTTTGCTGTGCAAATATGCTACTAATATTCTCATGATTGTCTGTTTACTGTCTCACAGGAGAAAAGTGGTGTCTTATAGAAGAAAAAGGATTAGATTAGTGTACGGTTGTCGACATATTTGCCTATCATTAAAATTTTATGTTGTGTCTTTAGAAATAATTTGTGCAGTATTGATAATGTTTGTTCGACATCAGCTCAATTTATTTAAGCGGCGTATTTATAATAGTATTATATATTTATATATCGTCAATATAGTATTAGTGTATAGTGATATTTTGTCACACATTTTGCATACCATAGTAATATTTGGCGTTTCGTATCTATGTTGTTTCATACTAATTTTTTACTCCCGTGGCAACGCACGGGCACAGACCTAGTAATTTAGTATGCTGGGAGTACCTGACTATGTGTAAGTCTAACTTTGAGCTTGACTTAGAGCTTGTTTATTTCACATGATAACATGTCCAGATTATATAATCCAGCTTAAATAATCTAGATGAGAAACAAACAGACAAATTATTATGTAAGATAATTTGGGGGTTTAGGGTTTAAACAATCTAGATTATATAATTTGGGGGGTCAGATTATCATAATATCGTACTAGCAAAGTGCCAGTACGTTGCTACAGTTTCCATTTATACTTAAGTATAGAATATAAGACATAAAGACATAGGTGGTTTGTTGGCTAGGTGAGTGTGAATGTATGTTTAGAGCCAACAACCATGGTTTGAATCCCCATTTATGCATAATTTTAACATTTTTACTATTTAAATGTGAGAGAGCACGATAACGGTGGAAACCGTGGAATTGGTGCTTTAATATAGTAGAGAAATCTATTCAAGAGGTGCATTTTGAGATTATTCTATAGAACCCACCTAACAAAAACACCCTCACCGTCATAACCTCCACTAAATCCATCAAACAGATTGCATTCAGACTTAACACACCAGTAAAACCAACGGTTCAGATCGTTAGATAACCCTTCTTCCTTATTCACTAAAAACCAATGGACAATATTATTTAGATCATACATGACTCCTCATTACTCCCCGTCCCCACCGTCCCGAGCCTCCCCCTTCCCCACGTCCTCCCCCTCACTCGCGCCGTCACCACTGCTGCCGTCAACCCTTCTCCTCGCGCTGTCGCCATCGATCTCTGAAAAGGATCATAGGCGTTAGCACGTGCTATATGCTAGTTTTCTTAAAAGACCCACTATCCATGGCAACTTCACGAGAAATTACCCACCATTGCCACTCTTTACGAAAAAAATTATTTCATAAAAAATCAATAATCAAAATTACAATAAGCTAGGTTGACAAACAACTACATTCAGATTATTTAACCTAAATTATATAATCTAGATTATTTAATCTTATGTATATATTAAGATTATATGTAATCTATAAGCTGAAACAAACCTGCCCTTAAATCTCTACTAACTATTAAGAAGCTAACGTAGACCGCCCCCGCCTCCCCTTATCATGGTCGCATGCACCTACATGGCTGCTGCATGCAAGCCGCACAAGCGCGCACAAGCTCTGCATGGCTTCTGCATGCAAGCCACCGCACAAGCTATGCATGGCTGCTGCACGCAAGCATGCAAGCCGTCGCACAAGCTGTTGCATGCAGGCAAGCCGCAGAACCTGCTGCTGTGCTGCATACAAGCATCGTGTCTCCCTCCACTCATGAAACATCGTGGAAATTGAGGGGCTAGCCTGGTGGCTGGCTGCTGTCCGCCTGTCCCTCTGCTGCAAGCCTGCAGTGCCGCTCAGTTGTTGTCGGCTCGATTGGTTCCCCTACCCGGGCAAGGCTAGTCGGCTAGCCCTATGGACTCGAGGCCCGGTTCGTAATCTTACTCTTACTCGCTGGGCGCAGCCGCTGGTAGCATCGTGCAATCTAAAATTTCCAGTTCGAGAATAAAATCAGCTAGACAAAAACCACAAATCCAACAAAATCTAATATGTACTCGCACAAAAACTATTAGCCATATATACTTTTTAATTTAGGTCATCAATTACTATGCACTAAGGAACACTATGCAAGCACTAACGGGGCTGGGCGGGAGGAACCTAGCGAGGCGCCACCCATCGTGTTTCCTCTGAGGCTCTGCGATCGTCGTTGTCTTGTTGCATGCACTGGGGCTGAACGCGCTGCTGCTTCTCTGCATGTGCGCGTTCCCCGCCCTGGCGCGGTCGCATAACACGACCATGGTCACAGCCGCGCCGGCGTCCGTCGAGGGGTTCAACTGCACCGCCAACCGCACATACCCATGCCAGGCGTTCGTGCTCTTCCGCGCAGGCTTCGCGGGTGTGCCGCTCGATCTTGCGGCCATTGGTGACCTCTTCGTCGTCAGTCGCTTCATGGTCGCGCACGCCAACAACCTCTCCACGACATCCGCGTCGGCCAACGGGCAGCCGCTGCTCATGCCGCTCCAGTGAGGCTGCCCCTCCCGGTCCCCCAGCTCGTACGCGCCGATGCAGTACCAGATCTGTCCAGGGGACACCTACTGGATCGTCTCCACCACCAAGCTACAGAACCTGACGCAGTACTAGGCTGTGGAGCGCGTGAACGGCACGCTGGTGCCCACCGACCTCGACGTTGGCACCATGGTCACATTCCTCGTCTTCTGCCAGTGCCCGGCCGCCGCCGACAACGCCACGACGGTCGTCACCTACGTCATGCAGCCCGGGGACACGTACGTGTCCGTTGTCGCCGCCTTCTCCGTCGCCTATCCACAGTGAAAGACACGATGCGGCGGCCACCTGTGCATGCACTTAGGATGAGCGCGCTGCTGCTACTCCTCTGCCTATGCGCGTTTCCCGCCCCGACGCGGTCGTAGAATACGACCACGGCCACGGCCAAAATTATTCAACTAGATGGAGCCGAAGGCTGAAGGTACGACCGGTGATAAAACGATATATGATTTGTGCATGAATATGTGCTTCAGCTTGTGCAACATAAGACAAGTTAGAAATTTAACTATCTGCGTGCGGTTATTAATGTCTTGGAAATTTTAACTCCCGTGACAACGTACGGGCACATATCTAGTTATATGCATATTTACTGGTCCTGTGCAAATTATTTAAACCACCGACAACGTCGCGAGGCACTGAGCGGCACCAACTAATTAATCTAAGTCAGCTATATCGCTAATCGCTCTCACAACTACTTTCTTCATGAGGGTAGGAGTGCGTGCGTCATCAATAGAATACTTAGCTGAGGTCATCGGAGAATACTTAGCAACATGTTAGTACGTTGGACATCCTAACATGCATCATCCAGCTGATACATGGTGCACGTTCGGTTGAATAGCAAGCTGATGGATCGGAGCAGTGAGAGACTTATTGTGCAACGCGAGCAGCAATCAATAGAGATCTTAGATCCAATCCACATCCAGTGTGAGCTTGGGATGCCATCCGAATGCATGTCAGAGATATAAAATGCATGCAGATAAGAAATGCTCGCTCCTGCTCCATGTGTACCACGAGAAGAACTCCTAATAATTCAAACTCGATCACGACGAGTTGAGATTTTTTGAGATCTCGATCGAACGGATCTCAGAATAAAAATGGAGACCTCGTTAGTTAATTTGACTTCCTGTGCCGCTTCATCGCGGTTTCTAACTATTTATTAGGACGAGCAGAGGATCGATCAACACAGCTTTGCAGCGAAGAAGCAGCCAAGCAAGAGCCTTTCCGAGTGTGTGGAGCAGCAGCAGCCGTAAGGTATGCATGCCTCGCTCCTAGCTTGATCAAATTGTATCCATAGCAAGCTAACGATATGCTTGGTGTTTTTTGTTGTGATTGCATGCAGAAAGGGGAGGGCAAAGTAGCTTCATATATTTTCCATGGCAAAGTAAGCTTCATATCTACCTATATGCATGCATGCATTTTGGACAACTGGATATTATTATTTCAAGTCTTCTCCATGCATATGAGCTGTTTTGATGCAAATGCAGGCTCTTCGGAAAGGTGGCGATCGTCACGGGCGCCGCCAGCAAACTGGGCGAGGCCATCGCCAGGAAGTTCGTCGACAACGGCGCCAAGGTCATCCTCGCCGACATCAACCGCCACTCCTGCGAGAACATAGTAGCGGCTCTCAACAAGACCAACCATGGCCCCGCGGTGGCTCACGCGATGCGCATCGACGTCAGCGAACCCGACAGTATCCTCGCCACCGTCGAGGAGGCCAAGAAGGTCTACAAGCAAGACGTCGACATCTTCTACAACAACGCGGGGGTCAGCAACGTCTCCTCCCCGGCCTCCTCCATCGACATGATGAGCTTCAGGAACACCATGGCCGTCAACGTCGAGTCCGTCATAGCGAGCATCAACCACGCCGGCGCCGTGATGCGCAGCAACAAGATCGGCGGCGGGTGCATCCTGTGCACGGGCAGTCCCGTGGGCTCGCTCGGCGACGTGGTGCCCTCGGCGTACAGCATCTCCAAGGCCGCGGTCGTGGGCGTCGTGCGCGCCGCCGCGGCCGAGCTGGGGGGACACGGCGTGAGGGTCAATGCCATCTCGCCGTACGGCGTCGCCGCCAGGTTTGACAAGGGCGTGCTGAGGCACATCTTCCCTCACGCGACTGACCAGCAGCTGGATACTATGATCAGCAGCTACGGCACCTACACGGTGACCGAGGACGACGTGGCCAACGCGGCGGTGTACCTGGCGTCCGACGCTGGCAAGAACATCAATGGCCAAAACATCGTCCTCAATGGCAAGTTCGGTCTTTAGAAGTGTGGCCGCCAACGGTTCTGTTGGGGCTCATTAGCGGCAACTTCACACACCCTGGGC
Source organism: Zea luxurians (assembly GCA_029449295.1). Classification (NCBI taxonomy): domain Eukaryota; kingdom Viridiplantae; phylum Streptophyta; class Magnoliopsida; order Poales; family Poaceae; genus Zea; species Zea luxurians. The sequence continues at coordinate 16,678,760 of JAOPSE010000035.1, forward strand.
GACTTCCATTCATGCCCCGTTGTTTCCTGAATAAATAGTGTGGCTGTCAGTGAGCCACGTAACGTGTGTTTCCATTTCTCTTTTTATTTGCGAAATTTCGATGTTTCAAAGTTTGGCAACAAGATGTACCTCAAATCCATTTGTCCTCCCATTTAATTCTCATAATGAATAAAATCGTCGTCTTTACAGTCCCTTCATCTTTCCGCAATCTTTAGCCCATTCCAGCAGGCTGTGTAAACGTCCGTGTAAAATACTATTTTACACTGTAGATTTTAACGTTTGTAAGTGTAGTTTGAAATAGGAAGTGAGATACGAAGTCTGTTGGAGATAGTCACATGTGGTGCCCTCGAGTCCCGTGCAGTGAGTGGAGCATAAATGGTGTCGGAGTGACCATACGAGAGTACCAACAAGCGCCTGAGCACTTGCGCTCTCCATGCAATCGAGCCTTCAGCCTTCCAAAAACTCTTCTTCCTTCGAGCACTTTACCCCCATGTGATGACTGCCTTCTCCGGCGATGATGATGGCGCCATCAACAAAAAAAGCTTACGCTCTAGCAATCGAGGGTGACCAACGAGAACACCCTAGGATGTACCAGACACTGCTAAGGTGGACGAGCTCGAAGGAGCATGGCAAGGTGTCGCTAGCCACCTGGCCAATGCAGACGACGATGGAGTAGGGGAAGTATGTTGTCTTGAGCACATACATGTTGGTGGGTAGGGGTTTCCAGCCTCGCCCTTTCTGGCCATGCTACTGGAGTTCTACAACATCCAATTCACTCACCTCTCCCCCAACTCCATCATGATGGTGTCAACCTTCGTCCACCTCTGCAAGATGTTTGTCGAGTTGCACATGACTTTGGCACTGTGGCACCACTTCTTCGTCCTCCGGCAGATTGGAGGGGGGGCTAGCTATGGTGGCTGCTACTTCCAAGGGCGCATCGCGACCCCTAAGGGTTGATTTGGTGACAAGGGGATCACGGGGGATTGGAGGGGATTAAGGGGAAATGAACTAATTTCCCTCTCAATCCCCCGTGATCCCTGGTCACCAAATCAACCCTAAAGGTACATTAGGTCGTAAGTAGAACTGTAAGAAATCCTAGTTCTATCTCAAGACAGACGACCAAGAGCGCTTCGTCCTCACCACTAACCCACCAGTCTCCAATTCTAGGACATGGGAAGTGCTACTGAAGCTGGACCCAACGTTCGCCCTAGTATTAACGAGCATCAGTGAGCTGGCGACTGTAGGGGTGAAGATGACGATGGTGCTTGCTGACTTCCTCAACAGGCGTCTGCTCCCACTCCGCCACCATGTCCATGTTGCTTGGATGTACGTTAGTGTCAATGATTTGACATGGAGCGTGTAGGGATACGACAATGAGATGACTTCATCGTACTTTTTGGAGCTACTGCAGGACCACTGGTGACAATGACCTGATGAGGATCAACCTCCGCGTCAGCATGCAACCCTTTTGCGACGACCGCAAGAATGTTAGCGTTGATACCAAACTATGATGAAATAAGCATCACCATCGTAGAGAGGGGATATGACTCTTAAGGGATCAAGATCCCTAGGAATGAAGATGTACTGGTGTTGGTAGCGACATCATTGACCCCTCCCCTTCCCAACTTAACAGACAAAAGGGGAAGGTAGTGACAGAAGGGTCCATGCCCCTGACCCCTACTATGTTGATGGATGTTGGTACGAGGGCGACAACATCGTGAGGTCGGAACCCTATAATCCAAGCAGAGACACTAGGATCCTCTAGATACAAGGGGCATTCGACGATGAGCACCATGCTAACCATCTATGGGTGGCAACAATGTAGAGGAGGAGAGCCTCCCCCCTCATGTGAGGCCACCATGACAGGTCCTGATGTAAGGTAGGCCTTGAGATCGTTGAGGGCCTTCAAGGCCTATTTAGTCCATTCGATTGGACAGGACCCTAGGAGGAGTTTACAGAATGGGAACTCTCACTCCCCAACTCTGGAAATGAAGCGGCTAAGGGTTGCCATGCTATCGCTATGACATTAGACCTAGCATATGTTTGCTGGTGGATGGAGACAATGGATAGCCTGCACTTTTTCTGAATTGTTCTTGATCGCTTGGTGTGAGACTAAGAAACCGAGGAGCTTTCCGGCATGGACACAGAAGACACATTTTCTAGATTTAGTTTCATTTGTTGGTGCTAAGGCTATAAAAATGTTGTTAGATCCTAGATGAGAATCTGGGACTCATGAGTTTTCATCACAATGTCAGCGACATACACCTCTACCAACTTGCCTAAATGGTCTTTAAGAGTATGTTGAGCAACACCAACAAAAGTAGGCAAGGTATTCTTTAACACATAAGGCATGGAAACATAACAGTACAACCCTAAAGGGGTGATGAAGCTTGTTTTCTCCTCATCCTCCCTAACCATGTAGATCCAGTGGAACCTAGAATACGCCTCAACAAAAGAAAAGAGCTCACACCCAGAGGTAGAGTCCACTATTTGGTCAATGTGAGAGACCAGATAGCGGTCTTTCGAGCATGCCTTATTCAAGTAGGTGTAGTCTATGCACATTTGTAGTTTGCCACCAACTTTGGAGACAAACAAAGGGTTGGCTAGCCACTTAGGGTGTTGGACCATGCAGATGAAGCCCATAGCGAGGAGCCTATCAATTTCCTAACGGATGAACTCCTATTGCTCAATAGATTACTTTTGCACCTTCTACTTGACTGGTTGTGCGCTAGGGATGACAGGCAACCGCTAACCGGTGCTCAATCACCTCCCTTGGGCCCTAGGCATGCCGGATAGCTTCCATGCAAACACATTGACATTGGCCTGGAGGAAGGTGATGAGTGCGAGTTCCTATTTGGCCCTAGATGGCCCCAATGCGTGCGTTCTAGGAGGGGCCCACCCTAATCTGAATGACCTTGACAAAGCTTTGTGGCATCAGAGGTTGAGGAGCCAGAGGTGGTGTGGCAGAGCACCACAAGGGTGCAATGTTGCTGACTAATGAGATGAGAAGGAGGGCTCCTCCTCCTGCTGTCACACACGGTTTTGGAAGGCAAACCGAATGCGAACCATGTACGTGCCAGGATCAGAAACTCACGTACACAGCGATTACATAATTGGATATCATCACACAATGCTTAAAATAAATAGCGAAAAGATACTTTATTACATCAAGATTTCCAAGACATCCACAGATTCTATTACATAACCATTGTTCAACATAATTATCAAAGTGCGGGAAATGCGAAACGTAGATGCTAAGCCTACACAGGCAGCTGACTGGGGTTTGCCACTAAGAAAGAACTAGAACTCGTCGTAGTCCTGAAACTCCTCAAAATCTTCCATGTTGCCAGCTTCACCTCCTGAGCACTGAGAACAATGTGGACAACCTGGGGTGGGGTGGTTTGTAAAGCAAGGTTGAGTACACATCAACGTACTCAGCAAATGTCCCGTTTGGCTAAAGTGGACTAGCTGTATGTGGAGTTGAGGTCAAGCAGTTGCTTTTAGGTTAGTCAAGTATTTATTATTATTAGTAGAGCCAAGTTTTAGTAATAAACCCAGTTATTACCCAGAAGTACCTCCTCAAAAGAGGAAATACCAAAGATCAGATTTTATAACATCATAGTTAATCCTCAACATAAAAGTATCCAAAGTTCTTCTAATCAAAGAGGATCCCAAGGCTGCTCTTAACCGTGAGCTCGGCTGATATACCAGTTTTTAACATTCTGCAGAGGTTGTACACTTTACCCATAAGTCGTGATTCCCGTTCTGCCCGGAGATCATGACTCTCCATTGATCACTTCCAAGGTGACCTAGCTAGCAGGGTCTCATTACGTAGCCTTTACAAAGACTACCCTGGTGCATAGCTGCTCGTTAGGTTTCGCCAGTCGTACAAACGCAGTACACCTCCCCAAGGTGGGTGACTAACAAAAACCAAATCGAATGAACCTCTGCACCCCAACCTTGGCAGAGCGAGCACTACGCCCCAGCCCCCATTGACGGCCCTCCGGCAAAGCCAACTACACCCCCAGATTCATCTAATTAATCAGCTAAGGGCGTCCCATTCCACCCTCATGGTTGTACTGTTATCCTGGGTGGTCACTCCACGAACAGGTCCTTACAGAGAGGTACTCAGGAAAAAGGCCTGAGTCCCCTAAGGTATCACAAAATCATCCACATAGACAGGATAACAGTATCGTATCATAAAGGTTCACATCATGTTCATTGATTAAGTTAAGGCAATAGCAACATGCTAACCATGATAACCCAAAAGGAAAACAAGGACAAGTGAATACAGACTAGTCAATCCTTATGTTTCATAAAGTAATGCGGGACAGTGAATCATAAAGTATGTAGGGCATAATAGGTCAGAGGACACTTGCCTTCACCAGGTTGCTGCTCAGGGAGGTCTCCAACAACACACTCAGGAATTTCGGACTGCTCGTTGTCTAAATAAAGGAACATGCATTCAATACATTTGGAAAGTACAAATGAACATCACACCAAACATGTACAAACATTAGAACACATCTTAAAAAGACATAATACTACATAGGGGATAATGAATTCAAAGTATAATCATAAACTATGGCATACATTAACTTTATTTGAAAATAGATTATTATTTCCCTAAGTGTTATTTACAAGTACATAAGCATGGATCAATTTATTTTATTGTGATCTATAATCTAGAACAGAGATGAACCTATCATTAATCTCACATGTTTAAACATGATTAAATCTCTAGGGTTCTCCTTTTATTTATTTTATTAAATAAATAAAGCTACATCTATATTAGTTCATATTCAATCGTAAAAAAATTAGAATGTGCAGAGAGTAAATGAAACCATTTTATTTAAATAGTAATCCTATGAACATTTTGCAATTTGAATCACTAAATTTGGAGTTCATATGCAAAAGATATGAAATAAACAAGTTTGTGAATTCAAAATATGAAATTAGGTCTAAATCTGTGAATATTTAAAAGTCTAGGGCTAAATCTGCAAGATTACAGAGGTCTGCGCGTGAAAACCAGGGATGGCGGGTTGATTTCCTAAAACTAGGGGGTTTCTTAAGCAAAACAGCCACGCGAAGGGGTATCGGGTGAATCTAACCGTTGGTTCAGAAACCGACGGCTGAGATTAGATCTGCGGCCGAGGGCGCGCGCATGCGGGCGGGCGAGCACTGACAAGCGGGCCAGGGAGTGTCAGCGGCAGAGGGGGAGAGCGCGCTGACCGAGCGGTTCCAGCGCCAGGGGGAAACGGACGGCTGCAGGGGTCCGAGGGGGGTCCGAACTGTTCGATCAAGATCGGACGGAGGGGGGTCCGAAGGGGTCCGAGGGGGTCCGAGCAGGTCCGAAGGGGTCCGAGCGGGTCCGAAGGGGTCCGAGCAGATCCGAAGGGGTCCGAGCCGTTCGATCAAGATCGGACGGGGGAGATCAGACCAAGAATGATGAGTGGTGCTGACAGGCAGGCTAGGGCGTGTCAGGCGCGCGTGCGCGAAGCGGTATCCCACGGTCCGGGCTGTGCGATCTGAATCGAACGATGGGGAAATCAGACCGAGGGAAAACAGATGGCTGCCGGCGGCGCCGCTCCTCTCCGCGGCAGTGAGGTCGCCAGAATTGAGGCAAGCGCGGGCTAGGGTGGCTCCAGGGTCACCGGAGTTGGGCAGAGGGGAAGAGGGCGCCACGGCGAACTCGATGGCGGGGAAGAGGCCATGAATCCATGTGCAGAGAGGGGAGAACAGCGGTGAGGTGGCCTCGGGCGGGCCGGAGAAACTCCGGTGAGCCATTCCGACCATAGGGAAGGGACTTAAGGCGCGCTAAGGCTTTGGCTAACTTCAGCAGAGATAGGGGTGACACAGAGACCTACTCCGGTGAACTAAACTGGGCCAAATCGGCCGGCCACCGTGCGAGCACGGCGAACCGCAACGGCCGAGCACCGGCGAAGGCGAAATTGGCCGAACACAGGGCACAATAAGGGAAATTGGGCACAGGCAAAGGTGTCTCACCTTGGAGCAGAGCTCGAGGAGGCTTGGCGCGGTCTCTAGCGAGCTGGATGGCCAGGGACACGGGCGCGGGTCTTCGGCGGAGGCTGGCGGCGAGGGCAGAGCGCGAGAGAGGGTGAAGCTGCGCGAAATGAGGTGAGGGGTGTGCGCGGGGCACAGGCGGGGCTATAAGAAGGGAGCTGGACATGAGGGTGGGCGTCGTGGCCGAGAAACCCGGCGATGTGCGCGAGTGCGTATGCGCCGGTCCACGGCGACGCGCGGAGAGGGCGGAGCTGACAGGGCTGGCCCACGGCGTAGAGAGAGAAAAGAGGGACGCTCGGGGCAACGGCTCGACGACTGGCGATCCGAGCCCGCGAGACAGAGAGAGAGGGAGCGCGCGGGCGAAGGAAACTGGCGCTGACAGATCGGCCCCACTGGGCAGCAAGTGAGAGAGAGAGAGAGAGCGTGCATGGGAGAACTGCCGCTGACAGGCGGGGTTCGCCTGTCAGGGGCGGCAGGCGCGCGGGCGTGCGGCCTGGCTGGGCTTAGTGGGCCGACTGGGCTGCTTTCTGTTTCTCTTTTTCTCTGGATTTTCTAATTCCTTTTCTATTTCTTTTTCCATAGGGTTTTCAAATCTAAATTCAAACTAGGTTTCAAATTCAAATAAATTCAAACATGTGCAACACCTCAAAGAATATTTTAAGCTCAGCATGATGCAACATGTCATGACCCAAAATGTTTTGGCAAAAATAAATAATTAACCTCCACTAGTTTAATCTATTTCTAATCAAAAGGAAAAAGGGAGAAAGAATCTAGGGAGAGGGAAACCTAGAGTGAGAAAAGGAAGAGTAACACCTGATTTTGGGTGATAATTAGAAAGAAATTTTATACCCCCAAAATCAGGGTGTTACACCTGCCCTACAGCAGCGACAATGATGCAAACAGTGGGCATCTGAGAAGGGAGGTCCAACTTGGGGGGACCATACAGAGTGTCCTGGGAAATGGCCTAGAGCCTCTCCAAGACGCTGTCAACATAAAATAGTTTGCTAGGACAGAGATGACCCCGACCGACCTAAGCATCTTGAGGACCAAGTACCCATAGTGCGCATCCACCATGAACTTCTAGAGCATGGGGCACCAGAGAATGGTGTTGTAGGGGAGGTAGACTTGGCGACATCGAAGTTGACATACTCTATGTGGAAGTTATCAAAAATGCCAAGGTGACCACAAGCAATACCATCCCCAATGAGTAGACGCTTCATGGAGAGACCCCTGAGAAGGGGTGTCCAGGGGACAGACAATCATAGGGGATCTGCAACTGGCCGAAGGCATACGTGATGAGGACGCTGAGCCCTGCTACACCATTGACTAGGACACTATGCAATTTGATGTTGGCGATGGTGGGAGAACGATGAGTGGGGGGAGTTAGGCCCCAACTGAAAGGGAAATGTGCCCCTAGGCCATTTCTATAAGTGTTTTGGTGATTAGATGTCTAACACAAATGTTTTGAACTCTTATGTGATAAATAAAGTGAGAAATGCAAATCATATAACAAGGTATGTTTCTAGACTTAGTACATTATTCTTGAGTACTAACATGGTTATCTAAGTGCTAGAAACAGAGCCAAGAAGAGAAAAGTTGAATTGAAGAAGAGTTGGCCGTGTACAACCAACTCTAGCTCGGTCTGACACATCGGACTGTCCGGTGGTGCACCGGACAGTGTCCGGTGCTCCAGACGAGTCTCCGGTGAACTAGCTACTCTCGGGAATCGATGGAGTCGTACGACTATAATTCACCGGACTGTCCGGTGAGTCATCCGCGGCGAACTCGTCGCTGTCGGGAAAAGGAACGGGGCAACGTGGCTATAATTCACCGGACTATCTGGTGGTGCACCGGACTGTCCGGTGAGCCAACGGCGCCCGCGCCCATGGTCGTCCACGCGATAAACGCGTGACACGTGGCTGCTCCAATGGTTGGCTGGGTGTACCAGACAATGTCCGGTGCGCAAACCGGTTCCGAGGAGCAACGGTTGACTGTGCCCGATTTGGAAGGAAATCGCGCGCCGGACATGCTACAGTGGCTGTCCGGTGGCGCACACTCGATAGAAGGCAAGGATAGCCTTCCATGTTGATCTCCAACGGCTCCTAGCTGCCTTGGGGCTATAAAAGGGACCCCTAGGCGCATGGAGCAGAATACCAAGAATTCTCTAAGCATACTAAGACATCCAGACTCTGCCTCCACGCATTTGATTCATAGTGTTAGTGATTTGAGCTCCCTTCGAGTTGCGAACTCCATGTGCTGTGATTTGAGCTCAAGTCTTGGCTTGTGTGCGTGTGTGTGCTGCGGATTGAATCTTGTGTGTGTTGCTTTTCCCTCCCTTACTTTTTTGTGTTTCTTTTGTGATCATCACTGTAAGGGCGAGAGGCTCGAACCTGTGGAGATTCCTCACAAACGGGAGAAAAACTATAAGGAAGAAAGCAGTGGTATTCAAGTTGATCATTGGATCACTTGAAAGGGGTTGAGTGCAACCCTCGTCCATTAGGATGCCACAACGTGGAAGTAAGCAAGTGTTACTTGGCCGAACCACGGGATAAAAATCGCGTGTCTCGTGTGTTGCTTCTTGTGATTGCTTTGTTCGCACGAGCGTGTTCCATAGCCACTTGATTTCACTAACTCCTTAACTATCAAGTTTGTGGCTATTTAGTGTCTAATTTTACAGGATCACCTATTCACCCCCTCTAGGTGCTCTCAATTGGTATCAGAGCCGTACTCTTCATTCAAAGGACTAACCACCCAAAGAGATGGATCCTAAGGGAAAGGAGATGGTGGTCAACGACAAGGAGAAGGAGTCCCTCTTCAACGAGCCAAGGGACAACAAGCCCACTGACTCAGGTTCGAGTCACAGGAAGAGGGACACGAAGAAGAAGAGGCGCATCAAGAAAATCATCTACTACGACAGCGATGCCTCCTCTTCTTCACCAAGAGACGACGACTCTTCGTCGAAAAAGAAAACGGTTAATCAAAACTACTCTTTTGACTATTCTCACATTCTGTACAATTCAAATGCTCATTTGCTATCAATTCCACTTAGGAAACCCCCACACTTTGATGGAGAAGACTATTCTTTCTGGAGTCATAAAATGCGTAGTCATTTATTTTCCCTCCATCCTAGTATCTGGGAGATTGTTGAAAACGGAATGCATTTTGATAGTACTGACAATCCTATTTTTATAAATGAGCAAATCCATAAGAATGCCCAAGCTACTACTATGTTGCTAGCATCTCTTTGCAGGGATGAGTACAATAAGGTGAGTGGCTTGGACAATGCCAAACAGATCTAGGACACCCTCAAGATATCACATGAGGTAAATGATGCCACCATGATCACCAAGATGGAACTGGTGGAGGGTGAGCTAGGGAGGTTCGTGATGATAATGGGAGAGGAGCCAACACAAACCTACAACAGGCTTAAGACCCTGGTCAACAAGATACGAAGCTACGGAAACACAAGATGGACGGATCATGATGTCGTCTGACTCATCCTAAGGTCTTTTACTGTAATTGACCCCCATCTTGTCAATCTTATTCGTGAAAATCCCAGGTACACCAAAATGACGCCCGAGGAGATCCTCGGAAAATTCGTGAGCGGGCGCATGATGGTGAAGGAGGCTCGATACGTGGACGGTGCACTAAACAGTCCACTACCCGTCTACGAGCCACAACCCGTTGCTCTCAAAGCAACTAGCAGCAAGGAGACGCTACCAAGCAAGGTAGTACAAGTGGAGGCTGCTGGGTTGAATGAAGATGAGATGGCGCTTATCATCAAGCGCTTCAAGACCGCACTCAAAGGACGCAAGGAGTACCCCAACAAGAATAAAACAAGGGGAAAACGCTCCTGCTTCAAATGCGGTAAGACTGGTCACTTTATTGCTCAATGTCCCGATAATGAAAATGACTAGACACAAGAAAGACATGGGAAGAAGGAGAAGAAGAAGAATTACAGGAAGGCAAAGGGAGAGGCGCATCTAGGAAAGGAATGGGATTCTGACTGCTCTTCATCAGACTCCAACAACGAAGGACTTGCTGCCTTGGCCTTCGACAAGTCCTCACTCTTCCCCAACGAATGCCATACATGCCTTATGGCCAAGGAAAAGAAGGTACACATTCGAGATACCCCCAAATACACTTCTTCTAGCGATGAGGAATCTTCTGACGATGAGGTAGATTACTCAGATTTATTTAAGGGGTTAGATCGAGCTAAAGTAGAGAAAATTAATGAATTAATCGATGCTCTCAATGAAAAAGATAGACTACTAGAAAATCAAGAGGATATTTTATATGAGGAACATGACAAACTTGTTAGTGTGCAAAAATCTCTTGCTTTAGAAATTAAGAGAAATGAAATGCTATCTTCTGAGTTATTTGTTTGCCATGAATCTGTCTCTAGTTTAAAGAAGTTAAATGATGAATTAACAACTAATCTAGAGGAAGTTAATAAAACTAGTTCATGTGTAGAGCATGTTATTATTTGTAATAGATGTAAGGATTTTGATGTTAATGCTTGTGATGAACATCTTGCTTCTATTACTAAGTTGAACAATGAGGTGGCATGTCATAATGCTCAACTTAAGACTTGCAAAGTTGATTTTGACAAATTGAAATTTGCGAGGGATGCCTACACCATTGGTAGACACCCCTCAATTAAGGAGGGACTTGGCTTTCAAAAGAAAACCAAGAACTTAACAAGCCAAAGGACTCCCATTCTCAACAAGGAGAAAGGGAAGGCCCCTATGGCTAGTAGTCCTCAAAGGAATCATGCCTTTATTTATGATAGGAAAATTGCTAGTCATTCTCATAGGAGTTATGATCATGCTGCTTATTATGATTCAAATGCTGTGTTTGCTTCTACCTCCACTCATGATTATGGTAGAAATAGGCCTAGGAGAATGTGCAATAAACCTTCTACTATTTATCATACCTGCAATACTTCTTTTGTACTCACATGCAAAAATACAAAAGTAGTGGCTAGAAAATTGGGATCCAAATGCAAGGGAGACAAGACTTGTATTTGGGTTCCAAAAGTTATTTTGACTAACCTTGTAGGACCCAACAAGAGTTGGGTACCTAAAACCCAAGCTTAAATTGCCTTACAGGTTTATGCATCCAGGGGCTCAAGCTAGATTATCGACAGCGGATGCACAAACCACATGACAGGGGAGAAGAAGATGTTCACCTCCTACGTCAAGAACAAGGATTCCTAGGATACAATCATATTTGGAGATGGGAATCAAGGCAAGGTCAAAGGGTTGGGAAAGATAGCCATCACAAGCGAGCACTCCATTTCAAATGTATTTTTAGTAGAGTCGCTAGGATACAACCTAAAAGTCGCCTAGAGGGGGTTGAATAGGCGGAATCTGAAAATTATAAACTTAAAGCACAACTACAAGTCGGGGTTAGCGTTAGAAATAAAACCGAGTCCGTGAGAGAGGGCGAAAAACAAATCAAAGGCAAATGAAGTGGATGACACGGTGATTTGTTTTACTGAGGTTTAGTTTTTGAGAACCTAGTCCCCATTGAGGTGGTCACATAGACCAGGTCTCTTTCCACCCTTTCCCTCTCTCAAACGGTCACTTAGACCGAGTGAGCTTTCTTCCTTGATTTTCTGGGTCACTTAGACCCCGCAAGGACCACCACACAATTGGTGTCTCTTGCTTCGCTTACAAGGCTTTGAGAGTAAGAATGAGAGGAAGAAGAAAGCCAACCAAGCAACAAGAGCAACAAAAGAACACAAGTCGATCTTCTCACAAGTCCTAAGAACTAGAGTTGAATTGTGGACTTTGATTTGATCGGAGGCTTTGATTTGTGTCTTGGAGTGTTGTGTATTGCTCTTGTATTGAATGAGGAGTAGTGAATGCTTGGATTGGTGGTGGTTGGGGAGGGGGTATTTATAGCCCCAACCACCAATTCAACCGTTGTGGAGGCTGTCTGTCGATGGGCGCACCGGATAGTCCGGTGCACCACCGGACACTGTCCGGTGCGCCAGCCACGTCACCCAACCGTTAGGGTTCTGACGGTTTCGACCGTTGAAGCTCTAACTTCTTGGTGCACCGGACAGTCCGGTGCTGCACCGGACAGGCACTGTTCACTGTCCAGTGCGCCTTCTGGCGCTGCTCTGACTCTGCGCGAACTGTCCGCGCACTGTTCACTTTTGCAGACAACCGTTGGTGCAGTAGCCGTTGCTCCGCTTGGCGCACCAGACAGTCCGGTGCTACACCGGACAGCTCGGTGAATTATAGCGGAGTGGCCTCTGAGAAACCCGAAGCTGAGGAGTTCAGAGTGTACGGTCCCTGGTGCAACGGACACTGTCCGGTGGCACACCGGACTGTCCGGTGTGCCAGACCAGGGCAGCCTTTGGTTTCTTTTGCTCCTTTCTTTTGAACCCTAAACTTGATCTTTTTATTGGTTTGTGTTGAACCTTTAGCACCTGTAGAACATATAATCTAGAGCAAACTAGTTAGTCCAATTATTTGTGTTGGGTAATCAACCACCGAAATCTTTTATAGGAAAAGGTTTGACCATATTTCCCTTTCAATCTCCCTCTTTTTGGTGATTGATGCCAACACAAACCAAAGCAAATATATAAGTGCAGAATTTGAACTAGTTTGCATAAGGCAAGTGCAAAGGTTGCTTGGAATTAAACCAATTTATACTTTCACTAGATTTGCATGGATTGCTTTCTTTTATTTAACATTTTGGACCATGCTAGCACCACTTGTTTTGTTTTTGCAAATTCTTTGGAAATTCTTTTCAAGTCTTTTGCAACTTGTCAAAGGCATATGAATAAGATTGAAAGAAGCATTTTCAAGATTTGAAATTTCTCCCGTTGTTTCAAATGCTTTTCCTTTGACTAAAACAAAACTCCCCATAAATGAAATTCTCCCCTTAGTGTTCAAGAGGGTTTTAGTAATTTTTGAAAATACTAAATACTTTCTCCCCCTTTTGAAAACACATTGATATACCAATTTGAAAACTTCTTTTTAAAATTTGGGTGGTGGTACGGTCCGTTTGCTTTGGGCTATTATTCTCTCCCCATTTGGCATTAATCGCCAAAAACGGAGACATTTGAGAGCCCTTTACTTTCTCCCCCATTGGTACAAGTAAATATGAGTGAAAAGATTATACCAATCAAAGAGTGATGTGGAGTAGCAAGAAAGGATGGTACCGATAGAGTGGAGTGGAAGCCTTCTCTTCGTCGAGTACTCCATTTCCCTTTCAATCTATGACTAGCTTAAGGACATACTTGAAAAACACATTTAGTCATAGCAAAAGAAAGAGATATGATCGAAGGTATATAAATGAGCAATGTGTGCAAAGTGTCAATCAAAGTTTCGAGAATCAAGAATATTTAACTCATTCCTAAGTTTGCAAAAGGTCTTCTCATCTAATGGCTTGGTGAAGATATCGGCTAATTGATCTTTGGTGTTAATATAGGCTATCTCGATATCCCCCTTTATTGGTGATCTCTGAAAAAGTGATGTCGAATGTCTATGTGCTTAGTGTGGTTGTGTTCAACGGGATTCTCCGCCATGTGGATAGCACTCTCATTGTCACATAGGAGAGGGACTTTGCTCAATTTGTAGCCATAGTCCCTGAGGGTTTGCCTCATCTAAAGTAATTGCGCACAACAATGGCCCACGGCAATATACTCAGCTTCGACGGTTGATAGGGCTACTGAATTTTGTTTCTTTGAAGCCCAAGACACCAGGGATCTTCCTAAAAGCTGACAAGTCCCTGATGTGCTCTTCCTATCAATTTTACACCCTGCCCATTAGGCATCGAAATATCCTATCAAATCAAAGGTTGATCCCCGGGGGTACCAAAGCCCAAACTTAGGAATGTATACTAAATATCTCATGATTCTCTTCACGGCCCTAAGGTGAACTTCCTTAGGGTCGGCTTAGAACCTTGCACACATGCAAACGGAAAGCATAATATCCGGTCGTGATGCACATAAATAGAGTAAGGATCCTATCATCGACCGGTATACCTTTTGATCTACGGATTTACCTCCCGTGTCGAGGTCGAGATGCCCATTAGTTCCCATGGGTGTCTTGATGGACTTGGCATCCTTCATTCCAAACTTCTTAAGAATGTCTTGAATATACTTCGTTTGGTTGATGAAGGTGCCCTCTTGGAGTTGCTTGACTTGAAATCCTAAGAAGTACTTCAACTCCCCCATCATAGACATCTCGAATTTTTGAATCATGATCCTACTAAACTCTTCACAAGTAGATTTGTTAGTATACCCAAATATGATATCATCAACATAAATTTGGCATATGAACAAATCATTTGCAATAGTTTTAGTAAAGAGAGTAGGATCGGCTTTTCCGACTTTGAAGCCATTAGTGATAAGAAAATCTCGCAGGCATTCATACCATGCTCTTGGGGCTTGCTTGAGCCCATAAAGAACCTTTGAGAGTTTATACACATGGTTAGGATACTCATTATCCTCAAAGCCGGGAGGTTGCTCAACATAGACCTCTTCCTTGATATGTCCATTGAGGAAGGCACTCTTCACATCCATTTGATAGAGCTTAAAGCCATGGTAAGTAGCATAGGCAAGTAATATGTGAATTGACTCAAGCCTAGCTACGGGTGCATAAGTTTCATCGAAATCCAAACCTTCGACTTGTGAATAACCCTTGGCCACAAGTTGGCCTTTGTTCCTTATCACCACACCATGCTCATCCTGCTTGTTGCGGAATACCCACTTGGTACCTACAACATTTTGATTAGGACGTGGAACCAAATGCCATACCTCATTCCTCGTGAAGTTGTTGAGCTCCTCTTGCATTGTCAACACCCAATCCGAATCTCTTAGTGCATCCTCTATCCTGTAAGGCTCAATAGAGGAAACAAAAGAGTAATGTTCACAAAAATGAGCGACTCGAGATCGAGTGGTTACCCCCTTATGAATATCGCCGAGGATGGTGTTCACGGGGTGATCTCTTTGAATCGCTTGGTGGACTCTTGGGTGTGGCGGTCTTTGACCCTGTGCTTTTTGTTCATCTTCCTTGTCTTGATTTTCTTCATCTCCCCCTTGATCATTGTTTTCTTCTTGAGGTGGCTCATCTTCTTGATCTTCTTCTTCATCATCTTGAGCCTGTTCCTCATCTTGAGTTGGTGGAGATGCTTGAATGGAAGATGACGGTTGACCTTGTGCTTGTGGAGGCTCTTTGGATTCTTTAGGACACACATCCGCAATGGACATGTTCCTTAGCACGACACACGGAGCCTCTTCATCATCTAATTCATCAAGATCAACTTGCTCCACTTGGGAGCCGTTAGTCTCATCAAACACAATGTCACAAGAAACTTCAACTAGTCCAGTGGACTTGTTAAAGACTCTATATGCCCTTGTGTTTGAATTATATCCTAGTAAAAAGCCATCTACAGCCTTAGGAGCAAATTTAGATTTTCTACCTCTTTTAACAAGAATAAAACATTTGCTAACAAAGACTCTAAAATATGAAACATTGGGCTTTTTACCGGTGAGGAGTTCGTAGGATGTCTTCTTGAGGATTTGGTGAAGATATAACCGGTTGATGGAGTAGCAGGCGGTGTTAATCGCCTCGGCCCAAAACCGGTCCGGTGTTTTGTACTCATCAAGCATGGTCCTCGCCATGTCAAGTAGAGTTCTATTCTTCCTCTCCACTACACCATTTTGTTGAGGTGTGTAGGGAGAAGAGAACTCATGCTTGATGCCCTCCTCCTCAAGGAAGCCTTCAATTTGTGAATTCTTGAACTCTGTCCCATTATCGCTTCTTATTTTCTTGATCCTCAATCCAAACTCATTTTGAGCCCGTCTCAAAAATCCCTTTAAAGTCTCTTGGGTTTGTGATTTATCCTGCAAAAAGAATACCCAAATGAAGCGAGAATAATCATCCACAATAACTAGACAGTACTTACTCCCGCCGATGCTTATGTAAGCGATCAGGCCGAATAGATCCATGTGGAGTAATTCCAGTGGCCTGTCCGTTGTCATGATATTCTTGTGTGGATGATGGGCACCAACTTGCTTTCCTGCTTGGCATGCGCTACAAACCCTGTCTTTCTCAAAATGAACATTTGTTAGACCCAAAATGTGTTCTCCCTTTAGAAGCTTGTGAAGATTCTTCATCCCAACATGGGCTAGTCGGCGATGCCAGAGCCAACCCATATTAGTCTTATCAAATAAGCAAGTGTCAAGTTCAGTTCTATTGAAAGTAACTAAGTATAGCTGACCCACTAACACTCCCTTAAATGCTACTGAATCGTCACTTCTTCTAAATATAGTAACACCTACATCTATAAAAAGATAGTTGTAGCCCATATTGCATAATTGAGAAACAGAAAGAAAATTGTAATCTAATGAATCTACAAGAAAAACATTGGAAATATAATGGTCAGGTGATATAGTAATTTTACCAAGTCCTTTGACCAAACCTTGATTTCCATCCCCAAATGTGATAGCCCTTTGGGGATCTTGGTTTTTTCTCATAGGAGGAGAACATCCTTTTCTTCCCTGTCATATGGTTTGTGCATCTGCTATCAATTATCCAGCTTGAGCCCCCGGATGCATAAACCTGCAAAACAATTTAGGCCTTGTTCTTAGGTACCCAAACGGTCTTGGGTCCTTTCATATTAGAAACAAGCACCTTGGGTACCCAAACACAAGTTTTTGATCCCTTGTGTTTGGCCCCAATATATTTGGCAACTACTTTGCCTGATTTGTTAGTCAGCACATAAGAAGCATCAAAAGTCTTGAATGAAATAATAGGCTCATTTGATGCAGTAGGAGTTTTCTTTTGAGGCATTTTAATATGTGTAGAATGCCTAAAGCTAGATGCCTCGTTCTTGTACATATAAGCATGATGTGAAACAGAATGAGATTTCTTAGCATGAATTCTCCTAATCTTGTGTTAGAGATAACCAGCAGGATATAAAATATAGCCCTCGTTATCCTGAACCATGGGAGCCTTGCCCTTAACAAAATTAGACAATCTTTTGGGGGCATTAATTTTGACATTGCTTCCCTATTGGAAACCAATGCCATCTTTAATGCTAGGGCGTCTCCCATTATAGAGCATGCACCTAGCAAATTTAAACTTTTCATTTTCAATTTCACGCTCATTAATTTTTGCAGTAAGTTGAGCTATGTGATCATTTTGTTGTTTAATTAAAGCTAGGTGATCATGGATAGCATCAACATTAATATCTCTACATCTAGTACAAATAGCAACATGTTCAACAGCAGATGTAGAGGGTTTGCAAGCATTTAAATCATCAATCTTAGCATGTAACATAGCATTTTCATTTCTAAGATTGGAAATAGAATCATTGCAAACATTTAAATCTTTAGCCTTAGCAATTAATTTATCATTCTCAATTTTAAGGCTAGAAAGTGATGCATTCAATTTATCAATCTTAGCAATTAAACTATCATTTTCATTTCTAAGGCTGACAATTGAATCATCGCAAGCATTTAACTTTTCCACCTTAGCAATTAAACTAGCATTCTCATTTCTAAGGTTGGAAATAGTGTCATGGCAAATGCTAAGCTCCTTAGTCAAATTTTCATTTTTCTCTATTTCCTGAGCATAGGCATTCTTCACCTTAACATGCTTTTTTATTTTCCTTAATAAGGAATTCCTCTTGGCTATCCAAGAGTTCATCCTTCTCATGAATAGCACCTATCAATTCATTCAATTTTTCATTTTGTTGCATGTTAAGGTTGGCATAAAGAGTAAGCAAATCATCATCATCATCACTAGAGCTACCCTCATCACTAGATGTTGTATATTTAGTGGAGGCTCTAGATTTTACCTTCTTCTTTTTGTCGTCCTTTGCCATGAAGCATTTGTGGTCGACGTTGGGGAAGAGGAGTCCCTTGTTGATGGCGAGGTTGGTGGCGTCCTTGTCGGAGGAGGAGTCGGTGGAGCTCTCATCAGAGTCCCATTCCCGACACACGTGAGCATCGCCGCCCTTCTTCTTGTAGTATCTCTTCTTCTCCTTCTTCTTTCCCCTCTTGTCGTCGCCCCTATGACTATCACTAGACATAGAACATTTTGCAATAAAATGACCAGACTTACCACATTTGTAGCACACCTTCTTGGAGCGGGGTTTGTAGTCCTTCCCCCTCCTTTGCTTGAGGATTTGGCGAAAGATCTTGATGATGAGCGCCATCTCTTCATTGTCAAGCTTGGAGGCGTCAATGGGGAGCCTAATTGATGTAGACTCTTCTTTCTTCTCCTCCGTTGCCTTGAATGCGATGGGTTGCACTTCGGGTTTGGAGGTGTCGCCTTGCTCCAAGTTGTTGATTTGTTTGGAGCCTTTGGTCATCAATTCAAAGCTCACAAACTTTCCTATAACCTCCTCGGGAGACATTAGCTTATATCTAGGATCACCACGTATTAATTGAACTTGTGTAGGATTGCGAAAAACAAGTGATCTTAGAATAACCTTGACCATTTCATGGTCATCCCACTTGGTGCTTCCGAGGTTGCGCACTTGGTTCACCAAGGTCTTAAGCCGGTTGTACATAGCTTGTGGCTCCTCTCCTTGGTTGAGGACGAATCGATCGAGCTCCCCCTCGATCGTCTCCCGCTTGATGATTTTTGTCACCTCATCCCCTTCGTGCGTGGTCTTTAGTACGTCCCAAATCTCCTTGGCGCTCTTCAACCCTTGCACTTTGTTATACTCCTCTCGACATAGAGAGGCGAGGAGTATAGTAGTGGCTTGGGAGTTGAAGTACCGGATTTGGGCGACTTCGTCCGAATCGTAGCCTTCATCCCCCACAGATGGTACCTGCGCTCCAAACTCAACAATGTCCCAAATGCTAGCATGGAGTGAGGTTAGATGATGCCTCATTTTATCACTCCACATACAATAATCTTCACCATAAAAACGGGTGGTTTGCCTAATGGGACGGAAAGTAAAGGAGTGCGTTTGGAAATGCGAGGGTAGCGTAGGGGGATCTTACTAAACTTCTTGCGCTCATGACGCTTAGAAGTGACGGACGGCGTGTCAGAGCCAGAGGTGGATGGCGACGAAGAATCGGTCTCGTAGTAGACCACTTTCTTCATTTTCTTCTTCTTATCGCTACTCCGATGCGACTTGACGCGGGGAGGGGATTCCTCCTTGCCTTTGGCGCTGGACCCCCTTGATGGAGCCTTCCCATGGCTTGTAGACTTCTCGCCGGTCATGAGCTCCCTCTTGGCGTGATCTCCCGACATCACTTTGAGTGGTTAGACTCTTATTGAAGTACCGGGCTCTGATACCAATTGAAAGTCACCTAGAGGGAGGTGAATTGGCGGAATCTAAAAATTATAAACTTAAAGCACAACTACAAGCTGGGGTTAGCGTTAGAAATAAAACTGAGTCCGTGAGAGAGGGCGAAAAA
This sequence comes from Zea luxurians, assembly GCA_029449295.1. NCBI lineage: Eukaryota > Viridiplantae > Streptophyta > Magnoliopsida > Poales > Poaceae > Zea > Zea luxurians. Next base: position 16,698,186 of record JAOPSE010000035.1, read on the forward strand.
CAAATCAAAGGCAAATGAAGCGGATGACACGGCGATTTGTTTTACCGAGGTTCAGTTTTTGAGAACCTAGTCCCCGTTGAGGTGGTCACAAAGACCGGGTCTCTTTCAACCCTTTCCCTCTCTCAAACGGTCACTTAGACCGAGTGAGCTTTCTTCCTTGATTTTCTAGGTCACTTAGGCCCCGCAAGGACCACCACACAATTGGTGTCTCTTGCTTTGCTTACAAGGTTTTGAGAGTAAGAATGAGAGGAAGAAGAAAGCCAACCAAGCAACAAGAGCAACAAAAGAACACAAGTCGATCTTCTCACAAGTCTGAAGAACTAGAGTTGAATTGTGAACATTGATTTGATCGGAGGCTTTGATTTGTGTCTTGGATTGTTGTGTATTGCTCTTGTATTGAATGAGTAGTGAATGCTTGGATTGGTGGTGGTTGGGGGGTATGTATAGCCCCAACCACCAATTCAACCGTTGGGGAGGCTATCTGTCGATGGGCGCACCAGACAGTCCGGTGCACCACAGGACACTGTTCGTTGCGCCAGCCATGTCACCCAACCGTTAGGGTTCTAACGGTTTCGACCGTTGAAGCTCTAACTTCTTGGTGCACCAGATAGTCTGGTGCTGCACCGGACAGGCACTGTTCACTGTCCGGTGTGCCTTCTGGCGCTGCTCTGACTCTGCGCGAACTGTCCACGCACTGTTCACGCACACTGTTCACTTTTGCAGACGACCATTGGCGCAGTAGCCGTTGCTCTGCTTGGCGCACCGGACAGTCCGGTGCTACACCAGATAGTCCGGTGAATTATAGCGGAGTGGCCTCTGAGAAACCCGAAACTGAGGAATTCGGAGTGTACGGACCCTGGTGCACCAGACACTGTCCGGTGGCACACCGGACAGTCCGGTGTGCTAGACCAGGGCAGCCTTCGGTTTCTTTTGCTCCTTTCTTTTGAACCCTAAACTTGATCTTTTTATTGGTTTGTGTTGAACCTTTAGCACCTGTAGAGCATATAATCTAGAGCAAACTAGTTAGTCCAATTATTTGTGTTGGGTAATCAACCACCAAAATCTTTTATAGGAAAAGGCTTGACCCTATTTCCCTTTCACAACCTCCTATCTGTAAGTCAATTGTGCCACATGGGTTACAATTGTTTGTTTACAAATGTTGATGTATCTGTCTTTAGAAGGAGTGATGGTTCATTAGCTTTTAAGGGTGCATTAGACGGCAAGCTCTATATAGTTGATTTTTCGAAAGAGAATGCCGATCTAGATGCATGCTTAATGGCTAAGACTAGTATGGGCTGGCTTTGGCATCGCCGTCTAGCACATGTTGGGATGAAGAACCTTCATGAACTTCTAAAGGGAGAACATGTGTTAGGACTAACCAATGTCTATTTTGAGAAAGATAGACCCTATGCAGCATGTCAGGCAGGAAAACAGGTGGGAAGCACTCATCACAGCAAGAACGTGATGACGACATCAAGACCACTAGAGCTTCTTCACATGGACCTCTTTGGACCCGTTGCCTACCTCAGCATCGGGGGAAGTAAGTATGGTCCTGTATTTGTTGATGACTTTTCCCGCTTCACTTGGGTGTTCTTTTTGCAGGACAAATCAGAAACCCAAGGGACCCTAAAGCGCTTTCTAAGGAGGGCTCAAAACAAATTTGAGCTAAAGGTGAAAAAGATAAGGAGCGATGACGGGTCCCAGTTCAAGAATCTGCAAGTTGAGGAGTATCTTGAGGAGGAAGGCATCAAGCACGAGTTCTCCGCTCCCTACACACCACATCAAAATGGTGTAGTAGAGAGGAAGAACAGGACGCTAATCGACATGGCAAGAACGATGCTTGGAGAGTTTAAGACGCCCGAGCGGTTTTGGTCGGAAGCTGTGAACACAGCCTGCCACACCATAAACCGACTTTACCTGCATTGCCTCCTAAAGAAGACCTCCTACGAACTCCTTACCGGTAACAAACCCAATGTCTCTTACTTTCGTGTATTTGGGAGCAAATGCTACATTCTGGTGAAGAAAGGTAGACATTCTAAATTTGCTCCCAAAGCAGTGGAAGGGTTTTTACTAGGGTATGACTCAAATACAAAGGTGTATAGGGTCTTCAACAAATCATCAGGATTGGTTGAAGTCTCTAGCGACGTTGTATTTGATGAGACTAATGGCTCTCCAAGAGAGCAAGTTGATCTTGATGACATAGATGAAGATGAAGTTCTGACGGCCACAATGCGCACGATGGCGATAGGTGATGTGCGACCACAGGAACAACAGGAGCAAGATCAGCCATCTTCCTCCACGATGGTGCATCCCACAACTCAAAATGATGAACAGGTACCTCAAGAAGAGGGGCATGATCAAGGGGGAGCACAAGAAGATCAAGCAATGGAGGAAGAAGCACCACGGGTCCCTCCAACTCAAGTCCGAGCAACGATCCAAAGACATCACCCCGTCGATCAGATTCTGGGTGATATCAGCAAGGGAGTAACAACTCACTCACGCTTAGCTAAATTTTTTGAGAATTACTCGTTTGTCTCTTCTATTGAGCCTTTCAGGGTAGAAGAGGCCTTGCAGGATCCGGACTGGGTGTTGGCCATGCAGGAAGAACTCAACAACTTCAAGAGAAATGAAGTTTGGAGCCTGGTGCCACGCCCAAAGCAAAACGTGGTGGGAACCAAGTGGGTGTTCCGCAACAAGCAAGACGAGCATAGGGTGGTGACAAGAAACAAGGCTCGACTTGTGGCAAAAGGTTATGCCCAAGTCACAGGTTTGGATTTCGAGGAGAATTTTGCTCCTGTGGCTAGGCTAGAGTCTATTCGAATATTATTGGCCTATGCCGCTCACCACTCTTTTAGGCTGTTTCAAATAGACGTAAAGAGCGCTTTCCTCAATGGCCAATCAAGGAGGAGGTATACGTAGAACAACCCCTAGGCTTTGAGGATGACATGTATCCAGACCACGTGTATAAGCTCTCTAAGGCGCTCTATGGACTTAAGCAAGCCCCAAGAGCATGGTATGAATGCCTTAGAGATTTCTTAATTGCTAATGCTTTCAAGGTTGGAAAAGATGATCCCACTCTTTTTACAAAGACTTGTGATGGTGATCTCTTCGTGTGCCAAATTTATGTTGACGACATAATATTTGGTTCTACTAATCAAAAGTCTTGTGAGGAGTTTAGCAGGGTGATGACACAAAAGTTTGAGATGTCGATGATGGGCGAGTTGACCTACTTCCTTGGGTTCCAAGTGAGGCAACTCAAGGACGGCACCTTCATCTCCCAAACAAAGTATACTCAAGATCTTCTCAAGAGGTTTGGGATGAAGGACGCCAAGCCCGCAAAGACACCGATGGGAACTAACGGGCATGTTGACCTCAACAAAAGAGGTAAGTCCGTTGATCAAAAGGCAAACCGGTCCATGATAGGTTCATTGCTTTATTTATGTGGTAGTAGACCAGACATTATGCTTAGTGTATGCATGTGTGCTAGATATCAATCCAACCCCAAGGAATGTCACCTTGTGGCCGTTAAGCGAATTCTTAGGTATTTAGTTTCTACGCCTTGCTTTGGGATCTGGTATCCAAAGGGGTCTACCTTTGACTTTATTGGATACTCAGACTCTGATTATGCCGGGTGCAAAGTTTATAGGAAGAGCACATCAGGGACGTGCCAATTTCTAGGAAGGTCCATGGTGTCCTAGAGTTCAAAGAAACAAACATCTGTTGCCCTATCCACCGCTGAGGCCGAGTATGTTGCTGTAGGACAGTGTTGCGCGCAACTACTTTGGATGAGGCAAACCCTCCGGGACTTTGGCTACAATCTGAGCAAGGTCCCACTCCTATGTGACAATGAGAGTGCAATCCGCTTGGCGGATAATCCTATTGAACACAGCCACACTAAGCACATAGACATCCGGCATCACTTCCTGAGAGACCACCAGCAAAAGGGAGATATCAAGGTGTACCATATTAGCACCGAGAATCAGATAGCCGATATCTTCACTAAGCCTTTAGATGAGAAAAGGTTTCGCAAGTTGCGTAGTGAGCTAAATGTTTTAGATTCGCGTAACTTGGATTGATCTATAGCATACATGTGTTCTATGCCTTTGATCATGTCACTTTATACATTTAAATCAATTATTATTTATCTGTGGTGCTCAAGTTGTACACGTCATCCCCGGACCTCACAAGTCCATATGCAAATGGTGCCCATATTAAGGGGGAGATGTGCTACAACTTGACCCTTTGAGACTTACCTGTTTGGCTGAGTACCCTTGATGCAGTCTCAAAGGTGCATTGAAAGGGAAAAATGGACTTGGACGATGCAAAGACTTCCACTGCACTCTGGTATTAGTGTATTTAATTCCAAGTTCATTCTTATGGTCTATTTGCCTTTTGCTCCTAATTGACATTTTTGGTGAGGCAATGGGGATAAAGGGCCAAAAATGATCCCGTTTTGGTGCTTAATGCCAAAGGGGGAGAAATTAAGGCCAAAGCAAATGGATCAGCCAACCACTTGTGAATTTTGAAAATAATAGAGTTAGAATTTTTTATTTGTCCAAAATGCTCTTATTGCAAAATTTGGTCTCTTGTGGGGGAGAATATTGATTGTGGGAAAAAGGGGGAGTTTTCGGGCACTTGAATCAATTTTACTCTTGACATATCTCTCTATGTGCCCAAACAAATGTGTTTGACTTAGAGATAGGCAAATGATTTTGATTTGCAAAAACAAACCAAGTGGTGGCAAAGAGCGATCCAAATATGCCAAGTTATAGTCAAAAACAATTTGGTCTTCAATTGCATTGATTTTGTACTTCTTTTGTTGCTTTTTTGATGTGTTGGCATAAATCACCAAAAAGGGGGAGATTGAAAGGGAAATGTGCCGCTGGGCCATTTCTATAAGTGTTTTGGTGATTAGATGTCCAACACAAATGTTTTGAACTCTTATGTGATAAATAAAGTGAGAAATGCAAATCATATAACAAGGTATGTTTCTAGACTTAGTACATTATTTTTGAGTACTAACATTGTTATATAAGTGCTAGAAACAGAGCCAAGAAGAGAAAAGTTGAATTGAAGAAGAGTTGGCCGTGTACAGCCAACTCCAGCTCGGCCTGGCACACCGGACAGTCCGGTGGTGCACCGGACAGTGTCTGGTGCCCCAGGCGAGTCTCCGGTGAACTAGCTACTCTCGGGAATCGACGGAGTCGTATGACTATAATTCACCGGACTGTCCGGTGAGTCATCCGCGACGAACTCGTCGCTCTCGGGAAAAGGAACGGGGCGATGTGGCTATAATTCACCGGACTGTCCGGTGAGCCAACGACGCCCACGCCAACGGTTGTCCACGCGATCAATGCGCGACACGTGGCTGCTCCAACGGTTAGCTGGGTGCACCGGACTGTCTAGTGTGCACCGGACAGTGTCCGGTGCGCAAACCGGTTCCGAGGAGCAACAGTCGACTGTGCCCGATTTGGAAGGAAATCACGCACCGGACATGCTACAGTGGCTGTCCGGTGGCGCACCGGACTGTCCGGTGCGCCACTCGACAGAAGACAAGGATAGCCTTCCATGTTGATCTCCAACGGCTCCTAGCTGCCTTGGGGCTATAAAAAGGACCCCTAGGCGCATGGAGCAGAATACTAAGCATTCTCTAAGCATACTAAGACATCTAGACTCCGCCTCCACGCATTTGATTCATAGTGTTAGTGTCACACCCGGCTTTAAAGGACCAAGCCAGGTGCATCTCATACATGCGCCAAGAAGACAACATATATAATAACAGAGTGCATAGAGATAAATGTCACAATAATCAGAGTATTTATTACATAGCGGAAGTCTTACAAAAATAAAAGATAAATATAACACGAACTAAGGATCGTCGGCGCCAATGTCAACTGAGAAACGCCACCTAGATCAGATCAAACTCCTCGCCTTGTGGCTCCTCCTGAACCACCTGTTCTTCTCCTGTGGGGGGTGTGAGACAGCAAGGGTGAGCTCACACATGTTCATTGCTCAACAAGTTGTGGGGAATAATGTGACATGAACTCACCAAAGGTGGGAGTTCATGAAGTGTAAGGCTGATCAACAATAGAGGTTAAAACTGAGCATTGCTTTTATAAGTTGGTCAAATTTTTATTAGCAGTTGCTAAGTGTAAGTGAATACCAAACCATAATAAAATAATAGAACAAAATTAATAACAAATCCCATGCAAATGCAAATGACAAATTGAGTTTAGGTTCCATAATTTAATCATCGGAGAGTCCTGAGCCGCTCATGACCGTGAGCTCGGCTAGTATACCAGTTTTACACTCTGCAGAGGTTGTACCCTTTACCCACAAGTCGTGTTTCCCATGTCGCCTGGGTTAGCTAGGCCCTTAGACACTACCAAGGTGAATGGCTAGGGATCCACTACGAGGCCTTTACAAAGTTCCACTAGCTTCCGAAAACCCGCTACAGTTTATGGGAAGTTCCAATGCAGGGTTCCTGGCTGACCGCCATCGCAGCAAAATCAACCAGGGACCTCCCTACACTGACCACTCCCCTACTGCCCTTGCCCCTTTCGGGTAGGTAGTCTTCCACTAGCTTTCCTAATTAGTCAGCCAAGGGGTCCCATTCCTCCCTTGTGGTGGCACGTGGTTCTCAAGTTAAGCTCCATGTTCCAATTAACAATAACATAATGATCTTGACATGAACATAAATAGAATAACAAAATAACTGAAACATGGATATAATGAAATATTAACCCAAAAACCACGTAACGCAATAGCATAAACTACCCAAGTGATTCAGGGGTAAACAAGGTAATGAGATAAACAATCTAGGGTGACCTATCGGGTCCCATCAAAATTAAGCCTATGCATGGTAAATGATTATAAAGAACGTTATTGGGTAACAAAAGTGAATCAAGGGCACAACTTGCCTGGCACTTGAGATTCCAGGTACCAACTTGCTTTTCAGATGACACGTGTCCTCGCGCTAGTCGTAGCAATACAAACCAAACATGGTATAGATAAAATTAACATCACACCAAACATAAGAATATACTACATAATAATGATCTATGTGTTGCTACGAGACTAACGCAACTTGAACGGATCAAATCAGAGTTACGGATTGTGAGTTGGGAATTTCCGAAGGTTCCATGTATTTGATACAAGATTAATTAAGGGATAAATTTTAATATGTTTTTCATGTCAAAACAGAGACACTAGGTGATGTACAATAATATTACCAAATTATAGAAATTGGAATAGGTCAATTTAGACTAAGTATGCATTTTCTACAAATTAAACAAGTTCTAGCCTTTATTTTTTTACACTAAAAATCAATTTTTAAATGATTTTATAGATTTTTCCTCAATGTCTGGACTGCGTGCACAATTAATAAGAAGTCCAGGGACTAAAGCTGAAGGTATTCAGACTCAGCGAACACCCCGAGGGGATGGTGGGTTTTATTTCCTAACTCATTGGGGGCCTATCTGTAAATGCGACCGGCCGAAGGGTATCTGGGGGGATCTGGCCGTCCGATCAACGTTGGGTGACCAGGATTACATCCACACGTGATTGAACCGGTACGCACCATGAGCCCTTGGATCACAAATCTGCGGTCACGGTTTAACGCGTTGAACCGATGTCTGAGATTTAATCTCGACCGCACACCGCATGACCGACGGTGGGGCGCCTTTCCCCCCATTCTAACGGCGGAGCTCGGCGGCGTCCCGAACCATAGCGGCAGTGGCATCACCGGAGACGTTCGAATTGACGCCACAAAGCGCAAAACTTAATCAAAAACTGCTACGCGATGCCTAGAGGATAGTGAGTTGGGTGGAGGATCGTACCGGGCTTTCGGGGCAATGGACAGATTGGTTCACAGCGATAGAAGGCTTCGCGGCGGCGGAGAGCGTGGTTGAGGAACCCCTCGGGCTCCCAGCTTTAGATCCCGAGTGCCCAAACCCGTACAGCCACGGTGATTCCTCCACGCAGTCTGTTGGCGCCTAGTGTCTGCACGGACGATGGATGGTGGCTTGCTGCGACAGCACGGGAGTGGGCAATGCGAGCAGCGAGGAAGGAGCTTGGCAGGGAAGGAGGCTCTTCCATGGAGGGAGCACTGCTCGGCCACCAAGGAGGAGGAGCAGGGGCACTAGGAGAGGAGATTGCGCGCAATGGAATTTTATGGTCCCGTGTCCCAGCGATCCGCAATAGTCGGGTATGGCTGACCGTGGAACAGGCTGCGCGAAGGCCACGGCAAGAATTAACCAGAGCCAGAGAAGAATCGCGCGGAGCAGCATTATCCCAGCTCGAGCAGCAACTAGCGAGGATTACGGGAGGAAGACGACTGGTTCTACTCCCTCACCGATGAAAGAACTCGACCACTCCCTGATTCACGCGGTCTGCAACAGATTCTCCCTGGTCACAGCTAAATTCACGCGGAAGTTGCTGGGAATTGGGTCACAGCCGCCGCGGCAGGCAACAGAGAGAGGAGATAGAAGAAGCCCCCTCCCAATCATGCGGCACCGGGCCCATAGATCAATGGAACGAAGCGCGGCGCAGGGCTGACGGACAGGAGGTCCCCTGGTGGGCGGTGCAGGAGCCGACGCATCCAGCGGGATCCTAGCGCGTGGCCTGCGAAGACCGCGGCAGAAGCCCACCGGCTACCACGCGATCTGTTGCGCATCGAGGTGAAACGGACTCAGTCTTCAGTTGCTATCGACCTGGGGGTTGGGAATAGACCTGACCGGTGGGTCCCAGACGTCGGTCTCCACTTACGATTCACGCGAGCGTGGAGTGAGCGTGAGCCTGGCGTGTAAGCGTGGGCCGGCATCTAGGTCTGACGTGCTAGCCCCACATGGCGGCCATCGACAGAGTGGAGATGTGTGGGCTGCGCGGGGAGAACAGAAAAGAGGGGATGGGCCACAGGTAAAGGAAACCGGCCCAATAGCCGTTTTTCCCATTTTATTTAGTGCTCTAATTTTTGAATTCAATGATAGACTTGCCTTAATTATAAATTTTGTGTTTGATGCACAAACAAGAAAAAGTCCAGCATGATGCACATTTTATTAAGGATTTATCCACTTTATCTATGCCTACTAATAATTATCATGAATGAAAAGGTACCACACATGAAGATTTATTTCTTTCTCTTATTTTCCAAAGTTGGGTATTACAAATCCTACCCCCCTTAATAATAATCTCGTCCCCGAGATTTAGGAGGAACGAGGGAAATGGTGGGGAAATCTATGCGAAGCTCTTCTTCTCTTTCCCATGTTGCTTCATCTTCTCCATGATAGCTTCATTGCACTTTGCACATCCTTGTAACCTTATTTCTTGTAACTCGAGTCAAAGTGACAATAATCTTAATAGGATATTCCGCATAAGCCAAATATCCCAAAACACCGAGCTCTTCCATTGGTAACTGTTTCCCAAGAACACGGAGGCATTTCTTAAGTTGAGACACATGGAATACATTATGCACATCAGATAGATTATCAGGTAGCTCGAGTTGATAGGCTATCTCTCCAACTTGCCTAAAAACTCAGAATGGTCCAATATAGCGAGGGGACAATTTGCCCGTAACTTTAAACCTCCTCATTCCACGAAGTGGTGACACCTTGAGGTACACATAATCTCCTTTCTCAAATTCCAGTGGTCTTCTTCTATTATCCGCATAGCTCTTTTGTCTGGTCTGAGCTACGCTCAAATTCTCTCGAATTATACGGACTTGTTCTTCTGCTTCTTGAATAAGTTCAGGTCGAAAGAACTGTCTTCCTCTAGTCTGATCCAATATAGAGGAGTCCTGCATTTCCTGTCATACAGAGTCTCGAAGGGTGACATCTTCAGACTGGCCTGGTAACTATTATTATATGAGGACTTAGCATAAGGTAGACTCTTGTCCCAACTACTACCATGCTGAAGGGCACAAGCTCTCAACATATCTTCCAATACTTGGTTAGTCCTTTCGGTCAGTCCGTCAGTCTGAGGTTGGTAGGCCAAACTAAAATTCAACTTCGTATCCATATTCTCATGAAAACTTTTCCAAAATCTGGAGGTAGGCTGTGATCCTATATCCAAAATGATCTTCTTTGGTGCACCGTGTAGAGACACAATCCGAGCGATATATAACTCTGCCAATTGAGATACCTTATAAGTAGTCTTGATCAGAATGAAATGAGCCACTTTGGTTAGTCTATCCACAATAACCCATATAGAATCCTATCCTTTCGAGGTGCGAGGCAATCCAGTAATGAAATCCATACCAATCTCTTCCCACTTCCATTCGGGTATCTTTAATGGGTATAATAGTCCAGTTGGTCTTTGGTGTTTCGCCTTAACTCTTTGACACACATCGCACATAGCCACATGTGCAGCCACATCTATCTTCAATCCATACCACCAGTATTTCTGCTTCAAATCCTGATACATCTTGGTACTACCAGGATGACTAGAATAATCTGAGTCATGGGCTTCCTTTAAAATATTCTCACGAAGGCTTTCAATCTTAGGGACACATATCCTGTCCTTGAACCATATGGTGCCTTGCTCATCTTCCGTGAATTCCGGAACTCGACCTTCAGTAATCAGATCCTTAATCTCTTTTATTTTAGCATCACCAATTTGACCTTTGCGAATTTCTTGCTCCAAAGTAGGTTCCACATCAATAGTAACTCCTTCAGTGTGAGCAACTATTCCCAGGTTAAGTCTCCTGAAATCCTTAACAATCTCATCGGGTAGCTGGGCAACAAAAGCGGAGTGAACATGTTCTTTCCGACTCAAGGCATCTGCGACCAAATTCGCCTTGCCCGGGTGATAGTGAGTCTCCAAATTATAATCCTTAATAAGCTCCAACCAACGACGTTGCCTAAGATTGAGATCCTTCTGAGTGAATATATACTTCAAACTCTTATGGTCCATGCATACTTGACACTTGGTCCCCATGATATAATGTCTCCAAATCTTAAGCGCATGCACAACGGCTGACAGTTCTAAGTCATGAGTGGGGTAGTTCAATTCATGTTTCCGCAACTAATGAGACACGTAGGTGATCACATGTCCTTCTTGCATGAGCACACATCCTAAGCCTTGGCCACATGCATCACAATAAATATCAAATCCTTTCTGTAGATCTGGCATAATCAATAATGGTGGCGACATTAGTCTCTCCTTCAATTGATCAAAGCTTTCTTGGCACTTCTCATCCCACTTGAATTCTCTTCCTTTTTCCAAAAGCGATGTCGTAGGCTTAGCAATTTTAGAGAACCCTTCAATAAATCTCCGATAATATCCTGCGAGTCCCAAGAAACTCCGAATCTCCATAACTGTAGTGGGTATGCTCCACGCCACTATCTCCTTGACTTTAGCAAAATCCACTGATATTCCTCCATTAGAAATGATATGTCCAAGAAATGGCACCTTGCCAATCCAAAACTCGCATTTACTGTACTTGGCTTAGAGTTGATTATCTCGTAGCTTCTGTAGCACCAATCTCAGATGTTCCTCATGATCACTATCACTCTTGAAACAAAAATGTCGTCGATAAATACTACGACGAAACTGTCCAAATACTCCATAAACACCTTATTCTTCAGATCCATAAAGTAGTTGGTGCATTAGTTAGACCAAATGACATAACGGTGAACTCATATAAACCATATCGGGTCGAGAAAATTGTCTTGGGAATATCCAATGGCCTAATCTTCATTTGATGGTAACCCGATCGGAGATCAATCTTCGAGAATACTCTTGCACCTCTCATCCGATTAAATAAATCCTCAATGCGGGGTAACAGATACTTGTTCTTCATAGTGACATCGTTAAGGGACCTATAATCCATGCACATCCCTTGCGATGCATCTTTCTTCTGTACAAATACAACTGGTGCTCCACAAGGTGAAGAATCCGAACAAATATACCCAGCCTCTTGTAATTCCATTAATTGCTTCTTAAGTTCCTTTAGCTCTTCTACGGACATCATGTATGGTCGTTTAGAAATAGGGGTAGTTGCAGGTAAGAGATCAATAGCGAACTCAACTTCCCTATTTGATGGCATCCCTAATAACTCCTCTGGAAAGACATCCGGAAAATCCCTAACTGCGCGGATATTGTCACCCACCAACTTCTCATCTACTAAGAATGTCGCTAGTCTGATGGTGGTAGTTACTGCAACTTCAACTTCAAATCCTTGTCCTTTGGAACTGGTGAGTTCTACGGTTCTCTTAGCACAGTGTATAAACTGCCTTTGCCTTTCTTAACCATGACATACCAAGGATCAAATCTATACTGCTCTCTTCTAACAGTATAGGGGTAGCCAATCTGGGTTAGAAATATAGGGTAAGAAAGGAAGAATTGTAGACAAGGCGAGCAATTACGAGGAATGTTACTGTGGGGGATTTATTAGCTAAGTAGATTAGTGTGTCACCCACTAAAGCTAATACATTACCTTATGGTGGTACATGCTAAGATGCTCGTCTATACTATTTCAATCAATCAAAGAAGCAAATCAGGCATTGATCATCAGAACATTCAACCAACATTTTTAATAGAGAAAATAATTTTAATTTTGTCTTAGGTCTCCTATCTCTTAGAAATGTCATAGGGGTAGGGATTCAAGGTGTGAAATCCATCTTGTCTTGGAGTAGAAAAGGATAAGATTAATCAGAGCAGAAAAGCAGAAGGTGAGACAAGACCAAGATGAGACGAGTATAGAATGAATCAGAATAAAGTAAGTAGGTAAGGGTTTTGTCCATTTCTATCTAGGTTTCGTCCTACAGTCAACATTTCCTCTCATACCACTTCTGTCACACCCGGCTTTAAAGGACCAAGCCAGGTGCATCTCATACATGCGCCAAGAAGACAACATATATAATAACAGAGTGCATAGAGATAAATGTCACAATAATCAGAGTATTTATTACATAGCGGAAGTCTTACAAAAATAAAAGATAAATATAACACGAACTAAGGATCGTCGGCGCCAATGTCAACTGAGAAACGCCACCTAGATCAGATCAAACTCCTCGCCTTGTGGCTCCTCCTGAACCACCTGTTCTTCTCCTGTGGGGGGTGTGAGACAGCAAGGGTGAGCTCACACATGTTCATCGCTCAACAAGTTGTGGGGAATAATGTGACATGAACTCACCAAAGGTGGGAGTTCATGAAGTGTAAGGCTGATCAACAATAGAGGTTAAAACTGAGCATTGCTTTTATAAGTTGGTCAAATTTTTATTAGCAGTTGCTAAGTGTAAGTGAATACCAAACCATAATAAAATAATAGAACAAAATTAATAACAAATCCCATGCAAATGCAAATGACAAATTGGGTTTAGGTTCCATAATTTAATCATCGGAGAGTCCTGAGCCGCTCATGACCGTGAGCTCGGCTAGTATACCAGTTTTACACTCTGCAGAGGTTGTACCCTTTACCCACAAGTCGTGTTTCCCATGTCGCCAGGGTTAGCTAGGCCCTTAGACACTACCAAGGTGAATGGCTAGGGATCCACTACGAGGCCTTTACAAAGTTCCACTAGCTTCCGAAAACCCGCTACAGTTTATGGGAAGTTCCAATGCAGGGTTCCTGGCTGACCGCCATCGCAGCAAAATCAACCAGGGACCTCCCTACACTGACCACTCCCCTACTGCCCTTGCCCCTTTCGGGTAAGGTAGTCTTCCACTAGCTTTCCTAATTAGTCAGCCAAGGGGTCCCATTCCTCCCTTGTGGTGGCACGTGGTTCTCAAGTTAAGCTCCATGTTCCAATTAACAATAACATAATGATCTTGACATGAACATAAATAGAATAACAAAATAACTGAAACATGGATATAATGAAATATTAACCCAAAAACCACGTAACGCAATAGCATAAACTACCCAAGTGATTCAGGGGTAAACAAGGTAATGAGATAAACAATCTAGGGTGACCTATCGGGTCCCATCAAAATTAAGCCTATGCATGGTAAATGATTATAAAGAACGTTATTGGGTAACAAAAGTGAATCAAGGGCACAACTTGCCTGGCACTTGAGATTCCAGGTACCAACTTGCTTTTCAGATGACACGTGTCCTCGCGCTAGTCGTAGCAATACAAACCAAACATGGTATAGATAAAATTAACATCACACCAAACATAAGAATATACTACATAATAATGATCTATGTGTTGCTACGAGACTAACGCAACTTGAACGGATCAAATCGGAGTTACGGATTGTGAGTTGGGAATTTCCGAAGGTTCCATGTATTTGATACAAGATTAATTAAGGGATAAATTTTAATATGTTTTTCATGTCAAAACAGAGACACTAGGTGATGTACAATAATATTACCAAATTATAGAAATTGGAATAGGTCAATTTAGACTAAGTATGCATTTTCTACAAATTAAACAAGTTCTAGCCTTTATTTTTTTACACTAAAAATCAATTTTTAAATGATTTTATAGATTTTTCCTCAATGTCTGGACTGCGTGCACAATTAATAAGAAGTCCAGGGACTAAAGCTGAAGGTATTCAGACTCAGCGAACACCCCGAGGGGATGGTGGGTTTTATTTCCTAACTCATTGGGGGCCTATCTGTAAATGCGACCGGCCGAAGGGTATCTGGGGGGATCTGGCCGTCCGATCAACGTTGGGTGACCAGGATTACATCCACACGTGATTGAACCGGTACGCACCATGAGCCCTTGGATCACAAATCTGCGGTCACGGTTTAACGCGTTGAACCGATGTCTGAGATTTAATCTCGACCGCACACCGCATGACCGACGGTGGGGCGCCTTTCCCCCCATTCTAACGGCGGAGCTCGGCGGCGTCCCGAACCACAGCGGCAGTGGCATCACCGGAGACGTTCGAATTGACGCCACAAAGCGCAAAACTTAATCAAAAACTGCTACGCGATGCCTAGAGGATAGTGAGTTGGGTGGAGGATCGTACCGGGCTTTCGGGGCAATGGACAGATTGGTTCACAGCGATAGAAGGCTTTGCGGCGGCGGAGAGCGTGGTTGAGGAACCCCTCGGGCTCCCAGCTTTAGATCCCGAGTGCCCGAACCCGTACAGCCACGGTGATTCCTCCACGCAGTCTGTTGGCGCCTAGTGTCTGCACGGACGATGGATGGTGGCTTGCTGCGACAGCACGGGAGTGGGCAATGCGAGCAGCGAGGAAGGAGCCTGGCAGGGAAGGAGGCTCTTCCATGGAGGGAGCACTGCTCGGCCACCAAGGAGGAGGAGCAGGGGCACTAGGAGAGGAGATTGCGCGCAATGGAATTTTATTGTCCCGTGTCCCAGCGATCCGCAATAGTCGGGTATGGCTGACCGTGGAACAGGCTGCGCGAAGGCCACGGCGAGAATTAACCAGAGCCAGAGAAGAATCGCGCGGAGCAGCATTATCCCAGCTCGAGCAGCAACTAGCGAGGATTACGGGAGGAAGACGACTGGTTCTGCTCCCTCACCGATGAAAGAACTCGACCACTCCCTGATTCACGCGGTCTGCAACAGATTCTCCCTGGTCACAGCTAAATTCACGTGGAAGTTGCTGGGAATTGGGTCACAGCCGCCGCGGCAGGCAACAGAGAGAGGAGATAGAAGAAGCCCCCCTCCCTCATGCGGCGCCGGGCCCATAGATCAATGGAACGAAGCGCGGCGCAGGGCTGACGGACAGGAGGTCCCCTGGTGGGCGGTGCAGGAGCCGGCGCATCCAGCGGGATCCTAGCACGTGGCCTGCGAAGACCGCGGCAGAAGCCCACCGGCTACCACGCGATCTGTTGCGCATCGAGGTGAAACGGACTCAGTCTTCAGTTGCTATCGACCTGGGGGTTGGGAATAGACCTGACCGGTGGGTCCCAGACGTCGGTCTCCACTTACGATTCACGCGAGCGTGGAGTGAGCGTGAGCCTGGGCGTGTAAGCGTGGGCCGGCATCTAGGTCTGACGTGCTAGCCCCACATGGCGGCCATCGACAGAGTGGAGATGTGTGGGCTGCGCGGGGAGAACAGAAAAGAGGGGATGGGCCACAGGTAAAGGAAACCGGCCCAATAGCCGTTTTTCCCATTTTATTTAGTGCTCTAATTTTTGAATTCAATGATAGACTTGCCTTAATTATAAATTTTGTGTTTGATGCACAAACAAGAAAAAGTCCAGCATGATGCACATTTTATTAAGGATTTATCCACTTTATCTATGCCTACTAATAATTATCATGAATGAAAAGGTACCACACATGAAGATTTATTTCTTTCTCTTATTTTCCAAAGTTGGGTATTACAGTTAGTGATTTGAGCTCCCTTCGAGTTGTGAACTCCCTGTGCTGTGATTTGAGCTCAAGTCTTGGCTTGTGTGCGTGTGTGTGCTGCGGATTGAATTTTGTGTGTGTTGCTTTTCCCTCCCTTACTTCTGTGTTTCTTTTGTGATCATCACTGTAAGGGCGAGAGGCTCCAACTTGTGGTGATTCCTCGCAAACGGGAGAAAAACTACAAGGAAGAAAGCAGTGGTATTCAAGTTGATCATTGGATCACTTGAAAGGGGTTGAGTGCAACCCTCGTCCATTGGGACGCCATAACATGGAAGTAGGCAAGTGTTACTTGGCCGAACCACGGGATAAAAATCGCGTGTCTTGTGTGTTGCTTCTTGTGATTGCTTTGTTCGCACGAGCGTGTTCCATAGCCACTTGATTTCACTAACTCCTTAACTATCAAGTTTGTGGCTATTTAGTGCCTAATTTTACAGGATCACCTATTCACCCCCCTCTAGGTGCTCTCACCAACCATGTTGTCAGGGATGTTGGACGAGTCAAAGCTGAGCCCCACACAGTAGTCGATAGAGCTATAGCTTGTGAGAGTCCACCCTAGGGGACCAAAGCTCTCCTAGGTTGGTCCAGGCCTAGGGCCTCTAGAGGGACCTCGAGGACACGCGGCGTTACCATACCCTGCTAGGGGGTAGGGTCGGTAGGGCAACATGGCGCAATCAGACCCTCCCAACTAGCTGCGAGGGTGGCTGTAGAAGGGAGCTTGATGAGGTCTATGTGGCAAGGGGTCCCATAGCTTTGCCATGTGGCAGGGATCCCGACCATGTATTCTTTTGTCTCTTCAGAGGGGTCTTGTCGACCTGACCCATCTCAAGGATGGGGCCTATAGCATGTCCTCTCCGCGTAGTTTGATTGTAGCACATAGGGTACCCATACCTAGAGGCACTAACAATTTCTTATTAAACTCAGAAAGATGGAAGTCTTCAGATGATCATGATCTTATAACGTGTTGTACTACTTTTACATAAACTTTTACTCATGATGACACATCTATATAATGTCAATCTTAATGATTTTATGAGTGAATTACAAGTGTTGCAAGTAACTTTATCAGATGGTTTGATGTCAGAATCTGACTATCTGAGATTCTTCAGTTCATTACAATTGCAGACCGTTATCCAAAGATACCTCTTTCCCATCGAATTTTATTGACCATATATGTTACTGTAGCCTCAGCTAAAACCATTTCTTAAAATTGAAGTTGTAAAATTGCCTAAGGTCAACTATGACACAAAATGTTAAATGGCTTGGCTACGTGTTCTATCGAGAAGGATATTGAAAGTCGCCTAGAGGGGGGTGAATAGGCGTAATATGAAATTTACAACTTAAAACAACAAACTACAAGCCGGGGTTAGCGTTAGAATGAAATCCAAGTCCGGGAGAGGGGGAAAACAAATCAACCAAGAAATAAAGTGGATGATACGGTGATTTGTTTTACCAAGGTTCGGTTCTAAAGAACCTAGTCCCCGTTGAGTTGGTCACAAAGACCAGGTCTCTTTCAACCCTTTTCCTCTCTCAAACGGTCACTTAGATCGAGTGAGCTTTCTCCTTAAATCCACGGGTCACTTAGACCCCGCAAGGACCACCACACACTTGGTGTCTCTTGCCTTGCTTACAAGTCACTTTGAAACAAGAAAGAGGAAGGTAGAAAGTGATCCAAGAAACAAGAGCTCAAAGAACACGAACAAACTCTCTCTCAAGTCACTAGGTGATTGGAATGAACTTTGGCACTTGGAGAGGCTTTGATCTTTTGATTTGTGTCTAGGAGTGAATACACTAGCTCTTGTATTGAATGTGAAATGCTGCAAACTTGGATGCTTGGAGTGGTGGTGGTTGGGGGGTATTTATAGCCCTCAACCACCACATAGACGTTGGAGAAGGCTGCTGTCGATAGGCGCACCGGACAGTCCGGTGTGCCACCGGACGCTGTCCGGTGCGCCAGCCACGTCACCCAACCGTTAGGGTTCTGGAGCAGTTGACCGTTGGAGCTTTGTCTTCATGCGGCACCGGACAGTCCGGTGCTACACCGGACAGGCACTGTTCACAGTCCGGTGCCCCTCTGACTTCTGAGCTCTGACTCTGCGTGCACTGTTCACCACTGTTCATGGAGTCAGCGGCTTTTGCAGTCGACTGTTGCGCCGAGTAGCCGTTGCTCCACTGTCACACCGGACAGTCCGGTGAATTATAGCGGAACGCTCTGGTTGAAACCCGAGAGTGGCGAGTTCATTTCTGTACGGCCCTGGTGCACCGGACACTGTCCGGTGCGCCAGAACAAGGCACACTCAGTTTCATTTGCTCCTTTGAATTGAACCATATCTTTAATTTTTTATTGGTTTGAGTTGAACCTTTATGCACCTGTAGAACATGTTTTCTAGAGTAAACTAGTTAGTCTGTTATTTGTGTTGGGCATTCAACCACCAAAATTAATTATGGAAAAGGTTTGACCCTATTTTCCTTTCAGATATATTAGCAAATATTGATCTAAACATTGTTCTTAATGGTTTGGCTTTAAGAAATGCTCGATGCAGTTATTTGTTTTGAGAGACACTGTGTAGTGTTAGATGAGGTGTCAAATTTATACTAGTTTAAGGTATTCATACTCATTATATAATTATTTTACTACTCTCATTTTTCCTATTGTAGTACTATTTTTAGCGATACAAAAGTAAAAATTATATTAAAGGGCCCAAATGTTTAAGTCGGTCTATGGCCTTCCAAAACCTTGAGTCGGCCCTGCATAAAACCTACCACCCTCCACCAATAATTTAATAAACCTAATTTACATCATATACCTCTATCACCCTCTCTTTTCGTGTTGTGAGAACAAGTGTCATGAGCTTCTTTTGATATGAATGTGCTTAAGAACATGAATTGTGGTGTATATGAGTACATGGCCGGCTCTTCATTTTGGAGGGCCCTAGGCCAATCACGATGTTTGGGTGTCTTAATTTTTTTTATCGTTAATAATTATAGTGAAATAGAGGCAAAATAAGAACAACAAAATAATAGTAAATTATTACAAATATCTTAAGTGAGAATAAAATCTAGAGTATTCTAAATTACAGTTTTAGACTACATATATCTCTAAAAATAAATAACCTCGTCGAGAATTTTTTTTAAACAAAATATGTGAGGACAATGTTTAGATCAATATTTTTCAATGTATCCTTCTTGATAGAATATATAGCTAAGTCATTAATCTTTCTTGTGACACAGTTGACCTTAAATAATGTCTTAATAACTTTAACTTTGAGAAATTTCTTTGAACTGAGGATATGATCATTGGAATGGTCAATAAAATCCGATATGCAATACAAATATTTGGATAAAAATCTACAACTATAATGAACTGAAGAGTCTTAGTTACTAACATCAAAGCATCCGATAAAATTACTTACAAGACTTAAAATTCATTAATAAAATCATTGATATCAACATTATAAGAAAAAAATCCAAAAATGTTGTGTAACACTTCTGCAGATTATGATTATAAAAAAAAGGTAAAATTGGATCCATACCATTAAAAGATCCCATCTATAGCTATGTACCATCAAAAGATTGATGTATTGAAATATACCATTAAAAGATAGCACTTCATAGCTGTTTACCATCTCTGTTATCTCTCAGTTATCTGTGACCATTATGCCCTTGGTGAGAAAAAGTAAATATAGCTACAATCCATAATCATTCCAGCAGTAATATAGATGCGTTGCAACTCTCATTTCAGCAACATTACAGAAATAAAGAGGACATGATTTCAGCAGGATATGCCCAGGATATAACATAACATTTCAGTACATATATAACTGAACTTTGTTGTCATTTCAGTACCTAAATTGCAGCTTACAGTTCTTGCAATTTTGACAACAGAAGTACCACAAACACAATCTATCAGTGTTGCACAGCGGCAAAATATTTACACACAAAAGTGCCCACTCTTGCACAGCCATGCTCACACAAAATAGAGAAGGACATGTAACATATCTAGCTAATAATGAGCCTTCGATTAATTCCCCCAGGTGAGATTGATGCCATCCTCCTTGTTGTAGGACCTGGGCTAGTTGGAGAAAGAGAAGACATGCTTCTTGTTTTTACACCTGGACTAGAGGTCAGATTTGGATCTGCATGGGATGGCTTAGCATCAATAGCAGAGGCTTCAACACCTTCAGATACATATTTCCTAGGAGGCACAACATGGGTCAGATGGATAATACATTAAATTACACATGAGGCATGAGGCAAGGTTAATTACCTTTGTCTTTTTGATTTTTTTGGACGTGGTTGGGGAAGCTCTTGTTCTAATTCAGCTTGAGTAGCTGCACAACCCTTCTCTATGTGTCCAAACTGAAAGCACCTTTTGCACTGATATGGTCCTCTTTTCCCAGCCTCACCACTAGCCTTGATTCTCTTCTTTCTTGGTCTACCAGCAGGTCTTTCTAGCTTTGGAGGAATCATTTTAAACCCGGGGTCAAATTTTGGCCAATGAGTCTTATCACCCAATGGAGCAGCTGTATACTGGTAAGTTAATTTGAACCTCTCTACAGAATAGTAGTCATCTACAAAGTTCTCAATGTTAAGTTTTTTAAGCTGACAAAATAGAGCTATTGCATGAGTGCATGGTTTTCCAGAAATCTGCCATTGTCCACAACCACAAGTTCTTTTCTCAATGTCAACAGGAACTCTCCAATTCTTACCTTCTTTTGTTATTCCAGATATCTCAGCAGACATTGCACCAGTCCTCATGATTCCATACTGCAGCCCTCGGCTCTTCATGTTCAACTCATGCAACACACTTGCTAGGATACGCCCTTCCATTCTGTTGGATATCTCCTGCCTTGTGTAAAGCTTCTCCGTGATCTTCTCCCTAATCTTATCCATCAATTCAGCAACCGGAAGGTCTTTGTAATCTTTAATCCAATTGTTGAAGCATTCTGAGATGTTGTTGTTCACATAATCAACCTTGCATTCTTTGGAGAATTTGGATCTGCTCCATTTGAGTTTGTGATGCTTATTTAAAAAGGGAACCGCTTTAGCACTAGCTGCTGCAATTTTCTCCATTAGTGTATCAAACCTACGATCTGTACATGCCCATGCACAAGGCCACATGTACTTCAACACATCACCCTTGAACTTTTTCCTAAAATTGGCCATGAGGTGCCTAAAACACTCACGATGCTCTGCATCACCTTTGAATACCTTATTGACAGCATAAGCTAATCCTTTACAAGAATCGTTGTGAATTGTTAGTCCACAGGGAGTCCCAACTGCTCTTTTTAGTTGTGCCATGAACCATGCCCAATTGGATTTTGTCTCTTTGCCAAATATCCCATATGCAACTGGATACATCCAGTTGTGCCCATCAATTGAAGTTGCTGTAGCTAACTGTCCTTTATACTTCCCAGTTAGATGGGTGGAATCAACCCCAAGGTAAGGTCTACAGCCAGCTAAAAATCCATCAACACATGCTCTAACTGCTACAAACATTCTAGAGAAATGCATCTTCCCATTAATCTTCTTGCAATCAATCTCAGCAATGCTTCCTGGACATGATTCTTCTAGTGCTGCTTTGAACCTCCATAACATTTCAAAACTGTCCTCCCAAGTACCATGAAGATCCTCCAGACCACACTTTAAAGTATGACAACTGAATATAGTAGTGTTTCTCCAATCTTTTTTGTAACTTCTTTGCACCCAAAGTAGGATCCTCCTTTACAATATCTTTCACCTTTTGAGATATCCAAGCTATTGAAGCCTCTCTCCCCTTAATCTTGCTTGTACTGGAACAAGTGTGCACATCCAATTCTGAGAGTTTGACCACCTAAAAAGGAGGCAACACAAGTTAGTAAAAGGAAAACATACAACTTGCAAATACTTTCCCATCACTATAGAGCAGCCCATGTGTTTTTTACAAATACAAGTAAAAAAGAAACAAGGATTACCATGAATGTGTTGCCACCATGTAGTTTCTTTGCAAATACTTTCCAATCACAATTTTCATCTGCACATCTTGCCCTATACCTTTCTTTGTCACTATGTTCAATCCTTGTCTCAAACTCATTTCTAATGGCATACTATCTGATAGTGTGGACAAAAGCATTCTTGTCAACGAATGTGTCTCCTGCCTTAATGATTGGGTTCTCTTCATCATGTGTTGTGTGAGGCACAATAAAATCATTAAGCATAGTAGCCTCATCATCAGGAACAACTTCAGTATCAAAGTCTCTGAATTCTAGAGCAGCCCTCTTTATTTTGTGTACATCGACTGGATCAATGACTACATGTTCCGTACGTTTAAAGTACCTCCACTCTTCATCTACTCCTACAGGCTCGTCTCCATCAGGATCACACCCAATAGTTCTGAAATGCTCCTCCTCCTCCTCCTCAAGTATTGGTGGCCCTCCAATTGTTTCCCCATATTCAGGTACTTCTGCCCATGTAAATCCTCTATCATGTACCTCCAAATTATGGTCCATTGCAATAGGCATCGCCTCCTCTTCCATGTTCACTGTAGTAAGCATCTCCTCCTCTCCTATATTTACTGCAGTAGGCATCTCCTCGTCTCCTATATTCACTGCAGCAGCAGCCATCTCCTCCTCTCTTACATTTTGCTCACGGCTACCGACTACCATGAACAACTTCACTACTCTGGATGTCCTTAACAAGTCAAGTAGTTGTGCATCTGAAGCCAACTTGCATGTCAGACTACCCTCTCCTGTTAGAACCCAGAAATTTGCCTGCTGTTCACTGGCCCATTTAAATTCTGAAGCAATATCTTTCTCTAGATCAATGATAGAATATGCTTCTGAATCAACAACATAGCTTACTGGCCTACCCCGGTTATACTCCTTTCTACCATCTCGTACACTGAAGTAAGAATTGACAGTGACCTCAACTCTACATGCACTAGTCGGATCAATCCTGCAATAGCAATGGCAAACACATAGAAGGGAGAACAAATGTAAGTAGCAACTGATGACAATTCCAGTCCTAAATCAATCAATTTATTCTGTACAAATTTATTCCCCCTCACAAACAGTAACTTTTGTACAATTTACAAGAAATTGCAAAGATTCAACAAAGAGGAAAAGGATATTACCCTTCAGGAACCTCAGAAGGATCCATGCGCCTCAATTTCAGATCGATTCCTGAGCACTACAAGAGAGAAGAAAATCCTAGGATTTAGAACTCCCAAAGCAAGGAAGGAAGAAGATGAGGGAGAACGGGAGAAAGGTGCATACTGCGTGGGGTGGAGGACGCCGCTGCAGCAAAAACTTGGGTGGCCGCGGGCGAGCGCGCCGCCTGGAAGGCCGCGAGCAGCTCGTCGCCTATCGGGCCTCTGCTCCTTTCTCGCCTCACGCGAGGGAGTCGTATTCTGGCCTGGGGCCAAGGAACGGAGGGGAAAAACTAAAGCCAGGGGTAAAATTGGTATACTCTAATTGTTGATCGTTCCAAATAAAAAAAACCCATTGATCCGATTGACGGAAGGGAACGGAATGCTATAAATCTCTAACGTGCAATCTTTCCATGGTAAATATCTAAGTGTGAATCTTTTGCTGGTAAATTTCTATACATGTGATCTTTTAATGGTATGTATCAAATTTTGCCTAAAAAAACTTGTGCGAAATATATATTTTTGGCCCCCTTGGTGGACCCTAGAGAGTCGCTCCTCCCACCTAGGCCTAGAACCGTCCTTGTACGAGTATAATCTTGATTTGCTTTCGATGTGACCTAGTGAGGTATTTTATATGGTGTTTATTAGTGACGACCTTCTAGCGAATCATAAGATGCCCAACAATTGCTATCGGGTCTTGGTATGAATATGAAAGGGGAGTGAGCTGGGTATTTTAGGTGACGTCTATTAAGTGATGTCCTTCTAGCAAATCATAAGATGTCCAACATGTGCCAATAAAAAAAGTTTTTGGGTCTTGGTATCAATATGAAAAGATTGATATATGTACCAACATAAATGTATGCCAAAAAAAAAGAAGTGTCGGAAACATGGACAGTCCATGTTTGTTAGAGGTTGTTAAGGCCCTCTTTGGCAGAGCTCTGGTTCCTCTGAAAACAGTTCTGGCTCTAGCTCCTCTTGCTCTTTGGCTTCTCTCGAGGAGCTAGAGCGTTTGTTTGGTAAAACAGTTTCTCTTGTGTTTATTTCAAACTATGCTTTGGGAAATAAAGGAGGAGCTGGTAGAAGCCACGTTTTTGGTGCTCAGCTCCCAACATAAAAACGGCTCTAGCTCTGAGATGCCGTTTTTTGTGACAGTTTGGTAGACTTTCATGATAAGCCCGAGTTAGAGACATACAAAGAGATATACCAAAGGAGCCCTAACAAAGATGGCAAAAAGATAGCAGTGAAAATTATATATAAGCAACTTTGTTACATGCATCTTACACCTCGCTAAAGATGCCGATTTTAACAGCCAGCTCGGTGAAGAGACTGTAAAGATGACGATTTTATTAATTATAGGGAGTTAGGGACTAAAAGGGAGTACATGTCGTTGGCAAACTTTGAAACATGGAAAATTTTCAAGTCAAAGAGAAATGGAAACACACGTAGCTCTGGGTATGTGGCTCACAGGGCAGCCACACTATTTATTCAGGAAACAACATGGCATGAAACGGAGTCTCCCACTAGTGTGGGGGGTGGCTGAAACTGCAGCTAAAGACCGAACTTGCCATTGAGCACGATGTTTTGGCCATTGATGCTCTTGCCAGCGTCGGACGCCAGGTACACCGCCGCGTCGGCCACGTCGTCCTCGGTCACCGTGTAGTTCCCGTAGCTGCTGATCAGACCATCCAGCTGCTGGTCCGTCGCGTGGGGGAAGATGTGCCTCAGCACGCCCTTATCAAACCTGGCGGCGACGCCGTACGGCGAGATGGCATTGACCCTCACGCCGTGTCCCCCCAGCTCGGCCGCGGCGGCGCGCACGACGCCCACGACCGCGGCCTTGGAGATGCTGTACGCCGAGGGCACCACGTCGCCGAGCGAGCCCACGGGGCTGCCCGTGCACAGGATGCACCCGCCGCCGATCTTGTTGCTGCGCATCACGGCGCCGGCGTGGTTGATGCTCGCTATGACGGACTCGACGTTGACGGCCATGGTGTTCCTGAAGCTCATCATGTCGATGGAGGAGGCCGGGGAGGAGACGTTGCTGACCCCCGCGTTGTTGTAGAAGATGTCGACGTCTTGCTTGTAGACCTTCTTCGCCTCCTCGACGGTGGCCAGGATACTGTCGGGTTCGCTGACGTCGATGCGCATCGCGTGAGCCACCGCGGGGCCGTGGTTGGTCTTGTTGAGAGCCGCTACTATGTTCTCGCAGGAGTGGCGGTTGATGTCGGCGAGGATGACCTTGGCGCCGTTGTCGACGAACTTCCTGGCGATGGCTTCGCCCAGTTTGCTGGCGGCGCCCGTGACGATCGCCACCTTTCCAAAGAGCCTGCATTAATATTGCATCAAAACAGCCCATGCATGGAGAAGACTTGAAATAATATCCAGTTGTCCAAAATGCATGCATGCATATAGGTAGATATGAAGCTTACTTTGCCATGGAAAATATATGAAGCTTACTTTGCACTCCCCTTTCTGCATGCAATCACAACAAAAACACCAGGTAGCATATCGTTAGCTTTGCTATGGATACAATTTGATCAAGCTAGGAGCGAGGCATGCATACCTTACGGCTGCTGCTGCTGCTGCTCCACACACTCGGAAAGGCTCTTGCTTGGCTGCTTCGCTGCAAAGCTGTGTTGATCGATCCTCGGCTCGTCCAAATAAATAGTTAGAAACCGATGAAGAGGCACAGGCAGGAAGTCAAATTAACTAACGAGGTCTCCATTTTTATTCTGAGATCCGTTCGATCGAGATCTCGAAAAATCTCAAGTCGTCGTGATCGAGTTTGAATTATTAGGAGTTCTTCTCGTGGTACACATGGAGCAGGAGCGAGCATTTCTTATCTGCATGCATTTTATATCTCTGACATGCATTCGGATGGCATCCCAAGCTCACACTGGATGTGGATTGGATCTAAGATCTCTATTGATTGCTCGCGTTGCACAATAAGTCTCTCACTGCTCCGATCCATCAGTTTGCTATTCAACCGAACGTGCACCATATATGTATTATCAGCTGGAAGCTGGATGCATGTTAGAATTTCCTCCTACAGCACGTAGAGCGATGACGCACGCGCACTGCATCTCATAGCTGACCTACCTGTTGAGCACTGAAAAGAGCCGTGCGGACGGTTTGGCTCTTAGGCCAGACGGTCCGTAACCAGGATGGTCCGTGTTGGTGGCGCGGACGGTCTGCGCGTGCGTAGAGTCAGTTAGGGTTCCTAGTTTCTCGCGGGATTTGTTACCTAAAACCGCGGATTAACTCAGAAAATAGTTTGAAGCGGATCCAGACCTCCCCTTTATATAGATGAAGGGCTACGGCTGATTGAACCCCTAACAATTGATCAAATCAAGTCTATTTCTCGTTTTTATCTTATGCATTAGTAGTTCTAGTTTAGCCCTAGTTTAGTATTCCAATCCCCAAATTCTCCGCTTCTTTTCGACTCTACGTCTATCAGAGGAATTTAGGTCGGCCTTACCGAGCCTAAACAACCCCTAAGATCTCTCTTCCCCGATGGGGTCCCTCCCGGGAGCGAGATCCAGGCGCTGTCGGCGACCTTCGCTGCCCCTACACACGCGCGAACCGTCCGGCTCCAGGGCGCGGACCGTCCGGCACGTCAGCCAGGGAACCCTAGCCCTACGCCAGGTCGCGGACCGTCCGCGCCTGTGCAGAGAGCACCGCCGCTGGTTCTCACACAGTGATTGGCGCCCTAAAAGGGCACCAACACACTTTTGGCGACTCCGTTGGGGAACGAGGTTGCAGATCTACAAAATCAGGCTTACATGGTCGATTCTAAAGATCTCAACGGTGCTTCTCCAAACAGCAACACAAGGATGACTAATTTATCGGCCGCTGAGCATGAAAGATTAAAAGATGACATGAAGAAAATAGATGAGGAGGTCCAGCGATAAACATATCAGGTGCTCAAGGTGGTGGATAAGTGGTTCCTCTCGCACTTGAGGGTAGATTGCCACCAGAAGGCCGTCCAAGAGAGTGAGATAAACGCCGAGTACATGTCAGCCGTGCTGCAACAACTCCCCACGATAGGTGATGCCAGGTCAGCTGATGATATTCCATTTATTAAAATTTCTTTTGATAGTCGGATTAAAAGTATCACGGAGGATATAAAAAGGATGGCACATGCATTAGGAAAAACTCACATGCCTAATTTTTTATCACATAAATTAGGCGCCAAAAAAATTGCGCCAAACACATCGGCAACAAATGGGTTTCCATAGCCATAGTCTGGTGTAAGGAAAATGGACCCCAGGCAATTTGGCCAATCGAGTTTGGTGTTTGATGAACAACACAATCCGTGAACTAATAAGTTTTCTAGTGTTTGTGTTTGTAGTTCACAGGATGCAAGATTTACTTGGACTAAGGAATTGAGGAAAGCAACACCTCAAAAGAAGACATTAAGAAGATTCAAGAAAAGTCCAAGTGTGCTGCTGCGGACTGTCTGTGTGAAGGCGCACCGGACTGTCCGGTGGCACACCGGACTGTCCGGTGCCCACACGCCGGACTGTCCGGTGCACCAGGGAACTCCAGCCCAACGGCTAGTTCTAGGTGGCACCTGGAGAGAAGACCACCGGACTATCCGGTGTGAGCACCAGACTGTCCGGTGTGGAAAAGCCTGCGGCGCCAACGGTCACCTGCTCTGACAGTGCAACGGCTAGGCGCACCGGACAGGCTACAGTGCGCTATCCGGTGCACCACCGGACTGTCCGGTGTGCCGCAGAGAACTGCAGCTTTTCTCCAACGGCTATTTTAGAGTTGGGGCCTATATATACTTCATCCAACCGGCCATTTGAAGGTGTGGGAGCCCAAGCAACATACCAAGGCATATAGTGCACATTTCTAAGAGCTCAAACACCCAAGTGCTTAATAGAATCACTCGGTGATTAGCGTAGGTGCTTTGCGAAGTGCTTAGGTTAGTTAGACCGCTTTAGCGCTTGCTCTAGGTGAACCCTAGTTAGTTGAGTGAGTTTAGACAAACCACACAACCCCTCGACTCTTGTGTGAGTCGTTGTAATTGTACCGAGTGGGGCGAGAGTCTTGCGAGACTGTGACAACCGCATTTGTGTCACGGCCGCCACCGTGTACCGGAGGGAACGAGGCCTGCGACGTTTTGGCCGGAAGCTCGATAGTGGAGACGGCGGGGAGCGTCCGAGAGGAGTGAAAGGGAATTATGCTTACACCTAGTTCCTAAATAATTTTGGTGGTTGAATTGCCCAACACAAATATTGGACTAACTAGTTTGCTCTAGTGTATATAGTTATACAGGTGCCAAAGGTTCACACTTAGCCAATAAAAAGACAAAGTATTGGGTTCAACCAAAGAGCAAAGGGACAACCGAAGGCACCTCTGGTCTGGCGCACCGGACAGTGTCCGGTGCACCAGGGGACTCCGACTTCAAACTCCTCACTCTCGGGAATTTCCAAAGGCCACTCCGCTATAATTCACCGGACTGTCCGGTGTACACCGGACATGTCCGGTGCTCCAAGGAAGAGCGGCCTCAGGAACTCGCCAGCCTCGGGTTTTCACTTCGGCTGCTCCGCTAAAATTCACCGGACTGTCCGGTGTACACCGGACTGTCCGGTGTAACAGCGGGGCAACGGCTATTTCGGCGCCAACGGCTACCTGCGACGCATTTAATGCGCGCCAGAAGCGCGCAGTCGTCAGGCACGCGGGAGCAGGCGCACCGGACAATCTACAGTTCATGTCCGGTGTGCACCGGACATCCAGGCGGGCCCAAGAGTCAGAACTCCAACGGTCAAATTGCAACGGCTTTGGTGACGTGGCTGTCGCACCGGACATGTCCGGTGTGCACCGGACTGTCCGGTGCGCCATCGAACAGATAGCCTCACCAAACGGCTAGTTTGGTGGTTGGGGCTATAAATACCCCCAACCACCCCCCATTCATTGCATCCAAGTTTTCCAGCTTCCAACCACTATACAAGAGCTAGCATTCATTACAAAGCACACCAAAAGAGATCAAATCCTCTCCCAACTCCACACAAAGCCTTAGTGACTAGAGAGAGTGATTTGTAGTGTTCATTTGAGCTCTTGCGCTTGGATCGCTTCTTATTCTTTGCCATTCTTTCTTGTGATCAAACACTCACTTGTAATTGAGGCAAGAGACACCAATTGTGTGGTGGTCCTTGCGGGAAGTTTGATTCCCAAGTGATTTGAGAAAGAGAAGCTCACTCGGTCCGAGGGACCGTTTGAGAGAGGGAAGGGTTGAAAGAGACCCGGCCTTTGTGGCCTCCTCAACGGGGAGTAGGTTTGAGAGAACCGAACCTCGGTAAAACAAATCCGCGTGTCTCACTTCATTATTTGCTTGCGATTTGTTTTGCACCCTCTCTCGCGGACTTGATTATATTTCTAACGCTAACTCGGCTTGTAGTTGTGATTATTTTTGAGAATTTCAGTTTCGCCCTATTCACCCCCCCTCTAGGCGACTTTCAAGGAGCCAGAAGCGGAGCACCACTTGCGCGCGGAGAAGGCCCGCGGCTCTCTACGGAGTTACTTGACCATGGTGCTTGGCCCTCGCGTGGGCTTCCCTTTGCGTAGGGGCACCAACGAGGATTAGTCGGGACCTTGCGTGGTTCCGGATACCTCGGTAAAAATACTGGCGTCTTCCATGAGAGTTTACTTCTCTACTTTGCTCTTTAAGTTTCCGCATTTATATTAAGCATTTAAGTTTCAATCTTGTATTCATACTTATTTAGTGTCGATTGAAACTTAGCCTTTGCGGTAGAGATAGCAACACTTAGACAAAACCTAGTTTGCACATTCTAGTTTGATTACTTGCATAGGTTTTGCTCTAGTGATTTAATTGTGGTCTAGTTTAGTAAAAGTTTTAGAAGTCCTAATTCACCCCCCCTCTTAGGTGTCACCCGTTTCCTACAAGTGGTATCAGAGCCCGGTTTGGCTCATTTGAAACGCTTTAGCTTCACCGCTAAAAGAGCCGACGCTTTTTAGAGGAGGGGATGGATACCCATAAGCCACCACACTTTGACGGCACTAACTTCCCATATTATAGTGCTTTGTTACCTAGATGCCGTTGATCTAGGTGTTTAGAGAGTCACTCGTGACGGGATGAAACCCCTCAAGAATCCCGAGAAACTCACCACGAGTGAAGAAAAAGAAATTTATTTAAATGCTAGAGCCAAAAATTGCTTGTATGAATCTCTTAGCATGGATATTTTTAATCAAGTATTTACCTTGAAAACTGCTAATGAGATTTGGCTAAAATTGCATGAGCTCCATGACGGCACATCTAATGTCCGTGAGCAAAAATATTGCCTAGTCTTGAATGAGTATAATTCTTTTGCTATGAAAGATGATGAGCTTGTTAGAGACATGTATTCTCGTTTGAATCTAATTATCAATGAGCTCAACTCTATTGGCATTAATAAGCTAGGTGATGCGGACATTGTGAGGAAGATTATCTCCCTGCTACCACAACAAAGATATGGGAGCATCATCACCATCCTTCATAACATGGAGGACTTGAGCAACATGACCCCGACCATTGTGATTGGGAAAATCATGGCTTTTGAGATGTTGCGAAAAATGTGTCGGGGAGAGGAGCCAACTTCCTCAAGACCATATGCTTTTGCATGTGATGAAAGGAAGGGCAAAAAGAAGGCTCCCACTCCAAGTTCCTCAAGTGAAGAAGAGGAAGAAGAAAGTGATGATGATGAAGATAATCAACCGTGCACATCATCCTCCGAGGACGAAGAAACAATCCAACGCGTCGGAAAGGTAATGAGGATGATCCGCAAGATTAATCTAATGGGTGTGCCCCGGCAGGTCGAAGATCTTCTCTTTAACATTGACAGGAAAAAGCAAAGGAAGAGAGGATGCTTCGCATGTGGGGAGAAGGGCCACTTCAGGGACAACTATCCAAATATGGCCAAACCCAAAAAGGAAAGGAGCAAAGGCAAGACGCTAACAAGTGTTAGAACTTGGGATGATTCTTCAAGTGAAGATGAACCTCCAAGGACGCGCAGCCACCGGTCCTCATCACGCTCATCACGGTCATCACACAAATGCCTTATGGCAAGAGGTAACAAAAGCATCCCATCCTCTAGTGATGATAGCAGTAGTGATGATAAAGGTGAGGGAAAGCCCTCCATAGATGAGCTTGCGGAAGCCGTTGATTTTTTTTCAGGATGTTTGCACTAAACAAAAAGCTCAACTCAAAACCTTGAAAAATAAGTTGGTTAGCTCTCAAAATGATTACAAAGGTTTGCTAGAAAAATTTGAAACTTTTACAAACTTAAATAGTGAGATATCAACTAAAATTGAGCTATTAGAATCTAGTGCTCCATCCACTGCTACCGATGATAGCCTTATTAAAAAGAATGAAAAACTTAAGGCTAAGTTAGCTAGCTCCCAATAAGCTATTGAAAATTTGCTAGAGGAAATGGAAATTCTTAGCGTACACAATAATGAGCTAACCACTAAGCTAGAAAACATTGGTAGCACCCCAGCAACATCTTTAGTTGAAATACCTGAAATTGTTAAGAAAGATGCTTCTACTTCCTGCTTTGATTTAATTGATGATTCTAACCCCTGCAAACAAGTCGTTGTTGAGAATATTGTTGTAGAGACATGTTCGGATGAGGTTGCAAAGGAAAATGAACAATTAAAGCAAGAAGTGGCTCGCCTTGGAAAGGCTTTGTATGACAAGAAAGGCAAAGCCAAACAAATCCGACCTCCACAGGATAACACCACTGCGGGAGTGAACAAGCCTATAGAGGGAGAAACTGTGATTTGTAGGCTATGCCACAAGGAAGGCCATAAGTCTTTCCGATGCAAGGTGATGACCGGGGATAAACAAAGGCAAAAGCTCAAGCAAAAGCCATCAAGCAAAATCTCCAACACCTACATCAAAAAGGTGGACAAAAAGACTGCTACACCATATTTGATCAAGAAGAAAAAGAATGGAAAGGTGATAGCAATCAAGGCCAACAAGCAAGCCAACAAAGGAAAAGGGGCCAAACGCATCTGGGTGCCAAAGGAAATAATTTCAATCATGAAAAGCACCAAGAAGGTTTGGATCCCGAAAGGGAAGTGAGTGGATCGAAGGTCTTCAGGAAATTTGGAGACTTGGCGAAGTTGGGATGTATATCATGGGATACATCATATTGGATCAAGTTTACTTGTCAAGTGGGTTAGTGAAAATTTTGGACCCAAATTTCCCACCCATGACTAAGGTAACTAGATTTATTGCATTCCTTATTTTTAGATATGCGTATCTATTTACCTTGTATCTAGTTTACCTTTCTTGCCTAGTATTACATTTGTTATTTACTTTTGTTTAAAATTATGCATACTAGGTAAATCACATGGTAGGATTGCTTGCTTTCAATTCATATACTTAAGCAAACCTACATGGCTTAAAATGTTTATTTGAGCATGGCACATAGCTCCTTTATCACTCTATAGTAAATGATGCATCAATTGAAAATCTTGAATTCTATAAGTTGTATCATTTAACTTATATGTGCCAAAGTTCGGATTGTAGATAATTTGCCCCTCTTGATATCAAATCAAAGTGCAAGTCTCCTACAAGTATTCAAAACTTGTATGCACACCTTCAGGGGGAGGTTACTCTATAATCTAATAATTTGAGACTAACACCTCTTCAAGTCTATTTCATGTGATAGTCTCATTGTAAGGAAAATGAGGTCCCCAGAGAAAGACAACAATCTTCCACTGCAAAATCTCCAAGAACTCTCATGTCTCTCAAACTCGCAATTGAATTTCAATCGGTATCTTTTGAGACTACAACTAGTATCATCTACATGTCTTCTCCAATATTTGATTAGACTATATTTCATATCATATACTTCCATGTTGCTAAAAATGCATAAGTGGTTAACTCATATTCTATAACCTATGCATAAGGGAAGTTAGTCTTTTCAAATCATGTCTTGCACCTCTAATTTTCACATGCTTTTTCCTAAGATCTTTGTCAGGGGGAGTTTTTCTTCATCTCTAAAGGGGGAGAAAACTCTTTCTAAAATAGAACACTAGTTTAGGGGGAGTAATCTTTTGAAGACAAGCTGTTATTTACTTCCTACATGCTTTTAATGTCTTCCTTTTTAGTGGTTGATGCCAAAGCGGGAGAAGTTTAGGAACCAAAGCAATGAAAACTATATCAAACACCAAACACCACAAAATTTAAAATTTTATATCTACAAATGGTTTTTCAAGTGGTTTTGGTTATTTGGTCCTAAAATAGGAAGTAAGTGAATTATGGAGTTAGGGGGAGGCTTAAGTCCATAATTTCACATTGTGGGGACAATCATGCATCCTAGCAAGTAGATTGCATATTTTCATTCAAATACTTGTATTATTTGTTTGCTTTGGTTGTGTTGTCATCAATCACCAAAAAGGGGGAGATTGTAAGGAAAATGGACCCCGGGCCATTTGGCTAATCGAGTTTTGGTGTTTGATGAACAACACAATCAGTGAACTAATAAGTTTTAGTGTTTGTGTTTGTAGTTCACAGGATGCAAGATTTACTTGGACTAAGGAATTGAGGAAAGCAACACCTCAAAAGAAGACATTAAGAAGATTCAAGAAAAGTCCAAGTGTGCTGCTGCGGACTGTCTGTGCGAAGGCGACCGGACTGTCCGGTGGCACACCGGACTGTCCGGTGCCCACAAGCCGGACTGTCCCGTGCACCAGGGAACTCCAGCCCAACGGCTAGTTCCAGGTGGCACCCGGAGAGAAGACCATCGGACTGTCCGGTGTGAGCACCAGACTGTCCGGTGTGGAAAAGCCTGCGGTGCCAACGGTCACCAGCTCTGACAGTGCAACGGCTAGGCGCACCGGATAGGCTACAGTGCATTGTCCGGTGCACCACCGGACTGTCTGGTGCACCACCGGACTATCCTGTGTGCTGCAGAGAACTGCAGCTTTTCTCCAACGGCTATTTCGGACTTAGGGCCTATATATACTTCACCCAACCGACCATTTGAAGGTGTGGGAGCCCAAGCAACATACCAAGGCATATAGTGAACATTTCCAAGAGCTCAAACACCCAAGTGCTTAATAGAATCACTCGGTGATTAGCGTAGATGCTTTGCGAAGTGCTTAGGTTAGTTAGACCGCTTTAGCGCTTGCTCTAGGTGAACCCTAGTTAGTTGAGTGAGTTTAGACAAACCACATAACCCCTCGACTCTTGCGTGAGTCATTGTAATTGTACCGAGTGGGGCGAGAGTCTTGTGAGACCGTGACAACCGCGTTTGTGTCACGGCCGCCACCGTGTACCAGAGGGAACGAGGCCCACGGCATTTCGGCCGGAAGCTCGATAGTGGAGACGGCGGGGAGCGTCCGAGAGGAGCCGGAAGCAGAGCACCACTTGCGCGTGGAGAAGGCTCGCGGCTCTCTACGGAGTTACTCGACCGTGGTGCTTGGCCCTCGCGTGGGCTTCCCTTTGCGTAGGGGCACCAATGAGGATTAGTCAGGACCTTGCGTGGTTCTGGATACCTCGGTAAAAATATCGGCGTCTTCCACGAGAGTTTGCTTCTCTACTTTGCTCTTTAAGTTTCCGTATTTATATTAAGCATTTAAGTTTGAATCTTGTATTCATACTTATTTAGTGTCGATTGAAACTTAGCCTTTGCGGTAGAGATAGCAACACTTAGACAAAACCTAGTTTGCACATTCTAGTTTGATTACTTGCATAGGTTTTGCTCTAGGGATTTAATTGTGGCCTAGTTTAGTAAAAGTTTTAGAAGTCCTAATTCCCCCCCCTCTTAGGCATCACCCATTTCCTACAGTCTGGTATGCCGATGGACTCATATCCAGGACGACCGTCACCACCATCTTCGCTAAATGGTGAGTCAACTCTGAGCATGGCCGGACCGTCCGCACACAATCGCGGACCGTCCGGCCCTCCATCAGACCGTCCGGCACCCTACGCCGGACAGTCCGAAGTTACACAGAGCCCACCACAAGGGTCACAGGTGTTGCCTGATGTGACCGGACAGTCCGGGGATAGTACCGGACCGTCTGATCCACTCGCAGACCGTCCGACTGCGCAGGTCGGACCGTCCGAAGCACCAGAAGTCACCTGTGATCCGCCTAGTGCGGAAGGCCGGCATAAATATAACCGGCCACCCAAGCCCCAAGAACCAAAAAAAGTCACATGTCCCCGAGCCTGTTTGGCCCACTAAGGCCAAACCTTCTGTTCGCTCTCACCCGCACTCGACACAAAAGGAAAAAGTTAAGTTCACATTTAATATTTCTAAGTGTGATAAAATATTTGATGAGTTACTTAAGCATGGTAATATTAAATTATCACATATAATTCCTCCGGTTGAAGAATTAAAAGGGTGTATATATTGTAAATGGCATAGATCCTTTCTTCATAACACCAATGATTGTGTTGTCTTTCATCGGCAAATACAATCGGCTATAAACGAAGGACGGTTGAGGTTTCAAAAGGAGGTGAGGATTGATAGGCCACCTGTCCCTACCACCACATTAGAGCTGATAAGCAAAAAAGTCATAGTTTGGCCTTGTGCGGCCGATAAAAGCAAAGATAAAAATATCATCATTAGTGAGCCCCGCACACCAAATATGTTACACAGAGTGGTTACTCGGAAGGCTCCGGACAAAAGAAAGACCGGAGGCGTCGGGGGGCAAGCACGATCGGACACCCGATCACGGTCACCTATCCTGCGTATGCCGGACGGTCCAGGTACTAAGGTCGGACAGTCTGAGACAGGCACGGACAGTCCGGCTATGATGGCCGGACGGTCCGCAGATGGTCAGAAGCAGCAAACTCAGACCATCGGACCACAACGTTCCAACACAAGTGTTAGGAAACAAAACACTACTAAGACGTCTGGACGACTCAGTAGAGTCGACCCTACTTTTGGTCAGTTGCTTGCCAAATATATGAAGAAGGTCGTTCCACACAACCGACCAATAAAACAAACGAAGTCAAAAGGGTGATATGTGCGAAAGCAAAAGCCGACTAAACGGACCCAAAAAGTATCACAGCCAAGATCGCCTTGTCATCCTCCTCCGGGGATAGCATGGTGGGTCCCGTTCTATCCATCGTCGATGTGTTGTCCTGCTCATATGTGGGGTGGTACGATGATGAATTCGTATTACTGGCCCAATCCGTTTGCTTATTTGGGCTAGGGGCCACCTCCATTCTATTCATTTTGATCTATTGATCAAATAGTCATGGCCGAGAAAGATACAATCCAAAATGGCCTTTATACATTGGTGCTTTATTGAATGATCTCCATACTGAAAAGCCGATGACTTACATCAGGCTTAGTTCATATGCTTTTGGTTCGTCAACCTCCACCAAAAGGCAGGGAGTACATGTTGAGCACGGAAAAGAGCCATGCAGACGGTCCAGCCCTGAGGCCAGATGGTCCGCACGTGCGCAGAGTCAGTTAGGGTTCCTAGTTTCTCGCGGGATTTGTTACCTAAAACCGCGGGATTAACTCGGGAAACAGTTTGAAGCGGATCCAGACCTTCCCCTTTATATAGATGAAGGGCTACGGCCGATTGAACCCCCCAACAATGGATCAAATCAAGTCTATTTCTCGTTTTTACTTTATACATTAGGAGTAGTTCTAGTTTAGCCCTAGTTTAGTATTCCAATCCCCAAATTCTCCGCTTATCTTCAACTCTACGTCGATTACAGGAGTCTAGGTCAGCCTACCGAGCCTAGACAACCCCTAGGATCTCTCCTCCCTGACAGGGTCCATCCCGGGAGCGAGATCCAGGCGCCGTCGGCGACCTTCGCAGCCCCTGCGCACGCGCGGACCGTTTGGCCCCAGGGCGCGGACCGTCTGGCACGTTAGGCAGGGAACCCTAGCCCTGTGCCAGGTCACGGACCGTCCGGCCCCTGGCCGCGAACCGTTCGCGCCTGTGCAGAGAGCACCACCATCGGTTCTCACGCAGTGATTGGCGCCCCAAAAGGGCACCAACACTACCATCATGAAGAAAGTAGCTGTGAGAGCGATATAGCTAGCTTGATTAATTAGGGCCTGTTTGTTTCAGCTTATAGATTATATAATCTGGATTATAATCTAAATTATATAATCTAGATTATAATCTAGATATATTATAATCTACATGTAGTTATTTGGTAGTCTAGATTATATAAATGTAGATTATTCATAAAGGCAGCAGTACCCTTATTTGTTTATTTGAGGTGAGGAAAGAAGGATGACATATATTGTAATTTCTATTTACATAACCATGGGTAGTGGATCTTTTACCAAAAATAATCTTAAATAAGCTACTCTTGAGGAGATTATGAGATTATTATAATTTGGGCTTTAGATTATATAATCTGAGCCCATAATCTAGGTGTTTGTTTACCTGCTGGATTATTTACGCTGGATTATATAATCTAGAGAAATTATAATCCGAAACAAAAAGGGCCTTAGTTGGTGTCTCAGCGCCTCGCGACATTGTCGGTGGTTTAAATCAGGCGACATTGTCGGTGGTTTAAATCATTTGCACAGTACCAGTAAATATGCATATAATTTAAGGGCTCATTTGTTTCAGCTTATAGATTATAATAGGTGAGTGCCCATGCGTTGCAACAGAAACATATAATACCACGATAAATTATGTATAAATATGTATTATACTGTTATGATAAAATGTTTCATAATTCATTTGTGACCTAAGCCATATATAACTTTTGCCGGTTAGCATAGAGGACGCTTCTGTTCTATGACATTGTGACACTCGAGACAAATACCAAGCACCAAGCAAGAGGTGTATGTACTCATGGAAACAGCCATGACAACATGAAACTATCCATCTGTGACAATTTTAGTCATGTCATTTTAAAGAATGCTGAGAAAATATATGTCGGCCAAATTTCATGAACAGGTAACTTTGTACGAACCATGTATTATCAGCTGGATGCATGTTAGGATGTTCTACTATAGCATGTAATGAGCAATGACCTCAGCTAAGTATTCTCCGATGACGCACGCACTGCATCTCTTGAACAAAGTAGTTGTCAAAGCGACATAGTTGACTTGATGAGGTGGTGACTCACGACGTTTTCGGTGGTTTAAATAATTTGCACTGTATGCATATAAAACTACAATTATCATAATATCAAGCTATCTGTTAAAGTGCAATTTGAATCAAACTCAAACTTACATAGTCACATGGTTTTAAAGTCGTCGACAAATCGCGATTAGTTAGACTTATCGCTGCTGCAAGGCTGATTAGGGCCACCGACGCGATTAGGGCGACTAGAAACCTAGTCGTCCGACTAATCTCGATTAGTCGGTGATTAGTCGTCCAATTAGGATTGTTCTCGACTAGGTGCTCTGTTTTGGGCTCCAGGCTGCTCTTTTCTATTTGAGCCGGCCCACCAGGGGAGCTGAAAGCCTAAAACTGAGCGCCAATGTGCCAATGTCGTTACCCCTCTTGTACAGTCTTTTACCCTAGCTGGAGTTGAGCGCCGTCGCCTTCATCTGCTTGCTGCTAACTGCTCTGAGCCCTGCTGCCCTCCTCTTCTTGCTGCTGCTCTGAGCGCCGTCGCCCTCCTCTGCTTGCTGCTGCTCTAAGCGCCGCCCTCCTCTGCTTGCTGCTCCTGTGAGCATCGCCGCCCTCCTCTGCTTGCTGCTGCTCTGAGCGCTTCCCTCCTCTGCTTGCTGCTGCTGTGAGCGCCGCCCTCCTCTGCTTGCTGGACGCCCTCCTCTGCTTGCTGGACACCCTCCTATGCTTGCTGGACTGGAGATGCACTGCTGAGTGCTGACTGCTATGCTGAGCGCCACCGCCCTCATCTTCTTGTTGGAGCTGGACTGCTGACTGTTGAGCGCCCTCCCTCCTGCTCTGTTGTTCTTTTGCTGGAACAGAGATGAGCACTTCTGGTAACCCCTCCCTCGTCTAGTCTTTTGTTCTTTTGCTGGAAACAGAGATGAGCACTTCTTGAGTTGCTCTTTGCTTGCTGCAGATGAGGATGGGAGCCAACGTAATAATGTAGAAGTCCTCTTTCCAGGATCTAGGTTGTCCCAGCCTCAGGGTGATGGCACAGTCGCAGATCATGCTGCCACACGTGAATCAGTTGCATCAGCTTCTTCTGATGTCGTAGTAGCTGCTGGTTCTACCATAAAAGAATAAAGGTATTGCTGCACTACCCGCAGTATTAGTTGAGATGGCTAAGGATACTAAGAGAAAGGCTCGATCTTCAGACCTAGGGTGGAATTATGGATTTTGGCTAGATATTGGAAAGAAGGAGATGATTCAGTGCATTTTTTGCCAAAAAGTT
The DNA here is from genome assembly GCA_029449295.1 of Zea luxurians. Taxonomy (NCBI): domain Eukaryota; kingdom Viridiplantae; phylum Streptophyta; class Magnoliopsida; order Poales; family Poaceae; genus Zea; species Zea luxurians. The sequence continues at coordinate 16,737,878 of JAOPSE010000035.1, forward strand.
GTACTAGCAGGAATCAAAAGTTTCAAGCAACATCTTGCCGGAGGGTTTGGTGATGTAGGGAAGTGCCCAAGAGCGCCTGAATTGGTTAGGAAGGAGATGGCAGGCTACTTGAAGAAGAATGCAAGGAATAAGAACTTGTTATTAGATAATGAAGGGGAGAATGTAGAAGAGGGAGAGGGACAAGAAGATGATGATGCAAGAGAAGTACCAAGTTATGGCACGGCAGGAAAAACAAGTGAAGAGGAAATTAGCTCAAGCTGCTATTAAGTCCTTCATGGTTTCTGGTCCAACTAAACCACAAACCCAAAAGCAATGCAAGTCAGTTAGTTCCATGTTGTGTAAGACACTGGAGGAAGTTGTTGCAGAAAGGAATAACTCTAAGTGTTCTCAAACTACTCTTGAGCATCTCATAAAGAAGGATAAGGAGTCAAAACAGATTGTTGATGATCATGTGGCTGACTTCTTAATTGAGAATGGGATACCGTTCAATGTCATTAATTCAAGAAGTTGGGAAATCATGCTTGAGTCTATTGGTCAGTATGGTCCTGGTTATAGGTCACCAGCATACCATGACTGCAGGGGCAAATTGCTTGACAGGGCTGTTGGAAGGACAACTGAACTCAGGAAGAAACATGAGGAATCTTGGAAAGAGTATGGTTGCTCAATCATGTCTGATGGGTGGACCTCTACAAACCACCGTCATATCATCAATTTCCTTGCCAACAGTCCAGCAGGGACCTTTTTCCATGGTTCGGTGGACGCTTCAAGCGAGGTAGAAAATGCAAACATGCTAGCAAATCTGTTGGAGCAGCACATAAATCAGGTTGGCAAGGAAAATGTGGTGCAAGTTGTTACGGACAATGGGGCAAATTTCAAAGCAGCGGGAAGAATCCTTATGGAAAGGATTCCAACTTTATTTTGGACACCGTGTGCAGCCCACTGCTTGGATTTGATGCTAGAGGATATTGGGAAGATAAACGAATTCAACACTTGCATTAATCATGCAAAGAAGGTGACCAGATTTGTATACAAGCATGGCCGAATTCTTGATATGATGAGAGGTATGATTGGTGGAGATCTAGTGAGACCTGTTGTGACCCGTTTTGCTACTGCATTCCTCACATTGGCGAGTATGCAAAAGAATAAGCAGGGTCTTAAAAGTTTGTTTGTTTGTGAAGAATGGCATAATCACAAATTGGCGAAAACTAGAGAAGGAGAACTAGTTGAAAGCATTATCCTTTCTGTTCCATTTTGGACAAAGTTGGAAAATTGTCTTCGAGCTTCACAACCACTTCTTATTGCATTAAGAATAGCAGATGGAGATGAAACACCAGCAATGCCTGAGATTATGGCAGCCATGGAAAAAGCAAAGAGCAGCATCACTAATTCTTTGAGTAAGAAGCCACAGTTGCTTAGAGAGGTCTTGGATTGCTATGAAAAGAGATGGGATGGTCAAATGGAGCAAAAGATATATGGGGCAGCCTTATTCTTGAACCCAAGCAAGTTTTTTACTTCGAGAGAAAAAGATAGGAGGAGTGCTGCAAGGTTGAGGTCTATGTTTAATGATGTTTTATGGAAGATGGTGGTTGATGAAGATGAGCAAAGTAAGATAAGTAAACAAGCTGATGACTATGAGAGGTCAGAAGGTGATACTTTCTCAAAACCTGGTGCAATAAGAGATAGAGATAAAAAAATCCTAGTAAGTTCATCCCCTCTTCTAGTAAGTTTTGTTCCCCTTTCACTAGTAACGATTTGATTTTAATTACCTATAGTTAACTGGTGGGGATCATATGGTGGTAATACTGAGAGCACCTAGAGGGGGTGAATAGGTGATCCTGTAAAACTTAAACTTAAAGCCACAAAAACTTGATTAAGTGTTAGCACAATAATCGCCAAGTGGCTAGAGAGGAGTCTAAGCAAGACACGATAACCACAAGAAGATCAACGCAGATAGACACAGTGGTTTATCCCGTGGTTCGGCCAAGTACAAAACTTGCCTACTCCACGTTGTGGCGTCCCAACGGACGAGGGATGCAATCAACCCCTCTCAAGCGGTCCAAAGACCCACTTGAATACCACGGTGTTTTGCTTTGCTTTACTATATCCCGATCGCGAGGAATCTCCACAACTTGGAGCCTCTCGCCCTTACACTTTGATGTTCACAAAGAAGCACGGAGTAAGGGAGGGATGAGCAACGCACACAAGACACAAAATCAGAATGTCAACACGCACACAAGTCGCAACAAGAGCTCACAACACAACCCGAAGAGTTCACAACTCAAATAGAGCTCTAGATGCTATCACAAAGAATCAAATACGCGGAATCGAAGTCTTGGTGCTTTGGAATGCTTTGAGAATGCTTGGTGTACTCCTCCATGCGCCTAGGGGTCCCTTTTATAGCCCCAAGGCAGCTAGGAGCCATTGAGAGCATTCCAGGAAGGCAATTCTTGCCTTCAGTCGCCTGGCGCACCGGCTAGTCCGGTGCACCACTAGACACTGTCCGGTGCGGATCTCTTTCCTTATTTGGCGAAGCCGACCGTTGCAGATTCAGAGCCGTTGGCGCACCGGACACTGTCCGGTGCACACCGGACAGTCCGGTGCCCCCTTGTGACCGTTGGCTCGGCCACGCGTCACGCGCGGAATCCTCGGCCGACCGTTGGCCCGGCTGACCATTGGCTCACCGGACAGTCCGGTGAATTATAGCCGTATGCCGTTAATCATCTCCCGAGAGCGATGAGTTCGCCTGTGAACGGCTCACCGGACAGTCCGGTGCACCACCGGATAGTCCGGTGATTTATAGTCGTACACCATCGTCGAAGTCCCGAGAACAGTAAGTTCGCCAGAGCCAGCTTGGCGCACCGGACACTGTCCGGTGCACCACCGGACAGTCCGGTGCACCCAGACTGAGCAGACTTTGGCTGAACAAAGCCATCTCTTTTCCAATTCGATTTCTCCTGTTTCCAGCACTTAGACACAATACATTAGTTCTCAAAACAATGTACTAAGTCTAGAAACATACCTTTAGACTTGATTTGTACTTTGTCCAACATTTGGCATATATTTTCACTTAAACACTTGAGTTGGCACTCAATCACCAAAATACTTAGAAATGGCCCAGGGGCACATTTCCCTTTCAATCTCCCCCTTTTTGGTGATTTATGCCAACACAACAAAAAGCAACTAATAGAAGTGCAACATCAATACAAATGAGAACTCAAAATAGTTTTGATTCAAATTTGGCATATATGGATCACTCTTTGCCACCACTTGGTTTGTTTTTGCAAATCAAACTCAATTTCCTATCTCTAAGTCAAATTCACTTGTAGAGACATAAAGAGAGGTATTCCAAGAGAAATTGATCAAAGATTTCAAAAACTCCCCCTTTTTCCCATAATCGACTATTCTCCCTACAAGAGGCCAACTTTTGACAAGAGAGGCAATAAGAGAGTTTTGACAAACCAAAAAACTCTATTCTACTATTTTCAAAATTTCTCAAGTGGTAGCTGATCCATTTCTTGCTTTGGCCTTATTTTCTCCCCCTTTGGCATCAAGCACCAAAACGGGATCAATCTTGGCCCTAGAACCCCATTGCCTCACCAAAATCTTCAAGTAAGAATACAAAGGCAATAAGAGTACATGAGATGAACTTGGAATAAGTTACCCTCTCATCGGAGTGCAGTGGAAGTCTTTTATGGTCCAAGTCCACCTTTTCCCTTTCAAACCTCCTTTGAGACTAAATCAAGCAAACTCAAGCATACGGTTAGTCTCAAAGGGTCAAGTTGTAGCACATCTCCCCCTAAACATGTGCATCACTTGCAAAAGGACTTGTGAGGTCCGGGGAGTGTTTGTACAACTTGCGCACCACAAGTAAACAACAAAATGCATAAGGAACATGATCAAAGGCATAAACACATGTATGCTATAAATCAATCCAAGTTCCGCAAATCTAAGACATTTAGCTCACTATGCAGCCTACAAAAGGTCTTTTCATCTAAAGGCTTGGTAAAGATATCGGCTAGCTGGTTCTCGGTGCTAATATAAAACACTTCGATATCTCCCTTTTGCTGGTGGTCTCTCAAAAAGTGATGCCGGATGTCAATGTGCTTTATGCGGCTGTGCTCAACAGGATTTTCCGCTATGCGGATAGCACTCTCATTGTCACATAGGAGTGGGACTTTGCTCAGATTGTAGCCAAAGTCCCGGAGGGTTTGCCTCATCCAGAGTAGTTGCGCGCAACACTGTCCTGCGGCAACATACTCGGCCTCAGCGGTGGATAGGACAATGGAAGTTTGTTTCTTAGAGTTCCATGACACCAGGGACCTTCCTAAGAATTGGCACGTCCCCGATGTACTCTTCCTATCGACCTTACATCCAGCATAGTCGGAATCTGAGTATCCAATTAAGTCAAAGGTAGACCCCTTTGGATACCAAATCCCGAAGCAAGGCGTAGCGACTAAATATCTAAGGATTCGCTTCACGGCCACAAGGTGACACTCCCTTGGATAAGATTGAAATCTAGCACACATGCATACGCTAAGCATAATATCCGGTCTACTAGCACATAAATAAAGTAAAGACCCTATCATTGACCGGTATGCTTTTTGATCAACGGACTTACCTCCTTTGTTGAGGTTGGTGTGTCCGTCGGTTCCCATCGGAGTCTTTGCGGGCTTGGCGTCCTTCATCCCAAACCGCTTTAGCAAATCTTGTGTGTACTTCGTTTGGGAGATGAAGGTACCGTCCTTGAGTTGCTTCACTTGGAACCCAAGGAAGTAGTTCAACTCGCCCATCATCGACATCTCGAATTTTTGAGTCATCACCCTGCTAAACTCTTCACAAGACTTTTGATTAGTAGAACCAAATATTATGTCATCGACATAAATTTGGCACACAAAAAGATCACCATCGCAAGTCTTAGTGAAAAGAGTTGGATCGGCTTTCCCAACCTTGAAAGCATTAGCAATTAAAAAGTCTCTAAGGCATTCATACCATGCTCTTGGAGCTTGCTTAAGTCCATAGAGCGCCTTAGAGAGCTTACACACGTGGTCAGGGTACCGTTCATCCTCGAAGCCAGGGGTTGCTCTACGTACACCTCCTCCTTGATTGGCCCGTTGAGGAAAGCGCTCTTCACATCCATTTGGAACAACCTGAAAGAATGGTGAGCGGCATATGCTAGCAAAATACGAATGGACTCTAGCCTAGCCACAGGAGCAAAAGTCTCCTCAAAGTCCAAACCTGCGACTTGGGCATAACCTTTTGCCACAAGTCGAGCCTTGTTCCTCGTCACCACCCCGTGCTCGTCCTGTTTGTTGCGGAACACCCACTTGGTTCCCACAACATTTTACTTGGGACGAGGCACCAGTGTCCAAACTTCATTCCTCTTGAAATTATTGAGCTCTTCCTGCATGGCCAACATCCAGTCCGAATCTAGCAAGGCCTCTTCTACCCTGAAAGGCTCAATAGAAGAGACAAAAGAGTAATGCTCACAAAAATTCACCAATCTAGAGCGAGTAGTTACTCCCTTGCTAATATCACCCAAAATTTGGTCGACGGGATGATTCCTTTGAATCGTCGCTCGAACTTGGGTTGGAGGTGCCGGTTGTGCTTCTTCCTCCATCACATGATCATCTTGTGCTCCCCCTTGATCACACGCCTCCTTTTGATGAACCTGTTCATCATCTTGAGTTGGGGGATTCACCATCGTTGAGGAAAAAGGTTGATCTTGCTCCTTTTGTTCCTGTGGCCGCACATCTCCAATCGCCATGGTGCGTATCGCGGTCGTTGGAACGTCTTCTTCATCTACATCATCAAGATCAACAACTTGCTCTCTCGGAGAGCCATTAGTCTCATCAAATACAACGTCGCTAGAGACTTCAACCAAACCCGATGATTTGTTGAAGACCCTATACGCCTTTGTATTTGAGTCATAACCTAACAAAAACCCTTCTACATCTTTGGGAGCAAACTTAGAATTTCTACCTTTCTTCACTAGAATGTAACATTTGCTCCCAAATACACGAAAGTAAGACACATTGGGTTTGTTACCGGTTAGAAGCTCATACGAAGTCTTCTTGAGGAGGCGGTGAAGGTAGACCCGGTTGATGGCGTGGCAAGCCGTGTTCATGGCTTCCGACCAAAAGCGCTCGGGGGTCTTAAACTCACCAAGCATCGTCCTCGCCATATCGATGAGAGTCCTGTTCTTCCTCTCTACCACACCATTTTGCTGTGGTGTGTAGGGAGCGGAGAACTCGTGCTTGATCCCTTCCTCCTCAAGGTACTCCTCCACTTGAAGATTCTTGAACTCGGACCCGTTGTCGCTCCTTATCTTCTTCACCTTGAGCTCAAACTCATTTTGAGCTCTCCTTAGGAAGCGCTTGAGGGTCCCTTGGGTTTCAGATTTATCCTGCAAAAAGAATACCCAAGTGAAGCGGGAAAAATCATCAACTATAACAAGACCATACTTACTTCCTCCTATGCTTAGAAAGGCGACGGGTCCGAAGAGGTCCATATGAAGCATCTCCAAAGGTCTTGATGTGGTCATCACATTTTTGGTATGATGAGAGCTTCCCACCTGTTTACCTGCTTGACAAGCTGCACAAGGTCTATCTTTTTCGAAACGTACGTTAGTTAGACCTATCACGTGTTCTCCCTTTAGAAGCTTGTGAAGGTTCTTCATCCCCACATGTGCTAAACGGCGATGCCACGGCCAGCCCATGCAAGTCTTAGCAATTAAGCATGCATCTAGACCGGCCTCCTCTTTTGCAAAATCAACTAAATAAAGTTTGTCGTCTAGTACACCCTTAAAAGCTAGTGAACCATCACACCTTCTAAAGACAGACACATCTACATTTTTGAACAAACAATTATACCCCATATTGCATAATTGACTAACGGATAACAGATTATATCCAAGCGACTCAACTAAAAACACATTAGAAATAGAGTGCTCGGATGAAATAGCAATCTTCCCTAACCCTTTCACCTTGCCTTGGTTCCCATCACCGAATATGATTGAATCTTGGGAATCCTTGTTCTTGACGTAGGAGGTGAACATCTTCTTCTCCCCCGTCATGTGGTTTGTGCATCCGCTGTCGATAATCCAGCTTGAACCCCCGGATGCATAAACCTGCAAGGCAAATTTAGGCTTGGGTTTTAGGTACCCAACTCTTGTTGGGTCCTACAAGGTTAGTCACAATGGTCTTATGGACCCAAATGCAAGTTTTATCTCCCTTGCATCTTGCCCCTAATTTCCTAGCAATTACCTTCTTATCCTTTCTACAAATAGCAAAGGAAGCATTGCAAGTATGAAAAATTGCAGAAGGTTCATTAATTACTTTCCTAGGAACATGAACAATATTCTTTCTAGGCATATGATGAATATTTTTCCTAGGCAAATCTCTATCATGCACAACATGGGAACTAGAAGCAGTCATAGCATATGAATCATAAGCACAGGTCCTATACGCATTTCTAGAAAATTTTCTATCACCATAAATGAAGGCATGGTTCTTTTGAACACTACTAGCCATAGGGGCCTTCCCTTTCTCCTTGGTGGAGATGGAAGCCTTATGGCTTGTTAAGTTCTTGACTTCCCTCTTGAAGCCAAGACCATCCTTAATTGAGGGGTGTCTACCAATCGTGTAGGCATCCCTTGCAAATTTTATTTTATCAATTTCACTCTTGCTAGTCTTAAGTTGGGTATTAAGACTAACCAATTCATCATTCAATTTAGAAATTGAAACTAGGTGATCACTACAAGCATCAACATCAAAATCTTTACACCTATTACAAATTGTAACATGTTCTACACAAGATGTTGATTTATTTGCTATTTCTAACTTAGCATTCAAATCATCATTTATGCTCTTTAAGCTAGAAATAGAGTCATGGCATGTAGACAATTCACTAGAAAGCATTTCATTCCTTTTAATTTCTAAAACAAGGGATTTTTGTGCCTCTACAAACTTATCATGTTCTTCATACAAAAGATCCTCTTGCTTTTCTAATAACCTATTCTTATCATTCAAGGCTTCAATTAATTCATTAATTTTATCAACCTTGGTTCTATCTAGGCCCTTGAATAAACATGAATAATCTATTTCATCATCATCACTAGACTCATCCTCACTCGAAGAAGCATAAGTAGTATTCCTAGTACATACCTTCTTCTCCTTCGCCATGAGGCATGTGTGACGCTCGTTGGGGAAGAGGGCCGATTTGTTGAAGGCGGTGGCGGTGAGTCCTTCGTTGTCGGAGTCGGACGACGAACAATTCGAGTCCCACTCCTTGCCAAGGTGTGCCTCGCCCTTAGCCTTCTTGTAAGCTTTCTTCTTTTCCCTCTTGTTCCCTTGTTCCTGGTCACTATCATTATCGGGACAGTTAGCGATAAAATGACCAACCTTACCACATTTGAAGCATGAGCGCTTCCCCTTCGTCTTGTTCTTGTTAGGCTGCCCCTTGCGACCCTTTAGCGCCATCTTGAAGCGCTTGATGATGAGGGCCATCTCTTCATCATTGAGCCCGGCCGCCTCAACTTGCACCACCTTGCTAGGTAGCTCCTCCTTGTTCCTCGTTGCCTTGAGAGCAATGGGTTGAGGCTCATGGATTGGACCGTTCAACGCGTCGTCCACGTATCTCGCCTCCTTGATCATCATTCTCCCGCTCACAAACTTCCCAAGTACTTCTTCGGGTGACATCTTGGTGTACCTAGGATTTTCACGAATATTGTTCACAAGATGTGGATCAAGGACAGTAAAAGACCTTAGCATTAGGCGAACGACGTCGTGGTCCGTCCATCGCGTGCTTCCGTAGCTCCTTATCTTGTTGATGAGGGTCTTGAGCCGGTTGTATGTTTGGGTTGGCTCCTCTCCCCTTATCATTGCAAATATCCCAAGCTCACCCTCCACCAACTCCATCTTTGTGAGCATGGTGACGTCGTTCCCCTCATGTGGGATCCTGAGGGTGTCCCAGATCTGCTTGGCATTGTCCAAGCCGCTCACCTTATTGTACTCTTCCCTGCACAAAGATGCTAAAAGGACAGTAGTAGCTTGTGCATTTTTATGGATTTGCTCATTTATAAACATAGGACTATCCGAGCTATCAAATTTCATTCCACTCTCGACAATCTCCCATATGCTTGGATGGAGAGAGAATAAGTGACTACGCATTTTGTGACTCCAAAATCCGTAGTCCTCCCCATCAAAGTGTGGAGGTTTGCCGAGAGGAATGGAAAGCAAATGTGTATTTGAACTATGCGGAATATGAGAATAATCGAAAGAGAAGTTTGAATTGACCGTCTTTCTTTTCTCGTAGTCGTTGTCGTCGTCCTTTTGGGAAGAGGAAGATTCATCGCTGTCGTAGTAGATTATCTCCTTGATGCGCCTCGTCTTCTTCTTCTTCCCATCTTTTCGTTTGTGGCCCGAGCCCGAGTCAGTAGGCTTGTCATCTTTCGGCTTGTTGACGAAAGACTCCTTCTCCTTTTCATTGATCACAATTCCCTTCCCCTTAGGATCCATCTCTTCAAGCGATTAGTCCCTTTCTTGAAGAGAATGGCTCTAATACCAATTGAGAGCACCTAGAGGGGGGGTGAATAGGTGATCCTATAAAACTTAAACTTAAAACCACAAAAACTTGATTAAGTGTTAGCACAATAATCGCCAAGTGGCTAGAGAGGAGTCTAAGCAAGACACGATAACCACAAGAAGATCAACGCAGATAGACATAGTGGTTTATCCCATGGTTCGGCCAAGTACAAAACTTGCCTACTCCACGTTGTGGCGTCCCAACGGACGAGGGTTGCGATCAACCCCTCTCAAGCGGTCCAAAGACCCACTTGAATACCATGGTGTTTTGCTTTGCTTTACTATATCCCGATCGCGAGGAATCTTCACAACTTGGAGCCTCTCGCCCTTACACTTTGATGTTCACAAAGAAGCACGGAGTAAGGGAGGGATGAGCAACGCACACAAGACACAAAATCAGAATGTCAACACGCACACAAGTCGCAACAAGAACTCACAACACAACCCGAAGAGTTCACAACTCAAATAGAGCTCTAGATGCTATCACAAAGAATCAAATGCGCGGAATCGAAGTCTTGGTGCTTAGGAATGCTTTGAGAATGCTTGGTGTACTCCTCCATGCGCCTAGGGGTCCCTTTTATAGCCCCAAGGCAGCTAGGAGCCGTTGAGAGCATTCAAGGAAGGAAATTCTTGCCTTCAGTCGCCTGGCGCACCGGACAGTCCGGTGCACCACCGGACACTGTCCGGTGCGGATCTCTTTCCTTATTTGGCGAAGCCGACCGTTGCAGATTCAGAGCCGTTGGCGCACCGGACACTGTCCGGTGCACACCGGATAGTCCGGTGCCCCCTTGTGACCGTTGGCTCGGCCACGTGTCACGCGCGGAATCCTCGGCCGACCGTTGGCCCGGCTGACCGTTGGCTCATCGGACAGTCCGGTGAATTATAGCGATACACCGTTAATCATCTCCCGAGAGTGATGAGTTCGCCTATGAACGGCTCACCGGACAGTCCGGTGCACCACCGGACAGTCCGGTGATTTATAGCCGTACACCGCCGTCGAAGTCCCGAGAACAGTAAGTTCGCCAGAGCCAGCCTGGCGCACCGGACACTGTCCGGTGCACCACCGGACAGTCCGGTGCACCCAGACTGAGCAGACTTTGGCTGAACAAAGCCATTTCTTTTCCAATTCAATTTCTCCTGTTTCCAGCACTTAGACACAATACATTAGTTCTCAAAACAATGTACTAAGTCTAGAAACATACCTTTAGACTTGATTTGCACTTTGTCCAACATTTGGCATATATTTTCACTTAAACACTTGAGTTGGCACTCAATCACCAAAATACTTAGAAATGGCCCAGGGGCACATTTCCCTTTCAAATACATTTGAGCTCCAATGTCTAGCAAAGAAAATTGTGAGCCTTTGTTGTTCTGCTTCAGGCTGTGAGCGCAGTTAGAGTGCATTTGCAAATGTATGTTAGTATGTGTACCTTTTGTTTGCATATTTCGTCTTCTCAAAATTGCTTAGGTTTCCTTTTGTCATTATGTAGGTTCATACCAAAAAAAGAAACTGTTTAGAACATAAAAGGTTGGACAAATTGGTGTATGTTAGCTACAACCGAAAGATGGCAAATAGATTTCAAAGAATTAGAGAGTTGGGCTCAAAGGAAAATAAAAGCAACCCCTTGATCCTACAAGAGTTCCAATGGGAAAATGAGTGGGTTCATTATGATGAGGACAATAACGATGAAAATTCTCTTTAGAGGGCTGTTGATGAAGCTGTTGGTGCAACTGAGCATCTATGGGGTAGAAATCTCCCTAGAGCTGCTGTTGGGGCTGTTAACAGAACATACACTAGAACAAGGAAGCGTATTGCTCGTCCTCCACAGTTTGGTGAATCTAATTCTGATGAAGAAATGCAAGAACAAGGAGAAGAACTTGTTGTTGCATCCACTGAAGATCCAACTGAAGAAGGCCTTTTTGAACTAGCTGATGAAATGCTTGATTAGCAGTTTAATCTAGTGTCCTGCACTCCTACTATCTTGCATTTGTTTGTTTTAATCTAGTGTCCTGCTGTCCTACACAACAATCTAGCAGTCCATCTTATTTTAATCTTATCAGTTGACCTGCATTTAATCCTACAATCTTGTTGTCCTGCTGTCCTACTAATATTTATAGCTTTATGTATATATACATATGCTCTTGGCCTCCTGTTGTAGGCATACCAGAAGTGTAATCCTGGAGTTGAAATCAATGTGGCAGTGTGTTGTTGTATACTCCAATCCAAGGTAAGTGTCTAAGTGATCTTTACCTTTTAGTGAAAACATGATCATTCATTCATTCTACAGTTTCATTGTAATATTGTCAATAGATTTGCAATCTAGTATACTGTTATATATATATATGGTCCTGTTATAGATGGACGACTATAGGACGACTAGGGAGTCGACTAGGATCGACTAATCGAGCTAATCGACGACTAATCGCGATTAGTCACCTTATCGGTGCTTAGGCGACTAGAGTCGACTAGCCGACTTTAAAACCTTGCACAGTCACATACTCCCTACTATATAAGTTACCCTTACCTTTTTAGATACATCATAAAAGCTACGTGAATATCTAGCACCTTGTCACCTAACACACACACCCCCCCTGCCCCCGCCCCCGCGGATTAGTACCCTAAGTGCTAGTTTGAGAGTCCAAAAACGGGAGAGGACTAGAGGGGCTAAAATCCCCTTCTTATTCAAAATTGAATAAGGAGTGAATTTGTGCCTCTCCAATTCCCTCCGGTTTTATGACTCCCAAACTAGCCTTAATGGCGTGGTTAACCCTCTAAAATATTCTCTTAATGAGCTAGGGCCTCGAGATGCTGACCAAATGTAACACTCCAAAATCCTATTATGGGTAAATTAAGAAAACTCATTTCTTGACTTAAATAAATATATTTTCAAATAATAGATTACATAAAAGATTCTTACGTGAACTATCATTTGTGTTAAAGATCTATTCTCTAAATAGTGCGGAAGTGACACTGATCTATTGTTGATAATGGGTGAAGCTGAATGCAGAAGGCGTAATAGTTGACCTAGAGTATGAAATGACCACAATTTATCTCAACATGACTAGATATAGAGGTGAATCATTTTTCCTTGCCAAGGATGTCAATTAAGTTTTATATATGATGGATATGTCTATGAAACCAAAGCAGAAGCTAACAACAAAGAATGTTCCATCCGTTATTGAAAGGAACACGGACGACTAAGAGGGGGTTGAATTAGGACTTCTAATTCTCACACTAACCTAAGCCACAAATAATTCTACTAAACAAAAACCCTAGATTAGTACCCTAATAGAGTGACAAACCCTCTAAAATATTTTCTTAATGAGCTAGGGCCTCGTGATGCTGACAGCTAACCAAAGCCATCAAGACTCCAGCCTTCCTCGCCTAGGAGCTTTGGGTGAGTAAAGTTGGCTCGAGAGACCGAGATGGACTAGGACGTCATCATCCTACGTACACAACCGGTTAGATAAGGCTCAACGAGCTAGCTCATGCATATGCCTTGAAGCTCTCAACATGACCCTACCCCAATGGTAAGAGCCTAACACTTGCATAGGGAAGCAGTATGGTTAGCTCTATCTAGGCTTTGTTGCCACAAAAGCGATCTAAGGCAAGGGGATCCTCTGCTGATTTGGTGATCGGGGATCCCCAGGAGAAGAAATTCTCTTACTATTCAAAATTGAATTGGAAGGGGATTCCTCCCCCATGGATCTCCTCGGGATCCCTAATCACCAAATCAGTCCTAAGCTATTCATTTTTGTTATGGATGTGCTCAATCGTATTTTCTCTAAATCCAATCATTGCGCTCTTGTAGCCCCTGTCTAGTAGATCCTTAAAGCACAAAATTTGCCTCTATGCCAATGATGTGGTAATTTTTCTTCGTCTTGAGATTTTGGATATGTCCTTAACTTTGTACATCCTCAATTTGTTTGGAGAAACTTTAGGTTTGCGAGCTAATCTATCGAAGAGTTTTTTTCTCGATCCAGTGTTCTAACATGGAGCTAGCTGCTATTCAGATCCTTATACCATGTGAACTCCAAGATTTTCCTTGCAAATATTTAGGAATACCACTTTCTCTATGAAAACTAACAAGGGCGCAGATTCAACCTTTTGTAGACCATCTTACAGGTCGATTGCTAGGGTGAAACCCTGAGCTGCTAACTAGAGAAGGAAAGAGAATCATGGTGCAATATGTCCTCACCTCTATAATGGTGTACCTACCAATGGCAATTGACATTCCTACTCAAGCAGTCAAGCAAATTGATAAAATCGGGAGGAAGTTCATGTGGTAAGGTAGAAATAGCTTAAGGGTGTGTTCGGTTACACCAATTCAGAGAGGGATTGGAGGGGTTTAAATCCCCTCCTAGTCATTTTTGACTAGGAGGAGATTCAAACCTCTCCAATCCCCTTATAAATTGGCCTAACCGAACAAGCCCTAAGGGGACGTTGTCTGATTGTCTAGGGAAAGGTCTATGATCAAGGGAGCTTGGAGGGTTAGGGATCGTTGATATCCAAAAGATGTGTTCGGCACTCCGTATGAGATGGTTATGGTTACAGAAAACACAATTAGATAAACCTTCCTCTCCAAGTCCTAAAAACAGTGTGTTGCTTCTTCTTGGTTGCCTTAATCAATGAGGTCGTCAATGGCACACATACCTTATTTTGGACTGACAGAGTGATAGATGTCTCCAAGGACAATGCATTGCTGATCTTGTACCTCGGCTTTTCTCCCTCGTTCCTAAAAGGAAAGCAAACAAACACACTACGCTTGAAGCCCTAACACAACACACCTTGATTCATGACATGCAAGGGACATTAGGGGTGTATGCTCTATTTGAATATCTACAGTTCTAGGACTTTCTATCAACAATAGAGTTGTGCCCAGGGATTAAGGATAAACACATTTGGAGGATGTCATCTTCTGAGCAATATTGTGCTAAGTCATCTTATGAAGGTTTCTTTGAGGGGTGGTATCCTCTTTGATTCTTATGAGCACATTTGGAAATCTTGGACGCCTAGAAATTGTCGCTTCTTCACATGGTTGGTTGTAAATAATAAATGTTGGACAGCTGATCATCTTGCTAGAAAAGGTCTACAACATCAGCCTAGATTTCTGATCAGGATGTCGAGACCATCAACCATCTCCTGGTTTCTTGTGTCTTGTCAAGGCATTTCTGATTCCTTTTTTCAAAAGTTCAACCTCCAGAACCTGCCTCCGCAGTCTGATGCTTCTTCCTTGGAGGATTGGTGGCGGCAATGAAGTGAGCCTACCTCTAGAATCACAAGACAGGGTCTAGGTTCGTGTGTCATCATGGGAGCTTGGCCTTTATGAAAACATAGGAATATGCATGTCTTTGATGCTATTAATCCTAGTATCTTAGATCTTCTATCTTGGAGATGGTTTTCCTCATCTTGTCGCTGGTGGTTTTGTCCTCAGCGAAGACACTGAGGATGCTATTCTCGTCGATATCGAATGCAACAAGGATCTGTGGAAACACCCTTGGGCGCTAGAGCAAGGGCGGAGAACTCGAACTCACCACCATCAGGCTGTTGTCACAAGCCATAGTGCCTTCATCCTCATATACCTGGATATGGAGACAAGGCTGATTGTCGGGAGTCAGTCGATAAGGCCACCTGCTTCGAGGTGGGAATGGTGGTGTTCTTTGGGATCAGCACGGTCATCAGACCGCCATCCGCCCATCCGTGTCCAAACCATGCATGCAAGAGAGAGTGGAGTAGCATCATACATGACGCAGTTCACCGTTTCTCCAGTCTCACCACTCATGATGGCAGCCTGGACAGTAGCTCCGTAGGCAACGGCCTCATCAGGGTCGATGCTCTTGCAATGCTCCTTCCCATTGAATTGAAGTGCTCCTAGAGAAGCTGCTGGACCCTTGGGATCCACCAACAAGGACGACATAGTGGACTGATCACACGTCCATTTTGGCGTCACTGAGACACTCCTCCATGACATCGATACACTTGCTGAAGAGGTCCATGTTGAGCTCCTCGAACCTGCCACGAGTGATGGTTGCCGTAGATGTCAATGTCCTCGCACAAACAGTCGATCTCAATCGTGGTTTCGGAGGCGTAGGAGAGGGTCCTCTTCGCCCTCTCGCAGGCTGTCCTCAGCCTCCTAAGAGCCCTGGCCGCTGGGGTTGCCACTGATGTCCTTCTCTTTTCTCTTGAACTGCTGGACAGAGTGGTTCACCATCCTATTGTCATCACACCGCCATCTCTTGAACTGCAGGGACAGTTACAACAGCGCTCGTGATTGGGGTGCCAAGATAGGCTTCAGCTGTCTCTCGCGTCCTGGCAAGAACCATGGAGGAGGAGGAGATTTCTTCGGCTGCAAACTGCTGCTCCACGCCCTTGTATCGAACAACAATCATAGGCTTGTCGTCAGGTCCAGGAATGACCCTGAAGGGCCAGTGCTTAATGCCACTTTGTACAGAAGCGTCACTTAAATCTTCTCCCAATGAGCCGCTTGGAATCTGCATCAGCAGGGTTTAGATGCATGTAACTGCAATAATATTTTTTACTTCACATGTATGGTATAAGAATCTGCATCAGCAGGGTTAGTTAGATGCCTGTAACTGCAATGATATTTTTACTTCACATGTATGGTATAAGAATCTGCATCAGCAGGGTTAGTTAGATGCCTGTAACTGCAATGATATTTTTACTTCACATGTATGGTATAAAGCCGAAGAATGTTAAAACCGTGTCTCTCCTCTAAAGTCCATTGTATTGTTCTGAGATTAAAATACAAATCTAATTCAAAGATTCCAAGAAGCAGGACAGGTTCCTAGTTAGAGGAACCGCGGGAAGACCTGCTATCGAGGAGGAAGTTGACAAGTCAAAGAACGACAACAAACAACAAAGTCTTTTGTCTCAAGCAAGTTAGGGTAGACTAGAAATAAAATCCAAAAAAAATAAGGATAGGAAAAAAAGATACCAATGATGTACACACTTATGCTTTGATCATAGACAGATAAATGTATTAAACAGTTTACATACCTCCAAATAAAATGCTCAATTTACAAGCCAACCACCAAGCTTGGCAAGTAAAATAAGACATCGGCTGTCTAAACAAACACCAGTACTACATGCCTTGACCTTGGAGACGATCAATCCTATGAAAGGACATGAAACTGTCTAGTTCGTGTAGTTATTGATCAGATAATTAATGCTTTAAACGAAACCTCTTTGTGATGACTTTTTTCATCTTCTGGCCAGTGGTTTTGTCCTCAGCGGAGACATCCAGGATACCATTCCAGTCGACATCGAAGCAAACAGTGATCTGAGGAACACCCCTAGGTGCAGGAATAACGGAAAACTCAAACTCACCCAACAGGTGGTTGTCACGAGTAATAGACCCCTCACCCTCGTACACTCGGATTCGGATACAAGGCTGGTTGTCGGAGTCAGTCGATAAGACCATCTCCTTTTTGGTTGGAATGGTGGTGTTCCTTGGAATCATCACGGTCATGAGGCCCCCATCCGTCTCCAAACCAAGAGAAAGAGGGGTAGCATCCAACAGGAGATAATTCTGGATCTCATAGTCATCCTCTCCGCTCAAGATAGCAGCCTGCATAGTAGCTCCGTAGGCAACAGCTTCATCGGGGTTGATGCTGTTGCAAAGCTCCTTCCCATCAAAGAGCTCCTGAAGAAGCTGCTGGATCTTTGGAATTCTAGAGGAACCACCAACAAGGACGACATCATGAATTGAACGTACATAACTCGCATCACTGAGGCAGTCCTCCACAATCGCCATACACTTTCTGAAGAGATCCATGTTGAGCTCCTCAAACCTGGCACGGGTGATGGCTGAGTAGAAGTCGATGTCCTCATACAAGCAATCAATCTCAATGCTCGCCTCTAAATAGGACGAGAGGGTCCTCTTCGCTCTCTCGCAGGCTGTCCTTAGCCTCCTGAGAGCCCTAGGGTTGCCGCTAATGTCCTTCTTCTTCTTTCTCTTGAATTCCTCGACAAAGTGGTTTACCATCCTGTTGTCGAAGTCCTCACCTCCAAGGTGAGCAGCACCAGCTGTGGCCCTGACCTCAAAGATACCCTCCTCAATGGTGAGAACAGAGACATCAAAGGTACCACCTCCAAGGTCAAACACGAGAACGTCATATTCACCCGTAACCTGGGCAGCCTTCCTATTAAGACCATAAGCGAAGGCAGCAGCAGTGGGCTCAGGGATGATGCGTATAACATTAAGATTTGCAAGCACTCCTGCATTCCATGTGGCCTGTCTCTGCAAGTCGGTAGAGCAGGCAGGAACAGTGACAACAGCATCCTTGACTGTGGTGCCAAGATAGGCTTCAGCAATCTCCCGCATTTTGACAAGGACCATCGAAGAGATTTCTTCAGCTGCAAACTGCTGCTCCGCACCCCTGTATTGAACAACTATCATAGGCTTGTCATCAGGTCCAGGAATGACCTTGAAGGGCCAGTGCTTAATGTCACTCTGTACAGAAGCATCGCTAAATCTTCTACCAATGAGCCGCTTGGAATCTGCAGCAGAAGCCATAAGCATTAGATGTCAGTATGCAGCTGAAGTACTACTTTTACTCATACAACGGTGCTTGTAGTAAATAGAGAACATCACCAATACAAATTAACCACCCAAACTTGAGTGGAGGTTCCTAAATTTTATGCCAATAAAAACCATTTAAAACTTCCTCCATTTAAAAAATGCAGGTTATAATTAGATTTTGGAAAGTCAATCACTATAGGTTTTGCCCATTAGCAGTCAATTGTCTTGATATACAGAAGATATAACAATAAATTTGTTTGTCAGATGCTTTTTAGTTGGATGTTGGTTTCCTGTTCCCCATCCTTTCTACATCAGCTTGTAGTCAAGAAACAATTTTTTTTTAAAAAAAAAAAAAGAAGACAAAGCTGTGTAGAGGGGAGATCAGATCAGAATCTAGTCGTGGTCATCTCGTGGTCGTGGGGACAAAGCATCATCATTTGTTCCTTGAAATAATTAATTCTCTTATTTATCAGTAGCTAAGATAAGAGAAAAGTTTTCTTTGGCAGGCCCCTACTTTTTAACATAAGCAGCTTTCCTACTGGTTTGTTTTGATATAAAGGAGAGAAAAAGTGCCAGATCATGACAAACCCATGAACAACATTACTGTTTCAGCATAAAAACATAAGGCCACAAAGCTATTGCTAAATGATCTAATTAACAGACCGATTATTGCTAAGGAATCGGATTAGCGATAGTAAACTCAACTCATTGACCAGGAGTCAGAGTAAATCGATCAGAGCAAGGTATCCAGTATCTATCCAATGATCTAAGTTGCCGAAGCGACAGAGACCAAAAGCGCCTAATCCAACAGCCAGCTGCCCAAAACCGAACCGCTGTAAGCCTAATCAGAATCGACAGATCTATAGGCACCGCCACTCTCATCAGATCCACGGATCTAATTCAAGAAGGAGCAAAAACAGGTTAGTGGTCGTACTAGTCAGGAGGGATGGGGAGATCTGAGAGGAGGGAGTTGACTTTGGTAAAGAACTGATAAGTGAGAGCAGCAATCGGCACCCACCGAAGATTGTGTTGCTGGGGTTCATTTCGGCCTGGTTCTTGGCAGCATCCCCCACGAGGAGCCTGGAACCGGTGAAGGCAACGTACGATGGGGTGGTTCGGTTGCCTTGGTCATTGGCGATGACCTCGACGCCCCCATTCTGCCAGACCCCGACGCAGGAGTAAGTCGTGCCCAGATCGATCCCGATGGCAAGACCGCGCCGCTCGCCGGCCATCTTACTTGACTTGCTCAGCGCGCTACAGGAGGGGGCGGCCGGCCGGCCGGCGAAGCAGCCGCCGTCGCTGTAGTCTTGTGGCACTGGCAGGCCAGCAGAGAAGTGGAACTGTCCAAGAGGAAAGCGTTAGCGAGATGACCGCCGTGATTGCTCCTGTGAGCAAGGAAAACACACCTGTTCTTGTCTTTTGTTCTGAATTAATAAATCACTAGCTAGCTGAATGCCCGTGCGTTGCAACGGGAATATATAATATCAATATACTACGATAACTTATATACAAAATGTGTGTTATATTGTTATGAGAAAATGTTTCATAATCAATTTGTGATCCTAGCCATGCATGAATTTTGCTATTTTAATCTAGTTATTTCACCACTACATTGCAACCATCAGTATCATGCAGACTTCGATATATGCCACGATTTGTATGGTCTCATCATTGGAGAGCACGTTCCACACATGCCGAAAAAATTCCCTCGTACATCATTAGTCATCAGACACGCACCACCATATGCTCTTGCTTAAACAAAAAGGTAAGTGTGTATGTGTTTGCGAAGAGAATTAAAGGCAGACCGACACAAAAGCTACCCTGACGGTGGCGAGGATGACGAACTGGTCACTGTTATCGATCCTCCTCTGTGTCACCTCCGGCGCCAAGATGACGCTACAATCCTTAATATAGTAGTCATCGAAAGCACGCGACATGACGAGTACCGATGACTCTTGGTTGAGCTGCCAAACGAAGTGCACCCCAGGCTCATCAGCGAGGTAGTACCCCTGGCCGTTGCACCACCGGATGCGTTATTCCACTACATACATCATGTTCGAGGACACTCACACAACGTCAGCAACGTCCATCGTCCCAGCGCACAAGAATTCATGTCCGGTCAGTAGCGACTTATGTGGCAGGTTGGGCTTCAGGTGGACGATGAGCTGGACGGTGTGATGGCGTCGTCGTCGGATGCGGTGTCCAGAACAACCCGAGAGTCATTGACGTTGGCGACAACCATGAGGCCCCCTGCTTAACGATGGACAACGCGGTGCAGCTGCTCTGGACCGCGTCCAAGCGGCGGCTTCGCGGGAGCTTGTCGTACACAGAAGCGCATGCGACCACATAAGACTGCTTTTAGAGGTCGAACTGACAGTCGCCAAGCTTTTTCTCGTCATCGATGAGCGACAACAACGCGAGTGCCTCCTGCTCATGGAGTTTGTTCGGGGTTTGAAGTAGGAAACATGGATTCATGCTTGGCGTTGGTTTAAGAAAATGACTCACAAGTCTGATCCATGAAAAAAATATTACGAAGAAAAAATGTCACACATGCAAAAAAGGGAATTTAAGTATAATGCATTATTCAAACACAAGAAATAGCATGCAAAGCTCTTCTTTAAATAATATTACCTCCATCCAAAAATATAATTCAAGAATCTCGGTGATACTTATCTACTACTACGCATTGTGCAATGGTAGCAAGTGAGCTTGGAGAGAGATATAGTAGATGTGTTTCCTGTCATAGATGTAGACATAAACACATATAGGTGGGTGCCCGTGCGTTGCAACAGAAACATTTAATATCATGATAACTTATGAACAAATGTGTGTTATACTGTTATGTGAAAATGTTTCGTAATTAATTTGTGATCCTAGCCATACATAAATTTTGTTATTTCAATCTAACTATTTCATCACTACATTGCAACCAACAATACCGTGCAGACTTCTATACATGATAGCTGAATGCCCGTGCGTTGCAACGGGAATATATAATACCAGTATACTACGATAACTTATATACAAAATATGTGTTATACCGTTATGAGAAAATGTTTCATAATCAATTTGTGATTCTGGCCAGACATAAATTTTGTTATTTATAATCTATCTGTTTCATCACTACATTGCAACCATCAGTATCATGCAGACTTCGATATATGTCACAATTTGCATGGTCTCATTATTGGAGAGCACGTTTCACACATACCAGAAGAAATTCCCTCGTACATCATTAGTCATCGGACACGTACCACCATACGCTTTTGCTTAAACAAAAAGGTAAGTGTGTGTTTGCAAGACTAATGGTCAAACATCGGATAACCATAAAGTTAGAATACTATATTAATATATTAAATAAATTAATCCAATAGACATAGATTAACCCAATTAACATAGGATAAATAAATATCTAATTATAAAAGTATGAAACATGATATAATCAATGTTGTTACTGTGTAGTAAATATTCATACG
The DNA here is from genome assembly GCA_029449295.1 of Zea luxurians. NCBI lineage: Eukaryota > Viridiplantae > Streptophyta > Magnoliopsida > Poales > Poaceae > Zea > Zea luxurians. Next base: position 16,759,478 of record JAOPSE010000035.1, read on the forward strand.
AGACTAACACAACTGGAACGGTTCAATTTGGAATTAAAATGGGGAAGTTACGAATTTCCAAAGTTTCTATGTATGATATAGGATTAATTAGGAAATCAATTTTATTGTTGTTTTCATGACAAAACAGAGGTATTATGTGATAAAAATAATATTATAGAATTATAGAAATTGGAATGAACTCATTTGGATTTAATATAAAATTTCCATGAATTAAATGGGTTTCTGCAATTATTTTTAAACTAAAAATCAATTTCTAAATTCCTTTTCCCTATTTTCTTTATTTCCTGGACTACGTCCCAAATTTCAAAAAGATCAGGGGCTAAGCTATAAATGTTTTTCTAGACTCAGTGAGCATACAGAGTGGACGGCGGGTTAAACACAAAAGACGTCTTAGTTGAAGTTGTACACAATTCAACATGAGTCATGTTGGCTAGAGGGTGGAAGGCTAGGTATACTGCTCAATAGATCCAAAGTTCGATTCCTGAGGAGGCATTGTTTAATTTTTTTTTTCTGCGCGCGGAACGGGGGAGGGCAGAACGGTAGAACGGCAGAACGGCAGACTACTATTGCTTACTTAATAAGTAGTAGAGATTGATCATTAGATAATCCTATTCGTACCGGAACTCACAAGTCGTATGTGTAACCGCGTTCAAAAAGAAAGTAACTCATAAAAATCTGTTTTTAAGAGAATCTAAAAAAATATTAGAAGTAGATTTTAACCCTTTCTTCAATAGTTCCCTTATAAATGGATCAAAATATTTTACACTAGACCAAGTTAATCTTGGGCTCACATGGATATGTTTTCACAAGTGTATTTCTTCTTCTACCGTATCTGTCCACCAACCAAACCTACGTCATCATCAAAGATCACTGACGGTACGAGGAAGGGTGTATCTGGCGAGAGAGGACCAACAACAGGACCAAGCGACAGCAAAGACCCGTTCCCCTATACTAGGTCAGCAAGATTTCATTCAGCAAGATTTCATCCCCTATATTCACTCATTCCGCAACCGTTCCCTTTATAAATTCTTATATGTATACATTAAATATATATTTTCACATAACTAACATAACCAACTTCATTTTCTATTTTCTTTTTTTCTTTTCACACGTCTGATATGTTGCAATGTTGTAAATAATTTTTTTCATAAATTTATTTTTTGTTTAAGATTTATGCAGAACAAACTAACAAAACAATTTAGTTAAAAATTTATTAGGAATGCCAAACAAAACGTCAAAATTGAGCGTCGTCAAACATTTCATGAAACATTGAGACGTCATAATTGAACCTACCTTACATTGCAAGCAGACCCCGAACAATCGTACGCAGGAAGCCACGGTTGGCTTCCAGCGAAAGCCACGAGCTTCCCTCTGAAGCCACATTCATCACGCCTATATATATGCATACTTTCTCTTCCCAAATGTGGCCACATCCAACACAAACTCCATCTAATTAGCCATTGTTCGGTATGTCTCATTTCCATAGGGAAGATGATTCTGATTCGAGTGATAGTGACGACGACACACTTATGCTTGTCAGTCTTCTTACCCTCAACATTGAGGCTAGATGCCTTCTTCAACGACGTTCCGGTATACCTCGCTACATCATTCACAGGGATCATTTTTGAAAGTCGCCTAGAGGGGGGTGAATAGGCGGAATCTGAAAATTATAAACTCAAGTACAACTACAAGCCGGGGTTAGTGTTAGAAATATATTCGAGACCGAATGAGAGGGCAAAAACAAATCACAAGCAAATGAAGAGTGAGACGCGGTGATTTGTTTTACCGAGGTTCGGTTCTTGCAAACCTACTCCCCGTTGAGGTGGTCACAAAGACCGGGTCTCTTTCAACCCTTTCCCTCTCTCAAACGGTCACTTAGACCGAGTGAGCTTCTCTTCTCAATCAAGCGGGACACTAAGTCCATCGCAAGGACTACCACACAATTGGTGTCTCTTGCCTTGATTACAATTGAGTTGTGAACAAGAAAGAAGGAAGAAGAAAAGTGATCCAAGCGCAAGAGCTCAAAAGAACACAAAAGTCATTTTAGGAAAAGTTGTAACCCTATTTCCCTTTCAATCTCCCCCTTTTTGGTGATTGATGCCAACACAAACCAAAGCAAATATAAAGGTGCAGAATTGAACTAGTTTGCATAAGGTAAGTGCAAAGGTTGCTTGAAATGAAACCAATAGATTTATTTCAATAGATATGCATGGATTGTTTTCTTCTTATTTAAAATTTTGGACCACGCTTGCACCACTAGTTTTGTTTTTGCAAATTCTTTGTAAAATTCTTAAAAGCCTTTTGCAAATAGTCAAAGGTATATGAATAAGATTGAAAGAAGCATTTTCAAGATTTGAAATTTTCTCCCCCTTTTTCAAATGCTTTTCCTTTGATTCAAACAAAACTCCCCCTCAAAGAAATTCTCCTCTTAGTGTTCAAGAGGGTTTTTACAAGTTTTGAAGATACTACTTTCTCCCCCTTTTTGAACACAATAAGATACCAATTTAAAAAACTTTATTTTTAAAATTCGGTGGTGGTGCGGTCCTTTTGCTTTGGGCTCATACTTTTCTCCCTCTTTGGCATGAATCGCCAAAAACGGATACTTGTGAGTGAAATACAAGCCCTTTTTACTTTCTCTCCCTTTGGCAAACAAAATATAAGTGAAGATTTATACCAAATTGGAGAATGATGTGGAATACCGGCAAATATTAATAGAGTTGAGTGGAAGCGCCTTCTTTGCCGAATACTCCATTTCCCTTTCAATTCTATGACTAAGTATGAGAATATACTTGAAAACACATTAGTCATAGTCATAAAAGAGATATGATCAAAGGTATATAAATGAGTTATGTGTGCAAAGAATCAATCAAAATTCCTAGAATCAAGAATATTTAGCTCATTCCTAAGTTTGGTAAAGGTTTTCTCATCTAAAGGTTTGGTAAAGATATCAGCCACTTGATCTTTGGTGTTTATATAGGCTATCTCGATATCCCCCTTTTGTTGGTGATCTCTCAGAAAGTGATACCGAATGGCTATGTGCTTAGTGCGACTGTGCTCAACGGGATTATCCGCCATGCGGATTGCACTCTCATTATCACATAGGAGAGGGACTTTGCTAAATTTGTAGCCATAGTCCCTAAGGGTTTGCCTCATCCAAAGTAATTGCGTGCAACAATGGCCTGCGGCAATATACTCGGCTTTAGCGGTAGAAAGAGCTACTGAGTTTTGTTTCTTTGAAGCCCAAGACACCAGGGATCTCCCCAGAAATGACAAGTCCCTGATGTGCTCTTCCTATCAATCTTACACCCTGCCCAATCAGCATCGAAATATCCTAATAAATCAAAAGAGGGTCCCTTGGGGTACCAAAGGCCAAACTTAGGAGTATGAACTAAATATCTCAAGATTCTCTTCACGGCCCTAAGGTGAACTTCCTTAGCATCGGCTTGGAATCTTGCACACATGCATACGGAAAGCATAATGTCCGGTCGAGATGCACATAAATAGAGTAAAGATCCTATCATCGACCGGTATACCTTTTGATCTACGGATTTACCGCCCGTGTCGAGGTCGAGATGCCCATTGGTTCCCATGGGTGTCTTGATGGGCTTGGCATCCTTCATCCCAAACTTGGTGAGTATGTCTTGAGTGTACTTCGTTTGGCTGATGAAGGTGCCCTCTTGGAGTTGCTTGACTTGAAATCCTAAGAAATACTTTAGCTCCCCCATCATAAACATCTCGAATTTTTGTATCATGATCCTACTAAACTCTTCACAAATAGATTTGTTAGTAGACCCAAATATGATATCATCAAAATAAATTTGGCATACAAACAAATCATTTTCAATAGTTTTAGTAAAGAGAGTAGGATCAACTTTTCTGACTTTGAAGCCATTAGCAATAAGAAAATCTCTTAGGCATTCATACCATGCTCTTGGGGCTTGCTTGAGCCCATAGAGCGCCTTAGAGAGTTTATATACATGGTTAGGGTACTCACTATCTTCAAAGCCGGGAGGTTGCTCAACATAGACCTCTTCCTTGATAGGTCCATTGAGGAAGGCACTCTTCACGTCCATTTGATAGAGCTTAAAGCCATGGTAAGTAGCATAGGCAAGTAATATATGAATTGACTCAAGCCTAGCTATGGGTGCATAGGTTTCACCAAAATCAAAACCTTCGACTTGTGAATATCCTTTGGCCACAAGTCGTGCCTTGTTCCTTGTCACCACACCATGCTCATCTTGTTTGTTGCGGAAGACCCACTTGGTTCCTAGAACATTTTAGTTAGGACGTGGAACTAAGTGCCATACCTCATTCCTCGTGAAGTTGTTGAGCTCCTCTTGCATCGCCAGCACCCAATCCGAATCTTGAAGTGCTTCCTCTACCCTGTGTGGCTCAATAGAGGAAACAAAGGAGTAATGTTCACAAAAATGAGCAACACGAGATCGAGTGGTTACCCCCTTATTAATATCTCCTAGGATGGTGTTCACGGGGTGATCTCGTTAGATTGCTTGGTGGACTCTTGGGTGTGGCAGCTGTTGGAGCGAAGGCAGAAACGCCACCCTTCTCCCGAAGTCTCCACCGCTTAGCCCCTGCCCTGAGACAAAGCAGGCAGGGACACCCTTCGCTTCATCGGCACCAGAGACAACATGGAGACCCTTCGCTCGATTCGGCACCAGACGAAGGCCTGCGGCAACGCCTCTCCTCGGCGCGGCCTCGGTCAGCTCCGAGGCCCACATGAGATCAGGCCCATTGAAACGGGCCCTGCGTGGCCGCGTTTGTGTTACGGGCCTAATTTGTAAAGGTGTACTTGTAATTACAGCTTGTAACCCCGCTTTATGGGAATATTCTGGGGATAAACTAGGCACCTGAGGGCACATGCGTCCTTAACGCAAGGCGCCGTGCACTCGGATACCTATAAATACCCCCGCACAGTGCCCGTGAGAGGCCAGATTAACAGAGCTTTTGCCATCACGCGCGAGTGCCCTGTTGCCGTCACCATTCACTCGTGTTGGATCTCCTAGCTGTCGAGAGACAGTTCCAACATTTGGCGCCCACCGTTCGTGCTACGAGACAACCACCCGCGATGGCACCCAAGAGAGCTAACCCGAAGGCTGACGAGGCTGCGAAGGCAGCACTGCTCGCCGCAAGAAAGGGCAAGGCCCTCGCCCTCACCCAATCCACCCACCAAGAGGCCACTGAAGACGACACCCTCCGCACCTGCGACCCTGAGGGACAACCCTCAGGCTTCGCACCTCCCCCAGGCTTCGCACCTCCCTCAGGCTTCGCACCACCGGAGGGCGCGGACCTCGCCGAGGACGGTGAGGCCCTCGGCATCTCCGCAGAAGAACAGCTACAGCTGCGCGCTCTACGCCTCAAGAACCGCAACCTCCAGAGGCAGAAGGAGATATTGGAGGCCAAGCGCCAGCGTGTGTCCGCACTCGCCAAAGTGCGGCAGATGATACGCGACGAAGAGCACAAGGCCCAGGAACTCGAGCGGGAGATCGCGCTGATGCAGCGCGAAGGCCACCTCGGCCCGTAGCACGAGTCATCCCTCCAGCAGCGCGCACAAAACGAAGACACGCGCGAAGGCCACCCCGGCCTGCAGCATGAGCCACCCCTGCAACACCACGCGCAACCGGAGGACCCGCGTTTCCCCCAGCGCGACTTCACTTTCCCGCACGCCGCGCCGTTCCAAGGGGTCAATTATCTCGATGAGCGAAGTCCCCTGGCGCCTCACCTGCAAGTGACGCCCTGGCCAGCTAACTTCCGAGCTGGGACCTACCCCAAGTACAACGGCAGCACCGACCCGGCTCAATACATCATGAGTTACCAGGTCGCCGTCGCATCGTCCGGGGGGGACGACGCCACAATGGCGAAGTCCTTCATCATCGCCCTCGAGGGCCCCGCACTCACCTGGTTCACCAGGCTGCCTCCGCTGTCCATCGATTCCTGGAGAAGTCTCCGGGACAAGTTCCTCCTCAATTTCCAAGGGTACCGCCCGGACACCGACGCCCTGGCCGAGCTCTCGCTCTGCAAGCAGCTAGAGAGGGAGACCCTGAGGGAATATTACCGCAAATTCCTCACACTCAAGTCACAGCTACCCTCAGTCGATGACCAGATTGCCATCCACTATGCTATCAGTGGTCTTCGCGCTGGCGTCCTTTACAGCCACTGCATCAGAGATCCGCCGAAGAACCTCCAAGAGCTGTACCAGCTGTTTGAAAAGTATGCCAGATCCGAGGAGCTCCACCAGCGCAAGATTGAGTCCCAGCGGAAGCCAAAAGACGCTCCACAGTCCAGCCACACGTGGACAAGAACTCCGCAACCAGACTCCGGTCGAGATGGCCGCGGTCAGCCGCAAGTGCACAACATTGCCAACCAGCAGCCGGCCGCCGACCCCCTTCGGCGCCAGGAATATCCCCTCCAGGGCCGCGGAAGTGAAACTCGCGGCAGGGGCCAAGGGCGTGCGCAGCCACCCCCTCCACCGCGCCGGTTTTACTGCCTTTTCCATGGCGAAGACTGCGCCCACCCAACCAAAGACTGCCCCGAAGTGAAGGCCACCAGAGACAGAATGGCGAGGGCGCAGCCAGCCGACAACCCCAGAATTGTCGCGCATAACTACCAGCCACCCCCTCCACCATATATCCACGCTCCCGCCCCGCATCCACCGCACCACGCTTACCAACATCATCAGGAAGTACAAATCGTACATCCTCCGCCTCCACCACCACACCAGCAACAACAAAACATCCCCAACGCCCCAAAGCAGGAGGACTTCGCCGATCAACCTTATCGCGGAGTCATTCATATGATAACTGGGGGGTCCAGCACCGACTTCGACACCAAGCGGCAGAAGCGGGACCACTACCGCAGCATAAACCATGTCGCCGTCACGGGCCCAGTTGTGCAGACGAAGTGGTCCCACATACCGCTCACCTTCGACGCACGAGACGTCGACTTGCGCAGCGCCCCCCACTGCGATGCCATGGTTATCAATTGCAGCGTGGCAGGCTGGGACCTACACAAGGTCCTCGTTGACAACGGCAGCCAGGCGGACATCATCTTCCTCCACGCCTTCGATCGCATGAGCATTAGCCACAGCCTGCTAAAGCCTTCGGACAACCCGTTGTATGGCTTCGGCGGCAAAGGCACCTTCCCCGTCGGCAAAATAGAGTTGCCCCTCTCCTTCGGTGTAGCACCCAATGCCCGAAGCGAGCAAGTGACTTTTGACGTTATGGATATGGTATATCCATATAACGCCATCATGGGTCGGGGCTCCATCAATAAGTTTGAAGCCGCCATCCACGGACTGTATTTGTGCATGAAGATACCAGGCCCGCTAGGCGTAATTACGGTCTTCGGTAACCAGCAGACAGCGCGCAACATAGAGCGAGACTTCGTGCCGGGTCAGAGGAACGTGCACTGTCTCACGGCACAGTGCGAGGTCCCTGCGCCCGCCAGCCCAACTGACAAGCAGCACGAAAAGGCTCAGTTGCAGAGTCAGGATGGGACCAAGACTGTCCCCCTCGATCAGGCCACGCCCAAGTAGACAGTCACTATCAGCGAAGACCTTACTTTGCATGAAGAAGAGAAGCTCCTCTGCTGCCTGGCCAAGAATAAAGATGCAAAAGACTTCGCCTGGGGGCCGCGTCTTCGCCCTTGTAATTCGCAAAAACAATCTTGCACCGGCCCGCACTCTTTTCCTCCCGGGGGGTGAGGTTTTTAACGAGGCGGAGCCATGTAATATGTGCGTAAGAAATCCCCCGCAAAAAGACATGCGTCGAAAAAGACCGCGATGACGGTCTTCGACATTCGACCACCACGAGGTCACCGCGAGGCTAAGCGTTAGCTACCCTCGCATGCGACAAATCCGCGCAAAAGTCGCCTAAGGGTGCAGCCGGATTAGCACAACAAGTGCGAAAAAAATCTAAGTCTATCGCGAAGACTATCCGCGCAAAAGTCGCCTACGGGTGCAGCCGGATTAGCACAACAAGTGCGAAAAAAAAATCTAAGTCTATCGCGAAGACTATCCGCGCAAAAGTCGCCTAAGGGTGCAGCCGGATTAGCACAACAAGTGCGAAAAAAAAATCTAAGTCTATCGCGAAGACTATCCGCGCAAAAGTCGCCTAAGGGTGCAGCCGGATTAGCACAACAAGTGCGAAAAAAATCTAAGTCTATCGCGAAGACTATCCGCGCAAAAGTCGCCTAAGGGTGCAGCCGGATTAGCACAACAAGTGCGAAAAAAATCTAAGTCTATCGCGAAGACTATCCGCGCAAAAGTCGCCTAAGGGTGCAGCCGGATTAGCACAACAAGTGCGAAAAAAATCTAAGTCTATCGCGAAGACTATCCGCGCAAAAGTCGCCTAAGGGTGCAGCCGGATTAGCACAACAAGTGCGAAAAAAATCTAAGTCTATCGCGAAGACTATCCGCGCAAAAGTCGCCTAAGGGTGCAGCCGGATTAGCACAACAAGTGCGGAAAAAAATCTAAGTCTATCGCGAAGACTATCCGCGCAAAAGTCGCCTAAGGGTGCAGCCGGATTAGCACAACAAGTGCGGAAAAAAATCTAAGTCTATCGCGAAGACTATCCGCGCAAAAGTCGCCTAAGGGTGCAGCCGGATTAGCACAACAAGTGCGGAAAAAAAAAATCTAAGTCTCTCGCGAAGACTATCCGTGCAGAAGTCGCCTAAGGGTGCAGCCGGGAAAAAATCTAAGTCTTTCGCGAAGACTATCTGTGCAGAAGACACTTAAGGGTACACCTGGACTAGCACAACAACGGCCGAAACGACAACATCAAACCATTCACGCCAAGACCAATTATAATCAAGCAAGCACAGCGCAGCCGAACGAATCAGTCAGTACAAAATGCCTTCACACACATGCACGCGAGGGCACACAATTCCACCACACAAGCCTCCACATACACAAGCGAGGGCACCACACTCTACATCGGCTCAACCTTAGGAATAATTCCCATCTCCCTATAATTAAATAACATTATCCTGAGCTCCTCACCCGCAAAAAGCCTTTGCAGTTCCCCTTCACCCACACTCTCGGCGGTCGGCAGAGACAACAGTTCCTGCCGACCAGCCCCACTCACACGAAGCAGAGCCCGCTCCTCCGCGCTAACCCTACGTTTTGCAACCGCCCTTCGTCGACGGCGCCCGGCGCTAGGGCCTGGCACGTCCGATGCGTCCGCGGCGTGTGGCGAGGCCTCCGCCGCAGCCACGTCCAAGGCCGCAAAATAATCCAAATTCTCCTCCGACGACTCCTCAGTCCACTCAACCGAGCTCCCGGAGTCAGCAAAGTCAAAAAACTCAGATGCAGACCCACTATATTGATTACCACCCTCCGTGGTCGAGGCCGCCAAAAACTCAGTAGCACCGGTTGCGTGCGCAGGCCCAAAATCTTGAACCTGCGCAGCAACCAAAGTTCAGTACAGCATCCAAAATTCCCTAACCCTAAACAACCACTACGCCACCTGCGAGGGCCCTGACGCTGCGGGTGCCTCCGCCGTTGTCTCCGCCGCCACTTCCGCCATTGTTTCCACCGCCTCCGCCGTCGGATCTGCGACGGTCGGCGCAGCTGCTGCGAGGGCATCGGGAGCGCCTTCGGCCACCGTCGGGGGCAGGTCTTCAACTGCCGCAGCAGATGTGGGGGCGCCTGGTGCGTTTTCCGCGGTCTCCGGGGCCGCCTCCGGGTCGGGCGGGGCGTCGTTCAGGGCTCCGAAATCGTCCACCCGCTCGCCTCGCTCCGCCTAAAACAAAACATACAAAAAGTCAGCAAGCACACGCACAGACCACATCCAGCAAACGCCGAACAAACGACAACGTTACCTGAGCCCTCGCAGCCTCGGCCCGCTCCCTGACCACTTCACCACCATACAGACCCCACATCCGGTCATAGAGGGCGCCGGCGGACTCCTTCACCATGGGGTCCTCGACCTTATAGATGTCTCGCCCAAAATCTTCATCTGCCTGGTCGAAGGCCTCATAGTGCCGGCACCCTTCGCGAGAGAGTGCGTTCATCGCCCCTCGCAGGTGACCAGGGAGGCGAACGACATTAATCCCCCCAGGACAGTGGGGAGCTCCTGCAGCTCCTCTTGCACCCATTCCAAACAGCGAAGCCCGGCCTCTCGCTCCGGCACCACGAAGTCACCGGTCCGCGCACCCAGCTCGCGATATGTGGCCATAAGCTGTGTGCGCGTCCGTTCGGCCTCCGTTCGCACCGCGGCTTCGGCCCCCTTCGCGCGGCTCTCCAGAGCGGTGAGCCGCCCCCGCAGGTCTTCGGCGAGATCCTTGGCAAGATTGGCCTCCGCCCGTGCCAGCCTAGCCTCCGCCTGCGCGGCCTGCTCCTTGGCGATGGCCTCGTTGGTTTCCCTCCTCTCCCCCGCCAGCTGGCGCCGGAGGTCAGCCTTTTCCTCCTCCAGGGCGGCCACCTTGTCCGCCAGTTTACGACACTTGCTGTCGGAGGCAGACTTCTCACGGACAGCGTCAGCATGTTGCGTCCGAAGTCTCTCGACTTCGGCAGATAAGGCTGTCGTAAGTGCCCCCGACGCAGTACGGCTGGTGAAGTCAGCCACCTGCAGAGCACACGTAAGGCCATGGCCGAAAAAAAAAACTCGGCGGACCTGACTCAGCGCCTCCGTCGCCTGACTCAGCGCCTCCGTCACTCCTTTCAGCCGGCGGGTCGCCGCGCCAGCCTCGTCTCTGACCAACGCGAGGGCCGACACCTCGCCTCCGGCGCCAAGGGTCCCGCCCCTCGCCTTCGACGACAGCGCAGCCGTCGCGATTGCCCCAGCAGGCACAGCTATAGCAAGCCGGCCCTCGTCCGACCCTGCAGTGCATCAACGATTTAAAAAAAAAAGGGACGGCCGGGTAGCTTACCCCCAAGATAATCGTCCACACTAATGTCGGTGCCGAAGTCGGCAACGCGTTTGCCCGGTGGCGGCAACGTTCGGGCCGCCTTCGAAGCCTCCGCCACCCCGCTGGCCGGCGGCACCACCTTCGTCAGCTTGGAGACTCCGGCGCCCGCCATTGTCTCCGGCGCCTTGCTGGGTGCAGAGGCGCCCGCCTTCGCCGCCAGCGGCGGCTTGCCTCCGCTGGAGGCCGCAGCCTTCGCCGTTCCCCGCTGCCTTTTCGGCCGGGGATCGTGAATCCTGACGGTCGCCTGGCGTTTTTTGCGCCGCCCCTTGGCGATCCTTGTCCATCACTGCCCACACAACAGCACCGATATTTCACCCGTAAGGAAAAACCCTCCACCGACGAACCATACGAGATATAAAACAGTCTTCCTCAGCCGCGCAGGGGACAGGAACATTTCTAGGCCAACAGCCCCCGGTAACCCTCAGCATCCGAGCCGAAGACTCCCGGAGCTCGGGCGAAGACATCCTCTCCCCCGGGGCCGCACACGTCCTCATTAAATCCCTAGCAAAACTATCAGACACCCCGATTCCTCCCATCGCAGTACCTAATTTTCTCTTTTTTGAGGAGGGGGCGGCCGTCAGCGCAGGGTCGCCTCCAGTCTCCACCGCCAGCTTCTTCCCACGGCGGTCCGCTTCGTCTTGACCAGGGTAGCCGTCGTACGGCAATTGATTTAACTCGAAGACCCTGTTCAAACGTTCATTTGACCCGCGAATATCAAAGCTGCGCTGGCCTTCCGTCCTCGCCACGTACCGCCCCACGAGCCGCACCGCCAAGTCCTCCGCATCACGCACAAAGGCGGCCGGGTCACGGTTTCGCAAGTTCAGTGCAAAGGCAGGACTTCGCACCACCCTTCCTCCGTGAAAAGGCATCTGACGAGGGCACACTTCGCCCAGTGTCTAGCCGTGCGCCAAGGGCCAGACCCCGTACGCCACAAACTCTTCAACTAAATCACGACCGCTGCTCTGGCCGGCGGCACACCGAAGGGCCCCTTCGTCTGCATCCTCTTCTGTCACTTCAAAAGGCGGATACGCAGAGTAATAGTGAGAGCACATCTCAGACACGGGGAGTCCTTCATGGCCTTCGACAGTAGCCTCAGCAACGTAAAACCAAAATTCATTCCAATTGCCCCACTTGTTGCGGGCGCACGGAACCAACTCCACTACTGGCATTGTGGTCTTGCCGGTCTTCGGCGTGAATGTACACGACCCAAACTGGGCAACTCCGTCCTCAATCACCCTCTTCTGCCAATGCAAGCAGTAATTCTTCGCAAAAACTTCAACCGACGGCTGTCCGCCGTACGAAGTCGTCGCCCAGACATACTTCGCCAGCGCCACCACGGCGTTCGGTGTCAGCTGATGAATTTGAACGTTGAATCTACGCAGGACTTCGCCAACAAACCGGTGCGCAGGCAAGCGGAGACCGGCGACGAAGAACGCCTCGAAAACAACCAACTCACCCTCCGGCTCGGGGACTTCCTCCGTCCCCGGAGCACGAGCGACTCCGCCGCCAAAGTAGCCCAAGCGCTGCATCTCTTCGACGCGGGCCGACGTCATCCGTGACACACCAAAATCAACAGAGTCGCCGGCGCGCAGCTCCTCCACCATCACGCTACTCAACGTCTCCTCAGACGAGGCGGCGGCCGGCGGCGTGGCGTCGGCAGTAGAAGAAGAGGATGGCATTGCTACGTACCGTCGGCGGCGGCGGGCGGTTTGCTTCACTCAAGCCAGATCTCCGACGAGCAAAGGGAGCAGTAGAAGAAGAGGAGCAGAAAGACGGCGGGCGGCTAGGGTTTTCACGGAGCGCGGAAGGCAAAGTGCAAACAGCGCCGTCCCCCGCCCCCCTTTATAGGCAGGGCGCGGCTCCTCGGGAAACCCGCAATCCCACAGGGCGCGACGCTTCGGAAAACCCGCAGTCCAACAGTACGATGTCCATCAACGGTCACATCAAAAACCCCCGCGGAACCACTTCGAGCGAGGGCAGCGTCTCCGCCATCTAGCGACGTCTTCGGCACTAGGTGACTTTGTCGAACTGGTCCCTCGGAGGGCAAATGTTGGAGCGAAGGCAGAAACGCCACCCTTCGCCCGAAGTCTCCACCGCTTAGCCCCTGCCCTGAGACAAAGCAGGCAGGGACACCCTTCGCTTCATCGGCACCAGAGACAACATGGAGACCCTTCGCTCGATTCGGCACCAGACGAAGGCCTGCGGCAACGCCTCTCCTCGGCGCGGCCTCGGTCAGCTCCGAGGCCCACATGAGATCAGGCCCATTGAAACGGGCCCTGCGTGGCCGCGTTTGTGTTACGGGCCTAATTTGTAAAGGTGTACTTGTAATTACAGCTTGTAACCCCGCTTTATGGGAATATTCTGGGGATAAACTAGGCACCTGAGGGCACATGCGTCCTTAACGCAAGGCGCCGTGCACTCGGATACCTATAAATACCCCCGCACAGTGCCCGTGAGAGGCCAGATTAACAGAGCTTTTGCCATCACGCGCGAGTGCCCTGTTGCTGTCACCATTCACTCGTGTTGGATCTCCTAGCTGTCGAGAGACAGTTCCAACAGCAGCCTAGGGTCCTGCTCATCCTCCTTGTCTTGATCATTGGCATCTCCCCCGTGATCAATGTCCTCCTCTTGAGGTGGCTCATCTTCTTGATCTTCCCCTTCATCATATTGAGCCTCGTCCTCATCTTGAGTTGGCGGAGATGCTTGCATGGAGGAAGAAGGTTGTTGATCTTGTGCTTGTGGAGGCTCTTCGGATTCCTTAGGACACACATCCCTAATGGACATGTTCCTTAGCGCGACGCATGGAGCCTCTTCATCATCTAGTTCATCAAGATCAACTTGCTCTACTTGAGAGCCGTTAGTTTCATCAAACACAATATCACAAGAAACTTCAACTAGTCCAGTGGACTTGTTAAAGACTCTATATGCCCTTGTGTTTGAATCATAACCAAGTAAAAAAGCCTTCTACAGCCTTAGGAGCAAATTTAGATTTTCTACCTCTTTTAACAAGAATAAAGCATTTGCTACCAAAGACTCTAAAATATGAAACATTGGGCTTTTTACCGGTGAGGAGTTCATAAGATGTCTTCTTGAGGATTCGGTGAAGATATAACCGGTTGATGGCGTAGCAGGAGGTGTTGACCGCCTCGGCCTAAAACCGATCCGAAGTCTTGTACTCATCAAGCATGGTCCTTGTCATGTCCAATAGAGTTCTATTCTTCCTCTCCACTATGCCATTTTGTTGTGGCGTGTAGGGAGAAGAGAACTCATGCTTGATGCCTTCATCCTCAAGAAAACCTTCAATTTGAGAATTCTTGAACTCCGTCCCATTGTCGCTTCTTATCTTCTTGATCCTTAAGCTGAACTCATTTTGAGCCCGTCTCAAGAATCCTTTCACAGTTTCTTGGGTTTGAGATTTATCCTGTAAAAAGAATACCCTAGTGAAGCGAGAATAATCATCCACAATAACTAGACAGTACTTACTCCAGCCGATGCTTATATAAGCTATCGGGCCGAATAGGTCCATGTGGAGGAGTTCTAGTGGCCTGTCAGTCGTCATGATGTTCTTGTGTGGATGATGAACACCAACTTGCTTCCCTGCTTAGCATGCGCTACAAATTCTGTCTTTCTCGAAATGAACATTGGTTAGTCCCAAAACGTGCTCTCCCTTTAGAAGCTTATGAAGATTCTTCATCCCAACGTGGGCTAGTCGGCGGTGCCAGAGCCAACCCATGTTACTCTTAGCAATTAGGCAAGTGTCGAGTTCAGCTCTATTGGAATCAACTAAGTATAGCTGACCCTCTAACACTCCCTTAAATGCTACTGAATCATCACTTCTTCTAAAGACAATGACACCTACATCTGTAAAAAGACAATTGTAGCCCATTTTACATAACTGAGAAACTGAAAGCAAGTTGTAATCTAAAGAATCTACAAGAAAAACATTGGAAATAGAATGGTCAGGTGATATAGCAATTTTACCCAACCCTTTGACCAAACCTTGATTTCCATCCCCGAATGTGATAGCTCGTTGGGGATCTTGATTTTTCTCGTAGGAGGAGAACATTCTTTTCTCCCCAGTCATGTGGTTTGTGCACCCGCTATCAATGATCCAACTTGAGCCCCCGGATGCATAAACCTACAAAACAATTTAGTTCTTGATTTTAGGTACCCAAACTGTTTTGGGTCCTTTGACATTAGATACAAGAATTTGGGTACCCAAACACAAGTCTTTGAGCCCTTGTGTTTGGCCCCAACATACTTGGCAACTACTTTGCCGGATTTGTTAATTAAAACATAAGTTGCATCAAAAGTCTTAAATGAAATGTTATGTTCATTTGATGCAGTAGGAGATTTCTTTTTAGGCATTTTAACATGTGTAGAACGCCTAAAGCTAGAAGCCTCATTCTTATAAATAAAAGCATGGTGAGAATGAGTCCTTTTGCATGAATTCTCCTAATCTTATCCTCAGGATAACCAGCAGGATACAAAATATAACCCTCGTTATCCTGAGGCATGGGAGCCTTGCCCTTAACAAAATTAGACAATCTTTTAGGAGGGGCATTAAGCTTGACATTGTCTCCCTTTTGGTAGCCAATGCCATCCTTAATGCCTGGGCGTCTCCCACTATAAAGCATGCTACGAGCAAATTTAAATTTCTCATTTTCTAGTTCATGCTCAGCAATTTTAGCATCTAATTTATCTATATGATCATTTTGTTGTTTAATCATAGCAAGGTGATCATGAATAGCATCAATGTTAATATCTCTACATCTAGTACAAATAGAAACATGACTAACAGTAGATGTAGAGTGTTTGCAATCATTTAATTCAACAATCTTAACATGTAAAATAGCATTCTCATCTCTAAGATTGGAAATAGAGATATTACAAACATCTAAGTCTTTAGCCTTAGCAATTAATTTTTCATTTTCATTCCTAAGGCTAGCAAGAGAGGCATTCAATTGATCAATCTTAGCAATTAAACTAGCATTATCATTTCTAAGATTGACAATTGAATCATCATAAATATTTGACTTCTCAACCTTAGCAATCAAATTAGTATTCTCAATTCTAAGGTTGGAGATAGTGTCATGGCAACTACTTAGCTCACTAGTTAAATTTTCATTTTTCTCTACTTCCTGAGCATAAGCATTTTTAGTCTTAACATGCTTTTTGTTTTCCTTAATAAGGAAGTCCTCTTGGCTATCCAAGAGTTCATCCTTCTCATGAATAGCACTAATTAATTCATTTAATTTCTCCTTTTGTTGCATGTTAAGATTGGCAAAAAGAGTAAGCAAGTTGTCCTCATCATCACTAGAATTATCCTCATCACTAGAAGTTGCATACTTAGTGGAGGATCTCGATTTTACCTTCTTCTTGCCGTCCTTTGCCATGAGGCACTTGTGGCCGACGTTGGGGAAGAGAAGTCCTTTGTTGATGGCGATGTTGGCGGCGTCCTCGTCGGAGGAGGAGTCGGTGGAGCTCTCGTCGGAGTCCCACTCCCGACAAACATGGGCATCGCCGCCCTTCTTCTTGTAATACCTCTTCTTCTCCTTCTTCTTCCCCCTCTTGTCGTTATCCCTATCACTATCACTAGATAAAAGACATTTAGCGATAAAATGATCGGGCTTACCACACTTGTAGCACACTTTCTTGGAGCGGGGCTTGTAGTCTTTCCCCCTCCTTTGCTTGAGGATTTAGTGAAAGCTCTTGATGATGAGCGTCATTTCCTCATTGTCGAGCTTGGAGGCGTCGATGGGGACCCTACTCGGTGTAGAGTCTTCTTTCTTCTCCATTGCCTTGAATGCAATGGGTTGTGCCTCAGGTACGGAGGAGGAGGTGCCTTGCTCGATGATCTTCTTGGAGCCTTTGATCATCAATTCAAAGCTCACAAATTTTCCTATTACTTCCTCGGGAGACATTAGTTTATATCTTGGATCACCACTAATTAATTGAACTTGAGTAGGGTTAAGAAATATGAGTGATCTAAGAATAACCTTGACCATTTCATGGTCATCCCACTTGGTGCTCCCGAGGTTGCACACTTGATTTACCAAGGTCTTTAGTCGGTTGTACATGGCTTGTGGGTCTTCTCCTTGGTTGAGCATAAAATGACCGAGCTCCCCCTCGATCATTTCCCTCTTGGTGATTTTGGTCACCTCGTCTCCTTCGTGCGCCATCTTGAGCACGTCCCAAATCTCCTTTGCGCTCTTCAACCCTTGCACCTTGTTATACTCCTCTCGACTTAGAGAGGCGAGGAGTATAGTGGTAGCTTAGGAGATGAAGTGCCGGATTTGGGCAACTTCGTCCGAGTCATAGTCTTCATCCCCCGGCGATGGTACCTGTACTCCAATCTCAACAACATCCCAAATGCTTGTGTGGAGTAAGGTTAGATGATGCCTCATTTTATCACTCCACATATTGTAATCTTCACCATCAAACATAGGTGGTTTGCCTAATGGGACGGAAAGTAAAGGAGCATGTTTTGAAATACGAGGGTAGCGTAGGGGGATCTTACTAAACTTCTTGCGCTCATGGCGCTTAGAAGTGACGGACGGCGCATCAGAGCCGGATGTGGATGACAATGAAGAGTCGGTCTCGTAGTAGACGACCTTCTTCATCCTCTTTTTCTTATCGCTGCTCCGATGCGACTTGTGGTGTGAAGGGGATCCCTTCATCCTATTGTCGGACTCTCTCGATGGAGCCTTCTCGTGGCTTGTGGTGGGTTTCTCGCCAGTCACCACCTCCTTCTTGGCGTGATCTCCCGACATCACTTCGAGCGGTTAAGCTCTAATGAAGTACCGAGCTCTGATACCAATTGAAAGTCGCCTAGAGGGGGGGTGAATAGGCAGAATCTGAAAATTATAAACTCAAGCACAACTACAAGCCAGGGTTAGCGTTAGAAATATATTCGAGTCCGAATGAGAGGGCAAAAACAAATCACAAGCAAATGAAGAGTGAGACACGGTGATTTGTTTTACTGAGGTTCGATTCTTGCAAACCTACTCCCCGTTGAGGTGGTCACAAAGACCGGGTCTCTTTCAACCCTTTCCCTCTCTCAAACGGTCACTTAGACCGAGTGAGCTTCTCTTCTCAATCAATCGGGACACTAAGTCCACCACAAGGACCACCACACAATTGGTGTCTCTTGCCTTGATTACAATTGAGTTGTGAACAAGAAAGAAGGAAGAAGAAAAGCGATCCAAGCGCAAGAGCTCAAAAGAACACAAAAGTCTCTCTCTCTAGTCACTAATTTGTTTGGAGTGATTCCGGACATGGGAGAGGATTTGATCTCTTTGTTTGTGTCTTGGAATGAAGTCTAGAGCTCTTGTATGAGGTTTGATTGCTGAAAACTTGGATGCATTGAAGTGTGGTGGTTGGGGGGTATTTATAGCCCCAACCACCAAAAGAACCGTTGGTGAGGGCTTCTGTCGTATGGCACACCGGACAGTCCGGTGCGCCACCAGACACTGTCCGGTGCGCCAGCCACGTCACTAGGCCGTTGAGTTCTGACCGTTGGAGCTTCTGACAACTGGGCCACCGGACAGTCTGGTGGTGCACCGGACAGCCACTATTTACTATCCAGTGCGCCTTCTGGCACTGCTCTGACTTCTACGCGCGCAGACGCGCATTGTTCCCTTTCACTGTTCATTTGCAGACGATCGTTGGCGCGAAGTTAGCTGTTGCTCCGCTGGCACACCGGACTGTCCGGTGAATTATAGCGTAGTGGCTCCCAGAATTCCCGAAGCTGAGCAGTTCGGAGTTGGACTCCCTGGTGCACCGGACACTGTCCGGTGGTGCACCGGACACTGTCCGGTGGTACACCGGGCAGTCCAGTGCGCCAGACCAGGGCAGCCTTCGGGTGCCATGCTCCATTCTTTTTGAACCCTTTCTTTTGGCTTTGTATTGGTTTATTGTGAATCTTTGGCACCTGTAAAACTTATATTCTAGAGCAAACTAGTTAGTCCAATTGTTTGTATTGGGCAACTCAACCACCAAAATCATTTTAGGAAAAGGTGTAAGCCTATTTCCCTTTCAATTTTGCTGGAGAAAACCTCATCCAGCATCACTACTTCGGCCCCAACCCAATGTATTTACCCCACGTGTTTCGTAGAAGGTACGAAGTTCAAACTTTTCTAGATATGTTGTGACATTAGCATTGTCTTCATAATGAACCTATTACATTATATAGGTTCCATGAGTAGGCTATTGTTCATCCGCATTATGGAAGGACTGTAACAGTAGGATAGTTACTTTACGCAACGGGTGGACGCAACAGGCTTGCCAGGACTCAGGCCCCTTCAAAAAGTATGTGCGGCAATTGAGAGCACCTAGAGGGGGGGTGAATAGGTGATCCTGTAAAACTTGAAACTTAACCACCACAAACTTGATTAAGTGTTAGAACAATAAAATCAAGTGGCTAAGGAGAACTCTTGTGAGGCACAATAAACACAGTGAGAATAGACACAAGAGACACGTGGATTTATCCTGTGGTTCGGCCAAGTACAAAACTTGCCTACTCCACGTTATGGCGTCCTAATGGACGAGAGTTGCACTCAACTCCTCTCAAGTGATCCAATGATCAACTTGAATACCACGGTGTTCTTCTTTTCTTTACTCTTTCCCGTTTGCGAGGAATCTCCACAACTTGGAGTCTCTCGCCCTTACAATAAGGATCAAGGTGAAAGCACTAGAGTAAGGGAGGGAAGCAACACACTCAAATCCATAGCAAATACGCACACACACGGCCAAGACTTGAGCTCAAATGAATATCACAAGATTCTCACTAGAACGGAGCTCAAATCACTAAGAATGTCAAACTAGTGCTCAAAGACGAAGTGTGAATGATCAACAATGCTCAAAGGATGCTTGGTGTACTCCTCCATGCGCCTAGGGGTCCTTTTTATAGCCCCAAGGCAGCTAGGAACCGTTGAGAGCAATCCAGGAAGGCAAATCTTGCCTTCTGTCGACTGGCGCACCGGACAGTCTGGTGCACCACCGGACACTGTCCGGTGCGGATTTCTTTCCTATTTTGGCGCAGCCGACCGTTGAAGTTATGGAGCCGTTGGCGCACCAGACACTGTCCGGTGCACACCGGACAGTCCGGTGCCCCCTTCTGACCGTTGGCTCGGCCATGCGTCGCGCGCGGATTACGCAGCCGACCGTTGGCTCGGCCGACCGTTGGCTCACCGGACAGTCCGGTGCACCACCGGACAGTCCAGTGATTTTTAGTTGTACGCCGCCGACGAAATCCTGAGAGCAGCCTTTTCGCCAGAGCCAGCCTGGCGCACCGGACACTGTCCGGTGCACCCAGACTGAGCTGCAGTTGGCTGTACACAGCCAACTCTTTTCCAAATTGATTTCTCCTATTTCCAGCACTTAGACACAATACATTAGTCTCTAAAACAATGTACTAAGTCTTAGAAACATACCTTTAATCTTGATTTGCACTTCTCAAGTCTTTGGCACAAGTATTACTCAAAGCATTTGTGTGGAGCACTTAATCACCAAAATCTTATAGAAATGACCCAAGGGTACATTTCTCTTTCAATCTCCCCCTTTTTGGTGATTAATGCCAACACAACAAAAAGCAACTAAAAGAAGTGCAACATAAATGCAAATAAGAACACAAATTTGTTTTGATTCAAATTTGGCATATTTGGATCATTCTTTGCCACCACTTGGTTTGTTTTTGCAAATCGACCTTAATTTCCTATCTCTAAGTCAAACACACTTGTTGAGACATAAAGAGAGTTGTTCCAAGAGAAATTGATCAAAGATTCAAAAACTCCCCCTTTTTCCCATAATCAACCATTCTCCCCATAAGAGACCAACTTTTGACAAAAGAGACAATAATATAGTTTTGACAAAACAAAGACTCTTACTCTACTATTTTCAAAATTCTCAACTGGTAGCTGATCCATTTATTGCTTTGGCCTTACTTTCTCCCCCTTTGGCATCAAGCACCAAAACGGGATCATTTTAGGCCCTTGAACCCCATTGCCTCACCAAAATCTTCAATTAAGAGTTAAAAGGCAATAAGAGCATGGAGATGAACTTGGAGTAAGTTACCCTCTCATCGGAGTACAGTGGAAGTCTTGCATGGTCCAAGTTCACCTTTTCCCTTTCAATCCTTCTTTGAGACTAGAACAAGTACTCAAGCACACGGTTAGTCTCAAAGTGTCAAGTTGTAGCATGCCTCCCCCTAAATAAGTGCATCGCTTGCAATTGGACTTGTGAGGTCCGGGGAGTGTTTGTACAACTTGAGCACCATAAATAAACAACAATATGCATAAAGGAACATGATCAAAGCATAAGACACATGTATGCTACACATCAATCCAAGTTCCGCGAATCTAAGACATTTAGCTCACTACGCAGCCTGCAAAAGGTCTTTTCATCTAAAGGCTTGGTAAAGATATCGGCTAGCTGGTTCTCGGTGCTAACATAAAACACTTCGATATCTCCCTTTTGCTGATGGTCTCTCAAAAAGTGATGCCGGATGTCAATATGCTTTGTGCGGCTGTGTTCAACAGGATTGTCCGCTATGCGGATAGCACTCTCATTATCACATAGGAGTGGGACTTCGCTCAGATTGTAGCCAAAGTCCCGGAGGGTTTGCCTCATCCAAAGTAGTTGCGCGCAACACTATCCTGCGGCAACATACTCGGCCTCAGCGGTGGATAGGGCAACGGAAGTTTGTTTCTTAGAACTCCACGACACCAGGGACCTTCCTAGGAATTGGCACATCCCTGATGTACTCTTCCTATCGACCTTACATCCAGCATAATCGGAGTCTGAATATCCAATTAAGTCAAAGGTAGACCCCTTTGGATACCAGATCCCGAAGCAAGGCGTAGCAACTAAATATCTAAGAATTCGCTTAACGGCCACAAGGTGACACTCCCTTGGATCGGATTGAAATGTAGCACACATGCATACGCTAAGCATAATATCCGGTCTACTAGCACATAAATAAAGTAAAGACCCTATCATAGACCGGTATGCTTTTTGATCAACGGACTTACCTTCTTTGTTGAGGTCGACATGTTCATTGGTTCCCATTAGAGTCTTTGCGGGCTTGGCGTCCTTCATCCCAAACCGCTTGAGCAAGTCTTGCGTATACTTTGTTTGAGAGATGAAGGTGCCATCCTTGAGTTGCTTCACTTGGAACACAAGGAAGTAGTTCAACTCGCCCATCATCGACATCTCGAATTTCTGAGTCATCACCCTGCTAAACTCTTCACAAGACTTTTGGTTAGTAGAACCAAATATTATGTCATCGACATAAATTTGGCACACAAAAAGATCACTGTCACAAGTCTTAGTGAATAAAGTTGGATCGGCTTTCCCAACCTTGAAAGCATTAGCAATTAAAAAGTCTCTAAGGCATTCATACCATGCTCTTGGGGCTTGCTTAAGTCCATAGAGTGCCTTAGAGAGCTTACACACGTGGTCGGGGTACCGTTCATCCTCGAAGCCAGGGGGTTGCTCTACGTACACCTCCTCCTTGATTTGTCCATTGAGGAATGCGCTCTTCACATCCATTTGGAACAACCTGAAAGAATGGTGAGAGGCATAGGCTAACAATATACGAATTGACTCTAGCCTAGCCACAGGAGCAAAAGTCTCCTCAAAGTCCAAACCTGCAACTTGGGCATAACCTTTTGCCACAAGTCTCGCCTTGTTCCTTGTCACCACCCCGTGCTCGTCCTATTTGTTGCGGAACACCCACTTGGTTCCCACAATGTTTTGCTTGGGACGTGGCACCAGTGTCCAAACTTCATTTCTCTTGAAATTGTTGAGCTCCTCCTGCATGGCCAACACCCAGTCTGGATCTAGCAAGGCCTCTTCTACCCTGAAAGGCTCAATAGAAGAGACAAAAGAGTAATGCTCACAAAAATTAACTAATCTAGAGCGAGTAGTTACTCCCTTGCTAATATCACCCAATATTTGGTTGACTGGATGATTCCTTTGAATCGTCGCTCGAACTTGGGTTGGAGGGACTTGAGGTGCTTCTTCCTCCATGACATGATCATCTTGTGCTCCCCCTTGATCACACGCCTCTTCTTGATGAACCTGTTCATCGTCTTGAGTTGGGGGTTGCACCATTGTTGAGGAAGAAGGTTGATCTTGCTCCTTTTGTTCCTGTGGCCTCACATCTCTAATCGCCATGGTGCGCATTGCGGCCGTTGGAACGTCTTCTTCATCTACATCATCAAGATCAACAACTTGCTCTCTTGGAGAGCCATTAGTCTCATCAAATACAACGTCGTTAGAGACTTCAACCAAACCCGATGATTTGTTGAAGACCCTATACGCCTTTGTATTTGAGTCATACCCTACTAAAAACCCTTTTACAGCTTTGGGAGCAAACTTAGAATTTCTACCTTTCTTCACTAGAATATAACAATTGCTCCCAAAAACTCAGAAATACGAAACATTGGGTTTGTTACCGGTTAGAAGCTCATATGAAGTCTTCTTGAGGCGGCAGTGAAGGTAGACCCGGTTTATGGCGTGGCAAGCCGTGTTCACGGCTTCCGACCAAAATCGCTCGGGGGTCTTGAACTCTCCAAGCGTCGTCCTTGCCATGTCTAGAAGAGTCCTGTTCTTCCTCTCTACCACACCATTTTGCTGTGGTGTGTAGGGAGCGGAGAACTCGTGCTTGATTCCTTCCTCCTCAAGGTACTCCTCCACTTGAAGGTTCTTGAACTCGGACCCGTTGTCGCTCCTTATCTTCTTCACCTTGAGCTCAAACTCATTTTGAGCTCTCCTTAGGAAGCACTTGAGGGTCCCTTGGGTTTTAGATTTATCCTGCAAAAAGAATACCCAAGTGAAGTGGGAAAAACCATCAACAATTACTAAACCATACTTACTTCCCCCGATGCTAAGGTAGGCGACGGGTCCGAAGAGGTCCATTTGCAGCAGCTCCAAGGGTCTTGATGTTGTCATCACGTTCTTGCTATGATGCGCACTTCGCACTTGTTTACCTGCTTGACATGCTACACAAGGTCTATCTTTCTCGAAATACACATTTGTTAGTCCTAACACATGTTCTCCCTTTAGAAGTTTGTGAAGGTTCTTCATCCCCACATGTGCTAAACGGCGATGCCACAGCCAGCCCATGCTAGTCTTAGCAATTAAGCATGCATCTAGACCGGCCTCCTCTTTTGCAAAATCAACTAAGTAGAGTTTGCCGTCTAGTACACCCTTAAAAGCTAATGAACCATCACTCCTTCTAAAAACAGACACGTCTACATTTGTGAATAAGCAATTGTATCCCATATTACAAAGTTGACTAACAGACAACAAGTTATATCCGAGCGACTCAACTAAAAACACATTAGAGATAGAGTGCTCGGATGAAATTGCAATTTTTCCAAGTCCCTTGCCCTTGCCTTGATTCCCATCACCGAATATGATTGAATCTTGGGAATCTTTGTTCTTGACGTAGGAGGTAAACATCTTCTTCTCCCCCGTCATGTTGTTTGTGCATCCGCTGTCGATAATCCAGCTTGAGCCCCTGGATGCATAAACCTGCAAGGCAAATTAGGCTTGGGTTTTAGGTACCCAACTCTTGTTGGGTCCTACAAGGTTAGTAACAATGGTCTTAGGGACCCAAATGCAAGTTTTATCTCCCTTGCATCTTGCCCCTAATTTCCTAGCAACCACTTTTTTATCCTTTCTACAAATAGCAAAGGAAGCATTGCAAGCATGATAAATTGTAGAAGGTTCATTATCTACTTTCCTAGGAATATGAACAATATTTCTTCTAGGCATAACATTTTTCCTAGCCAAATTTCTATCATGCATAATGGAAGAACTTGAAGCCAACATGGCATTTGAATCATAAGCATTACAACTCCTATCATAATGAACATGTCTAGAATATCTCTTATCACCATAAATGAAAGCATGATTCTTTTGGCCACTATTAGTCATAGGGGCCTTCCCTTTCTCCTTGGCGGGGATGGGAGCCTTATGACTTGTTAAGTTCTTGACTTCTCTCTTAAAGCTAAGCCCATCCTTAATCGAGGGATGTCTACCAATAGTGTAGGCATCCCTTGTAAATTTTAGTTTATCAAATTCATTTTTGCTAGTCTTAAGTTGGGCATTAAGACTAGCCACTTCATCATTTAGTTTAGAGATGGAAACTAGGTGTTCACTACAAGCATCAATATTAAAGTCTTTACACCTATTACAAATCACTACATGTTCCACATGAGAATTAGTCTTATTTGCTTCAACTAATTTCGCATTTAAATCATCATTAATGCTCTTTAAACTAGAAATAGTCTCATGACAAGCAGAAATTTCACATGAAAGCATTTCATTTCTTTTAACTTCTAAAGCAAGAGAATTTTGCGCCTCTACAAATTTATCATGCTCTTCATACAAAAGATCCTCTTGTTTTTCTAACAATCTATTGTTATCATTCAAAGCATCAATCAATTCATTGATCTTATCAACTTTAGTTCTATCTAATCCTTTGAATAAACTTGCATAGTCTATTTCATCATCGCTAGATTCATCATCACTAGAAGAAGCATACTTAGTAGCATTTCGAGTGCTTACCTTCTTCTCTCTTGCCATGAGGCAAGTGTGATGTTCGTTGGGGAAGAGGGACGATTTGTTGAAGGCCGAGGCGGCAAGTCCTTCGTCGTCGGATGAGGAGGACTCTGAATCCCACTCTTTGCCAAGGTGTGCCTCGCCCTTCGCTTTCTTGTAGGTCTTCTTCTTCTCCCTCTTCCTTTCTTGATCCTGGTCACTATCATTATCGGGACAGTTAGCAATAAAGTGACCAATCTTACCGCACTTGAAGCAGGAGCGCTTCCCCTTTGTCTTGTTCTTGTTGGGATGCTCCTTGCGACCTTTTAGCGTCGTCTTGAAGCGCTTGATGATAAGGTCATTTCTTCCTCGTTAAGCCCGACTGCCTCAACTTGCGCCACCTTGCTAGGTAGCATCTCCCTGCTACTTGTTGCTTTGAGAGCAACAGGTTGAGGCTCATGGATCGTCCTTGGGCCATTTTGCGCACCATCCACATATCTTGCCTCCTTGATCATCATTCGCCCGCTTACGAACTTTCCAAGTATTTCTTCGGGCGTCATCTTGATGTACCTAGGATTCTCACGAATAGAGTTAACAAGATGAGGATCAAGGACGGTGAAAGACCTTAGCATAAGTCGGACGACGTCGTGGTCCGTCCATCGCGTGCTTCCATAGCTCCTTATTTTGTTGACGAGGGTCTTGAGCCTGTTGTACGTTTGGGTTGGCTCCTCCCCCTGATCATCGCGAACCTTCCTAGTTCGCCTTCCACCAACTCCATCTTGGTGAGCATGGTGATGTCGTTCCCCTCATGCGAAATCTTGAGGGTGTCCTAGATTTGCTTGGCATTATCCAAGCCGCTCACCTTATTGTATTCTTCCCTGCACAAGGATGCTAAAAAACAGTAGTAGCTTGTGCATTTTTATGAATTTGTTCATTGATGAACATGGAGTTATCCGAACTATCAAATTGCATTCCATTTTCAACTATCTCCCATATACTTGGATGAAGAGAGAACAGGTGACTACGCATTTTGTGACTCCAAAATCCGTAGTCCTCTCCATCAAAGTGAGGGGGTTTACCAAGTGGAATGGAAAGCAAATGAGTATTGGAATTATGCGGAATACGGGAATAATCAAAAGAAAAGTTTGAGTTAACTGTTTTCTTCTTCTCCTCATATTTATTGTCCTTTTGAGAAGAGGAAGACTCGTCGCTGTCATAGTAGACAACCTTCCTGATGCGCCTCTTCTTCTTTCTGTCCTTTTTCTTTTGACTCGAGCCGGAGTCATTGACTTTATCGTCCCTTGGCTCATTGAAGATGGACTCCTTCTCATTATCGTTGACCACCATCCCCTTTCCCTTAGGATCCATCTCTTCGGGCGATTAGTCCCTTTCTTGAAGAGAACAGCTCCGATACCAATTGAGAGCACCTAGAGGGGGGGTGAATAGGTGATCCTATAAAACTTGAAACTTAACCACCACAAACTTGATTAAGTGTTAGAACAATAAAATCAAGTGGCTAAGGAGAACTCTTGTGAGGCACAATAAACACAGTGAGAATAGACACAAGAGACACAAGGATTTATCCCGTGGTTCGGCCAAGTACAAAACTTGCCTACTCCACGTTGTGGTGTCCCAATGGACGAGAGTTGCACTCAACTCCTCTCAAGTGATCCAATGATCAACTTGAATACCACGGTGTTCTTCTTTTCTTTACTCTTTCCCGTTTGCAAGGAATCTCCACAACTTGGAGTCTCTCGCCCTTACAATAAGGATCAAGGTGAAAGCACTAGAGTAAGGGAGGGAAGCAACACACTCAAATCCACAGCAAATACGCACACACACGGCCAAGACTTGAGCTCAAATGAATATCACAAGATTCTCACTAGAACGGAGCTCAAATCACTAAGAATGTCAAACTAGTGCGCAAAGACGAAGTGTGAATGATCAACAATGCTCAAAGGATGCTTGGTGTACTCCTCCATGCGCCTAGGGGTCCCTTTTATAGCCCCAAGGCAGCTAGGAGCCGTTGAGAGCAATCCAGGAAGGCAAATCTTGCCTTCTATCGACTGGCGCACCAGACAGTCCGGTGCACCACTGGACACTGTCCGGTGCGGATTTCTTTCCTATTTTGGCGCAGCCGACCGTTGAAGTTATGGAGCCATTGGCGCACCGGACACTGTCCGGTGCACACCGGACAGTCCGGTGCCCCCTTCTGACCGTTGGCTCGGCCACACGTCGCACGCGGATTACGCGGCCGACCGTTGGCTCACCGGACAGTACGGTGCACCACCGGACAGTCCGGTGATTTTTAGTCGTACGCCGCCGACAAAATCCTGAGAGCAGCCTTTTCGCCAGAGCCAGCCTGGCGCACTGGACACTGTCCGGTGCACCCAGACTGAGCTGCAGTTGGCTGTACACAGCCAACTCTTTTCCAAATTGATTTCTCCTATTTCCAGCACTTAGACATAATACATTAGTCCCTAAAACAATGTACTAAGTCTTAGAAACATACCTTTAATCTTGATTTGCACTTCTCAAGTCTTTGGCACAAGTATTACTCAAAGCATTTGTGTGGAGCACTTAATCACCAAAATCTTATAGAAATGACCCAAGGGTACATTTCTCTTTCAGCAATGCGGATACTTGCTTATGGGTTACCTACTGATGTCGTAGACGAGTACATTCAAATTGGGGAGTCTACCGCTAGGGAATGCCTTAATCATTTTTGTCGCGCAATCATTGCATATTTTAATGGGTGGTATCTACGAACTCCTAATCAAGCTGACATAGAACACATCATGCACAATAGCGAGGCTAGGGGCTTTCCTGGAATGTTGGGTTCCATAGACTGCATGCATTGGGAGTGGAGGAACTGTCCTACGGCCTGGCGTGGACAGTTTTGTGGCAGAAATGGAAGACCTACGATGATACTCGAAGCGGTAGCAACGTATGACCTATGGATTTGGCATGCATTTTTGGCATGCCTAGGACAAATAATGACGTAAACGTGCTTCACCGATCACCGGTATTTGACCCCATGACAAGCGGTCGAATGCCACCCGTGAATTACACAACCAACGGTCATGCTTACAACTTTGGATATTACCTTGCTGATGGCATTTACCCCAACTTTTGTCAAAGCAATTAGACACCCATATGAGGAAAAGAAAGTATATTTCACACAAATGCAGGAAAGTTGCAGAAAGGATATTGAGCGCTCATTTGGAGTTCTTCAAGCCCGACGGGCGGTGCTGCGTGGTCCAGCATACGGTTGGGATCATAATCGTTTAACGAAGATAATAACAGCATGCATCATCATGCACAACATGATTGTCAAAGACGAAGGTCAGTTTGTTGCTAATATAGATTTCAGAGACAACACTTCAGGCATTGAACCATCTCAACTAATTCAAGAAGGACGGTCGGAATGGGTGATCAATCACTTCGATCTTCGTCGCCAAGAAAGGTCGTCGACACTACAAAATGATCTTGTGGAGCATTTGTGGGCTCGACGTGGAAGCATGTGAACTTATCGTTTCATAACTATGTAGTTGCATCATAAATTCAATAACTTCAATGTCGTCTGTTATGTCGTTGTTATGGTTCTACAATTAAATAAGTGTTAATGGGACAATTTAGTACCCGATGTCGTGTGTTCGTGGACTAAGTTATTGAAATGTATTCTCTCACATTACACATGTACAACCTTTTTGGACAACCAATCCACAACATAAGAATGCAACAAATAATAATGATAGCTCTTTGCACACACGACTGAATTATTATGTAGTACACACGTTACAACATTAAATAGAACCCACATGTCTTGCAAGACTTATGCTTACAACAACTTTATAATGTTTGACAAAACAAATAACACAATAAACTTAGAAAATTGTTCGCAAACCGGATACGACAACACTAGTACGACATGTCAGATAACAGTACATTTACCAAAAACTAAATATGAACTGCTGCAAGCGTTTTTTGTGGTCCTTCATCATAGTCCAAACTTCAGGATCCACATCGTCTTCACTAGTACACTACAACATCTGCAACTGTTCTTTGGCTGATCTGAGTTCTTCTAATTTCAATTCCCTTTCGCGGATGCTTAACTTTTTAGCTTCCAAGTCCAACCTCTTATTCTCTAGTTCCCTATCTTGTTCATTGCACTTTTCTTTCTTCTCACCCTTTTCTATGCAGCGCTGAATTTGTTTTTCAGTTAAATCTTGCAGACGGCTTAAGTATTCCGTCGACGATGATGACACAGCTTTCTTCCTCTCTGATTTACTAGAATCATGGCCAAGAGGCCGTTTTCCTGTCAAACCAGCAGAACCACTATCAGATTCTTGTCCACCAATTGTTGGACCACCAGAAGATCCAATTGATTTTCCATGTAATCCTCGGAACGAAGGTCCTTGACAGATGCTCTCCCATTTGGGTTCCCCCTTCAGTTTATGCTAGTAATGTATAAAATGGAATGGTTTGTTCTCTTCATGTGCAAACAATGTAGCCGCCTTGGAAGTCTGCAAAAGCGAGGATTGAATAAGAATATGCCAACCACAATGCAAAGATGGAGCTAAGTACAAACAGTTCATAAATTGTGTACGACAGTGCTAACCTTGTCGTTTTCCGTCAAGCCACTTTGTTTCTCTCGTAGAACTCTTGCGTAGCAGCCCGAGAACTTACTGACATCTGCTCGAATCTTGTCTCATCTGCTGCTAAGTGCTCGATTCAGTCTACATGGGTACTCGCCCCTTTGTTCGTTGTACCTTTTTTCTATTCGTGCCCAAAGTCCCTCATTCCTTTGTCCAGTGTGCACAATAGAATCACTGCTAATTTGCAACCATGTTGTACAAAGTAGAAGGTCTTCAGCAGTAGTAAAGTTTTGTTCCTTTGTTTTCTTTGGTTTGTTAACAGGTGCTGGAGTCTTTACAGGACTATTGATGTCCTGAACACTATGTTCAGCATCGGACTCCAAGTTCACAGGTATTGAAGGTACTATATTCGAACCCTACAATGGTGTACTAGTATTTGAACCTAGAAAGGAATCTGCAAAAGGATTTCCTTGAACTGATCCTAGAGGATTCCTGACAAAGTTCATGTAATGGTTCCAATACAGAGCAGATTGTGAGGCTGGAAGCATGGTTGATTCGGAACTTGTATTTCCTGTCTGAATGGGAGCCCACATTGTTATTGGACCTTGTGATGGATTAGGAAAATTAAGGTTGCCCATCATGCTGCAATCCATAGGATGCTGCTGCATGAAGCCCCTAGGCCATAATGGTGGTGGAGTGGGAAATTGCTGACCAGTTGAATTGTTTGACATCGCCTGAGAATTTGTGGCATTGTTTGCTAGGTCCATTCTATGATTTGTGCACATGGGACAAATGTAGTGAAATGGTGTAAACAGAATGCAATGGACATTATAATGAACAAACATATTGCGCGTAAAGGATGTCATCTCTCTAAAGCTGGAATACATGGCTAATAAATATTCTAGTAGCTATTGCACGTAGACCTATCAGAATCGCTGAAGTACCACTCATCACTGACTTCAGGGCAGTACAAGTCGTCTTCATCAAAAGATCGATCAGTAACTGTTGGAGGCGTCGACGGAGTTGTAGGTTCAACACTTATGTCATCGCTTTGGGACTTAGTAATTTCTGGAAAAGCTTGCACTTTTGCCTCTAAGGCATCTTGCTGTAGCAAGTCTAGTCTTTCTTTGATGGCAAACAAGGTTCTAGCTATGATCTCTTCATCATGCATGTGGTCTAAAGCATGATCTACTAAACCACCAAGTGATTTGGTGGCATCCTCGACACAGTCAACAAGGACTTTGAGCAAAGCCTTCATGTTTTCTTCTGTCGAGGATGTCATGATGAAATGTGGTGCAAACAATTAATATATGAAGTAACAAGTGCATACCCTTAGAAAGCATATAGGCACACAGATTGAATAAGTTTACTAATTGAAGAACAAAATTATAGGCAGGGACATATAATGTTAATGAAAGCATGACTCATATTGATGGGAGGAACATAAAATTTTAATGCAAGCATGACTCATCAAAGAGGAAACACAGAAAACTCTCACATACTGATGATGTATATTTTAACAGGGTAATATTTCTTAAGAAAAGCAGTAGGCCTTGTAGTTCTCATGATGTACTCAGAAACTATATGAAAGATCAAACATACATTGTATAATTACTTGGTAACATAGGATCAGAACAACTGAACAAGTAAATCACTTAAATTCGAAAAAAAAACATTAAGAACTCCTGATTTGTACAGAACATGAGGCACACAAATTTATGAACCATGCACATGTATTGTTTATGAATAAATGTTAGGTTGTTCAAAGAGCACACATATATTCAATCAGTATTGGCTACCATAGGATCATTACACATCAATAAAGAAACAAGTTAATGTAGGATAAAACATGAACATGTTCTGCTTGAAACAGAACATGAGGCTCACAAAAATCTAGACTGATCAAAGTTTATATGTGAAACCGAAAATTACATAGCAACTGCTTGAAATCAGTCTTGCTAATGCCATATTAGTAATCATATATATATATATATGCGCCCAAAAAAATTGAGCCCCCAAATCTAGGGTTCGTAATATTTTCCGATGGCAGACCAATCCCAAACGGATTCATCATCCACATCCACGCTAAATACCATCTTTCTACCATCGGACCAGATCCATGTACACTTATGTGCAAAGGTTGATGACGAGTTTTATGAAAACCCTAACAGAAATAGGAGATCCATGTACATGTGTGCTGGTGGTAGTATTCGAATCCGCTCCTTTCATAGAACTTCGGTTGACTACGGAACTAAGCACATACAATTTAAAATAATAAAGGAAGACGCATGAACTTGGGAGCACATAGAAGAGCACGGTCGCACCTCAAGAACGGAAGATGTGGGTCGCAACAAGACGAATCCAAGCGAGCAAGTCCGGATCTGAGGAAGGCGTCCATGCTCGGAGAGGAAAACAATGGATGCGCTGATGAAGAGCCTCGGTGGAGTCGGAATTGTGGGCGATTGGTCTTCGGACGCGAACGGGATTCACTGCTCACGAACTCAACTTGGTCCAACTCGCGACCGACCGGAACCGGCTCAGATTCGCCCTTCCGCTGGTAGATCCGTCGTCGCATCGCCGAATCTCGGCCTACTTCCACGGACGCGTCGAGAGGCAGCAAAGTGGACCGCGAACTTTCCTCGGTGTAGCGCGGGCATCGTCTTCCGCGATAAGCAGGAGAGGGGGAGTGAATAGTGAACCCCTTCATCTGGCGTGAGAGAGAAGGGGAGCACGTCAAAGAGGAGCCCGTAGGGCGCGACGTTGCGGGGAGAAGGGGGATACTGTAGCCCCTAAACGGTAAACAATGGTAGGGGAGGGGAGGGAAACGGTCATCTGCTGCAGACAGTCTGATGCCGGATAGTGGGAAAGCGCTAGCAGCGGCAGATAGCAAAGTTGCGTGACGGCGAGGATGTGCGGACGGTGGTGAATGGCGAGGTTGCGCGAGCAGTGGTGGACTGTGAGGTCATGTGATCGCAGTGGCGGACAACCCCACAACTGTTGCAAATGAGGAAGAATTGGAGCGCTACGCGAGTAGATAAGCCACAAACGGACGCACAAAGTGATAAAAAAGAAAATCAGCTTGATTTCGCGCGTCTGTGTTCCTAAGGAGCCCAAAAAACACTTTTCTAGCTATAAAAGAGATGGTTTCAAGGGCTATAAAAAAGTTGGGGCACTTTAGGAGAACCATTGGAGACAAGTTTTTTTTGTGTTTTTTTTTCTAAAAAGACTTTATTTAGGGGAGACATTTGAGTAGCCTTCAGAGATGCTCTTAGGCTCGTGATTAGTCGGTTAAGTCCAAGACTATATAAGAGCATCTCTAACGAGAATCCCTATACTTAGTCCTAAAATTTAAAATAGGACCTGATTTTAAGTGTTTAGAGCCACAAAAACATTATAGCTCCAACAATTGAGTTATATATCATTTTATTAGGAAATTGATCATGTTATTTAAAAAAAATAAAAGTTAGAATATTGTACAAAACGAGAATAGGGCTTCGTCATATGTGGTCCTATATTTAGGACATGATAGACTGAGTCCTATAATTATTTGATGATTTTTTGTGAAATAGGATCCCCATTGGAGTAGGTTTTAGGTGTTAAAGTCTTATATTTCAAACCAACTCTGTTTAGGACTCCTGTTAGAGATGCTCTTGTGTAATCATATACATCCAATCAATAAAATCATGTTTTATATTTTTATCATTCATTACTCATGTCTTCGTAGTACTAGATAGATGCTCATGTATTGATATGCTTTCTATATAGCATGGGTAGATCTTGTTTAAATGAGATAGTTGTCCAACGAACATCTTAAAAAACTGAGCGGCTTGCGAGGAAGGTGGTGGCGGGTCTTGCTCGCTCCCTCGTGACTTCAAGTCTCATAGGCTTGGCGAGTGGTGGCGCCACGATGGGTGCCAGCGTCGACGCCCTTCCCCTGCACAATTAAACACCCACAAATTCAAATCGAACCTAACTAATTCTAAACTTATCGAATCAAAAACACATGTATCTCAATCGATGACCTGACAACTCTGCTGCGCTGACAACTGATACTCTAGTAGCCCCATCTACATGGGCCATTGTCTTAATTGTGTCGTTGCCTACCTGTGCGAGTGCATCACTGTTCTACATGAATACATGTCGAAAAGAACTAGGTATGCTAGGTGGCCATTGGCCTAGCCCATTGTCCACCAGGCATGTGCTGGACTGGCCCGATCACCATGTCGTGCATAGGCCTTAGGTGCGACACGTCGAGCTAGACTCGGTACAGACCGGTTTTGTTTTTTTTTCTTCTATTTTTTCATTAAAATATCTATATTATGCTTGAGTATAGAATATAAAATATAAAAATATGTGTGTTCTATTGGCTAGGTGAGTGTGAATGTAAAGCCAACAACTAATGTTCTCTTCACTTATGCACAATTTTACCTTATTTTTGCAAAAAAAAAACTAGAAAGAAAGGGATGACACATGAATGGTCTGCTTTAGGGAGTGTTTGGTTACTAGGGACTAATTTTTAGTCCCTCCATTTTATTTCACTTTAGTCCATAAACTGACAAATACGGAAACCAAACACCCCTTAGATAAACTGTCTTTGCAATAATAACAGTTATCAGAAGTTGTATGTCTGTGAACAATGTCATTGTGTGAACCATATTGGAGTTATGATAAATGAACAACAGTGAGTTTGTGTGTATGATAAAGTGCTTATTGAAGGAATGTGGTTATTGTTTGTATGTTTGCAGATGTGTGAGCCTGATGATGAGAGGGATGGAGAATTACTAGTTGCACTATTTGCTGTGGACATATGGGGGAGCTCGCCAAGTGGGGTTTTGAGAAGAACCATGGTTGAAACAAGTATCCAATGGGTTGAGCGAAGATTGGAGAGTAGTGATGATTGCTTCGACATGTTTCGCATGCGTCGAACTGTGTTTCGACGTTTGCATGATACGTTGGTGCAAAATTATGGTCTGGTACCAAGTCGTGGTGTTAGTACAACAGAAGCAACTGCCATTTTCTTGTGGGCATGCGGGGGTCCACAATCATTTAGACAGATAAGGAGTAAGTTTGGTCACTCATTGGAAACTATAAGCCACAAATTTAGTGAAGTCCTTAATGCAATATATAGGATGTCTTCTAACGTAATCAAGCCTAAGGACACCAATTTCATAGAGATTCACCCTCGATTATGAGAGACTAGATTCTGGCCACATTTCAAGGATTGCATAGGAGCCATTGATGGAAGCCACTTTCCCGCGTCTGTCCCAGCCACAGAGCAAGCAAAGTATATTGGTCATCACGGTTACGCATCACAGAATGTCATGGCCGTTTGTGACTTCGATATGAGGTTCACATTTGTTGTTACGGGTTGGCCAGGTTCAGTGCATGATACTAGAGTCTTAGAAGATACTTTGATAACGTATGCGGATAGGTTCCCGCATCCACCGGAAGGTATAACTATCTTTTACTTTTCTATCATCTGTTATTAATGTGTGTCATATGTATTGAAGTCCACATTTATGTTTGTGTAGGTAAATACTATCTTATAGATTCTGGTTATCCAAATAGGAAGGGATACCTTGCACCTTATAAGGGTCAGAAGTACCACATTTCAGAATGGAAAAATGTGAGGCAACCTGTTGGCAGCAAAGAAGTTTTCAACTTTGCACACTCATCCCTATGTAATGTTATAGAGCGATCGTTTGGGGTGCTTAAAATGAAGTGGAGAATTCTTCTAAATCTACCTTCATTTTTGCTTAGGAAACAATCGAAGATAATTATTGCTTGCATGGCATTGCATAACTTTATTCGAGATAGTGCTATACACGATCGAGACTTTGACCAACATGTACCTACTAGCCTTGGTCATGATGTACCCGTAGGTGAGAGTAGTAGTAGCACGTCTGATGAGTTAGACATGAGTGCATTTCGAGATGCAATTGCTAATGCATTAGTGTCGTAGGTTAATAAGTGAATGTATCGATAGTTATGTTGTAATGAACTCTACTGCTTGAACTTGTTGGTTCGGTGTTTTTATCTATTTCCTTTTTTGAATCAGAATCTACAATCTCAGAATCTGCGTATCCAAACACCCAGATTCTAACCACCAGCTTCTCTCCACAGCAGGCGAACCAAACACCCAGATTCTAACCACCAGCTTCTCTCCACAGCTAGCTTTTCCCCATAGCCAGCTTTTCAGAAAAGCTCTTCAGAAAAAAGCCGAACTAAACAGGCCCTGAGGCTAGCCGTCAAGCTGTTGCTGCTGCGCTCCAATAAATGTAGGTTGTGTTTGAATCAGCTTCTTTGGAGATTGTGGCCGTCAGAAGCCAGAAGCTGAACCAAACGGTCAACTTCTTATCCAGCTTCTCCTTCAAGCGCTTCCCCAGGAAGTGGGTGGCCAACGGTTCGTGAGAAGCACCCACGCAGTCGCTGCCTCGGGAAGCTGGGCAACTTCTGGCGTTCTCCGCACCAGGAAATGAGACCCGTGATGCTCTGTTGTTGTTTTGAATGCAGTACTCCGCTCAGTTTCAGAAAATGTTCATGTTACAAATAAAGTACTATTTTATGCTATGACAAATGTAGTTTTATTCGTTGTTAAGTAAGTACAATTGTGATCGAGACAGTTTTATGGTGTTGTTAAATAAATTGTATTCCTTAGTTTTACCGTTCTATCTATATTGTGCATGGAACGTGTTCGTTTCTAACGAAGGTTTAACTCACGTAAATTCAACACATGTTTCTGATAAAGGTTTAACTCATGTTTGGAACAGTATATCCATGTGCTGCTGCCATTGCAGTTGTTAAGTGTACCTTAAATCCTCATGTTCAGATGTTAACAATACGATAATTTGGACATTTAAGCATATAGACTTCAGACACTGATATTTAATAATCCGGTCAGTCCCATAATGCACTAGTTGGTTGTCTGTATTTATCTATTTTCTTTTTTGAATCAGAATCTACAATCTCATAATCTGCGTATCCAAACACCCAAATTCTATCCACCAGCTTCCCTCCACAGCAGCCAAACCAAACACCCAGATTCTAACCACCAGCTTCTCCCCACAGCCAGCTTTTCCCCACAGCCAGCTTTTCAGAAAAGCTCTTCAGAAAAAAGCCGAACCAAACAGGCCAGCAGACCAGAATCTACTGCCCCTATCCTTAATACCTCTCATCTTGGTGGTCCTCGACCTCACCACATCAAGTTCTCAAAATGGTGGCGTCAGATGTTGCTTGTCCTTGGCACACTGGTCAACCATGTCCTCAGCGACGCCCACTTTCAGGAGGTTACGCACTAGGAGCGCATGGACCTTCACATCCTCTCCTGAGTCCTGACTGACTATACGACAACATCACCATTAGCTCTACAAGATTGTCATTGTCACCTCTTTGTTGACTCGTATAGTACATCATGGATCTCCCTCCAGCAACAGTCCATCGGGAACTGTGAGACATGGGTGCTCCTTATCAACACAGAATTCCAGGCCCTCTCCAAGGGACCCTCTGCTTCATCACTGACTACCATAGGTGGATGAAGCTTCTAGCAGACTCCCTTGTCGACCTCGATGAGGGCTTCTTCATCCTCATGCTCATCATAAATCTCATCTATGGCCTTAACAAAAGATATGAGCACATGCACCCTGTTGGGCACCAAAATGACCGGGCGAATGGTCCGGCCCCGAGGTCAGACGGTTCACACTGACGGCGCAGATGGTCAGCGCGTGCGCAGAACCAGTTAGGGTTCTGAGTTTTTCGTGGGTTTTGTTAGCTAGATTCGCGGAATTAACTTGGAAGATCGTTTGTAATGGGTCCAGACCTCTCCCCTCTATATAAATAAGGGCTACGACCGATTTGTACATTAACAATTGAACCTACAATCAATACAATTCACATTTTATCTTGTACATTTAGGAGTAGCTCTAGTTTAATCTCTCAATCCCCAAATTCTCCATTTCTCTTCTGCTCTACATCGATTAGAAGTGTCTAGGTTGGCCTGCCGACCCTAGACGAAGCTTAGGATCTCTCCTCCCCAATGGGGTCCCTCCTAGGAGCGAGATTCAGGCGCCGCCGGTGAACTCCATCACCCCTGCGCACGCGTGGATCGTCTGACCCGTTAGGTAGGGAACCTGAGCCCTGCGCCAGGTCGCGGACCATCCGGCCCCTGGCCGTGACCGTTCGCGTCTGTGCAGAGAGCATCGCCGCCAGTTCTCAACGCAGTGATTGGCTCCCGGATTGGCGCCAACACACGCCTTCATCCAATGACAGCACCCCTACCCACTTTTGTCGAGGTCTGCTCGAAGAGTTGTCCATCGGGTCGCCCTCCTCCATGTTGAGCACAACCCTTATTGCTATCCCCACGCCTATTGCCTCGAGATATTCAGAAAGTAGTGAAAGCGGCAGCACCGGCTCCATAGGGGTGGTGATGGCAACATAGAGGGTGGTGGCGGCAATGAACATCATCGCCACGACAAGGGTGGCATCTAGAGCACCTCCTCAAATAATTGGCCCACCAATATAGCCCCTTGACTAAGACCATCCAGATTGGCTTGGTTCGGCCTAGGAGCATGATGTGCTCCTCCATCGTCCCCCTGGAGGATTGACTCATCCTCCTCAGCAGGTTTTCATGACTGCCCCACAACAGGAGTTTGTGGCTGGCCTAATGAAAGGAAAATGGTCTTAACCTTTTTCTCTAATTGATTTTGGTGCTTGATGACCATCACAACCTTATGGATGAACTAGTTTGCCTAGTCTTTGATTCATAGGTTCATAAGTGAAACAATTTAGGTTCTAAGTCAGAAGCAGCTCAAAACCAACCAATTAGGGATAAAACTTGGAAAAGATGAACTATGTCTGGTTCTACACTTCGGATAAGTATGCAATACCCCTAGGAACCTAACTAACACATCTAAGGAGGTTGGATAGCTTAGATTCAACAATTTGCACTTTTGGAGCTAGTTTGAATAAAAACAGGAATATGAGTTGGAGAGATGTAAAAGTCCAAGATTCATGACTTATACTAGTAGGAAAGTCCTAGATATGTTTTTCTAAGTTATAGGAACATCCTCAAGGCCAGTCAAAAAAGATTTGAAGAAGATTTGATAAAAAAGGAAAGAATTGGCCTGCTAGCTGGGGCACCGGACCATTCATGAAGAGAGGCCAAGACTTGGCCTTCTCTCAGCTAACGCACCCGACCGGTCCTGTGGTTATCTAAACTGTCTACGTAGATAGGGTGTAAAAATGACTTCGAAGACTAGCGCAGTGGGGGCACACTGGTGGCTCACCGGACCGTTCACTGTTCCAACAGTCGACTGGGTCCCAACGGATATAATTACATGGTAGGGTCCAGAGGTCATTGGGTTGTCACTGTTCACGGTTCGGTGCTCCTGACAGGTCAGAGCAGCTCCTTGCTACAACAGCCGACGGACAGTCTGGTGGTGCACCAAACCGACACTGTAGGAGGTTCGGAGCACCTGCAGATAGAGCAGTTTTAAGCCATTACTCCAACGACACTTTTAGTTGTTGGAGGCTATAAATACCCCACCTAGCACATTGAAGACACAAGAACTACTCCAGTCTACTACACATTAAGTGCAACACCTCCAAAACTTCCAAAGCCAAACCCTTCACTTCTATTTTCATTATACTCGTTCTAACGCTAACCAGGGGTGAAGTTTGTGCTTAAAGTTTGTAAATTTTAGGTTTTGCCTATTCACTCCCTCCTCTAGGCGACTTTGACCTAGCAAATGTCAAGTCCTCTACGAGATCATCACCACCACCTCTACATGCCTTGTCCTTACCTATGCCACCTTCACTTGCCCCCTTGCAACCACTAGCCGCTGAAAGGATCACGATGCCCAAGAGGGGGTGAATTGGGATTCTCTCAAATTCTTACGAAAGATTAAACCCTAAACAAGAGCCCAACTTCACTCGATCTACTAAC
Source organism: Zea luxurians (assembly GCA_029449295.1). NCBI lineage: Eukaryota > Viridiplantae > Streptophyta > Magnoliopsida > Poales > Poaceae > Zea > Zea luxurians. Next base: position 16,799,490 of record JAOPSE010000035.1, read on the forward strand.
TAGAATGAAAAAGCTATGAAATGGAGAACAACCCTAAGTCATTATGGCAAATACGCAAAGTAAATTGCTCAAAGTAAATGCGAAAGGTAAAATAGGGACAAGAAAATTTCTCCAGTTTTTCTCGAGGTATCGAAGAGTCGGCACTCTACACTAGTCCTCGTTGGAGCACCCACGCAAGGGTATCACTCCCCCTTGGTCCTTGCAAGAACCAAGTGCTCACTATGAGATGATCATTTGCCTCTCCGACGCCCTAAACACTAAACCCTAAACCCTCACGACTGCATACAATCACCGAGTTGGGTCACCAACAAATCCTCTAGGGTGATCACCGAGCTCCAATAGCCACTGAGTCATCTAGGTGATGCCGATCACCAAGAGTAATGAGCCATATACTTTCGGGTCAAAAGGAGCAAAAGAGAATCGGAATGAAAAGGAGTAATTTGGACTAATCTGCGTAATGTGATGCCGAATGTCTATGTGCTTAGTGCGTATGTGTTCAACGGATTATCCGCCAACTGTGGACATGCAGCGACGCATCGGCTGTGGCATGGACATGTGGAGCAGGCGCCATCAGAGCATGGGTGTCGACGGTGGCGCGCCCGTGCATGTATAGGATATGGCCAAGTCGGTACGTGACGCGAGCATAGTCACCTTCCTCTTACCATCAAATATGATTATGTTTCGTCGCAATGCACATGTGTTGTACTAGTATATATAGGTCGGTGCTATTCGTTACCCTAGGTGATGATCACTCACCCTGAAATAACTTAAAAGAACGACTTACAAAGATCACAAATAACTTAAATTTATTAAGTTATTACAGGGTGGGTGATCACCATCTAGGGTGACAAACAACATTTCTATATATCTTTTGTATGAGTTGCAGTGGTTAGAAGATGAGCGTGTCGTTCCTTTTTTATCATGGTTTGAACCCCAGGCATCGTCCATTTTTTGTTATTTCGCTAGGCATGTGCGGGGAGGTGGACGTCGCGCGACGGAAGTCCCACTTTAAAGGGTGTATATATATACTAGGTGAGTGCCCGTGCATTGCAACGGAAACACATAATACCACGGTATTGTTATGAGAAAAGGTTTCTTAATATATTTATGATCATATCCATACATAAATTTTGTTATTTTAATTTAGTTGTTTCACCCCTACATTGCAACCATCAATGTGTTACTACGATTTTTAAATGAATTACCTTGTAATTGATTCAAAAGATCCATAGCAAAAGTACGTAAGCTTACCAAAGTTTAGGAGACCAAAGTTTAAGAGAATTTAACCGACAACCAGCCTTCATCATGTGCTTTAAAAGTTAAGAAATTAATACATAAGAAAAACATTATGTGCATTACAAGTTAAGGAATTAATACATACGGAAAACATCATGTGCATTACAAGTGTCCCAGATTAATGATTCTAAATAGAAATTATTAACAGGAGGGGAAAGATGGGCATGGACAGGGGAGAAACCGCACAGCCTTCAGCGTACTCTGCAGTATAGTGATTTTTGTGTATGATCTGCAAATTGAGCAGGGCACCAAGTTTGGGCAGATGTAAGTGATTTTTCTTCTCCCTTTGTTGTGAATTCTACAACTTTTTACAGAAACAAATGGTAGGCATTCTCATCTGGTTTGTGCGTATTTGTGGTTTGTGCCCTGCCATAAGCAACATCATCACAGCAATCAATCTCAGCTAAACGAGCAGCACTACTCGAACTGCCATTTGTCCTCCTACTTTCCCATGGCACGGATGCACTCAACGCCTCACATTTTGCATTCATACTCCGGCCACTCTTCATATGAGAACTGGCAGGCAAAGAGACATGTTGGCTCTGATCTCCATGCCCCACCCATACATGTAGTTGACAACTTTTGGTGGTTAGTTTGCCATCTTCTCCAATGTCCCATTGATACTCTCCGTCTTCACCAGCTTCTTGGACTTAAATGAAACTGGGCAACACCATAGCATTCTCACGATGTTAGTACCACAGGGATGTGCATATCAAATAATGCTTACATAACAATCTTTCTGTTTCCTATGGCTGAAGCAGCAGCAAACTCTCATGGTGACGGTAAATCACGAAAGCCAGTCATCTCCGACCATTGCCATAAGTCTGAATGTACAGAAGTATCATGAATGTAGCAGCAAACCCTAAAACAAGTGCAAACAGAACCAGGGAAGGGGGCTTTGAAAATTTGATGATGAAACATAGACGCTTACCAGTGTCTAGCATCCATAAATCACCTAAACTATGAGATAAACACCATATTGTTAGTAACATATAGGAAACTGTTTATGTAAGCTACCAAGTTCTGCTGGATAAGCTAGTGGACTGCATACCGCTTGCCCCTAGATCGGCCACCAAAGATGAACATGTTGCAGTCAATGACAATAGCTATGTGAAAAGCCCTTGGGCTTGGGCTGGCCTGCCCATCCAACCCATTACCAGTGCACTCAGGTGTGTACCATAGCTTATTCTCTGCAACATAAGTTGCATCCAGAAGTTTGTAAGGCCAAGCTCTTTCTTCCTTCCAATGCATATGCTCCATCGGCCCATCCATAACAATCTCAAGCATGTAAATGCAATCTACATCTGGGTGTGCATACCTGAATAAAGATAGAGCGTTCTTTAAAAGTAATAGTACAAAAAGTACCACAGGGATGTGCATATCAAATAATGCTATACACATACTTCCTATACTCAAGTAGAAACATTATAGTTTTGTCCGAAGGAACAAAAAAGGATTGAAGTACTGAACCCACCTTGTTTCTGGGACTGGTCAAAATAAAGAAGAAAGGCTCTCCAGTCATGTGCCTTCTCCCTTTGCCCAGGTTTATTGCTGCCATCAAGTTCATGTTTCCTTGCAACAGCAAGGTGGAAAGGGCCATAAACAAAGCCACTTTGTTCACCCTACCCAAGCAGGCTCCGCACAACTAATTTTCAATTCATCAAGACATCACTGTTCTTCTCAGTTTCGCACACTTATTCCATTCACACAAAAGCATCACCTGAGTTCATACAGTTCAGTTCAGACACGTAGAATTCACCATCAGTTCTGTAGGCGTGAAGCAGCATATATGCAGTGTTTGGTACCAGCTAGCAGAAGCAGGTGTGAAGCAGGAGCATCTAGCTCAAGCAGCATATATGCAGTAGTACTTGTACATGAGGATTAGACATATATATAGATAATATATATTGCTACATTATTGATTGGAAATAAACTTACCCAGAAGCGCATGTCCATATAATGCTTTGTCAAATAAGAGGCTTGAACTATTGCTTCCTGTTTGTCTGAGAAGACATTATTCACATACCACAGCACAAGAGATGTTTTCCAACTCGTCCTACAACAAGGGGAAAATGGCATAACAAAAAGAGTAAAGGGCACATGATTGTTTTGAAAAAAAATACTTAAACATGTTGCACTATACAAAACACCAAAGTATATAGTTAAGCAAGTGACCTCATGCCATTTGTCCTATATCGTAAGTTTACATTACATTCATCACCAAGAAAACATTAACGAAGATCGTTATTCTAGGCTATACACATGGCTGACTGTGAAACGGAAGTAATTTATTCATTAGTCAGAAATTCTGTACATGTGACCACAGGCTTTTATGTCAAGGTCAAGATTGTCTGTTTTAGTGTATGATGATGGACATAACTCCAAAGAAATTAGAATCGACAACGACTTAATCTTTTTTTTGCAAAACTTTGGACCAGTCATACTCATACCAGTTCCTGCTTTCCTTTTTTTGACCTTGATTAATCAAGATCTGAATAACTATTTGTTGACCAAGAACCACAGCAAAAGTGTCATGTTTTGCACCTGGTATGATGAGATTAGACTCTTTGTCTGACCCTAGAAATTTATCCTTCCAATTTCAGATCGTCTTTCTTAGGAAATATAAATAAGCCGGTTGCATGATCATAATCATCTATAAACAAATTCATTATGTGCACAACTGATGTAATCAAATATAAACTAACATGTTTCAATAAACCAGCTCCAAACGCTCTTGTCACCTTAAGCAAGCCCTTCACACGATCCTTGGAGATTGCAGACGGGTCTCCGGGATGCTCGTTTTGTATTCTGCAAACTTCCTATAGCAATGCAACATAACTTATGAGAAATTGTGAGATCATATCATAAAAAAGAGCAGTCACTGAATGACTCAGTTAATCTTGAATCAATTCAGTTACCTCTCGCACTGACGTGCTATGTTCTGAGGTGAGCTGCAGAGCTGACAAAAGCGGAGTGCCATCCCCGACCAATCCATCGAATGAACCCCCACTGATCTCCTCGAGATCAACACTGTCCATTGTTCCCAGCATAGCCCGGCTGTCACCTACATTCATGAGGTACATGTCCTCTCCTTTCATAAGCATGGCACTTCCACCGCCGTTGGTCATCATCGGCGCCGCGCAGCGGTCTTGATCGGCGGGCATGGCGGTCGTTGGCGGGATGGTCCTGGTGATATGAGGTCGTGGTGCTCATCAGCTGGTCGGGATCTGTGTCACGCTGCTCCTCCTGCTCGCACTGATCCCAGAGCAGGCCATGGAGCTCACGGTGCACGGCGGCGTAGAGATGGGAGACGAGAAAGTCCATGGCGTCAGGACCGTTGAAGCCGTTGTAGATGCCGACGAACACCCAGCCCCGCTCCTCGGACACCACGATGTGGACGTGGTCCTCGCCGGCCTTCCCCTGTGCCCACTGCAGACCGGCGACGGCTGAGCTGAGATCCATCGAATCCTAAAACTTATCCGCCCGTGCGAGAAGCGCGCGGGTAAAATTCCACAGGCGGCGGCCGCCGTGCGAGAGACTCTGGCGGAGTGGGGCACGGCGCCTCCTCCCATGCGGGCGGATGTGGTGGCGCCAGGGAGAGGGCCGGACATGAGCGCAGCGTCGAGGGGGGCTCGAGAGGAACCCCTCTCTATGGGCCCGGAGAGGAACCCGCCCCCGGCGTCGGTGGGCGCGCAGATGGGGCCCGACGGGAACCTCGGGACCGGCTGCAGCTGCACGGCGGCGAACGACTCGGAGCTCTCGAACCCGGAGGAGGAGGAGGAGGTGGCGGAGGAGGATTCGTCCGGCAGCAGGAGGAAGACGGCGGGGATTGGGGCGTGACGCGGGCGGTTGTTGGGGGGCATGGCTGCGCGAGATGGAGGCGGGTGTGGGGGCGGCTGCGCGCATGGCCGGGGGCTGCTGCGCGCAGGGCGGTGGGGGTTGGGGCGGGTCGCGGGGGCGGCTACGCGCATGGCCGGGTGCCCATAGCGGCGGGTGCGACTGCGGGAGCGGGAGCGAGAGGAGGCAATCGGACGGTTTCGGATGGAGGCGGGGTTGGCAATCGGACGGTCGAGATGGAGGCGGGGGGTATGGTTGTGCTAGTCTACACTATTGCCTTAAGGATGTATATATATATATAGTATTTAGAGCCCTGGGCTCTGTATAACTATTGGAAGCCCCGACCACCCACCGACCAGGTGCGCAGACCGCACCAGACCCTTTTTGGCTTATTATAACTAACTGCTTATGACAAATTATAATACGAGTTATGCTGATGTGTGTAACAATTTATGCAAATCTATGGGCCATCACGTAGATTTCGTCCCGCATATTACGTACATAAGGCCCACGATCCCACCCAGGCGCTCGCAGTTATCCAGTCCCATGCAGCCACTATAAAAACACCCCCACGCCGCCAGGGATTAGGTTTTAGCGGCGGCGGCGGTTCCCTCGGGCGTGCGAGCGCCGGTGATCCTGGGGGCCAGCAGCGGTGCCACCCCGAGGCAGGCGACCGACGGTGGCGCTCCACCGGGAACGAGCGACAGCGACACTCCCGAGGCGGGCGCGCAAGCGGCGACGGTGTTCTCGAAGCGGACAGATGGCGGCAGCGCACCCTAGGCCCGATGGTAACGACGTTTGTCTCGTCTGTCTCTGCGATGGCCACCGCCGCTGCCGCTCCAGCGTCTGTGGCGCCGTCCCCTGCGCCAAAGGCCAACAACAGCAGGAAGGCGGTGGTGCCTGGGATGACTGGGTACGAGCTGCTCAAGCGCGTCAAGGAGTCGGCGGCGCTCAGGGACATCCTCGTCGTCATCATGTCGTCGGAGAACGTGCCCACCCGCATCATCCTACTGCCTGGAGGAGTTCGACCCGCGCCTCGTCGTGATTTAGGCCCTATTCATCGTTACGAAATAAATTTATGATGTACGCTAAAATTTGTACCCATTTACGCTGTTTTGGTTCACGTTTTACGCTGAAATTTGACCGAGCCAGCACTACCGGAATTTGGCTCTTTGCCGAGTGTCGGTGGCTTTGCCGAGTGCTTTTTATTGGGCACTTGGCAAAGCCGACTTTGCCGAGTGCCGCACCCGGCAAAGTCCTACGCTCAGTAAAGATCTTATTTACCGAGTGCGGGGCACTCGGCACAGCCCAACACTCAGCAAAGACTGCTTTGCCGAGAGTCAAACACTCGGCAAAGACGGCTCTCGGCAAAGGGCCGTTAGCGGCCGTCTACAGCTGACGGTCGTCAGTCTTTGCCGAGCGCCATATATTGGGCACTCGGCAAAGGATGCTTTGCCGAGTGCCTTGTCTAGACACTCGGCAAAGTATATTTTTATTTTTTTTATTTTGTCTCCCAAACTTTTTGTGGTATATTCCTACACTATGTAGACCTATATTTATCATTTGTGGACAATTATAACAGAGTTTTCAATCGTTAGTAGATTTAGTTCGTTTATTTAAATTTCTTCGGAAAATTCAGATTTGAACTGGAGGTCACTCGAAACTTGGAAAACCGTGCATGTAAAAATGATATTCATGTTACTTAGCATAAGTTACGACCGATTCCAGGAGCGGACCGAAAACTTCGAGCAACATGTTCACTAAACATGGACGTGAACTTGCCATCCACATGTTTAAAAATTTTATAAAACACAAACAAAGTCAGAAAATCATGAAACTTGTCCACGTGTCATGATATCATATGTACAGGCTGTGATAAAAAATTGAAAAAAATTCGAGAAAACTATGACGCGCTATGTGTACAAACCTAAGAGATCCACATTGAAACTCTATGATTTCATGTGTAGTTTTCTTAGGTTTCTACACATAGTGTCTCACAACTTTGTCCAAACATTCTCAATTTTTTATCACAACCTGTACATATGATATCATGACACGTGGACAAGTTTCATGATTTTCTGACTTTGTTTGTGTTTTATACAATTTTTAAACATGTGGATGGCAAGTTCACAGCCATGTTTAGTGAGCATGTTGCTCGAAGTTTCCGGTCCGCTCCTGGAATTGGTCGTAACTTGTGCTAAATAGGACGGGTATCATTTTTGCATGCACGGTTTCCCAAGTTTCGAGTGACCTGCGGTTCAAATATGAATTTTCCGAAGAAATTCAAATAAACGAACTAAATCTAATAGTTATAAAAAACACTTTTATAATTGTACCGAAATGGTACTTGTAGGTCTACATAGTGTAGGAACACACCAAAAAAAGTTTAGTTGCCAAAAATAAAAAAATAAAATATACTTTGCCGAGTGTTGTCCAGTTAGCACTCGGCAAAGGCGGCTTTGCCGAGTGCCTGTCCGTTGGCACTCGGCAAAGTCTGTAGAACACATCTTTGCCGAGTGCTCTACAGCTAGCACTCGGCAAAGGCGTCTTTGCCGAGTGCCCGAGATCCGGCACTCGACAAAGTTAACTTTTAAATTTAAAAAAATCTTTGCCGAGTGCCGGATCGCGGGCACTCGGCAAAGAACGTTTTAATAGCTGTTACGGCGCCCTCACTCACTATCTCTCTCTCACTCTCACTCTCACTCACTCACCCGCTCGCTCGCCGCCGTCGCGACGCCACCCGCTCGCGCCGCCACCCGCCATCGCGCCGCCACCCCGCTCGCACCCGCGGCGAGCACCGCTGCGCCCACCGCCGTCGCGCCACCGCGCCTAGCACCGCCGCGCCCCGCCACCGTCGTCGCGCCGCCGGCCTCCCGCGCCCGTGGCGACCACCGCCGCGCCCACCGCCGTCGCGCCACCGCCATCGCCGACCCAACACCGTCCCGTCTTCTACCCCTGTCCCTCTCCGACGAATTTAGTGAGTATAATAAGTTTAATTAGTTTAGTATGTATTTATTGAGTTTATAGTATATGTGTTTAGTGGATTTAGTGATTTTCGTGAGTTTAATTAGTTTAGTATGTGTGTTTAGTGAGTTTATACTATATGTTTTTAGTGAATATAGTGACTTTAGTGAGTTTAATTAGTTTAGTATGTGTGTTTAGAGAGTTTATACTATTTGTGTTAATTTGGAATAATGTAATGGTGGATATGGATGTCGTTGAAATATGTGTGATGGTGGATATGGATGCCACTTAGATGTGACTTGCATTCATCGTGTCGTTTGTATATGTGCGTGTCAGCCATCGTGCTGTTAGATCTATTTGCAGGTTTTGGAAACCTCCCCGTACAGGGGAAGTGCTGCCGATTTTTTTGACATGCTTGTTTATTTTTTACAGAGAAGATACTTGTCTTCCTAGCCAATGCGGGTCTGCCTGCACCGCGTCGCGTCGCCACTGCACCAACCCGCCACAGCCCTGCTAGCCTGATTCCACCGTCACCCTAGGTATAACCTCAATTTCCGCATCATGGTCGTAGATCACGTAACCCAGTTAGGTGTCTCCCGTTCGAAAGAGATACGGTGTAGATATGCAGATCTTTGCATATCTACAAATGTATCAGTTTCGAATTGTCCACGTTTTTTGGACAGCCCGCGGTTGCGTAGATGGAGTTAGTTTCATGCTCTACTCTGGTCCGAGATAGAGTTTCAGCGTCACCTCCCTGTTGTTCTCCGGACAATACACTCGCCCTGCCAGGACGTGTATCCGGAGAACAGCGGGGAGGTGCTGCCGAAATTCTATCTCGGATCGGAGTAGAGCATGGAAACTAACTCCATCTACGCAACCGCGGGTGGGATTAGGACCTATCATCACCTATTAGAAGGTAGGAACGTAGTGTACATGCATTACATGTCTATATTAAACTATACTCGGTTATATATGTTAGAGGATGGAGGACCGTGAGTGGATGTACACGGGTCGCGTTCGACGTAATGATGTCACCCCAGCATGGATTAGGAAGACCGATGCTTTCGTGGAACGGGCATATGGCAAAGCTGCTAAAGAAGCTAGTCTAGTCCCTTGTCCGTGCAGCAAATGTGACAACCGGAAAAGAAAACCAAAGAAGGCCATGGTAGAACATATTTGGAAGAATGGATTTACGTCAGACTATACTCGGTGGATCTTCCATGGTGAAGCGCATCGCACGAGAGAGGAGGTGGTGAGACAACGCGTCGAGGATTACGATGCTGATGCCGGGGTAGCGGACATGTTGAACGACTATCACGAGGCACAGTTCGCCGAAGGACGTATGGAGGACGAGCCAGAGGCGACCGCAAAGGCATTCTACAACATGTTTGACGCGGCACAGAAACCCCTTCACGGCAAGACAAAGGTTTCTCAACTAGATGTCATTGGGCGTATAATGGCGTTCAAGTCGCAGTATAGCATGAGTCGAGACGCCTTCGATGGTTTGTTGACAGTTATTGGCAGCCTGCTTCCGGAGGATCACGTTCTGCCAAAGAGCATGTACGAGGCACAGAAACTCCTTCATGCACTCAAGATGACGTATGAGCAGATACATGCTTGTCCGAAGGGCTGCGTCCTATTTAGGAAAGAACACACTAAGGCAAAGTATTGTCCAAAGTGTAAATCGTCTAGGTTCATGGAGGTAGACTCTGGTGATGGACATAAGAGGCAGCTCGACATCCCCGTGACAATCCTACGCCACCTTCCGTTCATACTGAGGATCCAGCGTCTATACATGACAGAGGAATCCGCGAAACAGATGACATGGCACAAAAAAGGCAAACGATACAATCCTGACAAGATGGTTCACGCATCCGATGGTGAAGCATGGACCCACTTTGATGCCATTCACCATGAGAAAGCCAAAGAGGCTCGTAATGTTCGTGTTACGCTGGCCACAGATGGGTTCAATCCCTATGGAATGACCGCTGCCCCATACACATGTTGGCCCGTGTTCGTTATCCCCATCAATCTCCCCCCGGCGTATGCTTTCAAAGATAGAACATATTCGTGTCGTTGATAATTCCTGGACACCCGGGGAATAAAATGGGTGTGTACATGGAGCCTTTGATTGATGAATTGGTCCGTGCTTGGGAGGAAGGGGTATGGACGTACGACCGAGCTACGAAGACAAACTTCAAAATGCATGTTTGGTACCAGTACTCCATGCATGACTTTCCGGCGTATGGGCTATTTTGTGCCTGGTGTGTTCACGGTAAGTTCCCATGCCCAGTTTGCAAGGAAGCTCTTAGGTTCATTTGGTTGAAGAAGGGTGGCAAATATTCGTCATTCGATAAACATCGACAATTTCTCCCTCCTGACCATGCATTCCGACTAGACATCAAGAACTTTACGAAAGGTGTCGTGGTGACAGACCGCCCACCTACAATGATGACTGGTGCCGAAGTTCGCCAACAGATAGATGGTCTCGTGGCCAGCCCAGAAGGTGGTTTTGTGGGATATGGTGAGCAACATATGTGGACACATAAGTCGGGCTTGACTCGGCTCCCCTATTATGATGACCTGCTCCTTCCACACAACATTGACGTGATGCACACTGAAAAGAATGTCGCCGAGGCACTTTGGGCAACAATTATGGAGATTCCTGATAAGTCAAAGGATAATGTAAAGGCAAGAGTGGATCTGGCAGAGTTATGTGATAGACCAAACCAAGAGATGAAACCGCCTAGTGGTGGAAAGACATGGAGAAGGCCTAAGGCTGATTTCGTCCTGAGCAGGGCCCAGAGGAAGGAAGTACTACATTGGATCAAGATATTAATGTTCACTGATGGGTATGCAGCTAACCTTAGTAGGGGGGTGAACTTATCTACTCTGTGAGTCTTAGGGATGAAGAGTCATGACTTCCACATATGGATTGAACGAATTCTTCCAGCGATGGTTCGAGGCTATGTCCCTGAGCATGTCTGGCTAGCGCTTGCAGAGTTGAGCTATTTCTTCCGCCAGCTTTGTGCAAAAGAGTTAGCTCGGACCATGATTGCAGACTTGGAAAGGATGGCACCCGTGTTACTGTGTAAGCTAGAGAAGTTCTTTCCACCCGGCTTCTTCAATCCGATGCAGCATTTGATTCTTCATCTCCCGTATGAGGCACGAATGGGGGGCCCGTGCAGGGACGTTGGTGCTATCCAATCGAGAGATGTCTAAAGACTATCCAAAAGAAATGTAGAAATAAATGCAAAATCAAGGCTTCTATTGCAGAGGCATACATACTGGAGGAGGTGTCAAACTTCACAACAACTTACTATGGTGACAAACTGTCGAGCGTGCATAATCCACCCCCTCGTTACAATGATGGCGGTAATGAATCAAACCTCAGCATTTTTCGAGGGCAACTCGGAAGCGCGAGTGGTTCGACCACCAAGACCCTGAGACATGAAGAGTGGCGCCATATCATGCTATATGTATTGACCAACCTTGAAGAGGTGACGCCATACATGGAGCAATTTCTTCATGAATTCTGGCGTCGATCAAGGGACCCAACTCCACAGGAATATGATACCCTTCTTGGAAAGGGTGCGGGAAATGGATTGCCCGATTTCATTTCCTGGTTTAAACGTAAGGTACGTGCTTAGTTTGTCATTTGAAGTTGCTCTTATGTGCGAATAATATAACAATCTAGCGTGTTTGAACTTGCAGGGCCAAAGAGAGCCGTCTATGAGTGCCGAGTTGAGACAAGTAGCCAATGGCTTTGCCTATAGGGTCAGGAAATTTTCTGGGTATGACGTCAATGGATACCGTTTTCACACAACAAGCTACGACCAAAGTCGGCCCAATTGAAAAACCACGTGTTCTGGAGTCTTTACGCCCGGGCTTGACGAGGTCGAGTATTATGGAAGAATTGAAGAAATATATGAACTCAATTTTTATGGTTCCAAACCTCTTACTCCAGTGATATTCAAATGTCATTGGTTTGACCCTAAAGTTACGAGACAGACACATTCTAATATTGGGCTAGTCAAAATTCGACAGGATTCCACCTTACCAGGAGACGATGTCTATATTGTGGCCCAACAGGCCACACAAGTGTATTATCTTCCATATGTGTGCCAAACGAAACAACATCTTAAGGGTTAGGATGTTGTGTATAAGGTATCACCGCACGGTAAATTACCTGTTCCAAACGATGAAAATTATAACTTAGACCCGGACACATATGACGGAGAGTTCTTCCAAGAAGATGGGCTAGAAGGGCGATTTGAGATAGACTTAACCGAAGCGATCGGAATGGAAGTAGATATTGAAATGGTTGTTGATGAGGAGGATGATGAGGTGCAAAATGAGAATGACTTAGAAATGCTTGAAGGCAATGCCAATGACGAAATTGCGCCTTCAGATGGTGTTGACTATGAAATGGTTGATAGTGATGATGACACTTATGATCCAGCTAACCCAGACACATATGAAGATTATTTTTAATCGATGTAATGCTATATTTCATTTATTTTGCATATGTTTCTAAATACATATTTTTTATCTGTGCTTAATTGCTTACTCTTAATTGCAGGTTGTTGGACAAAGATGGTGGGCGGTGGGACGAGGACGAGGAGGGGGAGGGGGAGGAGGAGCACCCGTAGGACAGAGGAGGAGGCGCAGCAGGACGACACCGTACAACAGCAGGTGGAGTAGCAAGCCGCTGTCGATGCGGCGTAGCAGGACGACGACGACGACGCCGCTCAGCAAGACGTCTCAGGTTCTGGCTCCTCAGGTTCGAGGAGTATCTACCTGCGAGGTCCCGCGAGTCTCCCTCAGCGACCCATACTTCGTGACAGACGTCCGCTGATACGACCCGATGGAGAGAGGTAGGTAACTTTAGATGTTGCTGCTTTTTCATATTATATGTTCAAATTAATAATAGAAACTAATACTTTATCTTAATCACTTGGACAGGTCTTGGATGGTTTTGGAGACTGCAGGGGGTCACGACCGCAACCCCAATGGCATCCTCGGCCTTCTATGCAGGGAACACTTCCCTGGACTTGTTGAGTACGCCGGAGTGACGAGCCCAGCATACACCTTCGACCACTACGTCGTCGCTCCCGATGCAGTAGATCGGGACGGCAGACAATTCAACAACAAGGCGGAGCGGGTGAAGCAAGAGCTGTGGGTAAGTCTTCCTCGCACTATATTGTTTAATAAGTCGCATTTGTTGCATAATATTGAAATAATGTATGGATACATCGTCTTTGTATGTAGGATTTCTTCAGATGCGAGGCTGGATACGAGGCCAGGGCGGATGTGGTGGCTACCACGAGTTGTAAGAAGCTCGTCGTGGACATGCACTACGAGGCGCGCATCCAGGCCATCGTCACTTACCACGGCTCCGTCCTTGGGGAGAAGGTGAGCAAGAAGGACGCCCGAACCATGTCGTTGACTCCGGACCAGTACTTGCAGGTAAATACAAAACTTTATTATTGGTACTAAATATGCTTAATTTTATCTTCTGATATGCCGTGTACTTGTATTTTTTTAGATGATTCCTCATTGGTGCGCCGCGCATCCTGAGTGCTAGGAGCAGATGGTGCAGAGGTGGTGCTCGGCTGAGTGGGACAAGGCGCACAACACTAGCCGGGAACGGCGTTTGATGATGCAAGGTCCCTCCCACCATCAAGGCAGCCGCAGCCTGGGCAAATACACGGAAGCATGGGTACACTCTCTTTTTTATTTAGGTATATAACTTTTGATTAGACATGATTTCTAACCATCACGTTGGTTTTCTCGTAGTCGGCGGCACATGGTGGCGCGCCTTGCTCCACGTTCTCGGCATATGCTATGGCCCACAAGGGGAAGGCGACGTTCGACGTCACCTACAACCCGGATGACGGGCCCGAGGCGTACACCAACCCCGCCGTCCACAGCTGCCTCAGTGAGTACACCGCCATGGCCAAGGAGGTCCATGGGCCAGATTACGATCCAAGGACCGAGGACATCGATGGAGATGTCCTCATGAGGGGAGGAGGAGGCAAGAGGCATGGGCGGTACTGGATTGCCGATGGGGCAATCGACTCGTCCTCCACTCCCACTCTCTCTTAGGTGCGAGCAAGGAGCACGAGCGCGAGCCCAGCCATACGACCTCGGCAGGACAGCTCACAGCATCGTATTCAGCAACTCCAGGTTATTCCTTATCTATTCATCGTTCATTGATTATTATATATCTTCTCTTTGCATTATCGTAACATTAGGGCGAAATATTACAGACTCAGCTAGATGATGAGAGGAGGCAACGTGAGGAGCTGGAGAAGAGGATGGCGGAGATGTTCGCGTACATGCAGAGCCTTGGCGCCGCACAGGGTCATGCTCCACCACCTCCGTTGTTCCCTACAGCTGACCCTGCTGAGTTCACTACTCCTGTGAGTATCAAAATTTTAGTGCTGCATGATATATATTCATATGTTCTCACACATGCAATCTCTTCTCTGTGCAGGGTCAATCGGCGGCATCGAACAACCCTCACGCTTCGTCCAGCCCTTCGCCGAACCAGTCCAGATGCCCACCTCGTTGATGATCTGTTTTGTGATGATCCAGACTTATATTTGTGAGTGTTGGTGATGTTAGTTAGACTTGGTCTTGTGAGATACTTAGTGACACTTATGTGCTGTGAAACCTGATTTATGTGGTGATATTTGTGATATATATGGTGTTGATGATAAATGTGTTGATTCTGTGATGCGAATGATATATAATGTGATGTGAATGATATATATCTTTTGTTTGTTTGGATGGAACAACAAAAACAAATAAAAAAGGGACTTCCTGGTCACTTTGCCGAGTGTAACACTCGGCAAAGGGTATCTTTGCCAAGTGCTATGACCATGGCACTCGGCAAAGAAGGAAACCTGGGAACCGGTAAAGCCATCTTTGCCGAGTGCTGTTGTCAAGGCACTCGGCAATGGAACTGGCAAAGGGGCCCACTGGAGGACTCTTTGTCGAGTGCCAGTCCACTAGACACTCGACAAAGAAGCCTCCTTTGCCGAGTGCCTAAGAAAGCTCTCGGCACAAGGACTGGCGGTGGGGCCCACTGGAGCCGTCTTTGCCGACGGCCGTGGTAGCAGACACTCGGCAAAATTGGCCTCTTTGCCGAGTGCCGAAGAAGACACTCGGCAAAGGATTCGTCACCGTCACTTGGCGCCGTGACGGTGACTTTTCTTTGCCGAGTGTCAAATGGCACTCGGCAAATTCTTTGCCGAGTGCCCGACAAAAAGTACTCGGCAAAGAGGTTGTTGCCGATGTACAGTTCGCCGAGCGTTCTTTGCCGAGTGTTACACTCGGCAAAGCCTTTGCCGAGTGTAAAATAGCCTTTACCGAGTGTCTGAGAGACACTCGGCAAAGGAGCTGTGTCCGGTAGTGAAGAATCCGTGCACGATCGAACGTGCACAATTTTCACACCGTAATTTTCGGGCCCCATTCGCTGTTACGAAACAGGTCTATAATTTACGCTATTTCGGTTCACGTTTTATGATTAAATCCACCCGAGCCAGAACCCTAGCACGATCGGCTGCACGCGATTTTTACGCCGTAATTTTGGGCCCCGTTTGCTGTTACAAAACAGATATAGGATTTACGCTAAATTTTGTATTCATTTACATTGTTTTAGCTCACATTTTACGTTGGAATCCGCCCGAGCTAGAACCCGCGCACGATCGGTTGCACGCGATTTTCACGCCGTAATTTTGGGCTCCGTTTGCTGTTAGAAAACAGATATAGGATTTACACTAAATTTCGTACTCATTTACGCTGTTTTAGCTCACGGTTTACGCTGGAATCGGCCCGAGCTAGGACCCGCGCACGATGGGCTGCACGTGATTTTCACGCCGTAATTTTAGGCCCCATTTGCTGTTACAAAACAGATATAGGATTTACGCTAAATTTCGTACTCATTTACGCTGTTTTAGCTCACGGTTTACGCTGGAATCCGCTCGAGCCAGAACCAGAACCACATACTGCATGATTTATGCTGTCAAGTACATGTCATTATGCAGTCGTAAACGCTGTCCACAGTGTCATATTTGTTCCACGTGATTCGGGCGTAAAAAGATTCCTTTATGCATGGTTTACACATCTTTATCCATATATATATATATATATATACATTCGTATATTGTCTTACGCTTATCGTCCTAGATTCTTGGCTCTTGACTGCATGACTGATGCAAGCACGCGGGTGCTGGGTCGACCACGTTCTAGCTGGGTCTTCCATTACCTCTTCCTTATATATATATATATATATATATATATATATATATATATATATATATATATATATATATAAGTGCTAATCATCACCTCAACTAAAAGGTCCAACCTAATCAGCCCAACTAATGAACTGCACCTGGGAAATCACTAGGAACAAATATCCAGCTATTCACACGATCTCATCAAAGAAACAAAACCACAGCTGTCCTTGCCTACCTCTCTAAAGGAACAAAAATGTGGCTTTGGAGGGATCATCACCGGTGGGTGGTCGGACGTCACCGACGCGTCAAAAACAGCTACAACTGCGTCACCACTTCAGTTGATGGAGACTCCCCTTGCTGCATTGCGAGCACCTAGGTGCGATGAGATCAATAACGGTCAGGCAGGAGGGCTGGTGACAGTGTTCGTCGTCATTTGCATTTGTCATATCTAGAGTTCGAAGCCAGATCCAAGCAAATACTATTTTTCTAGAAAAAAATGGAGTAAAATACAGTAGCGGTCCTCGAACTTGGTAAGTTTTATCACTTGGGTCGCCAAACTTAGAAAACCAGCAAAACAAGTCATCTACCTTTGTCAGGTCGTACAGAAGGAATTTTGTCACCCTATGCAAAAGGGTCTAAAACTGGACCTGCTTAAATCGGATGACGACGTGATGTGCCGCGTTGGAGCATTACTAGTGAAAATTTGGGGATCCAAGTGGCACAACATGTTAAGTTTAGGAACCCAAAGTGATATAACATGCCAAGTTTAGGAACTCAAATCACTCCAACATGCAATGGCACGCCACACCGGTATCCGGTTTGAACAAAACCGGTTTTGAACGGTTTTGCACAAGCCGACAAAGTTAGAGGATCTGTTTTGTTGATTTTCTAAGGTCGGTGACCCAAGTGATAAAGTGTGACCCAAGTGATAAAGTGTGCCAAGTTTAAGGACTGCCACTGCATTTTACTCACAAATAAAAACTAATGGAAAAGTTGTAAGGGTACAAGTAGAGATGGTAATGGGTACCCGAATGCCCGATATAAAGGCGGGTATGGAATGATTTCTCTACCCGCGGGTATGTTAATGGGTAAAAACCTCTACCCTTTGGGTAGACGGGTACGGGTTGGAACTACTCATACCCGCCTACCCATAGGTAAAACATACCCGCATCAATGCCATTATAACCATCTAATAGAGCCCATCTTAGTTAAAATAAAACCATTCTCTAGCTATCATTTGTCTAGATACCAAGTTATGTAATCATATAATTTGTTATATGTGAAGTTGAAGTTATTTTTGTATGTTTATTTAATATTTTGAGTGATTGATATATTGGAATTTAAGATTTTTCTAGCGGGTACAGGTTACCCGACAGGTAAAAAACTCATGCGGGTACGAGTATAAGTAAGATTTTATACCCGCGAGCATATACGGGTAACCCGACGGGTAATTTTTTTTATGGGTACGAGTATAAAATGGTACTACCCGACGGGTATGTACCCGTTGCCATCCCTAGATACAAGATGCATTTTTACCCTACTTGGAGTAGGGATCTGATCATCGGAATGTTGTGTGCGTATGACAATTGTTTAAGGTGTTGTTTTCCCTCAAATTAGAAAATGACATTTGCTCTACTCGTAAGATTCTAGTTAGGCCTTGTTCGGTCGCATAGGGATCAAAGATGACTGATAGAGATTAAATCTCTTTCTATTCAATTTTGACTAGTAAGGAATTTAATCATCTCTAGTTCCATTCAATTCACTCTTAACTAGATGTGGTAACGTGCTCTAAATTTTACAGTATAAAATTTAAGAATCAGACTCTATTTTTATTTATTTTTTTAACTAAATCTGATTAAGTGATCAAATTAATCATAAAAAAACATTTTGATCGTGATCTATTACCACCTACTCTTGACCGAACAAGTTCCTAGGGTGCGAGCGAGTTGAATTCTCGGAATGCACCTCTTTTTTCCAATTTCTTTTACAATTTTCTCGATTACTTGATAGATTAATCTTTACTACTAGGTTAGTGCCCGTGAGTTGCAACAGAAATATATAATATCACGATGACGTAAATAACAGAAATATATAATATCACGATGACGTAAATAAAAAATAAAAAGGTATTTTCGAGGATTAGACCAGCAGGTGTAAGGTGGTTAAAGTATCAGAATTACAAGGCATATGTGTGTGCGTGTGACTGAATTCTATCACTGTGAGAATTGGACGAGATTGTGATCGTCGTATCCTTTTCTTGCGGCTCCTGCCCCGAAGCAGTCGGGAACAGCAACTACGACGCCGCAGGAGCCGTAGGGCTGGCGTCCATCGAGGCCACAGAGTCCTCCCGTAGGCGGAGCTGGAGCTTCAGCGCGCCGTTTTCGCAGGCTCCTTGACGGTCCCCTGAAGCCGCCTTGGCTGTCGGCTTTCGTGTGCACGAATCAAACATGGTGATGTTAGCAGGACATTTACACACTTAGTCAATAATAAAAAAATATACAATCTTTAGTTCTACAGAAAGAAAAGGGATTAAAAGATCCTTTAATCTTTATGCCGCACGTGTTACATAATTACACATCTATACAACTGAAAAGCATGTCAATAGATAATGCAAACTTAGCCCAATGACTGAATCATGAAAGGAGTATGCCTTATTTTTCCTGAAACAATATATCTTATTCTTTCCTTACATGAACTTTAGATACAATGTGCTGCTCTCAGCTTCTGTAAGGAGGCAACTTCTTCACAAGACAATTCAAAAGCTGGAGCTGGAGCCGAGCTACCTTCAATTTCTTAATCACAATTGCAAAAAAAGTGAGTGATTTGTAAGTAGACACTGCAGATCTCAGTTCATGGACCTTCTTCTTCCATCATCAACATGTACAGTTGCCAAAGAAATATTGTTTCCTTTGGTTAAATTCACAAGAGAGAATCCTGGCTCTTATGAGCGTTACTAACTCTGAATGCATTTCTTATATTGCCTAGCTCGAGGAATTATATGGCACCAAGTGATTACACTTTCTAGAGCTGTTGCCTTCAGTTAAGTCAGCCAAAAAAGTTAACATTAGATTCATTTGTTAGAAAAACAGACATTATAGTAAACAAAAAATGGCATCATATATTTTTTTCATTAGGTGCACCCACCTCCTCTCGGCTGTCAAGCCATGACATAGTCTACCCATTGTAACACTTATGACGGATAAAAGTATTTGTTTACAGATTCTAAATGCAAAGCAGAGGAAAAGGAACTAATACATCTAATAAAACAAAATAGGTTGTCACATTACAATTACAAGATTTAGTACAAACAATTCTTGTTGCAATCCAAGTCTAAACTGTGTTAGGCAAGGAACAATAAGATTGTTAATCCAAAAAAACAATATCTCTATAAGATCTCATATTCACCTACCGGTGATTTTACTGGCATGGATGATAATGATGATGTTTAGTTCTGCTAGCAGAATGTAATATCATTGTTTGCAATGGGGCCAACAGTAAAATAAATATGGTGCCATATTGGGCAGGTGACCTGGAAGGTGCGCGGGTCCTCCAGCTCAAAGTCGTCCTCGAAGAAGTGCCTGGGTACCTCGTAGAGGCAGCCAGCGAGGCCAGAGGAGACCACGAGGGCGCCGTTTAGTATCATTGTTTTCCTTTTATCTTTGTTTTGTGTACAACTTCTTATATGAATTTGTGTCCTCTGTTTAGTAAATGTACAGGAACAACTATATTGTATGAAGGTGAACATATAACAAATAAAATAATGCATTTTAAAACAACCAAAGAGACATATAACATAAAGGCTAAGGACAACATACTCACTTGTATGGGAGCAGTAACAAAGTAGTATCAACACTGCAGTGTTTCAGGCGTTTTCCTGTGATGTTGGGGTAACAAGAAAAATTCATGTTTAGACGTAAATAAAAAGGTATTTTCGAGGATTAGACCAGCAGGTGTAAGGTGGTTAAAGTATCAGAATTACAAGGCATATGTGCGTGCGTGTGACTGAATTCTATCACTGTGAGAAAGAAACTTCTCTTCATAGGTAGTTACGAAGAGTTTACTAAAAACTCTTGCTTCCAAAGAGCGACAAAAAAAGCAAGTAACACTGCTAGGAAGGATCCAAACAGCTAAAACATATGATGATGTCACTGACAATATTTAATTGAAATAATCATGCATCAATCAGGCTTTTCTGAAGCAGTAAGAGTGTTTTTTACATAGTCACTTGTACTTATTACTTTATCAGGAGTTCAACATCTTACAAGTTCGAACCATTCATAAGTTAGTTTATTCTTCAAATCATTCACGAGCTAGTTTTTTTAAATGATATTCTTTCTTATGAGCAGGTAAAATCTAATGCCTTTGCATCCAAGGTATCCATGGCCAGCCTTAACAAAATCATTTCAAATCTCTAGCAACACAGCACAACCTTGACTAACACTGACAAGAAGATTTTTTTGGCATAACTATTTGGGATTGGGAACTTTTAGTGGATAGCAGGAGACAAGCATCTTTAACGCAGGTAGAAACAATTAAGACAAACAAATATAAACAATGAAAGTTAGAAGTCTTTACCATTTTTACTTTGATAGGAACTGAGCAGTGAGTGCGCCAAAAGATCTCTTTTTTCCTCAATTCTCAGCCTTTCCCTAACAAAAGTAATAGCGAGTACATATGTTTATTTTGAATAAAGTGGTGCATCTATAACATATCAATTTATATTCTGTGTATAATGGGAATAGGGGACAACTTGATGACTAAGAATACAGTTCATGAACAAGGTAGCATGTACAGCTATTTTATGACACATTGCCAATTTGCCATCCTACTTCTATTGCTATGACACACTGCCAGCCTACATCTACACAATGAAGCAAGCGATAACAATTGCATGCAGTGCAGTGCATGATTATTATTAGTTATTAACCTGGAGATGCTTCTCGTGTAACCAAGCTACCATATCACTATTGGTAGAAGGCTAGAAGGTAGTACATTTTTCTCTTAGGGACACACAAAACTTGCATGCAAGAAGGAGAAACATACTTCATACCCTTTTAACGACCAAGTAAGGGAGTGCTCCATTCTCTAATGTCTGTTAGAGCAACAACAAAACTATGTAATTTGCCTACTGCCATCATCCTTCAATAGCATTGGGTGACCAAAAGGGTTTTAGACTGTTTTCTATTTGAAGGATTAGTTTATCTGATTCTTTGTGTACTCCACCCAGAAGGAAGTTCAAGTGGCTACAATAAGAAAACCTGGATCAGACAACTTGAACCAATCACCCAAGACGTTGTCCTACATCCCAATCGAGAATGTTGTCTTGTTTTGCTCTGATGCTGATGAGGGCCCATATGATCTCTACATTGTTCCCAAGGATTCTGTTGGCAGGTCACGTTACTTGCAAGAGGCAAAGAATGGAGCTAGTGGTTCTGCTGTATTTGTGGCATGCAACAGGTTTGCAGTCCTTGAGAGGTGTGCATCAGGGAAGACATGAAATGCACCATGCCCTTAGTTAATTCAATTCTATATTCCATGATTGTAACATTTTTTAAAATATAATCAAACCCTATTTGTCTGGGGTACCCTAATATCTCTATTACCTATTAAGAGCCTAAGGAACATTAAAGGATTGAATGCCCAAGAGGGGGTTGAATTGGGCTAATTTAAAACTCTAAATATCCTTAAGTCGTGCTCAGCATTGCGTGCATATGGTCGTGCAAAACAATTGTTTTACACTATAGACTGTATTGTTTAAAGAGTGCAGTTTCAAATAGGGAGTGGGATAGGAAGGCTGCTAGAGACAGCCTTAGTGCAATGGTCCACAGTTTCAAAACAGGGATTATAGGTTTATGTTCTATTAATAATTTGTTCCAGCTACTATCCCTCAATTTCTTCCCTCATGGTTCTTAAGGCATGTATTGCTCCAAAAAAGACACCCAATTGCTCAAATATAGTTGCAAATCGAAGCCAAAAACTCCCTTCAAAATACCAAAGGTAAGTTATCTGCATCTAATTCTCTTAACTAATGATGATGTCTCAAGTGCTTTATAGTAGGTTCATGTGCATCTTTTAGTTTTCTATAGGTAAATCTTAGACTTCTATTGTTCATGGCACCACACAATTGGCCCCAAAATTGACACTACTGGGAGTTTTTGAGTAATAATAATAAATTCCTTTTCTTCTACTACATAGGATGAATCCGTTCTTATTTTGGTTTCAGATAACAAAGAAAAACTTTGAAATTAGTTTCAGTGTAATATGCTAGATCATTGACATGAATTTTTAGTTCCAAAATACTTGACATTAGGATTAATATGCAGAAGAGAAGAGAGAGGCATGGATTCAAGGTCCAGCCATGGCACGCATGGCTATTTTTTTATTTTCAATGCCTTCCCCGCGCCCGCCATGCCACAAATCAGAAAACTATTCAAGGGTTTGAAAAGGTGACCATAACTGCTAATTATTTGTCTAAACTAAAGAAGAATTCAAAATTATTTAGAAATAATAATACAAGAAAATAAAAAGACTAGGTGTGCATATAAATTAAAGAAACAAGGTTTCTGTCTTCCTAGGCCCTAGATGATTTCAGTAGAAATAAATTACGCAAAGCACCTTAATGAAGGGAAGTCAACAATATCTGGCCTTTGCTTTAGTTTTAAGTCGACATATTTTTCGTGAATACTAATGCAATCCTCCCCTCTATCCATAATGATTCTTTTTTTTCAAAGAATCAAAGCTACTCCCATTCAGAAGCATACTCCTATAGTCCTACTTTGGAAATTGGGACAACATAGGTTCTAGATTTCTAACTGAACTACAATCTCAACATTTCTTCACTTCAGTTCACTTGATAAAAAATTTCAGTACATATCAGATGGCAGGCCTAATGTGTATGATCAAGGGTGTCTGGGTAACTTTTAAGTAGTTTGTGCCAAGATAGAACCTTCTAAACATAAGTTATAGGGGCGCATACAAGAGAAAGTGTGAGCTGCACCAGCTAACCGTGCTGGAGTGGCTGAAGAAGAATGAGTTGGTGGTCCTCGAGCAAAAGTGGGGGATGACCTTGATACTGATGGTGATCTGATGAAGATTTCACATAGGCACAACCATGAGGAAATCTATGTCGAAATTGGATGTGGGGATGCTAATAGGTGGAATGCTTAATTTCATACTCCAAAGTTAAAGACAATACATATGCACATATGTAGAGTAGAGTTAGAAACAAGGTAAACAGAGAACACGAGTTGGGTTCAAAAGGCATCATAATTCAGGTTATACCACAAGAAATCATTATAACAAGTGTCTTGGCCTCTGAACCTACACCAGAGTTGGATGCCTGTTCAATTACTCGACAGCTTCCAGCAGAGATGGCCATTTTCCAGCGGTTTAATGAATGTGTGTTTGTTTTGTTGATAAGTGGGCAAATGTTGTCTACTCAGGTGGTTTCAACATTATTCTTTTTGTAAATTGCTAATGCAGGATACTTATGATGCTACATGTAGGTTCTCTTGTGCATTTCGACCAGTGTTTGTGTTGAATTCTTATCCTCGGATCCTTCTGAAGTTTTTGTGTAACGTGTGTAGTGTCTTAGTTAAGAAATTCCAAGATGATGTATGAATTCAGATTGCATTATTGATAGTTCTAAACTTGTGGTCTTTGAGTTCCACACATGCACAAGTCGTTTCCTTTCAGCCCAGGTTGTCTACTTCAGCATTCGTTTGCTCTGCCCAGTGGCAGTTACTCCCCTTGCAAATTTTTGATATAATTGTGTTGAAAACAATTTTGTTAATACTGATTATGTGTTTGATTAGTCAAAAATAATTACCTGCAGCCCACCTTTTTAAAGTGCCTACTACAACTCTATACAAGAATCCATGACGACAAACCATGGCACCGAAAAAGTTTTCATCAGTACTTTTGTGGTTCAGATAAATTAGGTAATTTTGCATTTAGCCATCTTTTTCCTAAGCTAATAGTTTACTTTGGTTTGTTACACATTTCACTAAGAGAAGAAGCAGTGTGACTACACATCAAAGCCTTCAAAACATGTAAATCAAAGAAGAAATGTGGTTTAGCTATTAGCTTTTCACTTCCTGCAGGCTAAAAGTAGCATACCTTTTCTCCAATGGCATCTTGAATTAGAAATGTATCCCCTGCCATCTTCTCAACCACTTGCCGAGTGCTCATTTCCATGTCAAAGAATGAATTATCCTGTCTTAGAATTGCCTTGAGATACAAGGCTTTGATTCGTGTTGCTTGTCTTTCTCCAGTAATTGTCCAACATGATACCTCTAGCAAAATAGCAAGTTAATTAATTGACACAGGTTTGTTTCTAGCGATATCCATTACTGAAAAAGAAATTCGAGAAAACAAGTCTTATGTATAAGTAACCATTTCCTATAGTTTGCAAATTCTAAAACCAAATGATGATTTCTTCCTTGTAATGGTTATGACAAATTTTGGATAGGAAATAATCCACTTATTAAGTGTTGAAGCAAGCCCTGCTTGTTTAGTAAGAAAAAGAAAACAAAGCCACTTACCTTAATAAAACAAGGACTAACCTAGAGATTTATTCTTTCTAGATGACCAGTATAGTTCTGTTTCGTATTTAAGTGCACATCCTTTACTATCATCTGTAAAGAGCTCTTTGTAATTCCACAAGAATGCTATTTAAGAGACCAATAAGCAACTCTCTGTATGAAGAACTATCATAACAAATGTTTTGATTAATTAAAACCATCACTTAAAAAAGTGAAAAATCCTAGTTGTATTTATGGCTGTCTATTAAAGGCCCACTGCATGAAAAGCTTGGACCTCTAGAAAATAATTGCAATACTATAGGATAGGATAATGAATAGTTATAATGCATATCTTACAATGTTCAGATTAGTTCAACTTCCAATTCATATTTCAAAGAAAGCATTCGCACTGATGGTAAACGCTCACTGGAATCAATAGGGCCCTTGTCGAGGAACAGAACAATACTTGCAGTTGCACAATTGACGACGCCAGTGAATTCGTGTTGGACGGAGGAAAAATGGGAGGAGGCGAAGCGAGTTCGTACTGGCAGCATTGCGGAGTTCAGGCCCGAGTTGCTGGATGACGAGGGCGAAGCTGTGGAAGACCTTCTGGAGCATGGAGTAGGTGAAGGCCCAGTGTTCCTCGGGCGGGATCTGGTGCTTGATCTGCCCTCCTTGAGGCTGCTGCTCCGGTGGCGGTGTGGTGGCAGCAATCGATCCTTGATGGCCTCGGTGGAGGCACGATGTCTGTCGATGGTGTCGCTCATGAGGATGAGGACGTTCTTGGCACGGTTGGCGTCGAGCTGGACAAGCTCGACGGTGTCCTCCTTCTCCTCCCAGTAGGGTCCATCGTTGTCAAGCCCGCAGAGCGAGAAAACGAAGGTGAGGCTCTTGAGCAGCTTCTGCCTGGCCTGCTGCTGGTGGTGGTAAGTGCCACGGTCTCTAGCACCGTCTCTTGGATCGATCGCGCCCACGATGTCGCCATGGTCAAGGTCCCTCGCGGCGACGGCGGCCAGCAACTGGACCACCGCCAAGCTCGCCCGCACCACCGCCAAGATCTTGAAGGTGCCGCCATGGCGGAAGCGTAGGGGGAGGGGCATGGCCACCTTGATGCGGGGCACGGCAGCGTTGGGTCCGGCGTCCATGGGGGAGGAGTGGCGGGGAGAGGAGATGGGAGAATGGAGGCAGCACGATTCGATTTAGGGGCCAAGGGGAGCGATGGAAGGGGGAGTCCGCTGACCGGGGGAAGAGGTCGTGGGGACAGCGGTTGCTCCGACTGTAGATGTGGTCACACGGCCCGCAGAGCGGCGGGTGGGCGATGGAGGCCGCACGACTGGTGAGGCGGTGAAGGTTGTCCATCGAGGGGGAGGCCACCGGCAGGTGACGAGCGAAGGGGAAGCCGTCGGTGGGGGATGAGGCCGCTGTTGTGCCGCACGGTGAAGAGTGTGCGGTGGAGGCCGCCAGTGGAGGAAGGCCCTGTTTGTTTGGGCTTTTTTCAGTTTCTGGCCACCAAAAGCTGTTGCGGACTGCCAAACACCCCAGCTTTTCAGCCCGCTTCTATAAGAATCATTTTGGTAAAAACCGTCTAAAATCAACATGAATACAAAATCGGTTGAGTCGTCGCGATAGTAGGAATTCATCGTTTTCTAGATCCTGAAACATTTGAACCACTTCATCTTCCTCCGCACGTAATCCCCACAATACTCAGATTTTTCTCACAGCCAGATTCTCTCCACAGCCGGATTCTCAGAAAAGCTGGTCAGAAAAAAGCTGAACCAAACAGGCCCGAAGTCGGTAGGGTTTTTCATTTCCCGTAGCACATGGGCCTTATACAATTTGACAGATGGGCCTCATACGGTAACCAAATAACTCAGCCCATGTGGGCTACTGTCGTTGTGACCGCGACGTGAATAATGTACCATACCGACGAGCCAAACGTTGTGGTACCAGTTTATAAACCTTTCCAGTTCAGAAGAAGCAATAATGTTCATGTGCTCTTGCTAGTGTCAACTTGTGTTGTTTTTTTGCGCGAGCGGACATGGAGTTGGCATTGAAATGGCGTAGCATGCATCAGGGAATTGAAATGACATACGAGGAATTGAAATGGCGTAGCATGCATCAGGGAATGGTTTCCAGGAATGGGAATTGAAATGATATACCAGGAATGGGAATGGCAGAGCCAGGCAGCCTACTCCTTACCGTGAATCTGAGCCGTTCTTTGCCTTCGGTGAATCTAAGCCGTTCTTCCACACCCTGACCCCAACCCGCTCATTCCCCTCCCCCGCCGACCGCACTCCGCTCCCCATCCACCATCCCAGCGCGATGGATGGGAGGACCACGCCTGCCTCCCTTTTCTCCTTCTCCCTCGTCGCTTCTTTATCCTGGATCTCGTTGTGCAATCTGAGCCGTTCTTTGCCTTCGGTGAATCTAAGCCGTTCTTCCACACCCTGACCCCAACCCGCTCGTTCCCCTCCCCCGCCGACCGCACTCCGCTCCCCATCCACCATCCCAGCGCGATGGATGGGAGGACCACGCCTGCCTCCCTCCCCTCCTTCTCCCTCACGCCCGACTCCCTCGTCGCTTCTTTATCCTGGATCTCGTCATGGACGCTACCACGACCAACGGTTCGACGGAGCAGGCGCCGCACGCTGCGCCACGGGACGGAGCCCGTCCCCACCCGACACCGGCCACCTCCACCCCGAGCCCCTCCGAGAAGTGAGTGATTTCCATTTATTCGATTGGATGGCGCGCGGTCGGGCCTCCACACCTCTCTGTCCCCATCCCCTCCCGCGACGACAGCTTCCTCGAGGAGATGAGCGCGCCCGCCCCCGCGCGCACCACCACCACCACGCGTCCATGCCCCTCGTGCACCTTCTCGCCCGAGGTATGCACCCTGCACCCTACACCCTGTCAAACCCTAGCAGCTCGAGACCGATTAGGACATCAGTGATGAAACGGGTAGGGACGACTTTATTTGGCGCCTGCTCATGCTTTCGTTGCAGAAGGTGGTTTCCTTTGGTGTCCCCATGTGTTTTTGTCGTTGCAAGTCGAGCTCACCCTTTCATGCCTGATATTTTGCTCAGATTGCATTGGAGAACGGCTACACAAAGATCATGCTGCCAACATGTGCTTCTGGAATACCATGCCCTGTGCTATCTGCAACTGTGAAGGTATATAGTTGATCTGGTGATGTTTGAATTTTCTTGAGAATAACATGAGCGAACATTGAGTGCATAATGGATATACTAATTTCCTAGGGGCAAGGCTAAGCTTTACCAGCCGATGTCCTGTATGTCAATGCACGATGGGAAGTACTTGTGGTTCTTCAACTTCATGGTTGTCTGGCCTAGCCGCCATCCGCCCGTGCAAACGCGGTAGCCTACAACTTCTCTGTGCTGCCGCCTGCTGCAACGGCTCCACTACAGCGGCAGGAGGCGGTGACGTCGCCAAAGGTTGGTGGGTCTTCTTGGCATGGTTATTCAACCGCGCTCCCAGTACTTTTCGTGTGAATTTGAGAATCCAAGAGTACTTCACTTCGTTCAAATCGCGCTTGTGAATTGTACCAGGTACTTGATGGCTCTTGATAAGAAGCCTATTGCAACTAAAGGCCGCCACCTTTGCTGTCCTCACCCTAGCCGAGGACCTCATCTGCCAGGTGCTTCACTTATTCTCTCACTTAACTTCTGAATTTGCATAGCATTGATATTATTTTCTTGCATCAATCTTAGCACTTCAACTCACAATTGATATTATTTTCCCTGCTGTTTCCGATGATCGTTGTTTGTTAATAAATAAGCTATTAGTTTCAGTGGCGACAAAATGGTCCATTAGTGGAAACACCAAGCATCATGGAGAGTTGTTTCTTCAGGTTATTACCCACTGAGAAAATACCTCAGTTTGCCCCTTGTGGATATTCCCCCATTTGTTGATTGATTCTTGTTCCTTTTTCTCCCTTTCTGAAATCTACATTGGATCCAGGAGCTCCGAACGCGAGCCATAGATGGGGAGTTGATGCTTGGGCCAAGAGCATTTTTCCTGTGGGTTGAGTAAATCTAGATTTTTGCTTTGCATGATGAGACAATCCAGAGAATGTATACCAATTATGATGTGTGCCTTTTATATTTATCTACATTACCCAATATAGCATATTATTCTTTGCTATCTTAGTCTATTATTACTCATAATATGGCATATTATTCTTTTTGCTTCTTGAAATAATTTAACCATGGTTCTAGGAGATGCTAGGATTCCAATGCGAGACACTGTCATCTCTTGTAGTGTCGGCTATATGTGTTCTACTTCTTTGCTCGATAAAGCACCTACCTAATTTTCATATCTTTAGCAGTTGTCTTATGTCACTATCGACATCATATCCAAATTTGTATCCTTTTGTATGGTATGATAAGTCCAAAAGCTCTAAGATTTTTTTGCCTTGTGCAGGTTCTACAATTAATGAATGATTTGAATCGAAGTGTTCAAGATGTCGCTATCTCTTGTATTGAGGTTAGTTAATTCCATATTTGATATTGTCTGTGTATGCCTACTTCAGCCGACATTGTGTTTTTTCTAGACCCATGGTGACTGGTATGATCTCTATTTCTATTGGACTTGTTCAATTTCCCAATAGTTACATCCCACATTTACAAGCTGGAGAGATTGAAACATTTTTTATAACATCTTATCTTATCTATTAAAACTCCATGTCATTTGCTCCACCAGGGGCTTCCAGTGCGTTTTTTCCCTCGATCTAGTGTGATCTGAGTGTGAGAAGGTTGTTAAAATGTGCACCTACTCATATTTTTATTTTTACCAGATATGTGTCTAAATTTTCTTTCTTGTGTTTTAATACAGGCTTATAGTGTGCTTGAGGTTCTTCGACCTCTCTATAATTCCCCTAAGATACTGGAACAAAAGGTAACTGTTGCGATATATGTCAATCTTCAATTTCGTTGTCGCTTAGCAGTTGTTGGGCTTTGGTACCCAGTTTGTAATTTTGCTGATGCACCAACGACACATATTTATCATTGTTTATTTTTTAATCAATAACAAAGCACAGGTACAATATAATCTTATATAGCTTTTAAGGTATGTAAACATCCACTTTAGTGATGCTAACAAATGTATAAAATAATAATTATTGTTTTTTATAGCAATATATTTTATCATATTGCATCTTAGTTCATGCTACCTGGATGTAAATGTGGTGTGGTTTAGTCTAGTAAGATCTTCACTAATCACTACATAGTGCAGCACTGGGCTGTTAATATTTTTTGTACCATGTGTCATAAGCATGAGATGTTGCCTGTAGAGTACCAATGCTTTATTGCAGTCTTCCTCCTCATCCGCCCCAATGTCGGCAAGTCAGCCCTCTTCAACAGGTGAGAGGCACCTTAGGAAGGCATCGGTCATTGCCTCTCGCCTATAGTTTCTATGCCGCTATGAGGGGTGGTGGCATTTCCTCAAATACGTTGCATGTATCACTGTAATTGTTCTTCCCCTTCCATTACCATTAGCCCATGCATCTAATTACTTGTATATTTTACGTTACCGTTTTCCTGTTCTCAACATTTCAGATTCTAGATGATGGTACAACAAATTATTTTAGGAGTGCTTTGCCATAATTTAAAGCTTGGAAGGGAGCTTTCTATGATTTATTTTTCTGACTGTTTCATCACATGTTCTTTCCCTAGATGAAAGTATTGATTTATTTTTGGTTCTGCAGGATCATTGCGTCTCTGCGAGCTAATCAGGTTGGGATACTTTGTTATGTTTGGACAGTTCTATGATTGGGAACTGTGCAGAATGTGACAACATTTCTTATTTTAATGTGCATTGCAGTTCTGTGAGCGTCTCCCTAGCCCCAATGGCGAGTCAACTGTTGATTGCCATCAGATCTCAAAGATGCCAAATCTTGCATTCACCATAGCAAACAAGACTTTCACCTTAACACCAAAGCAGGTAACTCCCTACTTATAGTTTCTTCAGTGTTTGAATTAGTAGTGAAACATTGTCTAGGTAACCATGATCTCATTTTCAAAGTTACAGTTCATTTATTGGATATTCTTTGGTGCAAACATATACTTCTTCTATTTCTCTTGAATCCACTGATTGCCTTTGTGCTGCAGTACATAGTGAAGTTGGAGCAAGCAGGACAAACTATCTCCATCAGTGGGTTTATGGCATTTGACATACCGCCTCCTCGTGGTCCTCTCTGCTACGCTAAACATATCTGTACTACTCTTAAGTGTGCAACGAGGGCGTCCACCGAGGGCATCACTGTGCCCCCGCTCGCCCCCTCCACGTCCACGCCTGTCTGCGTCCGCCCCCTTCGTCTCCCCGCAACAGCCGCGTCCCTACCTCATGTCTACGACGACAACTAGGTGCGTCCTGCCCGGTCTGATCTGCTCAGTTTCGCCATCCCGCTTGTTTCGTGTTTGTTTCTTTGGTGGAGTTTTGATCGAGTGTTTGCTTTTTCTTGCATGGAAAAGCATCGCCACAAGAGTTTGTTCTGGTGCTCACATTGGTAAGTGTGGAACTTTCACGGTTTCACCACAGGTTAAACATGAAGACAGTGATCACCGTACCCCCGTGAGATCTAGGCAGAGATCTAGGGCGCCGGCCATGGCGACCTTTGGACTTGCCTACCCCATGTCTACGACAACAACCAGATGAGTCCTACCTGGTCTGATCTGCTCAGTTTCTCACATTGACATGAGGTCGGTAATACCGACTCTTCTTATTAGAGGGGAGGGGAGTGCACAGCTTGGGCTGTATCTTTAGAATGTTGCCTTCCCCTGATAACATGGCTGATATTGATCTTTGGGAAGAGATCACTATCAGCCATGTCACAAATCCAAAACTGTTAAACAACAACTGTATGTGTTGGACAATCCATCCATCAGGAAAACATACCAGGATCTATTGAACCAACAGTTTTCGCGATTGAGGTTTGGCCACCAGATTTGATGTCGCATATTACCATAGGTGATTATGAAGATTGCCTATTTTCTAATGAGAGCCTCAACTTACAGGTGTCATATTCCAAAGAAGCTTTATTTGCACAAAATGAACAGACAGTTGCATAGATGGTATTACCTTTACAAATGCAAGGACATAGGAATATATGAGTTAAAATCCTTTGTGTTGTTCACTTCGGATTAAAGCCAGTTGTTTGAGACAAAAACACTGTAGTAGAAGCCAGTACATATTAAAGTCAAGCGAATAGGTTGTAATCTTCTTTCTTTTCAGGAGCTTTTGATGGTGAGGACTGAGGAGGCAGCAGCCCACACCTATGATCTTGCAGTGCTCAAGTACAGGGAATCAGACTGCAAACTCAACTTCCCAATAAGTTCAGAGAGTTCAGCATGCACTTGTCCTTGTTTCAGTACTATGCTTTGCTGCTAATTCTATTCAATGTGTAGCTTATGATCTGTTTTATAAACAGATTTTAAGCGATTAACATGTTTATATCTTCACATTCTCATTGTTTTAATTTACAAATCATTAGACAGGCAACATATATGTCCATTTTTTCCCAATCCTATTAATTTGGGGCTATAGAAATGCTCGTACATCATCCCTCTTTGTTAGGAGTAGCTAGGTAGTAATTTAAGTACATGGCCCAGTTGAATAGTCGAACCTTGTAAATATGGCAGTGATATAGTGATACCTTGCCAGATTGTAGTACATGAGGTTTCTTGTGCAGCAGCTAGCCGCGAGTGACTGTGGGTGAAGCTCCTACGGACGCCGATCCGCCATCAAATCCTTTTCAAAGCATTACGCGTTACCATCTGCATGTGACTCCTTATTTAGCTCCGATTCTAACAAGAACCTTCCTATTGCAGTTGAAACGGAAACATAACGACAGAACAGAAAATGAAGCTGCCGAATCAAATGACTGGATGAGCCATGGATATGCTAATGCTGGCAGCAGCCCAGTTCCTACACCCCCTTCAGGGAAAGGTTTAAAAGCATCCACCAAGCCTAAGGCTACGAAGGGCCAGAAATCTGGTCCTCAGACCCCTTTGGGTTTTGGTGAGTGATGCCACACTTGTAATGTAAACCATAAATCATCCTATTTGGGACCAATACTCAATTCAATTGCAAATACTCTTCCTCAGGTTCTCCGAGCAATCCTTCTACTCCTGTTGGTGGCTGCCGCTATGATAGCTCCCTCGGTGAGAAGAATCAGCTATGGTTTTCCTGTTCTTTTGTTCACATCTCCATGGCATCTTGATGAGTTTTCCTTTTTTTAATTGCGGGGTATTGTTACCTTTTAGGGCTCTTGACAAAGTTCCTAAACTTGCTAAAAGGTGCACCTGGTGGCATTGTTGATCTGAATAATGCTGCAGAAACTCTAGAGGTTGATCACAGCTAAAATGTTGATCACAGATGTTCATCTACTACCACACAGCTAAGCGACCTGTAGCACAAGGCGGGTCATCCATGGCGCCACGCTATGCCCCTTCTCGCTCGCTCGTAGCTTATTTCAATTCGTATTGGTTGCTAGCTGTAGCTAGGTTAGCCCCACCGTACCATGCTGTTTTAGCTCAACGATATATATATATATATATATCCAGGTTGGTCTGCTGGTTGGCTCGGTTGATCACAGCTATTCAGATGATATTGATGTTGACTAGAGGTTGGTGCTTTCCTTTTGGTACCTTGATCCAGTCATGGTTTCTTTTGTTAAACATATGTATATATAGCTTTTTTCAGGTACAGAAAAGGTGTATATATGACATCACTAATGTTCTTGAAGGGATAGGACTAATAGAAAAGAAGCTTAAGAACAACATCTGTTGGAAGTAATTATTCTCAATGTCTATATATGTAATTGGTGGTTTATGGGCATTACTTAATTCATGTGGCCTTTTGTAGAGGAGTTGACGACTCTCGACCCGGAGAAGTTAGTGATGATATGTCCATTTTACAGGTACCACTGTTCACTTCTCTCTGACTAATATAGTTCTTCTGAATTCTCATGACACAATTTATCGAATTGGGAATGCAGATGCTTCATATGTGTATATATAAGTTATCGAGATATTATATGTCCCCGTTGCAACGCACGGGCACTGACCTATAATGTTGAAGTTCAAAATATTTGACTTAGGATCTAACTAATATGTTTGGCCTGAGAAATTTGCAATCAATTCTTATGTAGATGGGAAGGGTCGGGGAGAAGCTCGATATCGACTTTGTTATATCCACCGGGGACAACTTCTATAAGAACAGCCTCAAGGGCGTGCGCGACCAGGCATTTAAAGATTCGTTCATGGATATCTACACAGCTCAAAGCTTACAGAAGCCATGGTACTCAGGTATAATCACCCACGTTCTTCCAGCACGCATTTGCCCTTGGTTATTACCATTTGGCATGAACAGCCGGTGACGAAATCTGTGCAAACTAAGACTGCAGCTATCCTTTTTCAGTTCTAGGAAATCATGATTACAGGGGCAATGCGCTCGCACAACTTAGCTCAGTTTTGAGGAAGATCGGCGACCGATTCATTTGCATGAGATCGTTCATCGTTAACGCAGGTATAACAGAAAAACGTAATTCATTTGAACCTGTAGAGGATTACTGATGTCCTAATTAAAACTGCAACAAGGCAAGCAAGGCTAAAATGTGTGTGGCATTTTTGTTCCTAATCTTTGCCAGAACTTGTGGACTTCTTCTTTGTCGACACCACTCCGTTCCAACTAGAGTATTGGACTCACCCTGGCAAGCATCGTTATGACTGGAGAGGGGTGGCGCCTCGAGGCAAGTACATAGCCAATTTGCTGAAGGTGCGCACTCCGAACACAGTCATATTAGTGCGGGTGAAAGGAAGCTCGTTTTATAGAACTTTTTTTTGGTTCTGCATTGCAGGATATGGATGTGGCTATGAAGAGATCAACTGCAAGGTGGAAGATTATGGTTGGGCATCACACCATGAGGAGTGTGAGTGAGCACGGGGACACCGAGGAGCTTCTGGAATTACTACTTCCAGTCCTTAAGGTTACATTTCAGAAGCAATCTCAATCGGTTTCAACATTACGAAAGGTCCATAATAATAACATTGTTTCTGGGGGGGATCCACACCATTCAGGACAATGGCGTTGACTTCTACATCAATGGACACGATCACTGCCTGGAGCACATTAGCAGCAGAGACAGGTACAAGCACCATACGATACAGAGATTAATTCAAGTAACTTTCAGTCCGTTTCCAACCTACTGAACCTTGTGAAATTGCTTCTTTTATTTCAGTCCACTCTAGTATTTCACGAGCGGAGGCGGTTCCAAGGCATGGAGAGGAGTCTTCCATCCAAACAAGGACAAGCTCCGGTTCTTCTACGATGGGCAAGGGTTCATGTCCCTCCAGCTGAACCAAGACCAGACTCACTTCATCTTTTACGACGTTTTCGGGAACATATTGTACCGATGGAGCTCGAGACATCCTCAGTCCTCCACCTATCTCGATGAGGAATAAATTGGATTGATTTTGCACCATTGATATGTACGAAACACTGCCTGTCAACTGTCATGTATCTCTACTACTCTATAAGCTACATTTTTTGTAACTGCAATTATACTTATAATATGTTGTTGGTAGCCCTGTGGGGTGCTGGGGGCTCAAATTTATCATCTAAAGCAAATAATTACTGTGCTATTCAGTTTATGTTGTGGTTTATTTTTATTTTTACATTTTTTGTAGCTGCAATTATACTTATAACATATTGTTGGTAGCCCTGTGGGGTGCTGAGGGCTCAGATTTATCATCTAAAGCAAAGAATTACTGAAGTATGTACCTGTAGCTTTTTGGTTCTTATAATTGCTTAGGGTTGTTACCTTTTTTGGTTACAGACATACTGCTCTATTTGATTTTTTTCATTGAACTTCAAGAGAGTGCGTTTAGAGTTATTGCAGATAACTATGTCACGATTGATGGTCGAACGAGTGTTGTCCATTGTGCTTTTGCTTTTGGCAAAGACAATCATTGTGTTTGCCTTGTTGTTGGGATATTTGAGGTTGGAATTATTCTTCTTTAATTCATGTACATCCTCACTACCTAATGTGCCGCTAATGCTAATGTATTAAGAGGTTAAGAGAAATGGGAAGATCAGTAAACCAGTAATCTACTAATCTTCTTTTCAGAAACTTGGGGAAATAGCGCTATGTATTTAACTAAAATGACACTATCAAACCATAGGTCATTGGTCTAATCTAAGTGTGACTGCAGTTTTTACATAAGTTAGTTCACTGGATAACAGAGTTATCCGCGTTCAGTAATGCATTTGTTGTGTTCTTCCCACTAATACTGGTACTAAGCTTTTTGTTATGCTGATGTCATAATTAACGATAGGGTGGTCACTTGGTCACTGCGCATGGGCCATGAAATTTCGTCATGCAGATATAAGTGAAAACTTCGTCATGTAAATGTGAGCCACGAAACGCGTCGAACTCAGGTGGCGTTTGGTTAATCACTTGTAATGATAATATTAATGTAAATAAATAAAATTGGTATCTATTACTATGGGAATGAAAAGCGCTAATTGTTTGGATAGATATGGTAACGTTTTCTATGGGCAGTGCGTGCGGCCGTGCTTGCCATTTGCGTTGCAGGCCGTGTTTGTGTTGCGTCGATCTGTAGGCCGCGCGCTTGTCGTGTGCGTTGCAGGCCGTGTTTGCGCTGCGTCGATCTGCAGGCCACGCTCTCGCTTCCACGTGATCTGTAGCATAACTGCATAATCATATAACACATATTTGTATATATAAGTTATCGAGATATTATATGTTTCAGATGCAATGCACGAGCACTGACTATCTTATATAATGCACTACTACGTGAGTGCTCGTGCGTCATAGGACCGAGTTTCTCTTTGATGTCATCCCGGACAGCTCGCGGATGTCATCCTCTATCTCATAACTGCATAACACATATTTGTATATATAAGTTATCGAAATATTATATTTCCTCGTTGCAACGCACGGGCACTGACCTATAATAGATGAAGGCTCTGCAATTTCACGAATATTACACTCTTTGTTTTCGAAAAGATCCACAATTAATCATACAGTATACTGCTACACATCATAATGAAAGCTGCCGGTTAATTAACATTGTCGAATCACAGGATCGTAGCAGCTAGACATGCATGTTAATCGATCGAGAGGTGCTTTTCTTCCTCGATTACAAATTTACAAGTGAACTCTTGAGACGAAAACGCAATGCATGCATGCGTGTGTGGACGCCGCACCTCCCTCCTCTCTTTCTAGTGGTGGATGGCGGCGCCGATGGAGAGGAGGTTGCTGGCGAGCTTCTGGAGCTCCTGGTCGTGGTCGGTCATGACTGACGGGGTGCCGCGCTCCTGGAAGCCGTCGTCGCAGGTGGTGATGTCCGTCTCCACCGAGTCGAGGTTGGTGTGCGCCGTGTCGACGTCGCCGCGCTTGAGCGCGTCGTCCACCGTCTCCAAGCTCGTCTTGATGTCGCTGTACGACGACGTGCACGAGTCGAGCGCCTCCTTGGTCGTCGGGTCCGTGCCCGGCGCGTTCATCCTGTCCGTGGCCGCGTTCATCGCCTCGATGGCCTTCTGCCGCACCGCCTCCATGGCCAGCTTCAGCACGCCCACGCTGTCCGTGGCCGCCGCCGACGCGGCCCCCGGGAGGCCCCCGATCGACGACTCGCAGTCCTCCGGGTACTCCGTCTTGGCGCACACGCTCTTGATCACCGGGCTCAGGAACTTCGCGAACGGCCTCTTGATCATCCCCGAGAACGTCTCCATCGACAGCTTCGGCGGCCTCCCCGCCGCCGGCTCGTTGGGCTGCCCGCCGCCGGCGACGTTCAGAGATGCGTACGGTTCGGGCGTGGCAGAGGCCTTGGCCACCGGTGGAAGCTCGTCGGGAGCGCCACCAGACATGGGCTGGCTGCTGGCGACCTGCTGCTGCCTTGGAGATGCGTACGCGTCGGAGGTGGTGGAGCTCTTGGCCGCCAGCGGAAGCTCGTCAGGAGCGGCGCTGGCCATGGGCTGGCTGCTGACGACCTTCTGCTTTGGAGACGCGTACGCATCCGCGGTGGCGGTGGCGGTGGTGGAGCTCTCTGCGGGCTGATCTCCCGTGGGCTTGCCGTTTGCCTTGGAAGAAGAAGATACGTATTTGCCGGTGGTGGTGGAGACGTCGACCGGCGTGGCGTCTTCGCCGGATTTCTCCTCCTTGGGAGTCACATACACGCCGTCCGCGGAGACGTCGACGGGCGCAGCGTCGTCCTCGGGGTTCTCCTCCTTTTCCTTGTCGAAATAATCACCGGATTTCTCCTTCTTCTGCTTCTTTTGCTTCTCAACAGACGTGGCGTCGTCGGAATCGCCGGATTTCTGCTCTTCCTTGTTGAAATACGCAGATGCATCGGAATCCGCGGATCTCTCCTCCTTTTCTTTCTTGGGAGATGTGTTGTCAGACTTGTCCTTCTTTTCTTTTTTGTCAGACGTAGACTTCTCCTTCTTTTCTTTCTTGTATGCATCTTCATAATCGTCAGATTTCATCTTCTTCTTCTTATAAGATGTAGACACCTCAGAATCATCAGATTTCTCCTTCTTCTTCTTAGAAGACGTAGATACATCAGAATCATCAGACTCGTCCTTTTCCTTCTTTACCTTCTTCTTCACCTCCGCCTTGTCGTCAGGAACTAGAGCTTCCACATATTTATCGGGAAATTCCTCCGCCTTCTCGTCAGGAACTAGAGCTTCCACGTATTTGTCGGGTTGTTCATCGGCAGCGGAGGCCGTGGCCGTTTCAGCCTGTTTTTCACCAACGGGTTTCTGGTCATATGTGTCAGCGCCAGCGGTCGTCGCCGGCGTAGCTTGCGCGTTCAAGACCTGCTCCTTGGGCTTCTTGGCGGCCATCTCCAGTGGCCCGTATGCGTCGAGGGACATGGTCTTGACAGAGCCATGCTCGTCGGCGGCAACGGTAGTAGCAGCAGCTTCTTCGTCAGCCTTGCTCTCGGACTTGTCGTGCCGCGAGATGCACACCGCCGGGACTAGTAGAGGCACGGTGGCGACGACGGCGAGGACGAGGAGCGAGGAGAGGAGAGGCGCCCTCATCGTGGCCCTTGGATGGAGGGTGGAGACGGTGCTGGCCAAAAGTTTGGACGGGAGGTCGGAAGCGAGAGGAGGGATATTTCAATCCGGAGGGAAAGCCAGTGATTGGCCGCATTTGGCGGGAGACGGGCTGCTCTTGAATTTTTCCCGGGAAAGCATGGGGCAACGGCAGCCATTAATTTACCGTGAGAATAGGCAAGACCACAGGAGCCGACAGGAAATAGGCCCAGTTGCAGTTTCTTCTGTTAGTTTGGGTGGCAAATGAGCTGTTCAGCAGACGTGGGCCCGTAAAAAATCATTTTTGTTAGGCATGATCAAACTGTTACTCACCTCATTAGGTCAGGTATGACCGTATGAGTAAAATTTCATTCTTTTTTCATTGGAAATGTGTAGGAGAGCGCACGAGGAGCGGATTAGGTATGTACAATCATGACACACCGCTCCAAGATATTCCAAATATAAGGCACAACTAAAACATGGTATAATATAGTGTGCGTATCTAAAAACTATATCTTACTATATTTATTGTACCAATCAAAGTATTCAATAAATTCAATAGACCAATAGCTATGTTATCTACCTCTAGCATAGAGCCAAGACGTATATCTTCGTCAAGAGACGTGTCTTGAGTTTTTATAAATTTACCCCTTAGACACAGACGAGGTGACTTCGATGATGACGTTGAGGACGAACGCCACATGAAGAGAGTACTTGCCAAGGTGATATGTTATATTCTTATAATACCTCTCTTGAAATGTTTGTTTAGAAGCAAAGAGCATCCAAGTTGATGTTATATGGCATAGAGAAGACTATAAAGTAGTGTCGGGTACCGTAATTAGGGGTACCCCCAATGCTCCTTAACCTGGCTAGAAAACATCCTCAAAACAGACCGTAAAGATTGATAGGCACGGTTCAAGTCGAGGTCTCGTCTACCAAGGGACGCGATCTCATCCAAGCCCAGCCTCGGGCAAGTACAGTAGTCCCGGACGGGTTCACACCTCACCCGAGGGCATCCTCAGGCAGTGGGCGCACCCTTGGCTCGCCCAAAGCCAAGCTCGGGCAAACTTTGTCGTGCAGCGACCTCGACCAAATCGCCTCACCAACCGACCGTATCGCATGCGCATTTAATGCGGGGATCGCCTGACACCTTATCCTGACACGCGCGCCTCAGTCGGCAAGGTCGAAGTGACCGCAGTCACTTCGCCCCTTTACTGATCGATCTGACAGGAAAACAACACTATCCACCCCGTTCCGACTACTGTGCCAACCACCAGGGTAAAACTAACGACAGTAAGTCACGACCTCCCCCGAGATCAGCCTCGGGCGCAGCAGGGAGCTCCGCCTCGCCCGACCTCAGGCCTCGGCCTCGGGAGAAGGTCTCCGCCTCGCCCGACCCTAGGCCTCAGTCTCAGCCTCGGCCTCGGGAGAAGGTCTTCGCCTCGCCCGACCTCGGGCCTCGGCCTCGGCCTCGGCCTTGGGAGGAGTCACATCCTCGCCCGACCTCAACCTCGGCCTCGGACCGACTATGCCACTGGGGATACATCATTACCCTACCCCTAGCTAGCTGCCTCAGGCTACGAAGGAACAAGACCGGTGTCCCATCTAGATTACTCCGGTCACAGGTAATGATGGTTCCCCGTGTGCGTCCATGACGTCGATGGTTCTCAGCTCCCTACGGAAGCAAGAAAACGTCAGCAGGATCCATGCCGCACCACCAGCTGCGCTTCTATAGGGCCCAAGCACTTCTCCGACAGCCACGCTAGCACATAGCTACACCCCCATTGTACAGCTGAACCATCTCCTTGTATCTATAAAAGGGGATGTCCAGGGCCTTCCTGAGGAAAAAAAAGAGGGGGGCGAGCAGAGGCAGGCAGAGTGGGAGAAACGCAGAGGAGGCTAACTCAGACAGCTCACCTCAGGGCCAGACCCTCTCCCTCTCTCTCTCTCTCGCGCGCACGACGCTTGTAACCCCTACTACGAGCACCCCGGTGCAAGATAACATAAGCCTCATTCCCACCTCTTGTGTTCTATCTTGCATCAACCCATCTAGGCAGGGACACGCAGCGACAAATTCACTGGTCGGTCCGGGGTCCTCGCAGGTCCGAAACGCCGACAGTTGGCGCGCCAGGTAGGGGACTGCTGCGTATTGACAAATACTTTCCCGTTGAGTTCCAGATGGGTAGTCTTCAGCAGCCTCTTCAGCCCAGGACGGTGCTCCGCTTTGGACTCTCGAGTTCATGTCCCCCGATAGCAGCTACGACATGGTACTCCTCCCCTCGCAGCACGACAACAACGATGGCCGTCGGCCCGCCTGGCGGAGGCGAACTCGACAACGACTTCCCCCCGTGGCGGAAGAGGAACACCCGGGCTTGCCTCGTGAAAGGGAAATGTGCCCTTGGGCCATTTCTAAGTATTTTGGTGATTGAGTGCCAACACATGTGTTTAATTGTGAATTTGTGTACATGGATGAACAAGGTGCAAATCATGAAGTAAAGGTATGTTTCTAAGCCTTAGTACATTGGTTTTGTGGACTAACATATTTGTCTAAGTGTTAGAAACAGAAAAAAGAAAAAGAGAAAAGGGGAGAGAGTGACTTGGCTGTGTGCAGCCAAGTCCCAGCTCGGTCTGGAGCACCGGACTGTCCGGTGTGCACCGGACAGTGTCCGGTGCGCCAGACTGACTCGACTCGAACTGGCCGCTCTCGGGATTTTGGCCGGCGGCGTACGGCTAAAATTCACCGGACTGTCCGGTGTGCACCGGACTGTCCGGTGAGCCAACGGTCGGCCAGGGCCAACGGTCGGCCGCGCAATCCGCGCGGGACACGTGGCCAAGCCAACGGTCGGAAGACGGCACCGGACTGTCCGGTGTGCACCGGACTGTCCGGTGCGCCAACGGCTCGCAGATCTACGGCAGTCTTCCAACGGTCGGAAGCGCTAGAAAAGGAAACAAATCGGGCACCGGACAGTGTCCGGTGTGCACCGGACTGTCCGGTGCCCCCGACGACAGTAGGCAAGGATGGCCTTCCGGATTTGCTCTCAACGGCTCCTAGCTGCCTTGGGGCTATAAAAGGAGCCCCTAGGCGCATGGAGGAGACATACAAGCAACTCTTGAGCATTCTTGATCATCCACACAAGTTCTTTGCGCATTCGTTTGTGATTCTAAGTGATTCGAGCTCTGTTCTAGTGTGAACTCTGAGATAGTCATTCGAGCTCGAGTCTTGGCTGTGTGTGTGCGCTTTTGTTGTGGATTTGTGTGTGTTGCTTCCCTCCCTTACTCTGTGCTTTCTTTGTGATCATATACTTGTAAGGGCAAGAGACTCCAATTTGTGGAGATTCCTTGCAAACGGGATAGTGAAAGGAACAACAAAACAACGTGGTATTCAAGTGGGTCTTTGGACCGCTTGAGAGGGGTTGATTGCAACCCTCGTCCGTTGGGACGCCACAACGTGGAAGTAGGCAAGCATTGGCTTGGCCGAACCACGGGATAAACCACCGTGTCACCTCTGTCTTGATCTCTTGTGGTATTGTGTTTTGTTGAGACTTCAACTTAGCCACTTGGCAATAATCGTGCTAACACATAACAAGTTTTTGTGGCTTAAGTTTGAAGTTTTTACAGGATCACCTATTCACCCCCCCCCTCTAGGTGCTTTCAATTGGTATCAAAGCCGTTCTATTCACAAAGGGACTAACCGCCCGAATAGATGGATCCTAAGGGGAAGGGTATAGTGATCAACGATAAAGAGAAGGAGACCTTCGTCAACGAGCCGAAGGATGACAGGCCTACCGACTCTGGCTCGGGCCAAAGACGGAAGGAAGGGAAGAAGAAGAAGACCAGGCGCATCAAGGGGATCGTCTACTACGACAGCGACGAGTCTACTTCTTCCCAAAAGGACGAGGACCACAACGACTACGAGAGGAGAAAATCGGTTAATTCGAACTTTTCTTTTGATTACTCTCGTATTCCGCAAAGTTCACATTCTCATTTGCTCTCCATTCCACTCGGCAAGCCCCCACACTTTGATGGAGAGGACTACGGATTTTGGAGTCACAAAATGCGTAGTCACCTATTCTCTCTCCATCCTAGTATTTGGGAGATTGTAGAGAGTGGAATGCATTTTGATAGTTCGGATAGTCCCATGTTCATTAATGAACAAATTCATAAGAATGCACAAGCTACTACTGTTCTTCTAGCTTCTTTGTGCAGGGACGAGTATCACAAGGTGAGCGGCTTGGACAATGCCAAGCAGATCTGGGACACCCTCAAGATTTCTCATGAGGGGAACGACGTCACCTTGCTCACCAAGATGGAGTTGGTGGAGGGAGAGCTTGGACGGTTCGCCATGATAAGGGGCGAGGAGCCGACGCAAACATACAACCGGCTCAAGACCCTCATCAACAAGATAAGGAGCTACGGGAGCACGCGATGGACGGACCACGACGTCGTCCGCCTAATGCTCAGGTCTTTTACCGTACTTGATCCTCATCTCGTGAACAATATTCGTGAGAATCCCAGGTACACGATGATGACGCCCGAGGAAGTGCTTGGAAAATTCGTAAGCGGGCGGATGATGATCAAGGAGGCAAGATACGTCGACGAAGCGTTGAACGGTCCGATCAACGAGCCGCAACCCCTTGCTCTCAAGGCAACACGAAGCAAGGAGGCGCTACCTAGCAAGGTGGCACAGATTGAGGCGGCTGGCCTTAATGATGAAGAGATGGCTCTCATCATTAAAAGATTCAAGACGGTGCTTAAAGGTCACAAGGGACAACCAAGCAAGACCAAAGCCAAGGGGAAGCGCTCATGCTTCAAATGCGGTAAGCTTGGTCATTTCATTGCTAACTGTCCCGATAATGAAAGTGACCAGGAAAAGGGGAACAAAAGAGAGAAGAAGAAGGCATACAAGAAGACAAAGGGCGAGGCGCATCTAGGAAAGGAGTGGGACTCGGATTGCTCCTCCTCCGACTCCGAC
This sequence comes from Zea luxurians, assembly GCA_029449295.1. NCBI lineage: Eukaryota > Viridiplantae > Streptophyta > Magnoliopsida > Poales > Poaceae > Zea > Zea luxurians. Next base: position 16,843,406 of record JAOPSE010000035.1, read on the forward strand.
AACGAAGGACTCGCCGCCACTGCCTTCAACAAATCGGCTCTCTTCCCCAACGAGCGTCTCACTTGCCTTATGGCAAGGGAGAAGAAGGTGAGTACTCAAGACTCCACTTATGCTTCTTCTAGTGATAGTGAGTCTAGTGATGATGACATAGATTATTCTTGCTTGTTCAAAGGCTTAGATAGATCTAAGATAGATAAAATCAATGAATTGATTGATGCTTTGAATGAAAAGGATAGGCTTTTAGAGAAGCAAGAGAATTTATTGTATGATGAACATGATAAATTTGTAGAGGCACAAAAATCATATGCTTTAGAAGTGAAAAGAAATGAAATGCTTTCTAGTGAAATATCTTTCTGTCATGAAACCATTTCTACCTTAAGAAGTGTTAATATTGATTTAAGTGCTAAACTAGAAGTAGCTAGTAAATCAAATTCTTGTGTTGAACATGTTAAAATTTGTACTAGGTGTAAGGACTTTGATGTTAATGCTTGTAGTGAACACCTAGTTCTAATTTCCAAATTAAATGATGAAGTGGCTAGTCTTAATGCCCAACTTAAGACTAGCAAGAATGAAGTTGATAAAATAAAATTTGCAAGGGATGCCTACACGGTTGGTAGACACCCCTCAATTAAGGATGGGCTTGGCTTCAAGAGGGAAGCCAAGAACTTAACAAGCCATAAGGCTCCCGTCTTCGTCAAGGAGAAAGGGAAGGCCCCTATGGCTAATAGTGCTAAAAAGAACCATGCTTTCTTATACCATGATAGGAGACATGCTAGAAATGTTTATAATGATTTTGATTCACATATTTATGATTCTCATGACATGTTTGCCTCTAGTTCCTCTCATAAGCATGATAGAAATATGAGTAGGAGAAATGTTGTACATATGCCTAGGAGAGATATTGCTCATGTACCTAGAAAGAATGTTATTCATGCTCCTAGGAAAGTAGTGAATGAACCTTCTACCATTTATTATGCTTGTAATGCTCCCTTTGCTATTTGTAGAAAGGGTAAGAAGGTAGTTGCTAGGAAATTAGGGGCTAGATGCAAGGGAGATAAATCTTGCATTTGGGTCCCTAAAGATATTTGTGCTAACCTTGCAGGACCCAACATGAGTTGGGTACCTAAGACCCAAGCCTAAATTTGCCTTGCAGGTTTATGCATCCGGGGGTTCAAGCTGGATTATCGACAGCGGATGCACAAACCATATGACGGGGGAGAAGAAGATGTTCACCTCCTACGTCAAGAATAAGGATTCCCAAGATTCAATTATATTCGGTGATGGGAATCAAGGCAAGGTAAAAGGGTTAGGTAAAATTGCAATTTCAAATGAGCATTCTATCTCAAATGTATTCTTAGTGGAGAGTCTTGGATATAATTTGCTATCTGTTAGTCAATTATGTCAAATGGGATACAATTGCCTTTTTACTAATGTAGATGTGTCTGTCTTTAGAAGATGTGATGGTTCACTAGCTTTTAAGGGTGTACTAGACGGCAAGCTTTATTTAGTTGATTTTGCAAAAGAAGAGGCCGGTCTAGATGCATGCTTAATGGCTAAGACTTGCATGGGCTGGCTGTGGCATCGCCGCTTAGCACATGTGGGGATGAAGAACCTCCACAAGCTTCTAAAGGGAGAACACGTGATAGGTCTAACCAATGTTTATTTCGAAAAAGATAGACCTTGTGCAGCTTGTCAGGCAGGTAAACAAGTTGGAGGAGCACATCACAGCAAGAATGTGATGACCACGTCAAGACCTCTGGAACTGCTGCATATGGACCTCTTCGGACCCGTCGCCTATCTAAGCATAGGAGGAAGTAAGTATGGTTTAGTTATTGTTGATGACTTTTCCCGCTTCACTTGGGTGTTCTTTTTGCAGGATAAGTCTGAAACCCAAGGGACCCTCAAGCGCTTCCTCAGGAGAGCTCAAAATGAGTTTGAGCTCAAGGTGAAGAAGATAAGGAGCGACAACGGGTCCGAGTTCAAGAACCTTCAAGTGGAGGAGTTTCTTGAGGAGGAAGGGATCAAGCATGAGTTCTCCGCTCCCTACACACCACAGCAAAATGGTGTGGTAGAGAGGAAGAACAGGACGCTAATCGATATGGCGAGGACGATGCTTGGAGAGTTCAAGACCCCCGAGTGCTTTTGGTCGGAAGCCGTGAACACGGCTTGCCACGCCATCAACAGGGTCTACCTTCACCGCCTCCTCAAGAAGACGTCATATGAGCTACTAACCGGTAACAAACCCAATGTATCGTACTTTCGTGTTTTTGGGAGCAAGTGCTACATTCTAGTGAAGAAGGGTAGAAATTCTAAGTTTGCTCCCAAAGCTGTAGAAGGGTTTTTATTAGGTTATGATTCAAATACAAAGGCGTATAGGGTCTTCAACAAATCATCGGGTTTGGTTGAAGTCTCTAGCGACGTTGTATTTGATGAGACTAATGGCTCTCCAAGAGAGCAAGTTGTTGATTGTGATGATGTAGATGAAGAAGGTGTTCCGACGGCCGCTATACGAACCATGGCGATTGGAGACATTCGGCCACAGGAACAGGATGAACGAGATCAACCTTCTTCCTCAACGACGGTGCAACCCCCAACTCAAGACGATGAACAGGTTCATCAAAAGGAGGCGTGTGATCAAGGGGGAGCACAAGACGATCATGTGATGGAGGAAGAAGCGCAACCGGCACCTCCAACCCAAGTTCGAGCGATGATTCAAAGGGATCATCCCGTCGACCAAATTCTGGGTGACATTAGCAAGGGAGTAACTACTCGGTCTCGATTAGTTAATTTTTGTGAACATTACTCCTTTGTCTCCTCTATTGAGCCTTTTAGGGTAGAGGAGGCCTTGCTAGATCCGGATTGGGTGTTGGCCATGCAGGAGGAACTCAACAACTTCAAGCGCAATGAGGTTTGGACGCTGGTGCCTCGTCCCAAGCAAAATGTTGTGGGAACCAAGTGGGTGTTCCGCAACAAACAGGACGAGCACGGAGTTGTGACAAGGAACAAGGCTCGACTTGTGGCAAAAGGTTATGCCCAAGTCGCAGGTTTGGACTTTGAGGAGACTTTTGCTCCTGTGGCTAGGCTAGAGTCCATTCGTATCTTGCTAGCATATGCCGCTCACCATTCTTTCAGGTTGTACCAAATGGATGTGAAGAGCGCGTTCCTCAACGGGCCAATAAAGGAGGAGGTGTACGTGGAGCAACCCCCTGGCTTCGAGGATGAGCGGTACCCCGACCACGTGTGTAAGCTCTCTAAGGCGCTCTATGGACTTAAGCAAGCCCCAAGAGCATGGTATGAATGCCTTAGAGATTTCTTACTTGCTAATGCTTTCAAGGTTGGGAAAGCTGATCCAACTCTTTTTACAAAGACATGTGATGGTGATTTGTTTGTATGCCAAATTTATGTCGATGACATAATATTTGGTTCTACTAATCAAAAGTCTTGTGAAGAGTTTAGCAGGGTGATGACGCAGAAATTCGAGATGTCGATGATGGGCGAGTTGAACTACTTCCTTGGGTTCCAAGTGAAGCAACTCAAGGACGGCACCTTCATCTCCCAAACGAAGTACACGCAAGATCTGCTGAAGCGGTTTGGGATGAAGGACGCCAAGCCCGCAAAGACTCCGATGGGAACCGACGGACACACCGACCTCAACAAAGGAGGTAAGTCCGTTGATCAAAAAGCATACCGGTCAATGATAGGTTCTCTGCTTTATTTATGTGCTAGTAGACCGGATATTATGCTTAGCGTATGCATGTGTGCTAGATTTCAATCCGATCCTAAGGAGTGTCACTTGGTGGCGGTGAAGCGAATTCTTAGATATTTAGTCGCTACGCCTTGCTTCGGGATCTGGTATCCAAAGGGGTCTAACTTTGACTTGATTGGGTACTCAGATTCCGACTATGCTGGATGTAAGGTCGATAGGAAGAGTACATCAGGGACGTGCCAATTCTTAGGAAGGTCCCTGGTGTCATGGAACTCTAAGAAACAAACATCCGTTGCCCTATCCACCGCTAAGGCCGAGTACGTTGCCGCAGGACAGTGTTGTGCGCAACTACTTTGGATGAGGCAAACCCTCCGGGACTTTGGCTACAATCTGAGCAAAGTCCCACTCCTATGTGACAATGAGAGTGCTATCCGAATAGCGGAAAATCCTGTTGAGCACAGCCGCACAAAGCACATTGACATCCGGCATCACTTTTTGAGAGACCACCAGCAAAAGGGAGATATCGAAGTGTTTTATGTTAGCACCGAGAACCAGCTAGCCGATATCTTTACCAAGCCTTTAGATGAGAAGACCTTTTGCAGGCTGCGTAGTGAGCTAAATGTCTTAGATTCGCGGAACTTGGATTGAATTGTAGCATACATGTATTTATGCTTTTGATCATGTTCCCTTCTGCATTTTGTTGCTTATTATGGTGCTCAAGTTGTAAAAACACTCCCTGGACCTCACAAGTCCGTTGCAATGTGATGCACATGTTTAGGGGGAGATGTGTTACAACTTGACCCTTTGAGACTAACCATATGTTTGAGTTTGCTTGTGTTAGTCATAAAGGAGAATTGAAAGGGAAAAGGTGGACTTGGACCATGAAAGACTTCCACTGCACTCCGATGAGGGGTAACTTATTCCAAGTCCATCTCATGAACTCTTATTGCCATTTGCTCTTAATTGAAGATTTTGGTGAGGCAATGGGGTTAAAGGGCCACAATTGATCCCGTTTTGGTGCTTGATGCCAAAGGGGGAGAAAATAAAGGCCAAAGCAATAAATGGATCAGCTACCACTTGAGAGATTTTGAAAATAGTAGAATAGAGCTTTTGGTTTGTCAAAACTCTTTTGTTGTCTCTCTTGTCAAAAGTTGGCTTCTTGTGGGGAGAAGTAGTATTTATGGGAAAAAAGGGGAGTTTTTGAAATCCTTGATCAATCTCTTTTTTTGAATGACTCTCTTTATGCTTAAACATGTGTGTTTAACTTAGAGATAGAGATTTGTGTTTGATTTGCAAAAACAAACCAAGTGGTGGCAAAGGATGATCCATATATGCCAAAATTGATTCAAAATAAATTTAAGTGTTATTTGAATTGAGTTTGCACTTGTTCTAGTGGCTTTATGTTGTGTTGGCATAAATCACCAAAAAGGGGGAGATTGAAAGGGAAATGTGCCCTTGGGCCATTTCTAAGTATTTTGGTGATTGAGTGCCAACACATGTGTTTAATTGTGAATTTGTGTACATGGATGAACAAGGTGCAAATCATGAAGTAAAGGTATGTTTCTAAGCCTTAGTACATTGGTTTTGTGGACTAACATATTTGTCTAAGTGTTAGAAACAGAAAAAAGAAAAAGAGAAAAGGGGAGAGAGTGACTTGGCTGTGTGCAGCCAAGTCCCAGCTCGGTCTGGAGCACCGGACTGTCCGGTGTGCACCGGACAGTGTCCGGTGCGCCAGACTGACTCGACTCGAACTGGCCGCTCTCGGGATTTTGGCCGGCGGCGTACGGCTAAAATTCACCGGACTGTCCGGTGTGCACCGGACTGTCCGGTGAGCCAACGGTCGGCCAGGGCCAACGGTCGGCCGCGCAATCCGCGCGGGACACGTGGCCAAGCCAACGGTCGGAAGACGGCACCGGACTGTCCGGTGTGCACCGGACTGTCCGGTGCGCCAACGGCTCGCAGATCTACGGCAGTCTTCCAACGGTCGGAAGCGCTAGAAAAGGAAACAAATCGGGCACCGGACAGTGTCCGGTGTGCACCGGACTGTCCGGTGCCCCCGACGACAGTAGGCAAGGATGGCCTTCCGGATTTGCTCTCAACGGCTCCTAGCTGCCTTGGGGCTATAAAAGGAGCCCCTAGGCGCATGGAGGAGACATACAAGCAACTCTTGAGCATTCTTGATCATCCACACAAGTTCTTTGCGCATTCGTTTGTGATTCTAAGTGATTCGAGCTCTGTTCTAGTGTGAACTCTGAGATAGTCATTCGAGCTCGAGTCTTGGCTGTGTGTGTGCGCTTTTGTTGTGGATTTGTGTGTGTTGCTTCCCTCCCTTACTCTGTGCTTTCTTTGTGATCATATACTTGTAAGGGCAAGAGACTCCAATTTGTGGAGATTCCTTGCAAACGGGATAGTGAAAGGAACAACAAAACAACGTGGTATTCAAGTGGGTCTTTGGACCGCTTGAGAGGGGTTGATTGCAACCCTCGTCCGTTGGGACGCCACAACGTGGAAGTAGGCAAGCATTGGCTTGGCCGAACCACGGGATAAACCACCGTGTCACCTCTGTCTTGATCTCTTGTGGTATTGTGTTTTGTTGAGACTTCAACTTAGCCACTTGGCAATAATCGTGCTAACACATAACAAGTTTTTGTGGCTTAAGTTTGAAGTTTTTACAGGATCACCTATTCACCCCCCCCCCTCTAGGTGCTTTCACCTCGCCACCCTCCTCGTCGGAGGAGGAGGAGACGGGGCAACCGTGGCTGGGCAGGAGGCGACACCTCGTCGGCTGTCGGACCAGAGCGAGCCGACGACGCCGGCACCCCTGCGGGGGACATGTCAGGTGTTGTCCTTGCACCTGAGACAACGATGGGTGTCGCTTCCCAGCAACGTGTGTAGGATCTAAGACACCGGCTAGAGGGGGTGAATAGACGGTTTTGACTAAAATCAAGAACACTAGGAAAATTTAATCAATATAACAAGAGGTATAAATTTTCTAGTGATAACAAGTAAACAATCTATGAGAATCAACTAAGGTGATCGAATACTTGAAGAACAATATGCAAAACACTAATCACTTGCACGGCAATAAGTAATGCAAGAATGTAAAGACACCGAATTTTATCCCGTGGTATCGGTGATTTGCCGATCACCCCTAATCCACGTTGAGGTGGACTTCAAGCTCTCACTTGCTCCTCTATCAAGACACAGCTTGATCTTTGAGCCAAGTGGACAAGAAATCACTCAATACCTCGATTCCACTAATGTCACCTTTGCCTCTCCAGCGAGGTAGGCATGAACCCCTCACAATCAACATCGTGGTTTCTCCACAATCTTCTTGGAGAGCTCGACGGAGACAATCACCCGAGCCGTCTAGGAGGCGGCAACCTCCAAGAGTAACAAGCCGATGACGCTTGCTCGGTGTACCACTTAGTGCCTCAAGAATCACCGATGGATGTAAATGCACTAGGAACACTCAATCTCTCACTAGAATGCAATCTCAAGCAAAGAGTGTGAGAGAGTGAGTTGGTGGATCACAAATGAGCTCAATGTGTGCAAGGAATGGCCAAGAGAGGTCTCACACACGAGCTACCCTTCTATTTATAGTCCCCCACCAAAATCCAACCATTATGAGCAAAAAGCGCCTGTTCTGCGAACACACAAACGGTCCGCGCCCTATGGCCGGACGGTCCGCCGTACACATAACGGCTACAATTCCTGTTTGAAATCTGTCAGAGTTGTCAGAAAAGTTAGGTCCGGACAGTCCGCCCACTATGGCCGGACCGTCCAAGACCTGACAACTTGAAGCACCCAGACCTCTGACCAAGATCGGTTAACACAGGCGGACCGTCCGCCTACAGGGCCGGACGGTCCGAGACCTGGAGACAGTACTGTCCGGACTTATCCTCCGGACAGTCCGTAGTACAATTTCTAAAAACCACACAGTCCCTGCCCAAACCATATTTGGCACCTGCGGATTGTCCGCCCATCACAGCCGGACGGTCCGCACTATAATTCAGGGACTATCCCGAAATCAGTATTCTCTGGTCAGGACTGCGGACGGTCCGGCCCCAAGGCCCGGACGGTCCGCAGTGCAAAGGAACAAGATATGTCCGAAGTGGTCAGACTTCGGACCCCACTGGTGGATCGCGGACGGTCCACCCTCAAGACCCGGACGGTCCGCGCATCCAAGACTTTGCACTTTTCAAATAAGCTTTTGAAAGAATTTTTAACTCATGAAATTTGAAGCACTGTTAGTCCTCATGCAAATGTAACCACTAGATGCTCTATGAGGCACTAAGTTTTACACAGATCAAAGTCATTGACCCCTCTTAATAGTACGACTATCTAACCTACTAATCCGGTCAAGTATCTTCTCTAAACTCCTGGAGACCGGCAAAAACAAAACCTATGTCATACCTTTGCCTTCACTTGATCCACCAATGCTTATGAGTCTCCAAGATTTCCTGTTCTATATGGTCCAACCCTGCATTCTTATTTCTCCAAGAACCGTTAGTCCACAAACAATTGTCATTAATTACCAAAACATCACTAAGGGGCCTAGATGACTCACAACGTGCCAACCCCAAGCGGACTGATGACACCAGCACCCTCGCGAAGGACTTGTTGGGTGTTAGCCTTGTACCTGAGATAACGGTGCATTCCGTCCCTGACGCGACTTCACCACCGTCCATCAACCAAGAGGTACCATCCGTTTTCCACCCTGTTCCCTTTAAATTCAGCTTCGATCCACCAAGCGACCCCGCTTCAATGAGCGCTTTCGCAAGGGCATATCCTAACCTTCTAGGGTACCATATGTGGTCAATTTGGGACCGGCTGACGGCCGTCTCAACCTCCGGACCCGCGGGTTCCGAGGAAGAGAACGACCTCGACTTCGGTTGGGATTTCTCCGGGCTCAGTGATCCTAGTGTCATGCGAGACTTCATGTCCGCATGTGACTACTGCCTCTCTGGCTGCTCCGACGATGACCACAGCCTTGACGACGAGGGTTATGGCCCAAGTCGCGAGTGTTTCCACATCGATCAGGGGGATCACGACGAAGACGACTGCCCCGGCATGCCAGAGAATGACAACGCCCCTGCGCCAGCGTCTCGCGTTGAGATCCCACGGGAGCTAGCTGTGGTCTGAGTCCCTACGGGGGGTTAGGACACACAGCTCGAGCAACTCCACGAGATGCAGGCCAAGCTTGACGAAGAAACGAGGCGACTTGTGCAGCTCCGACAAAACATCGAGCAGGAGTGGGCAGGCCGAGCGCTCGCCGGAGGAGCGCGTCATCAGGCCCAGGACGTCCAACGCCGTATCCTTGACGATGCCAGGGCAGGGCTGCCCCCGGCCGTCAGCGAGGCCGGACAGGACCTAGCTGCAGCGGCGATGCTACTTCGAACCATGCTGGAGCCATCCACCACCGAGGGGCGACGTATCCAGGGCGAACTCAAGGATCTCCTGGAAGATGCCGCAGTCCGACGAGCCGAAAGCTCTACCTCCCGAAGGCGAGAGTGCCCCTCGGAGCATCGCGCAACGTCTTCCCGACGCATGCGGGAGGCCTCGGTCCACACCAAGTGCACACGGGACAGGACGCCTGCGGCCCCGGACCGCCTCGGTAGCGAACAACACCGCCACGACCGTCGAGCCCGCCTCGAGGAAAGGGTGCACTGAGGCTACCACCCTAGGCACGGAGGACGCTACGACAGTGAGGAGGACCGGAGTCCCTCGCCTGAACCCCCAGGTCCGTGAGTCTTCAGCTGGGCCATACGACGAGCGTCGTTCCCAGCCCGGTTCCGAGCCCCGACTACCATTACCAAGTACTCGAGGGAGACAAGACCGGAGTTGTGGCTCACGGACTACCGGCTGGCATGCCAGTTGGGAGGGACGGACGACGACAACCTCATCATCCGCAACCTCCCCCAGTTCCTCTCCGACGCTGCCCGAGCCTGGCTGGAGCATCTGCCTCCTGCGCAGATCTTCGGCTGGGACGACCTAGTCAAGGCCTTCGCAGGAAATTTCCAAGGTACGTACGTGCGCCCTGGGAACTCATGGGATCTCTGAAGCTGCCGCCATCAGCTAGGGGAGTCCCTACGAGAGTACATCCGGCGGTTTTCAAAGCAGCGCACCGAGTTGCCCAACATCACCGACTCGGACGTCATCGGGGCATTCCTCGCCGGCACCACTTGCCGAGACCTGGTGAGCAAGCTAGGACGCAAGACTCCCACCAAGGCGAGCGAATTAATGGACATAGCCACCAAGTTCGCCTCTGGTCAGGAGGCGGTCGAGGCCATCTTCCGGAAGGACAAGCAGCCCCAGGAGAGACAGAAGGAAGACGTCCCCGAGGCGTCCGTCCAGCGTGGCACGAAGAAGAAGACCAGGAAGAAGGCGCAAGCAAAACACGACGTTGTTGATGCAGATCTCGTCGCTGCTGCCGAGCACAAGAATCCTCGGAAGCCTCCCAGAGGGGCCAACATGTTTGACAAGATGCTCAAGGAGTCGTGCCCCTATCACAGGGGTCCCGTCAAGCACACCCTTGAGGAGTGCGACATGCTCCGGCGTTACTTCAACAAGGCCGGGCCTCCGGTAGAAGGCGGCAGGGACCAAGGCAACAACAAGAAGGGGGCGACAAGGAAGAGGAGTTCCCGGAGGTCCACAACTGCTTCATGATCTACGGCGGACAGGTGGCGAACGCTTCGGCTCGACACCACAAGCAGGAGCGCCGGGAGGTCTACTCGGTGAAGGTAGCGGCGTCGGTCTACCTAGACTGGTCCGACAAGCCCATCACCTTCGACCAGGACGACCACCCCGACTACGTACCAAACCCAGGAAGGTACCCACTCGTCGTCGACCCTGTATAGGTAACGTTAGGCTCTCCAAGGTCCTCATGGACGGAGGCAGCAGCCTCAACATCATCTACGCTGAGAACTTAGGGCTCTTGGGGATCAATTTGTCCATGATCCGGGCCAGTGCAGCACCCTTTCACGGGATTGTCCCCGGCAAGCGTGTCCTGCCCCTTGGGCAACTCGATTTGCCCGTCTGCTTCGGAACTCCCTCCAACTTCCGATAGGAAGCCCTCACTTTCGAGGTAGTCGGGTTCCGAGGGACCTATCACGCGGTGCTGGGAAGACCGTGCTACACCAAGTTCATGGTCGTCCCCAACTACATGTACCTCAAGCTCAAGATGTCAGGCCCCAAGGGAACCATCACCGTCGGATCCACGTACCGCCATGCTTACGAGTGCGACGTGGAATGCGTGGAGTACGCTGAGGCCATCGCCAAGTCTGAGGCCCTCATCGCCAACCTTGATTGCCTCTCCAAAGAGGCGCCTGATGCGAAGCGTCACGCCGACAACTTCAAACCAACTGAGGCGGTTAAGTCTATCTCCCTCGACCCCAGCAACGACGCCGGCAAGAAAGTCAGGATCGGCTCTGAGCTCGACCCCAAATAGGAAGCAGTGCTCGTCGACTTTCTCCGCGCAAACTCCGAAATTTTTGCATGGAGTCCCTCGGACATGCCAGGCATACCGAGGGATGTCGCTGAGCACTCACTGGACATCCGAGCCGGTGCCCGACCCATGAAGCAGCATCTGCACCGTTTTGATGAAGAAAAGCGTAGAGCCATAGGCGAGGAGGTCCACAAGCTAATGGCTGCAGGGTTCATCAAAGAGGTATTCCATCCAGAATGGTAAGCTAACCCTGTGCTTGTAAAGAAAAAAGGTGGGAAATGGAGGATGTGCGTGGACTATACTGGTTTAAACAAGGCATGTCCAAAGGTTCCCTACCCTCTGCCCCGCATCGATCAAATTGTGGACTCCACCGCTGGGTGCGAAACCCTATCATTCCTCGACGCCTATTCAGGCTATCACCAAATCAAGATGAAAGAGTCCAACCAGCTCGCGACTTCTTTTATCACACCTTTTGGCATGTATTGTTATACTACTATGCCATTTGGCTTGAGGAATGCAGGTGCAACATACCAAAGGTGCATGAACCATGTGTTCGGGGAACACATCGGCCGAACGGTCGAGGCTTATGTCGATGACATCGTTGTCAAAAGAAGGAAAGCCTCCGACCTCCTCTCTGACCTTGAGATAACATTCAGGTGTCTAAGAGCGAAGGGCGTAAATCTCAATTCCAAGAAGTGTGTCTTCGGAGTCCCCCAAGGCATGCTCCTAGGGTTCATCGTCTCCGAATGAGGCATCGAGGCCAACCCGGAGAAAATTGCGGCCATCACCAACATGGGACCCATCAAAGATTTAAAAGGAGTACAAAGGGTCATGGGATGCCTTGTGGCTCTGAGCCGCTTCATCTCGCACCTCGGCAAGAAAGGATTGCCCTTGTACCGCCTCTTAAGGAAGGCCGAGCGCTTCACTTGGACCCCCGAGGCCGAAGAAGCCCTCAGAAACTTGAAGGCACTCCTTACCAATGCGCCCATTTTGGTGCCCCCCGCTGCGGGAGAAGCTCTCTTGATTTACGTAACCGCAACCACTCAGGTGGTCAGCGCCGCGGTCGTAGTCGAGAGACGAGAAGAGGGGCATGCACTACTCATCCAGAGGCCGGTCTACTTCATAAGCGAGGTGCTATCCGATACCAAGATCTGCTACCCACAAATCCAAAAGCTACTGTACGCAGTAATTCTAACACGGCGAAAGTTGTGACACTACTTCGAGTCTCAACCGGTGACTGTGGTGTCATCCTTCCCCCTGGGAGAGATCATCCAGTGCCGAGAGGCCTCGGGTAGGATAGCAAAATGGGCAGTGGAACTCATGGGCGAAACACTTTCATTCGCTCCTCGGAAGGCCATTGAAAGGGAATTAGGCTTACACCTATATCCTAAATCGATTTTGGTGGTTGAATTGCCCAACACAAATAATTGGACTAACTAGTTTGCTCTAGTGTATAAGTTCTACAGGTGCCAAAGGTTCACAAAAAGCCAATAAAATGACCAAGCAAAGGGTTCAACAAAAAGAGCAAGGGGTAACCGAAGGCAGCCCTGGTATGGCGCACCGGACTGTCCGGTGTGCCACCAGACAGTGTCCGGTGCACCACCGGATAGTGTCCGGTGCACCAGGACACTGTAGGCTGAACTCTTCACCTTCGGGAATTCTTCAGAGTGCTCCGCTATAATTCACCGGACTGTCCGGTGTAACACTGGATAGTGTCCGGTGCTCCAGAGGAGAGCAGCTCTGAAATCGCCAGCCTCGGGAAATAGCTCCTCTATAATTCACCGGACATGTCCGGTGCACACCGGACTGTCCGGTGAGCCAGAGGAGCAACAGCTACTTCGCGCCAACGGCTACCTGCAAGCGCATTTAATGCGCGCCTGTTCGCGCAGAGAAGCAGAGCACGCGCGGGTGGCACACCGAACAGTCTACAGGACCTGTCCGGTGCGCCACCTGACAGCCAGGCGGGCCCACAACACAGAGCTCAACGGTCGAACCCCAACGGTCTGCTGACGTGGGCTGGCGCACCGGACAGTGTCCGGTGGTGCACCGGACTGTCCGGTGCGCCATGCGATAGCAGCCCTCCAACGGCCACTTTGTGGTGGTTGGGGCTATAAATACCCCTACCACCCCAGATTCATTGGCATCCAAGTTTTCACCTTCCAACTACTTACAAGAGCTCTAGCATTCAATTCTAGACACACCAAAGAGATCAAATCCTCTCCAATTCCGCACAAGGCCTTAGTGATTAGTGAGAGAGATTTGTTGTGTTCTTTTGAGCTCTTGCGCTTGGATTGCTTTGTTCTTTCTCATTCTTTCTTGAGATTCATTCACTTGTAATCGAAGCAAGAGACACCAATTGTGTGGTGGTCCTTGTCGGGACTTTGTGTCCCGAGTGATTGAGAAGAAGAAGCTCACTCGATCCGTGGGATCGTTTGAGAGAGGGAAAGGGTTGAAAGAGACCCGACCTTTGTGGCCTCCTCAACGGGGAGTAGGTTTGCGAGATCCGAACCTCGGTAAAACAAATTCGCGTGTCACTCTCTTTATTCGCTTGCGATTTGTTTTGCGCCCTCTCTCGCGGACTCATTTATATTTCTAACGCTAACCCAGCTTGTAGCTGTGATTATCTTTATAAATTTCAGTTTCGCCCTATTCACCCCCCCCCTTTAGGCGACTTTCAATTGGTATCAAAGCCCGGTGCTTCATTAGAGCCTAACCGCTCGAAGTGATGTCGGGAGATCACGCCAAGAGGGAGATGGAGACCGACGACAAGCCCACTACGAGCCACTCATCGGAAGAGTCCCGCAACAAGGGGAAGGGGAAAGAGAAGAAATCTTCTTCCCACAAATCGCATCGGAGTAGCGGCAAGCACAAGAAGATGAGGAAGGTGGTCTACTACGAGACCGACACTTCGTCACCATCCACATCCGGCTCTGATGCGCCGTCCGTCACTTCTAAGCGCCATGAGCACAAGAAGTTTAGTAAGATCCCCCTACGCTATCCCCGCATTCCTAAACATACACCTTTACTTTCCGTTCCATTAGGCAAACCACCAACTTTTGATGGTGAAGATTATGCAAGGTGGAGTGACTTAATGAAATTTCATCTAACGTCACTCCACAAAAGTATGTGGGATGTAGTTGAGTTTGGTGTGCAGGTACCATCCGTAGGGGATGAGGATTATGATGCGGACGAGGTAGCCCAAATCGAGCACTTCAACTCCCAAGCCACAACCATACTCCTCGCCTCTCTAAGTAGGGAGGAGTACAACAAGGTGCAAGGATTAAAGAGCGCCAAGGAAGTTTGGGACGTGCTCAAAACCGCACACAAGGGTGATGAACTAACCAAGATCACCAAGCAGGAAACGATCGAGGGGGAGCTCGGTCGCTTCCGTCTTCGCCAAGGGGAGGAGCCACAAGATATGTATAACCGACTCAAAACCTTGGTGAATCAAGTGCGCAACCTCGGGAGCAAGAAATGGGATGACCACGAGGTGGTTAAGGTTATTCTAAGATCTCTTATTTTCCTTAACCCTACTCAAGTACAATTAATTCGTGGCAATCCTAGATATACACTAATGACTCCCGATGAAGTAATCGGGAATTTTGTGAGCTTTGAATATATGATCAAGGGCTCAAGGAAGATTAACGAGCTAGATGATCCCTCCACGTCCGAAGCTCAACCCGTGGCACTTAAGGCGACGGAGGAAAATAAGGAGGAGTCTACACCGAGTAGACAACCAATCGACGCCTCAAAGCTCGACAACGAGGAAATGACGCTCATCATCAAGAGCTTCCGCCAAATCCTCAAGCAAAGGAGGGGGAAAGATTACAAGCCCCGCTCCAAGAAAGTATGCTACAAGTGTGGTAAGCCCAGTCACTTCATTGCCAAATATCCTATTTCTAGTGATAGTGACAGGGGCGACGACAAGAAGGGAAGAAGGAAGGAAAAGAAGAGGTACCACAAGAGGAAGGGCGGTGATGCCCATGTGTGCCGCGAGTGGGACTCTGACGAGAGCTCCACCGACTCCTCCTCCGACGAGGACGCCGCCAACATCGCCGTCACCAAGGGCCTCCTCTTCCCCAACGTCGGCCACAAATGCCTCATGGCAAAGGATGGCAAAAGAGGAAGGGCGGTGATGCCCATGTGTGCCGCGAGTGATGCCCATGTGTGCCGCGAGTGGGACTCTGACGAGAGCTCCACCGACTCCTCCTCCGACGAGGACGCCGCCAACATCGCCGTCACCAAGGGCCTCCTCTTCCCCAACGTCGGCCACAAATGCCTCATGGCAAAGGATGGCAAAAGGAAGAAGGTAAAATCAAGATCCTCCACTAAATATGAAACCTCTAGTGATGAGGATGATGCTAGAAATGAGGAGGATAACTTGCGTACTCTTTTTGCCAACTTAAACATGCAACAAAAGGAGAAATTAAATGAATTGATTAGTGATATCCATGAGAAGGATGATCTCTTGGACTCCCAAGAGGACTTCCTTATTAAAGAAAACAAGAAGCGTGTTAAAGTTAAAAATGCTTACGCTCTAGAAGTAGAAAAATGTGAAAAAACTATCTAGTGAGCTAAGCACTTGCCGTGAGACTATAGACAATCTTAGAAATGAAAATGCTAGTTTAAATGCTAAGGTTGATTCTCATGTTTGTAATGTTTCAATTCCCAATCCTAGAGATGACAATTTTGATTTACTTGCTAAGATTGATGAATTGAACATTTCTCTTGATAGCCTTAGATGTGAAAAATGAAAAATTGCTTGCTAAGGCTAAAGAATTAGATGTTTGCAATGCTACTATTTTCGACCTTAGAAGTAAGAATGATATATTGCATGCTAAGGTTGTAGAGTTAAAATCTTACAAACCCTCTACATCTACCGTTGAGCATACTTCCATTTGTATCAGATGTAGAGATATTAATGTTGATGCTATCCATGATCACCTAGCTTTAATTAAGAAACAAAATGATCACATAGCTCAACTTAATGCTAAGATTAGTGAGCATGACTTAGAAAATGAAAAAATTAAATTTGCTAGAAGCATGCTCTATAATGGGAGACGTCCTGGCATTAAGGATGACATTGGCTTCCAAAGGGGAGATAATGTCAAACTTAATGCCCCACCTAAAAAATTGTCCAACTTTGTAAAGGGCAAAGCTCCCATGCCTCAGGATAACGAGGGTTACATTTTGTACCCTGCCGGTTATCCCGAGCACAAAATTAGGAGAATTCATTCTAGGAAGTCTCACTCTGGCCCTAATCATGCTTTTATGTATAAGGGTGAGACATCTAGCTCTAGGCAACGAACCCGTGCTAAGTTGCCTAAAAAGAAAACTCCTACTGCATCAAATGACCATAGCATTTCATTCAAAACTTTTGATGCATCATATGTGCTTACTAACAAATCCGGCAAGGTAGTTGCCAAGTTTGTTGGGGGCAAACACAAGGGCTCCAAGACTTGTGTTTGGGTACCCAAAGTTCTCGTATCTAATGCCAAGGGACCCAAAACCGTTTGGGTACCTAAAGTCAAGAACTAAACTTGTTTTGTAGGTTTATGCATCCGGGGGCTCAAGTTGGATCATCGATAGCGGGTGCACAAACCACATGACAGGGGAGAAGAAGATGTTTTCCTCCTACGAGAAAAACCAAGATCCCCAACGAGCTATCACATTCGGGGATGGAAACCAAGGTTTCGTCAAAGGTTTGGGTAAAATAGCTATATCTCCTGACCGTTCCATTTCCAATGTTTTTCTTGTTGATTCATTAGATTACAATTTGCTTTCTGTATCCCAATTATGTCAAATGGGCTACAACTGTCTCTTTACTGATGTAGGTGTCACTGTCTTTAGAAGAAGTGATGATTCAATAGCTTTTAAGGGAGTGTTAGAGGGTCAGCTATACTTGGTAGATTTCGATAGAGCTGAACTCGGCACTTTCTTAATTGCTAAGACTAATATGGGTTGGCTCTAGCACCGCCGACTAGCCCATGTTGGAATGAAGAATCTTCATAAGCTTCTAAAGGGATAGCACATTTTAGGATTAACCAATGTTCATTTTGAGAAAGACAGGATTTGTAGCGCATGCCAAGCCGGGAAGCAAGTTGGTGTTCATCATCCACATAAGAACATCATGACGACTGACAGGCCATTGGAACTCCTACACATGGATTTATTCGGCCCGATCGCTTACATAAGCATCGGCAGGAGTAAGTACTGTCTAGTTATTGTGGATGATTATTCTCGCTTCACTTGGGTGTTCTTTTTGCAAGAAAAATCACAAACCTAAGAAACTTTAAAGGGATTCTTGAGACGGGCTCAAAATGAGTTCGGCTTGAGGATCAAGAAAATTAAAAGCGACAACGGGACGGAGTTCAAGAATTCACAAATTGAAGGCTTTCTTGAGGAGGAGGGCATCAAGCATGAGTTCTCTTCTCCCTACATACCACAACAAAATGGTGTAGTGGAGAGGAAGAATCGAACTCTATTGGACATGGCAAGAACCATGCTTGATGAGTACAAGACGCCAGATCGGTTTTGGGCCAAAGCGGTTAACACCGCTTGCTACGCCATCAACCGATTATATCTACATCGAATCCTCAAGAAGACATCATACGAACTCCTAACCGGTAAAAAGCCCAACATTTCATATTTTAGAGTCTTTGGTAGCAAATGCTTTATTCTTATTAAAAGAGGTAGAAAATCTAAATTTGCTCCTAAGATAGTAGAAGGCTTTTTACTAGGATATGACTCAAACACAAGGGCATATAGAGTCTTTAACAAGACCTCAGGACTTGTTGAAGTTTCTTGTGACGTTGTGTTTGATGAGACTAACGGCTCTCAAGTAGAGCAAGTTGATCTTGATGAGATAGGTGAAGAAGAGGCTCCGTGCATCGCGCTAAGGAACATGTCCATTGGGGATGTGTGTCCTAAGGAATCCGAAGAGCCTTCAAATGCACAAGATCAACCATCCTCCTCCACGCAAGCATCTCCACCAACCCAAAATGAGAATGAGGCTCAAGATGATGAAGAAAATCAAAATGATGAGTCATCTCAAGATGACGGCATTGATCAAGGGGGAGATGCAAATGATCAAGACAAGGAGGATGAACAACCAAGGCCGCCACATCCAAGAGTCCACCAAGCAATCCAACGAGATCACCCCGTCGACACCATCCTCGGCGATATTCATAAGGGGGTAACTACTAGATCTCGTATTGCACATTTTTGTGAGCATTACTCTTTTGTTTCCTCTATTGAGCCACACAGGGTAGAGGAAGCACTACAAGATTCGGATTGGGTGGTGGCGATGCAAGAGAAACTCAACAACTTCACTAGGAACAAGGTATGGCACTTATGAAGCGTTTGGTTCAGTGTCAATAAGGGATGGGACGGGATAACTCTAGTCTGACACTGTCCCTTATTTTTTGAGGGATGACCTCATCCACTATTTTTGAACAATATTCTTTGACCTTGACTCTGTATCTTCAAACCAAACGCGGGTTAAGTTAAAATAATCCCATCCCATCCCTCTTCGTCCTTCCATCCAAACACATCCTTAGTTCCACGTCCTAATCAAAATGTTGTAGGAACCAAGTGGGTCTTCCGCAACAAGCAAGATGAGCATGGTGTGGTGACAAGGAATAAAGCTCGGCTTGTGGCCAAGGGATACTCCTAAGTCGAAGGTTTGGATTTCGGTGAAACCTATGCACCCGTAGCTAGGCTTGAGTCAATTCGCATATTATTAGCCTATGCTACTTACCATGGCTTCAAGCTTTTTCAAATGGACGTGAAGAGTGCCTTCTTCAATGGACCAATCAAGGAAGAGGTCTACGTTGAGCAACCTCCCGACTTTGAAGACAGTGAGTACCCTAACCATGTCTATAGGCTCTCTAAGGCGCTTTATGGGCTAAAGCAAGCCCCAAGAGCTTGGTATGAATGCCTTAGAAATTTCCTTATTGCTAATGGCTTCAAAGTCGGCAAGGCCGATCCTACTTTATTTACTAAGACTCTTGCAAATGATTTGTTCGTATGCCAAATTTATGTTGATGATATTATATTTGGGTCTACTAACGAATCTACATGTGAGGAATTTAGTAGGATCATGACGCAAAAGTTCGAGATGTCGATGATGGGGGAGTTGAAGTATTTTCTAGGATTCCAAGTCAAGCAACTCCAAGAAGGCACTTTCATTAGCCAAACAAAGTATACTCAAGACATTCTAAGCAAGTTTGGGATGAAGGATGCCAAGCCCATCAAGATTCCCATGGGAACCAATGGGCATCTCGATCTCGACATGGAAGGTAAATCCGTCGATCAAAAGGTATACCGGTCGATGATAGGTTCATTGCTTTACTTATATGCATCTCAACCGGACATTATGCTTTCTGTTTGCATGTGTGCAAGATTCCAATCCGACCCTAAGGAATCTCACCTTACAGCCGTAAAACGAATCTTGAGATATTTGGCTTATACTCCTAAGTTTGGGCTTTGGTACCCTCGAGGATCCACATTTGATTTGATTGGTTATTCGGATGCCGATTGGGTAGGGTGCAAAATTAATAGGAAGAGCACATCGGGGACTTGTCAGTTCTTGGGAAGATCCTTGGTGTCTTGGGCTTCAAAGAAGCAAAATTCGGTCGCTCTTTCAACCGCCGAAGCCGAGTACATTGCCGCAGGCCATTGTTGCGCGCAATTACTTTAGATTAGGCAAACCCTGCGGGACTATGGTTACAAATTAACCAAAGTTCCTCTTCTATGTGATAATGAGAGTGCAATCTGCATGGCGGATAATCTCGTTGAGCATAGCCGCACTAAACACATAGCCATTCGGTATCATTTTCTTAGGGATCACCAACAAAAGGGGATATCAAAATTGCTTACATTAATACTAAAGATCAATTAGCCGATATTTTTACCAAGCCATTAGATGAGCAAACATTTACAAGACTTAGGCATGAGCTAAATATTCTAGATTCTAGGAATTTCTTTTGATGTCTTGCATACATAGCTCATAAATATACCTTTGATCATGTCTCTTTTATATATGCTATGACTAATGTGTTTTCAAGTGATTTTCAAACCAAGTCATAGGTATATTGAAAGGGAATTGGAGTCTTCGGCGAATACAAAGGCTTCCACTCCACTCTATCACTGATCCTTCGCCGTCGCTCCACGCATCTCTCCGTCTTTGGTATAATCTTCACTCATATGTTTTATTTGCCAAAGGGGGAGTAAGTAGCTTAACAAGGGCTTATATTTCACTCTAAGTATCCGTTTTTGGCGATTCATGCCAAAGGGGGAGAAAGTATTAGCCCAAAGCAAAAGGACCGCACCACCACCCTATTTTTACAAAAAAATAATGATTTTCGATTGGTAAGCTTCAAAGTATCATGTTTTTCAATTTGGTATCTTATTGTGTTCAAAAAGGGGGAGAAAGTAGTACTTTCAAAATTGATATCTTAAAACCCTCTTGAACACTAAGAGGAGAATTTATTGAGGGGGAGTTTTGTTTAAGTCAAAGGAAAAGCATCTGAAATAAGGGGAGAAAATTTCAAATCTTGAAAATGCTTCTCAAAATCTTATTCATTTACCTTTGACTATTTGCAAAAAGACTTTGAAAAGGATTTACAAAAAGAATTTGCAAAAACAAAACTTGTGGTGCAAGTGTGGTCCAAAATGTCAAAAATTAAAGAAACAATCCATGCGCATCTTATAAGTATTAATATTGGCTCAATTCCAAGTAACCTTTGCACTTACATTATGCAAACTAGTTCAATTATGCACTTCTCTACTTGCTTTGGTTTGTGTTGGCATCAATCACCAAAAGGGGGAGATTGGAAGGGAATTAGGCTTACACCTATATCCTAAATCGATTTTGGTGGTTGAATTGCCCAACACAAATAATTGGACTAACTAGTTTGCTCTAGTGTATAAGTTCTACAGGTGCCAAAGGTTCACAAAAAGCCAATAAAATGACCAAGCAAAGGGTTCAACAAAAAGAGCAAGGGGTAACCGAAGGCAGCCCTGGTATGGCGCACCGCGCACCGGACTGTCCGGTGCACCACCGGACAGTGTCCGGTGCACCAGGGCACTGCAGGCTGAACTCTTCACCTTCGGGAATTCTTCAGAGTGCTCCGCTATAATTCACCAGACTGTCCGGTGTAACACCGGACAGTGTCCGGTGCTCCAGAGGAGAGCAGCTCTGAACTCGCCAGCCTCAGGAAATCGCTCATCTATAATTCACCGGACATGTCCGGTGCACACCGGACTGTCCGGTGAGCCAGAGGAGCAACGACTACTTCGCGCCAACGGCTACCTGCAAGCGCATTTAATGTGCGCCTGTTCGCGCAGAGAAGCAGGGCACACGCGGGTAGCACACCGGACAGTCTACAGGACCTGTCCAGTGCGCCACCTGACAGCCAGGCGGGCCCACAACACAGAGCTCAACGGTCGAACCCCAACGATCTGCTGACGTGGGCTGCCGCACCGGACAGTGTTAGGTGGTGCACCAGACTGTCCGGTGCGCCATGCGATAGCAGCCCTCCAACGACCACTTTGTGGTGGTTGGGGCTATAAATACCCCAACCACCCCACATTCATTGGCATCCAAGTTTTCACCTTCCAACTACTTACAAGAGCTCTAGCATTCAATTCTAGACACACCAAAGAGATCAAATCCTCTCCAATTCCGCACAAGGCCTTAGTGATTAGTGAGAGAGATTTGTTGTGTTCTTTTGAGCTCTTGCGCTTGGATTGCTTTGTTCTTTCTCATTCTTTCTTGAGATTCATTCACTTGTAATCGAAGCAAGAGACACTAATTGTGTGGTGGTCCTTGTCGGGACTTCGTGTCCCGAGTGATTGAGAAGAAGAAGCTCACTCGATCCGTGGGATCGTTTGAGAGAGGGAAAGGGTTGAAAGAGACCCGGCCTTTGTGGCCTCCTCAACGGGGAGTAGGTTTGCGAGAACCGAACCTCGGTAAAACAAATCCGCGTGTCACTCTCTTTATTCGCTTGCGATTTGTTTTGTGCCCTCTCTCGCGGACTCATTTATATTTCTAACGCTAACCCGGCTTGTAGCTGTGATTATCTTTATAAATTTCAGTTTCGCCCTATTCACCCCCCCTTTAGGCGACTTTCAGCCATAAAGTCCCAAGTCTTGGCAGACTTCCTGGCTGAATGGGTCGACACCCAATTGCCGATAGCTCCAATCCAGGCCGAACTTTGGACCATGTACTTCGATGGGTCGCTTATGAAAACCAGAGCAGGTGCTGGCTTGCTCTTCATTTCACCCATCGGAAAACATGTGCGCTACGTGATACGCCTCCATTTTCCGACGTCAAACAACGTGGCCGAGTACGAGGCTTTTGTTAATGGGTTGCGCATCGCCATCGAGCTAGGGGTTCGGCGCCTCGACGCTCGTGGCAACTCACAGCTTGTTATTGACCAAGTCATGAAGAACTTCCACTGCCGCGATCGAAAGATGGAGGCCTATTGCGACGAAGTTTGGCGCTTGGAAGATAAGTTCTACGGGCTGAAACTCAACCATGTTGCTCGACGGTACAACGAGACTGCGGATGAGCTGGCTAAAATAGCCTTCAGGACGGACGACGGTTCCCCCGGACGTCTTCTCCAGGGACATATATCAACCATCCGTAAAAATCAACGACGCGCCCGAACCCGAGGAGTCCTCGGCCCAGCCCGAGGTACCCTCGGCCGCCGAGGGTGAGGCCCTGCGCGTCGAGGGAGAGCCGGGTGGGGTTACGCCAAACCTGAACTGGCAGACCCTGTACCTGAAATATCTCCTCTGAGGAGAGCTGCCCCTCGACAAGGCTGAGGCTCGGCGACTGGCTCGGCGCGCCAAGTCGTTCGTTTTACTGGGAGATGAAAAAGAGTTGTACCACCACAGCCCCTCAAGCATTCTCCAACGATGCATATCTGTCGCCCAAGGACAAGAGCTGTTACAAGAAATACACTCGGGGGCTTGCGGTCACCACGCAGCACCTCGAGCCCTCATGGGAAACGCTTTCCGACAAGGTTTCTACTGGCCGACCGCGGTGGCCGACGCCACTAGGATTGTACGCTCCTGCCGAGGGTGTCAATTCTACGCGAGACAGACGCACCTGCCCGCTCAGACCCTGTAGACGATACCTATCACTTGGCTGTTTGCCGTATGGGGTCTGGACCTTGTCGGTCCCTTGCAGAAGGCACCCGGGGGCTTCACGCACCTGCTGATCGCCATCAACAAATTCTCCAAGTGGATCGAAGTCTGACCCTTAACCAGCATCGGGTCCGAGCAGGCGGTGGCGTTCTTTACAAATATCATCCATCGCTTTGGGGTCTCAAACTCCATCATCACCGACAATGGCACGCAGTTCACTGGGAAAAAGTTCCTGGACTTTTGCGAGGGCCACCACATCCGTGTGGACTGGACCGCCATGGCTCACCCAATGATAAATGGGCAGGTGGAGCGCGCTAATGGCATGATTTTGCAGGGACTAAAACCGAGGATCTACAACGACCTCAATAAGTTCGGCAAGCGGTGGATAAAAGAGCTACCCTCTATGGTTTGGAGTCTGAGGACGACGCCGAGCCGGGCCACGGGTTTCTCGCCGTTCTTTCTAGTCTATGGGGCTGAGGCCGTCCTACCCACGGACTTAGAATACGATTCCCCGAGGACAAAGGCCTACGACGACCGAAGCAACCAGGCCAGCCGAGAAGATTCATTGGACCAGCTGGAAGAGGCTCAGGACGTAGCCTTACTACACTCGGCGCGATATCAGCAGTCTCTGCGACGCTACCACGCCCGAAGGGTTCGGCCCCGAGGCTTCCAAGTGGGAGACTTGGTACTTCGGCTGCGACAAGACGCCCGAGGGCACCACAAGCTTACTCCTCCCTGGGAAGGGTCGTTCATCATCGCCAAGATTTTGAAGCCCGGGACATACAAGCTGGCCAACGATCAAGGCGAGGTCTACAGCAACGCTTGGAGCATCCAACAGCTACGTCGCTTCTATCCTTAAAATGTTTCAAGTTGTTCATGTATCTCGCTTTCTTTACATGCATAAATAAAGTCTAACCATCAAGGAAGGATCAGCCTTGCCTCGGCAAAGCCCGACCCTCCCTCGGGGGCTAGAAGGGGGAACCCCCTCTGCGTCAAAATTTTCCTCAGAAAAGTTTTCTACCAAAACGACTTTCGTGCCTTTCGACTATATCGATAACAGAATCCTAAAAACGAGCGAGAGAAACCTTGAACGGCAAGGCCGGCCGAGCCAAGGGACTCCTACGCCTCCGGGATACGGATACCTCACTCATCGCCTTCCGCGAAAGGTAGCTCACGCTCGGATAAGTGATTTTGCTACCGAACAAGTCCTAACGCTCGGGTAGAAAACGACTTTCGCGCCTTTCGACTATATCGATAACAGAATCCTAAAAATGACGAGAGGAACACTGAAATGGCAAGGCCGACCGAGCCGAGGGACTCCTACGCCTCCGGGATACGAATACCTCACTCATCACCTTCCGCGAAAAGTAACTCGCGCTCGGATAAGCGATTCTGCTACCAAACAAGTCATAACGCACGAAACTAGAGGAAAGAAAACGCAGCTTTATATTCTGACAATAAAAATGTTTAGGCCTCGGCGGCCGCAAGAAACAAACGCATACTTAAAACAAACTATTCCTGCAGGCTTAGACTTCGGCAGGGGGAGGAGCAATACCCTCGGCGTCGTTTCCACCCTCGGCAGAATCTGGCCCGGCCTCAGGCGGCGACACGGGTGGAAGGATCTCCACCTCAAAGGAGGAAGTGAGCGCCGTGCTTGGACCCTCGATAGCCGCGTCAAGCCTCTGGACCTCGGCTAAGGCGGCCTCCTCTTCGTCGGGTAAGCAGTACCCCTCGCTGACCCGCTCCAGATCCACATTGTAGTGGGAAGCGAGCACGACAAAGGCCCGCCTAGCGCCGTGATGCAACGCCCCGCGGAGTCTGTTGCGCACATGGCCGCCCAAGGCCCGCAGGTGACTCTGGGGGGAGCTACCCGAGGGGACGTCGTCGAGGCCAAAGGCCCGGCAGAAAGCCGAGATAGCCTCGGACATGGCCGTGCGGTCGGCCTCCTTCTGCTCGGACGCCTGGGCAAGCGCCTTGCAGTTCTTGACGGACTCGTTAAGAGCCGTCTCGAACCCTGCAGACAGTCGGACAATATTCTTCAGACACGAGGTGAAGAATGGAGACAAAAACAAAGTCACAAAATGAACAAAATAGACCTTCGGCCCGGGCACGTTGCTGTGAGACCATGGCTTGGGCGGACTGGGCAGACCCGACGACCACATTCAAGCCCTTCGCAAGGGTCCCGGCCCGAGCGGACGCCTCGGCTAGCCGTTCCGTAGCCTCAGCCAACTGACCCCTAAGGGCCTCAGCCCGGCTCACGGCCTCGGCAGCTTGGCTCCGAGATCGGTCTCGCTCGCCGATGACCTGGCCAAGCTCCAGCTGCCGCTGCTGCATCTCCTCGGCCTGGGAAGCCACCTGCTCCCGGGCCGACGAAGTATTTTTCCTCGGAGAAGTTTTACACCAAAACGACTTTCGTGCCTTTCGACTGCGTCGATAACGGAATCCTAAAGACGAGCGAGGGAGACCTTGAACGGCAAGGCCGACCGAGCCGAGGGACTCCTACACCTCCGGGATACGGATACCTCACTCATCACCTTCCGCGAAAGGTAGCTCACGCTCGGATAAGCGATTCTGCTACCGACGAACAAGTCTTAATGCTCGAAATAAGAGGAAAGAAACGCAGCTTTACACTCAAATATCCAAATGTTCAGGCCTCAGCAGCCACAAAGAACAAACACACATACTTGGGGGTAACTATGATATCTAGACTTAGACGTCGGCAGCGCCCTCGGCGGTTTTCCCGACCTGCGGCAGATGTCTTAGTACCCGAAGCAACTACATTTTTGCTCTCAGGCAAACACCATTACATTCCCTTACAAACGGGACTCCAGCTCCATTCCCAAAGGAATGAACTACCTCCACACCAGAGGGGCTGTGAGATAACAAACTCCAAGCGGCTCGCCGACGACCACTGCACCAGCAATGACAACGACCTCCGCCTCGAGCGGCTAGACAGCAGCAGCGATTGCCTCAGGGCAAACGCTACTGTGAAAAGGCCCTCGCTCACGCCCCCTTGCGAGGGACGAGAACCAGCCATTAAAGGCAAAGAGCCGGAGGTCCGCCCGCAGGCGGCACTGACGGTCTCGTCGGCAGAGGCAACCACCTCTACTAGGGGAAGCCTCAACCATGGCGACCACCACCTCAGCACCGACGACCGTGGCCACCTGCGCGCCAACGCCACACCGGCGAATGGCGGCCGCCCCAGTGCGCACCGGCAGGTCCTCACTCCCGTCCTCACCACAGGATCGAGGACAAGACTGTCCAAGAACACGAACACCGCCCTCGCGGCGTACGACGTGTTGTGCGACCCCTCGGTGCAACCGACAGCGCGACCGGGGCAACCTGGACGTGACCGGCCCGCGCACGGCGCGACCGACACCCGTGCGGCGGACGGGCAGTCACGCTCCGCCCTAGCTGTAGGAGGCGGCACCGGAAGCAGCACCAGAGCCGCCTAGGCCGGGGAGCCAGACACGCGGTAGCTGACAGCGCCACGGACGGCGAACGCCCTTCTCCCCCGAACCCTGAGGGAAGAAGCGGGCCGCTGCACACGCGAAGGCGGGACCCAACTTGGCGCACCCTCCTCCCCAGCACGGATGATGAACATCCTTGAAGCTGAGGGCAAGAGGGAAGCCGTGGCCCGGCCCGCTCTTCCCCACCACAAGGTCGGCGGTCATCATCCTAGGTGACCGCCGGCGGGGGACTGCAGCCGGGCTGCATGATGAAAATCCTTGAAGCCGAGCGATGACTGAAGAGCGCCAACCCCCACAGGGTTGCGCTCCTCTAAACAGCAGCAAGAAGAAGGCAAGACCACCGACATCGCGACGGGCGTGAGCTCTCCGACGGTGAGATCACCAGAAAACACAGCTGCACCCCATCTGGGGGCTCGGAAGGTGGAAAGACGCGATGAATGCGAGGAGTGCGAAGGCATGGCTACTGCCCGGGTGATCGATCCCTTTTTAAAGGAAGATCTCCTCACTCGCACCCCCAAGCGTCACGGGCAAAGTCTCCACCGATGTGCTCCAGGGTTCCCACCCTACGACACGGGGGCTGGGTCCCACATGTCATACGAGCTAACCCAAAACGCCGGAGAGAGGACAGAGCAAACTATCGGTAACAAGGGCCTCCAGATCCCCCACAGTAACGGTGGAGAAAGGCAACGGGTCGCGCGGCGGAACGACGGTCGCCTTGTCAGCCATCGCCGAACGAAATTGGTGGAGGCGGAGGGGATGAGGTGCGCGGTTTTCTTTTCTCTGACTACTCTCTCAGGTTGCGGAAACAAAAGCAGAAAGCAAGCGCAAATGGCAGGATAAAGAACCACCACCGGCCCCTCTTCCAGATATATAAAGGCCCGGGCGAAATCCACCCCAAACTTCGCCCGAACCCGTCGCGAAATTCAAACTCGAAGGTGAAACGGTTTTTCTGTTCCTCGAACGACTCGCGCACGCGCAACAAACGCCTCGCGAATCGCCCATCCCGTCGCATTAACTCCCTGGCAGGGCAAGCGACACCTCTGGCAGGCGAAGCGGGCGCCGTTTTACCTCCGTCATGATGACCGCGTCAAAAAAGGTGCGCCACATTATTTAAATTCATATCCTTTTCCTTTCTCTCTCTCTCTCTTGCCACAGGGATCGGGAAAGGGGATATTTCGAAAAGGGATCCTTCTCAGCGAAGGAAACGGGCCCCGAGCCCTCCTACTGATCAGGGGTTCGAAGGTTGCGCCCTGCGGGGTTCGGCAACCGCCCCAGAGCACTCGGGCTCCGAGCCCTTTACTGATCAGGGGTTCGAAGGCTGGCCCCTCGGAAGGGTTCGACAGCCGCCCCAGAGCATGCAGAGTCAGGGATGACCCTAGGTACGTCCGTTACATGGCCGAGGCTCGGGCTAGGCTCCAGAGGTACCCTAGGACATTTACGAGACCAGCGGGAACGATTTGTAATGGAATCCCACCGGAGGAAGGCACCGAGCCCTCGAACCCTATCAAATGGGTTCGGGTCCAGCAAATCACCTGCATGTACTTTTGGAACGCGCCTCTGGGCCACTAGCCGACCCTTATCGAACGGGGCTCGGGCGTCCACTCGGATTACCCGCTAGCAACTCACTGGAAACACCGTGTTCGGTGCCCTCCGAGGGTAACATGGCACTTCACCCCCCCCCCTTCCTCCTTGCGGAAAGGCGATGAAGGGGCGTACAATAAAAGTCGAGACGATCCTTGATCGTCCTCTCGCTCCGTGCAGAGGCTCGGGGGCTGCTCTCGCACCAAGGCTACGGCCAAATTGTCGACCACGTCGACAAACCAGCTTAAAAACTCGGAGCCTGGCCATGCACCCGGGCTGCGGCCAGGACGCATGAGGGAACAACAAGGCCGACCGAGACATCACAAAAAGAATTAAGACCTCAGAGGAGTCAAACCACTCCTCCGAGGCCTCGGGGGCTACACCCGACGGGTGCGCTCACGCGCACCCATCGGAACAAAATATGACCGAGAAGGGCTGGTCCCCTTGCAAAAAAATCCGGCAGAACCTCCAAGCGAGTACCTACACTCCCTTCGAGGCTCGTGGGCTACTGTCGGGTACCGTAATTAAGGGTACCCCCAATGCTCCTTAACCTGGCTGGAAAACATCCTCAAAATAGACCGTAAAGACTGATAGGCACGGTTCAAGTCGAGGCCTCGTCTACCAAGGGACGCGATCTCATCCAAGCCCAGCCTCGGGCAAGTACAGTAGTCCCGGACGGGTTCACACCTCACCCGAGGGCATCCTCAGGCAGTGGGCGCACCCTCGGCTCGCCCGAAGCCAAGCTCGGGCAAACTTTGTCGTGCAGCGACCTCGGCCAAATCGCCTCACCAACCGATCGTATCGCATGCGCATTTAATGCGGGGATCGCCTGACACCTTATCCTGACACGCGCGCCTCAGTCGGGAAGGTCGAAGTGACCGCAGTCACTTCGCCCCTTTACTGATCGATCTGACAGGAAAACAGCACTATTCACCCTGTTCCGACTACTGTGCCAACCACCAGGGTAAAACTAACGACAGTAAGTCACGACCTCCCCCGAGATCAGCCTCGGGCGCAGCAGAGAGCTCCGCCTCGCCCGACCTTAGGCCTCGGCCTCGGGAGAAGGTCTCCGCCTCGCCCGACCCTAGGCCTCAGCCTCAGCCTCGGCCTCGGGAGAAGGTCTCCGCCTCGCCTCGGCCTCAGGAGGAGTCACATCCTCGCCCAACCTCAACCTCAGCCTCAGGAGAAGTCTCCGCCTCGCCCGACCTCGGCCTCGGACCGACTACGCCACTGAGGATACATCATTACCCTACCCCTAGCTAGCTGCCTCAGGTTACGAAGGAACAAGACCGGTGTCCCATCTAGATTACTCCGGTCACAGGTAATGATGGTTCCCCGCGTGCGTCCATGACGTCGATGGTTCTCAGCTCCCTACGGAAGCAAGGAAACGTCAGCAGGATCCATGCCGCACCGCTAGTTGCGCTTCTACAGGGCCCAAGCACTTCTCCGACAGCCACGCTAGCACATAGCTACACCCCCATTGTACAGTTGGACCATCTCCTTGTATCTAGAAAAGGGGATGTCCAGGGCCTTCCTGAGGAAAAAAAAGGGGGGCGAGCAGAGGCAGGCAGAGTGGGAGAAACGCAGAGGAGGCTAACTCAGACAGCTCACCTCAGGGTCAGACCCTCTCTCTCTCTCTCTCTCTCTCTCTCTCTCTCTCTCTCTCTCTCGCGCGCGCGCGCGACGCTTGTAACCCCTACTACGAGCACCCCGGTGCAAGATAACATAAGCCTCATTCCCACCTCTTGTGTTCCATCTTGCATCAACCCATCTGGACAAGGACACGCAGCGACAAATTCACTGGTCAGTCCGGGGTCCTCGCGGGTCCGAAACGCCGACAAGTAGATTCTATGTTGAGGCACACCGCTGATGGGTCCCAGTGGAGAAAAATGGACAAAGAACTTTTAGAGTTTGAAGAGGACACAAGGAACCTAAGGTTTAGTTTAAGTATGAATGTCATGAGTCCATTTGAGGACCAGAACATTAGTCATAGCACTTGGTCATTGACTATATATCTATAACCTTCCTCCTTGGTTGTGCATGAAGCAAAAGTTCATTATGATACTTGTACTCGTCCAAGGCCTAAAACAGCATAGCGAAAGCTCCATATATGGTTTTGGAAACTAAGACAACTAGTGGGTAACCTCTACTCTAAATATTGCGAGTGAGATAGGTTTAAGTCCATATGCAAATGTTGAGAGCAACCATGAGAAGGATGGTGATGGCCATAAAGAATAATCAATTGCTCAACATGGAGATAGGAGAAAGAAAAGAAAAGTACAAGGACTCAAGCCCAAGGTATAAGCTGTTAAGACACAATAGAGTGTGTGATTAAATTCTTTATAGATGATCGTACTATTAAGATGGGAGTATAATTAGACAACTTGGTCATCTGGTGTCAATAGGTGTTGGAATCATATGCATTATATATAGGACTAAGTGACATACATAAGACCAAAACATTTATTTATAACACTTTAAAAATGGTAGCTAGGCTCTAATATGTTTGACAAAACTTTAAGAGTTAGCTTGCTTGAGAAGAAAAAAAGAATGTGCTCTCGCTGTTGATTTTCATAGAGCACCAAACATATCTGGTGGTGCACCGGGAGTATATTTTAGGAACAATGGTTAAAGATGGCTCTAAAAAAACTGATCCAATTCATGCACATACGAAGAAACAAGAATCTTGCTTCCCAGACCAGATAACCTGAACGAGGGATAATGATCTTCTTGTCAATGGTCTTGCAGGAAATTAGACAAGCGAAAACATCAAATATTGACTAATACTACAAAACTGACCTGGCGACACCACAGACACACCAGCCATTGCCGATAATGAACAGATCCTGAAGGTTAGGTTATGGCTTTTGTAGTGTGTCATCAAAATGGTTGCCTGCTCAGCAAAAATACGCTAGTGTTTTTGCATCCTCAGGATGCCTCTGCATGTCATTCGATGCTGAGGTAAGCTGGATGCTGAGGCGTGGGAAGCGCAAGAATGTGGCAGCTCAACATCAGAACAACCTCCTGCATGGTGGGCCGGTTCGCAGGGTTCTCTTCCACGCACAGCAGTGCTATTTGGATGCACCTTAGCATCTCCATCTTCTCAGATTCGTCGCCTGGGGGCGCATCAACAAGCTTGATCAACCTGCCTGCTTTCCATAACTTCCACGCCTGAGGTGAGGCGACATAAATAAAACAGAAACAGCATCATAGATTGCCATTTTAGTGGCGCAATTAACTAAAAGGGTCCATGCTGGATATTCATTATTGAAAAAGTAGAGATTCTATGCACCCTCTTATTGAGAAATCCATGATCATCTCCAGATCCTCCATTTGCAAGTGAAAAGCACCGTTGTCCACTTATTATCTCGAGAAGCAACGCGCCGAAGCCATACACGTCAGATTTGATGGAGAAAACATTTCTTTCCCGACATTCGGGAGCAGTAAAGCCACTACAACAGGGAAATAACAATGTAAGTTCTCGAAAATTAATAAGAAGAAAGAGCCCCTTGTGCCTGCCAACCCATCACAATCATGATACCAATATGATGACATCTTACATTGAGCCCACTATGCGCCTGCAGTCAGCAAATTCTTCATCTACTCCCGGATTATATGTTCTAGACAAGCCAAAATCAGAAATCTTGGGCTTCATGTTGGTATCCAGGAGAATGTTACTTGGCTTTAGATCTCCATGTATAATATGTAATCCAGAAAGCTTATGAAGATAAAGCAACCCTTCAGCTATTCCTTTAATTATCTGAAAGTGTGTAGGCCAGTCCAGATGCAACCTTCTTCTCCTTGCACCTAAGCACAGTGCTTACTCTAATCAGCTCACTAAAGCACATCATTATATTGTCTAAAATTGAGATGAGCTCGAAAACAGAGAACACATGCCGCAGATGAAGGAATCGAGGCTTCCATTTGACATATATTCATAGACCAAAATCTTCTCCCTTCCCTGCACATAGTCTCCCAGAAGCTTAATTATATTGGTATGCTGAAGATTTGGCAGAGAGTGAATCTCATTTTGAAATTGATAATCTTGGACATCCAGTAGATTAGGTGAAGAAGATAAATCAAAACATCTCTTGACAGCAATCTCAAGTCCATCATGCAGTTGACCCTGAATGCAAACATAATATTCAAATGATGATCAATATTGTTGCACAAACTGATTGGATTGCTTAATGAAGAGTTCTAGTGTTTTTTCTCTCTCAAACGCACATGAGAGGTTGATTATGAAGAGAGCCTACCAAAGAGTACAATACCGCACCCACACACCTACAATACACCCCCACCATGAGTTTCTATAGTGACGAGTTCTGTTGTGGCACCTAATAAGAGCTCTATTACATGATTGTGGAGTTTTCAATCTAATGTAAAATTGAAAACCTATTTGATAGTTATGACCTTTTCCATTTTATTGCAAATTAGCACAGTATGAAACAGAATAGACGATTATAGAAGGCACATCAATAGCAGTGCTGCAGTGGACCACAATAGCAAAGTCTAGAAGGCCAAACTTGTATCCGTAAGTGATGACCATATCAAAAGTCTATGGGGACCAAGCTTATATCAACAAGTTGAATAGGACACCTTTTTTTTTACTTTTTTAAGTTAGTATTGTTAGGTTCATATATGCTCGCATGTATTTAGTTGAAATCTGATGCCACCTTGGTGGCTGACTGACTTTATCATATATTTATCAATGAAGTAGATGAAAGAAATTCTTCTGAAAAATGTAGCCATGCTATTTAGATGTATCCAAATTGCAAATTCTACCTATAACCTTTGGTCAGAATTTAATGAGAGTTTGTCCAACGCATTCTAGGGTGCCATTTATTTTATCCTGTTTTGGTGTGTGTTGGGGGGGGGGGGGGGGGATGTCTACCTTGTAAATGCAGCCAAAGCTACCTTTGCCAATTAGATTCCTGTCAGAGAAGTTATTTGTAGCAC
Organism: Zea luxurians; assembly: GCA_029449295.1. Classification (NCBI taxonomy): domain Eukaryota; kingdom Viridiplantae; phylum Streptophyta; class Magnoliopsida; order Poales; family Poaceae; genus Zea; species Zea luxurians. Next base: position 16,876,725 of record JAOPSE010000035.1, read on the forward strand.
CAACCAACTGGGACAAACTGAACTTGAATGCATCTGTTATGACAGAAGAAAGACCTTTGAGGTCCTAAAATCAATCTAGGCATTCCAAAACTCTACTATTTTCCACAACCATACCGATGTAGTTTCTGATCACCTTTTTCCTATTTAACTGACCGTACCTGCGCAATTCACTTGGAGGGAGCACCTTTTAACTTCACTATACACTTCAGTCCTGCCACATGGTGAGTGAATTCAATTATGCTATCTAAGGAAGAAAAAATGTTATCCTTGTACCTTACATGTCAGTTTAAAAAAGGCTAAAAATTCTATATTGTGTACAAGACTTTTCACCAAACTATCTCTCTAAAGTAGAGAACTTCTTAACAAAATTCAAAACCACATGTAGACAGACTTGATTCTTGTAGTAGGACTTGGTTAAAAAAAATCTCATCGTTGTGCCCCGTCCGCTCCCGGGTTACGTCTCGCGTGACACCCTCCGGCTAGGCCGTTGCAGAGTGGGCGGTGACGGCCCGCGGGCCAGTGACCGGAACCATGTTTCGGTCTCTTTTTAATATAATACCGGGAGGACGGTCTTTCCCTCTCCGACCGAATTTTTTAAGAAGATTGAAGAAGGACATAAATTACCAAGAGCTTACTTTTCCCTAGTATTAAGTTAACAATCACTTTATTCCAAATAATATTTTTTACAGAATTGGTTGAATCGAAATGGGTTTCAAGGATTCTAGCTGTGTGTCAGTCTTCCATAATGTTTATAGAAATGTGCAAAAAAATGGATGTATGTCATATTTAAAAAACAAAATAATTGCACATTGTAACCTGGTGTCGCAGGATGAGCAACCTGTAAGCAGTCTTGGCACATCTTTTACAGCCTGAAATAACAAAATAGGTGTCTGAGCACAAAAAATCTGGAAAGAAGGTGTTTCTCAAAATAAATCAATTTGTGACATGGATAATTCAAATCATACTAGACTATTGCATGACGTTTCATAGGAAATAATCGACCTACGAGGGTAAGACAGCCCTGGGCATTGCACAAAGAGAAGAGTTTTTTTAACCTCGGCCTAAAATTCGCTCCCACGAGGAGTGGAACTCAGGACCCGAGACTTAGACCATCTAGCCAACTCAACTAGAGACCCTTTCACATGATGCTTCATAGAAAGTCTACAAATATGAGAGAATTACCATGTAAAAGTGTTCATGCCATATTTATACAATTTTTTGCATTACCCCAAGAGCACTTTGTTTCTTATATTCACTCTTATCTAGAAATAATAAAGACCATCGGTTTTTTAGGGATGAACAGGAATTATGAAGCCAATTAGGTTCAGCAGATTCAGGTTTCAATAATGGCTCAAGCATATTTTTGGAAGAAAACAGCTTCAAGGAGCTTTCATTGTCACCATGCTTGCACACAACCAGTTTACAATGCTTATTTCTTATTAAGCCTTACCAATTTAGAGATGCCCCATAGTTATTTTCAACACATGACCTTCATGGAACAAGTTACTTTATATCTTACCAATTAATATTACCTGTGAACGTGGAGGCTGTATGATTTCTAAAATTTTGTCCAAGCGGTCTGTGGTGTCGATGTGGCTGATGAGTGGGAAAACTTGGAGACACGAGTTCATCCTCTTCTGCAGAATACGGAGCCGATCTGCTTGCTTCTTCCCTGTGAAGAGGTGGTACAGGTATTTGTTGTTTTGGCAGGATGTGACAAACATGTACACCTCACGAAGAATCTCTTCGAGATCGTTGAGACCATTCCTAGTCTCTGGATGTTGCATCATCGCTGGAGTCTGCAGCTTTTCCAGGAGGTCACCGATTATCTGCACATGGTGGACAAGCTGCCGGCAGGTCTTCTTGTTACGGCGAACAGTCTGAGCTGCCCGCACAATCATCACGACAAGCTTGACGGCATCAACCCCTGCGAGCTTCGCGATGTCCATTTTCTCTCTGCTTCACTGCTTGCTTGCAGTACAAGTGGTAACCGGATTGCTTCTGATACCAGAGGTTTCATCCAAATAGAACAAGAACAATCTTTCGCAAACAAGCTCCAGCCATCTAGGTGGATGAAACAAGCTCATAGGAAGCAAGGTAGATGGTAACAAGCATCGTCTAATGGTGGGCTAGCCCTGTGAAAGACTAAGAGAAGCGATAATGATAGAGCGTACATGAGCCATGGACAGAGGTAAGTAGAATGGTCATACGCGTAGCAGCAGTTGTCGACAACGACAAGGGGTCCCACATGGGCAAGACTTCTACTACTATGGTGACCCTTTTGGAACCAGTATAAACCATGGATAGGTTAGTAGTGGGAGTGCAAGTGATACGGGACTCGTTGGCTCATCAATGATGGTGGAACTACCTGAATATCTTACGGGGAATGAAATGCAATTCGGATGTTTGGTACCTGAGAGACCTTGTCTTTGATCCTCTTACATGTTGGACGGTTCTAGCCTTTGACCCTTCCTCCGTAAAGTGTCCTTTGTGAACCAAGGCTGCGTGGCATTTCCACGAACACCTTGTGCTCTCCTGCATGCCACACGGATGGCCGGGGTGAACACCGCCGGACCCGCCCACAAAACCTTCAGGGCGAGAGAGTTGGGGATAGAGGAACGCCATGCCAGATTGTTCAGCTGCCGACAGAAAAAAAAAGTCCCCTCTTTTCTCGATTTCGGACGAGAGCGAGCTCCGCGGCGACGGCTTGAGGAGTCAACGCCTGACCTTGACAGCAGGGCGAAGCATTTGAACAAACACGTCCCGCTCAGCCCTCCGGGTGCCGTGCCGACGTCGATCGCTTCGCGGGCCCGCTTCCGAGCATTTCGACGAGCCTACTAGGCCCATAAATAGTGGCCGGAAGGTAGTGCGGGCTCAAAAAAAACAGAAAAAACTGGGAGGCCCAAACTGCGCTGGAACTTGAAGTCTCCCAAGATTGTCTATTATATTTATCACATCTTTTATTTTAAACTCTATTCTAGTCTACAGAGCAACACAACATTTTACGTGACCATATACACGATCTGCTAGAGGCAATTCAAGTTCGTCATCCATGCTCTCTAACTGAGTGCTTAGTATTGCACTTAGCATGAATTAGGAAACATGAATCACTTTAAAAAAGGAAAAATAGCTGCGTCGATCTCCAGGTTGCCGTTAAAAAAACGTGTTTGAAGAAAGCATGAAAAACCATTGTACTTTTTTTGTGTGGAAAACCACGTTTTAGCTTTAGAAGGATCTCTTGTATACATGTTGCATCCGGAGTCTGGCACTGTAAAAGTGAAAGAAAAAGAAAAGAAAAGGTTGTCCTAATAAAGTACTAAAGTTGCAAAAGAGAGTATAGTAAGAGTAAAAACTGTGCTCCTCATTAGTGCCTTCCTGATTAGCAACGCATGCTGCTAGAGCCCACCGGAAAATGAGGTACCAAGAAATAGCATGATTATATTGGTTGGCATTAGTAAGCTATATCCAGTGGCTCTTCTATCTCATTTCCTGTGTGTCTCATATTCTGTTTTAAATTTTATTCTGAAAAAGTGTTATTTACAGTAAAAATTAGTGTTTTACACACGGTCATATTTACGCTTTATAATTTTAGCGAGATGTCAATCACGTAGCTGTTTTTTTTCTTCTTTTACTAACCAGAACGACAGCGGCTGGTGGGTGAACGATAGGTTCAGAGAAATTCAGGTCTGTGAAGAAAAAAAATGATATTTTAAATAATAAAGGGGCCATCGTTGATGTTCATCTCGGCAGAGGAGGCGAGGTGAGGTGGTGAGAGTGAAGGTGAAGGGGGGAGGACGGCTACTGCTGCACTCCGACGTGGAGCCGAAGAATTGCCTGGTGGGTGGCTGCGACTGCGAGGCTGGATTTAAATGGGGAAGTGGCGGGAAGCTGCTGGTCGATGTGACGTGGAAGCAGGAGAAGCCTGATGTGGTCTTGTGTTTCTAAAACCAACAGAGATGCCGTGCTGCTATGCTCGTGGAAGCCCAACAATGCTCGCGCAAGTTGCAGATGTTATTTCTTTTCCCTTTTCTCTCTCTCTCTCTCTCTATTTGCGTTGTTTGGAGTTTGTATTGTTTCAAAAGAAGTGAATTAATTTGAATAAAAAAATGGTTTGTAACTTTAAATTGCTCAGTTTCCTTCACTGGACCAAATCGACGACCTGCCCGTTTTGTAGCTCATCTGCAGGCTGCAGCTTCCAAGAAGGTGGTGTGCGTTAAGCGTGTCCTGAGCTAGTGCGTCACTGGATTACCGATCTTTGATAGATGATTAAAGATTTTGGTGAAGAAACATGGGGAGTTTGCAAAAATCTAGCTCCCAGCTCAATACAATATATTAGCTATTCGATAACATAACGGTGTTATTTAAACTCTTACCTCATCCGTATAACTATACAAATGACTGGGTTTTTTTTTTGAAGTTATCAGTTAATGATTTAACGACAAACACTAGGAAACATTTTAACCCTCAAGTGAGTGAGTGTAAGCCCTCATTAACCCTCCCTGATTCCCTATGCATGCGGCCCAGCCCCTGTGACCAAATCTTCCCTTGTGTCATCATCACTGCCTAATTCTGTACCCACCATCTGAGGCAATAGTTGTTGTTGTTGGGGATCCATGTGTTGCAGCTGATGCTTCTGTTGTTGTATTTGTTGCCACAGTTGTTGTTGATGCTGCATTTGTTGCTGTTGCTGGTATTGAGATTGTTGTTGCTGTTGTATTTGTTGAGTCATATGTTGCTGTAAATGTAGCTGCTCTTGTTGTCGAAGTCGTTGTTGTAGTAGCTTCTGTTTCACCAGATGCAGATTTTGAAGTTGAGACCAGTGATTTGAATACCATCATGTTCCGAGCAAAAAAGGGCAATATTTTAGCAAATAGAAATGGTCTATAATTAAGAAGGTCACCTGCATATGTTGCTGTTGCTGCTTCTGTATGAGTTGTCGTTGAAGACGATGTATGTTTCTCTGTTGCTGCTGTAGTTGTTGTTGTTGGTGGTGTACAAGTTCTTCCTGCTGCACCGGTGATGGCTGAGTTAAGGCTTCTGGCCTGAACATCAGCATGTTCTAGGGAAAAGAGCAACATTTCAGTAAATGCATGATATAGGTATGTGTACATTTGACTACAGTTAGGATTACCTTAGGGAAGATCATGCCAACCATACGACTTGTTTTGTCAGACATTGAAAGTAGTAGAGTTTGCGATGGTAACTGTATCACACCACACTGAATCGATGGAACTTTTAATGATTAGAACCATATGAGATGGTTTCCAAAAATTTAAGTGTATGAGAAGACTATAGATGAACCACACCCGAATATCCAAGTTACTAAAAGACTAAAGAATCATGCACTAACCAGTTTTCTCTCTTGTAGTTGTCCAAGAAACCCATGCTGATTTAAAGCCCGAAATATTAGAAAGTCTGCGTTTCCAACGTATTGACTTCAGAATATCCAAGGAAAGATATCGTCAGCAACACGTTATAAGAAAATGTGATGTTGCAGTAAGTATGTCATTGAAAAGAATGAGTTGAAAAACAAACTTCTTGTTCATATGATCCTGGGCTATGAGACGAACAATCTGCATAGTTTCTGGCCAATCCGCTGTAACTCTGCATACCGAAAACAATGCTTTTCAGTTTCCAACTTAGGCCCTGTTTAAATTTACTAAGCTAATAGTTAGCCGCTAAAATTAGCTGGATACATCCAAACAATCTAACTGATAGCTTAACTATTAGCTAATTTTAGTTGGAGATATCCAAACACCCTTACCTAGTAGTCCAGCTAACTACTAGCTACACCCTCAACTATCCATTTGTTATTAGTTAGTTAAACCCAGTTACAATTAGTGAATAGTTAGCCAGTTATTTGTTAGTCAGCTAATTTCACTAGTAACTTTTTTAGTCAGCTAACTATTAGTTATAGTGCTGGAGCCTTAACCTGGAAGCAAAAAAAAAAAACTGGTGGGGGTGGGGGGGCATTTCTTTTTGCATTATGCACACTGAGCATGACACACTGTGTTAGTGTTACATAAGCTGATAAGCATCAGCAGGTACATACTACTAAGTAAAAAATGAACAATTCTGATATAATCATTCCTGATAAGACAAGGGCTACAATAACATCAACTAACTAGGAGTACTGTTCTCAAACACTGTAATCAACATAAAACACTTATGGCATAGTGATTCGAGAGAATGGTACACTTACTTTCTGGACACTGTTCCACCCCAACTCTGCCAGAAATTAGTGAGTGAGAATTATGAATCGCACGAATAAGATTGTAAAACCCTAAAAGCAATCAGAATTATAAATGTCTTGTTTAAATTATTAACTAGAAGCATAAGCAATCAGAATTATACGTTCAGGAGTTTATTCCAAACTAATTTTAGCAAGAAAATTGGTCAAAGATAACACAGAATTCATCTGAACAAGCTTTCCATGGAAAAAAAAAGACATGCTTCCTTTCAATTTTATACAGACCTACAAAGAGCATAAGGACACCCTAACCAGCTCAACAAAAAGCTTAAACCATTAGGAGAATGTAGGCAATCATTCAGCTGATGATATTACAGATTCAAAAAGACATTGGAAGTTTTTTTTAAGAATGTAACACATGATGTTTGTAAGCATAACAATGAAAATAGAAACTTACTTCGAGTTTACTAATAAACACAGGCTGCCCTTGCCTTTGCCCGTACAAGTCTCCCTGTGACATAAATAAACGGCAAGCATCAGTTGTTGAGAACCCCAATGGCAATGCATGCAAGATAATATGCGCAATGTTACCTCCCAGATTTTGACATATTTTGGTGGTGGCTGCTGGGCATTGGGATGCAGCCCAATTGTCAGATTCATGGAAGAACCGGTTCCTGCTTGTTGATCCATGCCCATGCGGTCAGGCTGAGAGGACGACGCAGCAGCCATATCTGAATTGCCCCATGCAGTGCGAGTGTTTGAGCCAAAGGAGCCGCCAAGAGCTGTGCTCGTAATAGGCTGTCCAGGTGCAGACAGAGAGAAGGCGAGAGAGGGCGTCGATGTCGTGCCACCTGACACCACCATGCTTGGCATGTGGAGTTGCAATGGTCCCGCGGTTGAGGTAGCCTCTCCAAAGAAACTCGAGTATGGATTGCTGAGGAGGCCGCCATGACCGCCAGGACGAACTGGATGCTGGGCCTGGGCAAGGTTTCTTGTAGGGCTGTGTCGTTCTTGCACGCTATCATTTGCGATGTCCGTTTCCTGTGAGACTAGTAGAGACGACGATGAAGGTCGCAGTGCTGATGTCCCTTGTAAAGAAGACACGTTGGAAACAGGTGGTGTCACAGTTGCTGCTGTAGAAAGGATGCCTCCAATGCCAACCGTTGTTTGTCTCTCCGTCGTTGGTCCACTCTTCACTGGAACGTTTGTTCGAGTGTGGAATTTGTCAGCAAGCAATCGCAATCGGCATGTCATGTCAAAGGTAGGTAGGCAGCGACTTTAGGATCGGGCTACAATAACGAAACTTTGTTCCATTCCATGCATGATGGATGGAACAAACGATGGAAACCACTGGCTGAGCGAAGAATTTGTACCTATGTGTTGCAATTGCAAGTCGGATGCCGGCGTCAGCGTCACCACCACTTCCGGCAGGTTGGTCTTGAACGCTCTGACGAGGTTCCCGATGAACCTGCGCGTGACTCCGGTGAGGTTGGCGAGCCTCTCCTTGTACGCCATGAACGCGGCGGCGGCGACGGTGGGCTCGGCCTCGTCCTCGGCGTCGCCGTCGGCAGCGCCGAAGAGGTGCTTCCTCTCCAGCTCGGCGCAGCCGTGCAGGCACTCGAGCCAGCGGTTGGCCTGGCTCTGCAGGTCGTCGAACAGGCCGCGCTTGGCCGCGTCGCGCTCCGGGTCCAGGGACAGGAAGTAGTCGTAGGCGTGCGCCCACCGCAGCACGCGCCGGCCGTCGGCGATCTGGCGGTAGGCCTCGGTCACGAAGCCGAGGTCCATCGCCGGGAGGTCGAGCAGCCTGGCCATCCGCTGGAGCTCCGACCGCTCCAGCTCGTCCGCGTCAGCGAGCGCCTTGCGCAGCGACTTGCCGTTGCCCTCCCACCGCTCGTAGTGGTACAGGTACCTGTCCAGCGACGCCTTGGCCAGGGTCCGCTGCGCCTGCTCCTCCTCGTCCTCCACCTCGTCGACCGGCCCATGGCGGCGGCGGCGGGAGTCGTAGCGCGTGCAGCCCCTGTGGTGGTCCCAGGGGTCGAGGCAGAGCCAGCAGAACTGGTGGCGGCAGGGCGCGCCGCACGTCATGTGGTTGCAGCCGTGGTTCTTCTCGATGGGGCGGCGGCACCTGGGGCAGCGCTTGGTGTTGGCCACCACCCAGTTGGCCGTCTCCGAGTCGGACGCGTTTTTGGCCAGCCACGCGCGCACCGTGCCGCACGACACGGGCCGGTGCGCCTCCTCGCCGCAGCGCCAGCAGAAGGCGTGCCTGCACCCGCAGACGACGTCGACCGCGGCGGCCACGGCCTCCGCGTCGCAGCCGCCGAGGAGCTCGACGGACCGGGTGCACCCGGCGCCGCCGCACCACCTGATCCGGCCCCCGCTCTCCTCCACGTACGAGCGGAGCCAGAACCGCGCGTACCGGGCCCGGTCGTCGTCGCGCGCCACCTCGTCGACCAGCTCCCGGACGACGGCCGCCGCGCACGACGGGTCGGGGCACCGCAGCGCCAGGCAGCGCGGGCCGTCGCCCACGGCCGCCGCGACGTAGCCGCACCAGCAGCCGTCGCAGTAGTAGTGGGCGGCGCACCCGGCCGACCGCGTCCCGCCCGCGGGAAACGCGTCGAAGCAGATGCCGCACACCCGCGGCCGCGGGCTGCGCGCGGCGGGGACCAGGGCGTCGCCGTCCGGACAAGCCGCGGGGACTAGGCCGACGGCGCCCCGGACGCGCTGCTGGTGCTGGGCGTCCGAGAACCACTCCTCCTGCGCCCGCCCGACGCGCCACTTGAAGTGGCGCAGCAGCACGCGCGCGAAGCCCGCCGGGATCGACAGCACCTCCGCGACCCTGGCCGTGTCCGCCTCTTGCCGCGCGCGGACGTCGTCCTCGGTCAGCACGGCGTACCTCTGCTCCGTGTCGCGCGCCGAGGCGTCGTCGCCCTTGGGTTGCTCAGCAGTGGATTCTTCTTCCTCGTAGCCGTCGTCGTACTCGTACATGTAATCGGCGGCGGCGCTGTCGTCGTCAGCCGTTCTCTGAGCATCGCCTCCCGCGCCCGTGTAATAAGCGCCGGAGCTTGGTCTCTTGTTACGGCCGCTCGTCTCGCCCTCCTCGTCGTCGTCCTCCTCCTCTCGTCGATCTCTCTTGAGGCAGACACCGCCGCCGCATGATGCCATGCCGCGCTGCACAAGGCCAGGGCAGTGGATCCCCTTCTTGGGGAGAACGAGTGTATTCTAATTAAGCATGGTTTAGATATATTCGGGGAAGAAAGGAAAGGGGATAAAACCAAACAAAAACGACTAGGCACGATCAGGATCAGCGGTCACGCGGCCGTGGCTGCTGACGTCCCGCGCGTCCACTGAGCACAGTCCAGTCTGGCCTGCACCTCGTCGTCTCTGCCAAAAATAGAATACAATAATAATTCTACTCCTTTTTCTCACTTGGCTTTTTTTGGTGGGTGACGAGGCAGTACAATATTATATATGCATCACACAGAACAGAATTTTAGTAGCTTTGGTTCCACCTCTGCTCTATCTTCACTCGAAACGTGGCAAATCTGCTCCTTTTTGGAATCAAAGCTACGAACCAGCTGGAAGAAAAAAAAAAACTACAGTACATGAGTTGCTTCTTAGGTAGTGTTTGGTTACTAGGGACTAATTTTTAGTCCCTCCATTTTATTTCACTTTAGTCTATAAATTGCAAAATATAGAAACTATAACTCTATTTTAGTTTTCATATTTGACAATTTAGTGACTAAAGTGGAATAAATTAGAGAGACTAAAAATTAGTCTTAAAACCAAACACCCTCTTAGAGAATTATTATGATAATAATAACAGTGATATAGTTTTCTGTTTGTTAGGTTATCCGATGTCGTGGACATGTCTTTTTGGCTATGTGCTTTTCTTTGGTACCATGATGTTCTTCTGTAATAATCATGATTCGACGCATTCTTACATGATAATGGTACAAGTGTTTCAAAAGCTATGAAGATTAAACGCTATCAGGCTTCTGTATTTTTTTTTCTACAGAAATTAAAACATGTTAATAAGCCCACTTCGACCTTTTGTATCTAGAAAGTGTGAATTTTGTATCCAATCTTATACTATCGTGGTAACTCTAACGATATAATTGTTCAAATATAATTGCTCAAAAGTAATACATAGTAAAGATTAAAAAAAAATTAATGTCTTTAGGTATCAAGAGTTGGCATTCTACGCTGCTCCTCGTTGGACCACTCATGAAAGAGTGTCATCCCCTTGATCTAAGTAAGGACCAAGTGTTCTCTATGGGCTAGTGAGGACGTTAACCACGTGATTATTAAATCTCAATTTCCTATGTAGGCAAAGAGTCTTCCTCACACTCCAAAGGATTTCTTTAGGTGTTAAAATGAATAAGAGACCTTAAATGGACAAAGTAGAGGGGTATAAATAGCCCCAAGCCAATCAACTAGCCATTGGCCCTCCACTTAACTTTCACGATGGCCGAACACGTCCGGTGCAGCTCCAATGGTTAGTTTAGAAACTACCTTTTACTGTACTTGTATCTGGTGGTTTGCCTAGTGCCTCACTAGACACTTCCGATGAGCATACTATTCAAATACATAATTTGCACGTCTCTCTAATTTCTCTATATGGTGCTATGTTCAATGCAACACTGGACATGATCAATGAGTACTTAGACTTTTCACACTCGATTTGCAACCTCTCTGAGTACCCTATTCAATGCCATAATAGACATGTCCGATGGGTATTCAACATTTGACTCTCATATGCAAGCTCTCTAGGTACCCTGTCTGGTGCGCATTTGGCACGTCGGTGCGAAGCCAACTCTCAATAGAGAAACCTCATATCTGGTGGCCAATATCTAGTGCCCATTAGGCATGTCCGATGTTATTGCAACACCATCATAAAGTACTTATAAGGTTTTATTGGACCTTTAAGATTACCCATTGAACTTCTTAGATTTTATCGCATCAGAAAAGCTATTACCCATCGGTTGTTGGATTGTGAGAAAAGTATACATTTTTAAGATCAAATTATTTTTTAAAATCAACCACTGCATGGTTAATGGATAAACCACACGTAGAAGATAAAATCATGTCCATGTAGTAGATTAAATTGATCTTGAACCTATCTAGTAGAAACAAGAGTGATGCACTCATTGTTACTCAGAGCGGCGATTGCTCCAGCTTGATCGAACATGAGTTCATAGTTTATTGAAGTCTATAGATGTCATAGCGCATAGCGTGGCAATGCAGATCAATTCGATAAGCAGTCACATGATCGTTGTCCAAAATCTAATTCATCCCCGCCTGTGCAAGGTTTTTAGTGGAGCGAGATTTTAGTTCCGAACTTGCCGTGCAAGGTAATGTCGTGAAATTGATTCGATTACAATCTCAATGAACTGATGGATTCAGTCTCTAACTTGTCACACAATATACAATCATACCTATAAGTGGATCTTTTAGATTTATTCTGAAATTTATTGTTAAGTAAATTAGGTAAAAACACAATAAAATGTGTTGGAGTGGATTGAGGTCAAAATTCAATCGTTTGAAGGACGGTAGATAGTGAAATCATCACGGTTTTGAGGTAATTCAGTTTTAGCCTCGACCATTGTTTTCTTTGAAGAGGAAGACTTCCTCATTTGCAAACTTAATTCTAATGGTCCTGACTCCTGAAGTTTTGAATCATGCAAAACAAGCACTAGTAGTCATCTCCTCGACCTCCGTTCACGTACTCTACCTCCACTGCCCTCCTCGCTCGGGCGCTGCTCCGCCGACGACTCCACCACTCCGTCCCTAAACTTAGCGTATATGTCGCCCCTGTAGAAGTCTCTGGTCCTCCACACGAGCACTAGCGACACGAGCGCACCGCCCACCGTGGCGGCCGTGATGATGAGGAACGACGTCCGGAAGCACTGCACGCCGATGCAAGCCTTGTCCCCAGCGGCGGGCAGCGCCCCGCCGTGCTGCCTGGCGGCCTCGGCATCGTAGAGCCGGCCCGCGACGCGCACGTTGAGCACGTAGGCGCCGACGGGGCTGGCGACGGCGCCCAAGTTGTAAAGCGTGGGGTAGCGCCTGAGCCCGAACAGCTCGGAGATGACGGCGTACAGCAGCGGCCACTGCGCGCCGAAGCAGAAGCCGATGAGGACCGACGCCGCATAGAGCGCGCGCGGGACGCCCAGGGCGATAAGCAGGTGGCCGGCGCAGGACGCGAGGAGGACGAGCGTGAGCGCCAGCGGCCGCGGGAACCTGTAGCGCGACAGGAGCGCCTCGGAGGCGTACCCGGCGGTGACGCGGCCGGCGTAGTTCCAGACGCTGATGAGGGAGACGAAGGCGTCCACGCTCTTGGGCGGATAGTCCAGCGACTGCCCGATCTGCCCCATGTTGTCGATCGCCGTCAGCGTGCCGCCAGCGCCGCAGGCGATGGCCAGGAACAGAACCAGCATGTCCACGCTCACCAGCGCCTGCGGGATGGAGTAGTCCTCGCCGTGCGCTGGAGGGCTGAACGCGTGCCGCAAGAAGAATCTTATTCCTACTATGCAAGAGGAAGACGGTGGCGTATCGGTACTAGTGATCGCCGGCTCTACCAATGGCATGGCGATGGATTTCTCAACGACCGTCACCATCACGGGCACGGGTGCTTCGACACTCGGGGAGTCCTCGAGCTCATTTTTGATCCGGTACTCCTGCCTGACGACGACGGCGAGGGGCAGGAAGAGAAGGACGAGGAGCCCGGCTGCCGACGCGGCGTAGGCGGCGCGCGAGAAGCTGGCCTGCCTCTGCACGATGATCATGACGAGGATGTACGCGGCGAGCGCGACAGAGATGTAGAGCAAGCAGAGGAACACGTCGCCTACTCCGCCGCGGCTCGTGCTCCTCCTGGTCCGGCCATTCGGCGGTGGCATGACGCGGACGGTGCCGAGGAACACGACGGAGACGGCAGCGGGGAGCCAGGCGATGAGCAGGACGAGCGAGCGGGCGTCGGCGCCGCCGCCGTAGAGGGCGAGGTAGATCTGCGCGAGGATGGCGCTGCTGAGGCCGACGTAGCCCTTGAGCAGACCCAGCACGGCGCCGCGGGCCTCGGGGAAGTTCCGGACGCACGTCACCAGAGCGGCGGTGCCGGCGAAGGCCTGCGAGTTGGCGCCGACGCAGACGTAGGCGCACATGAGCCAGAGCGGCGGCGGGGCGGCGACGCGGCCGGCGAGGGAGAGGTAGACCATGAGGTAGCCCGCGAGGTTCATGGCGGCCCCGGCGGCGAGCACCGCCCACGGCGGGGCCACCTCGCTGAGCAGCCCCGCTGGGACGCCCACGTTGCTGCCCAGGTCCTTGAAGAAGGCGAGCGTGGCCACGGCGCGCTGGTCGTAGCCCAGCGCCGACTTGAGCGCCCGGGAGTAGATGCCGAACGCGTACGTGGCGCCCGACGCCGACAGGATCAGCAGGCACGCCAGCAGCGTGAACCATCGCCCGGAGAGCACCTGGCGGGCGAACCGCGCCGTCGTCAGCGCCTCTGCTGCCGCCACCCGGCTGCCGGCCACGAACGCGAACACCATGACGGTCGCTGGTCGGTGGGCGCCAAGGAACGAAGGAAATGCAGTGCGCATAAAATGATTTTGACTGTCACTACTTGCTCATTATCTTGTCATTAGGAAGCTGTCATGGCCGTCGTCGTAGGTATTGTTATTTCCATGCGCCGGCAGAGAGCCATGCATTTCTTCCTCCATGAGAGCTTCGCTGACACGAGAAGAGAAAAATTTAGCTGATGCTAATCATCCCTAATTTTTTGTTACTGTGTCATGTCAGTATATTTCTTAAGATGATAGCTTATTACATTCTCGTGAAACCTGTATGGAGGACGTCACCAAAGTTAAAGTAGATATTAGTGACTGCATTCTGAAATTCCTGCTGTAAAACACCTCAAACTTGTACAGATGTACATTTTAGAACCTCCAAGTTTTGCACTTAATTCAGTCTGATTTTCAACCTTGAACCGTGACGAAAACCGTGTAACAGGGACACCCTCTAACTATTAAAACGAGGCAGATTTGGTCCTCCAGCTGGTTTCAGTGGGCGTGTTTTCTATCTTCCAAAACTAATAAGATCCTGGTTTCTATCTCTAGAAACTCATAAACAGTTTATTTTACATCCGAAAATATGAAACTAGTATAGGTTTCCTTCCGAAAACGTTACCTATTTGTTGGTGCTCCATTTTTAGAGCTATTTAGGTTTTATTTGTTTTGAATAAATAATGAGTATTTGCAAAAAAGGGATGGCCCTGCAATCTTAATTGTTCTCTTTGTACCATGTCTTTGGAGACAGTGTCGCATCTTTGTAAGGATTGCCCTTTCGCTGTGGAAGTGTGAAGCATGATTTTGTTTTGGGCTAATCTCCGGTTCCTTGTTGGTATTTCAAAGACGGGAACACTTAGCGAATGGTGGTTCAGGCTGAGGTTGCTCTGTAGCAAGCATTCAAGAAAAAGTTTCGATGGCATTCTATTTCTTTTCTGGTGGAGCTTATGGTTGGAGAGAAACAACAGAATTTTCAAAAGCCAACAGAGAACGCCAGAACAAGTGGTGCAGATTGTGAAAGATCTTGTGGGTAGAGGTCTGGCCTGCTAGTTGTGTCTGTAGTTGTTGCAGTGGTGCTAGCTAGATTCTGCTTGTCTAGTGGTTTTGGTGTTGGCGCCATTTTTTGGGGCCAGTCCTTGTACAGTGTTTTCTCCTTTTTATCTAATATATTGGAAGGCAATTCTTTTGCCTTTTCCCTTTCAAAAAAAACTACGAGCAATAAAGCAACACAAATAAAATAAATACTAAACCCTAGACCATAACCACGTAGATAATATTTTGCATCGACGATTGTGTACGTGTGAGTTTTGTATCAACTAGAAAAACATACACGTGGAGAGTTGGATATTGGGATTATTGTCTTCACATATTTAACAAAATCAATTCAATTGGCAAATACAGCTCTACCTAGTTATTGTTGAGTTAAAACACCAGTTTTTTATTCATGTAATATATAGAAACCGTAGCACTGTCTACACACGCATCTGACTAGTTACTAAGAAAAAACTATGTTAAGTGACAATTTATTGATTGGAACAGCTTGCATGCAAATGAAAGACCCCATGATTTTCTCCATGCCTATAGCCACACCATCCTTAATTAACATACGTCAGAACTCCTAGCAAAAACCAATTGATTTGTTACGAACTCCAAGGAGCCAAATGCACATGGTAAGTGCCATATCATGCAAGCTATAGAAAGACATAATTTCGTCATATATATAACCTTTCTTCCTGTGTTTTGATATTTGGAAATGACCTCTGTGCAAGCAAGTGGCGAAGCTAGGCGCAAATATAGGGGTTGCATAGGTGTGAGATGTGGGGATGTATATATGATGAAAATTTGATTGTCATAACTGGTTTTTAGTTTTTTAGGGTGCATGTGCATCCACAAAGGTACATTGTAGCTTCCCCCACTGCAAGCAAGTGTTACTTGTAAGCATGAAAGCGAGCCCTGCATTTTTAGATCATTTTTAGATCATGATCCAACTGTAGATCACATTTAACACTTAAACCTCCCACCATGAGTTCGTGTAGCTTTAGAAGAGAAACCTCTTGGCAAGCTACAACTGCATCTATGGTTGTATCATAATGTAAAAGCACAGGAGACTCACTTACACCTAAAACCTGCTTGCACAACAATTATTTTTCTAATGTTTTGGCACCATTTATTTGCAATTTCTTTAGATGTTGCACTAACAATTTCCTACATGCACGTACTATCGGAACCCGCTGCTTTGCCGAGTGCTTCAGACAATCAGCGAAGCCTGGAAAATACTCGACGAATTATTTGCCGAGTGTGACTCAGCAAATAAAAGTTGTTGTTACGACGCCAAGTGACGGTGACAGAGCCTTTGCCGAGTGTCTTCCTGATATTTGGCAAAAGACCTCTTTGCCGAGTGTCTGCTCGACTAGCGCTCGACAAAAAAGGCTCTCATGGGCCCATTTACCAGTCCCCTTGCCGAGTGCTCCAAGAGGCACTCGGCAAAGGCTCTCTCTTTGCCGAGTATCTGCTGGACTTGAAAGGGAAATGTGCCCTTGGGCCATTTCTATAAGATTTTGGTGATTAAGTGCTCCACACAAATGCTTTGAGTAATATTTGTGCCAAAGACTCAAGAAGTGCAAATCAAGATTAAAGGTATGTTTCTAGACTTAGTACATTGTTTTGAAGACTAATGTATTGTGTCTAAGTGCTAGAAACAGGAGAAATCACTTTGGAGATAAGTTGGTTGTGTTCAGCCAAAAGGCTGCTCGGTCTGGGTGCACCGGACTGTCCGGTGAGTCATCTGCGACGAAGTCGCCGCTCTCGGGAAACAGTCAACAGTGTACGGCTAAAAATCACCAGACTGTCTGGTGGTTCACCGGACTGTCCGGTGAGCCAACGGTCGGATTGGGGCACTGGACTGTCCGGTGTGCACCGGACAGTGTCCGGTGCGCCAACGGCTCCAAATCTTCAACGGTCGGCTGCGCCAATTTGGGAAAGCAATCTGCACCGGACTGTGAACAGTGGATGTCCGGTGGTGCACCGGACTGTCCGGTGCTGAGAGCACCTAGAGGGGGGGGGTGAATAGGTGATCCTGTAAAACTTGAAAATTAAGCCACAAAAACTTGGTTAAGCGTTAGCACAATAATCGCTAAGTGGCTAGAGAGGAGTCTCAACAAAATACAATAACCACAAGAGATCAATCACAGAGATGGCACAGTGGTTTATCCCGTGGTTCGGCCAAGACCAACGCTTGCCTACTCCACGTTGTGGCGTCCCAACGGACGAGGGTTGCAATCAACCCCTCTCAAGCGGTCCAAAGACCCACTTTAATACCACGGTGTTTTGCTTTACTTTTCTTTATCCCGCTTGCGAGGAATCTCCACAACTTGGAGCCTCTCGCCCTTACACTTGAAGTTCACAAAGAAGCACGGAGTAAGGGAAGGATGAGCAACGCACACAAGACACAAAATCAGAATGTCAACACGCACACAAGTCGCAACAAGAGCTCGCGACACAACCCGATGAGTTCACAACTCTAATAGAGCTCTAGATGCTATCACGAAGAGACAAATGCGTGGAATCGAAGTCTCGGTGCTTAGGAATGCTTTTAGTATCCTTGGTGTGTTCCTCCATGCGCCTAGGGGTCCCTTTTATAGCCCCAAGGCAGCTAGGAGCCGTTGAGAGCATTCCAGGAAGGCTGATCTTGCCTTCTGTCGCCTGGCGCATCGGACAGTCCGGTGCACCACCGGACACTGTCTGGTGCGGATATCCTTCCTTATTTGGCGAAGCCGACCATTGGGTTTTGAGAGCCGTTGGCGCACCGGACACTGTCCGGTGCCTCCTTCTAGTCGTTGGCTCGGCCACGTGTCCCACGCAGATCGCGCGGCCGACCGTTGGCCCGGTTGACCGTTGGCTCACCGGACAGTCCGGTGCACCACCGGACAGTCCGGTGAATTTTAGCCGTACGCCGTTAATCATCTCCCGAGAGCGACGAGTTCGCCGGTGAACGGCTCACCGGACAGTCCGGTGTACCACCGGACAGTCCGGTGAATTATAGTCGTACACCACCGTCGAACTCCCGAGAGCAGCAAGTTCGCCAGAGCCAGTCTGGCGCACCGGACACTGTCCGGTGCACCACCGGACAGTCCGGTGCACCCAGACTGAGCAGACTTTGGCTGAACAAAGCCATCTCTTCTCTAACTTGATTTTTCCTGTTTCCAGCACTTAGACACAATACATTAGTCCATAAAACAATGTGCTAAGTCTAGAAACATACCTTTTGACATGATTTGCACTTTGTCCACCACTTTGCATATATTAACACAAAAGCACTTGTGTTGGCAATCAATCACCAAAATACTTAGAAAAGGCCCAAGGGCACATTTCCCTTTCAATCTCCCCCTTTTTGGTGATTTATGCCAACACAACATAAAGCAACTAGAACAAGTGCAATATCAATGCAAATGAAAACTCAAAATTGTTTTGATTCAATTTTGGCATATATGGATCACTCTTTGCCACCACTTGGTTTATTTTTGCAAATCAAACTCAATTTTCTATCTCTAAGTCAAATTCACTTGTAGAGACATAAAGAGAGGTATTCCAAAACAAATTGATCAAGGATTTCAAAAACTCCCCCTTTTTCCCATAATCAACACTTCTCCCCACAAGAGGCCAACTTTTGACACAAGAGACAATAAAAGAGTTTTGACAAACCAAAAGCTCTATTCTGCTATTTTCAAAATTTCTCAAGTGGTAGCTGATCCATTTATTGCTTTGGCCTTATTTTCTCCCCCTTTGGCATCAAGCACCAAAACAGGATCAATCTTGGCCCTTTAACCACATTGCCTCACCAAAATCTTCACATAAGAATACAAAGGCAATAGGAGTACATGATATGAACTTGGAATAAGTTACCCTTTCATCGGAGTGCAGTGGAAGTCTTTCATGGTCCAAGTCCACCTTTTCCCTTTCAAACCTCCTTTGAGACTAAATTAAGCAAACTCAAGCACACGGTTAGTCTCAAAGGGTCAAGTTGTAGCACAACTCCCCCTAAATATGTGCATCACTTGCAAAAAGGACTTGTGAGGTACGGGGAGTGATTATACAACTTGAGCACCACAGTAAGCAACAAAATGCATAAGGAACATGATCAAAGGCATAAATACATGTATGCTATAAATCAATCCAAGTTCCGCGAATCTAGGATATTTAGCTCACTACGTAGCCTGCAAAAGGTCTTCTCATCTAAAGGCTTGGTAAAGATATCGGCTAGCTGGTTCTCGGTGCTAACATGAAACACTTCGATATCTCCCTTTTGCTGGTGGTCTCTCAAAAAGTGATGCCGGATGTCAATGTGCTTTGTGCGGCTGTGCTCAACAGGATTTTCCGCTATTCGGATAGCACTCTCATTATCACATAGGAGTGGGACTTTGCTTAGATTGTAGCCAAAGTCCCGGAGGGTTTGCCTCATCTAAAGTAGTTGCGCGCAACACTGTCCTGCGGCAACATACTCGGCCTCAGCGGTGGATAGGGCAACGGAAGTTTGTTTCTTAAAGTTCCATGACACTAGGGACCTTCCTAAGAATTGGCACGTCCCTGATGTACTCTTTCTATCGACCTTACATCCAGCATAGTCGGAATCTGAATATCCAATCAAGTCAAAGGTAGACCCCTTTGGATACCAGATCCCGAAGCAAGGCGTAGCGACTAAATATCTAAGAATTCGCTTCACGGCCACCAAGTGACATTCCCTTGGATAGGATTGAAATCTAGCACACATGCATACGCTAAGCATAATATCCGGTCTACTAGCACATAAATAAAGCAAAGAACCTATCATTGACCGGTATGCCTTTTGATCAACGGACTTACCTCCTTTGTTGAGGTCGGTGTGTCTGTTGGTTCCCATCGGTGTCTTTGCGGGCTTGGCATCCTTCATCCCAAACCGCTTTAGCAAGTCTTGCGTGTACTTCGTTTGGGAGATGAAGGTGCCGTCCTTGAGTTGCTTCACTTGGAACCCAAGGAAGTAATTCAACTCGCCCATCATCGACATCTCAAATTTTTGCGTCATCACCCTGCTAAACTCTTCACAAGACTTTTGATTAGTAGAACCAAATATTATGTCATCGACATAAATTTGGCACACAAAAAGATCACCATCGCAAGTCTTAGTGAAAAGAGTTGGATCGGCTTTCCCAACCTTGAAAGCATTAGCAATTAAAAAGTCTCTAAGGCATTCATACCATGCTCTTGGGGCTTGCTTAAGTCCATAGAGCGCCTTAGAGAGCTTACACACGTGGTCGGGGTACCGTTCATCCTCGAAGCCAGGGGGTTGCTCCACGTACACCTCCTCCTTGATTGGCCCGTTGAGGAAAGCGCTCTTCACATCCATTTGGAACAACCTGAAAGAATGGTGAGCGGCATATGCTAGCAAAATACGAATTGATTTTAGCCTAGCCACAGGAGCGAAAGTCTCCTCAAAGTCCAAATCTGCGACTTGGGCATAACCTTTTGCCACAAGTCGAGCCTTGTTCCTCGTCACCACCCCGTGCTCGTCCTGTTTATTGCGGAACACCCACTTGGTTCCCACAACGTTTTGCTTGGGACGAGGCGCCAGTGTCCAAATTTCATTACGCTTGAAGTTGTTGAGTTCTTCCTGCATGGCCAACACCCAGTCCGGATCTAGCAAGGCCTCTTCTACCCTGAAAGGCTCAATAGAAGAGACAAAGGAGTAATGCTCACAAAAATTAACTAATCTAGAACGAGTAGTTACTCCCTTGCTAATATCCCCCAATATTTGGTCGACGGGATGATCCCTTTGAATCGTCGCTCGAACTTGGGTTGGAGGTGCCTGAGGTGCTTCTTCCTCTTCAACTTGAACATCCTGTGCTCCCCCTTGATCATGCGCCTCCACTTGAGGTACCTGTTCGTCATCTTGGGTTGGGGGATGCACCATTGTTGAGGAAGACGGTTGATCTTGCTCCAATTGTTCCTGAGGCCGCACATCTCCAATCGCCATGGTGTGTATTGCGGCCATTGGAACGTCTTCTTCTTCTACATCATCAAGATCAACAACTTGCTCTCTTGGAGAGCCATTAGTCTCATCAAATACAACGTCGCTAGAGACTTCAACCAAACCTGATGATTTGTTGAAGACCCTATACGCCTTTGTATTTGAATCATAACCTAATAAAAACCCTTCTACTACTTTGGGAGCAAATTTAGAAGTTCTACCTTTCTTCACAAGAATATAACACTTGCTCCCAAATACACGAAAATAAGACACATTGGGTTTGTTACCAGTTAGCAGCTCATACGAAGTCTTCTTGAGGAGGCGGTGAAGATAGACCCGGTTAATGGCGTGGCAAGCCATGTTCACGGCTTCCGACCAAAAGCGCTCGGGGGTCTTGAACTCTCCAAGCATAGTCCTTGCCATATCGATGAGCGTCCTGTTCTTCCTCTCTACCACACCATTTTGCTGTGGTGTGTAGGGAGCGGAGAACTCGTGCTTGATCCCCTCCTCCTTAAGGAACTCCTCCACTTGAAGGTTCTTGAACTCGGACCCATTGTCGCTCCTTATCTTCTTCACCTTGAGCTCAAACTCATTTTGAGCTCTCCTAAGGAAGCGCTTGAGGGTCCCTTGGGTTTCAGATTTGTCCTGCAAAAAGAATACCCAAGTGAAGCGGGAAAAATCATCAACTATAACAAGACCATACTTACTTCCTACTATGCTTAGATAGGCGACGGGTCCGAAGAGGTCCATATGAAGCATCTCCAAGGGTCTTGATGTGGTCATCACATTTTTGGTGTGATGAGAGCTTCCTACCTGTTTCCCTGCCTGACAAGCTGCACAAGGTCTATCTTTTTCGAAATGCACGTTAGTTAGACCTATCACGTGTTCTCCCTTTAGAAGCTTGTGAAGGTTCTTCATCCCCACATGTGCCAAGTGGCGATGCCACAACCAGCCCATGCAAGTCTTAGCAATTAAGCATGCATCTAGATCGCCCTCTTCTTTTGCAAAATCAACCAAATAAAGTTTGTCGTCTAGTACACCCTTAAAAGCTAGTGAACCATCACACCTTCTAAAGACAGACACATCTACATTTGTGAATAGACAATTATATCCCATATTGCATAGTTGACTAACAGACAACAAATTATATCCAAGAGACTCCACTAAAAACACATTAGATATAGAGTGCTCGGATGAAATAGCAATTTTACCTAATCCTTTTACCTTGCCTTGGTTCCCATCACCGAATATTATTGAATCTTGGGAATCCTTGTTTTTGACGTAGGAGGTGAACATCTTCTTCTCCCCCATCATATGGTTTGTGCATCCGCTGTCGATAATCCAGCTTGAACCCCCGGATGCATAAACCTGCAAGGCAAATTTAGGCTTGGGTCTTAGGTACCCAACTCTTGTTAGGTCCTACAAGGTTAGTCACAATTGTCTTAGGGACCCAAATGCAAGTCTTGTCTCCCTTACATTTGGCCCCTAACTTCCTAGCGATTACCTTCTTATCCTTTCTACAAATAGCAAAGGAAGCATTGCA
This sequence comes from Zea luxurians, assembly GCA_029449295.1. Lineage (NCBI taxonomy): Eukaryota > Viridiplantae > Streptophyta > Magnoliopsida > Poales > Poaceae > Zea > Zea luxurians. Next base: position 16,899,014 of record JAOPSE010000035.1, read on the forward strand.
AGCATAATAAATTGTAGAAGGTTCATTTATTACTTTCCTAGGAGCATGAATAATATTCTTTCTAGGCACATGATGAATAACATTTCTCCTAGACATATTTCTGCCATGCATATAGGAAGAACTAGAAGCAAACATGGCATGAGAATCAAAAGCATCATAAGCATTACAACTCATATAAGCATTTCTAGATTGTCTCCTATCATGGTACATAAAAGCATGGTTCTTTTTAGCACTACTAGCCATAGGGGCCTTCCCTTTCTCCTTGGCGGAGATGGGAGCCTTATGGCTTGTCAAGTTCTTGGCTTCCCTCTTGAAGCCAAGTCCATCCTTAATTGAGGGGTGTCTACCAATCATGTAGGCATCCCTTGCAAATTTTAACTTATCAAATTCACTTTTGCTAGTCTTAAGTTGGGCATTAAGACTAGCTACTTCATCATTTAATTTAGAAATGCAATCTAGGTGTTCACTACAAGCATCAACATTAAAATCTTTACACCTAGTGCAAATCACAACATGTTCTACACAAGATGTTAATTTACTGGATTTTTCTAACTTAGCATTTAAATCATCATTTATGCTCTTTAAGCTAGAAATTGTCTCATGGCAAGTAGATAGTTCACAAGAAAGCATTTCATTTCGTTTAACTTCTAAAGCAAGTGAATTTTGTGCACTAACAAATTTATCATGCTCTTCATATAAAAGGTCCTCTTGTTTCTCTAAAAGTCTATCCTTTTCATTCAAGGCATCAATCAATTCATTAATCTTATCTATTTTAGTTCTATCCAATCCCTTGAACAAACTAGAGTAATCTATTTCTTCATCACTAGACTCATCATCACTAGAAGAATCATAAGTAGTACTGTCTCGAGTACATACCTTCTTCTCCTTTGCCATGAGGCATGTGTGACGCTCGTTGGGGAAGAGGGATGACTTGTTAAAGGCGGTGGCGGCGAGTCCTTCATTATCGGAGTCGGAGGAGGAGCAATCCAAATCCCACTCCTTTCCGATATGTGCCTCGCCCTTGGCCTTCTTGTAATTCTTCTTCTTTTCCCTTTTGTTCCCTTTTTTCTGGTCACTTTCATTATCGGGACAGTTAGGAATAAAATGACCAATCTTACCACATTTGAAGCTGTCACACCCGGTTTCAGAAGGCAAACCGAATGCGAACCATGTACGTGCCAGGATCAGTTATTCACGTACACAGCAGTTACATACCATGGACATCATCACACAGTGCTCAAAATGGCATTAAAAAGGGAAATAGTCGATTACATCATACGTCTGAGACGTCCATATAGTTCTTACAATAAATCAAAGTGCGAACACGAAACGTGGATAAACGCGGCCTTCACAGGCAGCCGACTGGGGGTTGCCGCTAACCCACGCCTAGAACTCGTCGTAGTCTTGGAACTCCTGGAAGTCTCCTTCCACAGCTTCATCTTCGCCTGAGCAGTGGTTGCAATGCTGACAACCTGGGGGGGGGGGGGGTTTGGTGTGTAGAGCAAGAGTGAGTACACATCAACATACTCAGCAAGTATCCTGTTTGGATGTAGTGGACTAGCTTTATGTGGGGGTAAGTCAAGCAGTTGCTTTTAATTGGTCAGATTATTATTTACTAGTAGAAAGCCAGGTTTTAACATTAACCCAAGTTATTAGCCTGATGTACCCTTTCCAAACGGAAAGAATACCACTTACCAACACCATAATCATAACCAGGACCATCGATCTCATAGCCACCTGTACCATAATGTCTCTGATCAAGTACCACTAATCATTGGAGCTCCCTTGGCCGCTCATAACCGCGAGCACAGCTGATATATCAGTTTTCAAACACTCTGCAGAGGTTGTGCACTTTACCCACAAGCCGTGATTCCCTCTTGCCTCGGGCCGATCAAACCCTTAAACACTCCCAAGGTGAATAGGCAGGGTCTCACTACGTAGCCTTTACAAAGATTCCCTGGGGTTGTAGCCGCCCGTTAGGTTTCCTAAATGTACCGCACTCCTCCCCAAGGGACAAATCAACCTTGGCAGAGCGAGCCGCATACACCGAGCCCCATTGACGGCACGACGGCGAAGCGAACTACACCCCGGATCCTCTAATTATTTAGCTAAGGGCGTCCCACTCCACCCTCATGGTTGCACTGTTTTCCCGGGCGGTCATCCATAGAACAGGTCCTTACGGAGAGGCACTCGAGAAACCGCTCGAGCCCCCTTGAAGACCACAAGTATAACATCATAATAAGAGAGGGGAAAACAGCGTATCATATATAATCTCATCATGTTCATTGATTAGAGTTGAGCAATAGCATAAAGCTAAACAATAATAATCCGACCCAAATAGGTAAACAAGGACATGGATAACAAAAGCTAGTCAATCCTTAAGTATAAATGTGTAATGCGGGAGGTGAATTAAGGAATGAATAGGACAGAGATAGGTCAAAGGACACTTGCCTCTACCAACCGACTGCTGCTCAGGGGCTTCTCCTGCGAGTTCTTCGGGCTCCTCGACCGAATCGTTCTCTATGCGATTGCAAGCATACATACATCCACATATTTAATACAAAAGAACAGTACACCATACAAGAGAATAAAGTAAATATGCATAGAATATCACATACGATAATGGATTTACCTTGGTTAGAAAGAAACGAGGGAAGGTCTCGCAGAGGTTAAGGCTTATGCTCGAGGTGCACTACGGGTAAACGAATAACTAGACGTCACGTGCTCTAGGTCCACTTAGCTTCAATGATAAGAATTAGCTACATGCACTAGTGTAAACGTGACCATTTTTAGTAGCTTAACATTGAATAAGATAGACGATTAGCTATACAATTTAACTAATGTAACCAATTTCCAAATTGAGACTCCTATCTTATTAATATAAACAACGTGATTAGCGCATATAGGATACGGGGGGGGGGGTAGACGGGGCTAGGGGGTAGACGATCGTGTCGCGAGCGTGACTGGGCGCTATGCGTCGTGTCGCGAGCACGACGAGCTACGCCAGAACGCTGCGCGAGCACGCGCACGCGCAAAGCCACACTTAACGTGTCGCGAACGAGTCGCGCACGCGTCGGGGCCGTGCGCTGGCCGAGCTCGAGGCCACGCGCCGAAGGCACGCTGGGCCGAGCTCGAGGCCACGCCGAGGGCCGACACGACGCGAGCAAGGCACGGCGGGGTGAGCGGGCAAACATGCCAGGGCAAGCGAGCACGGGCGAGCGAGGACGCCGCGGACCACTGCGAGCGAGGCACGGACGGGGCGAGGACACGGTCGGGCGAGGCCGGGCGCGGGGGCGGGGCGACCGGGCCGGGGCGCGACGGGAGCGGCCGAGCCGGGGCACGGGGCGGCCGAGCCGGGGTCGGGGCGGGGCGGTTGGGCCGAGCGCGGGGGAGGGGCGGCGCGGGCGGCCGAGCCGAGCGCCGGGGCGGTTGAACCGGGGGGGCGGCCGAGCTCGCCGGGAGGCGGGCGGCCGAGCCGGGGCGGGGCGGGGCCGAGCGGGCGAGGGCGGGGCTCGCGCGGGCGACCGGGGTGGCCGAGCCGGGCGGGGTCGGGGGCGCGGACGGCCGGGGTGGCCGGGGCCGGGCGGGGTCGGGGCGCGGGCGGCCGGGGCCGAGGCCGAGCTCGCCGGGGCCGAGGCGAGCGCGCCCATGGCGCGGGAGCGAGGGACGCCGGTGGGAGGGAAGGAGGAGGGAGGGAAGGAGAGGAGGGAGGGGGGAGAAGGGAGAAACCTCACCGGAGGGGAGGACGGCGGTGGCGGCGCCGGGGAGGGGCGGCGGCGGCGCGGGTGAGGGGCGGCGGCAACTAGGGTTAGGGTGAGGATGAGGGAGAGAGAGAGAGGGAGAGGGAGGGGATTTTTGGAAAAAGAAAAAAAAGAAGAGGGGGGACGGTTGGGCCGGCTGGGCCTAAAGGGGAAGGGGGGGCGCGGCTGGGCCGCCAGGCCGGCCCACGGCGGGGGAGGGGGAGGGGGCGGCTGGGCCGAAATGGGGAAGGAGGGGAGGAGAAGAAGGTTTTCTTTTTTTAAAATCTAATTTCCTCTAGATGAAAGCATTCACATTTTTAATCAAACAAAAAGTATGCATGGTTCGGCATGGTGCATCACACAAAATAAAGTGTTTTTAAGGTTTTGCTTTACACGAGGTCTAAAGCCAAAACCCGCTATGACTTTGGAAAAGATCAAGGTTTAGCGAGGGAAAAAGGAAAAGAAAAGGGTAACGCCTGAATTTGGTGAGAGAAAAGAAGAAAAAATTCTACCCCCAAATTCAGGGCGTTACAAACCTATCCCCCTTAAAAGAATCTCGCCCTCGAGATTCAGGGTTGGCTAGCAAAGAGCTCAGGGTATTTGGCCATCAGATCATCTTCACGCTCCCAGGTTGCTTCTTCCTCTGAATGGTGATTCCACCTGACTTTGCACATTCTGATGGTCTTCCTTCGGGTGACTCTGTCTGCAACCTCAAGGATTTGCACTGGCTTCTCAACGTAGGTCAAGTCCTCCTGGACTTCAAGACCTTCCACTGGCAATTACTCTTCTGGCACACGCAAGCACTTCTTCAACTGAGACACATGAAAAACATCATGCACTACGGCCAGATTCTCTGGCAGGCTGAGCTGATAGGCCACTTCTCCACGCCTTGAGAGAATTTGGTACGGACCAATGTAGCGGGGTGCTAGCTTGCCTTTGACTCCAAACCTTCTGACTCCTCTAATCGGTGACACTTTCAGATAAACAAAATCTCCGACTTCGAAACTCAGCTCTCTTCTTCTTGTATCTGCATAGCTTCGCTGCCTTGATTGCGCTATCTTCAGGTTCTCTCGAACCATCTTGATGTTCTCTTCAGCTTCAAGCAAAATGTCTGGCCCAAACACCTGCTTTTCTCCAGGCTGATCCCATTGCAACGGAGTTCTACAACTCCTCCCATAAAGCGCCTAAAATGGTGACATCTTCAAACTGGCCTGGTAACTGTTGTTATAAGAAAACTCTGCATAAGGCAATCGCTTATCCCATCCGGACTGATCTTGCAGCGCACAGGCTCTCAACATATCTTCGAGAATTTGATTGGTCCTTTCGGTCTGGCCATCTATCTGCGGATGATAAGCTGAACTAAAATTCAGATGTGTGCCCAAGGCTTCATGCAACTGCTGCCAGAAATGAGAGGTGAACTGTGTTCCTCTGTCTGACACTATCTTCTTTGGCACACCATGAAGACAAACGATCCGAGACATATACAATTCTGCCAACACTGCACTGCTATAGTTGGTCTTGATAGGTATGAAGTGGGCGGATTTGGTCAAACGGTCCACTACTACCCAAATAGAATCGTAGCTGGCTCGAGTGCGAGGCAATCCGACTATAAAATCCATACCGATTTCATCCCATTTCCACTGAGGAATTTGCAACGGTTGCAACAATCCAGCTGGTCTCTGGTGCTCTGCCTTAATTCTTCGACAACTATCGCACATAGCCACATGCTCTGCGATTTCCCTCTTCATTCCGTACCACCAGAATTTCTTATTCAGATCTTGATACATCTTCTCACTGCCAGGGTGAATCGAATAAGCAGTCTCATGAGCTTCCTTGAGAATCAACTCCCGAATGGATTGGACATTGGGAACGCACAAGCGGTCTTTGAACCATATCACACCTTCTGCATCTTTACGAAAATCTTTGCCTCTGCCATCTAGAATCAGTCGCCGAATCTCACTGATCTTTTCATCATTCTTCTGCGCTTCTTTGATTTCCCGCTCCAAGGCAGGTTCCAACTCAATTGTGACTCCTCGCGAATGGTTCAGAAACCCGAGACTCAACCTGTCGAACTCCTTGGCCAACTCGTAAGGCATCGGACGAGCGACCATCAGATTGACTTGACTCTTCCTGCTCAAAGCATCTGCCACTACGTTTGCTTTGCCTGGATGGTAGTGAATCTCCAACTCATAGTCTTTGATCAACTCTAACCATCTTCGCTGCCTCATATTCAATTCTGACTGAGTGAATATGTACTTCAGACTCTTGTGGTCTGTGTAAACATCGCATTTCTGTCCATACAGATAGTGCCTCCATGTCTTCAGTGCGTGAACCACTGCTGCCAACTCTAGGTCATGGATTGGGTAATTCTTCTCATGAACCTTCAGCTGCCGGGACGAGTAAGCCACCACTCTTCCCTCTTGCATCAATACGCATCCCAAACCTGTGTAACAAGCATCACAATACACCGAGAAGGGCTTGTGCACATCAGGCAAGACTAGGACAGACGTTGTTGTCAACTTCTCTTTCAGCGCTTCGAAGGCCTCTTGACATTTTTGGGTCCACTTGAACTCAACTTTGTTGCCTAGCAACGCTGTCATTGGTTTCGCAATCTTTGAAAACCCTTCAATGAATCGCCGATAATATCCGGCCATTCCAATGAAGCTCTTGATTCCTCGAGCATCCGTTGGCGCTTTCCAGTTCAGAATGTCTGCCACTTTCTTCGGATCCACAGCCAATCCTTCTTTATTGATTATGTGACCCAAGAACAGGACTTCATTGATCCAGAATTCACATTTGCTCAACTTTGCATACAACTGGTGCTCTCGCAATCTCTGCAATACCATCCTCAAATGATCTGCATGTTCTTCCTCGCTTTGAGAATAAACCAGAATGTCATCAATGAATACCACCACAAACTTATCAAGGTAATCCATGAATACGCTGTTCATCAGATTCATAAAGAAGGCCGGTGCATTTGTCAAACCAAAAGACATCACTGTGAACTCATACAACCCATACTTGGTAATGAATGTCGTCTTCGGAATGTCCGAAGGTCGAATCCTGAGCTGATGATAACCTGACCTCAGATCAATCTTGGAGAACACGCTGGCTCCTCTCAACTGGTCGAACAGATCTTCTATTCTGGGCAAAGGGTACTTATTTTTAATCGTGACTTCATTCAAAGCTCGATAATCGATACACATCCTTTTGGTGCCATCTTTCTTTTCCACGAACAAGACAGGGGCGGCCCAAGGCGAGGTGCTTGGCCGGATGTAACCTTTCTCTGACAACTCATCGATCTGCTTCTTAAGTTCAACAAACTCTGGCCCAGATATTCTGTAAGCTCTCTTGAAGATGGGGGCGGTTCCAGGAAGAAGCTCTATGGCAAACTCAACTTTCCGCTCTGGTGGCATACCCGGTAAGTCCTTTGGAAATACATCTGGAAACTCAGACACAACCTTGATACTCTCAATTGGGTCTGCTTCACTACTATCGACAGCTATCTGGTAACAACTTCCTTTCTTTGGCTCAGGCGGGACTAACTCGGTCACCACTTCCTCTCCTAGTGGGGACACCAACTGGATTGTCCTTTCATCACAACTGATAACTGCCTGATACTTATCTAGCCAATTCATCCCTAGGATGACATCTATTCCCTGAGTACCCATTACTATAAGGTTAGCGGGAAACGCTATCCCCCTTATTTCCACACTTACATTCAAACAGATGCTATCAGCTCGAATTCTACCACCGGCTGAGTCAATTTGAATGGGGGTTGACATGGTAGTAATTGGAAGATTATGTGCTTCTACCCATGATGCAGTAATGAAAGAATGCGTTGCTCCAGTATCAAATAACACTTTTGCAATATGGGAGTCGACTGGGAACATACCTACTATCATGCCGGGGGTCTCCTGAACTGCTTCAGCCTCCAAGTGGTTCAGTCTCCCATGATTATAGCGCGGTTGAGAGCGGTTGCCTGCTCCAGGCTGAGACACATTCTGCTTTGCTGGGGCATTGGGGCCTGACTGCTGCTGGGCTGCCTTCTTCGGACATTGCATCACCCAGTGGCCTTGCTCTCCACAGTGGAAACATGCTCTGTTTCCAACTTGAGCTGGTGCTGCCTGATTGTTTTGCTGGCTTGTTGGGGCAGGAAGACGAGGTGCCTGCTGATTCTGCCTCTGAAACTGACCTCCTGACTGATTGCTCTGATGGTTCTGATACTGGTGCTAAGGGTACTGCCTTTGGAACCGTTGATGCTGCTGAGGTGGACGCTGGTTCTGCCTGAACTGCTGAGGTTGATTGCCTGAGAAACGAGGACGGCTGCTGCTTCCAGGCTGGGGTCCACTGATCTTACGCTTACGATCCTCCATCTCCTTACACTTCCTCTCTGTCATGATTGCTCTGTCAATCAGGTGCTGGAATGTCGGGAAGGTGTGATTCATCAGTTGGTACTGAAGAGGGTCAACCAAGCCTCTCAAGAAACGGTACTGTCGCTTGGCATCGGTGTTGACATCTTAAGGAGCATAGTGAGACAACTGCAGAAACCTGTCTCGATACTCACTAACAGATGATGACCCTTGCTTAAGGGCCAGGAACTCCTCTTTCTTCACTGTCATCAGACCTGCAGGAACATGGTACTGACGAAAGCTACCTCTGAACTCTTCCCAAGTGATGGCGTCGGGGTTGGCATGGGTGGCGAGATAAGACTCCCACCATGACTGAGCTGCTCCTCTCAACAGGCGGGGACCATACAAGACTTTCTCTCTGTCATCGCACTGAGCGGTATGCAACTCCCGCTCCACAGTGCGCAGCCAATCTTCAGCATCCATGGGGTCAGAAGATTGAGCAAATGTTGGTGGATGACCTCTCATGAATTCAGCACGCTTGTCTCTAGGCATCTGAGGCATCTGAGGCTGAGGTGGTGCTTGCTGCTGTTGCTGTTGTTGCTGCTGAATGGCGGCCAGAGTCTGACCGATGGCTTGAACTGCCTGAGTCTGCATCAGAAACATCTGCTCGATCGACATCGGGGGCGGGGGCGGCAGGTGCTGCTGCTGAGGCACCTCATCCCGCGGAGCGGCTCACTCCTGCTGAGCACGCCTTCCTCCTGTGCGCCTGTTCTCTGACATCTGCAGAATGCAACCACACATCAGAACTGATCTTGCAAATCTTGCAGCATAAGAAAAGAGTATAGAATTCTTCAACAGCACTGAACGGATGAGCATCTTCACTGATCTCCAACACAGACCAACACAGCTTCTCAGATAGAGAGGAAAGTGGAATAAAAGGTTTCCCAACTATATAGCTAACTCCATTAACATATAACAGGTAAACCAAAATGCAGGGGATACCCACACTCTGGTGACAGTCATTACAAAGATCCAAACCAAACATAGTTCATCATGACAAACATAAATGCACATGATATAGCAAACTATCCTGTCTAACTAAGACTAACTAAGAGCGAGACTAACGCTAAGACTGTAGCTTCTACGTATGTATTTTGTATTAATTACAAGATCCAACTCTAACGACCTATGGTTCTAAATTTATCTTGGTCTTGCAGTCGGGATTACCATAAGACTGGCGCCCACGCCGAGGTGAGCGGTATGGGTGCTGAGTCCCAACGGGAGCGGGGGAACCATCATCCAGGTGACGACGTTCCGCGCGCTCAGCCCGTAGCAGGGCGATCTCAGCATGAGCCCTACTCAGCTCGTCTAGTGCATGATCCAGCTCCGTGTTTAGCACGGCGGCTAGGTTGACTGTGCTGCTCAACCTAGGATTGTCCTCACCAGCAGGTGAAACAATCACGCCTCCTGTGCTGCCAGATGGACGGCGGGGGTAATACTTCAGGTCGAGACCGTCAGCTACCCCACCGAGAACCGAGCAGTAGTGCGAAAGCGCATGCCGTGCAGCATCTTGCATGGCTGCCTCGGCCGAGTCCCGCTCAGAGATAGAATAGTGCTCTGAGCAGGCCTCCGCACCCTGGAGACTGTTCTCCGGACGGCGCACCAAGCAGGTCGCCTCCCAGCGGTCCGGGTAGACCCCACGACTATGCTGGTAGACCACACAGCGATACTCGATGGACCAAGTACGTCGGTCAAGTGCCCGACGTAGCAGGGTGTCGAGCGCATCATGGAAGTGACACCCGCGAGCAGCGTCGCGAGTGATGGGTCGAGCAACCCATCCTTCCGGCTCCTGGTTAGCAGGGAAGTCGGTGTCGTGGCTCGAGCTATCGTCGCCACCTCCGTCGTCTGGGTCTCCTCCAACAGCTACTCCAGGGGCTGGGGTGCCCAGTGGCGGTGCAGGGGGCACCTACAGAGGAAGCACAGGAGAGCAGCTCCTCACAGACTCTATCTCCTGCTTGAGCGAGAAAGAAGAGCCCTGCTGCTCCTGTCGTCGACGTTCCTGCTCCTCATACAGGCGGTGGTGCAGTCTCTCCAAGTGGCTGGACTGACCGGCCACGGGACGGCGAAGCGGACGCTCCACAAGGCGGGAGGGTAAGAAGGGGATGACGGACTTTCGTGCAGTGTGTCTAAGTCGAGCCATCTACAAAAGACACCGCAAGCAAAAGAGTGAGAACAGAATTAATATGACCAGCAAATAATGAATCATAAATAAATGAAGGATTAGAATAAAACATAATTTTCAGCAAGGTATAATATACAGTAGAACATAGGTTTGGTCGGTATGACCAACTTTTGAAGGAATACCAAAGTCAAGGCAGGGACAGAGGTCTATAGTCCTTAGAACGACCATTCTACTCTAGGTTAGCGGTCCTACGGTCAGCACGGCTTTGATACCAGCTTATGTCACACCCGGTTTCAGAAGGCAAACCGAATGCGAACCATGTACGTGCCAGGATCAGTTATTCACGTACACAGCAGTTACATAACATGGACATCATCACACAGTGCTCAAAATGACATTAAAAAGGGAAATAGTCGATTACATCATACGTCTGAGACGTCCATATAGTCCTTACAATAAATCAAAGTGCGAACACGAAACGTAGATAAACGCGGCCTTCACAGGCAGCCGACTGGGGGTTGCCGCTAACCCACGCCTAGAACTCGTCGTAGTCTTGGAACTCCTGGAAGTCTCCTTCCACAGCTTCATCTTCGCCTGAGTAGTGGTTGCAATGCTGACAACCTGGGGGGGTTTGGTGTGTAGAGCAAGAGTGAGTACACATTAACATACTCAGCAAGTATCCTGTTTGGCTGTAGTGGACTAGCTTTATGTGGGGGTAAGTCAAGCAGTTGCTTTTAATTGGTCAGATTATTATTTACTAGTAGAAAGCCAGGTTTTAACATTAACCCAAGTTATTATCCCGATGTACCCTTTCCAAACGGAAAGAATACCACTTACCAACACCATAATCATAACCAGGACCATCGATCTCATAGCCACCTGTACCATAATGTCTCTGATCAAGTACCACTAATCATTAGAGCTCCCTTGGCCGCTCATAACCACGAGCACGGCTGATATATCAGTTTTCAAACACTCTGCAGAGGTTGTGCACTTTACCCACAAGCCGTGATTCCCTCTTGCCTCGGGCCGATCAAACCCTTAAACACTCCCAAGGTGAATAGGCAGGGTCTCACTACGTAGCCTTTACAAAGATTCCCCGGGGTTGTAGCCGCCCGTTAGGTTTCCTAAATGTACCGCACTCCTCCCCAAGGGACAAATCAACCTTGGCAGAGCGAGCCGCATACACCGAGCCCCATTGACGGCACGACGGCGAAGCGAACTACACCCCGGATCCTCTAATTATTCAGCTAAGGGCGTCCCACTCCACCCTCATGGTTGCACTGTTTTCCTGGGCGGTCATCCATAGAACAGGTCCTTACGGAGAGGCACTCGAGAAACCGCTCGAGCCCCCTTGAAGACCACAAGTATAACATCATAATAAGAGAGGGGAAACCAGCGTATCATATATAATCTCATCATGTTCATTGATTAGAGTTGAGCAATAGCATAAAGCTAAACAATAATAATCCGACCCAAATAGGTAAACAAGGACATGGATAACAAAAGCTAGTCAATCCTTAAGTATAAATGTGTAATGCGGGAGGTGAATTAAGGAATGAATAGGACAGAGATAGGTCAAAGGACACTTGCCTCTACCAACCGACTGCTGCTCAGGGGCTTCTCCTGCGAGTTCTTCGGGCTCCTCGACCGAATCGTTCTCTATGCGATTGCAAGCATACATACATCCACATATTTAATACAAAAGAACAGTACACCATACAAGAGAATAAAGTAAATATGCATAGAATATCACATACGATAATGGATTTACCTTGGTTAGAAAGAAACGAGGGAAGGTCTCGCAGAGGTTAAGGCTTATGCTCGAGGTGCACTACGGGTAAACGAATAACTAGATGTCACGTGCTCTAGGTCCACTTAGCTTCAATGATAAGAATTAGCTACATGCACTAGTGTAAACGTGACCATTTTTAGTAGATTAACATTGAATAAGATAGACGATTAGCTATACAATTTAACTAACGTAACCAATTTCCAAATTGAGACTCCTATCTTATTAATATAAACAACGTGATTAGCGCATATAGGATAGGGGGGGGGTAGACGGGGCTAGGGGGTAGACGATCGTGTCGCGAGCACGACTGGGCGCTATGCGTCGCGTCGCGAGCAGGACGAGCTACGCCAGAACGCTGCGCGAGCACGCGCACGCGCAAAGCCACACTTAACGTGCCGCGAACGAGTCGCGCACGCGTCGGGGCCGTGCGCTGGCCGAGCTCGAGGCCACGCGCCAAAGGCACGCTGGGCCGAGCTCGAGGCCACGCCGAGGGCCGACACGACGCGAGCAAGGCACGGCGGGGCGAGCGGGCAAACATGCCAGGGCAAGCGAGCACGGGCGAGCGAGGACGCCGTGGACCACTGCGAGCGAGGCACGGACGTGGCGAGGACACGGTCGGGCGAGGCCGGGCGCGGGGGCGGGGCGACCGGGCCGGGGCGCGACGGGAGCGGCCGAGCCGGGGTCGGGGCGGGGCGGTTGGGCCGAGCGCGGGGGAGGGGCGGCGCGGGCGGCCGAGCCGGGGGCCGGGGCGGTTGAACCGGGGGGGCGGCCGAGCTCGCCAGGAGCCGGGCGACCGAGACAGGGCGGGGCGAGGCCGAGCGGGCGAGGGCGGGGCTCGCGCGGGCGAGGGCAGGGCTCGCGCGGGCGGCCGGGGTGGCCGAGCCGGGCGGGGTCGGGGGCGCGGACGGCCGGGGTGGCCGGGGCCGGGCGGGGTCGGGGCGCGGGCGGCCGGGGCCGAGGCAGGCGCGCCAATGGCGCGGGAGCGGGGGACGCCGGTGGGAGGGAAGGAGGAGGGAGGGAAGGAGAGGAGGGAGGGGGGGAGAAGGGAGAAACCTCACCGGAGGGGAGGACGGCGGTGGCGGCGCCGGGGAGGGGCGGCGGCGGCGCGGGTGAGGGGCGGCGGCAGCTAGGGTTAGGGTGAGGATGAGGGAGAGAGAGAGAGGGAGAGGGAGGGGATTTTTGGAAAAAGAAAAAAAAGAAGAGGGGGGACGGTTGGGCCAGCTGGGCCCAAAGGGGAAGGGGGGCGCGGCTGGGCCGCCAGGCCGGCCCACGGCGGGGGAGGGGGAGGGGGCGGCTGGGCCGAAATGGGGAAGGAGGGGAGGAGGGGAGGAGAAAAAGGTTTTCTTTTTTTAAAATCTAATTTCCTCTAGATGAAAGCATTCACATTTTTAATCAAACAAAAAGTATGCATGGTTCGGCATGGTGCATCACACAAAATAAAGTGTTTTTAAGGTTTTGCTTTACACGAGGTCTAAAGCCAAAACCCGCTATGACTTTGGAAAAGATCAAGGTTTAGCGAGGGAAAAAGGAAAAGAAAAGGGTAACGCCTGAATTTGGTGAGAGAAAAGAAGAAAAAATTCTACCCCCAAATTCAGGGCGTTACAGAAGCATGAGCGCTTCCCCTTTGTCTTGGTCTTGCTTGGTTGTCCCTTGTGACCCTTTAGCGCCGTCTTGAAGCGCTTGATGATGAGGGCCATCTCTTCATCATTGAGCCCGGCCGCCTCAACTTGCACCACCTTGCTAGGTAGCGCCTCCTTGCTCCTCGTTGCCTTGAGAGCAATGGGTTGAGGCTCATGGATTGGACCGTTCAACGCGTCGTCCACGTATCTCGCCTCCTTGATCATCATTCGCCCGCTCACGAACTTCCCAAGGACTTCTTCGGGCGACATCTTGGTGTACCTAGGATTTTCACGAATATTGTTCACCAAATGTGGATCAAGTACAGTAAAGGACCTTAGCACCAGGCGAACAATGTCGTGGTCCGTCCATCGCGTGCTTCCGTAGCTCCTTATTTTGTTGATAAGGGTCTTGAGCCGGTTGTATGTTTGGGTTGGCTCCTCACCCCTTATCATCGCGAATCTTCCAAGCTCGCCCTCCACCAACTCCATCTTGGTGAGCAAGGTGACGTCATTCCCCTCATGAGAGATCTTGAGGGTGTCCCAGATCTGCTTGGCATTGTCCAAGCCGCTCACCTTATGGTACTCGTCCCTGCACAAAGAGGCTAACAACACAGTAGTAGCTTGTGCATTTTTATGAATCTGTTCATTAATAAATATAGGACTATCCGAGCTATCAAATTTCATTCCATTCTCAACAATCTCCCAAATGCTTGGATGGAGAGAGAACAAGTGACTACGCATTTTGTGACTCCAAAATCCGTAGTCCTCCCCATCAAAGTGTGGAGGTTTGCCAAGAGGGATGGAAAGCAAATGAGCATTTGAACTCTGAGGAATACGAGAGTAATCGAAAGAAAAGTTCGAATTAACCTTCTTTTATTTCTCGTAGTCGTAGTCATCTTTTTGGGAAGAAGTGGATTCGTCGCTGTCGTCGTAGTAGACGATCTCCTTGATGCGCCTTGTCTTCTTCTTCTTCCCATCTTTTCGTTTATGGCCCGAGCCCGAGTCGGTAGGCTTGTCATCCTTCGGCTCATTGACGAAGGACTCCTTCTCCTTATCGTTGATCATAATTCCCTTCCCCTTAGGATCCACCTCTTCGGGCGATTAGTCCCTTCGTGAAGAGAACGGCTCCGATACCAATTGAGAGCACCTAGAGGGGGGGGTGAATAGGTGATCCTGTAAAACTTGAAAATTAAGCCACAAAAACTTGGTTAAGCGTTAGCACAATAATCGCTAAGTGGCTAGAGAGGAGTCTCAACAAAACACAATAACCACAAGAGATCAATCACAGAGATGGCACAGTGGTTTATCCCGTGGTTTGGCCAAGACCAACGCTTGCCTACTCCACGTTGTGGCGTCCCAACGGACGAGGGTTGCAATCAACCCCTCTCAAGCGGTCCAAAGACCCACTTGAATACCACGGTGTTTTGCTTTACTTTTCTTTATCCCGCTTGCGAGGAATCTCCACAACTTGGAGCCTCTCGCCCTTACACTTGAAGTTCACAAAGAAGCACGGAGTAAGGGAGGGATGAGCAACGCACACAAGACACAAAATCAGAATGTCAACACGCACACAAGTCGCAACAAGAGCTCGCAACACAACCCGATGAGTTCACAACTCTAATAGAGCTCTAGATGCTATCACGAAGAGACAAATGCGTGGAATCGAAGTCTCGGTGCTTAGGAATGCTTTTAGTATCCTTGGTGTGTTCCTCCATGCGCCTAGGGGTCCCTTTTATAGCCCCAAGGCAGCTAGGAGCCGTTGAGAGCATTCCAGGAAGGCTGATCTTGCCTTCTGTCGCCTGGCGCACCGAACAGTCCGGTGCACCACCGGACACTGTCTGGTGCGGATATCCTTCCTTATTTGGCGAAGCCGACCATTGGGGTTTGAGAGCCGTTGGCGCACCGGACACTGTCCGGTGCCTCCTTCTAGCCGTTGGCTCGGCCACGTGTCCCACGCAGATCGCGCGGCCGACCGTTGGCCCGGTTGACCGTTGGCTCACCGGACAGTCCGGTGCACCACCGGACAGTCCGGTGAATTTTAGCCGTACGCCGTTAATCATCTCCCGAGAGCGACGAGTTCGCCTGTGAACGGCTCACCGGACAGTCCGGTGCACCACCGGACAGTCCGGTGAATTATAGCCGTACACCGCCGTCGAACTCCCGAGAGCAGCAAGTTCGCCAGAGCCAGTCTAGCGCACCGGACACTGTCCGGTGCACCACCGGACAGTCCGGTGCACCCAGACTGAGCAGACTTTGGCTGAATAAAGCCATCTCTTCTCTAACTTGATTTTTCCTGTTTCCAGCACTTAGACACAATACATTAGTCCATAAAACAATGTGCTAAGTCTAGAAACATACCTTTTGACATGATTTGCACTTTGTCCACCACTTTGCATATATTAACACAAAAGCACTTGTGTTGGCAATCAATCACCAAAATACTTAGAAATGGCCCAAGGGCACATTTCCCTTTCAGGTAAGCCACCCGACAGAAGGCGAGAATTGCCTTCCCAGATTGCTTCCAACGGCTCCTAGCTGCCTTGGGGCTATAAATGGGATCCCTAGGCGCATGGAGGGGTACACCAAGCATACTTTGAGCAATCTTAATCCCTCACACTCCGTCTCTGCGCACTCGATTAACATTCTTAGTGATTTGAGCTCTGTTCTAGTGGTGAACTTGTTGCGATTCATTCGAGCTCAAGTCTTGGCTGTGTGCGTGCGTATTGCTGTGGATTTGTGTGTTTTGCTTCTCTCCCTTACTCTAGTGTTTTCACTTTGATCCTCATTGTAAGGGCGAGAGACTCCAAGTTGTGGAGATTCCTCACAAACGAGAAAGAGTAAAGAAAGAAGAACACCGTGGTATTCAAGTTGATCATTGGATCACTTGAAAGGGGTTGAGTGCAACCCTCATCCATTGGGACGCCACAACGTGGAGTAGGCAAGTGTTGTACTTGGTCGAACCATGGGATAACTCGCGTGTCTTTTCTGGTTGCTTTTCTGTGATACTTGTGTTCACAAGAGCTCGCTATTTAGTCTACTAACTCTTAATCAAGTTTTGTGGCTTCAAGTTTCAAGTTTTTACAGGATCACCTATTCACCCCCCTCTAGGTGCTCTCAATTGGTATCAGAGCCGTTCTCTTCACAAAAGGGACTAATCGCCCGAAGAGATGGATCCTAAGGGAAATGGGATGGTGGTCAACGATAAAGAGAAGGAATCCGTCTTCAACGAGCCAAGTGACGATAAGCCCACTGACTCTGGCTCGAGTCACAAGAAGAAGGACGGGAAGAAGAAGAGGCGTATCAAGAAGATAGTCTACTGCGACAGCGACGAGTCCTCTTCTTCCCAAAGAGACGACGAATACGATGAGAAAAAGAAAACGATCAACTCAAACTTTTCTTTTGATTACTCTCGTATTCCACATAATTCTAATGCTCATTTGCTTTCCATTCCTCTTGGTAAACCTACTCACTTTGATGGAGAGGACTACAGATTTTGGAGTCACAAAATGCGTAGCCATTTGTTCTCTCTTCATCCAAGTATATGGGAGATAGTAGAAAATGGAATGAATTTTGATAGTACTGAAAGTCGCCTAGAGGGGGGGTGAATAGGGCGAAACTGAAATTTACAAATATAATCACAACTACAAGCTGGGTTAGCGTTAGAAATAATAAAGAGTCCGAGAGAGAGGGCGCAAAACAAATCACAAGCGAATGAAGAGTGTGACACGCGGATTTGTTTTACCGAGGTTCGGTTCTTGCAAACCTACTCCCCGTTGAGGTGGTCACAAAGACCGGGTCTCTTTCAACCCTTTCCTTCTCTCAAACGGTCCCTCGGACCGAGTGAGCTTCTCTTCTCAAATCAAACCAGGAACAAAACTTCCCCGCAAGGACCACCACACAATTGGTGTCTCTTGCCTCGGTTACAATGGAGTTTTGATCACAAGAACAAGTTAGAAAGAAAGAAGCAATCCAAGCGCAAGAGCTCAAAAGAACACGGCAAATCTCTCTCGCTAATCGCTAAAGCCTTGTGTGGAATTGGAGAGGATTTGATCACTTGAGTGTGTCTAGAATTGAATGCCTAGCTCTTGTAAGTGGTTGGAAGGTTGAAAACTTGGATGACTTGAATGTGGGGTGGTTGGGGGTATTTATAGCCCCAACCACCAAACTAGCCGTTTGGGTGGAGGCTGTCTGTCGCATGGTGCACCGGACAGTCCGGTGCACACCGGACATGTCCGGTGCGCCAGCCACGTCACCCGAACGTTAGGGTTCGACCGTTGGAGCTCTGACTGCTGGGCCCGCTCGGATGTCCGGTGGCGCACCGGACATGCACTGTAGAGTGTCCGGTGCGCCTCTTCGCGCGTGCCTGACTTCTGCGCGCTCTGGCGCGCATTTAATGCGACGGCAGGTGACCGTTGGCGCCGAAGTAGCCGTTGCTCTGCAGTTACACCGGACAGTCCGGTGGATTATAGCGGAGCGAATTCCCAAAGCTAGCGAGTTCAGAGTCGCTTCATTCCTGGAGCACCGGACACTGTCCGGTGTACACCGGACAGTCCGGTGAATTATAGCGGAGCGACTCTGCGTTTTCCCGAAGGTGAAGAGTTCAGCGCGTGGAGAACCCTGGTGCACCGGACATGTCCGGTGGTGCACCGGATAGTCCGGTGCGCCAGACCAGGGTTCCTTCGGTTGTCCCTTTGCTCTTTTTGTTGAACCCTTTTCTTGGTCTTTTTATTGGCCTTTTGTGAACCTTTGGCACCTGTATGACTTATAGACTAGAGCAAACTAGTTAGTCCAATAATTTGTGTTGGGCAATTCAACCACCAAAATTAGTTTAGGAATTAGGTGTAAGCCTAATTCCCTTTCAAGTACGGATAATCCCATGTTTATCAATGAACAAATTCACAAAAATGCACAAGCTACTACTGTTCTATTAGCATCCTTGTGCAGGGAAGAGTACCATAAGGTGAGCGGCTTGGATAACGCCAAGCAGATTTGGGACACCCTCAAGATCTCGCATGAGGGAAATGATGTCACCATGATCACCAAGATGGAGTTGGTGGAGGGCGAACTGGGAAGGTTCGCAATGATCAGGGGAGAGGAGCCAACCCAAACGTACAACAGGCTCAAGACCCTGGTCAACAAAATAAGGAGCTATGGAAGCACGAGATGGATGGACCACGACGTCGTTCAGCTAATGCTAAGGTCCTTCACTGTCCTTGATCCTCATCTTGTAAACTCTATTCGTGAAAATCCTAGATATACCAAGATGACGCCCGAGGAAATACTTGGGAAGTTTGTAAGAGGGCGAATGATGATCAAGGAGGCGAGATATGTTGATGAGGCGTTAAATGGCCCAATACCGATCCACGAGCCTCAAACCGTTGCTCTCAAAGCAACAAGTAGCAGGGAGGCGCTACCTAGCAAGGTGGCGCAAGTTGAGGTGGCCGAGCTTAACGAAGAAGAAATGGCCCTCATCATCAAGCGTTTCAAGACGGCGCTTAAAGGAAGAAAGGAGCATCCCAACAAGACCAAAGCGAAGGGGAAACGCTCCTGCTTTAAATGTGGTAAGTATGGTCATTTTATAGCAAATTGTCCTGGCAATACTAATGACCAGGAACAAGAGAAAGATGGGAAGAGGAAAAAGAAGAAGGCCTACAAGAAGGCGAAGGGCGAGGCACACCTCGGCAAAGAGTGGGACTCGGATTGTTCGTCGTCCGACTCCGACGACGAAGGACTCGCCGCCTCGGCCTTCAACAAGTCATCGCTCTTGCCCAACGAGCGCCATACTTGTCTAATGGCAAAGGAAAAGAAGGTAAACACTAGAGAAACTCCCAAGTACTCTACTTCTAGTGATGAGGACTCTAGTGATGATGAAATTGACTACACTAGCTTGTTTAAAGGATTAGATAGAGCTAAGGTAGAAAAGATTAATGAGCTAATTGATGCATTGAATGAAAAGGATAGACTTTTAGAAAAGCAAGAGGACCTTTTATATGAAGAGCATGATAAATTTGTAAGTGTGCAAAAGTCTCTTGCTTTAGAAGTTAAAAGGAATGAATGCTTTCTTGTGAATTATCTACTTGTCATGAGACTTTGGCTAGCTTAAGAAGTATTAATGATGATTTAAATGATAAGTTAGAAATAGCAAATAAATCTAGTTCTTGTGTTGAGCATGTTGTGATTTGCACTAGGTGTAAAGATTTTGATGTTGATGCTTGTAGTGAACATTTAATTTCCATTACTAGATTAAATGATGAAGTGGCTAGTCTTAATGCCCAACTTAAGACTAGCAAAAATGATTTTGATAAACTAAAATTTGCAAGGGATGCCTACACTGTTGGTAGACATCCCTCAATTAAGGATGGGCTTGGCTTTCGAAGGGAAGCCAAGAACTTAACGAGTCAAAGGGCTCCCATCTCTGCCAAGGACAAAGGGAAGGCACCTATGACTAATAGTGTTCCAAGGAATCATGCTTTCTTGTATCATGATAGGAAATATTCTAGAAATGTTCATTATAATAGGAGTTATAATGCTTTTGACTCACATGCCATGATTGCTTCAAGTTCAAACTTTAGTGGTAGATCTAGGAGGAATTTTGTGTCTCATGCTCCTAGGAAAGTGTATAATGGATCTACCACTGTCTTTCATGCTTGCAATGCTAGATTTGTTCTTTCATGTAAAAATAAGAAAGTGGTTGCTAGGAAATTGGGGGCAAAATGCAAGGGTGACAAAACTTGCATTTGGGTCCCTAAGGCTATTGTTACTAACCTTGTAGGACCCAACAAGAGTTGGGTGCCTAAAACCCAAGCCTAATTTTCCTTGCAGGTTTATGCATCTGGGGTCTCAAGCTGGATTATCGACAGCGGATGCACAAACCACATGACGGGGGAGAGGAAGATGTTCACCTCCTACGTCAAGAACAAAGATTCCCAAGACTCAATCATATTCAGTGACGGAAATCAAGGCAAGGTTAAAGGACTAGGAAAGATAGCTATTTCATCCGAGCATTCCATTTCTAATGTGTTTTTAGTTGAATCGCTCGGGTATAACTTGTTGTCCGTTAGTCAATTATGTAATATGGGTTACAATTGCTTATTTACAAATGTAGATGTGTCTGTCTTTAGAAGGAGTGATGGTTCATTAGCATTTAAGGGTGTACTAGACGGCAAACTCTATTTAGTTGATTTTTCGAAGGAGGAGGCTGGTCTAGATGCATGCTTAATTGCTAAGACTAGCATGGGCTGGCTGTGGCATCGCCGTCTAGCACATGTTGGGATGAAGAACCTTCACAAACTTCTAAAGGGAGAACATGTGTTAGGTCTAACAATTGTGTATTTCGAAAAAGATAGACGTTGTGCAGCTTGTCAAGCAGGTAAATAGGTAGGAAGCGCTCATCACAACAAGAATGTGATGACTACATCAAGACCTCTGGAGCTACTACATATGGACCTCTTCGGACCCGTCGCCTACCTTAGCATCGGGGGAAGTAAGTATGGTCTTGTTGTTGTTGATGATTTTTCCCACTTCACTTGGGTATTCTTTTTGCAGGATAAATCAGAAACCCAAGGGACCCTCAAGCGCTTTCTAAGGCGAGCTCAAAATGAATTTGAGCTCAAGGTGAAAAAGATTAGAAGCGACAATGGGTCTGAGTTCAAGAACCTTCAAGTGGAGGAGTACCTTGAGGAGGAAGGAATCAAGCACGAGTTCTCCGCTCCCTACACACCATAGCAAAATGGTGTGGTAGAGAGGAAGAACAGGACGCTCATAGACATGGCGAGGACGATGCTTAGAGAATTCAAGACGCCCGAGCGGTTTTGGTCGGAAGCTGTGAACACAGCTTGCCACGCCATAAACCGGGTCTACCTTCATCGCCTCCTCAAGAAGACGTTGTATGAACTCCTAACCGGTAACAAACCCAACGTTTCATATTTTCGAGTTTTTGGGAGTAAATGCTACATTCTAGTGAAGAAAGGTAGGAATTCAAAATTTGCTCCCAAAGCTGTAGAAGGGTTTTTGTTAGGTTATGACTCAAATACAAAGGCGTATAGAGTCTTCAACAAATCATCGGGTTTGGTTGAAGTCTCTAGCGACGTTGTATTTGATGAAACTAATGGCTCTCCAGGAGAGCAAGTTGATCTTGATGATGTAGATGAGGATGATGTTCCAACGGACGCAATTCGCACCATGGCGATTGGAGATGTGCGACCACAGGAACACAAGGAGCAAGATCAACCTTCTTCCTCAACGATGGTGCACCCCCCAACTCAAGACGATGAACAGGTTCCTCAAGAGGAGGCGTGTGATCAATGGGGAGCACAAAAAGAACAAGTTGAGGAGGAAGAAGTACCACGGGCCCCTCCAACTCAAGTTCGAGCGACGATTCAAAGGAAACATCCCGTGGACCAAATATTGGGTGATATTAGCAAAGGAGTAACCACTCGCTCTAGATTAGCTAATTTTTGTGAGCATTGCTCTTTTGTCTCTTCTATTGAGCCTTTCAGGGTAGAGGAGGCCTTGCTAGATCCAGACTGGGTGTTGGCCATGCAGGAAGAGCTCAATAACTTCAATCGAAATGAAGTTTGGACACTGGTGCCACGTTCCAAGCAAAACGTTGTGGGAACCAAGTGGGTGTTCCGCAACAAATAGGACGAGCACGGGGTGGTGACAAGGAACAAGGCTCGACTTGTGGCAAAAGGTTATGCCCAAGTCGCAGGTTTGGACTTTGAGGAGACTTTTGCTCCTGTGGCTAGGCTAGAGTCGATTCGTATTTTGTTAGCCTATGCCACTCACCATTCTTTCAGGTTGTTCCAAATGGACCTGAAGAGCGCTTTCCTCAACGGGCCAATCAAGGAGGAGGTGTACGTAGAGCAACCCCCTGGCTTTGAGAATGAACGGTACCCCGACCACGTGTGTAAGCTCTCTAAGGAGCTCTATGGACTTAAGCAAGCCCCAAGAGCATGGTATGAATGTCTTAGAGACTTTCTAATTGCTAATGCTTTCAAGGTTGGGAAAGTCAATCCAACTCTTTTCACTAAGACTTGTGACGGTGATCTATTTGTGTGCCAAATTTATGTCGATGACATAATATTTGGTTCTACTAACCAAAAGTCTTGTGAAGAGTTTAGCAGGGTGATGACTCAGAAATTCGAGATGTCGATGATGGGCGAGTTGAACTACTTCCTTGGGTTCCAAGTGAAGCAACTCAAGGACGACACCTTCATCTCTCAAACGAAGTACACGCAAGATTTGCTCAAGCAATTTGGGATGAAGGACGCCAAGCCCGCAAAGACTCCAATGGGAACCGACGGACATGTCGACCTCAACAAAGGAGGTAAGTCCGTTGATCAAAAGGCATACCGGTCTATGATAGGGTCTTTACTTTATTTATGTGCTTGTAGACCGGATATTATGCTTAGCGTATGCATGTGTGCTAGATTTCAATCCGACCCAAGGTAGTGTCACCTTGTGGCCGTTAAGCGAATTCTTAGATATTTAGTTGCTACGCCTTGCTTCGGGATCTGGTATCCAAAGGGGTCTACCTTTGACTTGATTGGATACTCAGACTCCGACTATGCTGGATGTAAGGTCGATAGGAAGAGTACATCAGGGACGTGCCAATTCCTAGGAAGGTCCCTGGTGTCGTGGAGTTCTAAGAAACAAACTTCTGTTGCCCTATCCACCGCTGAGGCCGAGTATGTTGCCGCAGGACAGTGTTGCGCACAACTACTTTGGATGAGGCAAACCCTCCGGGACTTTGGCTATAATCTGAGCAAAGTCCCACTCCTATGTGACAATGAGAGTGCTATCCGCATGGCGGACAATCCTGTTGAACACAGCCGCACAAAGCACATAGACATCCAACATCACTTTTTGAGAGACCACCAGCAAAAGGGAGATATCGAAGTGTTTTATGTTAGCACCGAGAACCAGCTAGCCGATATCTTTACCAAGCCTCTAGATGAGAAGACCTTTTGCAGGCTGCGTAGTGAGCTAAATGTCTTAGATTCGCGTAACTTGGATTGATCTAGAGCATACATGTGTTTTATGCCTTTGATCATGCTCCTTATGCATTTTATTGCTTATTTATGGTGCTCAAGTTGTGCAAGAAATCCCCGGACCTCACAAGTCCATGTGTGAATGGTGCACATATTTAGGAGGAGAAATGCTACAACTTGACCCTTTGAGACTAACCGTGTGCTTGAGTTCTCTTAATTTAGTCTCAAAGGTGATTGAAAGGGAAAAGGTGAACTTGGACCATGCAAGACTTCCACTGCACTCCGATGAGAGGGTAATTTACTCCAAGTTCATCTTCGTGCTCTTATTTCCTTTTTACTCTTAATTGAAGATTTTGGTGAGGCAATGGGGTTTAAGGGCCAAAAATGATCCCGTTTTGGTGCTTGATGCCAAAGGGAGAGAAATTAAGGTCAAAGCAAGAAATGGATCAACTACCACTTGAGAATTTTGAAAATAGTAGAGTTAGAGCTTTTGTTTTGTCAAAATACTTTTATTGTCTCTTATTGTCAAAAGTTGGTCTCTTGTGGGGAGAATGTTTGATTATGGGAAAAGGGGGAGTTTTTGAATCTTTGATCAATTTCTCTTGGAATATCTCTCTCTATGCCTCAACAAGTGAATTTGACTTAGAGATAGGAATTTGAGTTTGATTTGCAAAAACAAACCAAGTGGTGGCAAAGAATTATCCAAATATGCCAAATTTGAATAAAAACAAATTTCTGTTTTCATTTGCATTGATGTTGCACTTCTTTAGTTGCTTTTTGTTGTGTTGGCATAAATCACCAAAAAGGGGGAGATTGAAAGGGAAATGTGCCCTTGGGCCATTTCTATAAGATTTTGGTGATTAAGTGCTCCACACAAATGCTTTGAGTAATATTTGTGCCAAAGACTCAAGAAGTGCAAATCAAGATTAAAGGTATGTTTCTAGACTTAGAACATTGTTTTGAAGACTAATGTATTGTGTCTAAGTGCTAGAAACAGGAGAAATCACTTTGGAGATAAGTTGGTTGTGTTCAGCCAAAAGGCTGCTCGGTCTGGGTGCACCGGACTGTCCGGTGGTGCATTGGACAGTGTCCGGTGTGCCAGGACCAGTCCCGATGAACAGCCTACTCTCGGGTCTCGACGGTGGCGTACTGCTATAAATCACCGGACTGTCCGGTGGTGCACCGAACTGTCCGGTGAGTCGTCTGCGGCGAAGTCACCGCTCTCGGGAAACAGTCAACAGCGTACGGCTAAAAATCACTGGACTGTCCGGTGGTTCACCGGACTGTCCGGTGAGCCAACGGTCGGGCGCGCCAACGGTTGGCCGCGCAATCCCCGCGTGACGCGTGGCCGAGCCAACGATCGGATTGGGGCACCGGACTGTCCGGTGTGCACCGGACAGTGTCCGGTGCGCCAACGGCTCCAAATCTTCAACGGTCGGCTGCACCAATTTAGGAAAGCAATCTGCACCGGACTGTGAACAGTGGATGTCCGGTGGTGCACCGGACTATCCGGTGCGCCACCCGACAGAAGGCAAGAATTGCCTTCCCAGATTGCTTCCAACGGCTCCTAGCTGCCTTGGGGCTATAAAAGGGACCCCTAGGCGCATGGAGGGGTACACCAAGCATACTTTGAGCAATCTTAATCCCTCACACTCCGTCTTTGCACACTCGATTAACATTCTTAGTGATTTGAGCTCTGTTCTAGTGGTGAACTTGTTGCGATTCATTCGAGCTCAAGTCTTGGGTGTGTGTGTGTGCGTATTGCTGTGGATTTGTGTGTGTTGCTTCCCTCCCTTACTCTAGTGTTTTCACTTTGATCCTCATTGTAAGGGCGAGAGACTCCAAGTTGTGGAGGTTCCTCGCAAACGGGAAAGAGTAAAGAAAGAAGAACACTGTGGTATTCAAGTTGATCATTGGATCACTTGAAAGGGGTTGAGTACAACCCTCGTCCATTGGGACGCCACAACGTGAAGTAGGCAAGTGTTGTACTTGGCCGAACCACGGGATAACTCGCGTGTTTTTTGTGATTGCTTTTCTGTGATACTTGTGTTCACAAGAGCTCGCTATTTAGTCTACTAACTCTTAATCAAGTTTTGTGGCTTCAAGTTTCAAGTTTTTACAGGATCACCTATTCACCCCCACTCTAGGTGCTCTCAGGACTAGCTCTCGACAAAGGGGCCCACGAAACAGTTTCATATTTTCATCAGTCTCTAAATATGATATCATGACATCTCGTCAAGTTTCGTGATTTTCTGGTTTTGTTTGTGTTTTACACAATTTTAAAATCATTGGATCACAAGTTCGCGGTCTTGTTTCGTGAACATGGTGTTCGAAAATTCCGGTCTATTCCTAAAATAGGTCGTAAACTGTGTTAAATAACATGAATATCATTTATGCATTAATTATTTTCTATTTTTCAAGTGACTTATAGTTCAAATCTGAATTAACCAAAAAATTCAATTAAACGAACTAAATCTAACAGGTATATCAAACACTTTGATAATTATACTAAACTTAAACATACAGGTATATATACTATAGAAAGACAGTAGAAAAAAGTTTGGGAGAAAAAAGGAGAAAAAGCAAATAAACTTCACCGAGTGTTTGCCTGGCACACTCAGTAAAGAATTGCTTTCCTATAACTGTCATTTTTCTAATGTTCAGACACCATTTATTTGTATAACTTCTATCTGTAGTTTCTTTAGATGTTGCACTAACAATTCCCTACATGCATGCACACGTCCTCTTGCTTTATGTCCAACACTCAATATTCCGTAGTTTGAGAAACACATTTGGCAAAAACAATATTTGTGGTAGCGTATGTGACTAGTCAAAATGTCACCAACACTGATCCAAAAAAAAACAAGTAAAATAGCACATGACAAACGCAGCCACAGTTCCTCCCAAGAATCTAGGCAAAAATAGCCCAACCCCCATTTTTAGTCTCTCTAAATTCTCCAAGAAATTTATGTGCAAACCAGCCCTCAAAGTCCTCCGATTTCCACTCGCTTCCCCACCCGACGGCCCGCCCTCAAAAACACCACCCGCCCTCTCCGTCTCTCGAGCTCCACCGCCACAATACCATTCCGTGCGCAAGAATAAGGGAGAGAGCTCCAGGAAGAGCTCCCCTCCACCGGCTTCCCCGCCCCTCCTCCCAGCGATCGCGCCTCCTCCCGAGCGTCCCAGCCGCGGTCGGGTCGTCGGGTTCGGCGCTGGTCCTGGTCCTGGTCCGGACCCTACCATGGCGTCGACGGAGCAGGAGGCGGCGGTCGACGCGGCCGCCGTCGTGGAGGAAGTGACGCGGCAGCAGGGCAAAGGGTGCGGCGTCGCAGGAGGAGGGGATACCGTGGGGTCCTGGAGGAACATCGACATTGCCTGGCGCAAGGCGGATGAAGCTGGTGAGTCGCTATGTATTTCTCTTGTGCGGTGGAAAAAAAATTGCATGCTTTTGTTTTTGCGAAGGAAATTTGCATCTTTTAATGGGAAGTACGTATTCAATTTGATTTAAGGCTATTGCGTACATGGTAGGCTATAATTTACTTTTTTTTTGTGTGTGATTCAGTCACGATCTTTTAGTCGGTGCATGACTGCATGCTTTCAGTTTTGTTCCGGATATTAGCTTAGATTATGCTCAGAGTGCATTCATAATAGTCTTGGACCATTACAACCGTTTACTCTGTTAAAGTATTGTTTTTATATTTTCTCTCTCTTGAAAATAATATTAAACGGAATGTGTTGTGCTAGTCTGCTAGAATACGTTTTTATCCTCTTGGAGAGCTTGAATTTTGCTGTAGTCTCATTTATGCTAGCTAGATTGAATTACGAATCCGTTAGAATTTCATCTCACATTTAGCTGACTTAGCTTCATACTTTATAGTCTAGTACTCTAATTAATCAGACTTGTTTCAATAGAAGTGACAAGTTGGAGAGGGAGAGGAATTACGTTTTGTGTTCGTAATCATAACCCTGCACCTGCAATGCTCTTCCTCCAATACAATTTCTAAGAGAAGTCCTTAACTCATTTCTAGCTGACATCCTATATGATTACTCTCTTTTAGGCATTCATGGCGATAGTTTTAACAACCTAATTATAGTTTATAGGTCCTTTCTTGGAGGATTTGTTTCAACGACACGTTGAAGGCTAAGATGTTTAGATTTAGTCCTGCCCTTAGTTCTCAAATTTCGTCATGGCTAAATTCTAGATAGCTGATTCTCCTCTTTTTTTTTCCTCCCCCCCCCCCCTCCCGTTTGCCTCTCCGGTTTGTCTTGTAACCTTGTTTTTTGGCTTGCATCTTTTTATTTAATAAAATTTTGCTGTGGGGGTTTCCTCACAGTTTTTCAAATTCAAAAATATAGTTTATCGGCAGTTACTTTTATGATCATTGTGGTTGTCATGAAAAAGAGGTGGCCTCAATAAGGATGCAGGTCCAACCTGCCTTCATAGAATACCTTTATTTTTTTGTTTAAGAATGTGATGACTGCTGATCCACTGTTCCACTTAGGTTCTAAATAATGCAAATCTTGTAATCGAGTTCTTTACATACTGTCATTAGGCTTGTAGCACAGATTTACACTTAAGTGATATATCACTTGTTTAAAAAATGGGATGGTCTATTTTTTTGTATGTTTGGATGTAAACACTTATTGCCATTTGTTAGCAACTTAGCATAACCAGGACCATTGAATTGGTGCTTCCTTTGGATTGAGAAATGCAGCAATAAGAAGGTATGAGGCAGCCAACTGGTTGCGAAGGATAGTTGGGGTAGTGTGTGCGAAGGACCTTGCAGAAGAGCCTTCCGAGGAGGAATTCCGTATTGGCCTGAGAAATGGCATTATTCTCTGCAATGCACTCAATAAGATTCAACCTGGTGCGGTACCCAAGGTTGTAATTCTCTCCTTCAGATCTGTAGTATTTCATTTTCTACTGTGATTTTGCATGCTAAGTATGACACTTTTAGGTTGTGGAGGTTCCATCGGATTCTACTGCTCCTGTCGATGGTACAGCTCTCTGTGCATATCAGTACTTTGAGAATGTGAGGAATTTTCTCACTGGCATGCAAGATCTAGGTCTTACAACATTTGAGGCATCAGACCTGGAAAAGGTTACGCTATTGTCTGATTTTTTACTTTTTTACCTTGAATGATCAACACATTTTTATTAACACCACAGTTTTGGTACTATTCAGTGGATTATCCCCTGATTAATAAGGGTTGTTGGTGCAAAAAAATATTAACTAAATTTATTTAAGTTAGTCGTCCCAATTTTATTTTTTTCACTTGCCATCAACCTCAGGGTGGACAAGATGTTCGAGTTGTAGACTGTGTTCTTGCTCTGAAGTCGTTTTGTGATGCTAAGCAAGTGGGAAAACGATCTCCATTCAAATATGGTGGCATTGTAAAGCCTTTGTCTGGAAAGTATGTCATTCGCAAGAATAATGAACCTTATATGAAGGTGATGATGAGGAGTCACTCAGCTGAATTACTCCGGGATGGCATATCACTGGAGCAAATAGGTCTTGATTTTTCTCTAGAACCCACTGAAACAGTAAGAATCAATCACCTAGTTCTTTCACATTACGTAACTCTCTTTTCAATTTGAGTGATAATCACCTTCTTGGCTGTAGACTGCTCCAGACTCCATCAGGATGCTTGTTCAAACAGTTCTCGCAGATAAGAAACCAGAAGAAATTCCATCAGTGAGCCTACTGTGTAGCTAGCTGTTTATGCAATGTGGTTGAGAGAATAAACATTCATATTGGGTTTGTTAATTTTCAGGTTGTGGAATCACTCTTGAGCAAAGTAATTAATGAATATGAGTGCCGTATTGCTAGCCAGAGTGAATTGGTATATTCACTTCTTTTACCAGCCTCACAATTCCTTCTGCATTTTAAGTTTGACTAACCAACCATACCACAGTTGGACTAATAGAGACTATGGAACAGGTGAAAGACACTATGGAACAGGTGAAAGACACTATGGAACAGGTGAAAGACACTATGGATACCAATGACTGTAACTCAGTTTTGAGAATGGACTCTCCGTTTGACACCAATGATACTAAGTCATTATCCAGAGTGGACTCTCCACAAGTGGAGTCTGCTACCCCCAGCGATCTGGACAAGGTATCTACTTTTTGTGAATACAGTAATAAATGAATGTTCTTAATTTGATACAAGTAAATATTTGCTACTCCCTCCGTCCCAAAATGTAATATATATTGTTTTCTCCCGAGATAAACATCTCTAACTTTGACAAATTTATAGAAAATACATTGACATCTGGAATATCAAATAAATACACTATCAAGACATTTTATGATGGTCAATTAATGAAACTAATTTGGTATTGTAGATGTCACTGTATTTTTCTATAAATTTGGTCAAAGCTAAATAAGTTTGACTCAAGACAAAACTATCATTTTGGAATCGAAGGGGTATTATAGAACTATTCATCTAGACATGTCAAAAAAAAATTAATTTGTTCATTCTGGATAAAATTGGTCCCGTGCACTAATATTTCTCATTAGGCCACTGAAAATATTAAGATGGACGAAGATGAGCAGAATGCATCGAGTCTGACAGAAGATGTAAGCACATTAGTACCTCTACCAGTACCAGTACCACTAAGCAATGATATTGTAATTAATATCCCAAAGATAGTGAGAAATTTTGATCAAGAAGAGAAACAGATCCAGGTATTTCAAATGCTTTGCGTTCTTCAGTGAATCCGGTTGGTTTTTCCACTATCATTCTGTGACTATTGAGACTGGCTGTAGGATTTGAAAAGTAACATGTCCACTGTTAAGTCTTGCATGGAGCAGTTAAAACTACTGTACACTGAAGACCTTAAAAAGCTTGGTATATTGCGTGCTGAGCTTTGGACATCTGTAATCATAAACTTTTTTCTTCCAAAGTTGTGATGTTCATCATCATATTGTGTTACATTAGGTGATCATTTGCGTATTGTTGCTCATGCGGCTTCTGGGTACCGCAAGGTTGTTGAGGAAAACCGCAAGCTTTACAACCAAATACAAGACCTTAGAGGTATATATTTTTCATTTTTATGTACTAGAAACAAGAGGACTATATACTCATGTTTCATGATTTAATGCGACCTGCATGCTGAAAAATCTATTTCCTTTTTTGTCACTAGGAAATATCAGAGTTTATTGTCGAGTAAGACCTTTCCATCCTGGAAAAGAATTTCCCTCGAGCAGTGTTGCTGGAATAGAAGATAGAACCATCACAGTTATGGTACCATCAAAACACGGAAAAGATGGAAAGAAGTCCTTTACTTTCAACAGTGTCTTTGGGCCTCTGGCCACACAAGGTTAAACTCACAAGTTGCTCAAGTGAATTATTTGTTTGAAATTACTCCTTTTTTTAGTTAAGTAACAAAGTCTTTCAATTAGTGCAGCGGATGTCTTTACAGACATGCAACCTTTGGTCCGTTCTGTTCTTGATGGCTTCAACGTATGTATATTTGCATATGGTCAAACTGGATCGGGAAAGACCTTTACAATGGTGATTGACCTGTCAACTGTTACTTTTTACATGAGTATTGTATTGATACTTCTTGCAATATGAAAACATTGCTTTCTGGCTACTGCAGAGTGGTCCCAAAATTTTGACAGAAGAAGGGCTCGGTGTCAACTACAGAGCACTAAATGATCTATTTGGTATCCAGGAGCAGAGGAAAGATACAATTTGTTATGAAATTGCTGTACAGATGATGGAGATATACAACGAGCAAGTGAGAGATCTCCTTCAGACTGGCGGAAACAAAAAATATCCTTTCACACTGAGCTTGATATTAATCCTGCTCTTAGATATCTTAACCTTTTTTTTTTGCATATGTTGAACATCTATCTTATTTATGTGGGCCTCCTTAACGCCAAGAAACATTGGAAATTCGAAATAATTCTCAAAACGGAATTGCAGTTCCAGATGCAAATGTGGTGCCAGTCAGATCGACCGCTGATGTAATTGACTTGATGAATCTGGGCCAAAAGAATCGAACAGTTTGCTCAACTGCCATGAATGACCGAAGTAGTCGCTCCCATAGGTTTGTTTGTTGCTTTTGCATTAGTGCCTCCAGTACCAGGCATGATGTTGAACTTGTTGTTTTTAGCTGATGTTTGAGTAAACCAACTGCAGCTGTCTGACTGTTCATGTTCAAGGACGAGATTTAACATCTGGAACAGTCCTAAGAGGTTGCATGCATCTTGTGGATCTAGCTGGCAGTGAAAGAGTCGATAAATCTGAAGTGGTAGGAATAGGATTAAAGGAGGCACAGCACATAAACAAGTCACTGGCTGCACTGGGAGATGTGATTGCAGCTCTAGCCCAGAAAAGCACACATGTTCCTTACAGAAACAGCAAACTTACTCAACTATTGCAAGACTCTCTTGGTAACCCCCAAAGTTCGAAATCCTTGGTTTGCAACTTGCCAGCACCAAAGATATGCGCTGTGAGTATTTTGTTTCCCCTTTTTTCAGGAGGACAAGCGAAAACATTGATGTTTATTCACATAGCCCCAGAACCAGATGCTATTATTGAGTCCATAAGTACTTTGAAGTTCGCCGAGCGTGTTTCCACTATTGAGCTTGGAGCAGCCAAGTCAAGCAAGGAAGGAGGAGGAGGAGGAGGAGGAGGAGGAGAAGTCAGAGAGCTCAAAGAACAGGTGTTCGTCTATGAACTCTGCTTCATGGCTTTCTTGAGTTTACAGGGCTTGTGACCAACATCTTCTATGAAATTGTGCCTCATTACTTCCTTACTGCAGATTGCTTGCCTCAGGGCAGCATTAGCTAGGAAAGATGGAGATCATGAGAGCATACGAAGCACTCAATCGAGCCCAGACATATATAGAATGGGAACGGGTAATGCATCACCTGCGTCCAGGCACCCAATAGAAGATGGGATCATAGAGGTATTCCAAAATTTATGATATGGTCTTTTTCTTGATCACAATTTGAATTGATCCATATTCATGGCTTGGTACTTGTAATGGTGCCCAGAACGACTCAGCATTGGGAGATTTGGCTGAGCACTCACAGTTCGGGAGCAGCAATTCCCTACCAGAGTTGGGACCTGATGCCACACAAGATCTAGCCTTCTACCAAAGAAGCAACTCCGAACAGCAATGGAGCTGGTCTGGGTCTGTTGCAACGGAGGATTCTGATGATTTCGAGGTTGCAACTAATTGCTCGTTAGAGCTGGACTGCGTGAGGCCATCTAGTGCCCCAAAAGCTTCAGGTTTATCAAATGGAGGGGGCACAGCTGTAAAAAAGATCCAAGTCAAGGGTTCAAAAGGTTCAGACGTTAGGTAATTAATCATCTACTTAAGTTTACATCTCTAAATTGTGCTAGAAGCTGACTAGTAAATGCTAAGGTCAACTATTCTGAACTACGTTGTTTTCTTTTTAATTACTTTAGGGGAGTGAATCCTGGAAAAAGGTCATCGCCATTACAGAAGAAGCCGAGTGGACCCTCACCGACGCTAATCAAGAAGGGCGGAGGTGAAGGAAGGAAAACTCCAAATGGTAAAACAGGAACCAAGAAGTAAGCAATCCAGATGAAACTTGGTTTTGCTGTGACCAACTTCACCTTGGTTAGGGACAGATAAACATGTTGATACTATCGGGTGATACATTGATATTTGCCACACGAATACGTCAGTCCTCTTAAGGGAGGAGGTCGCTAGATCTTCGGGCATTTGCTGTAAATCACTCGTTGATTTGTTGTAGTACGAACAGAAAACGGACCACAAAAAACTCGAGGATGGGAGGAGGATCATCATCACAAGGACGTTTTTGTTAGATGTATATGTTGTCTAGCTTATTTTTTCTCGCTGTGTAAGGGCTTCTATGCCCTGCCCATGTACATGTTTGGCTTCTTGTCCCATGGAATATACAAAGCTCAATTCACTCTAACATGGTAATAAAGCCATTTTCTAAGGTTAGGATTTACCTCGCTCTTTCCATCACACGTTCGTTCACGTGCTACCGATGCCCTTGGCATGGTTGGATGAAGATGTTTGTGTTGGGATTGTTCTTGTTGCTAGTATGTGTTGAGTTTGTGATCTAAATTCTGCATATGAAGGCCATGTTGGCGAGTGGAAGCCCGTCGCCGGGAGGTTTAGGCCAGAGCATAGTCTTTTTACTCCTCTTGTGATAATTGTGACCCTAATTAGGGTTTGCAGCGCATCGTTTTTTTACTCCTTTTGTAAGCCGCTGTCTACGGACGGCGTTCTGTAAACACTCCACATATAGTGAAGGTTTCGTCTAGCTCGTGCCCATGATTTTTCCCTTTGCATTGAAGGGTTTTTCATGTAAATCTGTGTGTCGTGCTCTGTGATTTGTTGGTTGATCTACTTCGTTTTTCCTGTCGTTTCTGCTAACAGTATGGATGAGCGTCTGGATAAAGATGTTGTTCAACTTGATCATGCTTCTCAAATGTGGGCCTTCCTTTGTTAGCTCTATGAGCCTTCTAGTTAATCTACCTACATTGTCGCTTTACATCAATAGCAATTGTTACAATCGGGTGATATTTTAGTTGAGTTCTTTCGACAACTATATGTAGTGTGGCGTGAGCTTAACACTCTTGGTCCTCAATTGTCTCCACCCACTTGTGATTCTTGCGTGAAACAACAAGCCACCTTGAGCTCCATCGCAACTATGCCTTTCTAACTCGTCTTCGTCCTGAATTTTAGCCTCTTCGTGCTCAGTTACTTGCTCATGGGCCATGTTTGTCCTTGATGGAGGCTCTTGCCATTATTAGTAATGAGATCCATCTTCGAACTTAAGGCTTGCTTTAGTTGACCTCCTCAATGTTGGCTTCTCAATCAACATCCTTTGGAGTCCTTGCTTCTCCTAAAGTGGCCACTTTAGTGGCTTCTTCCTCTAGGACTCACAGTTCAAGTAGCCTTCATTGTGATCATTGTGACAAAGATGGACACATCGAGGCTTACCATTACAACACGAAGAGACAGGCATAGTCTCGCTGAGGTGGGCGTCCCTCATAGGGTCTTGGTAGTGCTACTACTAGTGGTATTTCTTAGAGTACTAGTGTGATTGGTCTTTGTTTGGTTTTGGTAACTGAGTGACAACCTAGGTAGACTTACGTACATTTATGTTGAGATACATAGGTAATTAATTCATCGATGCACTAGTGTGAGCAACATGTGCCATGGTGGAGAAATGACTTTTTATTGTTGCTATGTTCAACTAGCACGATGAAGAAGTTCATTACATATGAGACATGACATGGTGTCATGTGGCTAAGTGGAGAAGATAAAGAGATGTGGCTTGACTACGATGGAGCGACTTGCAAGTGTGAAGGAAAGTCAGAGGCTTTAGAGCGACAGACCACACGTGGCAAAGAAGCATAAGCAATGACTTAGTGTGGATGAATGAGGCAAAGGTGAAGAGCATGCAAAGTTGTGATTGATGAACAAATGTCAGCCAAGGGCGTCCCATTAAACCCTTGTGGTGGCACGTGTTTCTCAAGTTAAGCTCTATGTTCCAATTAACATTAATGATCTTGACATGAACATAAATAGAATAACAAAATAACTGGAACATGGATATAATGAAATATTAACCCAAAACCATGTAAAGCAATAGTAGAACTACCCAAGTGATTTAGGGGTAAACAAGGTAAACAGGATAAACAGATTAGGGTGACCTATTGGGTCCAATCAAAATTAAACCTATGCATTGAATAATGATAATAAAGAATGTTATTAGGTAACAAAAGTGAATCAAGGGCACAACTTGCCTGGTACTTGAGATTCCAGTTACCAGGGTGATTCTTCAGATCCTCGTGACCTCACGCTAATCATAGAAATACAAGTAGGTATGGTATAGACAAAATTAGCATCACACCAAACATAAGAACATACTGCATAATAATGATCTACACATCGTAATGAGATCGCGGGATCGAGAACTACTAAGATCGGAGTTATAATTAAGGAGTTATGATTTTATAGAAGATCTGTGTGATTAAAATATTAAACTATATTATAAATTGGTTAATATAAATCATATGAGAGATTATTCTATAAATAAATACCTCAACTTAATCTAAGTTATAACTTGACCATAGATTATATTCTATTAGATCATAACGATAAGTAGGTTAACAAGACTAACCAACATAGATTAAATAAAGATCTAATTATAAAATAATGAGACATGGTATAATCAATGTTGTTACTGCGTAGTAAATATTTATACGAAACTAACGCAACTGGAACAAGTCAAAACGGAGTTAAAACGGAGAAATTATGAATTTCCGAAGTTATTAGGTACTTAGAATAGATTAATTCAAATGAACAATTTTAATTCAAGTTTCAGGGCTAAACAGTGTTACTAGTTGATAGACAATATTAAAACAAAATTATAGGAACTAGAATGGGTTAAAAAGGAGCTAGTATGAAATTTCTATGAATTATACAAGTTTTGGAATTGTTTTTATATCTGAAAATTCATTTCTTAAATAAATCCCTGGTTATATCTCTGTTTGGGCTACGTGCGCAAAAACAGGAAAATGCAGGGGCTTCTACGCAAGGAATACTAGACTCAGGCTACAGTCAACTGGATGGCGGGTTCATTTATAAAGGTTTCCAGGGGCTTTTATGCTATTCTGACCCGCGAAGGGGTATCCTGTAATCAGGGTCGTTGGATCTTGCGCGGACGGCGCGGATTAGATCCTATCCGCGACGAACAGGTATGCAACGAGATCCCTCGGATCTCCAATCAACGGTGTAGATTTAAACATCCGAGGCATGACTACACTCGTCCGATCAGGAGTGGACGACTTGGATCTAATCGTGCTGGAGCGTTTCCCAAGCCTAATCCTAGTCGATCGTGGCCAGATCCACGGTCCAAATCACTTCAACGATTCCCATCTAATCTAGATCGCCCACCACGCGATCAACGGCAGATGTGCGTTGTCCTCACCCCTGCCGAGCTGAGCGGCCATCGCGTGCACCCAACGGTGCAGCGCCCTCACGGCGGGGCTGTCGCCGGAGGACCATGCAGCCGACCAAAACCCGTTCCAAATCCAGTGCGGCAAGGCGCTAAACGTGGTCCTGAGCATGGCAAATTGAATGGGAGGCACCTTACCAGAAACCGATGCATGGAGGTCCATGGCCACAGCAGCAGCGACATGGCGGTGGTGACGAGGCTCCATCGAGCAATTGGTGGGGATCCCGACCACCGAGCTAACTTGGGGGTAACTCGGACGTCTTCCGCGCGACTCAGGAAGCGCCTAGGAGGCTCGGCAAGGGCCCAGACCCAATGCCGGTGAGGATCTACAATGGCGGCTTCAACTCTCTCTCTTCTCTCTCGTGTGGTCTCACTCTGTTCGCTCACTCGGCACGGGAAAAGAAGAGGGTCTGTGCCCACGCCTTAAGGACTGGGGAGTCCGAGCTACGCGAAGGGAAGACGGACAGATGGTTGCAACCACCCGCCGAGGTGACTGCGGGGTCGTGGGGTGCTCGCGACATGCTCGAAAGGAGGGAGACGGGTTCCATGCGGGTTGCGGCCATAGTGGATGCGACGAATTTGCGTGGGGGCGACCACGACCAAGCATTAATCCAAGCCTAGGAACGAGATCGTGCGGGTCACACGAACGAACACCCGATTAACGCGGAGGAGATCATGGCGAGCTACAGCGGGGGTTGTTACAGTGAAGAAGAGGTTGCGTCGGATGGGTCCACTGTCAGTCACCCATCTAGGGCTTGTGCGCGCGGCTAGGAGATCGACACGGGGGGCCCCGTCGATAGTGAGGAAACAGGCGCCCAAGCCCACGCGTCGGCGCGCAAGATCCCAAACTAGGCCACACAGGAATGTGGATGAGATGGGCTGAAAGAGGGTGACTCAGCCTAATCTAGGTTTTCTTCTTCTCTCTTTTTTTTATACTTCATTTCTTCTATATTTTTGTATTTCCATTTTAAATTTCAAATTCAAACTTGTGGTAAACCTACAATCAGATTATAAGTATGATTTGAACATACCAGTGTAGGATTTATTTATTTATGAATTTATTTTGTATCTTATCACATTTCTTTCTCCTATTTTCATTCTCTCGATTGTCAAATCTAAATTTAAATTTTGTTATGAGTCACACCATAGATCAGAATGTACCATATTCACATATTGGTGTAAAGGAATATATTCTTATACATATATTTTTATTTTAATTGATTTATTCGTTTGGTAGATGTTTGAATCATGCATAGTACTCATATTGTTTTCTTTCTTTTTAGAAAAAATAGTGGTTTGGATGTGGGATAAGAAGTAGGAGTTACTTTAGAAGTAAATATTCATGTAGATAAATGCTTATGATGCATCATTTAATGATATGCATAATCATTTAATTGAATAGAAAACTTTTCTATTACTTCTTTTCCAAAATAGTTCTTGGTTTTCAAAATTCAGTCCTCAACATTCATTACTCAAGTATAAGTTGAGGTGTCAGAATTTACTATTTTAATTCTTCATATATTTATTTTATTATTTATTTTTTTTCTCATACCAATTTTGGGCCTTACAAATCCTACCCCCCCTTAACAGAAATCTCGTCCTCGAGATTTGTAAGGAAAGGGTATATAACCATCTTGTCTCAACACATATGCACAAACAAAAGTCTCAGCATGATGCATAATTTATTAGCAACACATGGGGTCAACTAGACCTTTTTATTCCTCCTGAAATAGTATCATACTATTTACTAACTAAAGTAACATCTAGATCTTACAAATAGTAGTAACGTGTATATATATATATATATATATATTTATGTAGCTTGGTGGAGCTGGTGGTGGTGGTGGAGGTAGTGGGCGTTGTTGTTGTAGTCTTTCCAACCGTGCTTGCCTTATTTCTTGACGTATATCCAGACGGACCTGACGTATTTCCTCGCGTTCTTGTCTTATCTGATTTTGCATTTCGGTCACCAGGTCTGTCAATTGTTGTATTACCAGCCTTTGGGCGGCAACCACTTGATCGATTTCAACAGGTGGAGGATTTGGAGGATTCATTTCTGTTTGCTGTTGCCTGATAATCTTTCCTTCCTGGTATTGACCATTGAAGTTAGAAGCATAAGGCAAAATAGTTTTGCAAGGGAATTTATTCGATAAACGAAATGAATAAGCTAGTAGCTGGTTATGATCTGAAGATTCTTTGACATGGCTTAATCTGTTGTTTTATATCAAGCTTGGGGTAACTAGTTATATAAGGTGAATGTCCAAGGTAAGATAGAATCTGCCAAGATGAGATAGATATGGGTGAGATAGACTACATGATGTAGGTCAAAAATTTGTTTGATGTTAGGTGAGGATGGATAGATTATACCATTCATCAGGACTCTATGGGTTGGGTTAGCTCATGGTTGAGATGATCTAATGTGCTAAGTTAGGTTAACACCCGGGTAGAAGGGTCCAAGTACCACTAATCTGTTTAAGCAGACCACATTGGATTAGATCACACTAGATTCCATAATCCTATTTAAGAATATCATTTAGTTAGGCATATCAAGCCGACCTTATCTTTATGAAATCCCAATATTTTTTTGGAACTTCCAATTTTTTTATACACCTAGAATCCTTTTTATGCCATTAGCAGGTGTGGTATAGAAACAAGGGTACATCATGTTTTAGCTATTTGGTGAGTGTACTATGGCATAATCGAGCTTCCTTT
Organism: Zea luxurians; assembly: GCA_029449295.1. Taxonomy (NCBI): domain Eukaryota; kingdom Viridiplantae; phylum Streptophyta; class Magnoliopsida; order Poales; family Poaceae; genus Zea; species Zea luxurians. The sequence goes on from JAOPSE010000035.1 coordinate 16,938,397, forward strand.
GGGGGTCTGAATTACGGACCATCGGTTGTGGTGTTAGATGACATTATCTAAGTTGAGATAACAATACGGGTACATGGGGTAGGAAGGTTAAACATAGTTTTATTTTGCTTTTGGGATAAACGGGTTGGACAACCTATAACATAGGCTGGGTTGTGGTTCCACGAACGAGTTGGTTTAAGACACCAATTAAGGTTTAAAGCCCATTTATCAGAATATGGTTTTGTTAGTACTTGTAACATAGATTGGACCATATTAGATTAGGTAGGGTCTCGATTAGATTGGATATAACTAGATTAGACTAGTTAAAGTTAGATAGATCTACCAGGGTAGCATATATATTATTAGGATATGTTAGATTCTTTTGAGATAAGATAGCTTATATGGTGTAGGTAGATCAGAATCTCCGTTAGGTTAAACAGAGGGGTTATGCAACTATCGGGTGGTTAAGGTAGTTGCATATGGCCAAGTTGTTGTATGTGGTCTAGTCTAAATTGGAATCTTAATCCAACTTGGATTAAAACATATTTATAAGAGTAGGATCCAATCTTATTTTACCAGTATTATCTAACATGTTTGTCCATTAGGTTAGATCTGATCAAATTAGATGGGATTAGAATTAAATTGGTGTAATCAGATTAGACTAGATAAGATCTACTTAATTTATTTTTGGAATAGATCAGGTTTGTTACACTGTTATGAGATGAGCAAAGTGGGGCTAAGTATGCTTATTAGGACAAGATAAGTCTCTAAGAATAAGATAGAATCTATTCACTACCGGAATCGCGTTCTTTGCCGAGTGTCTAAGACACTCGGCAAAGGCTATTTTACACTCGGCAAAGGCTTTGCCGAGTGTAACACTCGGCAAAGAACACTCGGCAAAGATTTCATCGGCAAATGGTTCTTTGCCGAGTGCTTTTTTTCGAACACTCGGCAAAGACTTTGCCGAGTGTCAAAAAACACTCGGCAAAGAAAAACACTCGGCAAATTAAGAATCGAAAAAATTTAAAAAAAAACAGCAAAACATTTTTTAAATTCTAGGAACAACTCTCCAACCCTACCCTATTACCTTACCTGTTGCCCTATCATTTTTCACTATTATTTTGAATCAAACTTATATGTTTTGTAAATGGTGAGATTCGAACTCGCAACCTCTCTCTCGCGCATACCCTCCTATACCACTACACTACTACACCAATTATGTTTATATTACGTTTCCATTCCCCATGTACTATAACAAATCGAGAGTAATTTGATTATTTAAGGCACTAAATGAGTTCATTTGAAAATGTGACCAACTATAAAGTTGCATAACTTTTTGAGATCTAAAAGTTTTATTTTAATAGTTTCTACATCCGAGACCGTTTTTAAAATTTGAATTTTAAATTTAAAAACTTCACATGAAATTTTCAATGATAAGATGATTTCAAATCAAAAAATTGTCAACTACAAAGTTTCATTACATTTCAAGACCTACAACTTTTATTTTGGTGGGTTTTCCATCCAAGACAGTTTGAAAAATTCAAATTTCACAATTCAAATATAGTTTTGCATAACAAGATGATTTCAAACTAAAACATTGTCAACTACAAAGTTTCATAACTCTTCAATACCTACAACTTTCATGTTGGTGGTTTTTCCTTTCGAAGTCGTTTTCAAAATTCAAATTTTAAATTTTTTAAATTCAGACGTAGTTTTCGTTGACAATATGACTTCAAATGAAAAAGTTGTCAACTATAAACTTTTATAACTTCTCAAGATCTACAAAGTTTATTTTGGTTGTTTGATAATTTGTTTATCTCAGATGATGGTTCTAACAATATGCACAAATTCTATACGTCTCTCTCGTAGTTTCATAAACTACGAGAGAGATATAGGTTTTATGAACAAATTTATTTTTATTTTGTCATATGAAGAAATGTTCAATATATAAATTGTACATCATGATGAGTTATACAAATTTGTAGTTGAAAACTTTTTCATTTGAATTAATTTACTACTTTAAAATGTGAATTTTAAATTGTCTTTGCCTAGTGTTGGAGAAAAAACACTCGGCAAAGAGCTCTTTGCCGAGTGTTGTATTTGTGACACTCGGCAAAGAGCCCTTTGCCGAGTGTCAAAAAAAGACACTCGGCAAAGAAACTCTTTGCCGAGTGTCAAAAATAAAACACTCGGCAAAGAGCTTCTTCGTCGAGTGTTTTCTTTTACCGAGGGTTTTTTGCGTGGCACTCGGCAAAGAGCTCTTTGCCGAGTGCCCGAAATAAAACACTCGGCAAAGAATATGGCACTCGGCAAAGAGCCAAATTCCGGTAGTGATTGAGATTGGTCAGATCTATTAGGATAGAATCTTTTTGGGATAAGATGGATCTATTAAGATAAGAGAGAATCTTGTAAGATAAGATGGATCTATTAAAATAGATACACTTTAATGGAGGATAATCTAGTTTTTTTATCTTATGAATTTTATTTATTTGTATTTATGTCTATATGTATATGTAGATGTAATTGTGGACACGTCCATAACTTATCACACTCAATCAAAGATCCAAATCAAACAAGTATCATAAGAACAAACACTCAAGCATATATATACCTATAAAAATAGTTTTTGTTTTTGTTCCTATGAGTAGGTCTCCTATTCCTAAAGGTCACTTTAGGCACAGGATTTCAAAGTGTGAAATCCACATTTGTCTTTAGAAAGAAAATGTAAGAATAATCAGAGTATAGCAGAAATAGACGAGAAAAGATTAAGATAAGTTTAGAAAAGAACCAGAGTAGTAAAGATAAAGTTTAATCAGAGTAGAACAGTAGGAGATGAGACTGGATCAAGAAAAGTATAGAAAGAATCAGAGTAAGGTAAGTAGGTGAAAGTCGCCTAGAGGGGGGGGGGGTGAATAGGGCGAAACTGAAAATTACAAAAATAATCACAACTACAAGCCGGGTTAGCGTTAGAAATAAAATAGAGTCCGCGAGAGAGGGGCAAAACAAATCGCAAGCAAATAATGAAGTGGGACACGCGGATTTGTTTTACCGAGGTTCGGTTCTCTCAAACCTACTCCCCGTTGAGGAGGCCACAAAGGCCGGGTCTCTTTCAACCCTTCCCTCTCTCAAACGGTCCCTCGGACCGAGTGAGCTTTTCTTCTTCTCAATCAAACGGGAACAAAACTTCCCCGCAAGGGCCACCACACAATTGGTGCCTCTTGCCTTGGTTACAATTGAGTTTTGATCACAAGAACAAATGAGAAAGAAAGAAAGCGATCCAAGCGCAAGAGCTCAAAAGAACACGGCAAATCTCTCTCGCTAGTCACTAAAGGCTTGAGTGGAATTGGAGAGGATTTGATCTCTTTGGTGTGTCTAGAATTGAATGCCTAGCTCTTGTAAGTGGTTGGAAGTTGGAAAACTTGGATGACTTGAATGTGGGGTGGTTGGGGTATTTATAGCCCCAACCACCAAACATGACCGTTGGTGGAGGCTGTCTGTCGATGGCACACCAGACAGTCCGGTGCACACCGGACATGTCCTGTGCCCCCGCCACGTCATCAATGCCGTTGGATTCTGACCGTTGGAGCTTCTGACTTCTGGGCCCGCCTGGATGTCCGGTGCACACCGGACATGTACTGTTTGATGTCCGGTGTGCCTGCTCCCGCGTGCCTGACAACTGCGCGGTTCTGGCGCGCATTAAATGCGCCTGCAGGTGACCGTTGGCGCGAAGTAGCCGTTGCCCCGAGGTTGCACCGGACAGTCCGGTGTACACCGGACATGTCCGGTGAATTATAGCGGAGCAGTCTTCGCGAATTCCCGAGACTGGCGAGTTCCGGAGCCGCGTCTCAAATGAGCACCGGACACTGTCCGGTGTACACCGGACAGTCCGGTGAATTTTAGCGCGCTGGCTCTGGAAAATTCCCGAGGGCGACGAGTTTGAGCTGAAGTCCTCTGGTGCACCGGACACTGTCCGGTGTACACCGGACAGTCCGGTGTGCCAGACCAGAGGGGCCTTTGGTTGCTCCTTTGCCCTTTTGTTGAACTCAACACATGGTCATTTTATTGGCTAAGTGTGAACCTTTCGCACCTGTATAACTTATACACTAGAGCAAACTAGTTAGTCCAATTATTTGTGTTGGGCAATTCAACCACCAAAATTATTTAGGAACTAGGTATAAGCCTAATTCCCTTTCAATCTCCCCCTTTTTGGTGATTGATGCCAACACAAACCAAAGCAAATATAGAAGTGCATAATTGAACTAGTTTGCATAAGGTAAGTGCAAAGGTTGCTTGGAATTGAGCCAATAAATACTTACATGATGCGCATGGATTGTTTTCTTTGTTTTTGACATATTGGACCACGCTTACACCACAAGTTTTGTTTTTGCAAACTCTTTTGTAAATTCTTTTCAAAGTCCTTTTGCAAGATAGTCAAAGGTAAATGAATAAGATTTTGCAAAGCATTTTCAAGTTTTGAAATTTTCTTCCTTTGTCCCAAATGCTTTTCCTTTGACTAAACAAAACTCCCCCTCAAATAAAGTCTCCTCTTAGTGTTCAAGAGGGTTTTAATTTATTAAGTTTTGAAATACTACTTGCTCCCCCTTAGAACACAAAGAGATACCAATTTGAAATTTTCCAATTGAACACCATTAATTTTTAAAATTAGGGTGGTGGTGCGGTCCTTTTGCTTTGGGCTCATATTTTCTCCCCCTTTGGCATGAATCGCCAAAAACGGAAATATTAGAGCCTATAGAAGTACTTTCTCCTCCTTTGGTCATGAAATAAATGAGTGAAGATTATACCAAAGATGGAGAGTGATGCGGAGCGACGGCGAAGGATGAGTAGTAGAGTGGAGTGGAAGCCTTGTCTTCGTCGAAGACTCCAATTCCCTTTCAATATACCTATGACTTGGTTTGAAATACACTTGAAAACACATTAGTCACAGCATATATAAAAGAGACATGATCAATGGTATATTTATGAGCTATGTGTGCAAGTTTAGCAAAAGAAATTCCTAGAATCAAGAATATTAAGCTCATGCCTAAGTCTGGTAAAGGATTGTTCATCAAGTGGCTTGGTAAAGATATCGGCTAATTGATCTTTAGTGTTAATGTATGAAATCTCGATATCCCCCTTTTGTTGGTGATCCCGAAGAAAATGATACCGAATGGCTATGTGTTTAGTGCGGCTATGCTCAACGGGATTATCCGCCATGCGGATTGCACTTTCATTATCACATAGAAGAGGAACTTTGGTTAATTTGTAACCGTAGTCCCGCAGGGTTTGCCTCATCCAAAGCAATTGCGCGCAACAGTGGCCTGCGGCAATATACTCGGCTTCAGCGGTAGAAAGAGCGACCGAATTTTGCTTCTTTGAAGCCCATGACACCAAGGATCTTCCCAAGAACTGGCAAGTCCCCGATGTGCTCTTCCTATTAATCTTACACCCCGCCCAATCGGCATCCGAATAACCAATCAAATCAAAAGTGGATCCCCGAGGGTACCAAAGCCCAAACTTAGGAGTATAAGCCAAATATCTCAAGATTCGTTTTACGGCCGTAAGGTGTGATTCCTTAGGGTCGGCTTGGAATCTTGCACACATGCATACGGAAAGCATAATGTCCGGTCGAGATGCACATAAATAAAGCAATGAACCAATCATCGACCGGTATACCTTTTGATCCACGGACTTACCTCCCGTGTCGAGGTCGAGATGCCCATTTGTTCCCATGGGAGTCTTGATGGGCTTGGCATCCTTCATTCCAAACTTGCTTAGAATATCTTGAGTATACTTCGTTTGGCTAATGAAGGTGCCCTCTTGGAGTTGCTTGACTTGGAATCCTAGAAAATACTTTAACTCCCCCATCATAGACATCTCGAATTTCTGTGTCATGATCCTACTAAATTCTTCACATGTAGATTCGTTAGTAGACCCAAATATGATATCATCAACATAAATTTGGCATACAAACAAATCATTGTCAAGAGTTTTAGTGAATAAAGTAGGATCGGCTTTGCCGACTTTGAAGCCATTTTCAATAAGGAAATCTCTAAGGCATTCATACCATGCTCTTGGGGCTTGCTTGAGCCCATAAAGCGCCTTAGAGAGCCTATAGACATGGTTAGGGTACTCACTGTCTTCAAAGCCGGGAGGTTGCTCAACATAGACCTCTTCCTTGATTGGTCCATTGAGGAAGGCACTTTTCACGTCCATTTGATAAAGCTTAAAGCCATGGTAAGTAGCATAGGCTAATAATATGCGAATTGACTCAAGCCTAGCTACGGGTGCATAGGTTTCACCAAAATCCAAACCTTCGACTTGTGAATACCCCTTGGCCACGAGTCGAGCTTTGTTCCTTGTCACCACACCATGCTCATCTTGCTTGTTGCGGAAGACCCATTTGGTTCCTACAACATTTTGATTAGGACGTGGAACTAAATGCCATACCTCATTCCTTGTGAAATTGTTGAGCTCCTCTTGCATCGCCATCACCCAATCCGAATCTTGAAGTGCTTCCTCTACCCTGTGTGGCTCAATAGAGGAAACAAAAGAGTAATGTTCACAAAAATGTGCAACACGAGATCGAGTAGTTACCCCCTTATGAATGTCGCCGAGAATGGTGTCGACGGGGTGATCTCGTTGTATTGCTTGGTGGACTCTTGGGTGTGGCGGCCTTGGTTGTTCATCCTCCTTGTCTTTATCATTCGCATCTCCCCCTTGATCGTTGCCGTCATTTTGATGTGGCTCATCTTCTTGATCTTCTTGTTCAACATCTTGAGCCTCATCCTCAATTTGAGTTGGTGGAGATGCTTGCATGGAGGAGGATGGTTGATCTTGTGCACTTGAAGACTCTTCGGATTCCTTAGGACATACATCCCCAATGGACATGTTCCTTAGTGCTATGCATGGAGCCTGTTCTTCACCTATCTCATCAAGATCAACTTGCTCTACTTGAGAGCCGTTAGTTTCATCAAACACAACGTCACAAGAAACTTCAACAAGTCCTGAGGACTTGTTAAAGACTCTATATGCCCTTGTGTTTGAGTCATATCCTAGTAAAAAGCCTTCTACAGTTTTAGGAGCAAATTTAGATTTTCTACCTCTCTTGACAAGAATAAAGCATTTGCTACCAAAAACTCTAAAATATGAAATATTTGGCTTTTTACCGGTTAGGAGTTCATAAGATGTCTTCTTGAGGATTCGATGAAGATATAACCGGTTGATGGCGTAGCATGCGGTGTTGACTGCTTCGGCCCAAAACCGATCCGGTGTCTTGTACTCATCAAGCATGGTTCTTGCCATGTCCAATAGAGTTCGATTCTTCCTCTCCACTACACCATTTTGTTGTGGAGTGTAGGGAGAAGAGAACTCATGCTTGATGCCCTCCTCCTCAAGGAAGCCTTCAATTTGAGAGTTCTTGAACTCCGTCCCATTGTCGCTTCTAATTTTCTTGATCCTTAAGCCGAACTCATTTTGAGCCCGTCTCAAGAATCCCTTTAATGTCTCTTGGGTATGAGATTTATCCTGCAAAAAGAACACCCAAGTGAAGCGAGAATAATCATCCACAATAACTAGACAGTACTTACTCCCGCCGATGCTTATGTAAGCGATCGGGCCGAATAGGTCCATGTGTAGGAGCTCCAGTGGCCTGTCACTAGTCATGATGTTCTTGTGTGGATGATGAGTGCCAACTTGCTTCCCGGCTTGGCATGCGCTACAAATCCTGTCTTTCTCAAAATGAACATTGGTTAGTCCTAAAATGTGTTCTCCCTTTAGAAGCTTGTGAAGATTCTTCATTCCAACATGGGCTAGTCGGCGGTGCCAGAGCCAACCCAAGTTAGTCTTAGCAACCAATCAAGTGTCGAGTTCAGCTCTATCAAAATCTACCAAGTATAGCTGACCCTCTAACACTCCCTTAAATGCTATTGAATCATCACTTCTTCTAAAGACAGTAACACCTATATCAGTAAATAGACAGTTGTAGCCCATTTGACATAATTGGGATACGGAAAGCAAATTGTAATCTAAAGAATCTACAAGAAAAACATTGGAAATAGTATGGTCAGGTGATATAGCAATTTTACCCAAACCTTTGACCAAACCTTGATTTCCATCCCCGAATGTGATAGCTCGTTGGGGATCTTGGTTTTTCTCATAAGAGGAGAACATCTTTTTCTCCCCTGTCATGTGGTTTGTGCACCCGCTGTCGAGTATCCAACTTGAGCCCCCGGATGCATAAACCTACAAAACAATTTTAGTTCTTGATTTTAGGTACCCAAACGGTTTTGGGTCCTTTGGCATTAGAAACAAGAACTTTGGGTACCCAGACACAAGTCTTTGATCCCTTGTGTTTGCCCCCAATAATCTTGGCAACTACCTTGCCGGATTTGTTAGTCAAAACATATGATGCATCAAAAGTTTTGAATGAAATAGCATGATCATTTGATGCATTAGGAATTTTCTTTCTAGGCAACTTAGCACGGGTTGGTTGCCTAGAACTAGATGTCTCACCCTTATACATAAAAGCATGGTTAGGGCCAGAGTGAGACTTCCTAGAATGAATCTTCTTGATTTTGCTCTCCGGATAACCGGCAGGGTATAAAATGTAACCCTCGTTATCCTGAGGCATGGGAGCCTTGCCCTTAACAAAGTTAGACAAGTTCTTAGGAGGGGTATTAAGTTTGACATTGTCTCCCCTTTGGAAGCCAATGCCATCCTTGATGCCAGGGCGTCTCCCATTATAGAGCATGCTTCTAGCAAATTTAAATTTTTCATTTTCTAAGTCATGCTCACTAATCTTAGCATTAAGTTGTGCTATGTGATCATTTTGTTTTTTAATTAAGGCTAGGTGATCATGGATAGCATCAACATTAATATCTCTACATCTAGTGCAAATAGAAGTGTGCTCAACGGTAGATGTAGATGGTTTGCAAGATTTTAATTCTACAACCTTAGCATGCAACAAATCATTTTTAGTTCTAAGGTCGGAAATTGTAACATTGCAAACATCTAATTCTTTAGCCTTAGCAATTAATTTCTCATTCTCATTTCTAAGGCTAGCAATAGAAACATTCAACTCATCAATCCTAGTAAGCAAATCAACATTATCATTTCTAGGATGGGAAGTTGAATCAATACAAACATGAGAATCAACCTTAGCAATTAATTTGGCATTTTCATTTCTAAGGTTGGCAATAGTGTCATGGCAAGTGCTTAGCTCACTAGATAATTTGTTACATTTTTCTACCTCTAGAGCATAAGCATTTTTAACCTTAACATGCTTCTTATTTTCTTTAATAAGGAATTCTTCTTGAGAATCCAAGAGATCATCCTTCTCATGTATAGCACTAATCAATTCATTTAATTTTTCTTTTTGTTGCATGTTGAGGTTAGCAAAAAGAATGCGCAAGTTATCCTCCTCATTTTTATCATCATCCTCATCACTAGATGTTTCATATTTAGTGGAGGACCTTGATTTTACCTTCTTTTTGCTGTCCTTGGCCATGAGACACTTGTGGCCGACGTTGGGGAAGAGGAGGCCTTTGGTGACGGCGATGTTGGCGGCGTCCTCGTCGGAGGATGAGTCGGTGGAGCTCTCGTCGGAGTCCCATTCGCGGCACACGTGGGCATCGCCGCCCTTCTTCTTGTGGTACCTCTTCTTTTCTCTCCTCTTGCCCTTCTTGTCGTCGCCCCTGTCACTGTCACTAGACATAGGACATTTTGCAATAAAGTGACCGGGCTTACCACATTTGTAGCAAACCTTCTTGGAACGGGGTTTGTAGTCCTTCCCCTTCCGTTGCTTGAGGATTTGCCGAAAGCTTTTGATGATTAAGGCCATCTCCTCATTGTCGAGCTTAGAGGCGTCAATTGGTTGTCTACTTGGTGTAGACTCCTCCTTCTTCTCCTCCGTGGCCTTGAAGGCCACCGGTTGCGCCTCGGATGTGGAAGGTTCGTCAAGCTCGTTGATCTTCTTTGAGCCCTTAATCATGCATTCAAAGCTCACAAAATTCCCGATAACTTCCTCGGGGGTCATTAGTGGATATCTAGGATTACCACGAATTAATTGAACTTGAGTGGGGTTAAGGAAAATAAGAGCTCTTAAAATAACCTTAACCACCTCGTGGTCATCCCACTTTTTGCTCCCGAGGTTGCGCACTTGGTTCACCAAGGTCTTGAGCCGATTGTACATGTCTTGTGGCTCCTCTCCTTGGCGAAGACGGAAGCGACCGAGCTCCCCCTCGATCGTTTCCCACTTGGTGATTTTGGTGAGTTCATCACCCTCGTGCGCCGTCTTGAGTAGGTCCCAAATCTCTTTTGCATTTTTCAACCCTTGCACTTTGTTGTATTCCTCCTTGCTTAGAGAGGCGAGGAGGATGGTTACGGCTTGGGAGTTGAAGTGCTCGATTTGGGCCACTTCGTCCGTGTCATAATCATCATCCCCTATTGATGGTACCTGTGCTCCAAACTCAACAACATTCCATATACTTTTGTGGAGTGAGGTTAGATGAAATTTCATTAAATCACTCGACCTAGCATAATCTTCACCGTCAAAAGTTGGCGGTTTGCCTAATGGAACGGAAAGTAATGGAGTATGTCTAGATGTATGGGGATAGTTTAAGGGGATCTTACTAAACTTCTTGCGCTCTAGGCGCTTAGAAGTTACGGACGGTGCATCGGAGTCGGAGGTGGATGTTGATGAAGTGTCGGTCTCGTAGTAGACCACCTTCCTCATCTTCTTGTGCTTGTCGCCTTTCCGATGCGACTTGTGAGAAGAAGATTTTTCCTTCTTCTCATTGTGGTGAGAAGAGGAAGATCTTTTCTCCTTCCGTTTGGAGGAGCCCTTCTTCTTCTCCCTCCTCTTGGTGCGGGACTCTTCCGATGAAGTGCTCCCTTGGCTTGTAGTGGGCTTGTCGCCGGTCTCCATCTCCCTCTTGGTGTGATCTCCCGACATCACTTCGAGCGGTTAGGCTCTAATGAAGCACCGGGCTCTGATACCAATTGAAAGTCGCCTAGAGGGGGGGGTGAATAGGGCGAAACTGAAAATTACAAAAATAATCACAACTACAAGCCGGGTTAACGTTAGAAATAAAATAGAGTCCGCGAGAGAGGGGCAAAACAAATCGCAAGCAAATAATGAAGTGGGACACGCGGATTTGTTTTACCGAGGTTCGGTTCTCTCAAACCTACTCCCCGTTGAGGAAGCCACAAAGGCCGGGTCTCTTTCAACCCTTCCCTCTCTCAAACGGTCCCTCGGACCGAGTGAGCTTTTCTTCTTCTCAATCAAACGGGAACAAAACTTCCCCGCAAGGGCCACCACACAATTGGTGCCTCTTGCCTTGGTTACAATTGAGTTTTGATCACAAGAACAAATGAGAAAGAAAGAAAGCGATCCAAGCGCAAGAGCTCAAAAGAACACGGCAAATCTCTCTCGCTAGTCACTAAAGGCTTGAGTGGAATTGGAGAGGATTTGATCTCTTTGGTGTGTCTAGAATTGAATGCCTAGCTCTTGTAAGTGGTTGGAAGTTGGAAAACTTGGATGACTTGAATGTGGGGTGGTTGGGGTATTTATAGCCCCAACCACCAAACATGACCGTTGGTGGAGGCTGTCTGTCGATGGCACACCGGACAGTCCGGTGCACACCGGACATGTCCGGTGCCCCCGCCACGTCATCAATGCCGTTGGATTCTGACCATTGGAGCTTCTGACTTCTGGGCCCGCCTGGATGTCCGGTGCACACCGGACATGTACTGTTTGATGTCTGGTGTGCCTGCTCCCGCGTGCCTGACAACTGCGCGGTTCTGGCGCGCATTAAATGCGCCTGCAGGTGACCGTTGGCGCGAAGTAGCCGTTGCCCCGAGGTTGCACCGGACAGTCCGGTGTACACCGGACATGTCCGGTGAATTATAGCGGAGCAGTCTTCGCGAATTCCCGAGACTGGCGAGTTCCGGAGCGGCGTCTCAAATGAGCACCGGACACTGTCCGGTGTACACCGGACAGTCCGGTGAATTTTAGCGCGCTGGCTCTGGAAAATTCCCGAGGGCGACGAGTTTGAGCTGAAGTCCTCTGGTGCACCGGACACTGTCCGGTGTACACCGGACAGTCCGGTGTGCCAGACCAGAGGGGCCTTTGGTTGCTCCTTTGCCCTTTTGTTGAACTCAACACATGGTCATTTTATTGGCTAAGTGTGAACCTTTCGCACCTGTATAACTTATACACTAGAGCAAACTAGTTAGTCCAATTATTTGTGTTGGGCAATTCAACCACCAAAATTATTTAGGAACTAGGTATAAGCCTAATTCCCTTTCAGTAGGTAATGGTTATGTCCATTTTTATCTAGGTTTCGTCCTACAGTCAACATTTCCTCTGATACCACTTCTGTCACGCCCGGCTTTAACGGACAAAGCAGGGTGCATCTCATACATGCGCCAAAGAAGACAACATATATAATAACAGAGTGTATAGAGATAAATGTCATAATATAATCAGAGTACTTATTACATAGCGGAAGTCTTACAAAATAAAAGATAAATATAACAGGATCTAAAATCCATCCTTGGCGCCAGAAAGTCAACTGGGAGACGACGACCTAGACCTCTCACGAACATAGCGCAACATCCACCATGCGCCTCATCTAGTGGTACCTGTTCTTGACCTGTGGGGGGGTGTGAGACAACAAGGGTGAGCTCACACATGTTCATCGCTCAACAAGTTGTGGGGAATAATGTGGCATGAACTCACCAAAGGTGGGAGTTCATGTGATGTGTAAGGCTGATCAACAATAGGGGTTAAAGCTGAGCATTGCTTTTAATAAGTTGGTTAAAATTTTATTAGCAATTACTAAACGTAAGTAAATAACAAACCATAATAAATAATAGAACAAATTTAATAAATAATCCCATGCAAATGCAAATGATAAATTGAGTTTAGGTTCCATAATTTAATCATCAGAGAGTCCTGAGCTGCTCATGACCGTGAGCTCGGCTAGTATACCAGTTTTACACTCTGCAGAGGTTGTACCCTTTACCCACAAGTCGTGTTTCCCATGTTGCCAGGGCTACCTAGACCCTTAGACACTACCGAGGTGAATGGCTAGGGATCCACTATGAGGCCTTTACAAAGTTCCACTAGCTTCCGAAAACCCGCTACAATTTATGGGAAGAGCACTTGCAAGAATCCCTCGTCTGACCACCATCGCAGCAAAATCAACCCGAGAACCTCCTTGCATGCAACTTCCCTACTGCCCTTGCCCCTTGAGAGCACCTAGAGGGGGGGGGTGAATAGGTGATCCTGTAAATCTTAAAACTTAAGCCACCAAAACTTGGTTAAGCATTAGCACAGTAAATGCCAAGTGGCTAGAGAGGAGTCAAAACACAATAACCACAAGAAATCAATCACAGAGATGGCACGGTGGTTATCCCGTGGTTCGGCCAAGACCAACGCTTGCCTACTCCACGTTGTGGCGTCCCAACGGACGAGGGTTGCAATCAACCCCTCTCAAGCGGTCCAAAGACCCACTTGAATACCACTGTGTTTTGCTTGCTTTTTCTCAATCCCGTTTGCGAGGAATCTCCACAACTTGGAGCCTCTCGCCCTTACACTTGAAGTTCACAAAGAAGCATGGAGCAAGGGAGGGATTAGCAACGCACTCAAGACAAGAAATCACAGCAACACCACGCACACAAGTCGCAACGAGAGCTCACAACACAACTCAATGAGTTCACCACTCAACTAGAGCTCTAATTGCTATCGCAAAGAATCAAAGGCGCGGAATCGATGTCTTGGTGCTTAGGGATGTTGTAGGAATGCTTGGTATTCTCCTCCATGCGCCTAGGGGTCCCTTTTATAGCCCCAAGGCAGCTAGGAGCCGTTGAGAGCATTCTAGGAAGGCTGATCTTGCCTTCTGTCGACTGGCGCACCGGACAGTCCGGTGCACACCGGACACTGTCCGGTGCTCGATTTCCTTCCAAAAATGGCGCAGTCGACCGTTGGCAGCCTGAGAGCCGTTGGCGCACCGGACATGTTCGGTGCACACCGGACAGTCCGGTGCCTCCTTCTAGCCGTTGGCTCGGCCACGTGTCCCGCGCAGATCGCGCGGCCGACCGTTGGCCCTGCCGACCGTTGGCTCACCGGACAGTCCGGTGCACACCGGACAGTCCGGTGAATTATAGCCGTACGTCGCCGATGAATTCCCGAGAGCGACGAGTTCGCCTGTGAACGGCCCACCGGACAGTCCGGTGCACCACCGGACAGTCCGGTGAATTATAGCCGTACACCGCCGTCGAAGTCCCGAGAACAGCCTGTTCGCCCTGGCGCACCGGACACTGTCCGGTGCACCACCGGACAGTCCGGTGCTCCAGACTGAGCAAAGTCTTGGCTGCTCGAGCCAAGGCACTTTCAATTTGATTTTTCCTGTTTCCAGCACTTAGACACAATACATTAGTCTCTAAAACAATGTACTAAGTCTGAGAAACATACCTTTATCCTTGATTTGTACTTTGTCCACCATTTTGCACTTAGGCACTTGTGTTGGACACTAAATCACCAAAATACTTAGAAATGGCCTAAGGGCACATTTCCCTTTCAATCTCCCCCTTTTTGGTGATTTATGCCAACACAATATAAAGCAAGTAGAACAAATACAAAATCAATTCAAATAAGAACTCAAATTGTTTTAATTCAGATTTGACATATATGGATCACTCTTTGCCACCACTTGGTTTGTTTTTGCAAATCAAACTCAAATTTCTATCTCTGAGTCAACCACACATGTTAAGACATAAAGAGAGTCATTCCAAGAGAAATTGATTCAAGATTTCAAAAACTCCCCTTTTTCCCATAATCAACACTTCTCCCCACAAGAAGCCAACTTTTGACAAGAGAGACAATAAAAGAGTTTTGACAAACCAAAAGCTCTATTCTACTATTTTCAAAATCTCTCAAGTGGTAGCTGATCCATTTATCGCTTTGGCCTTTATTTTCTCCCCCTTTGGCATCAAGCACCAAAACGGGATCAATCTTCGCCCTTTAACCTTATTGCCTCACCAAAATCTTCAAATAAGAACACAAAGGCAATAAGAGTACATGAGATGAACTTGGAATAAGTTACCCTCTCATCGGAGTGCAGTGGAAGTCTTTCATGGTCCAAGTCCACCTTTTCCCTTTCAAAACTCCTTTGAGACTAAATCAAACAAACTCAAGCAAACGGTTAGTCTCAAAGGGTCAAGTTGTAGCACAACTCCCCCTAAATATGTGCATCACTTGCACAAGGACTTGTGAGGTCTAGGGAGTGCTTGTACAACTTGAGCACCACAATAAGCAACAAAATGCATAAGGAACATGATCAAAGGCATAAATACATGTATGCTACAATTCAATCCAAGTTCCGCGAATCTAGGACATTTAGCTCACTACGCAGCCTGCAAAAGGTCTTTTCATCTAAAGGCTTAGTGAAGATATCGGCTAGCTGGTTCTCGGTGCTAACACGAAACACTTCGATATCTCCCTTTTGCTGGTGGTCTCTCAAAAAGTGATGCCGGATGTCAATGTGCTTTGTGCGGCTGTGCTCAATAGGATTTTCCGCTATTCGAATAGCACTCTCATTGTCACATAGGAGTGGGACTTTGCTCAGATTGTAGCCAAAGTCCCGGAGGGTTTGCCTCATCCAAAGTAGTTGCGCGCAACACTGTCCTGCGGCAACGTACTCGGCCTCAGCGGTGGATAGGGCAACTGAGGTTTGTTTCTTAGAGTTCCACGACACCAGGGACCTTCCTAAGAATTGGCACGTCCCCGATGTACTCTTCCTATCGACCTTACATCCAGCATAGTCGGAATCTGAGTACCCAATCAAGTCAAAGTTAGACCCCTTTGGATACCAGATCCCGAAGCAAGGCGTAGCGACTAAATATCTCAAAATTCGCTTCACAGCCACTAAGTGACACTCCTTAGGATCGGATTGAAATCTAGCACACATGCATATGCTAAGCATAATATTTGGTCTACTAGCACATAAATAAAGCAAAGAACCTATCATGGACCGGTATGCTTTTTGATCAACGGACTTACCTCCTTTGTTGAGGTCGGTGTGTCCGTCAGTTCCCATCGGCGTCTTTGCGGGCTTGGCGTCCTTCATCCCAAACCGCTTTAGCAAGTCTTGCGTGTACTTCGTTTGGGAGATGAAAGTGCCATCCTTGAGTTGCTTCACTTGGAACCCAAGGAAGTAGTTCAACTCGCCCATCATCGACATCTCGAATTTCTGCGTCATCACCCTGCTAAACTCTTCACAAGACTTTTGATTAGTAGAACCAAATATTATGTCATCGACATAAATTTGGCACACAAAAAGATCACCATCGCAAGTCTTAGTAAAAAGAGTTGGATCGGCTTTCTCGACCTTGAAAGCATTAGCAATTAAAAAGTCTCTAAGGCATTCATACCATGCTCTTGGGGCTTGCTTAAGTCCATAGAGCGCCTTAGAGAGCTTACACACGTGGTCGGGGTACCGTTCATCCTCGAAGCCAGGGGGTTGCTCCACGTACACCTCCTCTTTGATCGGCCCGTTGAGGAAAGCGCTCTTCACATCCATTTGGTACAACCTGAAAGAATGGTGAGCGGCATATGCTAGCAAAATACGAATTGATTCTAGCCTAGCCACAGGAGCGAATGTCTCCTCAAAGTCCAAACCTGCGACTTGGGCATAACCTTTTGCCACAAGTCGAGCTTTGTTCCTTGTCACCACCCCGTGCTCGTCCTGTTTGTTGCGGAACACCCACTTGGTTCCCACAACATTTTGCTTGGGACGAGGCACCAGTGTCCAAACTTCATTGCGCTTGAAATTGTTGAGTTCCTCCTGCATGGCCAACACCCAGTCCGGATCTAGCAAGGCCTCTTCTACCCTGAAAGGCTCAATAGAAGAGACAAAGGAGTAATGCTCATAGAAATTAACTAATCTTGAACGAGTAGTTACTCCCTTGCTAATATCACCCAATATTTGGTCGACGGGATGATCCCTTTGGATCGTCGCTCGAACTTGGGTTGGAGGTGCCTGAGGTGCTTCTTCCTCTTCAACTTGATCATCCTGTGCTCCCCCTTGATCATGCGCCTCCACTTGAGGTACCTGTTCGTCATCTTGGGTTGGGGGATGCACCATAGTTGAGGAAGACGGTTGATCTTGCTCCAATTGTTCCTGAGGCCGTACATCTCCAATCGCCATGGTGCGTATCGTGGCCGTTGGAACGTCTTCTTCATCTACATCATCAAGATCAACAACTTGCTCTCTTGGAGAGCCATTAGTCTCATCAAATACAACGTCGCTAGAGACTTCAACCAAACCCGATGATTTGTTGAAGACCCTATACGCCTTTGTATTTGAATCATAACCTAATAAAAACCCTTCTACAGCTTTGGGAGCAAATTTAGAGGTTCTACCTTTCTTCACAAGAATATAACACTTGCTCCCAAATACACGAAAATAAGATACATTGGGTTTGTTACCAGTCAGTAGCTCATATGAAGTCTTCTTGAGGAGGCGGTGAAGGTAGACCCTGTTGATGGCGTGGCAAGCCGTGTTCACGGCTTCCGACCAAAAACGCTCGGGGGTCTTGAACTCTCCAAGCATAGTCCTCGCCATATCAATGAGCGTCCTGTTCTTCCTCTCTACCACACCATTTTGTTGAGGTGTGTAGGGAGCGGAGAACTCGTGCTTGATCCCCTCCTCCTCAAGGAACTCTTCCACTTGAAGATTCTTGAATTCGGACCCATTGTCGCTCCTTATCTTCTTCACCTTGAGCTCAAACTCATTTTGAGCTCTCCTTAGGAAGCGCTTGAGGGTCCCTTGGGTTTCAGACTTATCCTGCAAAAAGAACACCCAAGTGAAGCGGGAAAAGTCATCAACAATAACTAGACCATACTTACTTCCTCCTATGCTCAGATAGGCGACGGGTCCGAAGAGGTCCATATGTAGCAGCTCCAGAGGTCTTGAAGTGGTCATCACATTCTTGCTGTGATGTGCTCCTCCCACTTGTTTACCTGCTTGACAAGCTGCACAAGGTCTATCTTTTTCGAATTGCACGTTAGTCAAACCTATCACGTGTTCTCCCTTTAGAAGCTTGTGAAGGTTCTTCATCCCCACATGTGCTAAGCGGCGATGCCACAGCCAGCCCATGCTAGTCTTAGCAATTAAGCATGCATCTAGACCGGCCTCCTCTTTTGCAAAATCAACTAAATAAAGTTTGTCGTCTAGTACACCCTTAAAAGCTAGTGAACCATCACATCTTCTAAAGACAGACACATCTACATTTGTAAATAGACAATTATATCCCATATTACATAATTGACTGACAGATAGTAAATTATATCCAAGAGACTCAACTAAAAACACATTAGAGATAGAGTGCTCATTTGATATTGCAATCTTGCCTAAACCTTTCACCTTGCCTTGGTTCCCATCACCGAATATGATTGAATCTTGGGAATCCTTATTCTTGACGTAGGAGGTGAACATCTTCTTCTCCCCCGTCATATGGTTTGTGCATCCGCTGTCGATAATCCAGCTTGAACCCCCGGATGCATAAACCTGCAAGGCAAATTTAGGCTTGGGTCTTAGGTACCCAACTCTTGTTGGGTCCTACAAGGTTAGTTACAATTGTCTTAGGGACCCAAATGCAAGTTTTATCACCCTTGCATTTTGCCCCTAATTTTCTAGCAACTATCTTCCTATCCTTTCTACAAATAGCAAAGGAAGCATTTAAAGCATGATAAATTGTAGAGGATCCATTCATAACTTTCCTAGGAACATGAACAATATTCTTTCTAGGCACATGATGAATATTTTTCCTAGGCATATCTCTACCATGCATATAGGAAGAACTGGGAGCAAACATAGCATAAGAATTATAGGCATGTGAATCAAAAACATTACAACTCCTATGAGACTGTCTTCTATCATTGTACATAAAAGCATAGTTCTTTTTAGTACTACTTGCCATAGGGGCCTTCCCTTTCTCCTTGGCGGAGATGGGAGCCTTATGGCTTGTTAAGTTCTTGGCTTCCCTCTTGAAGCCTAGCCCATCCTTAATTGAGGGGTGTCTACCAATCGTGTAGGCATCCCTGGCAAATTTTAGTTTATCAAAATCACTTTTGCTAGCCTTAAGTTGGGCATTAAGACTAGCCATTTCATCATTTAACTTTGCAATAGAAGCTATGTGTTCACTACAAGCATCAATATCAAAATCTTTACATCTATTGCAAATAACAACATTTTCTACACAAGTTGTTGATTTACTAGCTATTTCTAACTTAGCATTCAAATCATCATTAATGCTCCTTAAGCTAGAAATCGTCTCATGACAAGAAGATAATTCACAAGAAAGCATTTCATTTCTCTTAACTTCTAAGGCATGAGATTTTTGTGCTTCTACAAATTTGTCATGTTCTTCATACAACAAGTCCTCTTGTTTTTCTAAAAGCCTATTCTTATCATTCAAGACATCAATCAATTCATTAATTTTATCTACCTTGGTTCTATCTAGGCCCTTAAATAAACATGAATAATCTATTTCATCCTCATCACTAGATTCGTCCTCACTTGAAGAAGCATAAGTAGAGTTTCGAGTACATACCTTCTTCTCCCTTGCCATAAGGCATGTGTGACGCTCGTTGGGGAAGAGGGATGACTTGTTGAAGGCGGTGGCGGCGAGTCCTTCATTGTCGGAGTCGGACGAGGAGCAATCTGAATCCCACTCCTTGCCAAGTTGTGCCTCGCCCTTCGCCTTCTTATAGTTCTTCTTCTTCTCCCTCTTGTTCCCTTGATCCTGATCACTATCATTGTCGGGACAGTTAGCAATAAAATGACCAATCTTACCGCATTTGAAGCATGAGCGCTTCCCCTTGGCTTTGGTCTTGCTTGGCTGTCCCTTGCGACCCTTAAGCGCCGTCTTGAATCTCTTGATGATGAGGGCCATCTCTTCATCATTAAGTCCGGCCGCCTCAATTTGTGCCACCTTGCTAGTTAGCGCCTCCTTGCTTCTTGTTGCCTTGAGAGCAAGGGGTTGAGGCTCGTTGATTGGACCATTCAATGCGTCGTCCACGTACCTTGCCTCCTTGATCATCATTCGCCCGCTTACAAATTTTCCAAGGACTTCTTTGGGCGACATTTTGGTGTACCTGGGATTCTCACAAATATTATTCACCAAATGAGGATCAAGAACGGTAAAGGACCTTAGCATCAATCGGACGACGTCGTGGTCCGTCCATCGCGTGCTTCCGTAGCTCCTTATTTTGTTGATAAGGGTCTTGAGCCGGTTGTATGTTTGTGTTGGCTCCTCGCCCCTTATCATCGCGAATCGTCCAAGCTCTCCCTCCACCAACTCCATCTTGGTGGGCAAGGTGACGTCGTTCCCCTCATGAGAAATCTTGAGGGTGTCCCATATTTGCTTGGCGTTATCCAAGCCGCTCACTTTGTGGTATTCATCCCTGCACAAAGAAGCTAGAAGAACAGTAGTAGCTTGTGCATTCTTATGTATTTGCTCATTAATGAACATGGGACTATCCGTACTATCAAAGTGCATTCCACTCTCTACAATCTCCCATATACTAGGATGGAGAGAGAATAGGTGACTACGCATTTTGTGGCTCCAAAATCCGTAGTCCTCCCCATCAAAGTGTGGAGGCTTGCCGAGAGGAATGGAGAGCATGTGACGGAACCTCCCAAGTAATTAGGCCCACCTACAGTTGTCCTTGTCCAACGGACCTCAGACAACCCTATAGGTGCCCCTAAACTACTTGACAAGCTCGGTATCTTTCCTTACCTTTCCAGGAACGTCTCACCCGTCTTGCAGACATTACAGAACATCGGAGATAAAGAAATGCAGAAGCGATTACATAAGCTTACATTTATTAAAATGTAAGATCACGTTGTTTATTACAGACCAGGAATATAAACGAGTGCAGAGTAATATTATTACACATACCAAGGGAGGTAAAAACTGCTCCCGACAGTTATCACACAAAAGTCTTAATGGAGGATCCTTTCCTCCCGCGCTTCACTCTTGCTTATATTCATTAGGAACCACCTTGGAGCAAAAGCAACAAAGGTTTGTCGCTTCCTCACCTAAAAACAACGGAGGGATAAACCCTGAGTATGGGATTACTCAGCAAGTCTTACCCGACTAAGGAAAAGACTCTCAAGGGTATGCTGGATAAATAGGAATCAAGGAGAGGCTTTAGCAAGAATCAACTTAGATACTTTTGCAGAAATAGCTTACTAAAGTGAGTCCTTACTTTCAATATTTTAACGCCAGATTGAATATTAATAGACACTGTTTGCATCTAGTCTAATTTCATCATCTCATCAATACAACATCCTTTTTATTCATAATGTTCACATCCTGACTTAGGTTGCAGGGAAGTGACCAAGTCTTCATAACCGCGAAGGTACGGCGATCCGAATCGATTATACTCAGCTGAGGATCTCCAATCACACGACATATGTAGCACTTAACCCTTGCATATGTCAACCCGCCACCGGGGTTCTTAAGACCAGATCAGGTTCACGCAAACCGAGAGCACAGATACACCACCGTCCAGCCTCTTGCCACGGTGGGTACACGCTACTCCCGCCACCGCTCCACGCCCATTTCGTGTTATCTTATTCTGGCCTTAGTCTGCCCGAGGCAAGGCTTACCCATGACGAGGCATGTGACCAGTTAAAGGGTCCTCGATCAGCACGCCTACATACACATTCAATCCTTAATCAACCTGGGTAGAACATCACCTGTTACTAACCCAAGTTTCGATTTAAGTACTTCCATCCTTAGGATTGTTTCTGTTCCTTAGGATGAAAAGAGCATCACAGGGAACTTTGCAGTAAGATCCCACCACGCTCTCAATGAACGTATTCTTGCAGGTAGAAGTCATCTTTCCTCAGGATAACCCCTGAGCTAGGCAGTATAGCAAAAGACAACCTCTATCCACAAGATCTAAGCAGGGCTAAGCATTTTTGTAAATCAAATTTTGATACTTCACCAGAAGTATCTATAAAGGTGTGGATATCAAGGAAAGCAATGCATCAAAGGGTCCCAAGCAATTCCTATGAACTTAATGCACATTTCACTTGACTTAAAGTGTGCGAAAAGTATTTAAAAACACAAGGAAAGGGGTTGCATGCACCGGGGCTTGCCTTCGTTAATAGGTGAGTCTGGCTCGGATCCGCAAATATCAAAGTAGAAGCAGTTGCCTGCTTGAGAATCCGAGGGTGGTGGTGTCCTTTCTTCGGTGACTTCCACTTCTTCTTCACGTTCTAATCATAACCATACATATGTATAAGAATGGATGCCATGGGATGCTCATGAGGGTGCAAAGATAATATAAACTTATTATCTAAGTTTTCAATACAACTTTCCTTCACGGAACTCCGAGAACTTAGGGTTTCCGGAGTCAGTAAAGGAGTTCATAGGGCAGGGGGGGTGTTTTGGGGTTTGGTGATCAAACAAGGTCCAAATCAACCCAAACTCTACCCAAGGCTTCTAAATAATATGAGGAGCTCATATAAAAATTTTGAACATTTTTGGGATTACAATTTATCTTTTAAAAATCCAAAACTACTACTTTTAACTACTTTAAATGCCTTAAAATTCCTTATTTAACCTAAAAATCACAAAACTATTTTTATTAAATTCTAGGGAAAATAAGAAACCTAGGAAAATTGGTTTCATAATTTTACCATTTTTCTATATTTTTTTATAATTGTTTTGGCTCTGGAAATAAAAGAAAAAGGAAAACCAGGGAATAGTACTGGGCTGATTTCAGCCCAGCGGCCCAATTCAACGAGGAAAGCACGCGCGTGCGCCCGCGCCCGTGGGGTAGGTTTGCAAAAAGGGCCTCGGAGTTTTATCTATCTGGAGACAGGTTCTTCTACTGTTTCAGTGAGTCGCTGACGGTTTGCACTAAGGCCCTCCACATTCTATACTTTTGCAGAGCAAAGTCCACGACGAGGAATCAGCCCTCGCCGCGCTCCGACGAGCTCAGCCCGGCCAGATAACGCCATGGCTGGTGCTCTTCAAGCGACGGGAACACAATTAGGTCCACCCCGACCATTTCTCCTCCATCAATTTCACTAACGGCGCACTAAAACTCTCTGGCCACGGTGACCGAGAAGCAAGCGGCAAGATCGTCGGGTTCCCGGCGATCAGAGGCGGTTTGGTTCGATTAAAGGGGTCGGAGAGCATCACCAATACGTAAGGATGCTAGAACAGGGATGAAAAAGGAATGAGCAGACCTGGGGACGGCTGGCCGCGGTGAGGTGAACTTTGCGATGGCGGAAACCAGTTTTGGGGAGAACTAGGAATTCTCGAGCTCCGGTGAGGGACTGCTAGCAATTGGCGGTGGCTAAGCGCGTGAGGATGTGGTGAAGCTCACTGCGGGGTCAATTTATAGATCCCCGGGGCGGTGGCGCTCAATTCGAGCGGATAGCGGAGGCGGCCGGAGAGGAGGAAGAATCCTGGCGTGCGTGGGTACGTGTCCTATGGCGTGGCGGTAACTCCGGTGATCGACAGGCAGTTAGAGAGGGCCACGGCGATGCGGTGGCGCGGTTAAGACACGCGGCGCACGGTCGGACGGCGGCTATCACCGGCGTTCTTATCTGCCCAGCCGTAGGATAAAGGGGAAGGCACGAGGGGTCGCCGGAGTGGAACCCAGCTCACCGGCGGTGATCTCCAGGCGTTGTCCACTGACCCTGAGCACAAGTCGGGCCGGCAGTCGCACGAATCGCGGCGACAATCGGTCGCCGGCGGTGAGATTCTTCTGCCGCAGCTGATCTGATCCGGTTGGCTACTGTACCATGGGGAGATAGTCTTCAGTCTATCTGACAGACAAAGTTTGGGCCACTTTTTCTCTGATTTTCAAATGGCAACACAACCAGTGACCTATAGCAAAGTTGTAGTGCTATAATCCATCTATAACTTTGCTACAATGTGCTCCCACAAAAAGTCACTGGATCCCATTCAAAATCGAGCTCAAAGTTCATCCCATAACACTGTTACTCTGAATTTCAGACCTTAAGCAGTCTGACAGTCCATCTTTGGTTGAGATTTTCTCCAAATTTCTCATAAGAATATGGCTTGAACCTTTAAACAAAGTTGTTCTCCTATAATTGGGCTACAATTTTGATGTGGTGACCTAGGGCAAAAACCCTAGAATCTAAAAGATACAAGGGTTCAAAGTTGAAGAGAACACACTAATTTCAGACTTAGGCTCTATAGTGCTTAAGAGGTGATTTTTGCAATTTGGTCCAAAACTTAGGGTTTGGCTTGCAAATTCCCATATTTGTGACCCAAATGTTTTAAGATACTTATTTAACTTGGTTTTTGCACTTTAGCCCAAAAGTGGACTAATTTTGCACATAGGTCCCTAGGGTTTGGTTTTAGGGTTTTCCAGGATTCCAATTAGGGTTTTGGTACCCCAAGGGCATAAATGTGATTCAACTTTTTTTTGGGGACATTTTATGACTCTTCCCCAAAAGCCCTTAGGTTTTCTCATCCTGGGTTAGGTTTTACCCCATTGAGCCTGATTTAGGGTTAGGTTTCCTTTCCAGGGTTCTATTTGCAAAAACACTTAAATAATACAACTTGTTTGAAAATTTTGCCTAGTGAATGCACTCTAGGTGTGTCAAACATATGCAATGCCAATGCTTATGATGCCATGCTCAAGTTTTAGTTGCAGTAACACCAGGGGTGTTACAGAGCAAATGTGAATTTGAACTTTGCGGAATACGAGAGTAGTCAAAAGAAAAGTTCGAATTAACCGGTTTCCTTCTCTCGTAGTCGTTGTGGTCGTCGTCCTTTTGGGAAGAAGTAGACTCATCGCTGTCGTCGTAGTAGACAATTTCCTTGATGTGCCTTGTCTTCTTCTTCTTCTTCCCATCTTTCCGTCTATGGCCCGAGCCGGAGTCGGTAGGCTTGTCATCCTTCGGCTCGTTGACGAAGGATTCCTTCTCTTTGTCGTTGATCACGATTCCCTTCCCCTTAGGATCCATCTCTTCGGGCGGTTAGTCCCTTTGTGAAGAGAACGGCTCTGATACCAATTGAGAGCACCTAGAGGGGGGTTGAGTAGGTGATCCTGTAAATCTTAAAACTTAAGCCACCAAAACTTGGTTAAGCGTTAGCACAGTAAATGCCAAGTGGCTAGAGAGGAGTCAAAACACAATAACCACAAGAAATCAATCACAGAGATGGCACGGTGGTTATCCCGTGGTTCAGCCAAGACCAACGCTTGCCTACTCCACGTTGTGGCGTCCCAACGGACGAGGGTTGCAATCAACCCCTCTCAAGCGGTCCAAAGACCCACTTGAATACCACGGTGTTTTGCTTGCTTTTTCTCAATCCCGTTTGCGAGGAATCTCCACAACTTGGAGCCTCTCGCCCTTACACTTGAAGTTCACAAAGAAGCACGGAGCAAGGGAGGGATTAGCAACGCACTCAAGACAAGAAATCACAGCAACACCACGCACACAAGTCGCAACGAGAGCTCACAACACAACTCAATGAGTTCACCACTCAACTAGAGCTCTAATTGCTTTCGCAAAGAATCAAAGGCACGGAATCGATGTCTTAGTGCTTAGGGATGTTGTAGGAATGCTTGGTATTCTCCTCCATGCGCCTAGGGGTCCCTTTTATAGCCCCAAGGCAGCTAGGAGCCATTGAGAGCATTCTAGGAAGGCTGATCTTGCCTTCTGTCGACTGGCGCACCGGACAGTCCAGTGCACACCGGACACTGTCCGGTGCCTGATTTCCTTCCAAAAATGGCGCAGTCGACCGTTGGCAGCCTGAGAGCCGTTGGCGCACCGGACATGTCCGGTGCACACCGGACAGTCCAGTGCCTCCTTCTAGTCGTTGGCTCGGCCACGTGTCCCACGCAGATCGTGCGGCCGACCATTGGCCCTGCCGACCATTGGCTCACCGGACAGTCCGGTGAATTATAGCCGTACGTCGCCGATGAATTCCCGAGAGCGACGAGTTCGCCTGTGAACGGCCCACCGGACAGTCCGGTGCACCACCAGACAGTCCGGTGAATTATAGCCGTACACCGCCGTCGAAGTCCCGAGAACAGCCTGTTCGCCAGAGCCAGCCTGGCGCACCGGACACTGTCCGGTGCACCACCGGACAGTCCGGTGCTCCAGACTGAGCAAAGTCTTGGCTGCTCGAGCCAAGGCACTTTCAATTTGATTTTTCCTGTTTCCAGCACTTAGACACAATACATTAGTCTCTAAAACAATGTACTAAGTCTGAGAAACATACCTTTATCCTTGATTTGTACTTTGTCCACCATTTTGCACTTAGGCACTTGTGTTGGACACTAAATCACCAAAATACTTAGAAATGGCCTAAGGGCACATTTCCCTTTCACCCCTTTCGGGTAAGGTAATCTTCCACTAGCTTTCTTAATTAGTCAGCCAAGGGCGTCCCATTAAACCCTTTGTGGTGGCACGTGTTTCTCAAGTTAAGCTTTATGTTCCAATTAACATTAATGATCTTGACATGAACATAAAAAGAATAACAAAATAACTAGAACATGAATATAATGAAATATTAACCCAAAACCATGTAAAGCAATAGCAGAGCTACCCAAGTGATTCAGGGGTAAACAAGGTAAATAGGATAAACAGACTAGGGTGACCTATTGGGTCCCATCAAAATTAAACCTATGCATTGAATAATGATAATAAAGAATGTTATTGGGTAACAAAAGTGAATCAAGGGCACAACTTGCCTGACACTTGAGATTCCAGTTACCAGGGTGATTCTTCAGATCCTCGTGACCTCACGCTAGTCATAGCAATACAAGCAGGCATGGTATAGACAAAATTATCATCACACCAAACATAAGAACATACTGCATAATAATGATCTACATGTCGTAACGAGATCGCGGGATCGAGAACTACTAAGATCAGAGTTATAATTAAGGAGTTATGATTTTATAGAAGATCTGTGTGATTAAAATATTAAACTATATTATAAATTGGTTAATATAAATCATATGAGAGATTATTCTATAAATAAATACCTCAACTTAATCTAAGTTATAACTTGACCATAGATTATATTCTATTAGATCATAACGATAAGTAGGTTAACAAGACTAACCAACATAGATTAAATAAAGATCTAATTATAAAATAAAGAGACATGGTATAATCAATGTTGTTACTACGTAGTAAATATTTATACGAAACTAACGCAACTGGAACAAGTCAAAAAGGAGTTAAAACGGAGAAATTATGAATTTCTAAAGTTATTAGGTACTTAGAATAGATTAATTCAAATGAACAATTTTAATTTAAGTTTCAGGGCTAAACAGTGTTACTAGTTGATAGACAATATTAAAACAAAATTATAGGAACTGGAATGGGTTAAAAAGGAGCTAGTATGAAATTTCTATGAATTATACAAGTTCTGGAATTGTTTTTATATCTGAAAATTCATTTCTTAAATAAATCCCTGGTTATATCTCTGTTTGGGCTACGTGCACAAAAACAGGAAAATGCAGGGGCTTCTCCGCCAGGAATACCAGACTCAGGCTACAGTCAACTGGATGGCGGGTTCATTTATAAAGGTTTCCAGGGGCTTTTATGCTATTCTGACCCGCGAAGGGGTATCCTGTAATCAGGGTCGTTGGATCTTGTGCGGACGGCGCGAATTAGATCCTATCCACGACGAACAGGTATGCAATGAGATCCCTCGGATCTCCAATCAATGGTGTAGATTTAAACATCCGAGGCATGACTGCACTCGTCCGATCAGGAGCGGACGACTTGGATCTAATCGTGCTGGAGTGTTTCCCAAGTCTAATCCTAGTCGATCGTGGCCAGATCCACGGTCCAAATCACTTCAACGATTCCCATCTAATCTAGACCGCCCACCACGCGATCAACGGCAGACGTGCGTTGTCCTCACCCCTACCGAGCTGAGCGGCCATCGCGTGCACCCAACGGCGACGCAGCGCCCTCACGGCGGGGCCGTCGCTGGAGGACCATGCAGCCGACCAAAACCCATTCCAAATCCAGTGTGGCAAGGCACTAAACGTGGTCCTGAGCATGGCAAATTGAATGGGAGGCACCTTACCAGAAAC
Organism: Zea luxurians; assembly: GCA_029449295.1. Lineage (NCBI taxonomy): Eukaryota > Viridiplantae > Streptophyta > Magnoliopsida > Poales > Poaceae > Zea > Zea luxurians. The sequence continues at coordinate 16,966,499 of JAOPSE010000035.1, forward strand.
CGATGCATGGAGGTCCATGGCCACAGCAGCAGCGACATGGCGGTGGTGACGAGGATCCGGCGAGCAATTGGTGAGGATCCCGACCACTGGGCTAACTTGGGGGTAACTCGGACGTCTTCCGCGCGACTCAGGAAGCGCCCAGGAGGCTCGGCAGGGCCCAGACCCAATGCCGGTGAGGATCTACAATGGCGGCTTCAACTCTCTCTCTTCTCTCTCGCGTGGTCTCACTCTGTTCGCTCACTCGGCACGGGAAAAGAAGAGGGTCCGCGCCCACGCCTTAAGGACTAGGGAGTCCGAGCTATGCGAGGGGAAGACAGACAGATGGTTGCAACCACCCACCGAGGTGACTGCGGGGTCGTGGGGTGCTCATGGGATGCTCGGAAGGAGGGAGACGGGTTCCACGCGGGTCGTGGCCAGAGTGGATGCGACAAATTCGCGCGGGGGCGACCACGACCAAGCATTAATCCAAGCCTAGGAACGAGATCGTGCGGGTCACGTGAACGAGCACCCGATTAGCGTGGAGGAGATCATGGCGAGCTACAGCGAGGGTTGTTACGGTGAAGAAGAGGTTGCGTCGGATGGGTCCACTGGTCAGTCACCCATCTAGGGCTTGTGCGCGTGACTGGGAGATCGACACGTGGGGCCCCGTCAACAGCGAGGAAACAGGCGCCCAGGCCCACGCGTCGGCGCGCAAGATCCCAAACTGGGCCGCACAGGAATGTGGATGAGATGGGCTGAAAGAGGGTGACTCTGCCCAATCTAGGTTTCCTTCTTCTCTCTTTTTTTCTATACTTCATTTCTTCTATATTTTTGTATTTCCATTTTAAATTTCAAATTCAAACTTGTGGTAAACCTACAATCAGATTATAGGTATGATTTGAACATACCAGTGTAGGATTTATTTATTTATGAATTTATTTTGTATCTTATAACATTTCTTTCTCCTATTTTCATTCTCTCGATTGTCAAATCTAAATTTAAATTTTGTTATGAGTCACACCATGGATCAGAATGTACCATATTAACATATTGGTGTAAAGGAATATATTCTTATACATATATTTTTATTTTAATTGATTTATTCGTTTGGTAGATGTTTGAATCATGCATAGTACTCATATTGTTTTCTTTCTTTTTAGAAAAAAATAGTGGTTTGGATGTGGGATAAGAAGTAGGAGTTACTTTAGAAGTAAATATTCATGTATATAAATGCTTATGATGCATCATTTAATGATATGCATAATCATTTAATTGAATAGAAAACTTTTCTATTACTTCTTTTCCAAAATAGTTCTTGGTTATTAAAATTCAGTCCTCAACATTCATTACTCAAGTATAAGTTGAGGTGTCAGAATTTACTATTTTAATTCTTCATATATTTATTTTATTATTTATATTTTTTCTCATACCAATTTTGGGCCTTACAACAAATAAGACCATGTGATGACATGAAGTGGATCTTATAATTCAATGGAGAATAATGAAGGAACTTCATGCTATGGGCAATGATCAAAGGTAGTGTGGTTGGCTATATCTATGGATGATCATTATTCATAATTTGTTGAATGTGAAGGTTGGATGCTGTGTAACATCTCCAATGAAAGAGGTGAAATGAAATGCATAAGACAAAGGTACATTTTGTAAGGCATTCAATTTCACAGATCAAAGATTGTGTAGAGAAGTGCATGATCGACTTTAAGATGGACGTTCGAATTATTAAGAGGGACAAACTTATTTGCATATCGATCATCTAGTGATGCTCGAGCGATCTAACTTTGCATAAGTTGATAGGATCAAGTGTTGGTTTAAAAAGGGTTTGAAAACCTTCCTAAAAATATTTGTGAAAATGCTAACATGGACCAAATGTTGTGGTTGTACCGTGGGGCAACATTTGTGGTTTGCATGTTTTTAAAGGTTTACAAAACAACAATGTAATGGTTTAGATCAATGGCAAAAATGATGGTGTGAAAGGTAGTCTAGAGTAGCCATGAAGTGTTGTTTTGACAGTGGTGGACTATACAGTCCTATGGGGTAGATAGTCCACCAGTCAGCTCATGGCGTGTGGAAGCTAGCCCTATTTAAAGTTGGGTTGCATTGTTGCATTTAGTGTAAGCCAAATCTGGCCCACTAAACAGGGGTCTAGAGGCCCTATTTTTGGGAAAGTTGGACCAAAGGCCCACTGGACATGTCTAGTGCTGGGCCAGTTGCCACAACAGACATGTGAACAGTAAATGGCAGACAATCCAAGCCTTTGATGACAGATAGTCTACCAACTAATCTTGGTGGAATGCAAGAGTCACTAGGCATTTTGTCCAAGTCATTGGAGATCAACAACAGATAGTCCTGGCCATTTTTCGTTTGCTCTCTCCCTCTCTCTCTCGAATGCACACTCGCACATGTAGCTATTATCATGGCACCACTGCCATTGGGCCCTATGTAACTCGCTGTCACCCACATGTCTGTGTTCATGCCCACACGCGCTTGCACGTCCCACACTCATGTCATTGCCACAGATTGCCCTCGCCCCTAAGAGCACCTAGAGGGGGGGGTGAATAGGTGATCCTGTAAAAAATCAAATACTAATAGCCACAAAACTTGATTAAGTGTTAGTATGATAAAACCAAGTGGCTATAGAGCGAGCTCTTGCGAATCACAGTAATCACACAGAAAGACAACACAAGAGACACAGTGGTTTATCCCGTGGTTCGGCCAAGTATAACACTTGCCTACCTCCACGTTGTGGCGTCCCAATGGACGAGGGTTGCACTCAACCCCTTTCAAGTGATCCAATGATCAACTTGAATACCACGACTTTTCTTTGCTTTTCTCTTTTTCCCGTTTGCGAGGAATCTCCACAAGTTGGAGTCTCTCGCCCTTACAATAAAGATCACGATGAAAGCACAAGAGTAAGGATGGGAAGCAACACACACAAATCCGCAGCAATACACACGCACACAAGCCAAGACTTGAGCTCAAAATGAAGCACAACGAGTTCACTACAAGAATGGAGCTCAAATCACTAACACGGTAGATCAAGTACGCGAAGACGGAGTGTGGAAGACTTAGAATGCTCAAAGTATGCTTAGGTGACTCGTCCATGCGCATAGGGGTCCCTTTTATAGCCCCAAGGCAGCTAGGAGCCGTTGGAGGCATTCTTGGAAGGCTAATCTTGCCTTCTGTCGGGTGGCGCACCGGACAGTCCGGTGCGCCACCGGACAGTCACTGTAGTTGTTCGGTGCGCGATCTCCTTCCTTTTATGTCGCATCCGACCGTTGCAGATTCATGGCAGTTGGCGCACCGGACAGTCCGGTGCCCCCTGCCGACCGTTGGCGCGCCCACGCGTCGCGCGAAGATTGCGCGGCCGACCGTTGGCGCAGTCGACCGTTGGCTCACCGGACAGTCCGGTGCCCCACCGGATAGTCCGGTGAATTATAGTCGTACGCCGTTGAACATTTCCCGAGAGCGACAACATCTCCGCGGACGACTCACCGGTCAGTCCGGTGCACCACCGGACAGTCCGGTGAATTATAGCCGTACGCCACCGTCGAGTCCCGAGAGCGGCCTGATCACCGAGACTGGCCTAGCGCACCGGAGACGGTCTGGTGCACCACCGGACAGTCCGGTGCACCCAGACCGAGCAGGAGTTGGCTGTACACAGCCAACTCAATTCCAATTGCTTTTCTCCTGTTTCTAGCACTTAGACACAATACATTAGTACCCAAATCAATGTATTAAGTCTAGAAACGTACCTTGTTGCATGATTTGCACTTCTTCAATCTTTGGCACAAATTAAGACTTAGAGGATATGTGTTGGACACTTAATCACCAAAACACGTTAGAAATGACCCAAGGGCACATTTCCCTTTCAATCTCCCCCTTTTTGGTGATTTATGCCAACACATCAAAAAGCAACTAAAAGAAGTACAACATCAATGCAATTGAGAACAAGAATTGTTTTTTATTCAAATTTGGCATATTTGGATCATTCTTTGCCACCACTTGGTTTATTTTTGCAAATCAAATTCAATTTCCTATCTCTAAGTCAAACACACCTGTTTAGGCATAAAGAGAGGTATTCCAAGAGAAATTGATCAAATATCCAAAAACTCCCCCTTTTTCCCATAATCATAAACTCTCCCCACAAGAGGCCAAATTTTGACAATAAAAGTATTTTCACAAATCAAAAGTTCTAATACTACTATTTTCAAAATTTCACAAGTGGTAGCTGATCCATTTGCTTTGGCCTTAATTACTCCCCCTTTGGCATTAAGCACCAAAACAGGATCATTCTTGGCCCTTGAACCCCATTGCCTCACCAAAGTTGTCAATTAAGATAAAAAAGGCAATAAGAGCATAGATATGAACTTGGAGTTAATACCGGAGTGCAGTGGAAGTCTTTGCATGGTCCAAGTTAACCTTTCCCTTTCAATTCACTTTTGAGGTTAAAACAAGTAAACTCAAACACAAGGTTAGTCTCAAAGGGCCAAGTTGTAGCATGCCTTCCTCTAAATAAGTGCATCACTTGCAATTGGACCTGTGAGGTCCGGAGATCATGTGTACAACTTGAGCACCACAAACATAGATTGAAATGCATAAATTACATGATCAAAGGCATAAAACACATGTATGCTATAGATCAATCCAAGTTACACGAATCTAAGACATTTAGCTCACTACGCAACCTGCAAAACCATTTCTCATCTAAGGCTTGGTGAAGATATCGGCTAGCTAGTTCTCGGTGTTAATATGGTACACCTTGATATCCCCCTTTTGCTGGTGGTCTCTCAGGAAGTGATACCGGATGTCTATGTGCTTAGTGCGGCTGTGTTCAACAGGATTATCCGCCATGCGGATTGCACTCTCATTGTCACATAGGAGTGGGACTTTGCTCAGATTGTAGCCAATGTCTCGGAGGGTTTGCCTCATCCAAAGTAGTTGCGCACAACACTATCCTGCGGCAACGTACTCGGCCTCAGCGGTGGATAGGGCAACAGAAGTTTGTTTCTTTGAGCTCCACGACACCAGGGACCTTCCTAGGAATTGACACGTCCCTAATGTACTCTTCCTATCAACCTTGCACCCGGCATAATCGGAGTCTGAATATCCAATCAAGTCAAAGGTAGACCCCTTTGGATACCAGATCCTGAAGCAAGGCGTAGCGACTAAATATCTAAGAATCTGCTTAACGGCCACAAGGTGACATTCCCTTGGGTCGGATTGATATCTAGCACACATGCAAACGCTAAGCATAATATCCGGTCTACTAGCAAATAAATAAAGCAAGGAACCTATCATAGACCGGTGTGCCTTTTGATCAACGGATTACCTCCTTTGTTGAGGTCGACATGTCTGTCGGTTCCCATTGGTGTCTTTGCGGGCTTGGCGTCCTTCATCCCAAACCGCTTGAGAAGGTCTTGCGTGTACTTCATTTGGGATATGAAGGTGCCGTCCTTGAGTTGCTTCACTTGGAATCTAAGGAAGTAGTTCAACTCGCCCATCATTGACATCTCAAATTTCTGTGTCATCACCCTGCTAAACTCCTCACAAGACTTTTCGTTAGTAGAACCAAATATTATGTCATCGACATAAATTTGGCACACAAATAGGTCACCATCACAAGTCTTAGTGAAAAGAGTTGGATCGGCTTTCCCAACCTTGAAAGCATTAGCAATTAGGAAATCTCTAAGGCATTCATACCATGCTCTTGGGGCTTGCTTAAGTCCATAGAGCGCCTTAGAGAGCTCACACACATGGTCGGGGTACCGTTCATCCTCAAAGCAGGGGGTTGCTCCACATACACCTCCTCCTTGATTGGCCCGTTGAGGAAAGCGCTCTTCACATCCATTTGGAACAACCTGAAAGAGTGGTGAGCGGCATAGGCTAATAGAATGCGAATAGACTCTAGCCTAGCCACAGGAGCAAAAGTCTCCTCGAAATCCAAACCTGCGACTTGGGCATAACCTTTTGCCACAAGTCGAGCCTTATTTCGTGTCACCACCCCGTGCTCGTCTTGCTTGTTGCGGAATACCCACTTGGTTCCCACAACGTTTCGCTTGGGACATGGCACCAGGCTCCAAACTTCATTCCTCTTGAAGTTGTTGAGCTCTTCCTACATGGCCAACACCCAGTCCGGATCTTGCAAGGCCTCTTCTACCCTAAAAGGCTCAATAGAAGAGACAAACGAGTAATGCTCACAAAAGTTAGCTAATCTTGAGCGAGTGGTTACTCCCTTGCTTATATCACCCAGAATCTGGTCGACGGGATGATTCCTTTGAATCGTCGCTCGGACTTGAGTTGGAGGGGCATGTGGTGCTTCTTCCTCCACAACTTGGTCTTCTTGTGCTCCCCCTTGATCACATGCCTCCTCTTGAGGAACCTGTTCATCATCTTGAGTTAGGGGATGCACCATCGTTGAGGAAGAAGGTTGATCTTGCACTTGGTGTTCCTGTGGTCGCACATCTCCAATCTGAGAGCACCTAGAGGGGGGGTGAATAGGTGATCCTATAAAAATCAACAACTAATAGCCACAAAACTTGGTTAAGTGTTAGTATGGCTAAGTAGCGAGCTCTTGCGAACACACAAGTATCACAGAAAAACAATCACAAAAGACACGTGAGTTTATCCCGTGGTTCGGTAAGTATAACACTTGCCTACCTCCACGTTGTGGCGTCCCAATGTACGAGGGTTTCACTCAACCCCTTTCAAGTGATCCAATGATCAACTTGAATACCACGGCGTTCTTCTTTGCTTATCTCTTTTCCCGTTTGCGAGGAATCTCCACAAGTTGGAGTCTCTCGCCCTTACAACAAATATCAAAGTGAAAGCACAAGAGTAAGGGTGGGAAGCAACACACACAAATCCGCAGCAATACGCACACACACAAGCCAAGACTTGAGCTCAAATGAAGCGCACAAAGTTCACCACTAGAACGGAGCTCAAATCACTAACAAAGTCAATCAAGTGCGCGGAGACAGAATGTGGAAGACTTAGAATGCTCAAAGTATGCTTAGGTGACTCCTCCATGCACCTAGGGGTCCCTTTTATAGCCCCAAGGCAGCTAGGAGCCGTTGGAGGCATTCTTGGAAGGCTAATCTTGCCTTCTGTCGGGTGGCGCACCGGACAGTCCGGTGCGCCACCGGACAGCCACTGTTCATGTCCGGTGCGCGATTCCCTTCCTAATTTGGCGCAGCCGACCGTTGCAGATTTGTGGCAGTTGGCGCACCGGACACTGTCCGGTGCACACCGGACAGTCCGGTGCACACCGGACAGTCCGGTGCCCCCTGCCGACCGTTGGAGCGGGCCACGTGTTGCCCGCGGATTTAGCGGCCGACCGTTGTGCTGACGGCCGTTGGCTCACCGGACAGTCCGGTGCACCACCGGACAGTCCGGTGAATTATAGCCGTACACCGCCGAAGTTTTCCCAAGAGTGGCCAGTTCGTCGGAGCTGGCCTGCCGCACCGGACACTGTCCGGTGAACCACCGGACAGTCCGGTGTGCCAAGCCGAGCTGAGTCTTGGCTGCACACAGACACTCTTTTCCAATCCTTTCTTTTTCTGTTTCTAGCACTTAGATAACTTCATTAGTACACAAAAACAAATGTACTAAGTCTAGAAACATACCTTCTTGTTGATTTGCACTTCACTCACTATTTGGCATGTAATAACTCACTCAATATGTGTTGGACACTTAATCACCAAAATATACTAGAAATGGCCCAAGGGCACATTTCCCTTTCAATGTCCCCCTTTTTGGTGATTTATGCCAACACAACAAAAAGCAACCAATAGAAGTGCAACATCAATGCAATTGAGAACAAAAATTGTTTTTGATTCAAATTTGGCATATTTGGATCATTCTTTGCCACCACTTGGTTTGTTTTTGAAATCAAACTCATTTTCCTATCTCTAAGTCAAACACACTTGTTTTAGGCATAAAGAGAGGTATTCCAAGAGAAAAAATGATCAAGAGCCAAAAACTCCCCCCTTTTCCCATAATCAAACATTCTCCCCACAAGAGACCAAATTTTGCAAATAAGAGTATTTTGACAAATCAAAAGTGCTAACTCTACTATTTTCAAATTTCTCAAGTGGTAGCTGATCCATTTGCTTTGACCTTAATTTCTCCCCCTTTGGCATTAAGCACCAAAACAGGATCATTATTGGCCCTTTAACCCCATTGCCTCACCAAAATTGCCAAGTACGAGCAAAAAGGCAATAAGAGCATAGATATGAACTTGGAGTGAATACCGGAGTGCAGTGGAAGTCTTTGCATGGTCCAAGTTCACCTTTCCCTTTCAATTCACATTGAGACTAAAACAAGTAAACTCAAACACAAGGTTAGTCTCAAAGGGTCAAGTTGTAGCATGCCTCCCCCTTAATAAGTGCATCACTTGCAAATGGACTTGTGAGGTCCGGGGATCATGTGTACAACTTGAGCACCACAAATGAACAAAATAGATTGAAATGCATAAATTACATGATCAGAGGCATAAAACACATGTATGCTATAGATCAATCCAAGTTACGCGAATCTAAGATATTTAGCTCACTACGCAACCTGCAAAACCTTTTCTCATCTAAAGGCTTGGTGAAGATATCGGCAAGCTGGTTCTCGGTGTTAATATGGTACACCTCGATATCCCCCTTCTGCTGGTGGTCTCTCAGGAAGTGATGCCGGATGTCTATGTGTTTAGTGCGGATGTGTTCAACAGGATTATCCGCCATGCGGATTGCACTCTCATTGTCACATAGGAGTGGGACTTTGCTCAGATTGTAGCCAAAGTCCCGGAGGGTTTGCCTCATCCAAAGTAGTTGCGCGCAACACTGTCCTGCGGCAACATACTCGGCCTCAGCGGTGGATAGGGCAACAGAAGTTTGTTTCTTTGAGCTCCAAGACACCAGGGACCTTCCTAGGAATTGGCTCGTCCCTGATGTACTCTTCCTATCAACCTTGCACCCGGCATAATCGGAGTCTGAATATCCAATCAAGTCAAAGGTAGACCCCTTTGGATACCAGATCCCGAAGCAAGGCGTAGCAACTAAATATCTAAGAATCCGCTTAACGGCCACAATGTGACATTCCCTTGGGTCGGATTGATATCTAGCACACATGCATACGCTAAGCATAATATCCGGTTTACTAGCACATAAATAAAGCAAGGAACCTATCATAGATCGGTATGCCTTTTGATCAACGGACTTACCTCCTTTGTTGAGGTTGACATGTCCGTCGGTTCCCATTGGTGTCTTCGCGAGCTTGGCGTCCTTCACCTCAAACCGCTTGAAAAAGTCTTACGTGTACTTCGTTTGGGAGATGAAGGTGCCGTCCTTGAGTTGCTTCACTTGGAACCCAAGGAAGTAGTTCAACTCGCCCATCATCGACATCTCAAATTTCTGCATCATCACCCTGCTAAACTCCTCACAAGACTTTTCGTTAGTAGAACCAAATATTATGTCATCGACATAAATTTGGCACACAAATAAGTCACCATCACAAGTCTTAGTGAAAAGAGTTGGATCGGCTTTCCCAACCTTGAAAGCATTAGCAATTAGAAAATCTCTAAGGCATTCATACCATGCTCTTGGGGCTTGCTTAAGTCCATAGAGCGCCTTAGAGAGCTTACACACATGGTCGAGGTACCGTTCATCCTCAAAGCTAGGGGTTGCTCCACGTACACCTCCTCCTTGATTGGCCCATTGAGGAAAGTGCTCTTCACATCCATTTGGAACAACCTAAAAGAGTGGTGAGCGGCATAGGCTAATAGAATGCGAATAGACTCTAGCCTAGCCACAGGAGCAAAAGTCTCCTCGAAATCCAAACCTGCGACTTGGGCATAACCTTTTGCCACAAGTCGAGCCTTGTTTTGTGTCACCACCCCGTGCTCGTCTTGCTTGTTGCGGAACACCCACTTGGTTCCCACAACGTTTTGCTTGGGATATGGCACCAGGGTCCAAACTTCATTTCGCTTGAAATTGTTGAGCTCTTCCTGCATGGCCAACACGCAGCCCGGATCTTGCAAGGCCTCTTCTACCCTAAAAGGCTCAATAGAAGAGACAAACGAGTAATGCTCACAAAAATTAGCTAGACGTGAGCGAGTTGTTACTCCCTTGCTTATATCACCCAAAATCTGGTCGACGAGATGATTCCTTTGAATCGTCGCTCGGACTTGAGTTGGAGGGGCCCGTGGTGCTTCTTCCTCCACAACTTGGTCTTCTTGTGCCCCCTTGATCACACACCTCCTCTTGAGGAACCTGTTCATCATCTTGAGTTGGGGAGTGCACCATTGTTGAGGAAGAAGGTCGATCTTGTACTTGGTGTTCCTATGGTCGCACATCTCCAATCGCCATGGTGCGAATTGCGTCCATTGGAACATCATCTTCATCTACATCATCAAGATCAACTTGCTCTCTTGGAGAGCCATTAGTTTCATCAAATACAACGTCGCTAGAGACTTCAACCAAACCCGATGATTTGTTGAAGACTCTATATGGCTTTGTATTTGAGACATAACCTAGTAAAAACCCTTCTACAGCTTTGGGAGCAAATTTGGAATGTCTACCTTTCTTTACTAGAATGTAACATTTACTCCCAAATACACGAAAGTATGACACGTTGGGTTTGTTACCAGTTAGAAGTTCATATGAGGTCTTCTTGAGGAGGCGATGAAGGTAGACCCGGTTTATGGCGTGGCAAGTTGTGTTCACAGCTTCCGACCAAAACCGCTCGGGTGTCTTGAATTCTCCAAGCATCGTCCTCGCCATGTCTATAAGTGTCCTGTTCTTCCTCTCTACCACACCATTTTGCTGTGGAGTGTAGGGAGCGGAGAACTCGTGCTTGATTCCTTCCTCCTCAAGGTACTCCTCCACTTGTAAGTTCTTGAACTCGGACCCGTTGTCGCTTCTTATCTTTTTCACCTTGAGCTCAAATTCGTTTTGAGCTCTCCTTAGAAAGCGCTTCAGGGTCCCTTGGGTTTCTGATTTATCCTACAAAAAGAATACCCAAGTGAAGCGAGAAAAATCATCAACAATTACTAGACCATACTTACTTCCCCCGATGCTAAGGTAGGCAACGGGTCCGAAGAGGTCCATGTGAAGTAGCTCCAGAGGTCTTGATATGGTCATCACATTCTTGTTGTGATGAGCGCTTCCCACCTGTTTACCTACTTGACAAGCTGCACAAGGTCTATCTTTTTTGAAAAACACATTGGTTAGACCTAACACATGTTCTCCCTTTAAAAGTTTATGCAGGTTCTTCATCCCAACATGTGCTAGACGGCGATGCCACAGCCAGCCCATGCTAGTCTTAGCAATTAAGCATGCATCTAGATCGGCCTCCTCTTTCGAAAAATCAACTAAGTAGAGTTTGTCGTCCAGTACACCCTTAAAAGCTAATGAACCACCACTCCTAAAGACAGACGTATCTACATTGGTAAATAGACAATTGTATCCCATATTACATAGTTGACTGACAGATAATAAATTGTACCCAAGCGATTCAACTAAAAACACATTAGATATGGAATGCTCGGATGAAATGGCTATCTTTCCTAGTCCTTTAACCTTGCCTTGGTTACCATCTCCAAAGATGATCGAATCTTGGGAATCTTTGTTCTTGACGTAGGAGGTGAACATCTTCTTGTCCCCCGTCATGTGATTTGTGCATCCGCTGTCGATAATCCAGCTTGAGCCCTCGGATGCATAAACCTGCAAGGCAAATTAGGCTTGGGTTTCAGGTACCCAACTCTTGTTGGGTCCTACAAGGTTAGTTACAATGGTCTTTGGAACCCAAATGCAAGTCTTGTCTCCCTTGCATTTGGACCCCATCTTTCTAGCAACCACTTTTTCATTTTTACATGAAAGTACAAAAGTAGTGTTGCAAGCATGAAAGACAGTGGTAGGTTTATTACACACTTTCCTAGGTGCATGAGACACATAATTTCTCCTAGGCCTACCATTAAAATTAGAACTTGAAGCAACCATGGCATGTGAGGCAAAAGCATTATAACTCCTATTATAATGAGAATTTCTAGAAAATTTTCTATCATTGTACATGAAAGCATGGTTCTTTTGACTGCTACTAGCCATAGGGGCTTTCCCTTTCTCCTTGTAGGAAAAGGGAGCCCTTTGACTTGTTAAGTTCTTGGCTTCCTTTCGAAAGCCAAGTCCATCCTTAATTGAGGGATGTCTACCAATGGTGTAAGCATCCCTAGCAAATTTTAACTTATCAAATTCATTTTTGCAAGTCTTAAGTTGGGCATTAAGACTTGCCACTTCACTATTTAATTTTGTAATAGAAGTAAGGTGCTCAACACATGCACCAACATTAAAATCCTTACACCTATTACAAATGACAACATGCTCTACACAAGAACTAGATTTATTAACTACTTCTAGCTTAGCATTTAAATCATCATTAATACTCTTTAAGCTAGACATAGTTTCATGACAAGCAGATAGTTCAGAAGAAAGCATTTCATTCCTTTTAACCTCTAAAGCAAGATATTTTTGCACACTAATAAACTTGTCATGCTCTTCATATAAAATATCTTCTTGCTTCTCTAACAATCTATTCTTTTCATTTAAAGCATCAATCAATTTATTGATTTTATCTATTTTAGTTCTATCTAAACCTTTGAATAAGCTTGTGTAATCTACTTCATCATCACTAGAGTCATCATCACTTGAAGTAGTATACTTAGGGGTATCTCGAGCGCTTACCTTTTTCTCCTTTGCCATTAGGCAAGTATGGCGCTCATTGGGGAAGAGGGACGACTTATCGAAGGCCGAGGTGGCGAGTCCTTCGTCGTCGGAGTCGGAAGAAGAGCAATCTGAATCCCATTCTTTGCCAAGGTGCGCCTCGCCCTTCGCCTTCTTGTAGGTCTTCTACTTTTCCCTCTTTTCGCTTTTTTCTTGCTCCTGGTCATTAGCATTATCGGGATAATTTGCTATAAAATGACCAGTCTTACCACATTTAAAACAGGAGCGCTTTCCCTTTGCTTTGCTCTTGTTGGAATGCTCCTTGTGTCCTTTTAGCGTCGTCTTGAAGCGCTTGATGATGAGGGCCATCTCATCTTCATTTAGCCCGACAGCCCCAACTTGTGCCACCTTGCTAGGTAGCGCCTCCCTGCTTCTGCTTGTTGCTTTGAGTGCACCGGGCTGAGGCTCATAGATGGGCATTGGGCCATTCAATGCATCATCAACATATCTTGCTTCCTTGACCATCATTCACCCGCTCACAAACTTTCCAAGTATATCCTCGGGCGTCATCTTTGTGTACCTAGGATTTTCACGGATGAAGTTCACAAGATGAGGGTCAATAACAGTGAAAGACCTGAGCATAAGTCGGACGACGTCATGGTCCGTCCATCTCGTGCTTCCATAGTTCCTGATCTTGTTGACCAGGGTCTTGAGCCTGTTGTACGTTTGTGTTGGCTCCTCTCCCCTGATCATGGCAAACCTTCCTAGCTCGCCTTCCACCAACTCCATTTTGGTGATCATGGTGGCGTCGTTCCCTTCATGTGAAATCTTGAGGTTGTCCCATATTTGCTTGGCGTTGTCCAAGCCGCTCACCTTGTTGTATTCATCCCTGCACAATTATGCTAACAAAATAGTGGTAGCTTGTGCATTCTTATGGATTTGTTCGTTAATGAATATAGGGTTATCCGTACTATCAAATTGCATTCCATTCTCAACTATCTCCCAAATACTAGGATGGAGAGAGAAAAGATGACTACGCATTTTGTGACTCCAAAAAGCGTAGTCCTCTCCATCAAAGTGTGGAGGTTTACCAAGAGGAATAGAAAGCAAATGGGCATTGGAATTATACGGAATACGAGAATAATCAAATGAAAAATTTGAGTTAACCGGTTTCTTTTTCTCGTCGTAGTCGTCGTCTCTTGGGGAAGAAGAAGACTCGTCGCTGTCGTAGTAGACGATCTTCTTGATGCGCCTCTTCTTCCCATCCTTCTTCTTATGACTCAAGCCAGAGTCAGTGGGCTTGTCATCCCTCGGCTCGTTGAAGATGGACTCCTTCTCCTTATCATTGACCACCATCCCCTTTCCCTTAGGATCCATCTCTTCAGGCGATTAGTCTCTTTCGTGAAGAGAACGGCTCTGATACCAATTGAGAGCACCTAGAGGGGGGTGAATAGGTGATCCTGTAAAAATCAACAACTAATAGCCACAAAACTTGGTTAAGTGTTAGTATGGCTAAGTAGCGAGCTCTTGCGAACACACAAGTATCACAGAAAAACAATCACAAAAGACACACGAGTTTATCCCGTGGTTCGGCAAGTATAACACTTGCCTACCTCCATGTTGTGGCGTCCCAATGGACGAGGGTTACACTCAACCCCTTTCAAGTGATCCAATGATCAACTTGAACACCACGGTGTTATTCTTTGCTTATCTCTTTTCCCGTTTACGAGGAATTTCCACAAGTTGGAGTCTCTCGCCCTTACAACAAATATCAAAGTGAAAGCACAAGAGTAAGGGTGGGAAGCAACACACACAAATCCGCAGCAATACGCACACACACAAGCCAAGACTTGAGCTCAAATGAAGCGCACAAAGTTCACCACTAGAACGGAGCTCAAATCACTAACAAAGTCAATCAAGTGCGCGGAGACGGAGTGTGGAAGACTTAGAATGCTCAAAGTATGCTTAGGTGACTCCTCCATGCGCCTAGGGGTCCCTTTTATAGCCCCAAGGCAGCTAGGAGCCATTGGAGGCATTCTTGGAAGGCTAATCTTGCCTTATGTCGGGTGGCGCACCGGACAGTCCGGTGCGCCATTGGACAACCACTATTCATGTCCGGTGCGCGATTCCCTTCCTAATTTGGCGCAGTCGACCGTTGCAGATTTGTGGCAGTTGGCACATCGGACACTGTCCGGTGCACACTGGACAGTCCGGTGCCCCCTGCCGATCGTTGGAGCGGGCCACGCATCGCCCTCGGATTTGGCGGCCGACCGTTGCGCTGACGGCCGTTGGCTCACCGGACAGTTCGTGCACCACCGGATAGTCCGGTGAATTATAGTCGTATGCCGCCGAAGTTTTCCCGAGAATGGCCAGTTCGCCGGAGCTGGCCTAGCGCACCGGACACTGTCCGCTGCACCACCGAACAGTCCGGTGTGCCAAGCCGAGCTGAGTCTTGGCTGCACACAGACACTCTTTTCCAATCCATTCTTTTCCTATTTCTAGCACTTAGATAACTTCATTAGTACACAAAAACAAATGTACTAAGTCTAGAAACATACCTTCTTGTTGATTTGCACTTCACTCTCTATTTGGCATGTAATAACTCACTTAATATGTGTTGGACACTTAATCACCAAAATATACTAGAAATGGCCCAAGGGCACATTTTCCTTTCACAATCGCCATGGTGCGAATTGCGTCTGTTGGAACATCATCTTCATCTACATCATCAAGATCAACTTGCTCTCTTGGAGAGCCATCAGTTTCATCAAATACAACGTCGTTAGAGACTTCAACCAAACCCGATGATTTGTTGAAGACTCTATACGCCTTTGTATTTGAGTCATAACCTAGCAAAAACCCTTCTACAGCTTTGGGAGCAAATTTGGAATTTCTACCTTTCATTACTAGAATGTAACATTTACTCCCAAATACACGAAAGTATGACACGTTGGGTTTGTTACCAGTTAGAAGTTCACATGAGGTCTTCTTGAGGAGGCGATGAAGGTAGAGCCGATTTATGGCGTGGCAAGCTGTGTTCACAGCTTCCGACCAAACCGCTCGGGCGTCTTGAATTCTCCAAGCATCGTCCTCGCCATGTCTATAAGCGTCCTGTTCTTCCTCTCTACCACACCGTTGTGCTGTGGTGTGTAGGGAGCGGAGAACTCGTGCTTGATTCCTTCCTCCTCAAGGTACTCCTCCACTTGTAGGTTCTTGAACTCGGACCCGTTGTCGCTTCTTATCTTTTTCACATTGAGCTCAAATTCGTTTTGAGATCTCCTTAGAAAGCGCTTTAGGGTCCCTTGGGTTTCTGATTTATCCTGCAAAAAGAATACCCAAGTGAAGCAGGAAAAATCATCAACAATAACAAGACCATACTTACTTCCCCCGATGCTGAGGTAGGCGACGGGTCCGAAGAGGTCCATATGATGTAGCTCCAGAGGTCTTGATATGGTCATCACATTCTTGCTGTGATGAGTGCTTCCCACCTGTTTACCTGCTTGACAAGCTGCACAAGGTCTATCTTTTTCGAAAAATACATTGGCTAGACCTAACACATGTTCTCCCTTTAGAAGTTTATGAAGGTTCTTCATCCCAACATGTGCTAGACGGCGATGCCACAGCCAGCCCATGCTAGTCTTAGCAATTAAGCATGCATCTAGATCGGCCTCCTCTTTCGAAAAATCAACTAAGTAGAGTTTGCCGTCTAGTACACCCTTAAAAGCTAATGAACCATCACTCCTTCTAAAGAATGACACATCTACATTGGTAAATAGACAATTATAACTCATATTACATAGTTGGCTAACAGACAATAAGTTATATCCGAGCGATTCAACTAAGAACATATTGGATATGGAATGCTCGGATGAAATGGCTATCTTTCCTAGTCCTTTAACCTTGCCTTGGTTCCCATCTCCAAAGATGATCGAATCTTGGGAATCTTTGTTCTTGGCGTAGGAGGTGAACATCTTCTTCTCCCCCGTCATGTGGTTTGTGCATCCGCTGTCGATAATCCAGCTTGAGCCCCCGGATGCATAAACCTGCAATGCAAATTAGGCTTGGGTCTTAGGTACCCAACTCTTGTTGGGTCCTACAAGGTTAGTTACAATAGCCTTTGGGACCCAAATGCAAGTCTTGTCTCCCTTGCATTTGGACCCCATCTTTCTAGCAACCACTTTTTCATTTTTACATAAAAGTACATACTTAGTGTTGCACGCATGAAAGACAGTGGTAGGTTTATTATAGACTTTCCTAGGAGCATGAGACACAAAATTTCTCCTAGACCTATCATTAAAATTAGAACTTGAAGCAATCATAGCATGTGAGTCAAAAGCATTATAACTCCTATTATAATGAGAATTTCTAGAAAATTTTCTATCATGGTACATGAAAGCATGATTCTTTTGACTACTACTAGCCATAGGGGCCTTCCCTTTCTCCTTGAAGGAAATGGGAGCCCTTTGACTTGTTAAGTTCTTGGCTTCCTTTCGAAAGCCAAGTCCATCCTTAATTGAGGGATGTCTACCAACGGTGTAGGCATCCCTAGCAAATTTTAACTTATCAAATTCATTTTTGCAAGTCTTAAGTTGGGCATTAAGACTTGCCACTTCACTATTTAATTTTGTAATAGAAGTAAGGTGCTCAACACATGCATCAACATCAAAATCCTTACACCTATTACAAATGACAACATGCTCTACACAAGAACTAGATTTATTAACTACTTCTAGCTTAGCATTTAAATCATCATTAATACTCTTTAAGCTAGACACAGTTTCATGACAAGTAGATAATTCAGAAGATAGCATTTCATTCCTTTTAACCTCTAAAGCAAGAGACTTTTGCACACTTACAAATTTATCATGCTCTTCATATAAAATATCCTCTTGCTTTTCTAAAAGTCTATTCTTTTCATTTAAGGCATCAATCAATTCATTGATTTTATCTACTTTAGTTCTATCTAAACCTTTGAACAAGCTCGAGTAATCTACTTCATCACTAGAGTCATCATCACTTGAAGTAGTATACTTAGGGGTATCTCGAGCGCTTACCTTTTTCTCCTTTGCCATGAGGCAAGTATGGCGCTCGTTGGGGAAGAGAGACGACTTGTCGAAGGCTGAGGCAGCGAGTCCTTCGTCATCGAAGACAAAGGAGAGCAATCTGAATCCCATTCCTTGCTGAGGTGCGCCTCGCCCTTCGCCTTCTTGTAGGCCTTCTTCTTCTCCCTCTTCCCGCTCTTTTCTTGTTCCTGGTCATTAGAATTATCGGGACAATTTGCTATGAAATGACCAGTCTTACCGCATTTAAAACAGGAGCGCTTTCCCTTTGCTTTGCTCTTGTTGGGATGCTCCTTGCGTCCTTTTAGCGTGGTCTTGAAGCGCTTGATGATGAGGGCCATCTCATCTTCGTTTAGCCCGGCAGCCTCAACTTGTGCCACATTGCTAGGTAGCGCCTCCCTGCTGCTGCTTGTTGCCTTGAGTGCAATGGGCTGAGGCTCATAGATGGGCATTGGGCCATTCAATGCATCATCAACATATCTTGCTTCCTTGACCATCATTCGCCCGCTCACAAACTTTTCGAGTATCTCCTCGGGCGTCATCTTTGTATACCTAGGATTTTCACGGATGAGATTCACAAGATGAGGGTCAATAACAGTGAAAGACCTGAGCATAAGTCGAACGACGTCGTGGTCCGTCCATCTCGTGCTTCCATAGCTCCTGATCTTGTTGACCAGGGTTTTGAGCCTGTTGTATGTTTGAGTTGGCTCTTCTCCCCTGATCATGGCAAACCTTCCTAGCTCTCCTTCCACCAACTCCATTTTTATGATCATGGTGGCATCGTTCCCCTCATGCGATATCATGAGGGTGTCCCATATTTGCTTGGCGTTGTCCAAGCCGCTCACCTTGTTATATTCATCCCTGCACAACGATGCTAACAAAACAGTGGTAGCTTGTGCATTCTTATGAATTTGTTCGTTAATGAATACAGGGTTATCCGTACTATCAAATTGCATTCCATTCTCAACTATCTCCCAAATACTAGGATGGAGAGAGAAAAGGTGACTACGCATTTTGTGACTCCAAAAAGCGTAGTCCTCTCCATCAAAGTGTGGAGGTTTACCAAGAGGAATAGAAAGCAAATGGGCATTGGAGTTATACGGAATACGATAATAATCAAATGAAAAAATTGAGTTAACCGGTTTCTTTTTCTCGTCGTAGTCGTCGTCTCTTGGGGAAGAAGAAGACTCGTCGCTGTCGTAGTAGACGATCTTCTTGATGCGCCTCTTCTTCTTCCCGTCCTTCTTCTTATGACTTGAGCCAGAGTCAGTGGGCTTGTCATCCCTTGGCTCATTGAAGATGAACTCCTTCTCCTTATCGTTGACCACCATCCCCTTTCCCTTAGGATCCATCTCTTCGAGCGATTAGTCCCTTTCGTGAAGAGAACGGCTCCGATAGCAATTGAGAGCACCTAGAGGGGGGGGGTGAATAGGTGATCCTGTAAAAAATCAAATACTAATAGCCACAAAACTTGATTAAGTGTTAGTATGATAAAACCAAGTGGCTATAGAGCGAGCTCTTGCGAATCACAGTAATCACACAGAAAGACAACACAAGAGACACAGTGGTTTATCCCGTGGTTCGGCCAAGTATAACACTTGCCTACCTCCACGTTGTGGCGTCCCAATGGACGAGGGTTGCACTCAACCCCTTTCAAGTGATCCAATGATCAACTTGAATACCACGGCTTTTCTTTGCTTTTCTCTTTTTCCCGTTTGCGAGGAATCTCCACAAGTTGGAGTCTCTCGCCCTTACAATAAAGATCACGGTGAAAGCACAAGAGTAAGGATGGGAAGCAACACACACAAATCCGCAGCAATACACACGCACACAAGCCAAGACTTGAGCTCAAAATGAAGCACAACGAGTTCACTACAAGAATGGAGCTCAAATCACTAACACGGTTGATCAAGTGCGCGAAGACGGAGTGTGGAAGACTTAGAATGCTCAAAGTATGCTTAGGTGACTTCTCCATGCGCCTAGGGGTCCCTTTTATAGCCCCAAGGCAGCTAGGAGCCGTTGGAGGCATTCTTGGAAGGCTAATCTTGCCTTCTGTCGGGTGGCGCACCGGACAGTCCGGTGCACTGGACAGTCCGGTGCGCCACCGGACAGTCACTGTAGCTGTCCGGTGCGTGATCTCCTTCCTTTTATGGCGCATCCGACCGTTGCAGATTCGTGGCAGTTAGCGCACCGGACACTGTCCGGTGCACACCGGACAGTCCGGTGCCCCCTGCCGACCGTTGGCGCGCCCACGCGTCGCGCGAAGATTGCGCGGCCGACCGTTGGCGCAGTCGACCATTGGCTCACCGGATAGTCCGGTGCCCCACCGGACAGTCCGGTGAATTATAGTCGTACACCGTTGAACATTTCTCGAGAGCGACGACTTTGCCGCGGATGACTCACCAGACAGTCCGGTGCACCACCGGACAGTCCGGTGAATTATAGTCGTACGTCGCCATCGAGTCCCGAGAGCGGCCTGTTCACCGAGAATGGCCTGGCGCACCGGAGACGGTCCGGTGCACCACCGGACAGTCCGGTGCACCCAGACCGAGCAGGAGTCAATTCCAATTGCTTTTCTCTTGTTTCTAGCACTTAGACACAATACATTAGTACCCAAATCAATGTACTAAGTCTAGAAACGTACCTTGTTGCATGATTTGCACTTCTTCAATCTTTGGCACAAATTAAGACTTAGATGATATGTGTTGGACACTTAATCACCAAAACACTTTAGAAATGGCCCAAGGGCACATTTCCCTTTCAGCCCCTACCAGTTAGCTTCATCCCCTCCTCATTTCATGTGAGTTAATCGATTTATTTAAACTTGATTCTCAAGTTAATATGCAATGATGTGTATGTTGTCATGTTGTTGTGAGTGATGTGTGATAACTTGGTTCAAGTAATGGTTGAACTGATGATTCAAATCATGCTTGAAATAACGATTGGATTAATGATTACATGCTTTGTCGGTCTAAGAAGCAGTCAGAACTCAAATAATCTAAGTGGTAATCTAGCTTGAGAAAGAGTCTCGTATTTAGACTTATGTTGTTTAGTTGGACTTGTGTTGCACTTGTTGATAGGGATGAAAATGGACGAGAAAAATCTCATTTTGTCCGGTATCGTATTTTGTTTTACCTAGACCATTTTTGTATTTGCAGAAAAAACGGGATCATGATAGAAACAGGATGGTATGAACGGGAACAAAAACAATTCAGTGTTTTTCCGTCCGTATTTTCGAAATTTAGTTTTTACTAGGATATTCCCATTTTAGTCGTCTAGTCAAGCAAATGGGATAGACACCGTAAAAAATAGACAAAATATTATCTTAGCCCTACCCTCTATGGCCTGCTTGAGTAATCTATAATTATCTACTCTTGTTACTGAGGACTATAATGGTATGGACTAACTTTGGTGGGTAATTCTGTTGTGATCTAGATTTTATTCAACTACCTTGTGCAACTTATGGTGGATAACTCTACTGATTTTTTGTTTTTGCATATGAATTAGATGCCTTTGAAAATGAAGCTCATGAATTGTGATGCTTGTGATGTCCTTGGTGGATTAGGACTTGCTTGCATAATCTTTGACGTTACCATATTAGCTTGTTATACCAAACCATATAGGGTACTTGTTGGAACCGGATCGCCGACATATGGAGTGTCAATTGGGTCGCTCGCACACAAGGCGCACCCACCCAGACCGTCGGGACACGACACATGCTCTCGCACGCATAGCAGCGGGTTTAAGGTCTGTTGGGCCAACACTCACCCTCAAAAAGCTAGCCCATTAGGGGTTTCTACCCTCAACCATATAAATCATGCTTGCTTCTCCACAACACACAATATGTGACCATTCTCAGCAACCCCCCTGACATATTGTGAGCTAGGATTTGTTTGAGAATGTACTAGGCCAACCTGGCTCTGATACCAATTATTGGAACCAGACCGCCGACGTGTTCGTTGAACCGTCCGCACACACGACTTGCCTACCCAGTCCGTCGGGCCGCGACACACGCACCCGCACAGCGGGCTTTAGGTCTGTTGCGCCAACAGTACTCTCTCTTATTTTGTGTATCCGTAAGTTTGTGGTTGATGATTGATAAATGTTGATGGAAAAATGTTGCCTTTACACAAGCTATTGAATCTTTACCAACAAAAACTTTTGTGCATGTATTGCCTTTTGAACTAGTGAAGTTGTGATCTACGATGCCCTAAACTCTTAATATGGTAGTTTAATTTGTTGAGTGATGGTACGAGATTGCATATTCGACCAAAGTTTTCGGTTATTGCCCGTTTTCGTTGCATCCGTTCGTTTTAATCCGTTTTCGTTGCATATTCGTTGCATATTCGATCGTTTAGATTTGCTTTCGTATAACCATGTATCCCGCATACGTTCCCGTTTCTAGCTATCCCACTTCTGTTTTCAGTAAGAAAATATGGCAACGGAAATAAGAGGGGTGTTTTTCTTACTGTTTTCGTCCGTTTTCATCCCTACTTGTTATGTTGTTCTCTATTGCACTTAGGACTATGTGAGAGTCGTTGAGTTTATTTTCATGACTTTGAGAGTTCGGGGTCTAAGTGGCATAACATAGAACTACTAATGCATTTTAACTCTTTTTCTTTGACACATGCTATATCATTCATCATGAGAAAAGCTAATAAATACTTGATGAATTAGAGGCATCATATATCTGCCACCCATGCCGTGTGGGCAGTGAGGGCACGCCCCATCCATCCCTGCAGAAGCCACTGCCCATCCTGGCACACCATGAAGTCCCTGTGGTAATGCTTGGTGACCTCGTCTTCCACCGCCTTCACAATGCTTGGTTTGAGCGGAAGCTGCCTGAGGCATGTGTTGCACTTGTTGATAGGGATGAAAATGGACAAGAAAAATCTCATTTTGTCCGGTATGGTATTTCGTTTTACCTGGACCATTTTTGTATTTACGGAAAAAACAGGATCATGATAGAAACAGGATGGTATGAACGGGAACAAAAACAGTTCAATGTTTTTCTGTCCGTATTTTCGAAATCTAATTTTTTACTAGGATATTCCCATTTTAGTCGGCTAGTCAAGCAAATGGGATAGACAGCGTAAAAAATAGACAAAAAATATTGTCTTAGCCCTACCCTCTATGGCCTGCTTGATTAATCTATAATTCTCTACTCTTGTTACTGAGGACTATAATGGTATGAACAATTCTGTTGTGATCTAGATTTTATTCAACTACCTTGTGCAACTTATGGTGGATAATTCTACTTATTTTTTGTTTTTGCTTATGAATTAGATGCCTTTGAAAATGAAGCTCGTGAATTGTGATGCTTGTGATGTCCTTGGTAGATTAGGACTTGCTTGCATAATCTTTGACGTTACCATATTAGCTTGTTATACCAAACCATATAGGGTACTTGTTGGAACCGGACCGTCGACATATGGAGTGTCAGTTGGGTCGCCCGCACATACGTCGCACCCACCCAGACTGTCGGGACATGACACACGCTCCCGCACGCATAGTAGCGGGCTCAAGGTCTGTTGGGCCAACACTCACCCTCAAAAAGCTAGCCCATTAGGGGTTTCTACCCTCAACCATATAACTCATGCTTGCTTCTCCACAACACACAATATGTGACCATTCTCAACAATCCCCCCTCACATATTGTGAGCTAGGATTTGTTTGAGAATGTACTAAACCAACCTGGCTCTGATACCAATTGTTGGAACCGGACCATCGACATATGACGTGTTCATCGAGCTGTCCGCACACACGACGCGCCTACCCAGTCCGTTGGGCCACGACACATGCACCCGCACACGGGCTTTAGGTCTGTTGCGCCAACGGTACTCTCTCTTATCTTGTGTATCCGTAAGTTTGTGGTTGATGATTGATAAATGTTGATGGAAAAATGTTGCCTTTACACAAGCTATTGAATCTTTAGCAACAAAAACTTTTGTGCATGTATTGCCTTTTGAATTAGTGAAGTTGTGATCTACGATGTCCTAAACTCTTAATATGGTAGTTTAATTTGTTGAGTGATGGTACGAGATTGCATATTCCGACTAAAGTTTTCGATTATCGCTCGTTTTCATTGTATCCGTTTGTTTTTAATTAATCCGTTTTCATTGCATATCTGGTTGTTTTAATTTGTTTTCGTGTAACCATGTATACTGCAAACGTTCCCGTTTCTAGCTATCCCACTTCTGTTTTCGGTAAGAAAATATAGTAACGGAAATAAGAGGAATGTTTTTCTTACTGTTTTCGTCCGTTTTCATCCCTACTTGTTATGTTGTTCTCTATTACACTTAGAACTATGTGAGAGTCGTTGAGTTTATTTTCATGACCTTGAGAGTTCGGGGATCTAAGTGGCATAACATAGAAATACTAATGCATTTTAACTCTTTTTCTTTGACACATGCTATATGAGAAAAGCTAATAAATACTTGATGAATTTAGAGGCATCATATATCTGCGACCCATGCCGTGTGGGCAGTGAGGGCACGCCCCATCCATCCCTGCAGAAGCCACTGCCCATCCTGGCACACCATGAAGTCCCTGTGGTAATGCTTGGTGACCTCGTCTTCCACCGCCTTCACGATGCTTGGTTTGAGCGGAAGCTGCCTGAGGCCTGCGCGCCGGTTCCTCGCCTGCCACTGCCTGTACTTCTCGGGGCGCTGCACCAGGTCCATGCCCTCGCACGAGATGTCGTTGAACACGTAGTGCCCAAGGAGGACCTGCTCCAGCACCAGCCGAGACCTACTCTCCCTCGGCACGGTCGCGTCCAGCATGTCGAACACCGCCATGTAGTAGAAGAGCATCTCCCGGAACCGCGACAGGAAGGAGGAGCCGTAGGAGCGGTTGGTGACGCTCTGGATGAACACGTCCGGCCTCATCCTCCTGACGTTGCCGAGCACCGTGTCCCTAGGGCTTGGGGAGTCGAAGAACACGCTCTCTTCCATCAGGACGCTGAAACTGAAGAGATCACTCACGACCAGCACCTCACGATCATCGTCGTCGTCGTTGTCGTCTCTGCTGTGCAGGTCCACGGCGGAGACGTCCTCCCACTTCCTCGTGATCGCGTGGAACTTGAACGAAGGGAAGCCGAGCTCGCGGGCGCATTTCGTGAGCCGGCGCCCGATTCTGTCGACCTGCTCGCCTGGGTAGTGCGCAGGCCTGGGATCGGTTATGGCGGTGAACTTCACTACCGGCAGGCCTGCTTGCTTAGTACTCGACGTCGACAGCAAGCGGAGCAAGCCCGCCCACTGGAACCCGTAGCGCGTGCCGTAGTCCACGATGTGCAGCCTGCTCTTATTGCCCGCCATGGCCTGCACGATGGTCATCGCGGAGAAAATGAAGGTGACGTTGAGGAAGCAGCAGGCCCTGGTGTAGAGGCTGTAGGCCTTGAGGAAGTCCACAACCGACGACGGGTGGTGCGCCGACATGCGCAGCCGCCAGATCCAGCTCCCTGTGCCAGCTATGCGCGCCTCTATCCCCCTGGCGAAGCAGTGAGCCATCCGCTGGGCGGCGTCTCCCGTCGCCGACGCGTGCTGCCTGACCTGCGCCAGCAGCTTGCGCGCCGCCACGTGGTCGCCGTCTGCCAGCGCCTTCACGCAGGAGGTCAGCAGCGCGCCTACGTCGACCACATTGCTGCCCCTCGCGGATCTGCCGCTCCTCCGGTTCCTCTTGTGATGCGCGCCGCCGCCTCTGTCCACGGCGACGCGCTCCATGCTCTTGATGCATGTCTCGTAGGCGCGCGACATCATTTCGTCGAACATCTCGCTGCCACGTTTCTCTTCGGGTTCCTCTTCCTTGAACGTCATCGTCGGCCGGCCCTTGGCGCCGGCCTTGTAGGCCGAGCTGAGCGCGCTTTGTTCGTCGCCGCCATGGCCCAGCAGGCCTGCTTGTTGCAAGGAACCGTTGGGCCGCTGCCGGCGCCCCTCCATGTTGCTGGTGGTGTTGCTGCCAAGGGAAGAAGGGGAGGAGAGGATCTGAGCAAACGGCTGCTGCACCTGGAGTAGCGTAGGGTCGTCACTGATGAGCTCATCGTCGTCGTCCTCCATGAGCATGTGTGAGATGTAAGGCAGCACCATGTCATTATTATTAGGGACATGATGCCAGACCGGCGGGGATGCTGGTGGCTGCGCCATGAGATCCTTGATGAAGAAGTCCTGCTCCGGTGTGGTGGCCATGCTATGCGCTGATTAATGGTGGTGTGCGCGCGGTGGCCGGCCCTTCTGGATTATATATATCGATCTTGGTGACAAGGACAGATCGAGAGCTAGCTAGCTTTTGGTTTTGGTGATTCCAAAAATAATCAGGGGTGTGCATGCAAAGGACGTTGGCTGACTGTAACCCCGATGCTGCTTAGATGGTGGAGACGATGGCTAGTGGTCTTTCCGATGCTGCTTGGAATGATAGTGCCTGCGAAAGCTAGCACTACATAAAACATACACATATTTAAAAATATATATGTTAGAAAGATCATCGATACAAGCTCCATTTTTTCTTTTCACTATTGGAAATGACAAAGCAAGAAGAAACTGCTGTGCAATAAAGAAGACATATTTAATGGCACACACTTTCTCAAAACAAAATACTGTATTGCGCAAAATCAGGTTTCCTTCGGTGATTGGGGGAACGAATCACACCGGTTGGGCTAAGGGTGTGCGACGGTGGGCTTTCAAATGGGCCTCTCAACTCTGCTGAGCTGAACAAAGCTACGAAAAAGGCACATCCGCCCGTTTCTTCTCCAGCGCCACAGGGGTCAACTGCCGCTCCGGAGATCCTCGCTGCCGATATGATCCCAGTTTGTTTCGGCTTTTCGCAGCCTGCTGCGGACTGTCAAAAACTCAGCTTTTCAGCCAGCTTTTATAAAATTCGTTTGAGTAAATTTCATTCAAAATCAACATAAACATATAATCGGTTGAGTCGTCGCAATAGTAGTAATCCGTCAATTTATAGATCATGAGCTCTATGGACAACTTTATCTTTCTCCGCACGTAATCCTAATGATACTCAGATTATCTACACAGTCATATTCTTCCCACAGCTAGATTCTTGGAAAAGCTGGTCAAAAAAAAGCTGAACCAAACAGGTATGTTTTGGTTACAGACGAGACAATTTACCAAATAAAGTTATTTGATTTAGAGTCAGAGCTACAGCACGACCATTCCTAAAATAATATCTTAACTATATTAAAGCATCAGTTTCAATGCTCGTCACGTGTCAATATTTTAAAAAAAAAAACCTACATTTTTTAGATATCAATCCACACTCATATAATTTCTTCTCTGCTACTGTAATAGAGGAGTTATGTAAAAAATAAATTAAAATTATGTATAAGTGAGTGTTTAAATCTTGGTTGTTAGCTCCACATTTAAACTCACATAATCAATAGAAAACATATGTTTTATGTTTTATTAAAACAAAATTTATTCTATGTCATATATATATATATATCATAACAATGCACGGACATATGACTAATTTCTATTTAATATAGTCATCAATTGTATGTCAAAATTAGGCGAATGAGAGGGAAGGCTCCTCACACCCTGCGCTTGCGCGTTTCTTCCTCACGTCGCCGTCCTATGATCCTATCCCTCTATTTAAAATAAAAGGACATGATTAATCTATCCCTACTTATTCCTCGAACCAAACAAAAAAAAACAAATTACTTGCCCCCAAGCAGGAGCGAACAGGAAACTCTGCTTCAGGGCGTCGTGGTCCTCCTAGTCCTAGGTTGCCAGTTCACGCGGCAAGCTAGACCATTTGCCAGTTCAGCGCGTCGTGGTCCTCCTAGGTTGCCAGTTGAAATTTGCCAAAAAATTCAGAAGTTGAACAGCGAGACAATGCATCTGCAGCTCTGTTCTCAGTACCAGGTCTGTAATGTATTCCGTTTTATATTGCAGGCCCAACAACTTGGTGAAAACTTTGCGCTGCCATGGGGTATGAAGGCGTTGTTCATTGAGATGTGACAGGTTTTTGTGGTCTGTTAGGATACCGAAGAACTCATTGCGTTGCAAATAGAACAAAGCTCCCTTTTTTTGAGTAATGCTGTCAATGGTTGAGAAATGACACCAAAATGGCGAATAAACTTTTTGCTGGGCAAATGAGCATCTGGAAAGCTCTACCTTCCACTGGTCCTTCGCCAACAGGGAGAACAATTGCTGTAAGTGAGTGAGTGATGTGGGCCTCCTGGGAAGGACGACTATATACTAGTGTAATGTATTAATGTATGTCTGAGTTTGCACGCGACGCGCCTTAAGCAGAGTCGATTCAAATTAGGATATCTATCGTAACAAGGTATTTAAAAATATCCTCCTTCTAACTCTTGCGTAACACCTAAAATTGGAGGACTTCTATATGGATTATACATTTAAAAGAATGTTTTCTTAAAATAAATATTTTGTTTGTGTGTTGCATGTTGGAGCATTATTTTTGCTTGTGTGAATTCATATTTCCATCTAAGAATGAATTGGATTTAAACTCTTTTCTAGAAATTCAAAAAGGTTCTTTTTCTATTTTTTTCTGGTTCGCAGGTTGATTTCCTGACCCCGTAACGAACCGTCTTTCCTGAGTTCGATCAGGACTCTCTTGTCCACACAAGCACCGAGTCCTAGCAAGAATCGTAGCGACTGACGCATAGGGCCCATTCGTTGGAGCCGTCTCCTACCTAGAGTCCCTAGACTCGGTTGTCATGATTATTGGGAGGTCTAATTTGAGTAGGACTCAAGAAGTATAAATATGGTAAATATATTATTGAATACAAGAGACAAGTTAGTGTCCTAAATAGATGGGACAATATCCCAACATACAAGACTAAGTCGTAAGCATATAGGACATTATTCTAATGGATAAGGAAGACACACTTATAATTATGTAGAGTTAGATTTTCATAGGACTAGGTTACCATATTAGATCTATCATGTGACTTACTCGTATTCACCGCTGTAACCGCCCACCTCCTTGACTATATAAAGCGAGGTAAGGGAGCCCTGAGAGAATAGATCAAAACATAACACATCCATAGCCACCAAAGCAATGGACTTAAAGCAATGAACTTAGGTATTATCTCATGATGAGAGCCCGAACCATCCAAACCATAAATTCACTATGGGAAATCCTTGACAAAGGGATTTTAACCCAACCTACATAAGCATCTAGGCAATAGGAATTTACTAAGGAAGACATGTGTGTCCTTGATCATGTTGTTTAACATATATAACATTTACTGAATTCTTCTCACATATACGAACACAAAGTTGACTCGTCCCTTGTAGTTCATGAGAAGAACACTGTCAAGCTAGATCCAAGACGACGAGTTCACATGGCTACAGACATTGTAAGTGTTCTTTATGTTTCATGAAGTTCTAGGAAATTGCAGGCCAAATAAATGTTAAGTATTTTTTTGTCATTAATACATTGAATTAGCAGAGCACTAGATAAACATCCTTCAATTGTGCTGACAAGAACCATAATGAATAAAAAGAGAAGCATTACAGTGTCATTAATTGTTTTGTTTTTTCTCGAACACGTAGGAGAGCTACGTATCATTATATTAAGAAGAAAGAACAATGCCATTAATTGTTTGACAGGCATTTTCAATTTTTTCATAGAAGTCAATTTTCACATAAACTTGCCACATCAGTTAGCTTCAGTTTTTGAAAATACGTAACATGGTATATAGTCTTATACTTAACATGGTGCTACATGATTTTTGCAAAGATACTAACAATTTAAGTGATTCTGCTGTGAGATAAGAAAAACTAGAGCAACTTACGAGGAACTAGGTAGCTTGATATTAAGAACCCAAATTCGCCTAACGAGGACTTGAACTTGGGTGGTCTGGAACTCTGGATGTAGAATCACACCGTCACTCGGTATCTTTCTGGGACTCTGAATCACTTCATACAAAAAATGCATTGGTAATTTGTACAATTAAGTATCTTGGTTGTACAGACGCTTATATATAACACATTGTTTCTCTTTTTGCAGGCAAGGGGTATGAATTATCTTCACCATTGTAACCCTCTTATTGTCCATCGTGATTTAAAATCATCAAATTTGGTTGGTGGACAAGAACTGGAGTGTAAAGGTAACACTGAAATTCAAGGTCTCCAACTCCAATCGCCACGCTTTATTTTCTCATTTATGTTGTTTAATCAGGTTGCAGATTTTGGTCTTTCACGTCTAAAACTTGAAACATTCTCGCGATCAAAAACTGGGAAAAGGAACGGTGAGTAAAAAAACTACTTGATAAATACAAATGTTGTAGACACTCTTTTGAAGATCGATAATTTCATAATCTTTGATTGAACCTGATAATTAGTTTTTCTTTGATTGAAGCAGCAGTACACAGCCTGCAGGCTCAGATGCAGAGTAACCTGTCGGCCGGCCGACGCTCTGCTGAAAGGCGTTGTGAAATGAGCACCGAGGAATGAATGCTAGCTCTGAATCCAATGGAACATGATGGCACCGGATTGACGTAGCAGCAAAAGTGGTGCATGGTTTCCTGTATCTCTTGAAGATGCAGTAGTAACAACAAGCCTGGACGTACACTTCTGAATTGGGAATGGACAAGGAGGTATATAATCCAGTGAAATGTGGTTTCAGATGTATGCTCTGCATGCTACCGGCCGATTTGTGGCTGATGTGTGTGTAGAGGTGGTCCCTTTAGAAAAAGAAAATTTTGGTCTGTCGTATAAGGGTAGAGGTGAAGTGACGGAAGTAGCAAGACCACTGTTCGTAGACAATGCTGTTTAACCGAAAGAATTTCAACATGTGGCAAGAGTTGAAAAGTAGTACTACAAGAGAAAGTAGTCTTTTAGCGTTGCCACGGGCAAGTAAGGGTATATACAATCTAGGTACTATATTGTGATTCTCCTAGTGCTAGATATATTTAAAAATCCCTTCATATAGTTGTTCAATGTTTCTAAGTCTTATATCTTATTCATCAGAATATCTTAAGATGGTTGCACGTGTTGTGCACATGAAAATTAATCCACGTTCATCGCCGGGACTCCTGTTTAATTTGTATGTAGCAGCTAATTCAGTTTAGGGTCTTTGTGATTTGTGAATGTGAACGACGACGGGTGGGTGTCCCAGACCAGACTCCAGAGACGACATGATATCATTTATCAACCGCGGCGGCCACAACCATCCAAATAACCTTGCCAACCCGTGACGACGCGAGCAATGCATGCTAGAAATGGAGCCGACGATCGAGGCAGAGGAAATTAGACGGCAAGCTCGTGCGAGGGACGATCCACGACGGCAGCCTCCTAGCTCATCTGAACACCGTCGTTCGTTCGTTCGTTCCACGTACGCAAGCCCTGTGATTTCTTCATTTTGCCTGTCGGTTAGTTTCGATGTCAGTGGCGTGCTGCATGCAGGCACTGACGGTCACCGGTCGTCACACAGGATAGGAAATGGAGCTAGTAGCTAGGAAGGTCGTCGTCGACCAAGACCAAGTTAACTAGGTCACACTCGAGGACGGCCGGGCAGCTGTTCGGCTGCTCTGATGCCTGCACTCCATAGATGACAAAATATTGTATAAATCGTAGCCGAAGTCGGATTAAAATCACAGCAAACCTGCTTCTTCCCACCACTTCCAACCTGCTAGCTCCCCACTCTTTAACCTCTCATGAATCCCACCACTCCCAACCTGCTAGCTCCCACTCTTTAACCCCTCAGAAATCACTTCACAACAGCCTATTTGCCAAACAATTTTCGACGAATAGATTAACTCGCTTCCAGTATAGAATCACTCAGAATCACTCTATTAGAGAATCAAACTCTCGAAGCTAGCTAGAGAATCATGCAGCGGATCAGATCGAGTTCTACCAAAGGAGCCCTATATCTGTTGCGCAAGGGGTGCATGGTATACAAGACAGCCCTGAACCCATCGATCTCAACCACATTTGCATGCCGATAAATATAAGTTAAGACCGTCGTCCGTCCGTCCGTCCGTCCCAGCTAAGTAACCATGCAGCATGCATGCTGGCGGTTAACCAGGCAATGCATATGCATGCACTGTCGATTCATTCCGTATGCATGCATGTAGGGCTATCTCTATAGTTATGCGTAGTACATATCATTGACACTAGATCGTCATGGCATATCTATGCATGCAGATTGGCGGATGCAGCTTAGCCATACATGCCGGCCCCCTACCAGCAGTACGTAGTACGTGTGTTTATTTAGCTAGCCATGCATATGGTCCCTGCATGCACATGCACGGCGCCGCGTTCCGGAGGTCACTAGCTGTCTGTACATCGCTGCGTGCTGTGTGATTATTCATGATCCATCTATATATAGCTACACTTCTGAAGGCCCAACATGCATGAACGAATAATAGCTGCTTGCGCACGTACAGTCGGGTCGGAGAAATTAAGGAAGCACGTCGTACTAGTTTCAAGCATTGTAAGGTCACCTATCAAACTATATATGCTGTGCCCAAGCAAAGCAGTGGCATGTGCATGGACCTCTGTGGACAATAATAATATATGCGTGCGTGAGCGGTCGTCGTAGAGCTTTGCCTGCTCTGCGAAGCAAACCAATATATGCAAGAGCAAGGTATGCTTCTCCTTGCAATTTACGATGATGGCGGGCACTATCCGACGCACAGAGCTGTTTTGCCGAATGCTTCAGGCACTCGATAAATCCTAAAAAAAACACTTTGCGAAGTCCTTTGCCGAGTGTGACTCTCGGCAAATAAGTCTTGACGAATTGTACACCTGTTTGGCTGGTTAGCCTATAGGCATACGACGAAGTCTTCTTTGAGACGATGTAGGGCCCCTCCCATTTTGGTTCGAGCTTTCCTCCTGCCTGTGTTCGGGGTGTCCGAATAAGGAACAGGTCACCTTCGTCAAACTCTTTAGTTTTGACTGACTTGTCTCTCCAAGTCTTGGTTTTCTCTTGATACTTGGTGATTGTGCCGAGGGCCTCGATTATGTAGTCTTCGAGTAGGTCCTTGTCTACTGGTTCATCGACCTTCGTTGCTGGATTGTTTTCCACACTTGGCGACTTAAACTTGAGCTCTTGTGGTGTCATGGCCTCTGTGCCATACATGAGCTTGAAAGGTGTAAAACATGTGCACCTGGTCTCGGTCGTGTTTAAACCCCAGATGACTTCGGGGAGTTGATTGGGCCATCAGTCGTTCGTCTTGTCATATAGTCTTTTCTTGACCGCTGTGAAATTTTTTCCATTTGCTCTTTCCACTGCGTCATTTGATTGGGGATGGTATACATATGTGAAGTTAACTTTGGTCCAACTGATGCACAGAAGTCACGTAATTGTTGACTGTCGAACTGCTTGTCGTTGTCCATGATTATCTTGGAGGGGACCCCGAATCTACATATGATGTTATGCCAAAATAATTTCTGGGTTGTGTTTGAAGTTATAACTAAGACTACTCTCGCTTCTATCCATCTGGTGAAATATTCCACAGCGACGAAGACGTAGTTCATATTCCCTTGAGTTGTTGGGAGGGGGCCAACGATGTCAATGCCCCAACGTTGCAGCGGCCATGTAGGCGCGATCAGCTTCGATTTCTATGAAGCCCCCCTTGCCTAGGGCGAAGACCTGGCATGCCTCGCAACTTTGGGTGATATTTTGTGTGTCCCTAACAATGCCGGCCAAGAAGAAACCAAGACGCAAGGTTTTGGAAGCGCCTAGTGAAACCTCGGGCCCTTGGGCCGACGTGGCGTCCGAAGAAACCTTGGCGACCTCGGCAATTAGCTCTCTGCCTTTGCGCCTGGTGATGCACTTGTGTAGCGGTTGGACGACTCCTTTCCTGTACAAGGTGTCTTCAATGAGCGAATACTGCGGGCACATGTATGTGATCCTAAATTCTTTCGATGAGTCTACTGTCTTGTAATGCTCATGGAGGTAGGATGTTATCTGTGCCCTCCAGTCCTCTTGATAGATCATGCTGACCGACATTGCTTCTAAGTCTGGATGCCTAACGAAGGGTGTTTTAAAGACTTGGTAAAACACGTCGTAGGGTAGGGGGACTCCTCTTGCACCAGCCTTCGCTAAGGTATCTGCTTCGTCATTTCTGGAGCAGTCAACATGTTGGACGGTGAAGCCTCGAAACTGCTTTTCTAGATTTTGCATTCTAGATAGGTATTGCAGCAGAACCGGCTCTTATGCCGCACAATATTTCTCGATTTACCCTGTGACTATCTTTGAGTATGTTTTGATTATGCATGTTCGAATGTCGAGGGCTCTCAGTTTGCGCAGACCTAGAACGATTTCCTCATACTCTGTGATGTTGTTTGTACATTTGTCGGAGTCATTTGTGAAGCTTAGTCGTGCGGTATATCTATACTTCGATCCTGAGGGGGTTGTTAATATTGTAGCGACTCCGGCCCCTACATGGCCCCAGGCTACGTCGCAACGAACGGTTCAAGCTATTTCATTGGTTAGTGGTGAAAGGGTAGGGGGGCCAGTCCAGTCAACGACAAAGCCGGCTAGGACTTGTGACTTGATGGCACTTCGGGATTCGAAATTTAGGTGATACTCTGATAATTCCAAGGCCCATTTTCCTATCCGGGCGAGGCTTATGGGTTGTTGTAGATGTCTACTAGGCTTCGCTCTGTTAGCACCCTGATTTTGTGAGCTTCAAAATAATGCCTTAGCTTTCTTGATGCCATGACCACGGCATACGCGATTTTCTCTATTTCAGACATGTGGATTTTGGACTAAGTGAGGACATCGCTGGTGAAATACACCAGGGACTAGACTAGTCTGCCTTCGGCTAACTTTCCTTGCACCAGGAATGCACTCACTCTATGATGGGAGACCGCTAAATAGAGCAGTAGGTCGGCTCCTAGAGTTGGGCTAGACAGGGTGGTGAGGTCTGTCAGGTATGATTGAGGTCTTTGAATGCAATTGCTTGCTCTGGGCCCCATGCAAAGTTTTTGGCCCCTCGCAGCACTTTTAGGAATGGTAGACTGCGCTCGGCTGACTTGGAAATGAACCTGTTCAAGGCTGCGATGCGGCCTGTCAGCTTCTGGACCTCTTTCACTGTTTGCGATGGGTGCATTTCTGCTATGGCCCTGATTTTATTAGGGTTTGCCTCGATGCCCCGATTTTATATTATGCTCATTTTTCTTATTCAGATGACTTTACGCTTGATCAATAGGTTGCACTAGTAAGTTTTTTGGTATGTACTAAATCATGGTATTGTGTTGCTACCATGTTAGCGAGATAGTAAATTCTTTACTACTCTAGTATTTAGAACTAAGTAAACCTATTAATTATCATATTGAGAAAGAGTCTTGGTTAAATGATCGATCGAGGGCAAGTTACGGATATATATGGTTTTTGTCATATACTGCGCGCGTTCCTGGTATATATTTTTAATTTAATTTATTTTGGTGAGCTGACTGGTGCCTATATAATTTAATTTATAACTGCACACCAGAACACGTGATTTGAGCACACTCTGCCTTCTTAGTTTCTAGCCAAGCTTTCTGCCCTGATGGATATGGGAAGAATGGGAATGGGTGAGGTTCAAGAGTTTCTGTTAAATTCAGACTATCAACTAGTATATAAACTGTCATCTATATACCTTTAGCTGCTATATTTATCAGATTTATCTTTAATTTTAGATAAATATAATTGTGACAAGTACTGGATATGAGCGTATCCAAAGATCGCTGCAAAATACCCATATATATATATATATATATATATATATATATATATATATATAGTTTATATATTAAGAGCCCTAAGCTTCCAATAATAGAGGAAGCCCAGGCTAGTCAATATGGGCATTTTGGTTGAACTACACCGGGTCAACACGCACCAGTCACGGCGCCGTTACACCGTTTCCTCCGTTAGCCAGCCACCTCTCCCACGTTTCCTGTGTCTAAAACCGTTTCGCGCAATCAACGGAGGCAGACCAGCGCCTGCCTGAAGAAAACCCCAGCCTGCAGACTCTCCTTTCGTTGGAGGCGACTCGCCAGGCGATTTCCGCGCCTCCAATCCAGCGCAGCGCCAATCCACCGCCGCTCCAATCCAGCGCCGGTCCATTCCAGCTTACATCCTTCAATCTCCCAGCATTGGATCCCGAGTCAAGAAGTTTCAGGT
The DNA here is from genome assembly GCA_029449295.1 of Zea luxurians. Classification (NCBI taxonomy): domain Eukaryota; kingdom Viridiplantae; phylum Streptophyta; class Magnoliopsida; order Poales; family Poaceae; genus Zea; species Zea luxurians. Next base: position 17,002,350 of record JAOPSE010000035.1, read on the forward strand.
AATCCAACATTGAAATACCCCGAGGTTGCCGTCCATTTTTTGAAGCATTTGGGTCGATTGAAGTGGATTTGATTGTAACCCTTATTCTCCAGCTAAATGTGTGATTTGAATGCGTTTAGACATCTATCTAATCGGGTCATTGCGTCGCACATTGCATCTATTTTTTTGTTCAGGAGCCCCGATATTAGAGCATATGAATTTATTCTATATCCCCATTATCGCCCGACATTCATAGATCTAGACAGAGGTATTTACTGATGTGGCAGCATAGAGTACTATCACACAAACAAAGTAACACATATATGCTTTTTGTATTTAATATATATGCATATCTTCAGTACTATTTATGCACATTCACTTGGGTCATTTGTTTACACATTTGTTTTATTATATATGCATATAGTCCGTACTCTGTATGAACATTTACTTTAAAGATTTGTTTTCACATCTATTTTATTATCAAAATATGCTTATTTGTATTTGATATATATGCATATCCTCAGTAATGTTTATGCACATTCAATTGAGTAACTTGTTTACACATCTGTTTTATTATATATGCATATAGTCAGTATTCTTTATGCACATTTACTCTAATGATTTGTTTTCACATCTATTTTATTATTTAATATGCTTATTGTATTTCATATATATGCATATCCTCAGTACTTTTTTATGCCCATTCACTTAAATCATTTTGTGTACACATCTGTTTTATTATATATAAAACATACTCATTGGATTTGTGTGGGGGATAGATATCCCCCGGGTCCACTAAAAGAGTAATGGACCTCACGAAAGGCCCAAGGGCTCAGTAAATCGTAAGGTTATTCTTTCGTGGGCCTGGGGAAAAACAACCAGCAAAGCAGAGCGACGTGAGGCCGGATTGGTGCAAACCCGGACGTCCCACTGCGTCGAGCGAGTGACCGCAACGGGGATCCGACTTTTCCTGCGCAGGAACCTCCATGCAACAAAGCCACGTGAGGATAAGTCGGCGAGGGTTACGTAAAGGATAATCTCAAGAGGTTCACTATATTTTAGCCACTTGTTGTTATCTCATCCATGTGTACTGCCCCACGGTCGAGTATATAAGGCCTAGGGGGCACCCCTTCAGAACGATCGACCCATTACTTAGCCACCCACATCAACTCTCTGTATTCTTAATCCAGAGAGCTCTCTTGTAATCATACCCACCAAGCATACTCATCAGGACGTAGGGTGTTACGCATCACCAAGCGGCCCGAACCTGTAAACCCTGTCCCTCGTCTCTCGTGCGATCGGCACGAACCATTTTGCTACAGTTGTCGATACCTTCCTACTCCTAAAACACCCCGAGGGGCAACCCCAGGTGTGCGGTCGGACCCAAAACCCCGACAGCTGGCGCGCCAGGTAGGGGGTGTGTCGACAATCCAAGCTAGCTCAATGGCCATCTCCTTCTACAGCAAGATCACCCTACGTCCCGGATCTATGTTCTGCTTCGGAACAATCTCATTCGTAGTGGACGAAGAAGGAACCCTGCACCGTATCGCGGATCCGCCGGAAAAGGAATCTCCTCCAACGAACTCCGAAAATACCGGAGAAGCGCAACCTCCGGCTCTCCGAAAGAAGGTCACTACGACGGCAGCACCGTTCTACCCCGACGTCCTCTTCATCGGAAGAGCGGAATCGCCCGTCATCTCCGACGACGAGCCGACTGTACCCGGGGAGGAACCGCCTCAGCGAGAGTCCCGTCGACGGAGGAACCGGCGCAGGAACGTTCGACGACATCACGCAGCCGGAGAGCGGAATCCGGAACAACCTGTCTCGCGAGACGAGGTCTCGGAGGTAGGAGAAACCCCGGAAGAACGCGTCTTTAGAGAGCGAAGGAACTCCCGACGACGTGATCGCCGACGAGCTCAGGAACAGGCTGAGCAGGATGCAAGGCAACGTCGAGAGAATCCATTCTTCGGGCGCAACCTGAACCCCGACTTCGCCCGAGCCATGAACACGCCGAGCGAAGTCGGAGGGGTGCTGGCTCGGATAGCTGAAGGACTTCCTCGGACTCCTGACGCTGACGACTATCGACGACTGTTCACCCAGGTGGCCAACCATCTTCTACCGCTTGCTCACCCGCCGAACGATCTACGACACGCCATCAACAGTCGCCGAGACGCGCGGAGCTCCATCAATGCTTCGCGAGAACGGCGGCATGAGAACGAGATTCGTCGTCGAGAGGAGTACGACAGGGATCATGGCATCCCGACTCAGAGCCAAGCTACCAGGACTGAGTCGGCAACGGCTTCAACTGGTGGAACCACCCGGGGACGGTCGAGGAATCACAATCACAACTCCCCTCCCCGGGACAGGCATCGTCCCCGACGACAGGAAGACACGTGCGGAGTGTCCGCCCTCACTCCGCGCCTTAGGGCCATCCAATGGCCTCCCAATTTCAAGGTATCCAATGTTGACAAATATGAACCTAAGCAGGATCCATGGGGTTGGCTAGCCGTCTACACCACCGCTGCTCAAGCTGCCGGGGCGTCCGAAGACGTGATGACCGCGTACTTACCCATTGTCCTCGGGCAAGACGCGCTGCAATGGCTGCGACATCTACCCCGACACTGCATCGACGTCTGGGGAGACTTCAGTCGGCGCTTCACCGCCAACTTCCAGTCCCTCTCCGACAAGCCGGCGCAACCGTGGGACCTCAAATCTATCAAGCGCCGGGGGGACGAGACTCTCCGTTCGTACCTCAAGAGATTTCAAACCATGAGAAATCGTATCCCCGAGGTCACGGAGGCGGCCGTGATCGAGGACTTCTACCGAGGATCCAATGACTCGGCTTTTGTCCGAGCCATACTACAGAAGGCGCCGACTACCTCCGAGGAGCTGTTCCGGGAAGCCGACCTCTACATCACCGCCGACGAGCGAGCCCAGGACCTCATTGGAGGAGCAAAGCCCGCACCGACAGCGCCACGACGCGACGCGAACCAGCAACCCGACAAGCGATGGGAGAAGAGGCCACGCGAAGAAGTGCACGCTGCCGGACCACCTGCCTCTCGCGCTCGAGGAGGACCTCGTGGAGGCGAACGTACGCTGGACGACATCCTCGACGCCCAGTGCCCGTACCACAAGGACATGCGCCACACTCTTCGTAACTGCCGAGACTTCAAGCACTCCGTCGGACATGGCCGACCCTTCCAACCACTACCTCCTCCTCCGCCGAGGGGAGGACCAGATGAACCACGACAACCCCATCGGCCGGAGGAGGGAGGAGGAGCTTTTCCGCGCGTTGACAGGGAGGTCAACGTCATCTTCGGCGGACACGGATCGCAGGAGAGCAAAAGACAGCAAAAGCTCAATGATCGCCAGATACTGGTGGCGACCATCGGCCCTCCCGCCCCATACCGGTGGTCGGAGCACCCGATCACTTTCACTCGGGCAGATCAATGGCTCAACTTCGACCACCCGGGCAAATACCCGCTTCTCGTCGACCCGGTGATCCGAGAGAGCCGGGTGAAGAAGGTATTAGTGGACGGGGGGAGTAGCATCAACGTCACCTTCCCCCGGACACTCCAAGGCTTGGGAGTTCACCTCAAAGAGCTCCACGAGTCGGACACTCCTTTCTTCGGCATCGTGCCGACGGAAGGGGAATACCCGCTGGGCCACATCTACATGCCAGTAACCTTTGGAACTCCGGAGAACTACAGAACCGAGTTCCTGAGGTTTGAAGTGGCGAACTTCGACTGCGGGTACAACGCCATCATCGGGAGGCCGGGATTGGCCAAATTCATGGCCATTCCACATTACACCTACATGATACTGAAGATGCCGGGACCGCAAGGGATCATAACTGTGCGTGCCGACTTCCAAGGCGCCGCAGAGTGTTTCCGGGTGGCTATTCAAGCAGCCCTCACCGCCAAACCGTCGACGGCTCCCTCTACTTTGGCGAACTCTAAGCCTGAGGAGGACCTCGCAATACCGGCGAATGAAGCTCAGACCGCGACCTCTATGCGGCCGACTGAAGAAACCAAGAGAATCAACCTGGGGTTCGCTGATGAGCGCAAGACGGCCATCGTCAGCTCCAGTTTGGATGACAAATAGGAAAGCGCGCTCGTCCGGTTTCTGCAAGATAACCGAGATGTATTCGCATGGCAACCTGCGGATATGCCGGGAGTCCCAAAAGAACTGGCCGAGCACAAACTGAAGGTTTTTCCCCAGGCAAGGCCGATTCGACAAAAATTACGTCGTTTCACGCCTGATATGTAACACCCTAAAGTTCAATCTTGTGAAGACAAGGAAAAATTCTCAAAGATTTTAAATCAAAACACCTTTCCTTAAAGATAATCATAATTTAGGAGTTTCCACTCATGAATATGTTAAAAACACATAATTAAAATCTAAATTGCCTTTGGGTTAGGATATATAAAAGAATTATGGTTAAACTATTTCTTAACATATATAAGTCTACAATATAAATTTGATTTCCCTAGAACTAATAAGGTAGGGATTATTCTACTATATGATTAAAAGCTTGTCTAAAAGAACTAAAATAAATAAAGAAATACATAAAATAGTTTTTCTTTGCACATTATGCTAAAGTTCTATATGTGTATCCAAATTAAGTGCTTGAACTTTAAACTTGTGTTGATTTGAAATTCAAATGGAAAGAAAAATAGAAAATAGAAAATAAAAGGAGTAGGGAAAATACTACATAAAATAAAATAAAATCAGAATAAAAATCCTTCATACTTATATTATTAAAGTATACTATTCAAACTGAGGACAAGTTATTCACAAAAGTTTGAATTTAAACTTGAATTCAAATTGGATTTGAAAATGGAGAAAAGAAAATAGGAAATAAAAAGAAAAAGGAACACTATGCCTTCATGGGCCGGCGGCCACCATTTCGGCCCACTAACCCTTTATTACCGCACAGCCCAACTTCGCCCGCCGCGCCGCACTCACTCACTTGCGCGTGGGTCCCATCTGTCAGTCGCAAGCCGCCATCCTCTCCCGCGCTCGTCTGCTTTCTCTGTCTCTCTGATTCGCGGGCTCCGCTTGTCAGGTCGTCTCCCCCTCCGCGCGGACTCGTTCGCCGGCTGTCTCTGTCAGGTGGAGCCCCCTGCCCGGTCTCTCGCCCCGCGCACGCTTACGCTCGGACTCACTGCTCCGCGGGACCCACATGTCAGCTCGTTCTCTCACAACGGAAACGCGCGCGATCCCGCCTCCGTCGTCGCCGGGAATCTCGTCCCTCGCTGGCGGACTCCGCGCTCGGGCGCGTGGTAATCGGCGCTTCCGTTGCGCCCTGGACTATATAAGAAGACCGCCGTGATCCCCCACCCTCATCTCATCCAATTGTACCCGCCTCCGAGCATCAACACCGTCGCCGGCGACTCTCCTTTGTACTCGCGCTCGGGTTTGCGCGTGTGGTCGGGGAGCTTCGCCTTGACTCGGCGGGTGTTTCCGTGGCATCGACATCGGGTTGGAGGGCGGTCTACACCGGCAATTTCTCACCGGAGCTTCAACGCCGCCGCGGATCCGCACCGCGCCGTGGACGGAGCTGGACACTGCCGGAATCCTTGTAAGAAGCCGCCTTCCATGTTCGCCTACTTCTCCTTGACGTGTAGAACCTAACGGATTAGAGTTTTGGGCGTTGGTGCCCTGGATTGGGTTCCACCGGCGATGACTCCGCCGTGGCTAGCACTCGCGCTGCCGAGCCCGGCCACCACGGTAGAAGACAGCTTGGTAACCGTCGATCTCGTAGGTTGCGGCTCGGATTAGATCTGGTATAGGATGGCCCTCGTCCGTAGATCATGTAACAAGCGGTCGCGATTAGATGTGGATACCGGTTCGCGTTACTGAATCAGGACCGTTGGATCCTCGTTGGAGAGTGGGGATTTGATTTCACAGTTTTAAAATACCGGCCGTGGATCTCGGATCCAAGTGCCCACGTAGCGTACCGGTTCGGAGCGTTGATGATCTAATCTCGGCCATCCATATCTGATCGGGCGGCCGATATTAAGCAATACTCTTTCGCTCGGGCGTTTTGCTTATGAGCCCCTCGGGTTTCGCTGAATAAACCCGCCGTCCACCTGTTACTATTCACTGTGTCACGGAAAACTTACCCCGAGCCCCCTGCACTTCACAGAAATTGAGGCCCAGTCCACTGCTGTTTTAAAATGAGTAAATGAATTAGAAAATGTATTTTTAATACAAAAATAATTGCTAGAACTTAGATAATTCATAGAAAATTTATTTTAGCTCCAAATTGAGTCATTCCAATTCCTAAAATTTTGTAATAATATTCTCTACCATTTAGAATCACTGTTTTGACATGAACTCCGTTAAGAAATTAATTTATCATCTAACCCTATTATAATCACCTTAAATCTTAGGAAATTCATAACTTGAATTCTACAACTCCAAAATTAATAATTCTTTATCCTGTGATCTTATTTTAATATGTAGATTATTAATATGTATTTTGCATATATGTTTGGTGTAATGTTAATTTTGCCTATACCATGTATGTTTGTATTGCTACGACTAGCAGTGAGGTCACGAGTCACCTGAAGATCATCCTGGTACCTGGATTCTCAAGGCCCAGGCAAGTTGTGCCCTTGATCACTTCTTTTTACCTAGCCATGTTCTGATTAATCATAATGATCTGCATAGGTTAATTTTGATGGGACCCAATAGGTTACCCTAGTTTGTCTATCTTTATACCTTGTTTACCACTGAACTTTCTGGGTAGTACTTGCTAGTGCTATATGTGGTTTTGGGTATAGAGATACACATTACTATTCATGATTATACTTTTGTTATCAGTTGTTATTTATGGTTCATGTTGAGATCATTATGTTAATTGGAACATGGAGAACCACCCGGGAAAACAGTGCTACCATAAGGGTGGAATGGGACGCCCTTGGCTGATTAATTAGGAAAGCTAGTGGAAGTCTACCTTACCCGAAAGGGGCAAGGGCAGTAGGGGAGAGGTCAGTGCGGGGAGGCCCTCGGGAGGATTTTGCTGCGATGGCGGTCCTGCAAGGGATTCCTGTACTGGATCTTCCTATAAACTGTAGCGGGTTTTCGGAAGCTAGTGGAACTTTGTAAAGGCCTCGTAGTGGATCCCTAGCCATTCACCTCGGAAGTGTCTAAGGGCCTTGCAAACCCTGGCGACATGGGATACACGACTTGTGGGTAAAGATGCGCAACCTCTGCAGAGTGTAAAACTGGTATACTAGCCGTGCTCACGGTCATGAGCAGCTCGGACACTCACATGATTAATTTATGGAACTAAATTCAATTTGTCATATGCATTGCATTGCAGGTGGTGTTGTTACTTTTGTTCTATTACTTAATTGGGTTTGGTATTTACTTATACTTAGTAACTGCTAATAAAATTTTGACCAACTTTAAAAGCAATGCTCAGCTCTAACCATCTTCTTTGGTAAGCCTTACACTTCACGTGAGCTCCCACCTTTGGCGAGTTCATGCACATTATTCCCCACAACTTGTTGAGCGATGAACGTATGTGAGCTCACTCTTGCTGTCTCACATACACCACAGGTCAAGACCAGGTACTGCAGGATGATGCTCATGGAGGATGCTGTGATGAGTTCGTGAGAGGTCTAGGTCGTCGTCTCCCAGTCAACTTTGGGTTGCTGGACCGTTGTCTCCTTATAATGTAATTATTTATTTTGTATAGAACTCCTGTTATATATAAAGATGCGACATTCGATCCTGTGCCACTTTAAATCATATGTATGAGACTTGGTCCCAGCATACTTGGTGTTTATGTTAACCCCGGGTTTTGGACCCCTAAAATCCGGGTGTTACAGAAGTGGTATCAGAGGAATGTTGACTGTAGGACGAAACCTAGATAGAACTGGACAACCATTATCTACTTATCTTACTCTGATTCTTTCTATACTTTCCTTGATCCTGTCTCACCTTCTACTGTTTTACTCTGATTAACCTTACCTTTGCTACTCTGATTCTTTTCTAAACTTCTCTTAATCTTTTCTCATCTAATTCCGCTTTACTCTGATTATTCTTACCTTTTCTTTCTAAAGACAAATGTGGATTTTATACTTTGAAATCCTGTACCTAAAGTGACTTTTAGGAATAGGAGACCTATTCTTAGGAACAAAAACAAAACTATTTTTATAGATATCTATGGACCTGAATGTTTGTTCTTATGATACTTGTTTGATTTGGATCTTTGATTGAGTGTGATGGGTTGTGGAGTAATGTCCACAATTACATCTGCATATACATCTAGGTATAGAAGATAGCATTTGTGAGATAACTAGACAAACTAGATTATCCCCTTAGAAAATATATGTAGTATTCCGTATCTATCTCATCTTGACATCTTCTATCTTACCTTTGGACATTCACCTCGTACAACTAATTACCCTAGTCTTGACATAGAATATCTGGCCCAGCCCTGCCAAAGAAATTCCTGTACATAACCAACTATTAGCTTATTCATTCTGTCTACTAAATGATTCCCTTGCAAAGCTATCTTACCATATGCTTCTAACTTAGATGGTCAATACCAGGCGGGGTGGTGGAATTGATTTACCTGCTAATCAACAACCCCAACCACAGTCAGCAGCAATGAATCCTCCTAATCCCCCACCAGGCGGAGTTGATCCACTAGTCGCAGCTCAAATGAGAATGATGCAGCAAATGGCTGACACTATGGCAGATATGCGCACCCAAATGCGGCAAGAACGCCAAGAAATGCACCAGGAAAGAGAGGATGCACGTCGGGAAATGCGCCAAGAACGGGAGGAAATACGCCAGGAGAGGAGGGTACAACAACAACAGCTGCAGCAACAACTTCAACAACAGCAGCAACAACAACAAATGCCATTGCCTCCACCCCCAGTTCCACCCCGGGACAAGCACCGGGAATTCATGAGCCACAAACCACCAACCTTCTCCAACTCCGCAGATCCACTGCAAGCAGATGACTGGTTAAAGTCCATAGAGAAGATGCTCAACATAGCACAGTGCTCGGACCGGGAGAAAGTACTCTATGCTTCGGGTCGTCTTGCTGGTCCCGCTGCAGATTGGTGGGATGCGTACTGTGCAGCTCATGCTGCTGCCGATACAATTACCTGGGAAGAATTCTCCGCACAATTCAGGAATTACCATATTCCTGCTGGACTCATGAAGATTAAGAGGAAGGAGTTTCTATCTCTTAAGCAAGGAAGTATGTCCGTAAGTGAATATAGGGACAAATTCATTCAGTTATCTCGTTATGCTCCCAGAGATGTTGAAGATGATGAGCAAAAGCAGGAGCTCTTTCTGGATGGTTTGATTGGACCCTTGCAATATCAGCTGGTATCGCACACCTTCCCATCCTTCCAAAGGCTATTGGATAAAGCTATTGCTGTAGAAAACAAGAGGAGTATATTTGGAGAGAAAAGAAAGGCTGCCAACCAAGGGCAGGCTGGAAGTAGTTCCCGTCCTCGCTATACTACCACTCCAAATACACCAGCTAGTGGCAGTTCTGGACAACAAACTCAACAGACACCAACTGCTCCTCCAAAAGCAAGCACTCCAGGAGGAACCGTTGCTCCCAACACAACCGCCATCAGAACATGCTTCAAGTGTGGACAACCGGGACACTACGCCAACTACTGTCCCAACAGAGCTGCCTACACTACACCGGCACCAATGAAGCAAGGACAAGCCTCAGCAGGGAAGAGTCAGCCCCTATCCATCAACCGAGGATATGCCCATCATACAGAAGTAGAAGCTGAACCCGGTGAACTTGAAATTCAAATTCAAGAAGAAGAGCCAGTCGGAGATGAAGTAGTCGGTAAAGAAGTCAACGAGCAACAAGAATAAAGAGATAAACATAGATATAGATACATATATATATATATATTTTACTATTTGTAAGACCTAAATATTAGTTTAGCCAGTAGTAGTATTTTACTATTTTAGTAATAATAATAAGGGCCACTTGACCCTGTGTTTTGCTAATAAGATATGCATCATGCCGAGATTCTGTTTATGCATATGTGTTGAATTAATATGAGCATGCACCCTTTTCCCTTACAAATCTCGAGGACGAGATTATTTTTAAGGGGGGTAGGATTTGTAACACCCTAAAGTTCAATCTTGTGAAGACAAGGAAAAATTCTCAAAGATTTTAAATCAAAACACCTTTCCTTAAAGATAATCATAATTTAGGAGTTTCCACTCATGAATATGTTAAAAACACATAATTAAAATCTAAATTGCCTTTGGGTTAGGATATATAAAAGAATTATGGTTAAACTATTTCTTAACATATATAAGTCTACAATATAAATTTGATTTCCCTAGAACTAATAAGGTAGGGATTATTCTACTATATGATTAAAAGCTTGTCTAAAAGAACTAAAATAAATAAAGAAATACATAAAATAGTTTTTCTTTGCACATTATGCTAAAGTTCTATATGTGTATCCAAATTAAGTGCTTGAACTTTAAACTTGTGTTGATTTGAAATTCAAATGGAAAGAAAAATAGAAAATAGAAAATAAAAGGAGTAGGGAAAATACTACATAAAATAAAATAAAATCAGAATAAAAATCCTTCATACTTATATTATTAAAGTATACTATTCAAACTGAGGACAAGTTATTCACAAAAGTTTGAATTTAAACTTGAATTCAAATTGGATTTGAAAATGGAGAAAAGAAAATAGGAAATAAAAAGAAAAAGGAACACTATGCCTTCATGGGCCGGCGGCCACCATTTCGGCCCACTAACCCTTTATTACCGCACAGCCCAACTTCGCCCGCCGCGTCGCACTCACTCACTTGCGCGTGGGTCCCATCTGTCAGTCGCAAGCCGCCATCCTCTCCCGCGCTCGTCTGCTTTCTCTGTCTCTCTGATTCGCGGGCTCCGCTTGTCAGGTCGTCTCCCCCTCCGCGCGGACTCGTTCGCCGGCTGTCTCTGTCAGGTGGAGCCCCCTGCCCGGTCTCTCGCCCCGCGCACGCTTACGCTCGGACTCACTGCTCCGCGGGACCCACATGTCAGCTCGTTCTCTCACAACGGAAACGCGCGCGATCCCGCCTCCGTCGTCGCCGGGAATCTCGTCCCTCGCTGGCGGACTCCGCGCTCGGGCGCGTGGTAATCGGCGCTTCCGTTGCGCCCTGGACTATATAAGAAGACCGCCGTGATCCCCCACCCTCATCTCATCCAATTGTACCCGCCTCCGAGCATCAACACCGTCGCCGGCGACTCTCCTTTGTACTCGCGCTCGGGTTTGCGCGTGTGGTCGGGGAGCTTCGCCTTGACTCGGCGGGTGTTTCCGTGGCATCGACATCGGGTTGGAGGGCGGTCTACACCGGCAATTTCTCACCGGAGCTTCAACGCCGCCGCGGATCCGCACCGCGCCGTGGACGGAGCTGGACACTGCCGGAATCCTTGTAAGAAGCCGCCTTCCATGTTCGCCTACTTCTCCTTGACGTGTAGAACCTAACGGATTAGAGTTTTGGGCGTTGGTGCCCTGGATTGGGTTCCACCGGCGATGACTCCGCCGTGGCTAGCACTCGCGCCGCCGAGCCCGGCCACCACGGTAGAAGACAGCTTGGTAACCGTCGATCTCGTAGGTTGCGGCTCGGATTAGATCTGGTATAGGATGGCCCTCGTCCGTAGATCATGTAACAAGCGGTCGCGATTAGATGTGGATACCGGTTCGCGTTACTGAATCAGGACCGTTGGATCCTCGTTGGAGAGTGGGGATTTGATTTCACAGTTTTAAAATACCGGCCGTGGATCTCGGATCCAAGTGCCCACGTAGCGTACCGGTTCGGAGCGTTGATGATCTAATCTCGGCCATCCATATCTGATCGGGCGGCCGATATTAAGCAATACTCTTTCGCTCGGGCGTTTTGCTTATGAGCCCCTCGGGTTTCGCTGAATAAACCCGCCGTCCACCTGTTACTATTCACTGTGTCACGGAAAACTTACCCCGAGCCCCCTGCACTTCACAGAAATTGAGGCCCAGTCCACTGCTGTTTTAAAATGAGTAAATGAATTAGAAAATGTATTTTTAATACAAAAATAATTGCTAGAACTTAGATAATTCATAGAAAATTTATTTTAGCTCCAAATTGAGTCATTCCAATTCCTAAAATTTTGTAATAATATTCTCTACCATTTAGAATCACTGTTTTGACATGAACTCCGTTAAGAAATTAATTTATCATCTAACCCTATTATAATCACCTTAAATCTTAGGAAATTCATAACTTGAATTCTACAACTCCAAAATTAATAATTCTTTATCCTGTGATCTTATTTTAATATGTAGATTATTAATATGTATTTTGCATATATGTTTGGTGTAATGTTAATTTTGCCTATACCATGTATGTTTGTATTGCTACGACTAGCAGTGAGGTCACGAGTCACCTGAAGATCATCCTGGTACCTGGATTCTCAAGGCCCAGGCAAGTTGTGCCCTTGATCACTTCTTTTTACCTAGCCATGTTCTGATTAATCATAATGATCTGCATAGGTTAATTTTGATGGGACCCAATAGGTTACCCTAGTTTGTCTATCTTTATACCTTGTTTACCACTGAACTTTCTGGGTAGTACTTGCTAGTGCTATATGTGGTTTTGGGTATAGAGATACACATTACTATTCATGATTATACTTTTGTTATCAGTTGTTATTTATGGTTCATGTTGAGATCATTATGTTAATTGGAACATGGAGAACCACCCGGGAAAACAGTGCTACCATAAGGGTGGAATGGGACGCCCTTGGCTGATTAATTAGGAAAGCTAGTGGAAGTCTACCTTACCCGAAAGGGGCAAGGGCAGTAGGGGAGAGGTCAGTGCGGGGAGGCCCTCGGGAGGATTTTGCTGCGATGGCGGTCCTGCAAGGGATTCCTGTACTGGATCTTCCTATAAACTGTAGCGGGTTTTCGGAAGCTAGTGGAACTTTGTAAAGGCCTCGTAGTGGATCCCTAGCCATTCACCTCGGAAGTGTCTAAGGGCCTTGCAAACCCTGGCGACATGGGATACACGACTTGTGGGTAAAGATGCGCAACCTCTGCAGAGTGTAAAACTGGTATACTAGCCGTGCTCACGGTCATGAGCAGCTCGGACACTCACATGATTAATTTATGGAACTAAATTCAATTTGTCATATGCATTGCATTGCAGGTGGTGTTGTTACTTTTGTTCTATTACTTAATTGGGTTTGGTATTTACTTATACTTAGTAACTGCTAATAAAATTTTGACCAACTTTAAAAGCAATGCTCAGCTCTAACCATCTTCTTTGGTAAGCCTTACACTTCACGTGAGCTCCCACCTTTGGCGAGTTCATGCACATTATTCCCCACAACTTGTTGAGCGATGAACGTATGTGAGCTCACTCTTGCTGTCTCACATACACCACAGGTCAAGACCAGGTACTGCAGGATGATGCTCATGGAGGATGCTGTGATGAGTTCGTGAGAGGTCTAGGTCGTCGTCTCCCAGTCAACTTTGGGTTGCTGGACCGTTGTCTCCTTATAATGTAATTATTTATTTTGTATAGAACTCCTGTTATATATAAAGATGCGACATTCGATCCTGTGCCACTTTAAATCATATGTATGAGACTTGGTCCCAGCATACTTGGTGTTTATGTTAACCCCGGGTTTTGGACCCCTAAAATCCGGGTGTTACATGATAAGAGAGAGGCCATTCGTGCCGAGTTAGCTCGCTTGGTCGCGGCTGGATTCATTAGAGAAGTATTACATCCCGAGTGGTTGGCCAATCCTGTTCTTGTACTCAAAAAGAATAAAGTGGACTGGCGCATGTGTGTTGATTATACTGATCTCAACAAACACTGTCCGAAGGATCCTTTCGGGCTCCCGAGGATAGATCAGGTGGTGGACTCCACCGCTGGGTGCTCTATGTTGTCTTTCCTGGATTGCTATTCTGGATACCATCAGATTAGTCTGGCGAAGGAAGATGAAGAAAAAACGGCATTCATTACTCCGTTTGGTGCTTTCTGTTATACCTCCATGCCGTTTGGCCTCAAAAAAGCTGGAGCAACTTACCAGAGAGCCATTCAAACATGCTTAGCCGATCACTGGGGCAAGCAGGTGGAAGCCTATGTGGATGATGTGGTAATCAAAACACAAGACTCAAAAGATTTCATCGAAGACTTGCAACTGGTTTTCAACAGTCTGAGGCGGTATAGATGGAAGCTTAATCCTAAGAAATGTGTTTTTGGGGTACCAGCCGGAAAGTTACTCGGGTTTATTGTCAGCCACCGGGGAATTGAAGCTAATCCAGATAAGATTGAAGCTATCATGAAGATGGAAGCACCTCGATCGCAAAAGAAGGTCCAACGGCTTACTGGATGCATGGCGGCTCTAAGTAGATTTATATCCAGGCTGGGAGAAAAAGGTTTGCCGTTTTACAAGTTACTCAAGAAGGTGGATAAATTCCAGTGGACTTCAGAAGCGCAAGAAGCTCTAGATGCTCTGAAAAAATTCCTGACAACGCCACCAGTACTGAAACCACCTCGGCGAGCCACGCCAACTCAACCAGCTGAAGATTTGCTGCTATATATCTCTTGCACGACTCACGTGGTAAGCACCGCGTTAGTAGTCGAGCGAGTAGAAGAAGGACATGCCTACCCAATACAACATCCTGTCTACTTCATCAGTGAAGTTCTAGGCCCTTCAAAGAAAAAGTACCCTCAAGTTCAGAAGCTATTGTATGCAGTACTTCTAACTGCCCGCAAGCTGCGTCACTACTTTGACGATCACAAAGTCATAGTAGTCACAAGTTTTCCAATAGGGGATATACTTCACAACAAGGAAGCCATCGGTCGAATAGCCAAGTGGGCTTGTGAGCTGGGATCTCATGACATCGAGTTCCGGCCTCGCACTGCCATCAAAACTCAAGCACTGGTTGATTTCGTATCAGAGTGGACTGAGCAGCAAGTACCAGACAACCCGGAGACTGCAGAAGTATGGCGAATGTATTTTGATGGCTCACTAAAGCTGCAAGGAGCAGGAGCGGGGATTCTCTTCACTGCCCCTGGAGGCGAACACCTCAAGTACGCCCTCCAGTTGCTATTCCCGGCCTCCAACAATGCAGCCGAGTATGAAGCTTTGATCCATGGATTGAACATTGCCATATCGTTGGGCGTCAAAAGATTAATGGTATACGGAGACTCTCTGGTAGTCATCAGCCAGATAAATAAGGAGTGGGATTGCTCAAACGATTCGATGGGAAGATATTGCACTGCCGTCCGAAAGCTGGAAGATAAATTCGAGGGTCTAGAATTTCATCACGTGGAAAGGGATCGGAACACGGCGGCCGATGTACTGTCCAAGCTAGGGTCCAGTCGAACTCAGGTCCCACCCGGGGTTTTCGTGCAAGAAATTCTGCAGCCGAGCGTCTCAACGGATCAAATAGAAGAGTGCAACATCATAGATCAACCCGAGTCAGATCCTGATGACTGGAGAAGGCCGATCATCAAGTACATAAGGAATGAAGAAGAACCAGACGACAAGATTTCGGCAGAGCGCATTGCAAGACAGTCGGCTCACTATACACTTATTGGAGAGACATTATACAGAAGGGGTGCATCAGGCGTCTTCATGAAATGCATCCTCCCATCTACTGGAAGGCAACTCCTGGAGGAGGTCCATGCAGGACAATGTGGAATACACGCAGCCTCCAGAACGCTGGTCGGGAAGGTCTTCAGGTCAGGATTCTATTGGCCAACGGCAAAGAACGATGCAGCCGAGTTAGTTCAAAGGTGCGAGGCCTGCCAATACTTGTCAAAGCAACAACACATGCCAGCACAGCAACTGCAGACCATATCAGTAACTTGGCCTTTCGCGTGCTGGGGACTGGATATGATTGGACCTTTCAAAAAAGCTCAAGGGGGATACACTCATGTATTGGTAGCAATCGACAAGTTCACTAAATGGATAGAATTCAAACCCATCGCCTCCTTAACCTCTGCTAAGGCCGTGGAATTCATACAAGACATAATATTCAGATTCGGGATACCAAACAGCATCATAACTGATTTAGGATCCAACTTCACGAGTTCAGAATTCTTTGACTTCTGCGAGCAGAAGAGCATTCAGATCAAGTATGCATCTGTAGCCCATCCAAGAGCCAACGGGCAAGTTGAGCGAGCCAACGGGATGATATTGGATGCACTCAGGAAAAAGATTTTCGATAAGAATGAAAAATTCGCAGGAAAGTGGATAAGGGAATTACCCTATGTTGTTTGGAGCCTAAGAACCCAACCTAGCCGAGCTTTGCATGGAAACACTCCTTTCTTCATGGTCTATGGGTCGGAGGCAGTGCTGCCTGCTGATCTCAAGTTTGGGGCGCCAAGGTTGATCTTCGAAAGCATAGCAGAAGCTGAAACCACCAGGCTGGAGGACATAGACGTACTCGAGGAAGAACGGTTAAACGCAGTAATCCAATCAGCAAGATACCAGCAAACTCTAAGGCGCTATCACGACAAGGCTGTGCGGCAACGATTCTTCTCAGTAGGGGAGCTCGTCCTTCGCCGAATTCTAACGGGAGAAGGACGACACAAGTTGTCACCCTTATGGGAAGGACCCTTTGTAGTAGCAGAAGTCACTCGGCTCGGATCATATCGCCTCACTCAGATGGATGGCACAGAAGTTGGGAACTCCTGGAACATAGAACACCTGAGAAAGTTTTATCCCTAGCTGTACCTCAAAACTGCTGGGATAGCGATGATGTACTCTGTAAAGAGGAAATATGTCATCAATAAAGAAAAGGTCTCAAGGATACTCAATTTATTTACGATTGATTTGCATTCTTACTTGACTCGGGGTGACCACTATGCCCTGCTAACGGAGCAATCGGCTTAAGTCGGCAACGACTTAAGGCGGTGCAACATGCTCACGCTTACTCAACTCGGGGTGACCACTATGCCCTGCTAACGGAGCAATCAGCTTAAGTCGGCAACGACTCAAGGCGGTGCAACATGCTCACGCTTACTTGACTCGGGGTGACCACTATGCCCTGCTAACGGAGCAATCGGCTTAAGTCGGCAACGACTCAAGGCGGTGCAACATGCTCACGCTTACTTGACTCGGGGTGACCACTATGCCCTGCTAACGGAGCAATCGGCTTAAGTCGGCAACGACTTAAGGCGGTGCAACATGCTCATGCTTACTCAACTCGGGGTGACCACTATGCCCTGCTAACGGAGCAATCGGCTTAAGTCGGCAACGACTTAAGGCGGTGCAACATGCTCATGCTTACTTAACTTGGGGAGACCACTATGCCCTGCTAACGGAGCAATCAACTTAAGTTAGCGGCAACTTAAGGCCAGTGCAACATGCTCGCACCTATATAATTCAGGGGATGATTTCTATATCCCACAAACAAAATTCACAGTCATCATGCGTCATTACTACCAAACTCATTAACTAAAAAATTCTGATACAATGAGAGAGTAACTATGTCATTTGAATAAACTGGTATCCTCTAACAAATATTCAATCATGCAAGCTGCGCGCTTGGAGAATGCAGAATGTTTTCTATTTTGCAATGTCTTTCTCAGGAGCGACCGATGAAGAAGGGCGACTCAAAGAATCAGGGGCGGCGATCACGTCAGCCCTTATATCTTCGGGAACAACCACGCCGGGTCTCCTCATCAAGATTCGTCCCGCCCGAATAGCCTTGTCCAGGGCTTTGTCGCGTTGGGCCTTGAGAGTAACAGAAGTTTCTTCAGCAGTTTTAACAGCCAGTCGAGCACTCTCTAACTCCTGGGCAATGGATTTTTTGGAAGCCCGGAGCCCTTTGATAGTAGTATCCTTCGCTGATATCAACTGCTTAAGCCGGGTTACCTCCTCCATGGATTCTTGCAGCTTACGACGATGAAGGTCTAATTCTTCCATGGTGAAGCGATGACTTCTTTCCAAGATGGTCAGCGAATTGCTAGAATCTCGATACAACCTGTCAAGATTATCACGAGAAGCAGCAAGGATACGTTTTTCTTCCTACAAACACAAGTCAGTTCCTTCAGAAAACCAGGCAAGTAATAGGAGCACAGCAAGGCAGAAGCTCAGTTTCGTATATCACCTTTTCAGAGTCGAGCTGGGCATGCAGAGAAGAACTCAACGCATTGGCATCATCTAAGGCAGCAGAGACCTGACTCAGCTCAATCTGACTTTGAGAGTACTTCTCCTCAAAATCAGTGCATCGCTGAGCCAATTCAGCCTGATCTTGAGAATGTTTTTCCTCAAGAACTGCAATCTGTCGAGTCATTCCTAGCAAGAGGTAACCAAACAAAATGAGGTCAGAAGGTAAAACAGTCCACAACAAACGCGAAGGAAAGAAAAAGGGCACTAACCAGCGTTAGTTGCCTCCAACTCGGATACACGACGATGAAGTGACACTGGATTCCAATGCGAAAGAGACGAAGCCACTTCTGGGACAGGAGCACCTTGCAATCTCAGCTGGCTGACCATCCCATCCACCAAAACCTGATGAGAAGAACAGATGAGCATAATGGCAAAAGTTCATGCAATGTAAAAATCAAGCCAAAAAACAACACAGTACCTGGAGGTTGGAAAAGAATGAAGGGATCCCCAGATCAGGAGAAATCAGCTGATAACCGGGCGCAAGGTCACCACCTGAAGCAGTTTGCAACGGAACGGTGGGAATCAGTTCAGCGCCTTCAACAGAGCCAAACACCCGATCAGCGGGGACGCTGCCCTCTAAAGCGACGCCCTGGTCCAAAGTTTGGGCCACCATCATGCAGCCAGAGTGTGGAGGTGACCCCGTGTGAACGTCCATGGAAGTGCCGGAAGGAGTTCCTGTTTGGGCACCCTCGGGGGCTGGGTCATAGTTGGCACTGCCCACTTGAGCTGGATCATCCCCAGCAGCACCCTCGGGGGCTGGGCAGTGGCTCGCACCCTTCGCCCGAGCTAAGTCATCCCCGACGACACCCTCGGGGGCTGGGCATGTGTCAGCACCAGTCTTGAGGTCCAGACTCTCCGCAGTAACCACCTCTAAGGTTGACGGACCCTCGGCTACTTCCATGGAATCAGGACAATCCAAGTTAGCATCCCGACCCTCGAGATCGCGCTCTAAGGTTGACGAGGCACGGGATGACCTCAACCCAGCATCCGGCACGGCACCGCAAGCTTCCGTTACATCATCATCCACTGGCCCTGATAACAAGTCCTCTGGAACCATATCCTTAAGAGTTTGATCAAAGTCGGCCAGGGATATTTCTTGCAGACCAACGAGGGCAGATAAAGCAGGAGAAGGAACTCCACTACTTTCCCCACTGGCGAGGAATTGCCGACTGTTCTTCCGAGTCAGAGGGACCTCATTCTCTTCCTCTCTGTCGTCTTCATCAGCAACACAGGCAACACCCCCATTGGGATCAACGACAGATGGACTACACCCATTGGGATCAGCAATAGACATACCACACCCATTGGGATCAGCATCGGTAAATTCAGGCACAGGAACCTCCTCAGCAGCAGGAACCGAGGGACCAGCATCCTGATCCAAACTAGATACTCGTCAAACGCGTCTCCTTTTCTTTTTCTGCTCGTCAGCAGGAAGATCAGCTTGATTAGCTCGGCAAGGACGCCTCGAGCGAACACGGACAGGTCTCTGAACATTCAAGGTTATACCAACCTCTGGGAGAGGCGCCACTGCTAATGTCTCAGCAGGAGTAGCGTCAGAGGAATCCTCAGCCAACATATCAAGCATAGCATTCATTTCTGCATCATTAGGATCCAAAGGCACCTCGAAATGGACTTGTCGTTCATCATCAGGAATTTTCCCAAGTGAGGCAACCAAAGCATTGACTTCTTCATCAGAGGGCCGCGTTCTAAGGCCCAAATTGCCATCAGTCGCAGGTGGATTTGACACGAAGAGAGTGAAGGCTTTGGCAGGAGGCAGATTCCAGGCCGAGTATGCCACCGGAGCACCAACATTGGATACTTTGCCCCTGAGAATCATCTCCAGTCGGCTCACCAAATCTGCAGAAGGGATTCTCTTGTTGATAACTCGGGTTGGGTCGGCTAGCCCTTGATACAGATAAGCCGGGTGGACCCTATCTTTCAGCGGCTGAATGTTTTTGAAAACGAAGTCAGCAACTACAGCTTCAGCAGTTAAACCCCTCTCTTTCAATAGCCCAACTTCAGCTAGCAGCACACTGGCTTCAGCCACCTCCTCGTCTGTGGGAGACTCGGTCCAGCTCGGGGTGCGAACGTCTGGCTGTCTTCCCGACCGGGGGGGAGAGAATTTCCATAGTTATCAACTATAAACCACTCCAGACGCCATCCCTTAATGCTGTCTTTAAGGGGAATCTCAAGATATTCAGTCTTCCGTCCCCGGCGCATCTCCAAACTGGCACCCCCGACCAACTGATGTTGTCCCCCGGCCATCCCAGGGCGACAATGATACAGGTGTTTCCACAAGCCAAAATGCGGCAGCACGCCAAGAAAGGCTTCGCATAAGTGGACGAAGATGGAAATTTGCAGAATTGAGTTAGGGTTCAGATGGGTCAGGTTGATGTGGTAGAAATCAAGGAGACCACGGAAAAAGGGAGAAATAGGGAGGCCAAGGCCACGAAGAAGAAAAGGAGCGTAAACCACGGACTCGTGGGTATCCTCTGTCGGGACCGTAGTCCCATGGCAAATCCGCCAAGAACAGAGTTCCCGTGGAGGAAGAACACCGATGGACACAAGGTGGAGGAGTTCGGCTTCAGAGATGATAGACATGTGGTTACCTGCAAAAGGCAACTGGCTGTTGGGATCGATTGGAGGAATCACCACAGCGGACGAGCTTGCGATTTTCCTCTTAGGAGCCATCTCGATTCTACCAGTGAGCAGATTGGAGGCGAGCGCAGAGAGGATTCGGAAGCGGGAGTGCAAGAACTAGGGCGCGGAAAGCAAAGGCGGCTAAAAGTGCAGCTCTTATGGGATATTCTCGGACCAGATACCGTTTCAAAAAGTGCCCAGTCATCACCCGGCAGTTATTTCCAAAATCCCAGCATGCCACGTAGTCATTCGGCAGTTATTTCCAAAAACTGGTGGGCCATCTCATCACTCGGGTGTTATCCTCAAAATAACTCGGCATTGCCTCTAAAATGCCGACGTCACCACCCAGTCACTCGGCGTTGCCTTTAAAGCGCCGATCTCGAGCTCAATCGCTCGGCATTGCTTCTAAAATGCCGAAGGCGACCTTTAATTACTCGGCGTTGCCTCTAAAACGCTGATCTCGGGTTCAGTCGCTCGGCATTACTTCTAAAATTCCGACGTCGACCTTCAATCACTCGGTGTTGCCTCTAAAACGCTGATCTTGTGTTAAATCGCTCGGCATTACTTCTAAAATGCCGACGGCGACCTTTAATCACTCGGCGTTGCCTCTAAAACGCTGATCTCAAGCTCAATCGTTCGGCATTACTTCTAAAATGCCGACGGCGACCTTTAATCACTCGGCGTTGCCTCTAAAACGCTGATCTCGAGTTCAACCGCTCGGCATCGCTTCTAAAATGCCGACGTCGACCTTCAATCGCTCGGCATTACTTCTAAAATGCCGATGTTGACCTTCAATCGCTTGGCATTGCCTCTAAGACGCTGGTATAGCGCTCAGTCGCTCGGCGTTACTTCTAAAAACGTCGATACAGACTGCAATATTGCTCGGCGGCTACTTCTGGAAGTGTCAGTATGATGATCAAGTTGTTCGTCTATAGTCTCGAAAGAATCAGATTTATAATCAAACAAAACGAGTCATCAAGAGGAAACCAAAGTCATTCTTCATTAAGGGAAGTGGCAATACTTACAAATCAACTCATTATGAGTTGATACTCCCCTACTGCTACTACTACTACTACGCTACACTATACTACTCTACATTACTAATACTACTACATTATTTCACTATACTATTTCTAATCTATACTAATATCTAAAAAGACCAGTGACATCTAGCCACTGGCCCTGCCCCTGCCGCCGCCGCCGCCCTTGGTGCTGCCCCTGCTACTGCCGCCCCTGGTGCTGCCCTTGCTGCTGCCGTTGCCGCCGCCCCTGCCACTGCCGCTGCCGCCGCCGTCACCACCGTCGTCGTCGTCGTCGTCGTCGTCGTCCTCGCCGCCGTCGTCCGAGTCCTCCTCATCCGAGGAGTACTCCGACTCATCCGAGCCCTCGAGCCCGGAGCGCTCGACGGCCCGGATGTACGTCCAGACCTCCGCGGCTATCCCCTGGGAGTCGTCCGAGTCATCGGACGACGCCGGGGGAGAGACGGGAACCGGAGACCCCTCGGACTCGGAGGAGAACTCCTCCTCCGAGTATTCCGAGTCACCGAAATCCTCCGATGGAGGAGTCGGCTCGCGCTTGCGCTTATTGTTTTTGCCCATGGTGGAAGCAAGCGGGAAAGAAGAGAAGGAAGCAGTAAGGAATAGCGAAGCGATGTGAAGAAACCAGAGGGGCAACAACGTTATTTATAGAAGAGAAAGGCAACCGCTCACCTCCAACCGCGGTCACTGAACAGTCGCAAAGCATTCAATATGCACTCCCACCCGTCCGAAGACACGTCAGGCGGCTGACGCCGTTTCATGCAGCACTACACCCATTGGGACTCCAGTCAACAGCGCAAAGGGTATGATTACACTCGCCGTCCCATCACATTACTACTCAGAAGCAGCCGGCTAAAACACTCAGCGTACCAAGAAGTCCCTTGCCCACACCCATTGGGGGGGGACGCCCAGGAATTATCAGTATATTTTTCAAAATGGTCACATCTGTGCAGAGCATGCAGTGAATGCTTCAAGACAAAAATGAGATATCAACAAGAGTTAGAAGGAAGCCAAGTATAGCCAGCAGAGTGCAAAATATGGTCGACAGACACGACTTGAAGACTAGACAGAGAACGTCCATCAAATGTCCAATCATTCACAGAGCAAATAAATTACGCTACCTAGCAAGATATGGAGGGATTACAAACTCGGCTGCAAAAGACAAAATACATGCTGACCTCTGAAGCATAATATTGATGACATAGCACGGATGACATCATGCCAACTTTTTTATAAGCAGAAAGAGTAGTCTTCAGCAAAAGGACATAAAAAGAAGACCTTCAAGCGAATTATCCTCAAAAAATCCACTTGAAGGTCGGGGGCTACACCCATTGGGTGCACCTTCGGTGCACCCCATGGATTATCATTCTAAGCCGAGACAGTGCCAATTTCTAAAGAGCATGGGACAAGATTAAAAAGCCAATCCTCAACCGAAATGAAGGAACACAAATGGGAATAATCTCTATTGAAGACCTTCGAGTAGATTATTTTCTAAAATCTACTCGAAGCTCGGGGGCTACACCCATTGGGTGCACCTCCGGTGTACCCAATGAAGTTCAGAATCCTACGAATTGGAATGCCGATCTCTAAGGCACAGGCACGAAACTAGGTTTTGGTCAACAAGTGATCGGAGCAGGAGAGAACAACAGGAAGCCATATTTCTTCAAATCACCTGCAAGCTGGACCTGGGATCTTTGGGTTGATTACCTCTAAATTAACCCAAAGATCGGGGGCTTGTGGGGGATAGATATCCCCCGGGTCCACTAAAAGAGTAATGGACCTCACGAAAGGCCCAAGGGCTCAGTAAATCGTAAGGTTATTCTTTCGTGGGCCTGGGGAAAAACAACCAGCAAAGCAAAGCGACGTGAGGCCGGATTGGTGCAAACCCGGACGTCCCACTGCGTCGAGCGAGTGACCGCAACGGGGATCCGACTTTTCCTGCGCAGGAACCTCCATGCAACAAAGCCACGTGAGGATAAGTCGGCGAGGGTTACGTAAAGGATAATCTCAAGAGGTTCACTATCTTTTAGCCACTTGTTGTTATCTCATCCATGTGTACTGCCCCACGGTCGAGTATATAAGGCCTAGGGAGCACCCCTTCAGAACGATCGACCCATTACTTAGCCACCCACATCAACTCTCTGTATTCTTAATCCAGAGAGCTCTCTTGTAATCATACCCACCAAGCATACTCATCAGGACGTAGGGTGTTACGCATCACCAAGCGGCCCGAACCTGTAAACCCTGTCCCTCGTCTCTCGTGCGATCGGCACGAACCATTTTTCTACAGTTGTCGATACCTTCCTACTCCTAAAACACCCCGAGGGGCAACCCCAGGTGTGCGGTCGGACCCAAAACCCCGACAATTTGATATATATGTATATTGGCAGTAATGTGTATGCTCATTATTACACAATTTTTATGAACATTTCGCACTATAATAAGTATATTTGCATTGTTCTATTTACTTGAATAATTAGTTTACACTCATGTTCATTATATATATGTGTACATATAGGTACTTTTATTTTAAGCAAAAGTTATTTAAATATTCATGTTTGAATATGAGCTAAATGTTTTTATTACTATGAACCAGTTATTAAAATATGTTGTATAGTTAGTTGATGCAAAAAGGCTCTTGTTTTATCATGATCCATTTACAATTATATGAATTATTAAATCAATCTTTATGTTTGTATATAACAATTGCTCATTAAATGATCTCGCATAAATGTAAAAGGTAGTTTAAGTCATGTAATTCCATTTAGCATTATATAGTATGCATTTCAGATAGTTATAGTAAAAATTAGTTTTTTTTGGCATATATTCTTGCATAAATCAATGTATTTAAAAACAACTTCCTTTTTCTACAGATTTATTCAGTATTTAGTCATGAAGTCTGTTGATCGCCCGCCCAGTAATCCAAAAAGATTAACCATTGAATCCAGTCAGGAGGTTTTTTCAATTGACATTTCCAGACGTACAAGATCCAGCAGCTCAGCTCACCAAGATGATATTCCTCAAAATCAGGAGCAGAATGAGCCACAGCCAGCCCCAATCCATCGTGTTCGCAGAAAGGCTTTAGCTTGTCGTTTAAAAAGAAAACCTCCTGCTCCAGCCACTCTCTCTGACGACGATTTCATGGATGCTCCATCGTTAAAGCGTCAATTCAGATCTGCATCACCTTCTCCTTCAGAACAAATCAGTACAAAGAAGTTAAAAGTACCTTCTCCTCAAGTTCCGACCGTGAAAAGAAGCCCAAAGTATAATATCATTGCAAAAAAAAACTCTCCTAAAAAGAAGTCTCCTGTAAAATCACAGGTAATATTTATATATTTATGTTTATTCATGTGTTAATCATGGTGCCCAATCAATTCTGAATTTTCCCCCACTTTAAATTTATGTATATTATTATCAACAAATATGGTGTTTACTTTTTTTAGTGTTGTAGACTAGTTATTTACAAGCCTGTAATAAATATCCCTTGTATGTAAATATAGTATCATTAGTTCTACCTATATATATATACTTTCTGTATTAATGCATATTCATTTATGCTTCCAGAAATTGAATATCCGATGCATTCCCTTTGATGTTATTGTATCATCATGGATAATGAGCGATCGGCAGCGTGATGCCGTCGCTAGGTTGGGATTTTCTAGCATATTTGATTTGCGAACTGATGCATTGGAGAGCAGATCACTCATCAGGTGGTTGATGGACAAATTAGATCCCCATGACATGACCATACGCCCAGGGGCTGGCAAGGAACTTAAGATAACAAAAGATACGGTTCATCTGATTTTGGGGTTGCCATGTGCCGGAGGAGGTAGAGAGTTTACTGATTGGTACGGTGAAATCGATGCTGCTGCAAATCTGAGACGTCATCTCAATGTCTGTAAAGAAGAATTTGATGTTGTCAAGCTTCAAGATAAGATAGTGCTTGGCAACGATGATGAGCTATCAATTAGATGTTTTTTCTCATTCTATTCAATCGACTTCTGTTTCCTTCTGCTTCTTGGGGCATTACAAACAATGAGGTACTCATGACTTCAAACATGGCCCGAATGGCTGATATTGACTGGTGTCAACTAGTTTACACGGATTTGTGCGATGCTGCCGCACGTTGGCATAAAAGGAACAAAACAAACATCACAGCAACAATATATGGATGCTCACTCATTGTTTTAGTAAGTAATTTTTTCTTGTTTACTGTGCATATATATGGTATGCAAATATTTGTTATGTACTAATTTTATATATTTGTGCATTCCTTTTTTCAGATTTACTATCTTGATCACCTACATCACCCTGCTGCTCCTGATAACAAATATGGTACTCCACGCATTAAGTTTTTTGATAATGAGACCATAAGAGAGTTGGCTCGGGGTGACAGACGCCCCCCCCGTAAATCTGGTGAACCATTCGGATATGCAGAGGTTAGACACAAACAATTTTTTGTCCTGTTATGCAGATGTTAAAATATTATAACTGCTAACTGTTCTATTTGATTTTATACAGTTTCGTAGCCATTCAGAAACGTGTTACCTCATTGCTCCAGAACGGCCTGTTTCTGCCGTTTTCAACATATATGTACCACGTATCAAGCATTTGATTGGCAACAAGTTGCAATGTTTGCCCTCTTAGCATCGGCCAATGTTTCAATCAATGTTTGATGCTCATGACAAAGAGGTGGATAAGTACTGTGATTCCCTTCAGCTGAGTCATCAGATGATTGTTTCGAAGTAGATTAAACTCTCTGAAACCTTTGGTGAAATGATCGATGAAGTACTGAGAGCTGCAACGCAGCGCGATTCACAGCAAGAAGGTTTTAGTATTTATGTGTATTTATTTAACATGACCAAGTTCACGAATTATTGCCTGGAAAATTATATACAGTTATACGATCTCAAATTAATTATTATATGCAGTTTTGTATATACAACTTATGCATTAATTTATACTCATACAAGCAGCAACATATTTTTCAGTTGATTTCATTTTTTTGAAAACTGTATTTTATTTATGCATCCTGATAGTATATAGGTGTAGTTTGCAAATGTGTATGTTTAACCATTTTTTATAACAATACATTTATATTGCAGTTACATTCCATTAACAACTACTATATTATTATATGTTCCAAATGTAGATAACCCTCCCACTACCTCAATGCCTCCAACAAATGCTCCTGTATCCTCACCACCTGTTCCAACACCTGATAAACAGCAACATGATCAGGAAATCCATGTTCCTACTGATCATATCAAAGTATCAGATGATGTAAGTTTTCTCATACAAACTATATTATATTTTGCATACAAGTTTCTGTTTACTCAAATCTCAGTTGTTTCCATTACAGATTATCAGTGGGAACATCTGCAAAAAAGATGAAGTTATGGATGCCCCTATTTTTGACAAGACTCCAAAATCAAATGTTTGACTTCCTTATATCACAATTATTATTATTTCGTTTACACTGTATGCAAGTAACATTAATATATATGCATGCTTTATTTTTTTAATTCACCAGGCTCCCACAACAGTCAATCCAGCTGCTCCTGAGTTAACACCAGATATAAATAGTGTAAGTATTTACACCTTCATCATATTATGCTAATATTATTTTATAACCTATGTTTCATTACGTTTATATTAATAAATTTATTGGTTACAGGAAGGACAAAAATCTGTTACACATGATATTCCTGTATCTGGTGCACCTCAGTTCGATAAAACCCCTCTGACAGATGTAAGACATGTTGTCTTATATTCTCATATTTTGTCTATACATACACTAAGATATATATATTTATGCAATTGTTTACTAACATATATTCATATATTAGGCAACTACTGACCTTGTTGCAAAGGATAGTTCCTCTAAAGCTGCAGTTGCTGAACCTCCCCACGTGTCACGTGAAGACTGTGCTCGCAACCTACTTAAGTTTATTTTGTCAGGAAAAATAGATCCGAGCATGTATGTATTAGTTATTCAAATTCCAATTAAGTATAATTAGATGAATTGTGAATAAAGTTTTATTTTTTCCAGGTCTATCATTAATTTTGGAGGATTTGGAGGTTCTGTCCTCGATGTTGTCCAGTCGTTTGGTCCCAATAAATGTCTTGAGAATACTTTCATGCAGGGATTTATCGACTGTATTCGTGAAGATGATGTATTAAACAACCCAGATTCTATAATCAACACTCTAATACTGAATGTCAATGTTGGGGTAATTTTTCCTCCACAGCTTTGTATCTTATTGCAACCCTTACTGTATAAATATACAATACTAATCAATTTTTTTTTGCCCAGACCATTTTGAATATCGAGGAGTTCGAACAGCACAGTTCAAATCCACAGCCCTTCTCAACATCACTTCTTATAGAACAACTTGAACCGACGCTTCCTTCAGATGAAGTTCTGAACCAAATTAAATTGGTGAGCCCCAATCAATTTCATTTGTAATTATGTTATAATGTTCTTTTGCTCATTAGTTTTATGTTGTATTAGCTTTAATTTTCCATATGCATAGTATTAATCATTTATAAACTTACATATACATTTAACAGATCCTGGTTCCTATGCTACGCCGTGGCCACTGGACCCTATATGCAATCAACTTTGAACGTCGTCGAATAGACATTTTAGATTCAAATCCTTATGGTACATTGCTTGGAGGCACTACCTGGAAACAAATCCATAATGACCAAATGATGATAAATGGAACGAAGATACCTTGGTCCAGATTAATAATGAGAAGACTTAGCATTGCCTTACATGAAGCTCGACCTGAGTCAACTGTACCAAAGTTTGGCAACTACAAGATTGGGCTTCTTCCCAATTGTCCAACCATGACACCAGGGTCAAATGATTGTGGTTTTTTTGTCGCAAACTTCCTCCGCTACTACGATTTTGATGATGGCGACTTATCAGAATTTTATACTCCGGTATGTTATTACATTAGTGTTCTGATCTTGCATATATTACTCCTTCAGATTTAATACTAGCATTAATTTGATATTATGACTATTTCAGGATGAACCATTGGACCAACGTGCCTTTGTTCTGCATTATCTGACCTTTCATCGCAACAACAGGGTTGTCCCCCTTCCTGCAGAACTGCTGCCTTTCAAGTATGCTCCAAGGAAACGCCGCTGTTCGAAATCCAAGACTTAGATATCATAGTTGAACATGATTCCCTATGGGATCCAGAAAACTGTTTATGTTACTTATTAAGTCACTTATGTCAGGCCTCTGATCATGTGTTTGATACTCCATGTGCCACTTATGTTCGTTGTGTCCAATGTCTATGCTACTTCGTATCAGTTTTTATTTTAAGTGTGTTAAACATAAGTGTTACCAGAATGTCTACTTATGTTATCTGTTAAGAAATTCTATATTGTTTCATCTCCAGATTGTTAGATGGTTAATCGTTTTGCTTCCAATGTTTGGCGTATTTGTATTATCATATTGTTTTAATATTCATGTTTTATGCATAATATATACTTCCTTATTTTATATACACTAGGTTCATCTTTTATATATTTTCACATGCTAATTATGCAAATTGTAACAAGTGGTTATGCTATATCCTGTTTGATGTATCTGAAGTGCGAAACCGACGTATGTACTACCATTTGATGAGTATTGTTAACTATATACAGTTTTATATACCATTTATGTCCAGACCTTCCGATTGCCAAACGTTCAATGCCAATTTGTTGTACATATTCAGTTACATAATTTGTGTAATTGTCTATATGTATGCAACATTTTATATTTTTATATAAACGAATTATATGTCATGCAAACTATTTAATTTCCAACAAACTAGAGCATAAGTCATTGTGCTATTACAAGTTTCTACTAAATCGACCACTCTTTAGTCACACTTCAAATTATTCGTCCAAATCCATATGCTCATCGGCTTCTTCATTTTCCACTTCTTCATCAATACGATGTTTTTAGCAGTCGACGTTTCCTTCCAATGTGGAGCAGTTGTTTTATTGTTTAGTCTTGATCCGACTGGTCGTCCTCTCTTTCGATTAGCCAGTTTTGCTAGCCTTGCCCTATTCTCTTCCACAGACAGACATGTTCTGCTATTATGCCCATCTGCTATACCACATAATTGGCATCTCCTATTCTTCTTTTTCTCTCCTTTCGCACCTAGTCTCATTATCCTATCTTCTGAATTTTTGATTGTCCGTCCTTTTGGTCTTGCACGATCCGGCATACTCAGATTTATAACATCCACATTAAAATCTAACCTCTGCATAATAATATAAGTTAATATTTAGTATACGCATATTTACATATATTTATACCAATCAGTAAAATCATTTATCAATGCTCACCTTTTTAGCTTCTGAGGATGCAGCAATATGCTCCATTTGTTCATGTGCTACGTGACACGGAGAACTTGTACCACCAACCTCATGTGAAATTCTCATGTTGTCCTCCTTTAGATTCCAACCCAAATATATCAACATTTACATGCAGCATAAATATATATTTTCATTTTAGACTAATGAACAATATTATTTTAATATGTACCTGGTTACCAATTGTTATTATTGTTAATGCATGTTCACATCCAGTAATGGTGTTATGCTCATCCTACAAAATAAAATTAACTTATTACATTGATTTTAAATATTCATTATGTACAATACTTCATGCAAGCTTATATATTTATCTTTTACATACCTTGTTGTGGCATGTAATTGTATTGACATCTTCCATCCCATCGCCAGCATTATTTTTATTCAACTCTTCTTCCTGGTACAAATAACATGTCACTATGCATAATTTATGTTACAAATAGTATCACACTAAAAACATCTGGAATATTATTACCTTGTCTTCCTCATCATCACTACCATCTGTTGACTCATTACATCCAATATCTGGCTCTAATCGGCTTAGAACGACATCGAGCTCATCCAACACTTCCATCGCCTTATCGTAACCTGCTTTTGACATACACGCCTGGCGAACTACTTTCATTGTTTTCGTCAACAACATTTTCTGTCTGTATGATTTAGTAACTCCATCCTTCCCCTGAAACTCTTATTAATTCTTTCAAACGGAACATCTTTTCTTGATGTCACAGTGTACCTTTGCAATATATATTTTGAAGGTATCCTTTCAACTTGAAGATGCATGAAGGCTCTTAAAAGATGAACACACAATAGACCTGAAAACATGAAAACGAATAATTTTTTCAAAGATATACATTAATTTGTACTACAATCATCAAATTCTTTAGTATGCAAATTTATTCTGCTAATCAACATAATACGTACAAACCTGTATGTTCCCATTGTTTGCACTCGCATGTATACTCCCCAGCTTCTATGTCCGCTGTTATCTTGAATTGATGTTGTCCCCACACAATTTTATTAGACCTTTTTGTATGCTGTACTATCCATTCATTATCACATCCGTCTGGGTCCTTTAATATTTTGTATGCAGTGGCGTATTTCATTGATTCCTCAAATCTATTCATAACAGCTCTGGTGTATGCTCTAGAGACTCTCACTTCGAACCTATAAAATGTATCTGTTGTCCTTGGTCCCTATAACACATTATTATCATAATTAAACACATTATTTACATAAATGTATGGCAAACATTATTGATAACAACCACGACATACCTTGCTCACCAATGCCTCCTTTGATTCTTTCATTTTCCTG
Source organism: Zea luxurians (assembly GCA_029449295.1). Classification (NCBI taxonomy): domain Eukaryota; kingdom Viridiplantae; phylum Streptophyta; class Magnoliopsida; order Poales; family Poaceae; genus Zea; species Zea luxurians. The sequence goes on from JAOPSE010000035.1 coordinate 17,033,888, forward strand.
CTGTGCAACATTTTCATCATTTGTTTAGCGAACTCATGCAGTGGGGTATTCGCATCTACATGTGATTGCTTCACTAATCTGTTCATGCTCTCACTTCGTTGTGTAGATACCATTACCCCACAGAAATCATTTTTAAAAAATGCCGGTATCCATTCTTTTCTTATCTCATATAATTTGCGTATAGTCATATCTTCATGAAGATTGAACTCCTCTAGCATCATTTCCCAGGCACATTCAAACTCATGAGGAGTTAATGGATGATGTATAATAGACTGGAATGTTGTTTTAAAATCCTTAACAGCAAACCTTGCATATAACTCATTTAGGAATGGCATAAATCTGTTCTGTACATGCCATAAACACAGTATGTGAACTGTTTTTGGAAATACAGTTCTTAGAGCAATTGGCATTGCAGGATCTTGATCTGCAATTGCTCACAAATTATTCAGTTATTTTCACAATAAATTAATTCACTATTTTGCATAACAAATTGATATATCACATACCTGTAAGCATAACTCTTGGACCCTCGCCTCCCATACATGTTTTGAATGAATTGAAAGCCCATTCAAAAGTCTTTACTGTTTCATCTCCCAACAAAACAAATCCAAACACTGTACACTGCAGATGGCTATTAGCTCCAACAAACATGCCCAGTGGTTTATCATATATATTTGTCTTGTGTGTTGTATCAAATGTCACAGCATCACCATAATCTGCGTATTCCCCCTGCATACTTGCGTGTGACCAAAAAATACTCACTATTTTCCCATCATTGTCTAGCTGGAAATCACAAAAAAATTGTGGATTCTGTTTCTTGCATTCTCTAAAAAATGCCAAAAGTTTGGCTACATCATTTGCGCAGTTTTCTCTTCTCCTGGCTGCCCTCCTACATTTGTTTGCACAAAAAGTTATAACACACACATTTACTATAGTAATATTTATTGCTCTTGATATATACACATGTAACAGAAAAGTATTGCTTACATGTTTTTCAGATCTTGAGCAGTCACTGGTACATTCTCTGGCCCATCATGCATTTCTGATATAAAATCAACTATGCAATGCTGCGGCACTCGGCTATCATGCATTGCATCCACAAAATTTATGAACTCAGCAACCCTAATTTTGTTGCAACGTAAATGTTGTTTCTCTGCTTCGTCAGTTATGAACTCATGGTTATGCTCCAAGTTTACCAGTTCAATTTTTGCAGCTACAACCATTTTTTTTCATCATCATATATTTTTTTTAATTTTATTCCAGCTTTACATTGCGTACGCCCTGATGACCTATTCCTCATCCTAGGTGCATCATTTGATTTTAGTGCACTTTTACCTTCCCGTGAACAATTTATCCACTTACTGAAAGTCTTCTCCATGTATTTCTTCAGTGGAAATCCAACTTCATATGCATACCTTTTATAGAATTTATATGCATCATCAACATCCTTGAAAGTCATCCCTATCGTTGGCACTATAGTTGGATCAATGTTTTTGCCTGCTATTTCATTGTCATTGTTGTTTGTCCCATGGAGTATGTTCACAACAATATATTCAATCAATAATCAAATACAGCGATTGGACTTACATGAGAATGCAGTATCTGTGGCGTATCCATCTCCCTGGAGCTAATATTGGACATAGGAGGTCGAACCCTTTGTTCTCCTTCTTCCCCTATGCTCATCTCGACGATCTCAGGACCCAGTAGAGCAGGAGGTGGTGTCACCAGGGAGTTACCAACATCTCCGTCCTCTGTCTCTAGATCAAGACGAACACCATCTCTTTCCATCGCCGGCGACTCTCCATAGCCGGCCATCTCCAACTCCGATTAGTTATGCAGGCACAGGGTTTTTTTTCGAACGAGAGTTAATCTCGGATACTATAAAAGTAACCGCATCCACGTTTACAGGGTCTCCCCATAATTTCCGAAATCGTCCCGATATTATGTCGATGTCAATGTCATACTAAAATCCATAACAAAATATTTACGCACAATCACTCAACCTTTTACGCCAAACGGTATATACTATTTATGCAATTATTATGCCGTTTCGGTTTTATGCCTTAGCTTTTAACAACTTATGCTACATTTTTTTAACCTTGCGCGCATTACTCCCCATGCAAGATCCATAAAATACGCGCCCACGTATCCTAGTTATCACGTTTGCATGTGGAAACTGATCCCTTTAATTCCGCGCCTTCCCCTTCTGTTTACCGCGTAACGGCGCCGTGACTCCTGCATGCCGCCTCTCAGCGCTACGTCAAACACAGGCGCGCATGACCCAGCGGACCAGAACTTGGGAGCGACCTGGGCTTCCTTTAATATCTTAAGCCCAGGGCTCCCGTTATACCTGCCCTATATATATATATATTAAGAGCCCTGGGCTTCCAATAATAGAGGAAGCCCAGGCTAGTCAATATGGGCATTTTGGTTGAACCACACCGGGTCAACACGCACCAGTCACGGCGCCGTTACACCGATTCCTCCGTCAGCCAGCCACCTCTCCCACGTTTCCTGTGTCTAAAACCGTTTCACGCAATCAACGGAGGCAGACCAGCGCCTGCCTGAAGAAAACCCCAGCCCGCTGTAACACCCGATTTTAAAGGACAAAGCCGGGTGCATTTCATACATGCGCCAAGAAGACAACATATATAATAACAGAGTGTATAGAGATAAATGTCACAAAACATCAGAGTAATTATTACATAGCGGAAGACTTATTACAAAGTAAAATAATAAATATAAAACGAACCAAGGATCGTCGGCGCCAATGTCGACTGAGAAACGCCACCTAGATCAGATCGAACTCCTCGCCTTGTGGCTCCTCCTGAACCACCTGTTCTTCTCCTGTGGGGGGGTGTGAGACAGCAAGAGTGAGCTCACATACGTTCATAGCTCAACAAGTCGTGGGGAACAATGTGGCATGAACTCACCAAAGGTGGGAGTTCATGAAGTGTAAGGCTGATCAATGAAATAAAGGCTGAGGCTGAGCATTGCTTTTATAAGTTGGTCAAAATTTTATTAGCAATTACTAGGTGTAAGTATATACCAAACCTTAATAATAATAAAGAACAGTAATAGTAAAATAATCCCAAATGCGATGCAAATGTCAAATTAAATTTAAGTTCCATAATTAATCATGTGAGGGTCCGAGCCGCTCATGACCGTGAGCACGGCTAGTATACTAGTTTTACACTCTGCAGAAGTTGCGCATCTTTACCCACAAGTCATGTTACCCATCTGCCAAGAGACGGCCAATCCCATACACCTCTACTGAGGAGGCGAGGCAGGGTAACACTACGAGGCCTTTACAAAGTTCCACTAGCTTCAGAAATCCCGCTACAGTTTATAGGAAGCTCCAGTGCAGGGTTCTTGCCTGACCGCCATCGCAGCAAAATCAAACAAGGACCTCCCTACACTGACCACTCCCCTACTGCCCTTGCCCCTTTCGGGTAAGGAAGACCTCCACTAGCTTTCCTAGTTAAGCAGCCAAGGGCGTCCCATTAAACCCTTGTGGTAGCACTGTTTTCCCGGGTGGTCGCTCCATGTTCCCATTAATTTAATGATCTTAACATGAACAGTAATAATAACAAGATAATAACAGAATAATCATGAATAGTGTATCTTCATACCCAAATCCACATAAAGCAATAGCAGGTACTACCCAAAAATATTTCAGGGGTGAACAAGGTATAAAGATAACCAAAACTGGGGTAACCTAAAGGATCCCATCAAAATTAACCTATGCAGATCATTAAAATTAATAAGAACATGGCTGGGAAAAGTAAGTGATCAAGGGCACAACTTGCCTGGCACTTGAGAATCCAGGTGACAGGATGAACTTCAGGTGACTCGCAACCGCACTGCTAGCCGCAGCAATACAAACAAACATGGTATAGATAAAATTAACATCACACCAAACATAAGAATATACTGCATAAAAATAATCTATGCGTTGCTACGAGACTTACGCAACTTGAACGGATCAAATCGGAGTTAAAACGGAGGAGTTATGAATTTACTAGGGTTTTATGTATTCGATACATGATTAATTTATGAGATCAATTTTAATGTGATTTTCATGTCAAAACAGTGGTACTAGATGATAGACAATAATATTACAAAATTATAGGAATTGAAACGGATTAATTTGGGCTTAATATGCATTTTCTATGAATTACCCAAGTTTTACAATTATTTTTATACTCAAAATCAATTTCTAAATCTATTTTTCCTATTTTATTTAATGCCTGGACTGGGCGTCAAATACAAAGAAATGCAGGGGTCTAAATCACAATTTACCTAAGACACAGACTGCCTCCCCACAGGACGGCGGGTTTATTCACTAAAAAGTGAAGGGCTCTTATGCAACTTTACCGGACCGAAGGGGTATCGTCTATTCTGAGCCGTTCAGATCAGATCGCACAGCACGGATTAAATCGCACACCCGCGATCCCGCGCGCAATCAAGAGCCCTCCGATGCAACACCAATGCACCGGATCTAAAATCCTCAGATCTATTTCCACCCGTACGATTTTTATCCAACGGCGTAGATTTAACCTACTCCAGCCGGAACACCGGTTCTATCCAGAGCCGTCCGATTAACGCCCAACCGTCCAGATCCGAACCCCCTTCTTCACCAGCTCGACAGACCGGCATGCCAGTGCCAGCAGTATCACGCGGCGGCGCCATGATCGGTGAACGTCCCATGGCACCCCAAACGCTTATCCTAGGAATCCCATGCGATGCGGGGACACAGGCGAACCAATCGAGAAGGCACTCACCAGAAGACTTGCGACGAAGCTCGACGAAGAGGGGAAAGTATCTACGCAATTCGATGGCGGCCATGCCCAGGCTTGCCCGTCGACCTGCGCACGAGCCGCAAGTACTTCGGTGAAGCGCCCAGGGCGAAGGCGCGCCAGAGTCCCGTGGTGGCGGCTTGGCGCGGACCGAGGAGAGGGAGCGGCGGCCTTCCATTGCTGCAGCAGTGCTGCAAGACGAGCTACCGATGTGCGCGGAGGACGAGGGCACCAGTCTTCCTTCCGCCCAGGAGGTTTCCCCGGCTCCCGAGGTCTCCATGCTTGCCCCGAACGGACACATCGACAAGCGGACCTGGTGGCGGCCCTCTACGCTCTCTACACGGTAATGGCTGCTGCGAAGCAGGCCGGGTGAGGAAGAAAAGGAGATGCCCAGGCCAGCTTTATACGTAGGAGAGGAGGTCGGTAGTGCCTGGATTGCGGATCGCGCACTGGTGAGGCGAGGTCCGCCAAACTCGGCCAAGCCGTTGCGACGCGCGGTAATGGCGGTATGGAGATGACGACCCGGCCACAGGGGCCCACAGGCAGCGGCTCAGTGGGCGAGTCCACGCCTAGGAGGTTGGGGCGACGTAGAACGAAGATCTGACAGATGGGGCCAATGTGCCAGCGAGCAGAGAGAGATACATGAGTAGAAGTCCACAGCCTGACAAGTGGGGCCCGAGCGGTAGAGAGTATGGGAGACCACCCTGCTGTGATGCTGGGCCGCGCGTGCAGAGAAAAACAACAATGGGCCAAATGTTAGGTCCTTGGCCCAAGCGCCTTTCCTGTTTCTTTTTTTATCTTTTCTTTCCTTTTCTCTTTTCTTTCAAATTTTAAATCTAGAATTTGAATTCAAACTTTTGTGGCGAATTTGTAATCAAATTTTTGAATATATGATTTGAATAAATTATTATGGAATAACTTTAATTCATTTATAAATTTATTTTTTTGTATTGTGTACTATTTTCTCTTTCCTTCTCTAATTCAAACCCTAATTCTCCATTTAGGATTCAAACTTCATCCTAAGTCATTGTTTTATTTCTACTAGCATTATTATTGTTATTTTTTCACAATATGCACACAAAAGAAAATCCCAGCATGATGCATGATTTATTTGAGTGTTCTTTTGTTAATTATTTATCTGTGTAAGTGAGGTGTCCACATGGAATGATAGATAGAGATGACACACAAATCCCTAAAGGAAGATAATTTCTTCTTTTAGATTTTCTTGCAAAGTGGGTATTACACCCGCAGACTCTCCTTTCGTTGGAGGCGACTCGCCAGGCGATTTCCGCGCCTCCAATCTAGCGCAGCGCCAATCCACCGCCGCTCCAATCCAGCGCCGGTCCATTCCAGCTTACATCCTTCAATCTCCCAGCATTGGATCCCGAGTCAAGAAGTTTCAGGTAATCCAACATTGAAATACCCCGAGGTTGCCGTCCATTTTTTGAAGCATTTGGGTCGATTGAAGTGGATTTGATTGTAACCCTTATTTTCCAGCTAAATGTGTGATTTGAATGCGTTTAGACATCTATCTAATCGGGTCATTGCGTCGGGCATTGCATCTATTTTTTTGTTCAGGAGCCCCGATATTAGAGCATATGAATTTATTCTATATCCCCACTATCGCCCGACATTCATAGATCTAGACAGAGGTATTTACTGATGAGGCAGCATAGAGTACTATCACACAAACAATGTAACACATATATGCTTTTTGTATTTAATATATATGCATATCTTCAGTACTATTTATGCACATTCACTTGAGTCATTTGTTTACACATTTGTTTTATTATATATGCATATAGTCCGTACTCTGTATGAACATTTACTTTAAAGATTTGTTTTCACATCTATTTTATTATCAAAATATGCTTATTTGTATTTGATATATATGCATATCCTCAGTAATGTTTATGCACATTCAATTGAGTAACTTGTTTACACATCTGTTTTATTATATATGCATATAGTCAGTATTCTTTATGCACATTTACTCTAATGATTTGTTTTCACATCTATTTTATTATTTAATATGCTTATTGTATTTCATATATATGCATATCCTCAGTACTTTTTTATGCCCATTCACTTAAATCATTTTGTGTACACATCTGTTTTATTATATATAAAACATACTCATTGGATTTGATATATATGTATATTGGCAGTAATGTGTATGCTCATTATTACACAATTTTTATGAACATTTCGCACTATAATAAGTATATTTGCATTGTTCTATTTACTTGAATAATTAGTTTACACTCATGTTCATTATATATATATGTGTACATACAGGTACTTTTATTTTAAGCAAAAGTTATTTAAATATTCATGTTTGAATATGAGCTAAATGTTTTTATTACTATGAACCAGTTATTAAAATATGTTGTATAGTTAGTTGATGCAAAAAGGCTCTTGTTTTATCATGATCCATTTACAATTATATGAATTATTAAATCAATCTTTATGTTTGTATATAACAATTGCTCATTAAATGATCTCGCATAAATGTAAAAGGTAGTTTAAGTCATGTAATTCCATTTAGCATTATATAGTATGCATTTCAGATAGTTATAGTAAAAATTAGTTTTTTTTGGCATATATTCTTGCATAAATCAATGTATTTAAAAACAACTTCCTTTTTCTATAGATTTATTCAGTATTTAGTCATGAAGTCTGTTGATCGCCCGCCCAGTAATCCAAAAAGATTAACCATTGAATCCAGTCAGGAGGTTTTTTCAATTGACATTTCCAGACGTACAAGATCCAGCAGCTCAGCTCACCAAGATGATATTCCTCAAAATCAGGAGCAGAATGAGCCACAGCCAGCCCCAATCCATCGTGTTCGCAGAAAGGCTTTAGCTTGTCGTTTAAAAGAAAACCTCCTGCTCCAGCCACTCTCTCTGACGACGATTTCATGGATGCTCCATCGTTAAAGCATCAATTCAGATCTGCATCACCTTCTCCTTCAGAACAAATCAGTACAAAGAAGTTAAAAGTACCTTCTCCTCAAGTTCCGACCATGAAAAGAAGCCCAAAGTATAATATCATTGCAAAAAAAAACTCTCCTAAAAATAAGTCTCCTGTAAAATCACAGGTAATATTTATATATTTATGTTTATTCATGTGTTAATCATGGTGCCCAATCAATTCTGAATTTTCCCCCACTTTAAATTTATGTACATTATTATCAACAAATATGGTGTTTACTTTTTTTAGTGTTGTAGACTAGTTATTTACAAGCCTGTAATAAATATCCCTTGTATGTAAATATAGTATCATTAGTTCTACCTATATATATACTTTGTGTATTAATGCATATTCATTTATGCTTCCAGAAATTGAATATCCGATGCATTCCCTTTGATGTTATTGTATCATCATGGATAATGAGCGATCGGCAGCGTGATGCCGTCGCTAGGTTGGGATTTTCTAGCATATTTGATTTGCGAACTGATGCATTGGAGAGCAGATCACTCATCAGGTGGTTGATGGACAAATTAGATCCCCATGACATGACCATACGCCCAGGGGCTGGCAAGGAACTTAAGATAACAAAAGATACGGTTCATCTGATTTTGGGGTTGCCATGTGCCGGAGGAGGTAGAGAGTTTACTGATTGGTACGGTGAAATCGATGCTGCTGCAAATCTGAGATGTCATCTCAATGTTTGTAAAGAAGAATTTGATGTTGTCAAGCTTCAAGATAAGATAGTGCTTGGCAACGATGATGAGCTATCAATTAGATGTTTTTTTCTCATTCTATTCAATCGACTTCTGTTTCCTTCTGCTTCTTGGGGCATTACAAACAATGAGGTACTCATGACTTCAAACATGGCCCGAATGGCTGATATTGACTGGTGTCAACTAGTTTACACGGATTTGTGCGATGCTGCCGCACGTTGGCATAAAAGGAACAAAACAAACATCACAGCAACAATATATGGATGCTCACTCATTGTTTTAGTAAGTAATTTTTTCTTGTTTACTGTGCATATATATGGTATGCAAATATTTGTTATGTACTAATTTTATATATTTGTGCATTCCTTTTTTCAGATTTACTATCTTGATCACCTACATCACCCTGCTGCTCCTGATAACAAATATGGTACTCCACGCATTAAGTTTTTTGATAATGAGACCATAAGAGAGTTGGCTCGGGGTGATAGACGCCCCCCCCCATAAATCTGGTGAACCATTCGGATATGCAGAGGTTAGACACAAACAATTTTTTGTCCTGTTATGCAGATGTTAAAATATTATTACTGCTAACTGTTCTATTTGATTTTATACAGTTTCGTAGCTGTTCAGAAACGTGTTACCTCATTGCTCCAGAACGGCCTGTTTCTGCCGTTTTCAACATATATGTACCACGTATCAAGCATTTGATTGGCAACAAGTTGCAATGTTTGCCCTCTCAGCATCGGCCAATGTTTCAATCAATGTTTGATGCTCATGACAAAGAGGTGGATAAGTACTGTGATTCCCTTCAGCTGAGTCATCAGATGATTGTTTCGAAGCAGATTGAACTCTCTGAAACCTTTGATGAAATGATCGATGAAGTACTGAGAGCTGCAACGCAGCGCGATTCACAGCAAGAAGGTTTTAGTATTTATGTGTATTTATTTAACATGACCAAGTTCACGAATTATTGCCTGGAAAATTATATACAGTTATACGATCTCAAATTAATTATTATATGCAGTTTTGTATATACAACTTATGCATTAATTTATACTCATACAAGCAGCAACATATTTTTCAGTTGATTTCATTTTTTGAAAACTGTATTTTATTTATGCATCCTGATAGTATATAGGTGTAGTTTGCAAATGTGTATGTTTAACCATTTTTTTAACAATACATTTATATTGCAGTTACATTCCATTAACAACTACTATATTATTATATGTTCCAAATGTAGATAACCCTCCCACTACCTCAATGCCTCCAACAAATGCTCTTGTATCCTCACCACCTGTTCCAACACCTGATAAACAGCAACATGATCAGGAAATCCATGTTCCTACTGATCATATCAAAGTATCAGATGATGTAAGTTTTCTCATACAAACTATATTATATTTTGCATACAAGTTTCTGTTTACTCAAATCTCAGTTGTTTCCATTACAGATTATCAGTGGGAACGTCTGCAAAAAAGATGAAGTTATGGATGCCCCTATTTTTGACAAGACTCCAAAATCAAATGTTTGACTTCCTTATATCACAATTATTATTATTTCGTTTACACTGTATGCAAGTAACATTAATACATATGCATGCTTTATTTTTTTAATTCACCAGGCTCCCACAACAGTCAATCCAGCTGCTCCTGAGTTAACACCAGATATAAATAGTGTAAGTATTTACACCTTCATCATATTATGCTAATATTATTTTATAACCTATGTTTCATTACGTTTATATTAATAAATTTTTTGGTTACAGGAAGGACAAAAATCTGTTACACATGATATTCCTGTATCTGGTGCACCTCAGTTCGATAAAACCCCTCTGACAGATGTAAGACATGTTGTCTTATATTCTCATATTTTGTCTATACATACACTAAGATATATATATATTTATGCAATTGTTTACTAACATATATTCATATATTAGGCAACTACTGACCTTGTTGCAAAGGAAAGTTCCTCTAAAGCTGCAGTTGATGAACCTCCCCACGTGTCACGTGAAGACTGTGCTCGCAACCTACTTAAGTTTATTTTGTTAGGAAAAATAGATTCGAGCATGTATGTATTAGTTATTCAAATTCCAATTAAGTATAATTAGATGAATTGTGAATAAAGTTTTATTTTTTTCAGGTCTATCATTAATTTTGGAGGATTTGGAGGTTCTGTCCTCGATGTTGTCCAGTCGTTTGGTCCCAATAAATGTCTTGAGAATACTTTCATGCAGGGATTTATCGACTATATTCGTGAAGATGATGTATTATACAACCCAGATTCTGTAATCAACACTCTAATACTGAATGTCAATGTTGGGGTAATTTTTCCTCCACAGCTTTGTATCTTATTGCAACCCTTACTGTATAAATATACAATACTAATCAATTTATTTTTTTTTGTCCAGACCATTTTGAATATCGAGGAGTTCGAACAACACAGTTCAAATCCACAGCCCTTCTCAACATCACTTCTTATAGAACAACTTGAACCGGCGCTTCCTTCAGATGAAGTTCTGAACCAAATTAAATTGGTGAGCCCCAATCAATTTCATTTGTAATTATGTTATAATGTTCTTTTTCTCATTAGTTTTATGTTGTATTAGCTTTAATTTTCCATATGCATAGTATTAATCATTTATAAACTTACATATACATTTAACAGATCCTGGTTCCTATGCTACGTCGTGGCCACTGGACCCTATATGCAATCAACTTTGAACGTCGTCGAATAGACATTTTAGATTCAAATCCTTATGGTACATTGCTTGGAGGCACTACCTGGAAACAAATCCATAATGACCAAATGATGATAAATGGAACGAAGATACCTTGGTCCAGATTAATAATGAGAAGACTTAGCATTGCCTTACATGAAGCTCGACCTGAGTCAACTGTACCAAAGTTTGGCAACTACAAGATTGGGCTTCTTCCCAATTGTCCAACCATGACACCAGGGTCAAATGATTGTGGTTTTTTTGTCGCAAACTTCCTCCGCTACTACGATTTTGATAATGGCGACTTATCATAATTTTATACTCCGGTATGTTATTACATTAGTGTTCTGATCTTGCATATATTACTCCTTCAGATTTAATACTAGCATTAATTTGATATTATGACTATTTCAGGATGAACCATTGGACCAACGTGCCTTTGTTCTGCATTATCTGACCTTTCATCGCAACAACAGGGTTGTCCCCCTTCCTGCAGAACTGCTGCCTTTCAAGTATGCTCCAAGGAAACGCCGCTGTTCGAAATCCAAGACTTAGATATCATAGTTGAACATGATTCCCTATGGGATCCAGAAAACTGTTTATGTTACTTGTTAAGTCACTTATGTCAGGCCTCTGATCATGTGTTTGATACTCCATGTGCCACTTATGTTCGTTGTGTCCAATGTCTATGCTACTTCGTATCAGTTTTTATTTGAAGTGTGTTAAACATAAGTGTTACCAGAATGTCTACTTATGTTATCTGTTAAGAAATTCTATATTGTTTCATCTCCAGATTGTTAGATGGTTAATCGTTTTGCTTCCAATGTTTGGCGTATTTGTATTATCATATTGTTTTAATATTCATGTTTTATGCATAATATATACTTCCTTATTTTATATACACTAGGTTCATCTTTTATATATTTTCACATGCTAATTATGCTAATTGTAACAAGTGGTTATGCTATATCCTGTTTGATGTATCTGAAGTGCGAAACCGACGTATGTACTACCATTTGATGAGTATTGTTAACTGTATACAGTTTTATATACCATTTATGTCCAGACCTTCCGATTGCCAAACGTTCAATGCCAATTTGTTGTACATATTCAGTTACATAATTTGTGTAATTGTCTATATGTATGCAACATTTTATATTTTTATATAAACGAATTATATGTCATGCAAACTATTTAATTTCCAACAAACTAGAGCATAAGTCATTGTGCTATTACAAGTTTCTACTAAATCGACCACTCTTTAGTCACACTTCAAATTATTCGTCCAAATCCATATGCTCATCGGCTTCTTCATTTTCCACTTCTTCATCAATACGATGTTTTTTAGCAGTCGACGTTTCATTCCAATGTGGAGCAGTTGTTTTATTGTTTAGTCTTGATCCGGCTGGTCGTCCTCTCTTTCGATTAGCCAGTTTTGCTAGCCTTGCCCTATTCTCTTCCACAGACAGACATGTTCTGCTATTATGCCCATCTGCTATACCACATAATTGGCATCTCCTATTCTTCTTTTTCTCTCCTTTCGCACCTAGTCTCATTATCCTATCTTCTGAATTTTTGATTGTCCGTCCTTTTGGTCTTGCACGATCCGGCATACTCAGATTTATAACATCCACATTAAAATCTAACCTCTGCATAATAATATAAGTTAATATTTAGTATACGCATATTTACATATATTTATACCAATCAGTAAAATCATTTATCAATGCTCACCTTTTTAGCTTCTGAGGATGCAGCAATATGCTCCATTTGTTCATGTGCTACGTGACACGGAGAACTTGTACCACCAACCTCATGTGAAATTCTCATGTTGTCCTCCTTTAGATTCCAACCCAAATACATCAACATTTACATGCAGCATAAATATATATTTTCATTTTAGACTAATGAACAATATTATTTTAATATGTACCTGGTTACCAATTGTTATTATTGTTAATGCATGTTCACATCCAGTAATGGTGTTATGCTCATCCTACAAAATAAAATTAACTTATTACATTGATTTTAAATATTCATTATGTACAATACTTCATGCAAGCTTATATATTTATCTTTTACATACCTTGTTGTGGCATGTAATTGTATTGACATCTTCCATCCCATCGCCAGCATTATTTTTATTCAACTCTTCTTCCTGGTACAAATAACATGTCACTATGCATAATTTATGTTACAAATAGTATCACACTAAAAACATCTGGAATATTATTACCTTGTCTTCCTCATCATCACTACCATCTGTTGACTCATTACATCCAATATCTGGCTCTAATCGGCTTAGAACGACATCGAGCTCATCCAACACTTTCATCGCCTTATCGTAACCTGCTTTTGACATACACGCCTGGCGAACTACTTTCATTGTTTTCGTCAACAACATTTTCTGTCTGTATGATTTAGTAACTCCATCCTTCCCCCTGAAACTCTTATCAATTCTTTCAAACGGAACATCTTTTCTTGATGTCACAGTGTACCTTTGCAATATATATTTTGAAGGTATCCTTTCAACTTGAAGATGCATGAAGGCTCTTAAAAGATGAACACACAATAGACCTGAAAACATGAAAACGAATCATTTTTTTCAAAGATATACATTAATTTGTACTACAATCATCAAATTCTTTAGTATGCAAATTTATTCTGCTAATCAACATAATACGTACAAACCTGTATGTTCCCATTGTTTGCACTCGCATGTATACTCCCCAGCTTCTATGTCCGCTGATATCTTGAATTGATGTTGTCTCCACACAATTTTATTAGACCTTTTTGTATGCTATACTATCCATTCATTATCACATCCGTCTGGGTCCTTTAATATTTTGTATGCAGTGGCGTATTTCATTGATTCCTCAAATCTATTCATAACAGCTCTGGTGTATGCTCTAGAGACTCTCACTTCGAACCTATAAAATGTATCTGTTGTCCTTGGTCCCTATAACACATTATTATCATAATTAAACACATTATTTACATAAATGTATGGCAAACATTATTGATAACAACCACGACATACCTTGCTCACCAATGCCTCCTTTGATTCTTTCATTTTCCTGCTGTGCAACATTTTCATCATTTGTTTAGCGAACTCATGCAGTGGGGTATTCGCATCTACATGTGATTGCTTCACTAATCTGTTCATGCTCTCACTTCGTTGTGTAGATACCATTACCCCACAGAAATCATTTTTAAAAAATGCCGGTATCCATTCTTTTCTTATCTCATATAATTTGCGTATAGTCATATCTTCATGAAGATTGAACTCCTCTAGCATCATTTCCCAGGCACATTCAAACTCATGAGGAGTTAATGGATGATGTATAATAGACTGGAATGTTGTTTTAAAATCCTTAACAGCAAACCTTGCATATAACTCATTTAGGAATGGCATAAATCTGTTCTGTACATGCCATAAACACAGTCTGTGAACTGTTTTTGGAAATACAGTTCTTAGAGCAATTGGCATTGCAGGATCTTGATCTGCAATTGCTCACAAATTATTCAGTTATTTTCACAATAAATTAATTCACTGTTTTGCATAACAAATTGATATATCACATACCTGTAAGCATAACTCTTGGACCCTCGCCTCCCATACATGTTTTGAATGAATTGAAAGCCCATTCAAAAGTCTTTACTGTTTCATCTCCCAACAAAACAAATCCAAACACTGTACAATGCAGATGGCTATTAGCTCCAACAAACATGCCCAGTGGTTTATCATATATATTTGTCTTGTGTGTTGTATCAAATGTCACAGCATCACCATAATCTGCGTATTCCCCCTGCATACTTGCGTGTGACCAAAAAATACTCACTATTTTCCCATCATTGTCTAGCTGGAAATCACAAAAAAATTGTGGATTCTATTTCTTGCATTCTCTAAAAAATGCCAAAAGTTTGGCTACATCATTTGCGCAGTTTTCTCTTCTCCTGGCTGCCCTCCTACATTTGTTTGCACAAAAAGTTATAACACACACATTTACTATAGTAATATTTATTGCTCTTGATATATACACATGTAACAGAAAAGTATTGCTTACATGTTTTTCAGATCTTGAGCAGTCACTGGTACATTCTCTGGCCCATCATGCATTTCTGATATAAAATCAACTATGCAATGATGCGGCACTCGGCTATCATGCATTGCATCCACAAAATTTATGAACTCAGCATCCCTAATTTTGTTGCAACGTAAATGTTGTTTCTCTGCTTCGTCAGTTATGAACTCATGGTTATGCTCCAAGTTTACCAGTTCAATTTTTGCAGCTACAACCATTTTTTTCATCATCATATATTTTTTTAATTTTATTCCAGCTTTACATTGCGTACGCCCTGATGACCTATTCCTCATCCTAGGTGCATCATTTGATTTTAGTGCACTTTTACCTTCCCGTGAACAATTTATCCACTTACTGAAAGTCTTCTCCCTGTATTTCTTCAGTGGAAATCCAACTTCATATGCATACCTTTTATAGAATTTATATGCATCATCAACATCCTTGAAAGTCATCCCTACCGTTGGCACTATAGTTGGATCAATGTTTTTTGCCTGCTATTTCATTGTCATTGTTGTTTGTCCCATGGAGTATGTTCACAACAATATATTCAATCAATAATCAAATACAGCGATTGGACTTACATGAGAATGCAGTATATGTGGCGTATCCATCTCCCTGGAGCTAATATTGGACATAGGAGGTCGAACCCTTTGTTCTCCTTCTTCCCCTATGCTCATCTCGGCGATCTCAGGACCCAGTAGAGCAGGAGGTGGTGTCACCAGGGAGTTACCAACATCTCCGTCCTCTGTCTCTGGATCAAGACGAACACCATCTCTTTCCATCGCCGGCGACTCTCCATAGCCGGCCATCTCCAACTCCGATTAGTTATGCAGGCATAGGGTTTTTTTTTCGAACGAGAGTTAATCTCGGATACTATAAAAGTAACCGCATCCACGTTTACAGGGTCTCCCCATAATTTCCGAAACCGTCCCGATATTATGTCGATGTCAATGTCATACTAAAATCCATAACAAAATATTTACGCACAATTACTCAACCTTTTACGCCAAACGGTATATACTATTTATGCAATTATTATGCCGTTTCGGTTTTATGCCCTAGCTTTTAACAACTTATGCTACATTTTTTTAACCTTGCGCGCATTACTCCCCATGCAAGATCCATAAAATACGTGCCCACGTATCCTAGTTATCACGTTTGCATGTGGAAACTGATCCCTTTAATTCCGCGCCTTCCCCTTCTGTTTACCGCGTAACGGCGCCGTGACTCCTGCATGCCGCCTCTCAGCGCTACGTCAAACACAGGCGCGCATGACCCAGCGGACCAGAACTTGGGAGCGACCTGGGCTTCCTTTAATATCTGAAGCCCAGGGCTCCCGTTATACCTGCCCTATATATAATTTATATATATATATATATATCCAATCCTGGCCATTTTTGGGTCCTCAAGTCAACTTCTTACAATTGACCAAGCATTCACTTCTATTTCACCAAACACTCATGATTTTTTTGTAATACCCAAATGGTAAGAGTAGTAAAATGTACAAGAAACAGGAAATGTGAAGGGTTCCATTGACCACTTGTGTTATTATTCTCATTTTTGCATATTTCAAATCATGGAATTATCCCCGACTACCAATAAATATACTCAATAAAAGAATGTGCATCATGCTGGAGTTTAGTTGCTTGTGCATTTAATAAAATAATAATATGAATAAAAACTAATAATGAGAATTTGGGATTTAGCCTAAATTTAAATTCTAGAAATTAGAAAGGAGAAATAAAGTATTTTGTGGGTGAGATTAAATATATAAAAACAAATAATATTCTCACACTAGAGAAATGAAGTTGAACATTTGGCCAAGGGTTAAATTCAGAACAAGATCCACATTCAAATTTGAAATTTGAAAATGAAAAGAAGAAAAAAATAATAAAACAGAAAAGAATAAAAAGAAAAGGGAGAGAGCCAGACCCCATTCTCGGCCCATCTAGGCATTGACCCCGCGCGGCCCAAATCCCTGTACATCGCACGCTCTGGCTTTTTGTCACTGAATTGCGGGCCGTGTTTTCAGTTGCTCTCTCCACGCGTCGCTGCCGACTGGGTCCTGCTGTCAGCGTGTTTCCTCCCACGTGCACGCGAGTCCGCGTTTCTGGTGCGCGGGGCCGATTCGTCAGCCTCTGTCGCACCATGGATGGGCAGCTTGAGCTCAACCGACTACACGAGATCTTCGGGCATCACGCTCCTAATAATCGAACCAATTGGCCCTATATGACTGCAGGGCAGGGCCGCCATCCTTCTCCCTGGTGCCCTTGAGAAACTCCAGCATCGTCGTGGGTTTTTCCTCGCCGTGCAGGGAGTCGAGCAATCGAAGGGCAGGGGTCCTTGCATCTTCCAGTCTTGTGGACGTACCGGTCGCGCGTGGAATCCCTGGGCCATCTGGTGTCGTCGCTGGCGTCCATACCTCGGCCGAGTCGCTCCTCCTATCACGCCAAACCCCGGTGAGCAAAGCTCCTCCCCCCGTGTTGCCGTAGGACCGTATCTCCCATGCCAACCCGTAGGGGCAAAATAGAACGCGTGCGCAGGGTCTAGACCTCACCGGCGTCGTACGCGGTGGGAGGCGCTCGGAGTGGGGTGCATTCGCCGCGCGGTGCGCGCAGGTGTTAGGATGCTCGGCCGTGGAAGATCAGTCGTGGAAGGAAAAAAAGAGGAGAGAGAGTTAGATGGGGGTTGAAGACGATGTGCTGGCCGTAGATTTGGATTTTGACGGCCAGGATTAAAAGTGACTTACCTCTTCGCCAGCGCGATCCGCGCCGTTGGCGTTAGATCAAAGGGTGGCTATTAGATCGCAGGCTTGGTGAATGTGAAGCGTAGGATTCGAATCCGACGTGTGAGAATGAACCCTGGTTCATGAGTGTCTCGGTCTAATCTAGACCGACGATTTTAGATCTGGCGGCTCCTGTACCCCGATACCCCTTCGCCGTGTCAAATTTGCTAAAGAAACCCTGACTAAAACAGAAAGCAACCCGCGGTCCACCACGTGGGTAGTCTGTGTCTTGGAAACAATTGCGAGTTAGCCCTTGCCTTTCTCTGGAATTGAGGCCCAGTCCAGTCAACTCAAAAATCAGAGATATTAATTGGGAAATAGATTTTGGTATTAAATTAATTGCAGAAACTTATTTAAGTTGTAGAAAATCCATATGAACTCCAAATTGGTCCATTCCAGTTCCTAAATTTTTGTAATATTATTGTCTATCCATTTGTGCCACTGTTTTGGCATGAAAAACACATTAAAATTTATCTAGTACTTAATCATGTATTAAATACACAAAACCTTGGAAAATTCATAACTTAAAATCTATAACTCCAAAATTAATGATTTCAGTTCCTATGATCTCATTTTAATGTCTAGATTATTACTGTGTATTTTATTTATATGTTTGGTGTAATGTTAATTTTTGCTATACTATGTATGTATTGTGTTGATGCGAGTAGACGAGCAAGCTACAGAGGATTCTGGGGTTCAGCTAGTAGAGACTGCTGAGCAGGAGCTCATTGAAGGCAAGTTGTGCCCTTGATCACTTCTTTTACCCATTCATGTTCTTATTATTCATAATGATCTGCATAGGTTAATTTTGATGGGACCCAATATGTTACCCTAGATTTTGACTATCTTTATACCTTGTTTCACCACTGGTTTTACTACTAAATTTTTGGGTAGTACATGCTATTGCTTTATGTGGATTCGGGTATAGAGATATTTATTACTCATGATTACACTCTTTATTATCTATTTTATTCTTTACTGTTCATGTTAAGATCATTATGTTAATGGGAACATGGAGAACCACCCGGAAAAACAGTGCTACCACAAGGGTTTAATGGGACGCCCTTGGCCGATTAACTAGGAAAGCTAGTGGAGGGCTACCTTACCCGAAAGGGGCAAGGGCAGTAGGGGAGTGGTCAGTGTAGGGAGGTCCTTGGGTTGATTTTGCTGCGATGGCGGTCAGGCGAGGGATTCCTGCACTGGAGCTTCCTATAAACTGTAGCGGGTAGTCTGAAGCTAGTGGAACTTTGTAAAGGCCTCGTAGTGGTACCCTGCCTCGCTTCCTTGGTAGAGGTGTATGGGGTCTGATCAACTCCGTGGCAAATGGGTAACACGACTTGTGGGTAAAGATGCGCAACCTCTGAAGAGTGTAAAACTAGTATACTATCCGTGCTCACGGTCATGAGCGGCTCGGACACTCACATGATTAATTTATGGAACTTAAACTTAATCTGTCATTTCATTGCATTTGGGATTATTTTATTATTACTTTTACTTATTATTTCTAAGGTTTGGTATTTACTTACACTTAGTAATTGCTAATAAAATTTTGACCAACTTATAAAAGCAATGCTCAGCTTCAGCCTTTATTTCATTGATCAGCCTTACACTTCATGAACTCCCACCTTTGGTGACTTCATGCCACATTATTCCCCACGACTTGTTGAGCTATGAACGTATGTGAGCTCACTCTTGCTGTCTCACACCCCCCACTACCGGAATTCGCGCCTTTGCCGAGTGCCGGTGGCTTTGCCGAGTGCTTTTTATCGGGCACTCGGCAAAGCAGGCTTTGCCGAGTGCCGCACTCGGCAACGTCCTGCGCTCGGTAAAGAGCTAGTTTACCGAGTGTAGGACACTCGGCACAGCCGAGCACTCGGCAAAGACTTCTTTGCCGAGGGTCAAGCACTCGGCAAACATGGCTCTCGGCAAAGGGCCGTTAGCGGCCGTCTACAACTGACGGCCGTCAGTCTTTGCCGAGTGTCAAATATCTGGCACTCGGCAAACATAGTTTTTGCCGAGTGTCCTCTGTAGACACTCGGCAAAGCATATTTTTATTTTTTTTTATTTTGGTCACCAAAATTTTTGTGGTATGTTTCTACACTATGTAGACCTACATGTACCATTTTGGGACAATTATAACAGTTTTTTCTATAGCTAGTACATTTAGTTTGTTTATTTGAATTTCTTCGGAAAATTCAGATTTGAACTGCAGGTCACTCGAAACTTGGAAAACCGTGAATGCAAAAATGATATCCATGCTATATAGCACAAGTTACGACCGATTTCAGGAGCGAACCGGAAACTTCGAGCACCATGCTCACTCAACATGACCGTAAACTTGCCATCCAGGTGTTTAAAAATTGTATAAAACAGAAACAAAGTCAGAAAATCATGAACCCTGTCCACGTGTCATGATATCATATGTAGAGGCTGTGATAAAAATTTGAAAAAGTTTCGAAAAAGCTGTAACGCACTATGTGTACAAACCTAAGAGATCCACATTGAAACTCTATGATTTCATGTGTGGTTCTCTTAGGTTTCTACACATAGTGTCTCACAACTTTCTCCAAACATTCTAAATTTTTTATCACAGACTCTACATATGATATCATGACAGGTGGACAAGTTTCATGATTTTCTAAGTTTGTTTGTGTTTTATAAATTTTTTAAACAACTGTATGGCAAGTTCACGGCCATGTTGAGTGAGCATGGTGCTCGAAGTTTCCGGTCCGCTCCTGAAATCGGTCGTAACTTGTGCTATGTAGCATGGATATTATTTTTGCATGCACGGTTTTCCAAGTTTCAAGTGACCTGCAGTTCAAATCTGAAATTTCTGAAGAAATTCAAATAAACAAACTAAATGTACTAGCTATAGAAAACACTGTTATAATTGTCCCAAAATAGTACATGTAGGTCTATATAGTGTAGGAACATACCACAAAAATTTTGGTTGGCAAAATAAAAAAAATAAAAATGTACTTTGCCGAGTGTCCAAAGAAGACACTCGGCAAAGACTTCTTTGCCGAGTGCCCCCAGGGTGGCACTCGGCACAGATGTGTAAGTTAATCTTTGCCGAGTGTCAGATGATAGACACTCGGCAAAGGATCCTTTGCCGAGTGCCACCGATCTGGCACTCGGCAAAGTTTATTTTAAAAAAATAAAAATATACTTTGCCGAGTGTCCACCGATCTGGCACTCGGCAAAGACTTCTTTGCCGAGTGCCACCGATCTGGCACTCGGCAAAGTTTATTTTAAAAATTTAAAAAAAGTTTGCCGAGTGTCAGATCACGGGCACTCGGCAAAGAAGGCGAATATACTCGCCCGCGGCTTTCTTCCTCCTCCTTTCTCTGCTCTCGCTGTCTCCTCTCTATCGCGCGCCCGCCGCCGCCCCGCGCCATCGCCGGCTCGCCGCCCGCCATGCCGTCGCCGGCCGCGTCCGCCCACGCCAGCGCCCGCCGCGGCCGGCGCCCGCGCCCTCGCCGGCGCCCGCCCGTCCGCCCGCGCCCTAGTGAGTGTATTAACCGCTTGATTTAGTGTTGTCAAATTTGTAGAAGAATTTTTTTGGCTATTCACACCTATCTAGCCATCTAGATCCTCACAACTATTTAGCACTTGCCATAAGTTTAGGCCTGCTGCTTAGTGAGATTTCCATACCCTTGCCACCTAGTGCTTCCATGTACCATTGCTTGTACACTAGGGCTTGTACACTACCATGAAGACTCACTTGCGCATAGGGAAGGAATGTGGGCTATCAATAGAGCTACTTGGTCGAGAGCTTGTCCCTCGCATGGGCATCCTTGCTAGGGGCTCCAATGAAGATTAGGAAAAACCATGAGCTTCTCGATACATTTGTAATTTAACTTGTTATGCTAGTGTGTATATATATATATATATGATTGGAAACTACGCTGCATAACTCTTTTATGGTAGAGGTCTAAAGTTTTCCTTTGTAAAACTTTAGTGCACATTTACACATATTAGAGGCCAAGTAGGTTTAGAAAGTCTAAATCATTCCCTCTCAAAATGTACGTTAAGGTCCCTGCATATGTATAAAGGAGAGTGTTTTTTTTCAATCTACTGATCAAGGCACGTGTCCCTATTCACTTTTCTCAATCTACCAGGAAAGGAGATAGATGCTCTATGCTGAACTCTTCTACTATGTTTTATATATAGGCACGCACACACATATCAATTATCAAATAAAAGTCAGACTTGGAATCGAGTGCTGGTGATGTGAATTTTTTGTTGACAGGCATGTATTTTTTGCAGAGGTCTTCCTAGCCGCTGCGGGTCTGCCTCCACCGCGTCGTGTCGCCACTGCACCGACCCGCCACAGCCCCACTAGCCAGACTCCACCGCCACCCTAGGTATAACCTCTATTTCCGCATCATGGTCGTAGATCACGTAACCCAGTTAGGCGTCTCCCGTTCGAAAGAGATACGGTGTAGATATGCAGATCTTTGCATATCTACAAATGTATCAGTTTCGAATTGTCCACGTTTTTTGGACAGCCCGCGGTTGCATAGATGGTGTTAGTTTCCATGCTCTACTCCGGTCCGAGAAAGAGTTTCGGCGTCACCTCCCTGTTGTTCTCCGGACAGTACACTCTCCCTGCCAGGACGTGTATCCGGAGAACAGCGGGGAGGTGCTGCCAAAATTCTATCTCGGATCGGAGTAGAGCATGGAAACTAACTCCATCTACGCAACCGCGGGTGGGATTAGGACCTATCCTCACCTATTAGAAGGTAGGAACGTAGTGTACATGCATTACATGTCTATATTAAACTATACTCGGTTATATATGTTAGAGGATGGAGGACCGTGAGTGGATGTACACGGGCCGCGTTCGACGTAATGATGTCACCCCAGAATGGATTAGGAATCGTGGAACGGGCATATGGCGAAGCTGCTAAAGGAGCTAGCCTAGTCCCTTGTCCGTGCAGCAAATGTGACAACCGGAAAAGAAAACCAAAGAAGGCCATGGTAGAACATATTTGGAAGAATGGATTTACGTCGGACTATACTCGGTGGATCTTCCATGGTGAAGCGCATCGCACGAGAGAGGAGGTGGTGAGACAACGCGTCGAGGATTACGATGCTGATGCCGGGGTAGCAGACATGTTGAACGACTATCACGAGGCACAGTTCGCCGAAGGACGTACGGAGGACGAGCCAGAGGCGACCGCAAAGGCATTCTACGACATGTTTGACGCGGCACAGAAACCCCTTCACGGCAAGACAAAGGTTTCTCAACTGGATGCCATTGGGCGTATAATGGCGTTCAAGTCGCAGTATAGCATGAGTCGAGACGCCTTCGATGGTTTGTTGACAGTTATTGGCAGCCTGCTTCCGGAGGATCACGTTCTGCCAAAGAGCATGTACGAGGCACAGAAACTCCTTCGTGCACTCAAGATGACGTATGAGCAGATACATGCTTGTCCGAAGGGCTGCGTCCTATTTAGGAAAGAACACACTGAGGCAAAGTATTGTCCGAAGTGTAAATCGTCTAGGTTCATGGAGGTAGACTCTGGTGATGGACAGAAGAGGCAGCTCGACATCCCCGTGACAATCCTACGCCACCTTCCGTTCATACCGAGGATCCAGCGTCTATACATGACAGAGGAATCCGTGAAACAGATGACATGGCACAAAAAAGGCAAACGATACAATCCTGACAAGATGGTTCACGCATCCGATGGTGAAGCATGGACCCACTTTGATGTCATTCACCATGAGAAAGCCAAAGAGGCTCGACATGTTCGTGTTGCGCTGGCCACAGATGGGTTCAATCCCTATGGAATGACCGCTGCCCCATACACATGTTGGCCCGTGTTCGTTATCCCCATCAATCTCCCCCCCGGCGTATGCTTTCAAAGACAGAACATATTCGTGTCGTTGATAATTCCTGGACACCCGGGGAATAAAATGGGCGTGTACATGGAGCCTTTGATTGATGAATTGGTCCGTGCTTGGGAGGAAGGGGTATGGACGTACGACCGAGCTACGAAGACAAACTTCAAAATGCATGTTTGGTACCAGTACTCCATGCATGACTTTCCGGCGTATGGGCTATTTTGCGCCTGGTGTGTTCACGGTAAGTTCCCATGCCCAGTTTGCAAGGAAGCTCTTAGGTTCATTTGGTTGAAGAAGGGTGGCAAATATTCGTCATTCGATAAACATCGACAATTTCTCCCTCCTGACCATGCATTCTGACTAGACATCAAGAACTTTACGAAAGGTGTCATGGTGACAGACCGCCCACCTGCAATGATGACTGGTGCCGAAGTTCGCGAACAGATAGATGGTCTCGTGGCCAACCCAGAAGGTGGTTTTGTGGGATATGGTG
This sequence comes from Zea luxurians, assembly GCA_029449295.1. Classification (NCBI taxonomy): domain Eukaryota; kingdom Viridiplantae; phylum Streptophyta; class Magnoliopsida; order Poales; family Poaceae; genus Zea; species Zea luxurians. Next base: position 17,058,314 of record JAOPSE010000035.1, read on the forward strand.
AGCAACATATGTGGACACATAAGTCGGGCTTGACTCAGCTCCCCTATTATGATGACCTGCTCCTTCCACACAACATTGACGTGATGCACACTGAAAAGAATGTCGCCGAGGCACTTTGGGCAACAATTATGGAGATTCCTGATAAGTCAAAGGATAACGTAAAGGCAAGAGTGGATCTGGCAGAGTTATGTGATAGACCAAACCAAGAGACGAAGCCGCCTAGTGGTGGTAAGACATGGAGAAGGCCTAAGGCCGATTTCGTCCTGAGCAGGGCCCAAAGGAAGGAAGTACTACAGTGGATCAAGATGTTAATGTTCCCTGATGGGTATGCAGCTAACCTTAGTAGGGGGTGAACTTATCTACTCTGCGAGTCTTAGGGATGAAGAGTCATGACTTCCACATATGGATTGAACGAATTCTTCCGGCGATGGTTCGAGGCTATGTCCCTGAGCATGTCTGGCTAGCGCTTGCAGAGTTGAGCTATTTCTTCCGCCAGCTTTGTGCAAAAGAGTTAGCTCGGACCATGATTGCAGACTTGGAAAGGATGGCACCCGTGTTACTGTGTAAGCTGGAGAAGATCTTTCCACCCGGCTTCTTCAATCCGATGTAGCATTTGATTATTCATCTCCCGTATGAGGCACGAATGGGGGGCCCGTGCAGGGACGTTGGTGCTATCCAATCGAGAGATGTCTAAAGAGTATCCGAAAGAAATGTAGAAATAAATGCAAAATCGAGGCTTCCATTGCAGAGGCATACATACTGGAGGAGGTGTCAAACTTCACAACAACTTACTATGGTGACAAACTGTCGAGCGTGCATAATCCACCCCCTCGTTACAATGATGGCGGCAATGAATCGAACCTCAGCATTTTTCGAGGGCAACTCGGAAGCGCGAGTGGTTCGACCACCAAGACCCTGAGACATGAAGAGTGGCGCCATATCATGCTATATGTATTGACCAACCTTGAAGAGGTGACGCCATACATGGAGCAATTTCTTCATGAATTCTGGCGTCGATCAAGGGACCCAACTCCACAGGAATATGATACCCTTCTTAGAAAGGGTGCGGGAAATGGATTGCCCGATTTCATTTCCTAGTTTAAACATAAGGTACGTGCTTAGTTTGTTATTCCAAGTTGCTCTTACGTGCGAATAATATAACAATCTAGCGTGTTTGAACTTGCAGGGCCAAAGAGAGCCGTCTATGAGTGCCGAGTTGAGACAAGTAGCCAATGGCTTTGCCTATAGGGTCAGGAAATTTTCTGGGTATGACGTCAATGGATACCGTTTTCGCACAACAAGCTACGACCAAAGTCGGCCCAATCGAAAAACCACGTGTTCTGGAGTCTTTACGCCCGGGCTTGACGAGGTCGAGTATTATGGAAGAATTGAAGAAATATATGAACTCAATTTTTATGGTTCCAAACCTCTTACTCCAGTGATATTCAAATGTCATTGGTTTGACCCTAAAGTTACGAGACGGACACATTCTAATCTTGGGATAGTCGAAATTCGACAGGATTCCACCTTAACAGGAGACGATGTCTATATTGTGGCCCAACAGGCCACACAAGTGTATTATCTTCCATATGCATGCCAAACGAAACAACATCTTAAGGGTTGGGATGTTGTGTATAAGGTATCACCGCACGCTAAATTACCTGTTCCAAACGATGAAGATTATAACTTAGACCCGGACACATATGACGGAGAGTTCTTCCAAGAAGATGGGCTCGAAGGGCAATTTGAGATAGACTTAACCGAAGCGATCGGAATGGAAGTAGATATTGAAATGGTTGTTGATGACGAGGATGATGAGGTGCAAAATGAGAATGACTTAGAAATACTTGAAGGCAATGCCAATGACGAAATTGCGCCTTCAGATGATGTTGACTATGAAATGGTTGATAGTGATGATGACACTTATGATCCGGCAAACCCGGACACATATGAAGATTATTTTTAATCGATGTAATGCTATATTTCATTTATTTTGCATATGTTTCTAAATACATATTTTTTTATCTGTGCTTAATTGTTTACTCTTAATTGCAGGTTGTTGGACAAAGATGGTGGGTGGTGGGACGAGGACGAGGAGGGGGAGGGGGGAGGGGGAGGAGGAGCACCCGTAGGACGGAGGAGGAGGCGCAGCAGGACGACGCCGTACAGCAGCAGGTGGAGCAGCAAGCCGCTGTCGATGCGGCACAGCAGGACGACGACGATGCGGCGCAGCAGGACGACGACGACGACGACGCCGCTCAGCAGGACGTCTCAGGTTCTGGCTCCTCAGGTTCGAGGAGTATCTACCTGCGAGGTCCCGCGAGCCTACCTAAGCGACCCATACTTCGTGACAGACGTCCGCTGATACGACCCGATGGAGAGAGGTAGGTAACTTTAGATGTTGTTGCTGCTTTTTCATATTATATGTTCAAATTAATAATAGAAACTAATACTTCATCTTAATCACTTCGACAGGTCTTGGATGGTTTTGGAGACTGTAGGGGGTCACGGCCGCAACCCCAATGGCATCCTCGGCCTTCTATGCCGGGAACACTTCCCTGGACTTGTCGAGTACGCCGGAGTGACGAGCCCAGCATACACCTTCGACCACTACGCCGTCGCCCCCGATGCAGTAGATCGGGACGGCAGACAATTCAACAACAAGGCGGAGCGGGTCAAGCAAGAGCTGTGGGTAAGTCTTCCTCGCACTATATTGTTTAATAAGTCGCATTTGTTGCATATTCTTGAAATAATGTATGGATACATCGTCTTTGTATGTAGGATTTCTTCAGGTGCGATGCTGGATACGAGGCCAGGGCGGATGTGGTGTCTACGACGTGCTGTAAGAAGCTCGTCGTGGACATGCACTACGAGGCGCGCATCCAGGCCATCGTCACTTACCACGGCTCCGTCCTTGGGGAGAAGGTGAACAAGAAGGACGCCCGAACCATGTCATTGACTGCGGACCAGTACTTGCAGGTAAATACAAAACTTTATTATTGGTACTAAATATGCTTATTCTTATCTTCTGATATGCGGTGTACTTATATTTTTTTAGATGATTCCTCATTGGTGCGCCGCGCATCCTGAGTGCTGGGAGAAGATGGTGCAGAGGTGGTGCTCGGCTGAGTGGGACGATGCGCACAACGCTAGCCGGGAACGGCGTTTGCTGATGCAAGGTCCCTCCCACCATCAAGGCAGCCGCAGCCTGGGCAAATACGCGGAAGCATGGGTACGCGCTCTTTTTTATTTAGGTATATAACTTTCGATTAGACATGATTTCTAACCATATCGTTGGTTTTCTCGCAGTCGGCGGCACATGGTGGCGCGCCTTGCTCCACGTTCTCGGCATATGCCATGGCCCACAAGGGGAAGGCGACGTCCGACGTCACCTACAACCCGGATGACGGGCCCGAGGCGTACACCAACCCCGCCATCCACAGCCGACTCAGTGAGTACACCGCCATGGCCAAGGAGGTCCATGGGCCAGATTACGATCCGAGGACCGAGGACATCGACGGAGATGTCCTCATGAGGGTCGGAGGAGGCAAGAGGCATGGGCGGTACTGGATTGCCGACGGGGCAATCGACTCGTCCTCCACTCCCACTCTCTCTCAGGTGCGAGCAAGGAGCACGAGCGCGAGCCCAGCCATACGACCTCGGTAGGACACCTCACAGCATCGTATCCAGCAACTCCAGGTTATTCCTTATCTATTCATCGTTCATTGATTTTTATATATCTTCTCTTTGCATTATCGTAACATTAGGGCGAAATATTATAGACTCAGCTAGATGATGAGAGGAGGCAACGTGAGGAGCTGGAGAAGAGAATGGTGGAGATGTTCGCGTACATGCAGAGCCTTGGCGCCGCACAGGGTCATGCTCCACCACCTCCGTTGTTCCCTGCAGCTGACCCTACAGAGTTCACTACTCCTGTGAGTATCAAAATTTTAGTACTGCATGATATTTATTCATATGTTCTCACACATACAATCTCTTCTCTGTGCAGGGTCAATCGGCGGCGTCGAACAACCCTCATGCTTCGTCCAGCCCTTCGCCGAACCAGTCCAGATGCGCACCTCGTTGATGATCTGTTTTGTGATGATCCAGACTTACCTTTATGAGTGTTGGTGATGTTAGTTAAACTTTATCTTGTGAGATACTTGGTGATGTTAGTGATGACGCAGACTTATATCTGTTTTGTGATGATCCTTACTTATATTTGTGAGACTTTAGTGAGACTTTGTGATATATATGGTGTTGATGATAAATGTGTTCATTCTGTGATGTGATTGATATATAATGTGATGTGAATCATATATATCTTTTGTTTGTTTGGATGGAACGACAAAAGCAAATAAAAAAGGGACATTCTGGTCACTTTGCCGAGTGTTACACTCGGCAAAGGGGCGCTTTGCCGAGTGCTATGACCACGGCACTCGGCAAAGAAGGCAACCTGGGAACCGGTAAAGCCATCTTTGTCGAGTGCTGACAATGGCACTCGGCAAAGAAGGAAACCTGGGAACCGGCAAAGACATCTTTGCCGAGTGCCATTGCCAAGGCACTCGGCAAAGGGACTGGCAAAGGGGCCCACTGGAGGGTTCTTTGCCGAGTACCTGTCCAACAGACACTCGGCAAAGAAGCCTCCTTTGCCGAGTGCCTACTAGAGCTCTCGGCACAAGGACTGGCAGTGGGGCCCACTGGGTCAGTCTTTGCCGAGGGCCTCTCGAGCAAACACTCGGCAACATTGACCTCTTTGCCGAGTGCCACAGACGGCACTCGGCAAAGGATCCGTCACCGTTACTTGGCACCGTGACGGTGACTTTTATTTGCCGAGTGCCGTTTGGCACTCGGCAAAGTCTTTGCCGAGTGCCCGACAAATAGTACTCGGCAAAGAGGCTGTTGCCGATGTACAGTTTACCGATCGTTCTTTGCCGAGTGTAACACTCAGCAAAGCATTTGCCGAGTGTAAATTTGTCTTTGCCGTGTGTCTGAGACACACGGCAAAGGAGCTGATTCCGGTAGTGCCCACAGGAGAAGAACAAGTGGTCGAAGAGGAGCCGCCTAACACCGAGGCTTTCGACTTGATCTAGGTGGCGTTTCTCAGTTGACATTGGCGCCGACGATCCTTAGTTCGTTTTATGTTTATTCTTTTATTTTGTATTAAATCTTCCGCTATGTAATAAGTACTTTGATTTATTGTGACATTTATCTCTATACACTCTGTTATTATATATGTTGTCTTCTTTGGCGCATGTATGAGATGCACTCGACTTTGTTCCTTAAAACCGGGTGTGACATTTTTTCTCTTCCAAATTTGGCATCATCTAGATTTGGTTAAACAAATGTTCATAGTATTTCCAACTTAAGTCACAAGTTGGGTCACAAATTTGGCATGCAGTTTCCTAGGACCCGCATTGTTGCTTAATTTTGTGCACATCACATATCATGTACACAAAATCCTCAGCTGTTCGCATGCTTTGTTACTGTATTTGGCTGCAGCTAGCATGTTGTAGCAGCTTGAGCTCAGGATCTGTCGTGTCCCCTGAGACCGTACCCTTTTGTCAATGTGAACGACGGACGGATGGATGGATGGATGGATGTACACCTGTCATGTCACCGATCGATCGAGAGAGAGACATGGATGCTTTATTATCAACCGGCCGGCCGGCTACAAGCTTCCAAATAAGCTTGCCAACCCGTGACGACGCGAGCAAGAAATGGAGCCCGCCGCCGCCGATCGTGGAGGACCGGACCGGAGTGTCGTTTCAGAGGAAAACGCGGCAAGAGCTCGTGGGACGATCGACGACGGCAGCCTGATCTGAACAGCGGACCGTCCGCCGGATCGATGGGAGCTTATCGTCGTCACTGTCGCCGTAGTCGTCGTCGTTCCAACTTCCTGTACGCATGCAGCAACGAACTGCCCCGGCCGGCCCTGTCATTTTTTTCTTGAATTTGCTGGTCACCCTAAGCCGTTGAAAATAGTACTAGCAAACAATCTATATGCATCTATAAAATTATAGTACAAACCAAAAAATACTCACTTAAAAGGTGTTGGACGATGTAGGTAGGACGGACCTTGAAGCCGCGAGGTGGTGAAGGTTGGGCGGACGCCGGCAGGGTCGGGCCGGGCGCTGGCGAGGGCAGGCGGCGGTGTGAGCTGGTGAAGGAAAGTGAAACGATGCGGCCGACACGATGGAGTCAAAATTCTAAATGTCCGACGGTTTATTAGATAGATCGTCGGACAGAACGTTATGTCCGACGGCTTGTCTGACACACTCGATCGAAGTTGGCGACAATTAATTAAGCAGCACACACAGGTCCCGGCCCGTTGATTTTCGCTTAGGAAGGGCGCGCGATATCGAGGACTATCGGAGTGAGTATGTATATCTAGCTGCTGCTTAACTTGTCTGTGTGGATCGTGTTTGAGAGCTAGCGTAGTAGCGTATCTTCTCCAACGCGTCCGCCATCATGTCGCCTGCTAATTTAACTCGTGCATTAAACTAAGACGTACACCATCGGTCGGTCAATATATATAATGCAAACTCTCGGTCTCGGTATGTTCCTTAATGTCTTCCTGCTTCTTCCTTTCGGTCCAATCCGTTGTCTACCTATCGCGTGCCGTTCATTGGATGACCACGCGCTACGTACGTACGTGCCTTGCTAAACCACCGGGAAAGCCAATGCAACCCCAAGTTTCAGGAAGTCAGCAGCTAAGCAACAGCAAGAGTATACACGTACACACGGCAGAGACGAGAGAAGTGCGTGCAACTGGAGACAAAACCTATCCGAACTCACCGGGTGGCGCAACTTTTAGCTACACAAAGTTCTTGAGCAAAAGGTCTAGCTAAATTTCGTAACACATGGGTTGCATACTATCTTCCAAAACTATTATTATTATTATATATATATATATATATATAAAGGATAAGTACTACAACTCCTTTCAGATCCAAATTGCAAGCCGTTTAGAACAGCGACACGGTCTCCAAAATATAGTTTGGACTAATGTTTTTTCTTATTAAAATACGTATGAACTCTTAATACATTTATAAAAGTACTTTTTAAGATAAAGTGGTCATACGACTATTAGATTCTAAAACTACGACTTGTAATTCAGAACCGGAGGGAGTATACTAATAATTTTAAAATAAAATAAAAATCGTACCGGGTCGTGCTAGGACTGTAGGCCTAGAAGACGGTCCAGTCACACGGCATGGGTCCACTCTAAATCGTATCGGGTCGGGTCGTGTCACTATTAAATGGGTCGTACCTTAGATCGGCCTGACACAACTCATTCGCCGATTTTTTTGTTTTTTAGCCCCTTTTGTGACTCAAATTTACGTTTGGACCCCCAGAAATTTTATTTGCACGTTTGGACCCGATGCTCGGCGTCATAGGCTGTGGCGCCGAGGTAACATAGCTCGGCGCCACAGCCTATGGCGCCGAGCTATGACGTGGTAGCAACGGCTGCCTGCGTCTAGGGCTGACCTGGCGTCGACGTGGTGGCGACGCGGCCTCGTAGCTCGGCGCCACAGATCTTGCCGCCGAGCTACGAATGCCTATAAAAACGGTCGCGCGGCTGGCCGAGAGCAGCACATTTCCTCTCATTTCCAAACTTCGTCAAAATTTGCTGGATTCAAAGATTTGAGTTGGTTCACTTCGTAGACCAAGGTATGGTGCCCAACTAATTCGTTTTGTATATTGGGTTGTTAGTTTCATATTTGCTCATAATTTAATAGTTTGTATAAATCTATTATATTATCATTTCTATTATTAGTTTGTGTAAACTTATTATAAAGCATATTAGATACAAGTGATAATTATAATCGTTTATTAGATGAAAGACATGTACCGAGAGGAGTTGTGGCAGAAGAGAGGTCGTCCTCGGGAGTTATATCCGGACGTATCTAGTAAGGATGCTCCTGTTCCTCCTGAATTCCCCGTGCCTAACTGTGACTGTGGCGGACTGGCTTGGGTACATCAATCACAACATCCAGACACGGCTGCTCGCTGCTACTACCTTTGTGGTGATTTGGACGTACGTAGCTTATGACTTGTCACTTAATTTTTTTCGCATTCATTATTTTGTAGATGTGTAATAGTGCTTCCTTTCCATTATTTTAGGGGTATCAAAGGTGTTTCTTTTTCCAGTGGATCGACGGTCCTGATAAATTTGACCATCGATATCTTCTTTTCGTTAATTGGTTGAGTGGAAGGACTAGTCATGAGCGTTTTAAGCGTTGGGTACCTCCTCCCCCGAATCCTCCACCAATGACGGATGCGGAGAAGGAGGTAGCAACAGAAAGACGGATGGACTCACCGTCTCGATGCGATTGTGGAGACCGTGCTGTCATCGATGAAGACTATGAGAAGCAGTTCTGTTGTCCGAACATTGATTATGTGAGCCCATCGATACGCTAAATTTATGAACTAGTTATTATTTACAATAAATTACTAATTTTGTCTCCTGTAGCCATGCGGGTGGCGTAAGTGTCGTTTCAGAGAGTGGTTGTATGGTCCTTTGTCCCATTGGCCAGAGCCAGAGGTAAAGGAAAAGAGATACAATCAGTGGCCGGAAGAAGAGGTGAAATTTGATCCAGTACTCTGCAAATGTGGTATTGAAGCTAAGTATGGATTAGTTCCTTCCGAGCTTGGTGTTGGATATTTTTGTGGACATATGGTCGATTACGATGAGGTTAGTATTTTTGTTTTTGCACCAGCTGTAATGTTATAGCGGTACTTACTATTTTTTTGTAGGAGACGAGGAAATGCAGTTGGGAGAGTTACGACGACAAAGGAGAGGTGATGCGCACAATAGAGTCTAAGAGAATAATGGGACAGAAGATGCGTTGTGGATCTCGGCTCGTCGATTCGTACATTAACGATCGCATACGCGACATGCGTAGGTAAGCAAAATATGCCTTTTATGATAGCCCGAAGCGTGCAGAGTATAGGAGGTTGAAGGCAGCATATGAGAAGAGAGCACAGGATGCAAGGGAATGGGAAGCGGCTCAAGCCGAGAAACAGATGTTGGATAATCTTGCTGATCGCCTCAAGGGAAGTGAGTGAGATAAATGATATTATAATTATGTTAGTACAATTTATTTATCTTGACTTTGCTAACTTATTTTGCTCATTATATTTGCAGAGATTGGAAGTGGCGTAAACTATTTGGCCGATGAGGCGCATGCGAGATATGTTCAGGATAAAATGGCGACAGTTGAGCTGATGGAGGAGGAGAAGGACGACACATCTAGATTGAGTGAGCTTATCGCTCTCGTGAGGCAGGATTACATGAAGAAGAGGAGGAGGACACATCAAGGTTGAGTGAGCTCATCGCACTAGCTGAGGCAGGATTACGTGCTCAAGAGGAAGAGGATGAGTTTATGTCTCAGGCGGCCGAAGAGGTAGAGGCGGCTTATTACAAGAAGAAGTCTGATGAGGCTGAGGCTGAGGATGAGCTATTCTCCCAAGCTGCAGATGAAGCAGAAGCCAATTATTATAAGAGAACTGGTGACAAGTGTGATGCAGGACAATGCAGCAAGTGGAATGAGGTTGTCGTTGAGGATTGCGCGACGGATGACTCCGAAGATGAGTTACTCATAGATTGTGATTCAGACTGAAGAAACTTGTAGCCTGTTATGTAGTATTTTTGTATCAAAAATAATTTAGAACTTTAAAGATGCGTTACTTATTGCTTTTTATGTTTTTTACAATTCACAAAAAAAATTTGCAAGAGTTCCCCTTGTTTTATTAACAACCACAGTTCAAATAATCACATATTATAAGACATGACCACATTTCAACATATAAAACATCACAAAATAACATCGAATATAAAAACATCCACAGAACATAGTTCTTCATACAATGTCCACAAACAAAGTCCAAAATACAATGTTTTCAGCGTCTCCAGCATGAGTCCAAACATAGTTCATATTACAACGTCTCCAGCATGAGTCCAAATCACACAGTTTTCGGCATAAGACCAACATCACAAAAGTATTCATTTCCTCCTAGTCTTACCCTTGCCCTTGGCCCCAAGAGCATCGGTGCCTGGAGTGTAAGGGTCTTGTGGACGCCTTCTACGTGGTGTCAGCTGTGATGGCTGAGTTGTAGGAGCATCCTGCAACTGAGATGGTCCAATCTCCTCCTGACCTGTGGCACCAGCGCCAGTGTCGTCGTCGTCGTCGTCCTCCTCCTCCTCCTCGTCGTGGGCCACGTCCTCAAATGTGTCCCGCGTTGATCGCGAGGAGCTCAGTCCTGCTGTAGATGGTCCAACTGCACAAATGGGAGGCTGAACGTTCTGCTGCATATGAGGCACAAGCAGCTGCACGTCAACGCCCGCTAGATACTGGCATCCACACCGAGCCGCTGCACGACGAAGACGACGTGACACCCTCTGTAATCGAAATATTAGTTACAGACATATGTTACAACATACAAATAAACAACTTTTCTTTTAAACGTTGATACTCACTGATAGTAACGATAGCGTAGTACTATCTGAAGTTCTCTGTGAGATACGCTCAAGTTCAACAACAGATACGAGCATAGAGTTTCCCTATCACAAGTTAAAACATTAGGATGCTCAAAACTAGACATAAAGCATTGAATTGAAATATCTAATTTTAGTAAAGAAATAGTTACCACTCTGTCAAGGATTGAACTGCACAAAATTACGATGGTTGCCAACACAGAAAACATGTAATATCAATGCGCTAAACAAAATGCTAACTATATAATCACTAAGAATTTACTAAACACTAACAATATGCTAAGCAAGAAACTAGCTAACTATTTTAATAAACACTAACAAGAAAATATCTAACTATTTACTAAACAATAAATAAGTGGATAGCTAACTAATTACTAAACACTAACAATAGCTAACAGTTTACTAACTAAGTAATTAAAAAAAATACCTGGCGGCAGTGGACGGGCCGGGGGCGCGCGGCGGCCGGGGCGGGAGATGGCGCGGTAGCGCGGTGGCCGGGCCGGGGCGGGAGCAGGCGCGGTGGCGAGCGGGCGCGGTGGCGCGGTCGCCGGGCCGGGGCGGGACCTGGCGAGCTCGGCGGCCGGTGCCGTGCGCGCGGCGGCCGGCGCTGGCGAGGTCGGCGGGCGGGGCGGGCGAGCTCGGCGGCCGGGCGGACACCGAGCGCGGTCGCCGGAGCTCGGCGGGCGGGGTGGGCGGAGCTCGGGAACGGCGGCGGCAGCTAAACGTGAAAAGTAACAGAGAAGAAACACAGAGAAAAGGGCTTGCGGTTAATTCCTAGCTCGGCGCCAAGATCTGTGGCGCCGAGCTAGGTGCCACGCGGACTTCCACGTGACATAGCTCGGCGCCATAGGCTGTGGCGCCGAGCTGTGTTACCTCGACGCCACAGCCTATGGCGCCGAGCATCGGGTACAAACGTGCAAATAAAATTTCTGGGGGTCCAAACGTAAATTTGAGTCACAAAAGGGGCTAAAAAACAAAAAATTCGGACTCATTCGATCATCTATAGTCCAATACCTCCTCCCTTCACCGTCTCTGATCCCCGCGAGCGTGAAAAAAAAACAAGAGAAAAACTTCATCTTGTCTGACCCCAGACCATATACCTCATTAAGCAATGTCTGTCTGTATGATATATAGAAATCGTAGCGATGCACGGCAACTAACTAGCGTAGCGATGCACGGCAACTAACTAGTACTAATATAGCGTAGGAGTTTTGTCGTGCCCCCCCCCCCCTCCCCCCACACCCAACCATATGGGCGTCGCCAACAAAATATCAAAAAAATACATCTGCTGGGATTTAAACTGTGGTCTATAGGAAGAGATACTTTCACATCTAACAACTGCAGCTAATGTTAGTTTATGTTGTAAAAAACAGTATATAATATATAGAAACCTAGTGACGCACGAACAACTAACTAGCTAGTATATGCTATAATAAGAAGGATCGGGAAACCTCCGGCAACTTCTTGAATCCTACAAAAAAAAATGGAAGGCTGCATAGTGACTGAAGATATTTATTATGCAGATCATATGTTCTTCATTTTCCCCTCCCGTTTCATGAAAATCTCAACGTGCGTGCGGCAACTACATCACACCTTCCTTTCGTTCTACACATGTCCCACGGAAGCAAAGAACGCACGTTTTGCGCAGGCCGTTGCATGCAGCTGGGTTCCGACAAAACCCGCATCTATTCTCTTGCAGCCAAAGCGGACCATTATTTGCTGTAGCAGATCAGGGGTAGCTACCGAAATCTAGCCGATCGTAGACGACCAGCTTTGCATTATTCACGTACTCGCCGTTGCAACAGTACCAATGGATGTGAATGACTCGGACAGACGAAATTGGTACTTATGCAGCACTACTCTTTGCATTGGTTGTAATGCGGCAGCTTCAACATGCATGGCCACATTTCGTTGTTGCCGATGTACAGTTCGTCGAGTTTTTTTTGCCGAATGTAACACTTGATAAAGCCTTCGCCGAATGTTTTTCAGACAAACACTCGGCAAAAGAAGCTAATTCCGGTAGTGTATCACAACACCACTGTGCACGATTTTCGATGACCAAACTTATTTTCGGCGGCCACTGACACAGCCGCCGAAAATAGGTTCTTATTTTCGGCGGCCCATGTAGTTTGAGTTTTGTAACGAATTGTGAGTTTACTTTATGTTGTAATGGATTATTTGTGAGCTGTGATGTTGTATTTGTGAACTGTGATGTGATGAACCAGTTGTGAACTGTGAACCAGTTGTGAAGAAGTGTGAAGAACTGTGAACCAGTTGTGAACTATCTGTTAAATGTGTGTAATTGTGGATTTAATGTTTCTGTAATTTTATTGTGATTATATTGTTGATGAATTTGCTGTTATTTTTTGTATTTTTCCAAAAAAAATTCTCTGAAATTATTAATTTTCGATGGCCAACTAAGGCCGTCGAAAATAAGCATGGGATAATTTCGGCGGCTACACCTGGCCGACGAAAATTAGCATTTATTTTTGGCGGCTACCCTGATGGGTTATTTTCGGTGGCCAGGTGTCAGCCGTCAAAAATTAGCGTTTATTTTCGGCTGATTTTTTCTGGCGACCATAGACCGCCGAAAATAGCTTATTTTCGAAGTTTTGCGATAAGCAAAGTTATAACATCCAAAATTCTCATGAAGACCATCTCCTCTGGCTTTAATCTGATAGTGTAGTTCATGGACTCGACAGAAACCTTCACCGAACGGTTCCACTCCCTGGCTACGAAGGGCCCAAATATAAACACTTAATCTAACAATAGCGTTAGGGGTCAGCTGATGAAGGTAAACCCTAAACTTCTCCAACACATCAGCAATCATCCCATTCAAAGGAAATCTTAATCCTGCTTTAAAGAAGCTTTTGAACACAACCACTTCATTCTTTTCCGGCTTCGGAGTAATCTCCTCCCCGCCAAAACGAACAACTCCTTTTTTGTTTCACTAAAGTAGCCCAGCTTCACCATTTTTGAAAGATCAGCTTCAGAGATGGTGGACTTTCCAAAGTCCAAGTGACTAGGTTTTCTTGGCATCCCGCAGTTGTACTCATCTTCGGAACCAACTTCTTCAACATCAGCTTGCATTGTTTCGGCATCAGGTGTGTCTTCTGATGGAACCAGCCCGGAACGCCTCATCGCTTCAAAAATCGGAACAGTTTCACCGGCTTCGGTCTCGTCTCCATCACGCTCAATCCGGGCAGTGGAGCGCAATCTAGCCATTTGATTATGAATTCCTAAAGTTTTTTTAAATTAATGACCTTTTTCCGAAGCCTTTCTTGTGACGAAGCAGAATCTAGAGTGGTGCTTCGTTTCAGTGCAAGGGTCAAGCTTCGGCTATAGTGAAATTTTTGGCAGCAAAACAGTGCAATTGCAATGAATGCCGTGGTAACTTTACACCTACTTGTCTGTTTATATAGTGCTGCAGGTAAAAAGGTGAATCGTCAAGTCTCCTACACCGGGCAAACAGTCACTCGCACCCACTACACGGTGGGCTGCAAAAACCAAGAAGGTGAATCTGTATGGTAGGACCGCTCCGCGCTCGAAAACTGTATCGTTTCTCGGCAACGAGAGCTCAGGGAAGGTGTTTTTTCGGACCTTCGGCTTTCCGAAGCCTAAGAGACTTTTTTCACGGATCAAGCTCGTTACGAAAAACGATCTAGCACCGCGAAGGGGCTACTGTTGGGACCATGCTTCGTCGCCGAAGGTCCTGCAGGAAGAAACAGCTTCGGCATAAGCTGCTTATACATGATGACCGAAGCTACCACTCATGAAGCTTCGGTGTGATAGCAATGCCCGAAGACGAAGGATCGAACCGACTTAAAGATAGAATGACCTTTTAGCCCATAAGGGTCTGAGTCACTGTTGTAAACTTTTATAAGGGGCATGATTGTAATTCCTTACAGGTTGTGTCCTGTGTCTATAAATAGTGAACAGTATTCCTTTACTGTTCAGTATTCCTGTAATTGCAAACGCATTGCTCGGGAATCATTATCTGTCAAGGAGAAGGTATAAATGTACTTAAATGCTATGTTCTGATATTTTTATGTTCATATAATAAAATATGTGAGTGATGATACTTATTTCTGATACATCTATCTTTAATGTCTCATGTTTTATATATTATTTTGTAAATTTAATCACGAAGGTATAACCTTCGTGATACTTCACTCATGGTCTTCGTCCGAAGAAGTTCATTAAATCCTTGGGGAAATAATGCTTCAGCGAACGAAGGACATTAATATTTAACATTTTATGTTGTCTTGTTCTTAATTCATAGCATTTGAGAACAAGTCCCCAACAGTGGTGTTGTGTATATACGGTCAAAAGAGAATAATAGCTTGACTTTGGTTTATTGCGATAGAATTTACACGGCCAGATTTGGCTGCAAGCATGCATGTGTACGTACGCTTGACATTGGTTGTGTGCTGTTTCCTTACCTGGCCAATCAGCATTTTAAGTTCGACAGCTAGCAATAATCCTGACAGCAGGACGGCAAGAAGAAGCTAGCTCGTACGTTTTTCCAAAGGAAAAGTGCAAGCCCGCGTGTCATCTACAACTATATAGCAGAAATAAAAGCGCAAGCAGCATCACCATCTGTTCTCGTGTCAAACCTAGCTGCTTCTTGTTGAGCGATACAAAAAAAAACAACCGCATGCATGCAGGCAGGCAGGCAGGCAGCAGCAGACGTGCTGGAGCCAGCCACAAGCACCAATGCAACAAGACTTGTCATCGATCCGTAGCCATGCATGCATGAAAAAACGCTCCTGGATTTGACTGACCAGAGCAGGGGTAACATGATATATGCATGTGTGTATACTGCTAGGAGCCAACACACTGGTCTGGTCGTTCCTAAGGCCAAACAGTATCTAGGAGCAAATACAGAGCGCGCCATAGGTACGGTTCGATTCGGTTCGGTGTGTGTGCACTGTGCAGACGTGTACTACTCATGCAAAACTTGCATTGGACAACTGACCGAGAGAACAAGAAATTAAAACACGTTTCCCATGTCATATTCGTCGTACTACTGTTCTATTCTACCAAATGCTTGCTCTACAATAAGCTGACGATCTGCATCATATCAACAGTATACGTGTCTGTCATGCATACTCATGGCGGTGTGCGTGCATGCAGCCAGCGTACGTGTTCCAATTAATAATGGCCAAATGACAATTAATGGAGGAGAGCCCAATGCAAGCACGCTTTGAGTTGCATTGACCGGCGGCCGGAGAAGACAACCAAAAAAAAAAAGTTGGGTCGGCCGGGCTCGGGAACGAATAATGGCAACAAGCACGTCCCATTCACCCGCAAGGAAAACGCCGACCAGCCGCCTGCCGCTATAGATGAGCATGCAGCCCGCAGCCCGACAGCCCGGCACGAGGCCCGGTTTTTTTGGCCCGGCCCAAGCACGGCACGACCCGTTTGATTTCGTGCCCGTGTCAGCCCGGCCCGGTAGACCAGGCCGTGCTTGGGCTGTCGGATACGCCCGCCGGGCGGCACGGCCCGGCCCGCCAGGAAAAGCAGGCACGGAGCCGGCCCGGTTCCAGGCGAGGGGGCATAACCGCCCGCCCCTCCCCCACCGCCCGTTCTGGCCGTTCATTCCCCATTCCCCACGCTCCGCAGTCTCCGCCCTCCGCTCGTCCGCCCGCCGCTCCCTCCCCATTCTCCGTCAACGCCGAGCCGGCGCCACTGTCGTTGCCGGATCTCTATCGTCGACCGGCGAGATCTCCTCTCTGGCTCTCTCCCGTCTTCGTCACTCCGTTGACGCATCAGCTCTCCCCTCTCCATTCCCCAATCTGTAACCCTAATCCCCTTTCCCTCACCTCTCCGGTGATGCATCGGCTCTCCACTGCCGGATCTCCGTCACCGGTGACATCTGCACGCTTGTTCTGTGCGGCTCACCCTCTCCGGCTCTCCCTCCCCAATCCCCTCGCTCGTCGTCGTCGTCGTCGTCGGCTTGTCGCGCGTCGTCGTCCCCTAGACCCTCGTCTCCGGCTCCGGGCTCCGGCTTGGCAGGTACGTCCCTCTCTGGCTCTCCCTCCCCAATCCGACAAACCCTAACCCTAACCCTAATCTCTGTTGCTTGCTTGGTAGGTCGCCGGCCGACTACGCCGTGGTCGTGCTGGTGCCACCAGGGCCGTTGAGGTACGGTGCCGAGAGGGGGGCCGGGCATGGATGACGACGATGATAATGGTCGGTACCCTAGAACCATCAACGACGAGCTCGTTGAGTTAGGGCAGCTTCCCGATGACGTCGACGACATGGGAGATGCTGCTGCTGCCTTATTCGGTGTCGGTAGCAGTCATGGTGCCGGCGACCTGGAGGGGACATGTAGCACCCCAAAAATCCTAACCCAGGTTTGAAACCCTAATCTACCCTTTTCCCCCTTTCATCCTCTAATTCCAAGGCCTCCACTAGCTTTTCTTTCTTCATATGCATACATTTTGTTGATCACAAAGCACCTCACTTAGATTCTATTTTCTAAACACTTAGAGTATTCACAAAATATTTTGTTCAAAAGAAAAAGGGGCAAAATGGGAAATGGGAATTGAAAAGTAAAAAGAAAAAGGGAAAAGCTTTCTCCTTTTCCTGCTGGACCGAATCCCGGCCCAAGCCCGCGGCCTTCCCCCCCCCCCCTCGCACCCGCGCTCCTCCTCTCTCGGCCCATCTTCGGCCTGCCTCCGCGCGCGTGCCAGCCCGCTCCGCACCCCGCCCCCCTCTCGCTGGCAAGGCGTCCCCACCCGTCAGCCACCCGCTCTCTCGCGCGCTCGCTCCCTCTGACCAGGCGGCCCCGCGGGTCAGTTGCTTCGTCGTCCGTCCGCCGTCCCCTCACCGAAGTCACCTCCGGCCATCGCCTCCGTCCTCCCCTCTGCCATCTCGCCGCACAGGGAAGTTAGGCACCGCTCCGTCCTCCTCCCCGTGACCCGCGTCCTCGCCGGTACCATCCCCGCCGTGGAGTCTCGTCGGCGACGCTGTGCGGCATTAATGCCGGCACTGTGAGGCTCACCGACGTCCGCCGAGCTCCACCGCCCCCCCTCCCCTCGGGCGCCTATAAAAGGGTCGCCCCGAGCTCCTTCTTCCTCGCACCAGCCTCGGCCATCCCTCTCCTCCCCTTCCCCGAGCTCAATTCGCAAAATGCCGGCATCGTTCCCCTTTCCGGTGAGTCCTTTCCTCCTCCTCCCTCTCCTTCTCTATTGGTCCGGCAAGGAATTGAGTGAGCCGAGCAGCTCCCTCACGTAGCCACGCCCCGAAGCACCCCCTTCCAGCCCCCGTCCGCCACCCAGAGCCCACCGGCGGCGATCCCCGCCGCGGAGCTCCGCCCCCTCCCCGTGGGCAGCCCCCTCTCAGCCCCCTCTGGTCAAATTGAACCTACCGTTGGGATCACCAACTTCCGCCCGTGCTAAACCACCCCCCTCGGACCAGGAACCGGGCCACCGGCGGCAAGCCGCCGTCAAGCTTCCCCGGCGACCGGCCTTTTCTCCCTCGCTCGGCCGGTTCGCCCCGCCGTCTGGCCGCGACGCCGTTTCCTCCCCCCCCTCTCGCTGGCAAGTGGGCCCACAGCAACGCCGTCACCCTCGCAACCGCGCCGTCTCCCCCTCGCTCTTGGGCCGTCGCTGGGCCGCAAGCGCTTCAGCGCGCGCGCTCGCGCCCGGGGTGGGCCAAAAGCCGTGCCCCCAGCCCAGGAATGAGGATTCCTCTTTTCTTTTTCTTTTCCACCCTTTTTCCCATTTAAATAGTTTTCTCAATATTTTATGCACCAAAAATTATCAAAAAAGATTTCCAGGGTCACATAAAATAATGTGGTTAGAAAATGGCACACTATGATTGATGAACTACTGTTGATGTATTGTTTTACTGTATGTTTCCTAGAAGAAGCGGGAACCGCAGATCCGGATCCCGTAGCTCCGGAAGAAGGGTCGGAGCCCGAACTTCCGGAAGTAGATCTTCTGTGCCAAGAGAGCTTCAACGAAGGCAAGTCCATCCTTCCCTTGATGCATAAATTACCTATTCTCTCTACCACTGCCTAGGCCAGGAATCATGGGGGAATATTGCATTGTGAGCGAGAGATGGCCCGCATTAGCATATCATTTCCGGTTACGAAATGTGGATCTGGAAGTAGGGCAACGTGCTCCTCCAAATAAAACCTCTTTTTAAAAAGATATGCGATGAAGGGTACTCACCCTCATCACCCTGAGAGTGGGATGATCAGGGACTCCCTGGTTTAGGGGAGGGCCTAAGGTGATGGCTCAGCTGGTTTAGGCGTGAGCAGAAGGATTGTCCCCTCATATAAGGACCGGCTTGTCATTTACACTACCTGTACTCCTTTATCGTACAGCCACTCGAGACTGTGCGGGCAGTCACTCAATCCGAACTCGTGCGGTCCAACCCTAGGGTTAAGAAGGCTGGGGAGCACCGGGAGGATAAGGAGGGGGAAAGTTTTGTCCGGTTTGGACATGGTGGTGGCCTGACTCCTTCCGGATAACCGTTAAGGTTAGGACGTACGAGCAAGGGGAGAGATCCGGCATTCGGGTCTCGCGACGGTGAGATCGCAGAAACCGGACTAGTGGGTAAAGTGTACACCTCTGCGCAGAGTTGAAACCTATTCGAATAGTCCGTGTCCACTGGTATGGATGGGTCTGGTATGGTATGGCAATTAGAACTTTCTCTATGAGTTTCAAGAAAAGGGGAATGTGTGAATAAGTAGGTGTTAGGAAAGAAACTAAGGCCACGGGAGCGGGAAGCTCAGTGGCGGTTGAGTTTTTGGTTATTATAAGGCTAGGGGAAAACCTTCAAGTATCTGCCTTTCTCTAAGAAAAATGTTGAGTGACCACAACTCCACCAAATTGAGCATGTACATCATAGGTCTCTTTCTCTCTACGGGAGCGGGGTGGGCTTGCGGAATACCTAGTGTATTCACCCAGATTTATTTATGTTTTTCAGCAGCCGAGGACTTCTTTTCTGCTATGCTTGATTAAGAGGGCTGTGTCTGCACCCAGTTCTGCCTGTGGCTTGGGCTAGTGTGTCTTCCTACCGCGCTTCTCTATTTGGCTCTCTCGAGCTTGTACCCCGGTATTGTAATAAATTTATCTAAACTCTGTACTATTTGAAGTAAGGAATGTGTTTACTAGCCTCCTGGGACTAGTAATTGTTTCACATTTGAGTCCCAAAGGATCGGGATGCTTCAGGTGGTATCAGAGCCATAGGACTGGCCGTAGGTCGCAGCCCTGACCCTAAAACTTACCCTAAAAAGAAAATACCTCTTACCTCCAGAAAAGTTTTCTCTTCTCTTCCCCGATTTTAACAAGACCCTCCTTTTCCCTATTCCAGATGGAAGACTCTCTGGCCATTAGGACATCCTACTGCTCAGAGGTGGAAGGGTTCCCGCATCTCTTGCGAAGCTGCGCACTTCGCATGGGAATCCGCAAAAAGCCGGAATACGTCTGGACGGAGCATGTCGAAGGCGGAATAGAGAAATGCTCTATGGCAGTCTACCTGGGAGAAAGCCGAAACTACCCAAACCATCCTTCCTTCCAAGTCACTTTTGCCGGATATCGTTTTTCAGATACCTGTCAGAATGTTGCCCGATCAGCCCTCCGTCAACTATGCCAGAACTACAGCAGGGTGATCTTTGAAACCCCCCTTCGCTACTTCCCACCCAGCAACAAGAATACCCCCACCTGGAGGAGAAGACTTCAGGCCCTCTCAGGAGGAGATCCTATCGAGAATGATCATACCATCGTCTACATGGCTGGATACCTTCACACCCTTGATAACCAATATGATGACCTCACCCTCCACTGCACCTACCTAACCTCCCGGGTGGAGAGTCTGAAGCAAAAAGTCAGGGAACTTTCAGAAGAGAAGGCGTCCCTTCAAGAGAGCCTCGCAATAGCTGAAGGCGAGGAAACCAATACCCGAGAGGCCTACCGCACTCTGAAGATGGACTACGACAAGAAACTGAAGAAACTCGCCCCCGCTAGAAGGGTCCGCAAGAAGACCAAAAGCCAAGGATGCCAGACTGAGCAGAAGGAAGAAAACCCTCCAAGGAACCCATCCGACACCGAAGAAATGTCCCTGGCTAGCCTTGATGACCTTCTCAAGGAATTTGGGGACACGTTAGAGAAGGAGTTCGGGAGTACCCTAGATAGCACTCGTGTGTGACGAACTTATGGTAGCAGGGTGTTGTGTCATGTAATGGCTTGATGTAATGAATAAAATAACCAGTTAAAAAAAATGGCATGTGCATGATAGTGACTCTCTTCCCATGGCAGATGGCTTCGAATAAAACCACGCCTACCGCCTCCGGGATTGGAGCAGGTTTTCCCTTAGGAGCAGAAGGAGGAGCCGGTGGAGAAGGGGATGGGACCCACCTCCCCGCACCTCCGGAACTACCACTAGATCTGGCCCAAGTTCTAGCCAACCAAACCCGACTCATTGAAGTCCTCACTCGAAGTCTAGAAAACCAACGCCCAGGTGGTGGAAGGCCGCAGGACAGGATGGGAGAATTTTTGAGACTCAAGCCTCCCACGTTCGCAGGGTCTAGCAATCCCCTCGATGCTGATGACTGGCTTCGCACGATCAAGAGGAAGCTGGAAGCCATCGGATGCCCCGAAAATCAGCGTATCCAACTGGCAGCTCATCAACTTTCAGGAATGGCTTTAGCATGGTGGGACACTTTCAGTGAAGCCGTCAGAGATGCTACCTGGGCAGAATTCGAAACAGCTTTCCGTGAGCACCATGTACCCCAGGGGATAGTTCAACTCAAGGAGGATGAATTCCGGGAGCTAACCCAAGGCGGGAGAACAGTCAGTGAGTATGTGCACAAGTTCACAGAGCTGGCCTGCTACGCGCCTGAGGATGTCAGCACCGAATCCAGAAAAATGGCCCGTTTCCTGAAAGGGTTAAGACCCGAGCTTAAGACCATCCTCGCCAGCCAAGACTTCCACAGCTTCTCTCACCTCTCCAACAAAGCCATGCAAGTGGAAAGGGCAAAAGAGGAAGAAAAAGGGCACATCAAGAGGAAATTCCAAGTTCTTCGAGCTCAACAGCAAGAACGTCACCAGAGAGCTCGACCCTTTGGGCTTCCACCCAGGGGTCCAAGTTTCGATAAACAATCTGGACCCACTCCATCACGCTACAGTCAACAGAATCAGAGCTCCCTTTAGGCCCCCTCTGTTGCAAGCAACCAGCCGCCAGTAAACGCCTGTTGGCACTGCGGAGACCCCAGGCATTTCAAGAACAACTGCCCTCAGCTGAAAGCACCCGGACCAACCTACTCCAACTCGGTGAATGGCCCCAAGATTCCATCAGCACCTACCTCCAAGGCACTCCCTTCAAACAGCCAGCAGAGCAGGACTCAGTATCAGGGCAGAGCCCGGGTCAACCACGTCGACGCTCAAGAAGCCCAGCAAGCCCCGGGAGTAGTGCTCGGTGAGTTCCTTGTTGAATTTACTCCCGCTTCTGTGCTTTTTGATTCGGGAGCATCCCATTCATTTATAGCCGCTAAGTTTGTGGAGAAGCATGGCATACCCTCTACACCCCTAGCTATCCCTTTGGTCACCCGGACCCCGGGATCAGACCTCTTGTGCAAACTCAGGTGTTCCCAAGTCAGAATTCTTTTAAGTGGGGTAGTGTTCCTGGCAGACTTAACCATCCTGCCATCCCAAGGAATTGATGTAATCCTAGGGATGGATTGGCTAGCTAAGCACAAGGGTGTTATCAGCTGCGCAAGCAAGACTGTTCTTCTCATAGATCACCAAGGAAAGGCAGTTTCCTGTCAAGCCCAACCGCCCGCAAACGATCCAATGATGTTTGGCCTAACAGCGAAGAGCATGCCTGTAATCAAGGAGTTTGAGGATGTATTTCCGGAAGAGTTGCCCGGAATGCCACCTGAAAGAGGAGTAGAGTTCTATATAGACCTCATTCCCGGCACTGCGCCCATCGCAAAAAGACCATACCGCATGGCCCCCACTGAATTGGCAGAATTGAAACTTCAGATTTCAGAACTACAGCAAAAAGGGTACATCCGTCCCAGTTCGTCTCCCTGGGGAGCACCCGTTCTTTTCGTTACCAAAAAGGATGGAAGTATGAGGATGTGTATTGATTATCGATCCTTGAACGAAGTTACAATCAAGAATAAGTACCCTCTCCCCCGAATCGACGACCTCTTCGACCAACTACAAGGAGCCAAATACTTCTCCAAAATAGACCTCAGGTCTGGATATCACCAACTAAGGATTAAGGAAGCAGATATTCAGAAAACTGCATTCGTCACCAGATATGGGCAATATGAATTCATAGTGATGCCATTTGGGCTAACGAACGCACCCGCCTTTTTCATGAACCTCATGAATAAGGTATTTATGGAAGAGCTAGATAAGTTTGTCGTGGTCTTTATCGACGACATCCTCATATATTCCAAGAGTCGCAAGGACCATGAGCATCACCTTCGAATCGTCCTCGGAAGACTCAGAGCACATCAACTTTATGCTAAACTCAGCAAGTGTGAGTTCTGGTTAGAAAAGATAGCTTTCCTGGGGCATATCTTGACTGCAGAAGGGATAGAAGTGGACCCATCTAAGGTAGAAGCTGTTTCAAATTGGACGCAACCATCCAACGTCAGCGAAGTACGAAGCTTCCTGGGAATGGCAGGGTATTACCGCCGTTTTATCAAGGGATTCTCCAGCATAGCAAAACCCATGACCGAACTCCTCAAAAAGGACAATAAGTTCGTGTGGACTCCCAAATGTGAAGAAAGTTTCCAAATCATCAAGGAGAAGCTTACAGCTGCACCAGTTTTGACTCTACCAGACATACACCAGGGTTTTGTCATCTTCTGTGATGCTTCCAAGCAAGGCTTAGGGTGTGTCCTAATGCAAAATGAGAAAGTCATTGCTTATGCATCTCGCTTACTCAAGCCGCACGAACAGAACTACCCTACCCACGACCTGGAATTGGCAGCCATCGTCCACGCTCTAAAAATATGGAGGCATTATCTGATTGGGAACAAATGCCACATCTTCACTGATCACAAGAGTTTAAAGTACATCTTCACGCAACCGGACCTCAACCTCCGTCAAAGAAGGTGGCTCGAATTGATCAAAGATTACGACCTCGAAATCCACTACCACCCCGGGAAGGCCAACGTGGTAGCAGACGCCCTCAGCCGAAAACCTTTCGGGGTTAAAGGAACAAACTTTCTGGAAGATTGGAAGAAGGAATCCGCTCAGCTAAATGCATGTCTGGGAGACGACGGTGGCCTAGAAGTCAAGCCAAATCTAGAAGACCTCATATGCAAGGCCCAACGCCTCGACGCAGAGACAACCAGGCTTATGGAAAGAACACGCAAGGAGCAACTTCCGGATCTTAGAACAGACGAGCAAGGAATCCTCTGGTTCAAGAACCGCCTGTGCGTGCCAATTGGAAAGACACGGGAAACCCTGCTCGATGAAGCCCACAACTCAGCTTACTCTATCCACCCAGGGACCACCAAGATGTACCTAGACCTCAAAGCCAGATATTGGTGGAAAGGGATGAAGAAGGAAATACCACAGTATGTGGCCCGATGTGACACCTGTCAGCGAACAAAGACCGAACATCAGAAGCCTGCAGGCCTACTTCAACCCCTCCCAATACCCGAATGGAAGTGGGAAGAAATAGGCATGGATTTCGTAACCGGACTGCCCAGATCACAGAGAGGAAATGATTCCATATGGGTGATAATTGATCGTCTCACCAAAGTGGCCCACTTCGTTCCAGTAAAGACCACTTTCGGAGGAGCAGCCCTTGCCCGAATATACCTTAAAGAGATAGTCAGGCTACATGGCATTCCACGGAAGATAGTATCAGATAGAGGAACGCAGTTCACTTCAAAATTTTGGAAGGGCCTTCAACAAGCAATGGGCACCAAGCTAGATTTCAGCACTGCTTATCATCCCCAGTCAGATGGTCAAACCGAAAGAGTCAACAAGGTCCTTGAAGATTTACTCAGAGCCTGCGTGTTAGCCTTCGACAGAGATTGGGAGTCCAGTTTGCCGTACGCCGAATTCTCGTACAACAACAGCTATCAGGCCAGCATCAAAATGTCACCATTCGAAGAACGGTATGGAAGAAAATGCCAGACTCCCCTAATGTGGTCCAATGTAGGGGAAAGGACACTAGAAGGACCCGACTTTGTTAAAGAAGCCGAAGAAAAAGTTGCTTTAATCCGCAGAAGGTTACTTGAAGCTCAGAGTCGACAGAAGAGTTACGCAGACAATAGGCGAAGGGAACTCAGATTTGAGGAAGGAGATTTGGTTTATCTCAAGGTTTCCCCAATGCGTGGTGTCAAAAGGTTCCAGATGAGAGGAAAGCTAGCACCCCGTTTCGTCGGTCCTTACCCTGTCATTTCCCGAATAGGACCCGTGGCATACCGTCTTGAGCTACCAGAATCCATGTCAGATATTCACAATGTGTTCCACGTGTCTCAACTCCGCAAATGCCTAAAAGTACCAGAAACCCGCATCGAGGCAGAGGCAATTCAGATACAAAAGGATCTCCAGTACCAGGAGAAGCCAGTGAAGATTCTCGACTCAGCAGTCAGAAGGACCCGCAACTCAGAAGTAAGACTCTGTAAGGTTCAGTGGAGCAGAGATGGTGAAGAGGAAGCCACCTGGGAAAGTGAGGATTCTCTGAGGAGGGAATACCCTTACCTTTTCTCGAGCCCTGTCTGAATCTCGAGGGCGAGATTCCTTTAAGTGGGGTAGGTTTGTAGCACCCCAAAAATCCTAACCCAGGTTTGAAACCCTAATCTACCCTTTTCCCCCTTTCATCCTCTAATTCCAAGGCCTCCACTAGCTTTTCTTTCTTCATATGCATACATTTTGTTGATCACAAAGCACCTCACTTAGATTCTATTTTCTAAACACTTAGAGTATTCACAAAATATTTTGTTCAAAAGAAAAAGGGGCAAAATGGGAAATGGGAATTGAAAAGTAAAAAGAAAAAGGGAAAAGCTTTCTCCTTTTCCTGCTGGACCGAATCCCGGCCCAAGCCCGCGGCCTTCCCCCCCCTCGCACCCGCGCTCCTCCTCTCTCGGCCCATCTTTGGCCTGCCTCCGCGCGCGCGCCAGCCCGCTCCGCACCCCGCCCCCCTCTCGCTGGCAAGGCGTCCCCACCCGTCAGCCACCCGCTCTCTCGCGCGCTCGCTCCCTCTGACCAGGCGGCCCCGCAGGTCAGTTGCTTCGTCGTCCGTCCGTCGTCCCCTCACCGAAGTCACCTCCGGCCATCGCCTCCGTCCTCCCCTCTGCCATCTCGCCGCACAGGGAAGTTAGGCACCGCTCCGTCCTCCTCCCCGTGACCCGCGTCCTCGCCGGTACCATCCCCGCCGTGGAGTCTCGTCGGCGACGCTGTGCGACATTAATGCCGGCACTGTGAGGCTCACCGGCGTCCGCCGAGCTCCACCGCCCCCCCTCCCCTCGGGCGCCTATAAAAGGGTCGCCCCGAGCTCCTTCTTCCTCGCACCAGCCTCGGCCATCCCTCTCCTCCCCTTCCCCGAGCTCAATTCGCAAAACGTCGGCATCGTTCCCCTTTCCGGTGAGTCCTTTCCTCCTCCTCCCTCTCCTTCTCTGTTGGTCCGGCAAGGAATTGAGTGAGCCGAGCAGCTCCCTCACGTAGCCACGCCCCGAAGCACCCCCTTCCAGCCCCCGTCCCCCACCCAGAGCCCACCGGCGGCGATCCCCGCCGCGGAGCTCCGCCCCCTCCCCGTGGGCAGCCCCCTCTCAGCCCCCTCTGGTCAAATTGAACCTACCGTTGGGATCACCAACTTCCGCCCGTGCTAAACCACCCCCCCTCGGACCAGGAACCGGGCCACCGGCGGCAAGCCGCCGTCAAGCTTCCCCGGCGACCGGCCTTTTCTCCCTCGCTCGGCCGGTTCGCCCCGCCGTCTGGCCGCGACGCCGTTTCCTCCCCCCCCCTCTCGCTGGCAAGTGGGCCCACAGCAACGCCGTCACCCTCGCAGCCGCGCCGTCTCCCCCTCGCTCTTGGGCCGTCGCTGGGCCGCAAGCGCTTCAGCGCGCGCGCTCGCGCCCGGGGTGGGCCAAAAGCCGTGCCCCCAGCCCAGGAATGAGGATTCCTCTTTTCTTTTTCTTTTCCACCCTTTTTCCCATTTAAATAGTTTTCTCAATATTTTATGCACCAAAAATTATCAAAAAAGATTTCCAGGGTCACATAAAATAATGTGGTTAGAAAATGGCACACTATGATTGATGAACTACTGTTGATGTATTGTTTTACTGTATGTTTCCTAGAAGAAGCGGGAACCGCAGATCCGGATCCCGTAGCTCCGGAAGAAGGGTCGGAGCCCGAACTTCCGGAAGTAGATCTTCTGTGCCAAGAGAGCTTCAACGAAGGCAAGTCCATCCTTCCCTTGATGCATAAATTACCTATTCTCTCTACCACTGCCTAGGCCAGGAATCATGGGGGAATATTGCATTGTGAGCGAGAGATGGCCCGCATTAGCATATCATTTCCGGTTACGAAATGTGGATCTGGAAGTAGGGCAACGTGCTCCTCCAAATAAAACCTCTTTTTGAAAAGATATGCGATGAAGGGTACTCACCCTCATCACCCTGAGAGTGGGATGATCAGGGACTCCCTGGTTTAGGGGAGGGCCTAAGGTGATGGCTCAGCTGGTTTAGGCGTGAGCAGAAGGATTGTCCCCTCATATAAGGACCGGCTTGTCATTTACACTACCTGTACTCCTTTATCGTACAGCCACTCGAGACTGTGCGGGCAGTCACTCAATCCGAACTCGTGCGGTCCAACCCTAGGGTTAAGAAGGCTGGGGAGCACCGGGAGGATAAGGAGGGGGAAAGTTTTGTCCGGTTTGGACATGGTGGTGGCCTGACTCCTTCCGGATAACCGTTAAGGTTAGGACGTACGAGCAAGGGGAGAGATCCGGCATTCGGGTCTCGCGACGGTGAGATCGCAGAAACCGGACTAGTGGGTAAAGTGTACACCTCTGCGCAGAGTTGAAACCTATTCGAATAGTCCGTGTCCACTGGTATGGATGGGTCTGGTATGGTATGGCAATTAGAACTTTCTCTATGAGTTTCAAGAAAAGGGGAATGTGTGAATAAGTAGGTGTTAGGAAAGAAACTAAGGCCACGGGAGCGGGAAGCTCAGTGGCGGTTGAGTTTTTTGTTATTATAAGGCTAGGGGAAAAACCTTCAAGTATCTGCCTTTCTCTAAGAAAAATGTTGAGTGACCACAACTCCACCAAATTGAGCATGTACATCATAGGTCTCTTTCTCTCTACGGGAGCGGGGTGGGCTTGCGGAATACCTAGTGTATTCACCCAGATTTATTTATGTTTTTCAGCAGCCGAGGACTTCTTTTCTGCTATGCTTGATTAAGAGGGCTGTGTCTGCACCCAGTTCTGCCTGTGGCTTGGGCTAGTGTGTCTTCCTACCGCGCTTCTCTATTTGGCTCTCTCGAGCTTGTACCCCGGTATTGTAATAAATTTATCTAAACTCTGTACTATTTGAAGTAAGGAATGTGTTTACTAGCCTCCTGGGACTAGTAATTGTTTCACATTTTAGTCCCAAAGGATCGGGATGCTTCAGGACAGCTGCTGGGCCGGTTCCGGTTAGTGATGCTGCTGGCTCTAACGAACTTGATTCATTGACTTCTTCCAGCACTGGTAAGCGTCGATCTACTGTTTGGGATGACTTCACTGAAGTCACTGAAAACCGTAATGGTAAGAAGGTGCGCATTGCTGGTATTTGCAAATTTTGCAAGGCTCGGTTGAGTGCTAGTTCTAATGCTGGCACTGGACATTTGCTTAGGCACCAGAAATCATGTAAAAAGAAGTCTGATCATGCTGCTATGGTTCAAACTAGACTAGCTTTGAACCCTGATGGGTCTTTTAGAAACTGGGAATATGATCCTCAGGTGGCTAGGACTGAGCTTTGTCGTTTGATTGCTAGACTTGATCTTCCTTTAGGGATAGCTGACACAAATGCTTGGGATAATTACATTCAACATGCTCACAACCCTAGATATGTTAGGGTATCTAGGTTTACAACTGCTAGAGACTTGGCTAAGCTATACAATGAAAAGTTAAAGAACTTAAAAGATGATGTTTTTCCTAGTGTGTCTTCTATTTGCTTGACTTCTGATATATGGTCTGGTAATGCCAAGGAAGACTACATTACTGTTGTTGCTCATTTTATTAATGCTGATTGGGAGTTAAAGAAGTGTGTGATAGGCTTTAAATTGATCCAAGTGTCTCATAATGGTGTTAACATTGCTGAACGCATTGCTTGTATGATTCAATACTTTGGCATGATTGATAAAGTGTTCTCTGTTACCTTAGATAATGCTTCTTCTAATTCAACTGCCATGCTCACATTGTCACCTATGCTTGCTGGTTATTTGGGTGCTGATGTTGATCCAACAGATACTAGTAACAAAACTTATAGTGTGCTTCATCAGCGTTGTGCCTGTCACATTATTAACTTGATAGTGAAAAGTGGCTTGAAAAGGCTTAAGGATTATTTAGATGTGTTTAGGACTGCTATTAATTTCTTAAACTCTTCTAACCAGAGAATTGGTTCATTTAGTAATTACTGCAAGGCAAAAGGTTGTAGACCTAGAAAATTTGGTTTAGACATGGATGTTAGATGGAATTCAACTTATCTTATGCTAAAACATCTCTTGCCATATAAGTCTGTGTTTTCTGTGTTCATTAATACACACTATGGCTATCCTCTACTGAATGAACAACATTGGTATGTAGCTGAAAAGGTTTTGGAGTTCCTTGAGCTGTTTTATGAATCAACTGTTGTCTTGTCTGGTGTTTATTATCCCACCAGTCCTTTGGTAATCCATCACATACTTGAATTTGCTAGCCACCTGCATGAACATGAACATGATACTAATCTAAGTGATGTTGTTGTTCCAATGAAAGCTAAGTTCATGAAGTACTGGAAGTCTATACCAATGTTATATTCCTTTGCATTTGTTCTAGACCCTAGAGCTAAAATGAGGGGTTTGTATAATGTTCTTGAACTGCTTTTTCAATCTAACAATTATAATTACAGTACTTATTTTGCTGATGTTAAAACTGAGTTGTATAAGCTATATGCCAAGTATGAAACTAAGTTTGGTGCTGCTAGGCCATCTAGAACCACACATCAATCAGGTATGACAGGTAAGAGAAAACAGGCTTGGGGTAAAATTTTTGGAGGAACAGGTGCTTCTAGATCCTCAACTGCATCAGGTTCTTCAGGTAGTAGTGGACCTGGTGTGGGTATTTGTGAGCTAACTGTTTACCTTGACAGTGACAATGTGGCTGCCTATGAGGATGATTTTGATATCTTAAATTGGTGGCATGAGCATAAACTAACCTATCCAATTCTTTCAATTATGGCTAGAGACATTATGTCTGTTCCTGCCTCAACTACTTCTTCGGAGTCTACTTTTAGTTTGTCTGGCAGGATTCTTGAGGATCGACGACGGCGCTTGAACTTAGAGACAGTGGAGATGTTGGTGTGCATCAAAGATTGGGAGCTAGGCCAACATCGGGCACAACATGCTGTGGTGGACAATGAATTAGAGGAGTCCTTCAAGGACCTCTGGCTGGATGAAGCTGCTGTTCCTGAATCTTGATACTTTGCCTTGATCTGTCTACTGTCATTCACTCATTCTGTCCTGATACTTTGGTTTGATCTGTATTCTATCCTGATACTTTGGCTTGTAAATTGTAATAACTGTGAACATTTGAATTATAAACTGAGCTGGCCGTACTCTTTTTTCCTTTCTAGGGTTTCTCACGAGGTGTGAGTTTTACCTAGAAAGGTTTTTAATGAGGCGGCATTGCACTAACAGCTCAAAATTTCTATATATTTTGTTGAACTGTGTTGAATTCAGTTGCATCTTTGTTTTCTAGTTAACTGTTGTGAATTATGAGTTTTCTGTTTACCGGGCTTCGGGCTGGCCCGAACCACATTTGGGCCTGGGCTTTTCGGGCTGGCCCGGCCCGAAAAACAGCCCAAAGGGTCGTGCCTAGGCCTCTGGCCAGGCACGTAGGACTGTGCAGGCCCGTGGGCCTGATCGTGCCGTGCCTATTTGGGCCGTGCCAGGCACGGGCCCAGGCCGTGCCGGGCCGGGCGGCCCGTTTGCTCATCTATACCTGCCGCTCGATCGGGTATGGCCCGTACGTATATACCAGCAGATGGCATGCAGGCGCATGCAGCTACTATACTGTGTGCCTGCTGCCTACGTACACGCTACGTTCAAGTACCACGCACGTGACTGGATGGTTTGTCAAAACAGGAGAAGAAAGCAGGCACAATAAGTTTGGGGGCATCCGTGATCCTAACGCTGTTGTCTCCAGCAGATATGTGGTGCATATACAGGTTATACAGTCTGTTTATAGGGTGAATGTTTAAAATAGAGAGTGTGATAGAAAAGTCGGATGGTGCGTAGTTTGCGACGGGGAGGGATAACCTAAAGCAAGGCTCTATAGACTGCATTATTTACATGCATAGTGGAGTTTAAAACAGTGAGCGTGATAGGGAGCCAGCAGGTAGGTTGTCTGCTGATATGGTCGCGAACAACACTATTTTATAATATAGACCGCAATGTTCACAGAGAGTAGAGTTTGAAATAAAATATTTGATAGGAAGTGAGAGATTGAGAGTCCGCTGGATATGACATAAGCGGCCCTCCAGCGCTTCTAGGACCGTTGATGCATTTGAGCTCTAAGGCTATCTCCAATAGCTTTCTCATCCCCATCCATACGGCCACATACCTATAATGCAAAAAACTGTGTTTTGGATAACCACACGAGTGAACTGTTGGACACTGTCTAATTATAAAGTTGTTATGCCCCGACCTAGCTATGGAAATTGATGTTCGGTTTAATCAGGCTCCTGTTTGGAACCTCTAAAGCTAATGGTTAGCCAGCTAATAAATTATTAGCTGGGTTGGATCAAACAATAAATTAATTGTTAGATGTGAGATAGCTAACAATTAACTAGAATATTAGCTAGTGGTGTTTGAAATTCTAACTCATTTTATCAGCTAACTATTAGCTTTAAAAGGTTACAAACAGACAAACATGGCCTAAACCGAACTACCTGACGACGAAATGCAATGCGACCAGTCGTTTCTCTCCGAACCGGCCAGGGGGAACCTGCCACTTTGGCAGCATGCGTGCGTGCGTGCGTGGCACCAGGCAACAACGCGAATCGCGGAGGAACTCTCGCTCGCTCGGCCTGCCCACACCACACGTACGCGTTCTTCTACTCTACTGTTGCTCTACACAGAAATCTTTCGGCCAAAACTCCCATAGATCTCTGTTGTCGTCACAAACATGGTCAACATTTAATTTGTTTTTTATATTTAGACAAAAAAAAGAAAGATTATTTAGGACCCACAAATGCAAATAATATGCATGCATGCATGTCATGTAGCAGAGCTAGACGACTGCATGATTTATGAATGAGAATGAACTGCTAGCTACTAGTAGACACCGCCCAATCTGTCCGCCTATATAATCCGGCCGCGTCGGGACCATGGCATTGGCACCCTATTCCATCTCACCAACTTGTGACTACACAACAATAACTTCTACCAGCTGTGCCTCTCCACGCCGCTACATCTACGCACCCGCCACCGCCATGGCCAAGAAGAGGCTCCTCCTACTAGCGCACAAGATCTTCTCCGCCATGCTCTCCCTCCTCCTCCACGGCCGCCGGAGCAGCAGGCCATCCACCACGACGGACTCTTCCTCCCCCGCGGTGCACCGCGGCGCCCCTCCGACGACGACCGCCGCCGCCGCCGCCGGGGCCCTCGTGGTCGTCGACGTCGACACCGCGCTGCTGCGGTCCGGCGACCTGTTCCCGTACTTCATGCTCGTGGCGCTCGAGGCCGGCGGCTTCCTGCGCGGGCTGCTCCTGCTCCTGCTGTGCCCGCTCGTCCGCCTCATGCCGCGCGCCGCCGCCGTCAGGGCTATGGCGGCGGTGTCCTTCTGCGGCCTGCGCGCCGCCCGGTTCCGCGCCGGCCGCGCCGTGCTGCCCAAGTGGCTCATGGAGGACGTGGCGGCGGAAGGGTTCCAGGCGGTGCGCGCGGCGGGGAGCAGGGCCGTGTGCGTCACTGCCATGCCCAGGGTCATGGTGGACGGCTTCCTCCGGGAGTACCTCGGCGTGGAGGCCGTGGTTGCCAGGGAGATGAAGGTGGTCTGGGGGTTCTACACCGGGCTCATGGAGGACGCGCGGACGGAGGGTGCAGAGATGGTGAAGGCGGCGGAGGAACAGACGGTCGTCGGGTACTCTGCGTCAATGGAGTTTCTTAACCATCCTCTCTCACGTTGCTGCAAGGTATATATAGACTATAGAGAATATGCATGAAAAAGTAGCGTGCTTTTATTACAAGCAAGTTAATTAATTGGCATCATCGTCTATGTATATTAATTCTGTGAACGTACGTACGTGTACGTGCAGGAGATCTTCGTGGTGAGCTCCGACGAGAAGAGCCGGTGGCGGCCGCTGGCAAGGGACAAGTACCCAAAGCCGATGGTGTTCCACGACGGGCGCCTGGCGTTCCGGCCGACGGCCACCGGCACGGCCGCCATGTTCGCGTGGCTGCCCCTGGGCGTCACCCTGGGCGCGGCGCGGCTGGCCGTGGCGCTGGTCCTGCCGTACAGGTACTCGACGCCGATCCTGGCGGCGACGGGCATGTCGTGGCGGCTCAAGGGGTCGCGCCCGGCGCTGGCGCCGCCGTGCTCCGGCGGGCGCGGGCAGCTGTTCGTGTGCAACCACCGGACGCTGATCGACCCGGTGTACGTGTCCGTGGCGCTGGACCGGCAGGTGCGCGCCGTGTCCTACAGCCTCAGCCGGCTGTCGGAGCTCATCTCCCCCATCGGCCGCACCGTGCGCCTGACGCGGGACCGGGACAGCGACGGCGCCGTCATGGCGCGCCTCCTGGACCGGGGCAACCTCGTCGTCGTCTGCCCCGAGGGCACCACCTGCCGGGAGCCCTACCTGCTGCGCTTCAGCCCGCTCTTCGCCGAGCTCAGCGACGACGTCGTCCCCGTCGGCATCGCCGTCGAGACGTCCATGTTCTACGCCACCACCGCCGGCGGGCTCAAGTGCTTCGACCCGCTCTACTACATGGCCAACCCCAGGATGTGCTACACCGTGCAGTTCCTCGATAAGGTGGACACCAGCGCCGTCCGGAGCAGGGCCGCGCCCAGCACCGAGATGGCCAACCTCGTGCAGAGGAAGATGGGGGACGCGCTCGGCTACGGCTGCACCATGCTCACCCGGAAGGACAAGTACCTCATGCTAGCCGGCAACGACGGCATCGTCCGATAAACTGTTAATAAGTCAAACTTATTGTTGATTGATTAGAAACAGCAACAACAACAACAACCAATTGTACGTTATGGAAAAAAAAGGTAGGGATTTTTTGTCCTTGACTTTTGGTTTTAGAGAAGAAAGTTTGGTACATCACGTTGTTGATTGGTTGATCATTTATTTTCTGATGTTTGTTTCCTTCTCTTAAATAGTTTCTATTTATTTATTTATTTATGTTTAAACAGGTTAGGTATTTTTCTTGAGATTTTTATTTAGGTTTGTGTATGTGTATGTAAAGAAGCAACAAGCTTGTATCTCTGCGGTGCTTGTAGTACTTCTACTGTAGAAAAAAAAGACTACAATGTGAATTAAATATTAAACTTGCCATTTTGTGCTCTTGTCATGATTCAAACTTGTGAGTAAAAAAATAAAAGTAAACAAAAGTATTCTATTGGTTATTGGTTCGGTGGTGGTGGATGTGGAGCCAATAATCAAGAGGTCCAAACCTCTATTTGTGCACAATTTTACTTTAGTTTTGTATTAAGCGGGGAAGGGCGACCCATTCCTTTAATACAGTAGAAGGGTCGATAGTCGTAATGAACTTGACCGAAGCCTAAGTAATCGGCACTGATGGGACGACTTTTAAGTAAAAAAACAAAAGTAAACATTATCTTTTAATGATTATTTATTTACCCTTATTTGTACGAAAATATGTGGTATTCTATTGGTTATTGGTTCGGTGGTCATGGATGTGGAGCCAATAATCAAGAGGTCCAAACCTCTATTTGTGCACAATTTTACTTTAGTTTTGTATTAAGCGGGGAAGGGCGACCCATTCCTTTAATACAGTAGAAGGGTCGATAGTCGTAATGAACTTGACCGAAGCCTAAGTAATCGGCACTGATGGGACGACTTTTAAGTAAAAAAACAAAAGTAAACATTATCTTTTAATGATTATTTATTTACCCTTATTTGTACGAAAATATGTGGTATTCTATTGGTTATTGGTTCGGTGGTGGTGGATGTGGAGCCAATAATCAAGAGGTCCAAACCTCTATTTGTGCACAATTTTACCTTACTTTTGTATTAAGGGGGAAGGCTAACAAGAGACTGAGAGAGGACCATTGCTTTAATACAGTAGAAGGATCGATAGTCTCGTAATGGAGTTGACCAAAGCCTAAGTAATCGGCACTGATCGATGGGACGACTTTGCAAATCAGGTAGTACAACACCTTCGCTCTAGCTGGCGCGGCAGCAGCATGCAGTAATCACGCTTGCTAGTAGATGTCACTTGTCAGCCATGCCATGCATGCAAGACACATGATAGATGGATGGATCGTTTGCCAATCTGCATGCATGATGCCATGATCTACTGTCAATGACATGTACCATATAGTAGTACTACGCATAACTATAGATAGCCCTACATGCATGCATACGGAATGAATTGACGGTGCTTGCACGCATATTGCCTGGTTAACCGCCAGCATTGTTCTAATGTTAGCTTAGCTGGGACTGGGACGGACGGACGGACGGACGACGGTCTTAACTTTTTATTTAACGGCATGCAAATGCTGTTCAGGTCGATGATTAATTCAGTCACTACCGTAATCGTGTTTTTTTGCCGAGTGTCTAAGACACTTGGGGCAAAGGCTTTACCGAGTGTAACACTCGACAAATATTTTATCGGCAAAGAGTTCTTTGCCGAGTACTTTTTTCGACACTAGACAACTTTATCTAGTGCCGAAAAGCACTCGTCAAAGAAAAACACTCGGCAAATTAAGAATCGAATTTTTTTCCAAAAAACAGCAAAACATTTTTTAAATTATAATAACAACTCTCTCCAACCTACCACCTATTACCTTACCCATCGCCCTATACTACTACACGACTACACCAATTATGTTTATATTACGTTTTCATTACTCATGTACTGTAACAAGCCGAGAGTAATTTGATCATTTAAGGCACTAACGCCCCGTTTGGATCATTGGAATTGAATTCCATTCTAATAATAGTAATTTAGGCATATATCAATTAAGCTAATTCGATTTTATGCAAAATATATTTGTATACTATTAATAGCAAGATGTCGGAGATATTTATGTGCTACATTTTTACTATAGAGGAGTGAGACGAAGAGTGTCATGTAAGTTACATAGTAGAAACAAATTCTACTAATGCATAAAATCATTTCCCACCCTCCACCCCATGAATTTGAGATAGTCTTATATCTGAACTTTGGAAAGTGGTGGAATGTCAAATTCCAAACTAAATAAGTTACTTTATTAAGTGAATTCCAATTCCTCTAAAATAAAGGGATCCAAACACCCCGTAAATGAATTCATTTGAAAATGTGACCAACTATAAAGTTGCATAACTTTTTGAGATCTACAAGTTTTATTTTAATAGTTTCTACATCCGAGACCGTTTACAAAATTTGAATTTTAAATTTGAAAACTTTACACGAATTTTTTAATGATAAGATGATTTCAAATCAAAAGGTTGTCAATTATAAAGTTTCATTATATTTCAAGGCCTACAACTTTTATTTTGATGGTTTTTTCCATCCGAGGTAGTTTGAAAAATTCAAATTTCAAAATTTAAACATAGTTTTGCATGACAAGATGATTTCTGTTGGGGACTTGTTCTCAAATGCTTCGAGTTAAGAACAAGACAACACAAAATGTTAATGGTCAAAGACCTTCGTCTTTCGAATCATTATCTCCCTTAGTATATAATGATCTTCAGATGAATGTTATGAAAGACATACCTTCATCATCTCAGTATGTAACAATGAAAGTAGAAACATATGAAACATGGAAAATAACATGAACAATCACATTAAATCGTCAGATTATTTATATTCTCATTATCTAATCATGGGCAAACATTAATAACAGTAAATTACATTTGTACCTTCAGCTTGACAGAAGGTAAGAATTCAAGAACGACGTGCAAGTGATTACAAGTCAGCGTGAACAGTACAGGGGTACTTTTCACCTATTTATAGGCACGGGATGCAACCCGGTCAAAGTTACATTTATGTCCTTAATAAAGAATTCAAGAACGACGTGCAAGTGATTACAAGTCAACGTGAACAGTACAGGGGTACTGTTCACCTATTTATAGGCACGGGATGCAACCCGGTCAAAGTTACATTTATGTCCTTAATAACTAATTATAAACATGACATAAGTTATTATGGACTAAACGGTCTTTCCCTCTTTAAGTCGGTGCTGCCCTTCGTCTCGTGGCGTGTTGTCATGCCGAAGCTCCCTGGATTGTAGCTTCGACATATACCTTCGCGTTATGTTTTCTTGCATATCGTCCTGCCAAAGATGTTTTTTCTTAGAGGACCTTCGACGAATAAGAAGGCCCCCAACAGTAGCCCCTTCGTGGTGCTAGATCGTTTTTCGTAACAAGCTCGATCCGCGAAAAATCTCAAAGGCTTTGGAATGTCGAAGGTCCGAAAAACACCTTCCCTGAGCTCGTTGCCGAGAAACGATTAAAATACTCCAAGCATCGGGTGGTCCACCGTTCAGCGGATACAAGCGATCTGGCGGTTCACCTTCCAAGCACCGAGTGGTCCACCGTTCAGCGGGTGTGGACGATTTGGCAGTTCACCTTCCAACCTGCAGCACTATATAAATAGACGGGTTGGTGCAGAGTTACCATAGCATTCATTGTCGTTGCACTGTTGTGCTGTTAAAAAATTTAGCCATAGCCAAAGCTTTTTCACTGCGCTCTCAAGCAAACACTTCATCATTTAGAGTTAACTTCGTCAAAAGAGTGAGCTTCGTCAAAACTGCAAAAAAGAAACATCAATTTCGTAAAAACCGCAAAAAATCCATCAGATAGCGAGAGTGTGTTCGACTGCAAGGGTGACTCATGAAGGAGAAGAGACCGAGGTCACCGAGACAACACCAATTTCTGAAGTCATGAAACAATCAGGTCTAGTTGTGACTGACGAAGGTACCCATGTTACCGAAGCTGAACAGACCGTTGCTGAAGAAGAAGATATTGAAAAGGATGAAGAAGATTATAGTATTTTGATCCCATCAAAACCCAATCATCTAGATTTTGAGAAATCTAATGTGTCTGAAGCTTACATGCCCATGATGATGAAGTTGGGCTACTTTGGGAAGCTAAAAGGAAACTTGTCCGATTTATCGGAGAAGAGACCACCCCAGCACCAAAGAATGATGAAGTAGTGGTTTTCAAGAGCTTTTTCAAAGCAGGACTGCGACTTCCTCTAAATGAGATGATAGGGGAAGTCTTGAAAAATTTCAAAATATATCTTCATCAGTTGACCTCTAACGCCATTGTTAGGCTTAGTGTCTTCATCTGGGCCCTCCGAAGCCAAAGGATGAGCCCAGATGCCGAAGCATTCTGCCGAGTGCACGAGTTGAACTACCAGACGAAGGCCAGGGCATACGGTCTTCATGAAAATTTTGGTTGCTACAATTTTGCGTATCGCAAGGATACGAAGGCTCCAGTTCTCAGTTATCGCACCAAATGGCCAACCGGCTGGAAAGGTGAATGGTTTTACATCAAGGCTGATGAGAAGAAGAGGGGGAAACTAATGACGATGGTCATATGTCCGTTGTCCTTAAACTTCGGAATGACCAGGCCCCTATGCAACATGCAGCTAGGGTCAGCATGCCAGCTAGCCGAGGTAGAATTCAGGGTAGTGGCTGAACAAATTGGCACCAAGGACTTGGTGCAGGAATACCTAGCCAACCGGACGTATCCAACGTCAAGTGACTGAGGGATGTCGAAGATGAAGGGAACAAAGAAGAAATATGAACTTGTTTAATTACCTTATCGCTTCAAAGTTGAAAAATAGTTCAAGCAACCTTGCCAAGAATGGCTAGAAATGATTGAAACTATGTGTAATGAAATACTGGGAAACTATACCAAAAAGGAAGACCAATTGATGACAGCAGCCTTTGGGACCCGGCCAAAACGAAGGTTAAACCGGGTAATGGATGCTCTAAAATTTGAATACCTTGATTATGAGCAACTTAGCAAGGGTGCCGAAGGGGCAAAAAGGAAAAAGATTGTTAGCGTTCTGAACAGACAAGCTGCCAGAATGGTGAAGGAGGATGAGAAGATTTTAAAGAAGAGAAAATCTACTCCTGAGCCGAAGGTGGAAGCTTTGAAGAAAAGAAAAGCTGCAACTCCAGAGCCGAAGGAGACCGAGGTATAAGAGGAGACTCCTTCGACACCTTCTGCTGCCGAAGTGGCAGAAATTTTAAAGGTAATGACTGAATCTCTACCTATCAAGCTGCTAAGTCCTCTAGGACCGGAACTGACGAAGCTTTTACAGAAGAAGGAAGAGCCTTCGGCTACAAAAAAGGTGGATGGGCAGAAAAAGCGAAGGATCAGTACTGTAATGGAAGCCATTGAACGGATGCCACCATCGACCTCGGCCACTACCGAAGCAAACATTTCTGTCGAAGCTGCAGTTGCCACCGAAGCTGCCAACTTGGAGAGCACACTATATGGAATTGATAAATTGCTATTGGGTATGCCTACAAAAGAAACAGCTGCGGCTGCAGAAAAGGTCATGACCCCCGTGCCTGACAAAGGAAAGAAAATTGTCGATGTTTCTTCGGAGGAAAAAGACTTCGACCTTCGGAACTTGGTCGGGTAAGAACTATCTGAGGCCGAAAAGAAAGAGCTAGAGGAACATGGCATTTCCTGTGGCTACCAGCCAGGAGCCATGCTCTTTGGTGGGATCGATGAAGAGGCCTTAGGATGCGTTCGCGACCGCACCGGGGCAAAGATAATCGGCACTCTGTCGAAGAGTGTCGGTTTTCCGAAGCTCGAAGCTGATATTAGCAGCTACCGGCGACAATATATCATCGGTAGCTTGTTTTATTCCAACTTCAAGGTAAAATTCTTGTGATGAAGCAAAAATTTTCTTTTTTTCTTTTTGCGGTGAAGCAAATTTGCTGATGAAGGTTTATTTCTACAGAGTATGTTGCTAAGCAAAGCACTGCAAATGCAGCACGACCTCAAAGACAAAAAGAATGAAATTATAATCGAGGGTCTAGAAAACAAAATTAAAGATTACGAAGCTTCTCTT
Organism: Zea luxurians; assembly: GCA_029449295.1. NCBI lineage: Eukaryota > Viridiplantae > Streptophyta > Magnoliopsida > Poales > Poaceae > Zea > Zea luxurians. Next base: position 17,098,253 of record JAOPSE010000035.1, read on the forward strand.
GAGAAGAAGGATTTCCTGCTTCAGGCAATGGAGGGTTCACTTGCAGAAGCCCAAGCCGAAAATGCTAGATTAAACGAGGAACTTTTCCAAAAATCAGAGAGTTTCGAACAAGAGAGAAAAGATTTGCAGACAAAATACGAAGCTGAAGCTGAAAAAAATACAAAACTGCAGCAATCTTTGAAAGAGCTTCGGGACATGTGTTTGGGTTTTGGCAGCCGCTGCGTACAGCGATTGAAAAAAGTTTTTAACTCAGTTGGGGCCAGCGCTGAAAAATTTACCCCTTCAGCTGAAAACATATCAAGCACCTTCGAACACATTGAAGGCGAAGTCAAGGCGCTTGATGAAGTGATAGCCAGGCACGGCGACTTCTGTGCCCTGCTAGCTTCTCGCGGCACAACTGCAGCATTTCTGAAGGTTGGCTGTACGCACGCAAAGATTGTGAATAGACCGACCTTCAACCTATCTCAAACAGATTTGATTGACATCCCCATTGAAGCCCGGAGCATAGGGAGCAAATTTATAACACAGATTTGGGCGAAGGGTGGTCGAGATTTGGCTGGTGACAAGGCCCGAAGCTTGCTTAAGCTGGTATGAAACTTATATCTGTTGCTTACCTTCTCTTGTAATTACTTTTTACCTTATAATGCTTTGTTGTGCACAGGATAATGGTGTTGAAGATTGATAGTCCGAAGCACATTCTAAAGGCTGCTGAAGCTATTTTTTAGGCCTACCTTCATAGAGCTTAAAGGCATTTGTATTATCTTTGTAAAAAATATTGTAAACAGGAATTGAACATTTCTTTGTATATTTGTCCATACCTTGTAATATATTTTTACATTTCCAACCATGTATAAATTGCTTTGCTGTGGACGAAACTTGTATCTTTTGAGCCGAAGGCGAAAAACGCCTTCCCTTCTTTTCGTACACAACGAAGCATATTCTTGCTTCTTCATGCTCATCGAAGCATTGTTATCAAAGCTGAAGTATTTCTGTTTGTACTTCATGTTATGATGATGATCCTACGAATGTATACATGAATGTATATGAACGCAAAGAATGATATAATGTAATGTGCAAATGAATGTCCCGAACACACACACGAAACCACACCCAGACTCTGCATCCCCTTAGTAACGACTTTTGAGTCTTGTAAGCTCTGCATCCCCTTAGGAACGACTTTTGAGCTTCTTCACCTTCTATTTCAGTGGCATTTAAGTTCTGCATCCCCTTAGAGACGACTTTTGAACTTCTTCACCTTATATTTCGGTGGTATTTGGCTCTGCATTCCCTTTGGAACGACTTTTGAGCAGAAAACTTACTCCGCGCTCCCTTAGGAACGACTTTTGCATCTTCGTCAAATTTTTGGCTCTGCATTCCTTTAGGAACGACTTTTGAGCAGAAAACTTACGCTGCGCTCCTTTATGAATGACTTTTTTGCAGCTTCGTCATGCTCTACATCCCCTTGGGGATGTCTTTTGAGCTTCTCCCTGTTTTTCTTCTTTTGCACATGATGGTGTAGGCTTAGATTTTACATATTACATCTTTGGGGGATTTGGCCCTCGTAGGGCTAAATAAGAATGAAAAATTACAAGCTATGGCCCCATTAAAAACTTTCTCCCCACTTGAAAGGAAAAGGGTGCCATAGAAAAAATAAAAAAAGATTACATCAGATTACACATAGTATCGCCGAAGCTCATCCGCATTACAAGATCTGGGTATGTCGTTGTCGTCCATATCCTTCAATCTATAAGAACCGGGTCTTGACGAAGATACTACCAGAAAAGGACCTTCCCACTTCAGTTGCAACTTGCCCACTATATCTGGGTTGGCCACTCTCCGAAGCACCAGACGCTCTGGCTTGATGTTTTTCAATCGAACTTTTCTATCATGCCACTTTATTGTTTCGGCCTGATTTTTATTGATGTGCTCTATAGCCTGAAGTCTGGTCCCTTCTATAGTATCTTTTGTTACTTGATAATCAGCTTCGTCTTCTGTCGAAGCTATTGTTCTTATTGACCCTGTCTTTGCTTCTTCTGGAGTTATTGCTTCGTCACCAAATAAGAGCTTGAAGGGTGTAAATCCTGTTGACCTTGTTGCAGTTGTGTTGTGGCTCCAAACCACTTTAATCAGCTCGTCTGGCCACTTTCCTCTGGGCTGGTTGAAGATTAGCTTCATTATTCCTATCATTATAATGTCACTTGCTCTTTCTACCAGCCCATTTGATTCTGGATGCCTAACTAATGCAAAATTAATCTTCATACCAATTCGGTCACAAAAATCTTTGAATGCTTCGGCATCAAATTGTGTACCATTGTCCACAGTTATTGCCTTCGGCACACCGAAGCGACAAACAATATTTTGCCAGAAGAATTTTTGGACCGTGACTGAAGTTATTGTAGCTAAGGGCTTCGCCTCAATCCACTTGGAAAAATATTCTACTGCCACTACAACATACTTCAAGTGGCCTTGTGCTAGTGGGAGTGGACCCAACAAATCTAGGCCCCATCTTTGCAATGGCCAGGTTGGCTGTATTAACTGAGTTAGCGACGAAGGTTGTTTCTGGTCTCTTGCACATTTTTGTCAATTTTCGCACTTTTGAACCAGATCTGCTGCATCCGAAGCTGCCTTCGGCCAATAAAATCCTTGTCTAAAAACCTTTCCCAGCAAAGGCCTAGACCCAATGTGAGATCCACACAAACCTACATGTATTTTCTTCATTAGCTCTATACCTTCGGTTCTGGATAAACACTTGAGAAGTGGAGAGCAGACTCCATGTTTGTATAACTCCCCTTCTATTATGACATATGGTCTTGTCCTTACTTCCATTCTTTTGTTATAAATTTCGTCGTCCGAAAGACAGTTACCCTGGAGAAAAGATATGATTTCAGTCCTCCAATCTTCACTATGTACAGGTGATATTGCAAACACTGCTCTCTCTAGAAGTTCGACCGAAGGTGCTTTTATTGTTTCAAAGAATACTTCCGAAGGTAAAGGGAGCCCTTGTGCTGCTGACTTAGCTAGTAGATTTGCATGTTCATTTTCCTCTCTTGGAATATTTTTTACAGAAAAACCTTCGAAGGAAGCCTCCAACCTTCGGACTGTGTCCAAATATTTTTCAAGCTTCGGATCCCTTGCCTTGTTGCTTTTATCTACATGGCCAGCAATGACCTGAGAATCAGTTTTAAGGACTGCTCTTCTTATTCTCATTGCTTTTAGCTTCCGAAGCCCCAACAGAAGGGCTTCGTACTCAGCAATGTTATTTGTACAACTAAAGTCTAGTCTTGTTGCATAGCATGTTCTGACTTTGGAGGGCGCTAGTAGAACAGCAGCCGCTCCTGCGCCGAAGGTTCCCCAAGAACCATCACAGAAGACTATCCAGGCTTCGACATCTTTTGTTACTTCTTCTCCCTGAGCCCCTGGCGTCCAATCAGCAATGAAATCCGCTAACGCCTGGGACTGAATTGAGGATCTGTGTACATAATCAATAGAGAATTCATTGAGCTCGACAACCCATTTTCCGATCCTCCCAGTGGCTTCTCTATTCCTCATTATGTCCTTCAGAGGTTGTGATGAAGGAACAATTATATGATATGCTTGAAAATAATGCTGAAGCTTCCTTGAGGCCATCAACACAACATATAACACCTTCTCCAATTCTGTATAATTTTTCTTTGATAAGCTTAGAACTTCGGAGACAAAATATACTAGATCTTGTCTTTTAACTTGACTATCTTGCTTCTCCTGTACAAGCACCGCACTAACTGCAGAGTGAGAGGCTGCTACATATAAGACTAACAGAGCCCCTCGCAAAGGTGGAGTTAGAGTTATCAAGTCTATCAAGTATTACTTTAACTCTTCGAAAGCCCTTTGTTGAGTCAGACCCCATTGGAAAACTTTGGCTGACTTTAGTATTTCAAAGAATGGTAGATTCCTTTCTACTGATCTTGATATAAATCTATTTAACGATGCCAGCTTTCCTGCCAACCGTTGAGCCCCCTTATTTGAATTTGGCGGCTCCATCCGAAGGATAGCTTCGATCTTATTTGGGTTAGCTTCGATTTCCTTTGTTGACACCAGACAGCCAAGGAACTTGCCTTTCTTTACTCCAAAAACACACTTTTCTGGATTTAGTTTAAGACCAGCTTGCCTGAAATTGGCAAATGTCTCTTGCAAGTCAGCAATATGATTCTCTTGCTTCATGTTTTTTACTATGATGTCATCAACATAAGTCAGCACATTCCTACCTATTTGAGAATGAAGGACCTTGGTTGTCATTCTGCTGAAGCTTTCTCCAGCATTCTTGAGCCCCTCAGGCATCCGAAGGTAGCAATAAGTGCCACTAGGAGTTATGAAGCTAGTCTTTGGCTCATCTTCCTTCTTCATCCAAATTTGATGATAGCCTGAGTAGCAGTCCAGTAAACTCATGAGCTTCGAAGAAGCTGCTGCATCTACAAGGGTGTCTATTCTTGGTAATGGGAACTCGTCCTTTGGACATGCTTTGTTGAGATCTGTGAAATCAATACACATTCTCCATTTTCCATTAGCCTTCTTCACCATAACAGTGTTGGCTAGCCATTCTGGATATGTTACTTCTATGATAACATCAGCACTGAGAAGTCTCTTTACTTCGTTCCGAGCACCTTCAGCTTTATCATCAGGCATCTTCTGAAGTCTTTGTTTCCTTGGCCTGAAAGATGGATCCACATTAAGTGAATGCTCGATGACATCTCCATTGACACCACAGATATCATTGGCTGTCCAAGCAAAGACATCTTTGTTGTTGAACAAAAATCTCAGCAAAGTCTTTTCTTGCTCATCGGAAAGCTGAGAGCCCAGCAGTACCCTTTGATCTGCTATATCTTCACATAGGAGCATAGGCTTTGGCTGATCTGCTGAAGCAGCCTTCTCTCTCTTATGCTTATATTGTTGACAAGCTTCGGCTCCATCTATGTTGTGGATTGCCTTTGAATATGTCCAACTCCCTTCAGCCCTTTTGGCAGCTTCTTGACTTCCATGGACAACAATGGGCCCTTGTTCTGAAGGTATCTTCATGCATAAGTATGCGGGATGAAGTATGGCTTCGAAGGCATTAAGCGTCCCTCGACCAATGATTGCATTGTATAGGTAATCCATGTCAACAATGTAAAGATAACATGCTCAGACCTTGTGTTATGAACATAACCAAAGGTAACTGACATTGTGATTTTACCAAGTGCCACAATCTGTCTTCCTCCAAAGCCACAAAGAGGGTGTGCAGCATCATGAATTTTGTCCTCTGGCTCTTGCATCGGCCTGAAAGCCTTTGCAAATATGATGTCCGCTGCACTGTCGATGTCAACCAGAATATTGTGGACCAGAAATCCTTTGATGACACATGATATAACCATAGCATCATTGTGAGGATAATCTTTGAGATGAAGATCCTCCTAGGAGAAGGTGATTAGGATGTGAGACCACTTGGATCTGACAAAGGGTCCTTGCACCCCAACATGTTGCACTCTTCTCTGCGCTTCCTTCTTCTGCTTCTTGTTGGCTGGCTCTGAACTTGAACCGCCCGTGATTGGGAGCACTGGCTTCGTAACCGAAGGTGCTTCGGCTTGATTGTTGAATGAAGCCATCAGCTCTATAGTGGAAGTGAGTTCACCGGAGGTGGGCGCCAATGTTGGGGACTTGTTCTCAAATGCTTCGAGTTAAGAACAAGGCAACACAAAATGTTAATGGTCAGAGACCTTCGTCCTTCGAAGAATTATCTCCCTTAGGATATAATGATCTTCAGACGAAGGTTATGAAAGACATACCTTCATCATCTCAGCATGTAATAATGAAAGTAGAAACACATTAACCATGGAAAATAACATGAACAATCACATTAAATCATCAGGTTATTTATATTCTCATTATCTAATCATGGGAAAACATTAATAACAATAAATTACATTTGTACCTTCGGCTTGGCAGAAGGTAAGAATTCAAGAATGATGTGCAAGTGATTACAAGTCAGTGTGAACAGTACAGGGGTATTGTTTACCTATTTATAGGCACGGGATGCAACCCGGTGAAAATTACATTTATGTCCTTAATAACTAATTATAAACATGACATAAGTTATCATGGACTAAACAGTCTTTCCCTCTTTAAGTCGGTGTTGCCCTTCGTCTCGAGGCGTGTCGTCATGCCGAAGCTCCCTGGATTGTAGCTTCGGCATATACATTCGCGTTATGTCTTCTTGCATATCGTCCTGCCGAAGGTGTTTTTGCTTAGAGCACCTTCGGCGAAGAAGAAGGCCTACAACAATTTCAAACCAAAACGTCAACTACAAAGTTTCATAACTCTTCAATACCTACAACTTTCATGTTGATGGTTTTTTCTTCCGAGATCGTTTTCAAAATTCAAAATTTATTTTTTTAATTCAGATGTAGTTTTCGTTGACAATATGACTTCAAATGAAAAAGTTGTCAACTATAAACTTCTATAACTTCTCAAGATCTACAAAGTTTATTTTGGTTGTTTGGTCATTTGTTCATCTCACATGATGGTTCTAACAATATGCACAAATTCTATATATCTCTCTCGTAGTTTCATAAACTACGAGAGAGATATAGGTTTTATGAACAAATTTATTTTTATTTTGTCATATGAAGAAATGTTCAAAATATAATTTATACATCATGATGAGTTATACAAATTTGTAGTTGAAAACATTTTCATTTGAATTAATTTACTGCTTTAAAATGTGTTTTTTAAATTGTCTTTGCTTAGTGTTGGGAAAAAGCACTCGACAAAGAGCTCTTTGCCGAGTGTCAAAAAAACACTCGGCAAAGAGCTCTTTGCCGAGTGTCAAAAAATAAAACACTCGGCAAAGAAACTCTTTGCCGAGTGTCAAAAATAAAACACTCGGCAAAGAGCCTTTTCACCGAGTGTTTTCTTTTACCGAGGGGTTTTGTGTGGCACTCGACAAAGAGTTTTTTTGCCGAGTGCCCAAAAAAACACTCGGCAAAATATTTGGCACTCGGCAAAGAGCCAAATTCTAGATTTAAAGACAAATCCATATGCATCTCATATGTGTGCTAAGAGATCCAATTACACACACACACACACACACATATATATATATATAGATAAGTCAATGTATATAAACCAGTGTCACAAACTTTATTACATACATATAAGGTCTCTACAAAAAAACTAAAAGAATAGAAACTAAACGACGATGATGACGATCCCGATCACAGGCCATATGCAGGTTTATCGGAGTGACGACAAGCCAAGAACTTCTCGAACTCATCATAGTAGTCTTCCTCCTGTTGACCTGATTCTGAGCAACAAATCACGCAAGGGTGAGGAGACTTATGATGGGTACTCAACAAATATGTAGGAAAAAGTGTAGTGTAATACTTACCAAGGTATATGCTAGAGGTTCAGCATTTAACTTTAATTTTAATGTTCACAAAGTTTTAGCAATTAGTATATACCATCCCAATTAAATAAATAATCATAAAGTCAATACCACAAATAAAATGTGAAAGGGAAATGGGCAAGTTAGCCATTTCTACCTATTTTGGTGATTGGATGTCCAACATAATGCCTTGGGCTAACTTATTTGCTAAGCGTATGAGTGCAGGTTCACTAGAATGCAATTTAAAGAATCCAAGTCCAAATGAGCTAAAACGGGCCTAGAAATGCAATAATGTGTAAAATGGTAAAACTATGAGGTTTGAACTCTTAGATATGTTGCATATGCCCATTACAATGTTTCAAGCACTTGTGTTTTGCACTCTAACTCTTTCTATAGAAAACAGTGCTTTTTGGACTTACTTTGGGCCATAACTCAAATCCTAAAGAAATGATGCGAAAAAAGGTGAGTTTACTAGACTTAGTTAATTTGATAACGTGCTAACCATGTTTGTCTAAGTCATATGATAGCTCACAAAAAAGTTCATGTCAAATAAGTGCGTTGGTCTAAATCTCACTAGAGACTTGTTTACCAGATAGCCCATATTTGGGCCAGTCGACGCCCTGGCGCACTGGACCGGGTCTGTGTGCCCTGAACCACTTGTATGGCGAACTTTATGGTCCCGGAAATTACTTTTAATAATTCACCAGGCCAGTACTATGCACGACCTGGTGGTGCACTGGACCGCACAGTAACGGCTAGCTCCGAACACCAATGACTACTTAACGGGAGAGCAATACATGGCGGTTTGTAACACCCAAAATTGTACTTTAGAATTTATAACATCAATAATTAAAAATGTCCCAAAGTGAATATATTTTTTAAATAAAAGACTAAAATAAAAGATACTTAGAAACTAAATTATCCTTGGATTGGATTATATACAGAAAAATTATGATTAAACTTTTTTTCTATAATAGAGATTATACTTCTCTAAAATTAATAAGATGCGAACTATTCTCTATTATATGATTGGAAGCATATATAAAAGAACTAAAATAAAGACAAATAAATAAAATACATTTTTTCTACCATTCTAGAATCTTGAGTTGGGCATTTTTGAGGTTGAACTCTAAATCCAAATTTGAATTTAAATTTGAAATAGGAATCTAAACTTTGGATTAAGAAAGGAAAAGAAAAAAAGCAGAAAGGATAGAAAACATCACCTTGGGCCCAATCCTATAGCTGACCCACCTTACCAGTCTGCTTTGCCTGCGGTCCGACTTGGTCAACCGGGCCAATGCCGCTCGCGCGCTGCCCGGCCCCGCTGCATCTCCGCACGCGCGATCGCTGGATGATGGGCGAGGCCCACATGCCTGCGGAACCAAGTCTCGCGCTCGGAACAGAATCGCGCGCTGGCCGCTCCGCCTCTCCCGGCGTGGGATTCGCCCAGCTGAGGCTATATAAACTTGGCACCCATGGTACCTCGCTGTCAACCCCCAACGCCTCCAATTCATACAAAATAGAAGTTGTAGAACTCCTATTTACACTCAGTTGTTAAATGCAAATTTTGCAAATGGCCTTGGAGGAAAAAGGTATCAAAATAGAAGTTGTAGAACTTCAAAAGTTATTCAACTTTTGAGTTTGAATTCATTTACGACATAAAATAGTCAATTTAAACTAAGTTGGTTATATTATATGGACAACACAACTGTAATCTAGATAGAAGGCACATCATAGGTAGAGTGGTAGAGAAGGTTTCACATGAGGGCTATGTTGCGGGTTTGATTCCCACTAGCTGCGTAGCATGCGAATTTTGCACGAAAAATACCATGACTTACCTCGACCGGAAAACGCATTCACGACTCACCCGAGAGCGGGAGACGTAGTCACAACTTGCCCGAGGCCAACCTTGGGCGGGAGCAGTGGCGGAGGCAGGCCTATGGCCACTAGGGCCTAGGCCCTACTCTTGGACCTGCCAACTAGGCTTAGACAAGACAGAGCACGAGCGGCGGCACGCGGCACGACGTGCAGGCGGGCAAGCGGCAAAGCAGCCATATAAACGCGGCATGTAGGTGGCTAGTGGCAGCAGGCCAAGCACGGCTTCGAGCTATATCAACTAGGCAACCAGTCAAGTGTGCAGGTGGTCAGGCCTCAGTATTTGGAGCTGGAGAAGTTCTTGTCAATATACTATATGAACAAGTGGCTCTTTCCAACTTACTCTCTTTTTTGTACTGCTTTTAAGTCAATTTTGTGTTAAATTACAATTATTATGTCCAAACAAAGTTTATATGTGATATTTATCTATGCATTTATGTGATTTAATTTTTTTAGCTGGTATAAATCTTTTTTAGTGTAATATCTGGCCCTACACTTATAGAAATCCTGGCTCCGCCACTGGGCGGGAGACATAGTCACCACTTGCCCGAGGCAAACCCCGAGCAGGAGACGCAGTCACGACTCGCCCGAGGCCAACCTCGGGCGGAAGACATAGTCAGTACTCGCCCGAGGCCAAACACGGCCGGGAGACGCAGTCACGACTCGCCTGAGGCCGGGAGACACAATCACGACTCGCCCGATGCCAACCCGGGCGGGAGACACAGTCACGAGTCACCTGAGGCCGGGAGACGCAGTCACGACTCGTCCGAGCCAACATCGGATGGGAGACGCAATCACCACTTGCTCGAGGCTAACCTCGGGCGGGAGCCACCACTTGCTTGAAGGGACCAGTTGGTTAGTTGCTAATAAAGCGTCGGACTGAAATGCTCTTGCGGTTATCAAATAGTGATTACCACAGGCTCTCTCAAGCGATAGGTCACTGCGGCTATCCAGTTAGGAATTTTGAATTCAACTGGTCGTGCAAAACGATCTATCAGACTTATGCTGTAATCTATGCATTAAAACTCTAATATACCTATTTAAATTATAAACCCTAATCTGTACGCGAAAACTGTGAACCTAGTCAACAATCACAAATCGTAATCTTATGCCTAAATCTGTAGATAATAATCATAATTTATACATAACCATAAGCACTAATCTACCTATCAATACACTACTCTAGTAATTAATCGAATATTGTTGGTACCCTAAATCAGGGGTACCCTCTACAACAGTATAAAGACGCTGAACACGTACGACGTCTCCTGGCCACACGGAGAACGGTACCCGACCCCACCACATGGGCAGGTCTAGGGGCACCACGTGGCAAGGAAAGATAATACACCCCAGGATGCATCATTGGGTCCGGACCTCCACAGAGGAACACCAGACCCCTGTACGCACAGCCCGGACCCTCGAATACAGTCCGGAACTCCCAAGAAGGCATGCCGGGTCCCTCGGATGGGCCCCAGGTCCCTCCGAGTAAGGTCCGAACCACATCAAGGTCCCGGGACGGGGGAACCCCGACATGAGTGAGGGTCCGATGCTGGCACATGTCTAGGCCTTGCCCTGCGCTCCCCGCTCAGGCGGAGACCTGCTGCTGCCGCGTGGCTTGTGGCCCGTGACATAAGCCAATGGGCGGGGCCTGACGTGAGGCCTCTAAAGCCGCGCGGTCTCTGCATTTATTGCGGAGAGGACGTGCCGCCTGCCACCATGCTGACAGACGATGTGCCCTCTCAGCATTTAATGTGTCCTGTCCACTCCGCTGGCAGACGGTGTCAGGGGTCATCCTGCAGACGACGCGCCTGTCCAGTCTGTTGTCAAACAGTGCGCTCGTGCCATGCGGCGCACTGTACTCACCATCCCTTATACAAGAAGCTTCCCTTGCATGCCGAGGATACGCAGATTTCGGATGTCAGGGCGCGAGAAGATTGCTCCAGCGGCGAACATTTGTAGCTCCAAGTGCTATATCCATTGTGTCCCTGGGCCCACACGTCGGGGCTCAGTACCTTTGTGCATGCCCCCCTTCAGCTATCAAAGGGGAGGCATGCAACGTTACAAGACAAGCTCAATCGGGAGGCTTAGACTCTCAAGTTTCCACAGCAATCCAACACACAGTGGAGTAGGGTATTATGCTTCGGCGGCTCGAACCACTCTAAACTCTCGCGTGTTCATGTGTCTGATGTTTGCATAGCAGGACAGGCAAAATGCTTAAGCCCCTTCATCATCTTAGGATTTAGGGCGGGTGCACTCCGCCACCCGGCCGGAGAATTCCCTCTCCGACATTTGGCGCGCCAGGTAGGGGGGGCTAGGCATTAGGTTTTTGCTTGCTTCCTCGCTCAACATGATGGTGTAAATCGTTGAGCACTGCGCCAAGACATCGACGGACTTCCTGGTGGAGGAAGAAGTTGTTTCTTCCATGCCACAGGTCTTCGACCGCCCAGTGTCGGGCATTGCTGTTGTGCACGCTGCACGGCAGCATACGCAGCGCAGACATCCCGGACTCCGTCAAGAACGGCCCCGGGAGCATTGTTAGCAGCAAGGGAGTTGCTGTGTCACCCTCCAAGCTCCACGGCCTCACCAGGGGCCATGAAGCAGTGGCGGGACGACGTCGACCGACTGCTCGACATGGCGCATTCTACCTCGACCAGGTCGAGGTCACGGTCATCTCGGCGCCAACATGAGGCGTCGGCGTCTGTGCGCTCACTCTCAGTAAGGGGCGCACAGACCAACGACCTCCGGGGCAAAGTCAACCGCAGGCGCATGGGAGAGGACACCCGGATCTCTTTGGAAAGGGCGTGCGAGCGCCGCCAAAACATCGAGGGCCGCAACCTCGGTCGAGACTTTGCTACGGCAGCACCACAGACACCAATGGGCACCCGGTCCCAAGTGGGTGTCCCCTTGGCCGGTGTGGGCTGCTCCGCTCTCGCGGATCATCTCCGCACGACATCATGGCCACCCAAGTTCCGGCCGCACCTGCCGGAAAAGTGCGACAGAACATCAAACCCGTCGGAGTTCCTGCAGGTGTACGTCACCGCCATCACAGCAGCAGGTGGAAACACCGCTGTGATGGCGACATATTTTCATGTCGCCTTGTCTGGTCCTGCCCGGACCTGGCTCATGAACCTCACCCCAGGGTCAATCTACTCCTGGGAAGAGCTCTGCTCACAGTTCATTGCAAACTTCACCAGTGCTTACCAGCAGCACGGTGTGGAGGCCCACCTCCATGCGGTGAGGCAGAAGCCTAGGGAGACCCTCCGGACGTTCATCTCCCGCTTCACCAAGGTGCGAGGTACTATACCTCGCATTTCCGATGCTTCCATCATCACGGCCTCCCTTCAGAGAGTACATGATGAGAAAATGTTGGAGAAGTTGGCCACGCATGACGTGGAGACTGTCCCCACGCTTTTTGCTCTGGCTGACAAATGCGCCAGGGCCGCTGAGGGTCATGCATGGCACTCGGCTCCACAAACCGGGGCTGCCCAGTCAGGAGGCTCGGGTGCCGTCCCCCAGGACGGTAAGAAGAAAAAGAAGAAAGACCGCGACTTCCAGAGATCGTGGTCCACCGCTCTAGTCATTGCAGCCGCGACCGGGGGCCGGGGCGACCGCAACAAACGCCCACGACCGTAGAGGGGTAACAGCGGCCCATGCCCTGTGCACCCCAATGGTCGCCACAGCGCCATGGAGTGTCGCGAGATCATTGATCTCGCGAAACGTGTCAGCGAACGGCGTGAGCAGTCCTCCAAGGATGGCTCCCCACCTCGTCGCCGACCTAGCAAAGAAAAGGTCGACGACGGCGAGGTGGCCGTAGCTGAACGGGGCCTCGGGTATCAGTCACCCAAGGGGGACCTGAAGGATGTCTTCGTTGGAGGCTCCTACTCCAGTGGGGACAACTAGACGGACCCCTAGAGGAACCCCGTGCTCCCCGGTCTACGGGGCCAAAGCCTGTCTTCCCCCGGAAACCCTTCTGGACTCCCCACGGGTTCAGACTTCCGACAGGTTCATGCAGAAACGGCCACAGCCGAAGACGAGGGCTCCCTCGTCAAGCGCAGATGGGAACCTAAGGTCGGGACCTAGTCCTACGACAAGTACCAAACCAAGAAGGGCTCCGCAACTCTCCCCCAGCTGGGAAGGACCCTTCAAGGTAACGGGAATACGCCGACCCGAGGGTGACCGTCTAGCTACGACTGAAGGAGTGCCTCTCCCTGGTGCTGGAGCATCTCTGTAAGTTCTATCCATAGGAGCAAGTCCGAGGGGTCGAATTTGTTTCCCTTTTGTAACTAGGTAACACATACGTGTGCGCCAACCCGGTGAGGTCCGTCCCCATAAACCCGGCCTGTTGGTCTGCACCCATGCATGATAAGTTATAAAGAAAATAATTACCCCCTCATATGTGCCCCTATGATAGTTTCATCTTACTGTTGCATGGTCTTACCTTGCAGTTTTTCTGATATTATTTTACCTAACCCACCCGAACAGTTCCCTTTCCATCAGACATAATGACTTCTGAATCGAACAGCCAGTATTGCAGTTTAGGACCTCTCTGCGAAAGCAGGAGGGCCCGACAGCCTGGGAGCCGGCTCTGGAGAACGGGACCCCGTTCCATGGGGTGGTCCGGAGCCTGTGTGGCTGCTTAGCATGGTTCCGTACCCGAAAGCCTGCACACTCCGCCACTCCGTGACAGGTACCTAGTATTTGGAGCTATAAGTCCTGTGGGTCCGACAACCTAGGGTCTGCAACTAGAGAATGGACATTTGTCTCCTGCGGTGGTCCGGAGCCCGTGTAGCCGCTCAGCCTGGTTCCGTACAGTGGGCCTGCACACTCCACCACCCCTGCGACAAGTGCCCTAGTACCTAGAACCACCATCCAGGAGGTTCGGATGCACAACTTGGCCTCCTAGACTAGGCCCTGCAAGTCCCGAGCATGTATAAAAGGATGGCTAGTGTCAGATGACGGGTCCTGTGGGTGTACTGCTAATGCTCCCTAGCCGAAGCTGTGTGCAGGCCTAGGTCCCAGTCGAGGCTACCTCCTGGGGGCCACCGCCAAACTCTTTCTTAGGTATGCTGGTCTGCAACCTCGACAAGTTGGGCCTACATCCCAGGGGGGCCAGGTACCAAGAAAGAATCAGTTACACCACATGCGACAGGAACAAGTGGTACACAGATAAGTGCTAATACTGCTTGATAAATAGTACTCAAAAGTACCTTACAAAAAATCAAAAGTATTACATCCGCTTTCAAGCGGAGCCCTAGCTCCATCTCTACTCTGTAGGTATAAACTACCCGATGCTAGCAAGGTCGCGCTGGAAGGCTGCGGCCACTGCCCTTGCGGAATCCCCCAAGACGGCGTAACAACGGTGATGGCCGCCTCAATGCGTGCACCATTGCGAAGAGGTCCTCGACCCCGTCTTCCTACGGGGGGCGGCAACGAGGCTGAAAGTCGCCTAGAGGGGGGTGAATAGGGCGAAACTGAAATTTACAAAGTTAATCACAACTACAAGCCGGGTTAGCGTTAGAAATATAATCGAGTCCGCGAGAGAGGGTTCAAAACAAATCGCAGGCAAATAAAGAGTGTGACACGTGGATTTGTTTTACCGAGGTTCGGTTCTCGCAAACCTACTCCCCGTTGAGGAGGCCACAAAGGCCGGGTCTTTTTCAACCCCTTCCCTCTCTCAAACGGTCCCTCGGATCGAGTGAGCTTTCTCTTCTCAAATCAACCGGGAACAAAACTTCCCCGCAAGGACCACCACACAATTGGTGTCTCTTGCCTCGGTTACAAGTGAGTATTGATCTTAAGAAAGAATGAGAAAGAAGAAAGCAATCCAAGCGCAAGAGCTCAAAAGAACACAACAAATCTCTCTCACTTAACACTAAAGCTTTTGTGGAATTGGGAGAGGATTTGATCGCTTGGGTGTGTCTTGTATTGAATGCCTAGCTCTTGTAAGTGGTTGGAAGTTGGAAAACTTGGATGACTTGAATGTGGGGTGGTTGGGGGTATTTATAACCCCAACCACCAAACTAGCCGTTTGGTGGAGGCTGTCTGTCGCATGGTGCACCGGATAGTCCGGTGCACACCGGACAGTGTCCAGTGCGCCAGCCACGTCACCAGGCCGTTGGGTTCCGACCGTTGGAGCTCTGACTGCTGGGCCCGCCTGGATGTCCGGTGGCACACCGGACATGTACTGTAGAGTGTCCGGTGCGCCACTTCGCGCGTGCCTGACTTCTACGCGCTCTGGCGCGCATTAATTGCTTCTGCAGGTGACCGTTGGCACGAAGTAGCCGTTGCTCCACTGGCTCACCGGATAGTCCGGTGTACACCGGACATGTCCGGTGAATTATAACGGAGCGAATTACCGAAGCTGGCGAGTTCAGAGCCGCTCTCCTTTGGAGCACCGGACACTGTCCGGTGTACACCGGACAGTCCGGTGAATTATAGTGAAGCGCCTCTGGATTTTCTCGAAGGTGAAGAGTTCAGCGTGAAGTCCCCTAGCGCACCGGACAGTCCGGTGTGCCAGACCAGGGCTACCTTCGGTTATCCCTTGCTCTCTTTGTTGAACCCAATTCTTGGTCTTTTTATTGGCTGAGTGTGAACCTTTGGCACCTGTATAACTTATAGACTAGAGCAAACTAGTTAGTCCAATTATTTGTGTTGGGCAATTCAACCACCAAAATCAATTAGAAAATAGGTGTAAGCCTAATTCCCATCCAATCTCCCCCTTTTTGGTGATTGATGCCAACACAAATCAAAGCAAGTATAGGAGTGCAAAATTGAACTAGTTTGCATAATGTAAGTGCAAAGGTTGCTTGGAATTGAGCCAATATAAACACTTTTAAGATATGCATGGATTGTTTCTTCATTTTTAACATTTTGGACCACGCTTGCACCACATGTTTTGTTTTTGCAAATTCTTTTTGTAAATCCTTTTCAAAGTTCTTTTGCAAATAGTCAAAGGTAAATGAATAAGATTTTGCGAAGCATTTTCAAGATTTGAAATTTTCTCCCCCTGTTTCAAATGCTTTTCCTTTGTCTAAACAAAACTCCCCCTTAATGAAAATCTCCTCTTAGTGTTCAATAGGGTTTTAAGATATTGATTTTGAAAATACTATGCTCTCCCCTTTTTGAACACAAGGAGATACCAAATTGAAAATCATATCATTTGAAAAACTCTTTTTAAAATTAGTGGTGGTGCGGTCCTTTTGCTTTGGGCTCATGCCTCTCTCCCCCTTTGGCATAAATCACCAAAAACGGAATCATTAGAGCCATTTGTAACTACTTTCTCCTCTTTGGCAAATAAAACATATGAGTGAAGATTATATCAAAGCCGGAGAGATGCTCGGAGCGACGGCGAAGGATGAGTTACGTAGTGGAAGCCTTTGTCTTCGCCGAAGACTCCAATTCCCTTTCAATATACCTATGACTTGGTTTGAAATTCACTTGAAAACACATTAGTCATAGCACATGAAAGATATATGATCAAAGGTATATGAATGAGCTATGTGTGCAAATTAACAAAAGAAGTTCCTAGAATCAAGAATATTTAGCTCATGCCTAAGTTTGTTAAAGGATTGTTCATCAAGTGGCTTGGTAAAGATATTGGCTAATTGATCTTTAGTATTAATGTATGCAATCTCGATATCTCCTTTTTGTTGGTGATCCCTTAAAAAGTGATACCGAATGGCTATGTGTTTAGTGCGGCTATGCTCAACGGGATTATCCGCCATGCGGATTGCACTCTCATTATCACATAGAAGAGGGACTTTGGTTAATTTGTAACCGTAGTCCCGAAGGGTTTGCCTCATCCAAAGTAGTTGCACGCAACAATGGCCTGCGGCAATGTACTCGGCTTTGGCGGTAGAAAGAGTGACGGAATTTTGCTTCTTTGAAGCCCAAGACACCAAGGATCTTCCCAAGAACTGGCAAGTCCCCGATGTGCTCTTCCTATTAATTTTACACCCCGCCCAATCGGCATCGGAATAACCAATTAAATCAAATGTGGATCCCCGAGGATACCAAAGCCCAAACTTAGGAGTATAAACTAAATATCTTAAGATTCGTTTTAAGGTCGTAAGGTGAGCTTCCTTAGGGTCGGCTTGGAATCTTGCACACATGCATACGGAAAGCATAATATCCGGTCGAGATGCACATAAATACAGTAGAGAGCCTATCATCGACCGGTATACCTTTTGATCCACGGACTTACCTTCCGTGTCGAGGTCGAGATGCCCATTGGTTCCCATGGGTGTCTTGATGGGTTTGGCGTCCTTCATTCCAAACTTGTTGAGAATGTCTTGAGTATACTTTGTTTGGCTAATGAAGGTGCCCTCTTGGAGTTGCTTTACTTGAAATCCTAAGAAATACTTCAACTCCCCCATCATAGACATCTCGAATTTTTGTGTCATGATCCTACTAAACTCTTCACATGTAGATTCGTTAGTAGACCCAAATATAATATCATCAACATAAATTTGGCATACAAACAAATCATTTTCAAGTGTTTTGGTAAAGAGTGTAGGATCGGCCTTTCCGACTTTGAATCCATTAGTGATAAGAAAATCTCTAAGGCATTCATACCATGCTCGTGGTGCTTGCTTGAGCCCATAAAGCGCCTTAGAGAGTTTATAAACATGGTTAGGGTACTCACTATCTTCAAAGCCGGGAGGTTGCTCAACATAGACCTCTTCCTTGATTGGTCCATTGAGGAAGGCACTCTTCACGTCCATTTGATAAAGTTGAAGCCATGGTAAGTAGCATAGGCCAATAATATACGAATTGACTCAAGCCTAGCTACGGGTGCATAGGTTTCACCGAAATCCAAACCTTCGACTTGGGAGTATCCCTTGGCCACAAGTCAGGCTTTGTTCCTTGTCACCACACCATGCTCGTCTTGCTTGTTGCGGAACACCCATTTGGTTCCTACAACATTTTGATTAGGATGTGGAACTAAATGCCATACCTCATTCCTCGTGAAGTTGTTGAGCTCCTCTTGCATCGCCACCACCCAATCCGAATCTTGAAGTGCTTCCTCTACCTTGTGTGGCTCAATAGAGGAAACAAAAGAGTAATGTTCACAAAAATGTGCAACACGAGATCTAGTGGTTACCCCCTTATGAATGTCGCCGAGGATGGTGTCGACGGGGTGATCTCGTTGGATTGCTTGGTGGACTCTTGGGTGTGGCGGCCTTGGTTCTTCATCCTCCTTGTCTTGATCATTTGCATCTCCCCCTTGATCATTGCCGTCATCTTGAGGTGGCTCATTTGCTTGATCTTCTCCTTCATCAACTTGAGCCTCATCCTCATTTTGAGTTGGTGGAGATGCTTGCGTGGAGGAGGATGGTTGATCTTGTGCATTTGGAGGCTCTTCGGATTCCTTAGGACACATCCCCAATGGACATGTTCCTTAGCGCGATGCACGGAGCCTCTTCATTACCTATCTCATCAAGATCAACTTGCTCTACTTGAGAACCATTAGTCTCATCAAACACAACGTCACAAGAAACTTCAACTTGTCCAGAGGACTTGTTAAAGACTCTATATGCCCTTGTGTTTGAATCATATCCTAGTAAAAAACCTTCTACAGTCTTAGGAGCAAATTTAGATTTTCTACATCTTTTAACAAGAATAAAGCATTTGCTAACAAAGACCCTGAAATATGAAATATTGGGCTTTTTACCGGTTAGGAGTTCGTATGATGTCTTCTTGAGGATTCGGTGTAGATATAACCGGTTGATGGCGTAGCAGGCGGTGTTGACCGCCTCGGCCCAAAACCGATCCGAAGTCTTGTATTCATCAAGCATGGTTCTTGCCATGTTCAATAGAGTTCGATTCTTCCTCTCCACTACACCATTCTGTTGTGGCGTGTAGGGAGAAGAGAACTCATGCTTGATGCCCTCCTCCTCAAGGAAGCCCTCAATTTGTGAGTTCTTGAACTCCGTCCCGTTGTCGCTTCTAATTTTCTTGATCCTTAAGCCAAACTCATTTTGAGCCTATCTCAAGAATCCCTTTAATGTCTCTTGGGTATGAGATTTTTTCTGCAAGAAGAATACCCAAGTGAAGTGAGAATAATCATCCACAATAACTAGACAGTACTTACTCCCACCGATGCTTATGTAAGCTATCGGGCCGAATAGATCCATGTGTAGGAGCTCCAGTGGCCTGTCAGTCGTCATGATGTTCTTGTGTGGATGGTGAGCACCAGCTTGCTTCCCTGCTTGGCATGCACTATAGATCCTGTCTTTCTCAAAATGAACATTTGTTAATCCTAAAATATGCTCTCCCTTTAGAAGCTTATGAAGATTCTTCATCCCAACATGGGCCAGTCGGCGGTGCCAGAGCCAACCCATGTTAGTCTTAGCAATTAAGCAAGTGTCGAGTTCAGCTCTATCAAAATCTACCAGGTATAGCTGACCCTCTAACACTCCCTTAAATGCTACTGAATCATCACTTCTTCTAAAGACAGTGACACCTACATCAGTAAAAAGATAGTTGTAGCCCATTTGACATAATTGTGAAACGGAAAGCAAATTGTAATCTAAGGAATCTACAAGAAAAACATTGGAAATTGAATGGTCAGGAGATCTAGCAATCTTACCCAATCCTTTGACCAAACCTTGGTTTCCATCCCCGAATGTGATAGCTCGTTGGGGATCTTGGTTTTTCTCATAGGAGGAGAACATTTTCTTCTCCCCTGTCATGTGGTTTGTGCACCCGCTGTCGATGATCCAACTTGAGCCCCCGGATGCATAAACCTACAAAACAAGTTTAGTTCTTGACTTTAGGTACCCAAATGGTTTTGGGTCCTTTGGCATTAGACACAAGAACTTTGGGTACCCAAACACAAGTCTTTGACCCCTTGTGCTTGCCCCCAACATATTTGGCAATTACTTTGCCGGATTTGTTAGTTAAAACATATGATGCATCAAAAGTTTTAAATGAAATGTCATGATCATTTGATGCACTAGGAGTTCTTTTCTTAGGCAACTTAGCACGGGTTGGTTGCCTAGAACTAGATGTCTCACCCTTATACATAAATGCATGGTTAGGGCCAGAGTGAGACTTCCTAGAATGAATTCTCCTAATTTTGCTCTCGGGATAACCGACAGGGTATAAAATGTAACCCTCGTTATCCTGAGGCATGGGAGCCTTGCCCTTAACAAAGTTAGATAATTTCTTAGGAGGGGCATTAAGTTTTACATTGTCCCCCTTTTGGAAGCCAATGCCATCCTTGATGCCAGGGCGTCTCCCTCTATAGAGCATACTTCTAGCAAATTTAAATTTTTCGTTCTCTAAGTCATGCTCGGCAATTTTAGCATCCAATTTTGCTATATGATCATTTTGTTGTTTAATTAAAGCCATGTGATCATGAATAGCATCAATGTTAACATCTCTACATCTAGTGCAAATAGAGGTAAGTTCAACGGTAGATGTAGAGGTTTTGCTAGATTTTAATTCTACAACCTTAGCATGCAATATATCATTTTTACTTCTAAGGTCAGAAATGAAAGCATTGCAAACATCAAGTTCTTTAGCCTTAGCAAGCAATTTTTCATTCTCAATCCTAAGGCTAGCAAGAGAAATGTTTAATTCTTCAATCTTAGTAAGCAAATCGTCGTTATCATTTCTAAGATTGGGAATTGAAACATCACAAACATTTGAATCAACCTTAGCTAACAAATTAGAGTTCTCATTTCTAAGGTTGTCTATAGTCTCATGGCAAGTGCTTAGCTCACTAGATAGTTTTTCACATTTCTCTACTTCTAGAGCATAAGCATTTTTCACCTTAACATGTTTTTTGTTTTCTTTAATAAGGAAGTCCTCTTGGGAGTCCAAGAGATCATCCTTCTCATGGATAGCACTAATCAATGCATTTAATTTTTCTTTTTGTTGCATGTTTAAGTTGGCAAAAAGAGTACGTAAATTATCTTCCTCATCACTAGCATTATCATCGCTAGAGGACTCATATCTAGTGGAGGATTTGGATTTAACCTTCTTCTTTTTGCCGTCCTTTGCCATGAGGCACTTGTGGCCGACGTTGGGGAAGAGAAGGCCTTTGTTAATGGCGATGTTGGCGGCGTCCTCGTCGGAGGAGGAGTCGGAGGAGCTCTCGTCCGAGTCCCACTCGCGGCATACATGGGCGTCGCCACCCTTCTTCTTATAGTATTTCTTCTTCTCCTTTCTTCTCCCCTTCTTGTCGTCGCCCCTGTCACTGTCACTAGAAATAGGACATTTTGCAATAAAGTGACCGGGCTTACCACACTTATAGCAAACCTTCTTGGAGCGGGGCTTGTAATCTTTTCCCCTCCTTTGCTTGAGGATTTGGCGGAAGCTCTTGATGACGAGCGCCATTTCCTCGTTGTCGAGCTTTGAGGCGTCGATTGGTTGTCTACTTGGTGTAGACTCCTCCTTCTTCTCCTCCGTTGCCTTGAATGCAACCGGTTGTGCTTCGGATGTGGAGGGATCATCTAGCTCGTTGATTTTTTTTTGAGCCCTTGATCATATACTCAAAGCTCACAAAATTCCCGATTACTTCCTCGGGAGTCATTAGTGTATATCTAGGATTACCACGAATTAATTGAACTTGAGTAGGGTTAAGGAAAATAAGTGATCTAAGAATAACAACCATCTCGTGGTCATCCCATTTTTTGCTCCCGAGGTTGCGCACTTGGTTCACCAAGGTTTTGAGCCGGTTGTACATATCTTGTGGCTCTTCCCCTTTGCGAAGCCGGAAGCGACCGAGCTCCCCCTCGATTGTCTCCCGCTTGGTGATCTTGGTTAGCTCATCTCCCTCGTGCGCGGTCTTGAGCACGTCCCAAACTTCCTTGGCGCTCTTTAATCCTTGCACCTTGTTATACTCCTCTCGACTTAGAGAGGCGAGGAGTATAGTTGTGGCTTAGGAGTTGAAGTGCTCGATTTGGGCCACCTCGTCCTCATCATAATCCTCATCCCCTACGGATGGTACCTGTGCTCCAAACTCAACAACATTCCATATACTTTTGTGGAGTGAGGTTAGGTGAAATTTCATCAAATCACTCCACCTAGCATAATCTTCACCGTCAAAGGTTGGCGGTTTGCCTAATGGAACGGAAAGTAATGGAGTATGTCTAGAAGTGCGAGGATAGTGTAAGGGGATCTTACTAATCTTCTTGCGCTCATGGCGCTTAGAAGTTACGGAGGGCGCGTCGGAGCCGGAGGTGGAAGGTGATGAAGTATCGGTCTCGTAGTAGACCACCTTCCTCATCTTCTTTTTCTTGTCGCCACTCCGATGCGACTTGTGGGAGGAGGCTTTCTTCTCCTTCCCTTTCCCCTTTTTGCGGGACTCTTCTGATGAAGCCTTCTCATAGCTTGTAGTGGGCTTGTCGCCGATCTCCATCTCCTTCTTGGCGTGTTCTCCCGACATCACTTCGAGCGGTTAGGCTCTAATGAAGCACCGGGTTCTGATACCAATTGAAAGTCGCCTAGAGGGGGGGTGAATAGGGCGAAACTGAAATTTACAAAGTTAATCACAACTACAAGCCGGGTTAGCGTTAGAAATATAATCGAGTCCGCGAGAGAGGGTGCAAAACAAATCGCAAGCAAATAAAGAGTGTGACACACGGATTTGTTTTACCGAGGTTCGGTTCTCACAAACCTACTCCCCGTTGAGGAGGCCACAAAGGCCGGGTCTTTTTCAACCCCTTCCCTCTCTCAAACGGTCCCTCGGACCGAGTGAGCTTTCTCTTCTCAAATCAACCGAGAACAAAACTTCCCCGCAAGGACCACCACACAATTGGTGTATCTTGCCTCGGTTACAAGTGAGTATTGATCTCAAGAAAGAATGAGAAAGAAGAAAGCAATCCAAGCGCAAGAGCTCAAAAGAACACAACAAATCTCTCTCACTTAACACTAAAGCTTTTGTGGAATTGGGAGAGGATTTGATCGCTTGGGTGTGTCTTGTATTGAATGCCTAGCTCTTGTAAGTGGTTGGAAGTTGGAAAACTTGGATGACTTGAATGTGGGGTGGTTGGGGGTATTTATAACCCCAACCACCAAACTAGCCGTTTGGTGGAGGCTGTCTGTCGCATGGTGCACCGGACAGTCCGGTGCACACCGGACAATGTCCGGTGCGCCAGCCACGTCACCAGGCTGTTGGGTTCCGACCGTTGGAGCTCTGACTGCTGGGCCCGCCTGGATGTCCGGTGGCACACCGGACATGTACTGTAGAGTGTCCGGTGCGCCACTTCGCGTGTGCCTGACTTCTGCGCGCTCTGGTGCGCATTAATTGCTTCTGCAGGTGACCGTTTGAGAGCACCTAGAGGGGGGGTGAATAGGTGATCCTGTGAAACTTGAAAACTTAAGCCACTAAACTTGGTTAATCGTTAGCACAATAATTGCCAAGTGGCTAAAGAGGAATCCTCAACAAAACACAATAACCAACAAGGATCAATCACAGAGATGGCACGGTGGTTATCCCGTGGTTCGGCCAAGACCAACGCTTGCCTACTCCACGTTGTGGCGTCCCAACGGACGAGGGTTGCAATCAACCCCTCTCAAGCGGTCCAAAGACCCACTTGAATACCATGGTGTTTTGTTTGCTTTACTCAATCCCGTTTGCGAGGAATCTCCATAAATTGGAGCCTCTCGCCCTTACACTTGAAATTCACAAAGAACATGGAGCAAGGGAGGGATTAGCAACGCACTCAAGACAAGAAATCACAGCGACACCACACACACAAGTCGCAACGAGAGCTCACAACACAACTCAATGAGTTCACCACTCAACTAGAGCTCTAATCGCTATCGCAAAGAATCAAAGGCGCGGAATCGATGTCTTGGTGCTTAGGAATGCTTAGGAGATGCTTGGTGTACTCCTCCATGCGCCTAGGGGTCCCTTTTATAGCCCCAAGGCAGCTAGGAGCCGTTGAGAGCAATCTAGGAAGGTTGATCTTGCCTTCTGTCGACTGGCGCACCGGACAGTCCGGTGCACACCGGACACTGTCCGGTGCCCGATTTCTTTCCAAAAATGACGCAGTCGACCGTTGGCAGCCTGAGAGCCGTTGGCGCACCGGACATGTCCGGTGCACACCGGACAGTCCGGTGCCCCCTTCTAGCCGTTGGCTCGGCCACGTGTCCCGCGCAGATCGCGCGGCCGACCGTTGGCCCTGCCGACCGTTGGCTCACCGGACAGTCCGGTGCACACCGGACAGTCCGGTGAATTATAGTCGTACGTCGTCGGCGAATTCCCGAGAGCGGCCACTTCGCTCGAGCCAGCCTGGCGCATCGGACACTGTCTGGTGCACCACCAGACAGTCCGGTGCTCCCAGACTCAGCAGAGTCTTGGCTACTCGAGCCAAGACTTTTACAATTGGATTTTTCCTGTTTCCAGCACTTAGACACAATACATTAGTCCATAAAACAATGTACTAAGTCTGAGAAACATACCTTTATCCTTGATTTGTACTTTGTCCACCTTTTTACACTTAGGCACTTGTGTTGGACACTAAATCACCAAAATACTTAGAAATGGCCCAAGGCACATTTCCCTTTCAATCTCCCCCTTTTTGGTGATTTATGCCAACATAATATAAAGCAAGTAGAACAAATACAAAATCAATTCAAATAAGAACTCAAATTGTTTTGATTCAAATTTGACATATATGGATCACTCTTTGCCACCACTTGGTTTGTTTTTGCAAATCAAAATCAAATTTCTATCTCTAAGTCAAACACACATGTTAAGACATAAAGAGAGTCATTCCAAGAGAAATTGATTCAAGATTTCAAAAACTCCCTTTTTTCATAATCAACACTTCTTTCCACAAGAAGCCATCTTTTGACAAGAGAGACAATAAAAAGTTTTGACAAACCAAAAGCTCTATTCCACAATAAAAAGTTTTGACAAACCAAAAGCTCTATTCTACTATTTTCAAAATTTCTCAAGTGGTAGCTGATCCATCTATTGCTTTGGCCTTTATTTTCTCCCCCTTTGGCATCAAGCACCAAAACGGGATCAATCTTGGCCCTTTAACCCCATTGCCTCACTAAAATCTTCAAATAAGAGCAAATGGGCAATAAGAGTATAAAGATGAACTTGGAAAAGTTACTCTTTTCATCGGAGTGCAGTGGAAGTCTTGCATGGTCCAAGTCCACCTTTTCCCTTTCAATCCTCCTTTGAGACTAAAACAACCAAACTCAAGTACATGGTTAGTCTCAAAGTGTCAAGTTGTAGCACAGCTCCCCCTAAATATGTGCATCACTTGCAGAAAGGACTTGTGAGGTCCAGGGAGTGTTTGTACAACTTGAGCACCACAATAAGCAACAAAATGCAGAATGAACGTGATCAAAGGCATAAACACATGTATGCTACATTTCAATCCAAGTTCCGCGAATCCAAGATATTGAGCTCGCTACGCAGCCTGCAAAAGGTCTTCTCATCTAGAGGCTTGGTAAAGATATCGGCTAGCTGGTTCTCGGTGCTAACATGAAACACTTCGATATCTCCCTTTTGCTGGTGGTCTCTCAAAAAGTGATGCCGGATGTCAATGTGCTTTGTGCGGCTGTGCTCAACATGATTTTCCGCTATTCAGATAGCACTCTCATTGTCACATAGGAGTGGGACTTTGCTCAGATTGTAGCCAAAGTCCCGGAGGGTTTGCCTCATCCAAAGTAGTTGCGCGCAACACTGTCCTGCGGCAACGTACTCGGCCTCAGCGGTGGATAGAGCAACGGAGGTTTGTTTCTTAGAGTTCCATGACACCAGGGACCTTCCTAAGAATTGGCACGTCCCCGATGTACTTTTCCTATCGACCTTACATCCAGCATAGTCGGAATCTGAGTATCCAATCAAGTCAAAATTAGACCCCTTTGGATACCAGATCCCAAAGCAAGGCGTAGCGACTAAATATCGAAGAATTCGCTTCACAGCCACTAAGTGACACTCCTTAGGATCGGATTGAAATCTAGCACACATGCATACGCTAAGCATAATATCCGGTCTACTAGCACATAAATAAAGCAAAGAACCTATCATGGACCGGTATGCTTTTTGATCAACGGACTTACCTCCTTTGTTGAGGTCGGTGTGTCCGTCAGTTCCCATCGGCGTCTTTGCGGGCTTGGCTTCCTTCATCCCAAACCACTTTAGCAAGTCTTGCGTGTACTTCGTTTGGGAGATGAAAGTGCCATCCTTGAGTTGCTTCACTTGGAACCCAAGGAAGTAGTTCAACTCGCCCATCATCGACATCTCGAATTTCTGCGTCATAACCCTGCTAAACTCGTCACAAGACTTTTCATTAGTAGAACCAAATATTATGTCATCGACATAAATTTGGCACACAAAAAGATCACCATCGCAAGTTTTGGTAAAAAGAGTTGGATCGGCTTTCCCAACCTTGAAAGCATTAGCAATTAAAAAGTCTCTAAGGCATTCATACCATGCTCTTGGGGCTTGCTTAAGTCCATAGAGCGCCTTAGAGAGCTTACACACGTGGTCGGGGTACCGTTCATCCTCGAAGCCAGGGGGTTGCTCCACGTACACCTCCTCTTTGTTCGGCCCGTTGAGGAAAGCGCTCTTCACATCCATTTGGTACAACCTGAAAGAATGGTGAGCGGCATATGCTAGCAAGATACGAATTGATTCTAGCCTAGCCACAGGAGCAAAAGTCTCCTCAAAGTCCAAACCTGCGACTTGGGCATAACCTTTTGCCACAAGTCGAGCCTTGTTCCTCGTCACCACCCCGTGCTCGTCCTATTTGTTGCGGAACACCCACTTGGTTCCCACAACATTTTGCTTGGGACGAGGCACCAGTGTCCAAACTTCATTGCGCTTGAAGTTGTTGAGTTCCTCCTGCATGGCCAACACCCAGTCCGGATCTAGCAAGGCTTCTTCTACCCTGAAAGGCTCAATAGAAGAGACAAAAGAGTAATGCTCACAAAAATTAACTAATCTTGAACGAGTAGTTACTCCCTTGCTAATATCACCCAATATTTGGTCGACGGGATGATCCCTTTGGATCGTCGCTCGAACTTGGGTTAGAGGTGCCTGAGGTGCTTCTTCCTCTTCAACTTGATCATCCTGTGCTCCCCCTTGATCATGCGCCTCCACTTGGGTACTTGTTCGTCATCTTGGGATGGGGGATGCACCATGGTTGAGGAAGACGGTTGATCTTGCTCCAATTGTTCCTGAGGCCGTACATCTCCAATCGCCATGGTGCGTATCGCGGCCGTTGGAACGTCTTCTTCATCTACATCATCAAGATCAACAACTTGCTCTCTTGGAGAGCCATTAGTTTCATCAAATACAACGTCGCTAGAGACTTCAACCAAACCCGATGATTTGTTGAAGACCCTATACGCCTTCGTATTTGAATCATAACCTAATAAAAACCCTTCTACGGCTTTAGGAGCAAATTTGGAATTCCTACCCTTCTTCACTAGAATGTAGCATTTACTCCCAAATACACGAAAGTACGATACATTGGGTTTGTTACGAGTCAGCAGCTCATATGAGGTCTTCTTGAGGAGGCGGTGAAGGTAGACCCTGTTGATGGCGTGGCAAGCCGTGTTCATGGCTTCCGACCAAAAGCACTCGGGGGTCTTGAACTCTCCAAGCATAGTCCTCGCCATATCTATGAGTGTCCTGTTCTTCCTCTCTACCACACCATTTTGCTGAGGTGTGTAGGGAGCGGAGAACTCGTGCTTGATCCCTTCCTCCTCAAGGAACTCTTCCACTTCAAGATTCTTGAATTCGGACCCATTGTCGCTCCTTATCTTCTTCACCTTGAGCTCAAACTCATTTTGAGCTCTCCTTAGGAAGCGCTTGAGGGTCCCTTGGGTTTCAGACTTATCCTGCAAAAAGAACACCCAAGTGAAGCGGGAAAAGTCATCAACAATAACTAGACCATACTTACTTCCTCCTATGCTCAGATAGGCGACGGGTTCGAAGAGGTCCACATGCAGCAGCTCCAGAGGTCTTGACGTGGTCATCACATTCTTGCTGTGATGTGCTCCTCCCACTTGTTTACCTGCTTGACAAGCTGCACAAGGTCTATCTTTTTCGAAATGAACATTGGTTAGACCTATCACGTGTTCTCCCTTTAGAAGCTTGTGGAGGTTCTTCATCCCCACATGTGCTAAGCGGCGATGCCACAACCAGCCCATGCAAGTCTTAGCCATTAAGCATGCATCTAGACCGGCCTCTTCTTTTGCAAAATAAACTAAGTAAAGTTTGTCGTCTAGTACACCCTTAAAAGCTAGTGAACCATCACATCTTCTAAAGACAGACACATCTACATTTGTAAATAAACAATTATATCCCATATTACATAATTGACTAACAGATAGTAAATGATATCCAAGACTCTCAACTAAAAACACATTAGAGATAGAATGCTCATTTGATATTGCAATCTTGCCTAAACCTTTCACCTTGCCTTGGTTCCCATCACCGAATATGATTGAATCTTGGGAATCCTTATTCTTGACGTAGGAGGTGAACATCTTCTTCTCCCCCGTCATATGGTTTGTGCATCCGCTGTCGATAATCCAGCTTGAACCCCCGGATGCATAAACCTGCAAGGCAAATTTAGGCTTGGGTCTTAGGTACCCAACTCTTGTTGGGTCCTACAAGGTTAGTCACAACTTCCTTAGGGACCCAAATGCAAGTTTTATCACCTTTGCATTTTGCCCCTAATTTCCTAGCAACTATCTTCCTATCCTTTCTACAAATAGCAAAGGAAGCATTCAAAGCATGATAAATTGTAGAGGGACCATTCATAACTTTCCTATGAGCATGAACAAAATTCTTTCTAGGCACATGATGAATATTTTTCCTAGGCATATCTCTACAATGCATATAGGAAGAACTGGAAGCATACATAGCATAAGAATCATAGGCATGTGAATCAAAAGCATTACAACTCCTATGACACTGTCTTCTATCATTGTACATAAAAGCATGGTTCTTTTTAGTACTGTCGGGGACCATAATTAGGGGTACCCTCAAGACGCCTAATTCTCAGCTGGTAACCCCCATCAGCATAAAGCTGCAGAGGCCTGATGGGTTTGATTAAGTCAGGGATCAGTCCATACGAGCGACTCGATCACGCCACGCCCGAGCCTAGCCTCGGGCAAGGGCAGCCGACCCTGAGGTGTTTCCGTCTCGCCCGAGGCCCCCTTTTTTACGGCAGACGCATCTCCGGCTCGCCCGAGGCCTTGCCTTCGTTAAGAAGCAACCCTGACTAAATCACTTGCGCCGACCGACCAAGTCACTGGGGCATTTGACGCAAAGAGTGAGACTGACGGGCGGCCAGGCTTGGCCAAAAGCGCCATAGGAAGCTCCGCCCGACCCAGGGCTCGGGCTCGGGCTAAGGCCCCGGAAGACGGCGAACTCCGCTCCGCCCGACCCAGGGCTCGGACTCGGGCTAAGGCCCCGGAAGACGGCGAACTCTGCTCCGCCCAACCCAGGGCTCGGACTCGGGCTAAGGCCCCGGAAGACGGCGAACTCCGCTCCGCCCGACCCAGGGCTCGGACTCGGGCTAAGGCCCCGGAAGACGGCGAACTCCGCTCCGCCCGACCCAGGGCTCGGACTTGGGCTAAGGCGGCGAACTCCGCTCCGCCCGACCCAGGGCTCGGACTCGGGCTAAGGCCCCGGAAGACGGCGAACTCCGCTCCGCCCGACCCAGGGCTCGGACTCGGGCTAAGGCCCCAGAAGACGACGAACTCCGCTTCGCCCGACCCAGGGCTCGGACTCCGCCCTGGCCTCTGCCGAACGACCTCCGCCTCGCCCGACCCAGGAGCTCGGGCTCGGCCTCGGCCATGCAGGACAGACTCGACCTCGGCTTCGGAGGAGCCTCCACGTCGCCCGACCTAGGGCACGAGTCCGCCACGTCGACAGGAAGCGCCATCATCACCCTACCCCGAGCCGACTCGGGCCGCAGAAAACAGGACCGACGTCCCATCTGGCTAGCTCCGCCAGATAGGCAATGATGGCGTCCCGCTGGACCCATGACGACGGCGGTTCTCAGCTCCCTTACGGAAGCAGGGGGACGTCAGCAAGGGCCCAACCACTCCGACAGCTGTCCCCCCGCCAGGCTCCATTGCTTCTCCGACGGCCACGACGCCACACCAGCTGGGTGCCAAGATCTCTCCGGCTGCCACCTTGGCATGTACTTAGGGCACTAGCTCTCCCCCGCTAGACACGTAGCACCTTGCTACACCCCCATTTGTACACCTGGATCCTCTCCTTACGCCTATAAAAGGAAGGACCAGGGCCTTCTTAGAGAAGGTTGGCCTCGCGGGAACGAGGGCAGGGGCAGGCGCTCTCTTGGGGCCGCTCGCTCCCCTCACCCGCGCGGACGCTTGTAACCCCCTACTGCAAGCGCACCCGACCTGGGCGTGGGACGAACACGAAGGCCGCGGGATCTCCGCCTCCCTCACGACCCGGCTCCGGCCACCTCGCTCTTCCCCCCTTCGCGCTCGCCCACGCGCTCGACCCATCTGGGCTGGGGCACGCGGCACACTCACTCGTCGGCTCGGGGACCCCTCGGTCTCGAAACGCCGACAGTTGGCGCGCCAGGTAGGGGCTGCTGCGTGTTGACGAGCAGATTCCCGTCAAGCTCTAGATGGGCAGTCTCCAACGACCTCTTCAACCCGGGACGGTGCTCCGTTTCGGGAACCTCGAGTTCATGTCTTTCGACGGCAGCTACGACATGATACTCCTTCCACCGCCGCGCGACAGCGACAATGGTGGCGGACAGCCCGCCCGCCGGCGGCGGAATCGACGACGTCTTTCCCGCGTGGGGGAAGGACAACTCTCGAGCTCGCCCCATCCCCTCCCTCGCCATCGGAGGAGGAGGCGGGGCAACCAGGGCCGAGCGGGAGGCTGCGCTCAGTCGGCTGTCGAGCAAATCGACATCCTCAGCGCCCCAACGGAGGACGCGTCGGGCATCACCCTCGCGTTTGAGGCGAAGGCGAGCGTCGTCCCCCCACGACACGCCGACCCCGAGCAAGTGGACGACGCCAGCGCGCTCACGGAGGGCCTGCAGGACGTCGCCCTCGCACCCAGGACGACGGCGCGATCAGCCACCGATGTGACTTCGTCGCTCCTCGTCGACCAGAAGGTACCGGCTGATTCCCATCCTTTGTCATTTCAACTCGACCTCAACCCGCCTAGTGACCTCGCTCTGGCGGGCGCTCACGTTGAGGCGAGTGCAACCCCTTTCGGGTTTCGTGTGCGGTCGCCTTGGGACCGATTGACGGGCGTCTCGACCTACGGACCCTCTGGGTCCGAGGAAGATGACGACCCCAGCATCTGCTGGGATTTCTCTGGATCTGGCAACCCCAGTGCCATGCGGGACTTCATGACCGCATGCAACTACTGCCTCTCCGACTGTTCCGACGGCAGCCGCAGCCTTGACGACAAGGACTGCGGCCCGAGCCGCGAATGTTTCCACGTCGAGCTAGGGGATCCCTCCGGAGGCAGCTGTCTCGGCATGCCGGAGGATGGTGATTCCCCTAGGCCAGCGCCTCGCGCCGACATCCCGCGGGAGCTAGCTGTGGTCCCCGTTCCGGCGGGGGGTCACGACCCACAGCTCGAGCAAGTCCGCGGGGCGCGGGCCGGGTTCGATGAGGGAGCAGGAGCGCTCGAGGCAATCCGCCGGGACGTCGGGCAGGTATGGGCGGGCCAGCCCCCGGCCGGAGAAATACGTCACCTGCCCCAGGGTCTCCAGCACCGCATCGCCAACGATGCCAGGGACAGACCGCCACCCGCATCCGGCGGAACCGGTCAGGACCTGGCAGCCGCAGCGATGCTCCTCCGCGCGATGCCGGAGTCATCAACCACCGAGGGTCGGCGAATCCAGGGAGAGCTCAAGCATCTCCTGGAAGGCGCTGTGGCCCGGCGGGCCGAGAGCTCTGCCTCCCAAAGGCAGGGGTACCCCTCGGAACCTCGTGCCGCGACTTCCCGACTCATGCGGGAAGCCTCGGTCTACACCGGGCGCACGCGCAACACCGCGCCTGCGGCCCCGGGTCGCCTCGGCGACGAGCACCCTCATCGCGACCGTCGGGCCCGCCTCGACGAAAGGGTGCGCCGAGGTTATCACCCCAGGCGTGGGGGACGCTACGACAGCGGGGAGGAACGGAGTCCCTTGCCCGAACCACCCGGTCCGCAGGTCTTCAGCCGGGCCATTCGGCGGGCGCCGTTTCCGACCCGATTCCGACCCCCGACTACTATCACAAAGTACTCGGGGGAAACGAGACCGGAATTGTGGCTCGCGGACTACCGCCTGGCCTGTCAACTGGGTGGAACGGACGACGACAACCTCATCATCCGCAACCTCCCCCTGTTCCTCTCCGACACTGCTCGCGCTTGGTTGGAGCACCTGCCTCCGGGGCAGATTTCCAACTGGGAGGATCTGGTCCAAGCTTTCGCCGGCAACTTCCAGGGCACGTACGTGCGCCCCGGGAATTCCTGGGACCTCCGAAGCTGCCGGCAACAGCCAGGAGAGTCTCTTTGGGACTACATCCGGCGATTCTCGAAGCAGCGCACCTTGCTGCCCAACATCACCGACTCCGATGTCATCGGCACGTTCCTTGCCGGCACCACCTGCCGTGACCTGGTGAGCAAGTTGGGTCGCAAGACCCCCACCAGGGCGAGCGAGCTGATGGACATCGCCACCAAGTTCGCCTCTGGTCAGGAGGCGGTCGAGGCCATCTTCCGAAAGGACAAGCAGCCCCAGGGCCGCCCGTCGGAAGATGCCCCCGAGGCGTCTACTCCGCTCGGCGCCAAGAAGAAAGGCAGGAGGAAGTCGCAAGCGAAACGCGACGCCGCCAGCGCGGACCTTGTCGCCGCCGCCGAATACAAGAACCCTCGGAAGCCCCCCGGAGGCGCCAACCTCTTCGACAAGGCACTCAAGGAGACGTGCCCCTACCATCAGGGGCCCGTCAAGCACACCCTCGAGGAGTGCGTCATGCTTCGGCGCCACTTCCACCGGGCCGGGCCACCCGCAGAGGGTGGCAGGGCCCGCGACGACGACAAAAAGGAAGATCACCAAGCAGGAGAGTTCCCCGAGGTCCGCGACTGCTTCATGATCTACGGAGGGCATGCGGCGAATGCCTCGGCTCGGCATCATAAGCAAGAGCGTCGGGAGGTCTGCTCGGTGAAGGTGGCGGCACCAGTCTACCTAGACTGGTCCGACAAGCCCATCACCTTCGACCGGGATGACCACCCCGACCACGTGCCGAGCCCGGGGAAGTACCCGCTCGTCGTCGATCCCGTCATCGGCGACGTCAGGCTCACCAAGGTCCTGATGGATGGGGGCAGCTGCCTCAATATCATCTACGCCGAGACCCTCAGGCTCCTGCGCGTCGATCTGTCATCCGTCCGAGCAGGCGCTGCGCCCTTCCACGGGATCATTCCTGGGAAGCGCGTCCAGCCCCTCGGACAGCTCGACCTTCCTGTCTGTTTCGGAACACCCTCCAACTTCCGAAGGGAGACTTTGACGTTCGAGGTGGTCGGGTTCCGAGGAACCTACCACGCAGTGTTGGGAAGGCCATGCTACGCGAAGTTCATGGCCATCCCCAACTACACCTACCTGAAGCTCAAGATGCCGGGCCCCAACGGGGTCATCACCGTCGGCCCCACGTACAAACACGCGTTCGAATGCGATGTGGAGTGCGTGGAGTACGCCGAGGCCCTCGCCGAGTCCGAGGCCCTCATCGCCGACCTGGAAAGCCTCTCCCGAGAGGTGCCGGACGTGAAGCGACATGCCGGCAACTTCGAGCCAGCGGAGACGGTTAAGGCCGTCCCTCTCGACCCCAGTGGCGACACCTCCAAGCAGATCCGGATCGGTTCCGGGCTCGACCCCAAATAGGAAGCAGTGCTCGTCGACTTTCTCCGTGCAAACGCCGACGTCTTTGCGTGGAGTCCCTCGGACATGCCCGACATACCGAGGGATGTCGCCGAGCACTCGCTGGATATTCGGGCCGGAGCCCGACCGGTCAGACAGCCTCTGCGCCGATTCGACGAGGAAAGGCGCAGGGTGATAGGCGAGGAGATCCACAAGCTGATGGCAGCAGGGTTCATCAAAGAGGTATTCCATCCCGAATGGCTTGCCAACCCTGTGCTTGTGAGGAAGAAAGGGGGGAAATGGCGGATGTGTGTAGACTACACTGGTCTCAACAAAGCATGTCCGAAGGTCCCCTACCCTCTACCTCGCATCGATCAAATCGTGGACTCCACTGCAGGGTGCGAAACCCTGTCTTTCCTCGATGCCTACTCTGGGTATCATCAAATCAAGATGAAAGAGTCCGACCAGCTCGCGACTTCTTTCATCACGCCCTTCGGCATGTACTGTTATGTCACCATGCCGTTCGGTTTGAGGAACGCGGGTGCAACGTACCAGCGGTGCATGAACCATGTGTTCGGCGAACACATCGGTCGCACGGTCGAGGCCTACGTCGATGACATCGTAGTCAAGACGAGGAAAGCCTCTGACCTTCTCTCCGACCTTGAAGTGACATTCCGGTGTCTCAAGGCGAAGGGCGTCAAGCTCAATCCCGAGAAGTGCGTCTTCGGGGTGCCCCGAGGCATGCTCTTGGGATTCATCGTCTCCGAGCGGGGCATCGAAGCCAACCCGGAGAAGATCGCAGCCATCACAAGCATGGGGCCCATCAAGGACTTAAAAGGCGTACAGAGGGTCATGGGATGTCTCGCGGCCTTGAGCCGTTTCATCTCGCGCCTCGGCGAAAGAGGCCTGCCCCTGTACCGTCTCTTAAGGAAGGCCGAGTGCTTCACTTGGACTCCCGAAGCCAAGGAAGCTCTCGGGAACCTAAAGGCGCTCCTCACCCAGGCGCCCGTCTTGGTACCCCCAGCTGATGGAGAAGCCCTCTTGGTCTACGTCGCCGCTACCACTCAGGTGGTCAGCGCCGCGATCGTGGTCGAAAGGCAGGAAGAGGGGCATGCTTTGCCCATTCAGAGGCCAGTTTACTTCGTCAGCGAGGTGCTGTCCGAGACCAAGATCCGCTATCCACAAGTCCAGAAGCTGCTGTATGCAGTGATCCTGACGAGGCGAAAGCTGCGACATTACTTCGAGTCTCATCCGGTGACTGTGGTATCATCATTCCCCCTGGGGGAGATCATCCAGTGCCGAGAAGCCTCGGGACGGATCGCAAAGTGGGCGGTGGAAATCATGGGCGAGACAATCTCGTTCGCCCCTCGGAAGGCCATCAAGTCCCAGGTACTGGCGGACTTCGTAGCCGAATGGGTCGACACCTAGTTGCCGACGGCTCCGATCCAACCGGAGCTCTGGACCATGTTTTTCGACGGGTCGCTGATGAAGACGGGAGCCGGCGCGGGCCTGCTCTTCGTCTCGCCCCTCGGGAAACACCTGCGCTACGTGCTCCGCCTCCATTTCCCGGCGTCCAACAATGTGGCTGAGTACGAGGCTCTGGTCAACGGATTGCGAATCGCCATCGAGCTAGGGGTCCGACGCCTCGATGCACGCGGCGACTCGCAGCTCATCATCGACCAAGTCATGAAGAACTCCCACTGCCGCGACCCGAAGATGCAGGCCTATTGTGATGAGGTTCGACGCCTAGAAGACAAGTTCTACGGGCTCGAGCTTAACCACATCGCCCGGCGCTACAACGAGACTGCGGACGAGCTGGCAAAGATAGCCTCGGGGCGAACAACGGTTCCCCCGGACGTCTTCTCCCGGGACCTGCACCAACCCTCCGTCAAGATCAGCGACACGCCCGAGCCCGAGACGCCCTCGGTCCCGTCCGAGGTGACCTCGGCCCAGCCCGAGCCATCCTCGGTTCAGCCCGAGGAACCCTCGACCCCTGAGGGCGAAGCACTGCGCATCGAGGAGGAGCGGAGCGGGGTCACGCCAGATCAAGATTGGCAGACCCCGTACCTGCAATATCTCCGCCAAGGAGAACTGCCCCTCGACTGAGTCGAGGCTCGGCGGGTAGCGCGACGCGCCAAGTCGTTCGTCTTGCTGGGCGATGAGCAGGAGCTCTACCACCGTAGCCCCTCGGGCATCCTCCAGCGATGCATCTCCATTGCCGAAGGTCAGGAACTCCTGCAGGAAATACACTCGGGGGCTTGTGGCCATCATGCAGCACCTCGAACCCTCGTCGGGAACGCTTTCCGCCAAGGCTTCTACTGGCCGACGGCGGTGGCTGACGCCACTAGAATCGTCCGCGCCTGCGAAGGGTGCCAATTCTATGCGAAGCAGACCCACCTGCCCGCTCAGGCTCTGCAGACGATACCCATCACCTGGCCCTTCGCTGTGTGGGGTCTGGACCTCGTCGGCCCTCTGCAGAAGGCGCCCGGGGGCTACACGCACCTGCTGGTCGCCGTCGACAAATTCTCCAAGTGGATCGAGGTCCGACCCCTGAACAGCATCAGATCCGAGCAGGCGGTGGCGTTCTTCACCAACATCATCCATCTCTTCGGGGTCCCGAACTCCATCATCACCGACAACGGCACCCAGTTCACCGGCAAAAAATTCTTGGATTTTTGCGAGGATCACAACATCCGGGTAGACTGGGCCGCCGTAGCTCATCCCCTGTCGAATGGGCAAGTAGAACGTGCCAACGGCATGATTCTACAAGGGCTCAAGCCTCGGATTTACAATGATCTCAACAAGTTCGGCAAGCGATGGATGAAGGAACTCCCCTCGGTGGTCTGGAGCCTGAGGACGATGCAGAGCCGAGCCATAGGTTTCACGCCGTTCTTCCTGGTCTACGGGGCCGAGGCCGTCTTGCCCACTGACCTGGAATACGGCTCCCCGAGGACGAGGGCCTACGACGATGAAAGCAACCAAGCTAGCCGAGAAGACTCGCTGGACCAGCTGGACGAGGCTCGGGACAGGGCCTTACTACACTCGGCGCGGTATCAGCAGTCCCTGCGACGCTACCACGCCCGAGGGATCCGACCCCGAGACCTCCAGGTGGGTGACCTGGTGCTTCGGCTGCGGCAAGACGCCCGAGGGAGGCACAAGCTCACGCCCCCCTGGGAGGGGCCATTCGTCATCGCCAAAGTTCTGAAGCCCGGAACATACAAGCTGGCCAACAGTCAAGGCGAGGTCTACGGCAACGCTTGGAACATCCAACAGCTACGTCGCTTCTACCCTTAAGATGTTTCCAAGTTGTTCATATACCTCGCACCCACGCAAAGTTTAGTCAACAAGGAAGGGTCGGCCTCGCCTCGGCAAAGCCCGACCCTCCCTCGGGGGCTAAAAGGGGGGAAACCCCCTCTGCGTCAAAATTTTCCTCAAACATAAAATCTCTTTTACCAGAATATCTTTCGTGCTTTTTGACTACTTCGAAAAGTGGGTCCTGGAAACGACGGGGTACACGTAAGCAGTCAAGGCTGACCGAGCCGAGGGACTCCTACGCCTCCGGGATACGGATACCTCACTCATCACCTTCTGCGATAAGTAACTCGCGTTCGGATAAGGTGACTCCGCGGATCGAACAAGTCTCTACGTTCGGAAGCCCTTCTGTCGAAGCGATTCTTCGAGTTTTCTCGACCAAGTCGGTGATAGGGCCTCATGGACGAGTAAAAGTGCGCGTAAGCGGCAAGGCCGACCGAGCCGAGGGACTCCCACGCCTCCGGGATACGGATACCTCACTCATCACCTTCCGCGAGAAGCAACTTTCGCTCGCACAAACATCCTTGTTACCGACAAAAAGTCCAGACACTCGAAACAAGAGGAAAAGAGACGCAGCTTTACAACACAGCAAGGGTGTGTGTTCTGGCCTCAACGGCCGCACAAGGTCCACGCTACAAGACAATCTGATCCTGCAGGCTCAGGTCTTGACGCTGGAAGGGGGCAGCAACACCCTCGGCATCGACGGCACCTTCGGCGAGGCCCGACCTAGCCTCGGACGGCGACGTGGTCCGAGGGTCTCCGCTCCGAAGGGCGACGTCATCACCACGCCCGAGCGATCGCTGTCAGGGACTTCTCCAGGATCCGGCCCGAGCGGGCGGCTCGGCCGGCCACCTCCGGGGCCTCGGCCAACCACCTTCCGAGGGCACCAGCCCGGTCCGAAGCCTCGGCTGACCAACTCCGGCGTCGATCCTGCCAGCGGACAACTCGGCTAGGCTCCGGCCAACCGGGTTTCATTTTCGAGCCAACTCCGCCTCTGCTCATACTGATATCGCTACCCCTGGCCTCGGCTCGTCGAAGAGCGGCCGAGGGGTCTCTTTAACTAAACTAGAGGAGCCTCGGAC
Source organism: Zea luxurians (assembly GCA_029449295.1). Lineage (NCBI taxonomy): Eukaryota > Viridiplantae > Streptophyta > Magnoliopsida > Poales > Poaceae > Zea > Zea luxurians. Next base: position 17,136,739 of record JAOPSE010000035.1, read on the forward strand.
AACAGGGCCGACCGAGCCGAGGGACTCCTACGCCTCCGGGATACGGATACCTCACTCGTCACCTTGACACGGGGCGACTCATGCTTGGTGAAGCGGTTCAGATAATCAGCAGACGAGTCTTAGTGCTCGGAAATGAGGAAAAAATACGGCTCTGTGCCGACGTCACATACATGTTCAGGCCCCGAAAGTCGAAATGAACAAAAAACCCGGCACTCGAAGTGCCATTACAAACGGAACTCTGGTTCCCCCTCCGCAGGTACGAACAACCCCACTCGATAGGGGTGGGCCTGCGGGGCAACAGAAGACCGACGAACGGCATGTCGCCGCTCGCCCCGACAGCGGCGACGATGAAGACTTCTGCCCCGGGGGGCCGAACAGCAGCAATGATGGCCTCAGGGCGGATGCTGCTGCTAGGAGGCCCCCGCCCTTGCCCAAACTCGAGAGGCAAGGACAGGCAGAAGGCCGTAGAGTTGGAGGTCGGTCCATGGCCAACCTTGGCTGTCGCGCCGGCGGAAGAACCTCTTCCAGCTGCCGTGGCGGGAGGCGGCACCGGGAGCGGTTCCGAAACTGCTCGACTCAGAGAGCCGGGCACGGTGCAGCTGTTAGCACCACGGACGACTCCCGCCCTTCCCCCCGATCACTGAGGGAAGGAGCGGGCCACCGCCCGCGCAGGGGCCGACCCCAACTCGGCACACTCCCCTCCTCAGCCCTGGTGATGAAAATCCTTGAGGCTGAGGGAGGGGCAGAGGCTACAGCCCGGCTCGCTTCCCCCACCATCAAGCCGGAGGTCACCCTCTTGGGTGACCGCCGGTGGAGGGGTGCAGCCGGGCTGCATGATGAAAATCCTTGAAGCCGAACGATGGCTGAAAGGTACCCACTCCCACGGAGTGGTGTCCTCCGACGATGAGGCACGGAGACGGCGGTTTCCCCCATCCGGGGGCTTGAAAGGTGGAAAGACACGATGCATAAGGGAGGAAGAAAGCATGGTCGCCTTACGGAAGGGGTCGCCCTCCTTTTAAAGGCGACTCTCCCTGCTTGTGCCCCCAACCGACGCGGGCCGAGTCTTCTCCAACACGCCTCCAAAGCCCTCCCCTGCGGCGCGGGGGCTGGGACCCACATGTCATGCAGACCGGCTCCGAGCAGAAGAAGTCGAACCGCCGCGCACGGCGCGCGCAACCACCCAGCGGTTACAAGTGACCCTCCACTTTTGCCCAGACCAATGGGCGAAAGGGGCGGGCAGCCATGCAGGCGGCATGCAACCGCGCCAAGTGGACGCACTACTCCGACTCCTGACCTGCCAGCACGGAGGCCCAAGCCCACGCGTCGCGCGACCGGCGCGCCGGGTGCTGCATGCAAGCCACTGTACCACTTGCGCCACCGCCGCACCTCCTCGATTGCAGAACCGATACCGCGACCCGAGGCGACCTAGCGCGCGACCCAGCAGCGCCAGCCGGACGCAGCGGTCAAACGCGGTCAAAAGTGGGCCGGCAGTAATGACGGGGGCAGGCGCACGGGAGCAGCGGTCATGCCGTCAGCCAAGCTCACGTCCCATCCGGAGGCAGCGAGAGAACCCCCTCTCACGGTGTGAAGACGACGCGCCCGTGACCCGTTCCTCGAACAGATCGCGCACGCGCAACGGCAGCCTCGCCAACTACTCGCCCCGGCGCATTAACTCCGCGGCTGGACAGGCGACGCTTCTAGCAGGAGCAGCTGGCGACGCTTCGCTTTCGCCAAAACGACCACACCAAAAAAGGTACGCCACGTCGTTCAATTTCGTATCCTTTTTCCCTTTTCCTTCTTTCTCTATCTCTTGCAACAGGGACCGGGAAAGGGAATACCCCCAAAGGGATCCTTCCCCGTGAAGGAACTAGGCTCCGAGCCTCCTTACTGATCAGGGGTTCGAAGGCTGGCCCCCCGAAGGGTTCAACAACCGCCTCAGATCGCGTGGGCCCGACACCCACTACTGGTCAGAGGTTCGAAGGTCGGCCCCCCGAAAGGTTCCACGACCGCCTCAGGCTACTCGGGCTCCGCGCCCATTACTGATCAGGGGTTCGAAGGCTGGCCCCCCGAAGGGTTCACAGTCGCCTCAGACACCGAGCGAGGGATGACCAGGGGTACGTTCGATACATAACCAAGGCTCGGGCTGCGCTCCCGAGGTACCCTAGGACATTTCCGAGACCAGCGGGAACGATCCTGTAACGGAATCCCATCGGAGGGAGGCATCGAGCCCTCGGACCCCGTCGCCAGGGGACCGGGTTCGGCAGGTCACCCGCAGGTACTTTTGGGCGTGCCTCCGGGCCCCTAGCCGACCCCCAACGAACGGGGCACAGACGTCCACTCGGATTACCCGATTGCAGCTCACCGGAGACACCATGTTCGGTGCTCATCGAGGGTAACATGGCGCTCTCCCCCCCCTCCTCCTTGCAGAAAGGCGACGTAGGGGCGTATGTAAAAAAGCCGAGTCTGTCCCTGATCGTCCTCTCGCCCTGTGCGGAGGCTCGGGGGCTGCTCTCGCAAACCCGGCTCCGGCCGAACCGTTGACAGCGTCAACATACCAGCCCGAGAACTTGGGCCCCGACAGTGCACCCGGGCGACGGCCTGTTCGCATGAGGGAACCGCCAGACCAGCCAAAGCATTACGCAAGGCATTAAGACCTCGAAGGAGTGAAACCACTCCTCCGAGGCCTCGGGGGCTACACCCGGCGGGTGCGCTCGCGCGCACCCACCGGAACAAAGGGCAACCGAGAAAGGCTGGTCCCCTTGCAAAAAAGTGCGACGAAAGCCTCCAAGCGAGTGCTAACACTCCCTTCGAGGCTCGGGGGCTACTGTCGGGGACCATAATTAGGGGTACCCTCAAGACGCCTAATTCTCAGCTGGTAACCCCCATCAGCATAAAGCTGCAGAGGCCTGATGGGTTTGATTAAGTCAGGGATCAGTCCATACGAGCGACTCGATCACGCCACGCCCGAGCCTAGCCTCGGGCAAGGGCAGCCGACCCTGAGGTGTTTCCGTCTCGCCCGAGGCCCCCTTTTTTACGGCAGACGCATCTCCGGCTCGCTCGAGGCCTTGCCTTCGTTAAGAAGCAACCCTGACTAAATCACCGCGCCGACCGACCAAGTCACTGGGGCATTTGACGCAAAGAGTGAGACTGACGGGCGGCCAGGCTTGGCCAAAAGCGCCATAGGAAGCTCCGCCCGACCCAGGGCTCGGGCTCGGGCTAAGGCCCCGGAAGACGGCGAACTCCGCTCCGCCCGACCCAGGGCTCGGACTCGGGCTAAGGCCCCGGAAGACGGCGAACTCCGCTCCGCCCGACCCAGGGCTCGGACTCGGGCTAAGGCCCCGGAAGACGGCGAACTCCGCTCCACCCGACCCAGGGCTCGGACTCGGGCTAAGGCCCCGGAAGACGGCGAACTCCGCTCCGCCCGACCCAGGGCTCGGACTCGGGCTAAGGCCCCGGAAGACGGCGAACTCCGCTCCGCCCGACCCAGGGCTCGGACTCGGGCTAAGGCCCCAGAAGACGACGAACTCCGCTTCGCCCGACCCAGGGCTCGGACTCCGCCCTGGCCTCTGCCGAACGACCTCCGCCTCGCCCGACCCAGGAGCTCGGGCTCGGCCTCGGCCATGCAGGACAGACTCGACCTCGGCTTCGGAGGAGCCTCCACGTCGCCCGACCTAGGGCACGAGTCCGCCACGTCGACAGGAAGCGCCATCATCACCCTACCCCGAGCCGACTCGGGCCGCAGAAAACAGGACCGACGTCCCATCTGGCTAGCTCCGCCAGATAGGCAATGATGGCGTCCCGCTGGACCCATGACGACGGCGGTTCTCAGCTCCCTTACGGAAGCAGGGGGACGTCAGCAAGGGCCCAACCACTCCGACAGCTGTCCCCCCGCCAGGCTCCATTGCTTCTCCGACGGCCACGACGCCACACCAGCTGGGTGCCAAGATCTCTCCGGCTGCCACCTTGGCATGTACTTAGGGCACTAGCTCTCCCCCGCTAGACACGTAGCACCTTGCTACACCCCCATTTGTACACCTGGATCCTCTCCTTACGCCTATAAAAGGAAGGACCAGGGCCTTCTTAGAGAAGGTTGGCCTCGCGGGAACGAGGGCAGGGGCAGGCGCTCTCTTGGGGCCGCTCGCTCCCCTCACCCGCGCGGACGCTTGTAACCCCCTACTGCAAGCGCACCCGACCTGGGCGCGGGACGAACACAAAGGCCGCGGGATCTCCGCCTCCCTCACGACCCGGCTCCGGCCACCTCGCTCTTCCCCCCTTCGCGCTCGCCCACGCGCTCGACCCATCTGGGCTGGGGCACGCGGCACACTCACTCGTCCGCTCGGGGACCCCCCGGTCTCGAAACGCCGACAAGTACTACTTGCCATAGGGGCCTTCCCTTTCTCCTTGGCAGAGATGGGAGCCTTATGGCTTGTTAAGTTCTTGGCTTCCCTCTTGAAGCCAAGCCCATCCTTAATGGAGGGGTGTCTACCAATCGTGTAGGCATCCCTAGCAAATTTTAGTTTATCAAAATCACTTTTGCTAGCCTTAAGTTGGGCATTAAGACTAGCCATTTCATCATTTAATTTTGCAATAGAAGCTATGTGTTCACTACAAGCATCAATATCAAACTCTTTACATCTATTGCAAATAACAACATTTTCTACACAAGTTGTTGATTTACTAGCTATTTCTAACTTAGCATTCAAATCATCATTAATGCTCCTTAAGCTAGAAATTTTTTCATGGCAAGAAGATAATTCACAAGAAAGCATTTCGTTTCTCTTAACTTCTAAGGCATGAGATTTTTGTGCTTCTAAAAATTTGTCATGTTCTTCATACAACAAGTCCTCTTGTTTTTCTAAAAGCCTATTCTTATCATTCAAGGCATCAATCAACTCATTAATTTTATCTACCTTGGTTCTATCTAGGCCCTTAAATAAACATGAATAATCTATTTCATCCTCATCACTAGATTCGTCCTCACTTGAAGAAGCATAAGTAGAGTTTCGAGTACTTACCTTCTTCTCCCTTGCCATAAGGCATGTGTGACGCTCGTTGGGGAAGAGGGATGACTTGTTGAAGGCGGTGGCGGCGAGTCCTTCATTGTCGGAGTCGGAGGAGGAGCAATCCGAATCCCACTCCTTTCCTAGATGTGCCTCGCCCTTTGCCTTCTTATAGTTCTTCTTTTTCTCCCTCTTGTTCCCTTGATCCTGATCACTATCATTGTCGGGACAGTTAGCAATAAAATGACCAAGCTTACCGCATTTGAAGCATGAGCGCTTCCCCTTGGCTTTGGTCTTGCTTGGCTGTCCCTTGCGACCTTTAAGCGCCGTCTTGAATCTCTTGATGATGAGGGCCATCTCTTCATCATTAAGTCCGGCCGCCTCAATTTGTGCCACCTTGCTAGGTAGCGCCTCCTTGCTTCTTGATGCCTTGAGAGCAAGGGGTTGAGGCTCGTTGATTGGACCATTCAATGCGTCATCCACGTACCTCGCCTCCTTGATCATCATTCGCCCGCTAACGAATTTTCCAAGGACTTCTTCGGGCGACATTTTGGTGTACCTGGGATTCTCACGAATATTATTCACCAAATGAGGATCAAGAACGGTAAAGGACCTTAGCATCAGTCGGACGACGTCGTGGTCTGTCCATCGCGTGCTTCCGTAGCTCCTTATTTTGTTGATAAGGGTCTTGAGCCGGTTGTATGTTTGAGTTGGCTCCTCGCCCCTTATCATCGCGAACCGTCCAAGCTCGCCCTCCACCAACTCCATTTTGGTGAGCAAGGTGACGTCGTTCCCCTCATGAGAAATCTTGAGGGTGTCCCATATTTGCTTGGCGTTATCCAAGCCGCTCACTTTGTGGTATTCATCCCTGCACAAAGAAGCTAGAAGAACAGTAGTAGCTTGTGCATTCTTATGTATTTGCTCATTAATGAACACAGGACTATCCGAACTATCAAAGTGCATTCCACTCTCTACAATCTCCCATATACTAGGATGGAGAGAGAATAGGTGACTACGCATTTTGTGGCTCCAAAATCCGTAGTCCTCCCCATCAAAGTGTGGAGGCTTGCCGAGTGGAATGGAGAGCAAATGTGAATTTGAACTTTGCGGAATACGAGAGTAGTCAAAAGAAAAGTTCGAATTAACCGGTTTCCTTCTCTCGTAGTCGTTGTGGTCGTCGTCCTTTTGGGAAGTAGACTCATCGCTGTCGTCGTAGTAGACGATCTCCTTGATGCGCCTCGTCTTCTTCTTCTTCCCTTCTTTCCGTCTATGGCTCGAGCCGGAGTCGGTAGGCTTGTCGTCCTTCGGCTCGTTGACGAAGGATTCCTTCTCTTTGTCGTTGATCACGATTCCCTTCCCCTTAGGATCCATCTCTTCGGGCGGTTAGTCCCTTTATGAAGAGAACGGCTCTGATACCAATTGAGAGCACCTAGAGGGGGGTGAATAGGTGATCCTGTGAAACTTGAAAACTTAAGCCACTAAACTTGGTTAATCGTTAGCACAATAATTGCCAAGTGGCTAAAGAGGAATCCTCAACAAAACACAATAACCAACAAGAATCAATCACAGAGATGGCATGGTGGTTATCCCGTGGTTCGGCCAAGACCAACGCTTGCCTACTCCACGTTGTGGCGTCCCAACGGATGAGGGTTGCAATCAACCCCTCTCAAGCGGTCCAAAGACCCACTTGAATACCACGGTGTTTTGTTTGCTTTACTCAATCCCGTTTGCGAGGAATCTCCACAAATTGGAGCCTCTCGCCCTTACACTTGAAATTCACAAAGAACACGGAGCAAGGGAGGGATTAGCAACGCACTCAAGACAAGAAATCACAGCGACACCACACACACAAGTCGCAACGAGAGCTCACAACACAACTCAATGAGTTCACCACTCAACTAGAGCTCTAATCGCTATCGCAAAGAATCAAAGGCGCGGAATCGATGTCTTGGTGCTTAGGAATGCTTAGGAGATGCTTGGTGTACTCCTCCATGCGCCTAGGGGTCCCTTTTATAGCCCCAAGGCAGCTAGGAGCCGTTGAGAGCAATCTAGGAAGGCTGATCTTGCCTTCTGTCGACTGGCGCACCGGACAGTCCGATGCACACCGGACACTGTCGGTGCCCGATTTCTTTCCAAAAATGACACAGTCGACCGTTGGCAGCCTGAGAGCCGTTGGCGCACCGGACATGTCCGGTGCACACCGGACAGTCCGGTGCCCCCTTCTAGCCGTTGGCTCGGCCACGTGTCCCGCGTAGATCGCGCGGCCGACCGTTGGCCCTGCCGACTGTTGGCTCACCGGACAGTCCGGTGCACACCGGACAGTCCAGTGAATTATAGCCGTACGTCGCCGGCGAATTCCCGAGAGCGGCCACTTCGCTCGAGCCAGCCTGGCGCACCGGACACTGTCCGATGCACCACCGGACAGTCCGGTGCTCCCAGACTCAGCAGAGTCTTGGCTGCTCGAGCCAAGACTTTTACAATTGGATTTTTCCTGTTTCCAGCACTTAGACACAATACATTAGTCCATAAAACAATGTACTAAGTCTAAGAAACATACCTTTATCCTTGATTTGTACTTTGTCCACCTTTTTACACTTAGGCACTTGTGTTGGACACTAAATCACCAAAATACTTAGAAATGGCCCAAGGCACATTTCCCTTTCACCGTTGGCACGAAGTAGCCGTTGCTCCGCTGGCTCACCGGATAGTCCGGTGTACACCGGACATGTCCGGTGAATTATAGCAGAGCGAATTCCCGAAGCTGGCAAGTTCAGAGCCGCTCTCCTCTGGAGCACCGGACACTGTCCGGTGTACACCGGACAGTCCGGTGAATTATAGTGAAGCGCCTCTGGATTTTCCCGAAGGTGAAGAGTTCAGCGTGAAGTCCCCTGGTGCACCGAACAGTCCGGTGTGCCAGACCAGGGCTGCCTTTGGTTATCCCTTGCTCTCTTTGTTGAACCCAATTCTTGGTCTTTTTATTGGCTGAGTGTGAACCTTTGGCACCTGTATAACTTATAGACTAGAGCAAACTAGTTAGTCCAATTATTTGTGTTGGGCAATTCAACCACCAAAATCAATTAGAAAATAGGTGTAAGCCTAATTCCCTTTGAGAGGCCATTAAAGCCAAAGAGTTGGAGGCTCGGTGGCAGGTGGTGCTGGTGGTCTCACCAGCGGAGGCAACCACCTCTACAGCGGGTAGCCTCACCAGCAGCGGCGACCACCTCAGCACCGACGACAGCGGCCACCTCTGCACCGGTGGCGGCGACCACCTCTGCACCGGTGGCTTACCGGTGATGGCGGCCGCCTCAGCACGCGCGAAGAGGTCCTCGCTCCCGTCCTCCTACGGGAGTGAGGACAAGACCATCCAAGAACGTGGCCGCCACCCCCACGGCGTACAACGCCTTGTACGACCACCCGGACGACGTCAGAACAGTGCGGCCGGCGGCGCGGGAGACGCCGTGGATGTGGCGGACCTGCGCACGGCGCGACCGTCACCCGTGCGGTGGACGGACAGCCACCCCCCGGCCAGGTGGCAGGAGGCAGCGTCGGAGGCGGCGCCGAAGCCATCCAAGCCAAGGAGCCAGACACACGGCAGATGACGGTGCCTGCGGCCGGCCGGCCCCACGTAGCCGAAGTTTGCCTCCTCCGCAAGGTTGGTGAACGCCCTTCTCCCTCGAATGCTGGAGGAAGAAGCGGGTCGCCAGCCCATGCGGAAGGCAGGACCCAACTCGGCTCACCTTCCACCCCAGCGAGGATGATGAACATCCTTGAAGCTGAGGGCAGGGGGAGGCCGCAGCCCGGCTCGCTTCTCTCCACCACAAGGTTGGTGGTCATCCTTCTAGATGACCACTGGCGGGAGATTGCAGCCGGGCTGCATGATAAAAATCCTTGAAGTCGAGCGATGGCAGAAGAACGCCAACCCCCGCGAGGTCGCACTCCTCCAACAGCAGTAAGAAGAAGACAAGATCGGCAGCACCACCGCGCAGGAAATGAAGAGTGCGAGCTCCCCGGCGGTGAGACCGCCGGAGGGGGTGGCCCTGACGCGGATCCCTCTAGTGAACACCGGCGCGCCCCATCCAGAGGCTCGGAAGGTGGAAGGGCGCGACGAATGCAAGAGGAGCGAGGCATGGTTACTACCCGAGGGGTGAACCGCCTTTTAAAGGCAGGTTCCCCCACTCGCGCCTCGAAGCATCACGGGCAAAGTCTCCCCCGATGCGCACCAGGGTCCCCACCCTATGTCACGGGGGTCGGGCCCCACATGTCACACAGGTTGACCCGAAGCGCGAAGAAGGCAAACTGCCGCACAAGGAGCATGCAACCGCCCTGTGGTTATGCGCCCCTTCATTTTCGCCGCAACCAGCGGTCAGGAAGGCGAACCACCGCACAAAGAGCATGCAACCGTCCCGCGGTTATGCTCCCCTTCATCTTCACCGAAACCAGAGGTCGAGAAGGCGAACCGCCGCACAGGAAGCGTACAACCGCCCCGCGGTTGTGCGCCCCCTCAACTTCGCTGCAACCGGCGGTCCAACATGGGGGCCCAGGCCCACATGTCATGCAACCAGCGCGTCGGTTACTGGGTGCGGAAAGATTGCACCGCCGCTTGCGCCAATACCACGTCCCCTCGGGGCCGTCGCAGAAGACTAAAAAGATAAGTTTTCAGAACCAGTGCAGCGACTCGAGGCACTTCGCGCATGGCCCAACAGTGACATTAAGTACGAAGGTCACGGGCCAGTCAACCGTGGGAACAGGCGTGGCAGTCGGTGTGACCATAAGCGGGCCGGCAGTAATTGCATCAACAGGCGCGCAAGAGCAGCAGGCCAATCACCAATCAGACTCTGGCCCCACCTGCAGGCTCGCATCCTCCCCTGAGGCGGGCCCGGGGGCCACTGTCGGTACCCTAAATCAGGGGTACCCTCTACTACAGTATAAAGACGCTGAACACGTACGACGTCTCCTGGCCACACGGAGAACGGTACCCGACCCCACCACATGGGCAGGTCTAGGGGCACCACGTGGCAAGGAAAGATAATACACCCCAGGATGCATCATTGGGTCCGGACCTCCGCATCGGAACACCGGACCCCTGTACGCACAGCCCGGACCCTCGAATACAGTCCGGAACTCCCAAGAAGGCATGTCGGGTCCCTCGGATGGGCCCCAAGTCCCTCCGAGTAAGGTCCGGACCATAGCATGGTCCCGGGACGGGGGGAACCCCGACATGAGTGAGGGTCCGGTGCTGGCACGTGTCCAGGCCTTGTCCTGCGCTCCCCGCGCAGGCGGAGACCTACTGCTGCCGCGTGGCTTGTGGCCCGTGACATAAGCCAACGGGCGGGGCCTGACGTGAGGCCTCTAAAGCCGCACGATCTCTGCATTTATTGTGGAGAGGATGCGCCGCCTGCCACCATGCTGACAGACGATGTGCCCTCTCAGCATTTAATGCGTCCTGTCCACTCCGCTGGCAGACGGCGTTAGGGGTCATCCTGCAGACGGCGCGCCTGTCCAGTCTGTTGTCAAACAGTGCGCCCGTGCCATGCGGCACACTGTACTCACCATCCCTTATACAAGAAGCTTCCCTTGCACGCCGAGGATACGCACTCCGCTACCCGGCTGGAGAATTCTCTCTCCGACAAATACATTTCAGTATATTAAAATATAAATGGACAACTAAGGACAATGGGCAGGCTATATAGGGGCTAGGGAAATGTCGCCAGTTTCCTAAGGCTATCCGCACTCATTCTACTCTAAATTTCTACTCTAAAAGAAATATTCTATCCTCATCATCAAGATTCTCTACCCTATATCATAATCTACTGCAGTCATATTTACTCCATACATCAACTCTATACCAATCACCACATATATTATATATCTTTTTTTGTCCCCTACTGCCACACCGGCTGATGGCGCTCGGCACCGTACCTGCTGCATGGACGTGTGGACTGAGAGTAAAAAAGCATCGACGCTGTAAATAGCGTTTTGTTTGCCCCCCATAAGTTTACAGCTACCTATAAAGTACTCCACTGCAGTAAAATTTTACTCTATACCTAGCCTTATATTGGTGGCGTCTTCTTTACAGTATATCACTGCGGGTAGCCTAAATATCGCTAACTCGACATTCCATCCAGGTTTTTGTCACCAATTCAGTTGGCAATGAGTTAGAGACAGCAGTATAAATTTGCAATTTTTTGAAACGATGGTATATTTTTGATTTTTTCTAAAAAATAAAAAAATCCAGGCTGGGGAGTCTTTTTTTATTTATTGATTGCAGCCCATGTATTCTTATCTCAGCAAAAGAAGGAAAGGCCCAGGAGGCTAGCGTAGCCGTCCAGGGTATTTACTTGTTGGTGGCGTTGTGCCCCTGCCCAGCCAGTGGCAAAAACCAGATCTAGGGTTCTTACCCAGAGGCGGCGACGGCGGGCATCTACTCGTGCAAGGCGGAGGCGGAAATGGAGGCGGCGGAGGTGGGGATGGAGGCGGCGGAGGTGGAGATGGAGATGGAGGTGGAGGCGGAGAGGAAGAGCGACGGCGACGGGGAATACGAAGCTAGGAAGAAGACTCCGATGCGGTGGTTGCGGGGGAATGTAGAGCATTCTGATGCGGAGGTTGCGGAGCGGCAGAAGAGGATGAAGCAAACCCATGGTCATCTGGATGACAAGGAGGGGGAGGAGGCACGGAAAGGAGACATTAAGAGAGAAGGGCAATCGGAGAGCGAAAAGTCCAGGTCAGAATCCAATGACCAGAAAAAAAAACTGATGTATGAGAGGTACTTGGAGTGGAAGAGGAGGAATGAGGAGAAGGAGGAGGAAGAGCGTAGGCGGTACCCCGATATGGTAAATGACCCTGAAGCCTATCAAGCTATGTTGTTCAGGCAGAGCTGGGACAACTGCTATTTGAAGAAGTACGGTAGCTTCGATAAGAAGAGTGAGTTAACTTGTTGATTATCTCGTTCTTGATCTGCACGTTAGTTACTTATTAATTTGGTTCTTGTTGCTTTGGTTGTCATATCTCGAATCGTTTCATACTTTATGGATCAATCTAGTCACAATGACGTTCCTTTGATATCAAGTGATATAAATGTGGTAGGATCGGAACTAGATCGATGGACAAGAATAACTTGAATGCCATCCATGCACATGTTAGTTGCTGTTGTTACTGCTTACTCCCTCCGTCCCAAACAAAAAAAACAGTCATCCTAGGTTTGTCTTAAGTCAAACTTTATTAAATTTGACCAAATTTATAGAGAATTTTTTTTGACTTAGGACAAACCTAGATTGACTTGTTTTTTTTGGGGATGGAGGAAGTAGTCCTTACTGCTGCTACTATCCACAATTGGGCTCTAATGTCCTAACTCATCTGAAATCTCCTTTGACTACATGCAGCTAATATCCCTTGCAAGCGATTTACACATAATCTTCCGCCACGCGGTGGCACTGCTAAGCAAACTATACAAGTATTTTATGTCAAAGTTGGAGGAATAACTGGAGGTCTACAGTGGCCGCTTGAGGTGTTTGGTTTGGTTGCTCTACGTGACTCATTAGATTACAATCGTAATATTATCTTTGAGCGCAAAAGGGATAAATGTCAGATACTCACCGATCAGGTCCAGAGTGTTTCTTACTTACAGCTGTCATTTCTTGATTATTGCTGTGCCACCTATTCCTACATTTCTTGCTTCTTGCCGTGCTGCCTATTCCTACATACTTTCTTATAAGCCCTGTGTAGCTGTTAACATGCAAACATGCTAGTCATACCATGCAGTTGTTGTACCAACTTATTATCTGAACCAATGTCTTTAGAATAAAGTGTTGCACATGGTAATGCGATATTATAGCCTGTACAAATTACCATGACTCCCATTCCTAGTGTGGCGATGCCTATTACATTGGTCTCATGTAGATAGCTCAAACCATGTACTCCCTCCGGTTCAAAATACTTATTGTTTTAGCGTGTTGTACTATCTTTGTAATCCTTGTTCTAAAACTTCTAGGCAATTTGAAGGCATGTTTGGATGGGCTAGAGATTATAGAAATCCGGGTTAGGGATACAGATTATGAAAATCCGGATATTAAACCTTGATAGCAATATCTAGGGCTGTTTGGATCCTTGGATAGAGGTGTGGTGAGTAGCAATAATCCCATGCAATATCTACTGTTAGCTGGGTGGAGCCAGATTATGGGATTATGGGAATCTGGGTGGTTGGATATATTTTTTTCAATCTACATCGTAATCTGAGCTGGTTTGATCCTTTACATATATTTTTAGCTGGTTTTTCATAATGTGTAGTCTTCCAAACATTGCCTTAGACTTCCTTTTCCAGTCTTACCCTTCCTTAAATGCATCACTAGCTGATGTCTTATTGCTAGCATGCAAGCATGTATATATTTGGTACCATACAGTAATTGTACACGTTTCTCCTAACCAAATAATCTTGTAATTCTATTACCAGCTGCATTATACATAGTGGTATTATATTATTGCTTTGCAGAAATTAGCACGACTCCCATGCCTAGAGATCCCCTGCTTGTTACTTACATTGGAATCATGTAGACAGCTGAAACATTGTATAAACATGCTGGTAGAGGAACATAAGTTTGGCATGTCATTAGATTTGGTCATGTGTGTTGGTTTGATCAGTGCATGAAGAAACGATCACCTTTGTAGATGAAAGTAGGAATCATGTTACTGTTGTGAGCGGATGGGTGTGTCTGTTGTCTCGGTAACATGACAGTGACAGTTTTAACTTGTATAGTTGATAGTTTTTCCGATGTATTTTGGCAAGGGCAATGTTTCGGGGTTGATTACCAATCTCAAACGAATACGCTATGATAAGCATGGTTACTTTTACTAATTGTTGCTGATGCATCGAGCTATCTCATCATTTGCTGCATACTTCATGCCATGCGCTTTGCCTGTTTTAGTGTTTTGTATGCGTATTGATTATGCTGCTCAATGCTTACATCCTGTTTCACTTCAGAATCCGTATTTAGAACTGACAGGCCCTGTGCGTGCTGTCCTCCTATCTGGTCATGTGATATTTGAGGCTTCATTGTATGTGAAAGGTGCTACTAGATCTGATGACAAAGAATTGAGCCTTCTAGCTATTACTTCATTGGGGGAATTCGATGATGCTCACTCATACTTGATTGAGCACTCTTACACTAGCAGACTTAGCACACTTGAACTGATGCTTGGTTATCTTACTTATTCTGTGGAAGCTACAATCGAAGTGCGAGTCATTTGCGGGACATGGCCAGCTGATGGTTTTCGTTTCATCTTTGAGGCCAATGCCGGTATAGGACAATGGATTGTGTTGCTTGAGACTGCAGAGACTGCAGATGTTGGAGATAAGATCAGCCTTGCACGGCAGGTTGTTTCTGTTGACTTTCATAGAGATAGAGAGCTGAAGGTTGTGGCCACCATTACGAATGGTTCTGCTACCTATACAGATGAAAAGGGCTTCAAACCTCTGAAAATGGGTGCAAGCTTCAAGGAACTTAGTATCGGTGGCTTAGGGTTGGAAGTCACTGTTTATTGGTCCTGCTTCCCATTTGCACCGGTTTAGTTAGTTTCGTTGAAAGTGCTGTTTATGCCCATATTTTTCCCACGAAAACTTGGTTAGGTTAGATCTGGTTTGGTAGGTTTTAACGTGCTAGAAATCGGACATAAAATGGAGATATTTGCGCAATTGACACAAGTCTATTGTACTAACACAGTTCACACTCACCTCAACCACCACCGGAGTCGCTACCTGAGCAACGTTGCAGAGGCACGTCGTGCTGCTCTCTCTCGCGGTTTCCAAGCCAAATCACGGACGGTTATTTTATTTTAAATATAAGTGTTTAGTTTAGTAGAACAACACCTTAGGAGAAACTTTGTGTGCTGTATTTCATGCCAAAGTGTAATTTTGTTTGGTATCACATTTAAATTATTTTGATATGACCTAAAATGAATAAATACATTCATACGTATATAAATACTAGATGAGTGCCCCGTGCGTTGCAACGGAAACACACAATACCATGATAACTTATATATATAACGTGTCTTATATTGTTATAAGAAAATGTTTCATAATTCATTTGTGATCCTAGCCATATATAAATTTTGTTATTTTAATTTAACTGTTTCACTACTACATTACAACCATCAGTATCATACAGACTTCGATATATACCATGATTTGCATGGTCTCATCATTGGAGAGCACGTGCCACACCTATCGGTAGAAGTTCCCTCGTACATCGTCAGTCATCAGGCACGCACAACCTTACATGTTTGCTTAAATAAAAAGGCAAGTGTGTGCGTTTGCAAAGAGAATTAAAGGCAGGCCAGCACAAAAGCTACCTCGGCGATGGCAAGTGGTCATTGTTGTCGGTCCTCCTCTGCGTCACCTCTGTCGCTAAGATGACGCCACAGTCTTTAATATAGTAGTCGTCGAACGCGCGTGACATGGCGAGTACCGATGACTTTTGGCTGGGCTGCTAAACGAAGTGCACCCCGGGCTCATCAGCGAGGTAGTACACCTAGCCGTTGCACCTCCAGATGTGCTACTCCTCTACATACATCTTGTTCGAGGACACTCACACAACATCAACAACAACCGTCGTCCCAGCGCACAAGAATTTATGGCCGGTCAGTAGCGACTTACGTGGCCGGTTGAGCTTCATCGGATGATGAGCTAGATGGCGTGACGGCGCCGTCGTCGGATGCGGTGCCCAGAACAACCCGAGAGTCGCCGGCGTTGGCAACGACTATAAGGTCCCTCGTTTGAATATGGACAGCGGTGTAGCCGCTCTGGACTGCGTCCAAGCGACGGCTGCGCCGGAGCTTGCCGAACATAGGGACGCATGCGGCCAAGTAGGACTGCTTCCAGAGGTCGAACTGGCAGTTGTCAAGCTTCTTCTCATCGTCAATGAGCGACGCCAACGCGAGCGCCTCCTGCCAGTGGTGTTTGTTCGTAGTTTCCAAGTAAGAAACATGGATTCATCTTTGGCGTTAGTTTATAAAAATGACTCACAAGTTAGATCCATGGACAGAATATTACGAAGAATAAATGTCACACATATAAAAAAAGGAATTTAAGTTGAAAACTTATTCAAACAAAAGAAGTTGCATGCAAGGCTCTTCTTTAAATACTACTCTCTCCATCCAAAAATATAATTCGGGAATCTCGTTGATAATTATCTACTAATACACATTGTGTAAGGGTAGCAGGTGGGCTTTGGGAGAGATGTAGTAGATATTTTTACTGTAACAAATATTAACATAAACACACATGTGGTGTAGTGGTAGCTACGAGCACATTTACTTGAGAGGTCGCAGGTTCGAATCCCATTAGGGCCACATTAGTTCGGAATGGGAATGACAGAACCAGGAATGAGGCAGCCTACCCCTTAGAGTCTTAATAGGTAGTATAGATGCAACTATATCTAAATAAAAAGGAATAAATAAATAAATAAATCTGTATCTGTACTAACTATTAAGACCCTACTGGAGACTGCCCCTGCCCGATCAATTTGCCCACCGCGAACGCCACTTCGAACCGTCCGCCGCGAACTTTCTCCAGTGACGCCTCTGTAGCCCACACCGCTATATTACTCAGCTTCCCAAATAGAGACTGATACACGGCTCAGTGGCTCACCCAAGACCAAGAACCCCGGCCGGACGAAAAGATGGCCGCCGATACCGCACGCACGCCGGCGCCGCACGTGTTGCTGCTCCCTTACCCAGCGCAGGGCCACGTGATCCCGTTCATGGAGCTCGCCGACCGCCTCCTCGACCGCGGCTTCGCCGTCACCTTCGTTAACACCGAGTTCAACCACCGCCGCGTCGTCGTGGTCGGCCACCGGCGGCCGGGCGCCCGATGGCGGCTGCGACTCGTGGGTGTCGCTGACAGGATGGGCGACGACGAGGACCGTGACAACTTCGTCCGCCTCAACGCCTGCATGAAGGAGGCCATGCCGCTGCGGCTCGACGCGCTCCTCGACGCCGACGACGAGCGCCTCGGCAGGGTCACGTGCGTCGTGGTCGACGTTGGCATGTCGTGGGCGCTGGACGCGGTCAAGCGGCGTGGGCTCCCGGCCGCCGCACTCTGGCCTGTGTCGGCCGTGCTCGCCGTCCTGTTCGGCGCCAAGAAGCTCATACGCGATGGCGTCATCGATGATGACGGTGAGTACTCTTATAGTCGTACTTATTATTAATGGCTGCTACAATGTGGGGCAGAACTGTGAGTACTCATTATTAATGGCGTCAGCGTCATCGATGGCTTCGTTCTTGGGCTGGGAACCAATGGCCAAAGGCCCAAAAAAGGCCAAAGCTGAAGAATGGTGCGCGTGCGTGCAGGAGCTCCAGTGAAGCTGAAGAATGGGGGCATTAGTGGAATTTTGGTTTTCATTCCAGAGAGGGAAAAGTCGTCCAACCCACTTGACCACAAATGACGAAGTGCTCTCGCTTGTAATTCAGATTACTTCTAACAACGCTTGTAATGGGTGACAGTGGTGTGAAGGAAAGGGTGAAAAGATTGAAGGAATTGGCAGAGAGGAGCATGGGGTCTGAGGGCAAATCTTTGAAGAACATCGACGCCTTCATGGAATCCATGACAAAGTGATTGTTATTGTGTCATTGTTTAAATTTCCAAGGCATGTTCCAACATCCAACAAGACCATATAAGATATCTGGAAAAAATATATTCAAAGATTGATCAAAATTCATTTTTGCAATATCAAGAAATATGAAAAACAATAATAATATCACAGCACCGTCAATTCGACCCGGAAGAGGAAAAACTTAAGTAGCATCATTCGTAGATTAATCAATGAAAAAGGTACATCAACAAAAATCTCTATGATGTTGCACGGTACACAAAGTCATAACAGAGTCATTAAAGTACATCGACTGTGCATTATTGAAAAAAATCACATCTTATGATACTTAAACGGACTAAGCGAAGAGTTCAGATTTTTTAAAAAAATACAAGCACCCACGTTAAATCAAGCACTTGAATTGAGATGAGCAAATTGCATCACAACAAATAGTTTAACAACAACTACTACTACTTAGCTATGCTTAGTTGGTAATCAAAATCAACTGCCAATCAACAGATGTGAGAAGGCAAGTAGCAGTTGAAGACTAGAGGTCTGTTTGGTTCGCTGCCTAACTTACCACACTTTGCCTAACTTTTCTGCCTAAGGTTAGTTTTCCAATTCGAACGACTAACCTTAAGCAAAGTGTGGCACAGTTAGCCACGAACCAAACAGGCCCTAGAAGCAGTAACAGCCGATTTCTTAAAAATCTGATGCGAACGTGGCATTTGGCTTTATTTATTTATTCTATGGCTACAATTTTACGATTATCAGGTCTTAACATGTTTGGCTTTCAAGCAAACTTTCTCCAGACCTCCAAGAAAATATAATAATTGATCAGATATGTATCGATGCTCATCTCAGCGTACTCCCGTTGCAACGCACGGACACACACCTAGTAAATAAATATGAAAAGAAGGAATTGGCCTGCCCCTCCTTCTCGACGCCCCACGTGCCGTGTCCCTAGGCCTTGCCGCTCGCTCCCAGTGCGAGCGCGCCTGCCCTCAGCCACGCTGCACCCCTCACCCAGGTAAACAGGGCCCACGTGTCAGACCGAATTGCCTAGCCGAACCCACGGGCTCCGTCTACCCCAAGCATGCCCGTCTACCCCGTCTACCCCCTCCGACGCACACCCGCCTACCCAAACCCTCTCTGCGAGTCCCTGCGTTGTGTCATCGTCGGCCGACATGGCCGACCGTGCTACTACACGTGCACCCCTAGCCATGTTGCGCGCTGCTTGCATGCCCCGTCATGCAGCCGCCATTGTCTCGCCACCTCATTGCGCAGCTACCGCCGTTAAAATTGCGTTAGATTTGTAACGACGTTGTCCACATATTAATAATATTATTTCATCATGTCTCATGTTTAAAATATTTTATTTAATGTTTGTTTAACTAACGTTTATTAAATAAGCGTTCCAATTAAATCTAATTTATAGTTCTCAACTTGGGCTTTTATAAATAAAACATTAACATGGTTAATATTAACTTAAATATTTTTATTTATTTAATGCTTTTTTAGTTTAAACCCGATATCTGTTAGCGATTCTCGCCGCCTCATTGGTTGAAGTCTCTAGCGACGTTGTATTTGATGAGACTAATGGCTCTCCAAGAGAGCAAGTTGATCTTGATGTAGATGAAGAAGAAATTCCGACGGCCGCAAAGCGCACGATGGCAATAGGTGATGTGCGACCACAGGAATTACAGGAACAAGATCAACCATCCTCCTCGACAGTGGTGCGTCCCCCAACTCAAGACGATGAACAGGTACCTCAAGAAGAAGGGCATGATCAAGGGGGAGCACAAGAAGATCAAGCAATGGCGGAAGAAGCACCATGGGTCCCTCAAACTCAAGCCCGAGCAACGATCTAAAGATATCACCCCGTCGATCAGATTTTGGGTGATATCAGCAAGGGAGTAACTACTCACTCACGCTTAGCTAATTTTTGTGAGCATTACTCGTTTGTCTCTTCTATTGAGCCTTTCAGGGTAGAAGAGGCCTTGCATGATCCAGACTGGGTGTTGGCCATGCAAGAAGAGCTCAACAACTTCAAGAGAAATGAAGTTTAGAGTCTGGTGCCACGTCCAAAGCAAAATGTTGTAGGAACCAAGTGGGTGTTCCGCAACAAGCAAGACGAGCACGGGGTGCTGACAAGAAACAAGGCTCGACTTGTGGCAAAAGGTTATGCCCAAGTCGCAGGTTTGGATTTCGAGGAGACTTTTGCTCCTGTGGCTAGGCTAGAGTCTATTCGAATTTTATTAGCCTATGCCACTCACCACTCTTTTAGGCTATTTCAAATGGACGTAAAGAGCGCTTTCCTCAACGAGCCAATCAAGGAGGAGGTATACGTGGAACAACCCCCTAGCTTTGAGGATGACAGGTATCCCGACCACGTATATAAGCTCTCTAAGGCGCTCTATGGACTTAAGCAAGCCCCAAGAGCATGATATGAATGTCTTAGAGATTTCTTAATTTCTAATGCTTTCAAGGTTGGGAAAGCTGATCCCACTCTTTTTACAAAGACTTGTGATGGTGATCTCTTCGTGTGCCAAATTTATGTCGATGACATAATATTTGGTTCTACTAATCAAAAGTCTTGTGAGGAGTTTAGCAGGGTGATGACACAAAAGTTCGAAATGTCGATGATAGGCGAGTTGACCTACTTCCTTGGGTTCCAAGTGAAGCAACTCAAGGACGACACCTTCATCTGCCAAACGAAGTATACTCAGGATCTCCTCAAGAGGTTTGGGATGAAGAACGCCAAGCCCGCAAAGACACCGATGGGAACCGACGAGCATGTTGACCTCAACAAAGAAGGTAAGTCCGTTGATCAAAAGGCATATCGGTCCATGATAGGTTCATTGCTTTATTTATGTGCTAGTAGACCAGCCATTATGCTTAGTGTATGCATGTGTGCTAGATATCAATCCGACCCCAAGGAATGTCACCTTGTGGCTGTTAAGCGAATTCTTAGGTATTTAGTTTCTACGCCTTGCTTTGGGATCTAGTATCCAAAGGGGTCTACCTTTGACTTAATTTGATACTCAGACTCCGATTATGCTGGGTGCAAGGTTGATAGGAAGAGTACATCAGGGACGTGCCAATTTCTAGGAAGGTCCCTAGTGTCCTGGAGTTC
Source organism: Zea luxurians (assembly GCA_029449295.1). Classification (NCBI taxonomy): domain Eukaryota; kingdom Viridiplantae; phylum Streptophyta; class Magnoliopsida; order Poales; family Poaceae; genus Zea; species Zea luxurians. The sequence continues at coordinate 17,157,456 of JAOPSE010000035.1, forward strand.
CAAGAAACAGACATCCGTTGCCCTATCCACAGCTGAGGCCGAGTACGTTGCCGCAGGACAGTGTTGCGCGCAACTACTTTGGATGAGGCAAACCCTTCGGGACTTTGGCTACAATCTGAGTAAAGTCCCACTCCTATGTGACAATGAGAGTGCAATACGCTTGGCGGATAATCCTATTGAACACAGCCGCACTAAGCACATAGACATCTGGCATCACTTCCTGAGAGACCACCAGCAAAAGGGAGATATCGATGTGTATCACATTAGCATCGAGAACTAGCTAGCCGATATCTTCACTAAGCCTTTAGATGAGAAAAGGTTTTGCAGGTTGCATAGTGAGCTAAATGTCTTAGATTCGCGTAACTTGGATTGATCTATAGCATACATGTAGTCTATGCCTTTGATCATGTTACTCTGTGCATTTAAGTCAATTATTGTTTGTTTATGGTGCTCAAGTTGTACAAGTGATCCCTGGACCTCATAAGTCCATATGCAAATGATGCACATATTAAGGGGGAGATGTGCTACAACTTGACCCTTTGAGACTAACATGTTTGCTCAAGTACACTTGATGTAGTCTCAAAGGTGCATTGAAAGGGAAAATGGACTTGGACGATGCAAAGACTTCCACTGCACTCCGGTATTAGTGTATTTAATTCCAAGTTCATTCTTATGCTCTCTTTGACTTTTTGCTCTTAATTGACATTTTTGGTGAGGCAATGGGGTTAAAAGGGCAAAAAATGATCCCGTTTTGGTGCTTAATGCCAAAGGGGGAGAAATTAAGGCCAAAGCAAATGGATCAACCAACCACTTGTGAATTTTGAAAAAATAGAGTTAGAATTTTTGATTTGTCCAAAATGCTCTTATTGCAAAATTTGGTCTCTTGTGGGGGAGAATTTTGATTATGGGAAAATGGGGAGTTTTCGGACACTTGATCAATTTTACTCTTGGAATATCTCTCTATGTTCCCAAACAAGCGTGTTTGACTTAGAGATAGGAAAATGAATTTGATTTGCAAAAACAAACCAAGTGGTAGCAAAGAGCGATCCAAATATGCCAAATCATAAGCAAAAACAATTTGGTCTTCAATTGTTTTGATGTTGCACTTCTCTTGTTGCTTTTTGATGTGTTGGCATAAATCACCAAAAAGGGGGAGATTGAAAGGGAAATATGCCCTTGGGCAATTTCTATAAGTATTTTGGTGATTAGATGCCCAACACATATTAATTGGATCTTATATGCTAAATGTGTGAAAAGTGCAAATCAAGTACAAGGTATGTTTCTAGACTCAGTACATTGCTTTTGAGTACTAACATGGTTATCTAATTGCTAGAAACAGTACTGAGAAGAAAAGAAAAGAATTGGAAAAGACTTGGCTGTGTGCAGCCAAACTCCAGCTCGGCCTGGCACACCGGACTATCTGGTGCGCCAGGCTGGTCAACGGTGAAGAGGCTGCTCTCGGGAATCGATAGAGTTGTACGACTATAAATCACCAGATTGTCCGGTGGTGCATCCACGGCGAACTCGTCGCTCTCGGGAAAAGGAACAGGGCGACGTGGCTATAATTCACCAGACTGTCCGGTGAGCCAACGACGCTAGCGCCAACGGTCGTCCGCGCGATCAACGCGTGACACATGGCTGCTTCAACGGTCGGCTGGGTGCACCAGACTGTCCGGTGTGCATCGGACAGTGTCCGTTGCGCCAACCGGCTCCGAGGAGCAACGGTCGACTATGCCCGATTTGGAAGGAAATCGCGCACCGGACATGCTACAGTGGCTGTCCGGTGGCGCACCGGACTGTCCAGTGCGCCACTCGACAGAAGGCAAGGATAGCCTTCCATGTTGATCTCCAACGGCTCTTAGCTGCCTTGGGGTTATAAAAGGGACCCCCTAGGCGCATAGAGCAGAACACCAAGCTTACAAGAAACATTCTAAGACTCCCAGACTCCGCCTCCACGCATTTGATCGATTATGTTAGTGATTTGAGCTCCGTTTGAGTTGCGTACTCTCTGTGCTATGCTTGGAGCTCAAGTCTCTACTTGTGTGCGTGTGTGTGCTACGGATTTGAGTCTTGCGTGTGTTGCTCTCCCTCTCTTACTACTATGATTCTCTTGTGACAAACTTGTAAGGGCGAGAGACTCCAATCTGTGGAGATTCCTCGCAAACGGGAGAAAAACTATAAGGAAGAAAGTCGTGGTATTCAAGTTGATCATTAGATCACTTGAAAGGGGTTGAGTGCAACCCTCGTCCATTGGGACGCCACAACGTGGAAGTAGGCAAGTGTTACTTGGCCGAACCACGGGATAAAAATCACGTGTCTCGTGTGTTGCTTCTTGTGATTGCTTTGTTCGCACGAGCGTGTTCCATAGCCACTTGATTTAACTAACTCCTTAACAATCAAGTTTGTGGCTATTTAGTGTTTAATTTTACAGGATCACTTATTCACCCCCCTCTAGGTGCTCTCAAATAACAAGACAGTACTTACTCCCGCCGATGCTTATGTAAGCGATCGGGCCGAATAAATCCATGTGGAGTAGTTCCAATGGCCTATCCGTCGTCATGATGTTCTTGTGTGGATGATGGGCACCAACTTTCTTCCCTGCTTAACGTGCGCTACAAACCCTGTCTTTCTCAAAATGAACATTGGTTAGTCCTAAAATGTGCTCTCCCTTTAGAAGCTTGTGGAGATTCTTCATTCCAACATGGGCTAGTCGGCGATGCTAGAGCCAACCCATATTAGTCATATCAATTAAGCAAGTGTCGAGTTCAGCTCTATTAAAATCAACTAAGTATAGCTGACCCTCTAACACTCCCTTAAATGCTACTGAATCATCACTTTTTCTAAAGACAGTAACACCTACATATGTAAAAAGACAGTTGTAGCCCATATTGCATAATTGAGAAACAGAAAGCAAATTGTAGTCTAATGAATCTACAAGAAAAACATTGGAAATAGAATGGTCAGGTGATGTAGCCATTTTACCAAGTCCTTTGACCAAACCTTGATTCCCATCCCTGAATGTAATAGCTCTTTGGGGATCTTCGTTTTTCTCATAGGAGGAGAACATCCTTTTCTCCCCTGTCATGTGGTTTGTGCATCCGCTATCAATTATCCAGCTTGAGCCCCCGGATGCATAAACCTGCAAAATAATTTAGGACTTGTTCTCAGGTACCCAAACAGTCTTGGGTCCTTTCACATTAGAAACAAGCACCTTGGGGTACCCAAACACAAGTCTTGGAGCCCTTGTGTTTGCCCCCAACATATTTGGCAACTATTTTACCGATTTGTTAGTAAGCACATATGAAGCATCAAAAGTTTTAAATGAAATATTAGGTTCATTTGATGCAGTAGGAGTTTTCTTTTTAGGCAATTTAACATGAGTTGATTGCCTAGAGCTAGAAGCCTCATTCTTATATAAATAAGCATGGTGAGAAACAGAATGAGACTTTTTAGCATGAATTCTCCTAATCTTATGCTCAGGATAACCAGCAAGATATAAAATGTAACCCTCGTTATCCTGAACCATGGGAACCTTGCCCTTGACAAAATTAGACAATCTTTTGGGGGCATTAAGCTTGACATTGCTTCCCTGTTGGAAACCAATGTCATCCTTAATGCCAGGGCGTCTCCCACTATAGAGCATGCTCCTAGCAAATTTAAAATTTTCATTTTCTATCTCATGCTCATTAATTTTAGCAGTTAATGTAGCTATGTGATCATTTTGTTATTTAATTAAAGCAAGGTGATCATGGATAGCATCTACATTAACATCTCTACATCTAGTGCAAATAGAGACATGATCAACAGTGGATGTAGAGGGTTTGCAAGCATTTAATTCATCAATCTTAGCATGTAAAATGACATTCTCATCTCTAAGATTGAAAATAGAAACATTGCAAACATTCAAATCCTTAGCCTTAGAAATTAATTTATCATTCTCAATCTTAAGGCTAGAAATAGATTCATTCAATTTATCAATCTTAGCAATTAAACTAGCATTTTTATTTCTAAGACTGACAATGGAATCATCACAAACATTTAATTTCTCAACCTTAGCAAATAAATTGGCATTCTCAGTTCTAAGTTTGGAAATAGTGTCATGGCAGGTGCTTAGCTCTTTAGTCAAGTTTTCACATTTTTCTATCTCCTGAGCATAAGCATTTTTAACTTTAACATGTTTTTTGTTCTCCTTAATAAGGAATTCCTCTTGGCTATCCAAGAGTTCATCCTTCTCATGAATAGCACCTATCAATTCATTTAATTTTTCTTTTTATTGCATGTTTAAGTTGGCAAAAAGAGTAAGCAATTCATCTTCATCATCACTAGAGCTACCCTCATAATTAGATGTTGTATATTTAGTGGAGGCTCTAGATTTTACCTTCTTCTTTTTGCCGTCCTTTGCCATGAGGCACTTGTGGCCGACGTTGGGGAAGAGGAGACCTTTGTTGACGGCAATGTTGGCGACATCCTTGTCGGAGGAGGAGTCGGTGGAGCTTCCATCGGAGTCCCATTCCCGACACACGTGTGCTTCACTGCCCTTCTTCTTGTAGTACCTCTTCTTTTCCTTCCTCTTTCCCTTCTTGTCGTTGTCCCTGTCACTATCACTAGACATAAGGCATTTAGCGATAAAATGACTGGGCTTACCACACTTGTAGCACACCCTTTTGGAACGGGGCTTGTAGTCCTTCCCCTTCCTTTGCTTGAGGATTTGGCGAAAGCTTTTGATGATAAGCGACATTTCCTCATTGTCGAGCTTGGTGAGAGCACCTAGAGGGGGGTGAATAGGTGATCCTGAATAAATCAAAACTAAATAGCCACAAAACTTGGTTAAGTGTTAGTACGACTAAGTAGCGAGCTCTTGCAAACACACAAGTAATCACAGAAAAGCAATCACAAGAGACACGCGAGTTTATCCCGTGGTTCGGCCAAGTAACACTTGCCTACTTCCACATTGTGGTGTCCCAATGGACAAGGGTTGCACTCAACGCCTTTCAAGTGATCCACTGATCAACTTGAATACCACGGTGTTCTTCTTTCTTAGACTTTCTCCCGTTTGCGAGGAATCTCCACAACTTGGAGCCTCTCGCCCTTACAATTGATGATCACAAAGAAGAACGGAAGTAAGGGAGGGGAGAACAACACACACAAGACTCAAAACGAGAGCACAATCACGCACACAAGTCACAACTCGAGCTCAAGACACAACACAAGGAGTTCTTCACTCAGAAGGAGCTCAAGTCACTATCTCAAAGAATCGAATGCGTGAGAATGGAGTCTTGGAGTCTTAGGATCTTTCTTGTAAGCTTGGGTGACTCCTCCATGCGCCTAGGGGTCCCTTTTATAGCCCCAAGGCAGCTAGGAGCCGTTGGAGACAATCTTGGAAGGCTAATCTTGCCTTCTGTCGGGTGGCACACCGGACAGTCCGGTGCGCCACCGGACAGTCACTGTAGACGGTCCGGTGCGGATCTCCTTCCTTTTTTGGCGCATACGACCGTTGCACCTCGACGTTGGTTGGCGCACCAGACACCGTCCGGTGCACACCGGACAGTCCGGTGCCCCCTTCCGACCGTTGGTGCGGGCCACGTGTCGCCCGCCGATTTCGCTGCCAACCGTTGCGCAGTCGACCGTTGGCTCACCGGACAGTCCGATGATATTTAGCCGTACGTCGTTGAACTTTTCCCGAGAGCGACGACTTCGCCGCGGACGACGCACCGGACAGTCCGGTGCACCACTGAACAGTCCGTTGAATTATAGCCGTACGCCGATGTCGAGTTCCGAGAGCGGTTGGTTCACCTTGGACTCGTCTGACGCACCGGACACTGTCCGGTGCACCCATACCGAGCAGCAGTTGGCTGTACACAGCCAACTCTTTTCCAATCTATTTTCTCCTGTTTCTAGCACTTAGACACAGTACATTAGTACCCAAATCAATGTACTAAGTCTAGAAACATACCTTGTCACATGATTTGCACTTCTTCAATCTTTGGCACAAATTAACACTTAGAGAATATGTGTTGGACACTTAATCACCAAAACACTTTAGAAATGGCCCATGGGCACATTTCCCTTTCAACCTCCCCCTTTTTGGTGATTTATGCCAACACATTCAAAAGCAACAAAAGAAGTGCAAATATCAATGCAAAAGAGAACCAAATTGTTTTGACTCTTATTTGGCATATTTGGATCATACTTTGCCACCACTTGGTTTGTTTTTGTAAATCAATTTTTTTCCTATCTCTAAGTCAAACTCACTTGTTTGGGCATAAAGAGAGATAATCCAATGGAAAAATTGATCAAGAGCCAAAAACTCCCCCTTTTCCCATAATCATAGATTCTCCCCATTAGAGGCCAAATTTTGACAATAAGAGTATTTGACAAATCAAAAGTTCTAACTCTAATATTTTCAAAATTCTCAAGTGGTAGCTGATCCATTTGCTTTGGCCTTAATTTCTCCCCCATTGGCATTAAGCACCAAAACGGGATCATTATTGGCCCTTGAACCCCATTGCCTCACCAAAATTGTCAATTAAGAGCAAAAAAGGCAATTAGAGCATAAGAATGAACTTGGAGGTGAGTACACTAATACCGGAGTGCAGTGGAAGTCTTTGCATGGTCCAAGTTCACCTTTCCCTTTCAATTCACCTTTGAGACTATATTAAGTAAACTCAAACACAAATGTTAGTCTCAAGGGGTCAAGTTGTAGCATTTCTCCCCCTAAGTATGTGCATCACTCACACATGGACTTGTGAGGTCTGGGGATCCCTTGCACAACTTGAGCACCACAAATAAACAACAAATCTCATAAATGCATAAAGTAACTTTGTCGGGGACCATAATTAGGGGGTACCCCTAAGACTCCTAAACTCAGCTGGTAACCACCATCAGCACAAAGCTGCAAAGGCCTGATGGGCGCAATACAGGTCAAAGCTCCGCCCACTCAAGGGACACGATCTCGCCTCGCCCGAGCCCAACCTCGGGCAAGAACAGCAGACCCAGGTGGATTCATGTCTCGCCCGAGGGTCTCCTCAAGCAACGGGCGCACCTTCGTCTCGCCCGAGGCCTAGCTCGGGCAGGCTTCGCGGAGAAGCAACCTTGGCCAGATCGCCTCGCCAACCGACCGTATCGCAGGAGCATTCAATGCAAGGATTGTCTGACACCTTATCCTAACGCGCGTTCCTCAGTCGACAGGGCCAAAGTGACCGCAGTCATTTCGCCCCTCCACTGACTGACCTGACAGGAAAACATCATCGCCTGCCCTGCTCCGACTGCTGTGCCACCCGCCAGGGTGAGGCTGACAGCAGCCAAGTCTAGCCTCAGGCGCCGTAGGAAGCTCCGCCTCGCCCGACCCTAGGGCTCGGCTCCGCCTCGGCCTCGGAAGACGGTATCCGCCTCGCCCGACCCCAGGGCTCGGCCCCCGCCTCGGCCTCGGAAGACGGTATCCGCCTCGCCCGACCCCAGGGCTCGGACTCAACCTCGACCTCAAAAGATGGTCTCCGCCTCGCCCGACCCCAGGGCTCGGACTCAGCCTCGACCTCGGAGGAGTCACCGCCTCGCCCGACCTTGGGCTCGGACCGACCACGTTACAAGGGGATACATCATTACCCTACCCCTAGCTAGCTCAGGCTACGGGGAACAAGACCGGCGTCCCATCTGGCTCGCCCCGGTAAACAAGTAATGATGGCACCCCGTGTGCTCCATGACGACGGCGGTTCTCAGCCCCTTACGGAAGCAAGGAGACGTCAGCAAGGACCCGACAGTCTCGACAGCTGTGCTTCTACAGGGCTCAAGCGCTCCTCCGACGGCCATGACATCACATGAACAGCGCACCAACACCTCTCCAACAGCCACGTTGGCATGTACATAGGGCTCTGGCTCCTCTCTGCTAGACACGTTAGCACATTGCTACACTCCCCATTGTACACCTGGACCCTCTCCTTACATCTATAAAAGGAAGGTCCAGGGCTCTCGTACAAAAAGGCGGCCGCGCGGGAGGACGGGCTGACGAACATGCTCTCTCTCTCCCTCGCGAACGCTTGTAACCCCCTACTGCAAGCGCATCCGCCCTGGGCGCAGGATAACACGAGCCGCGGCTTTTCCCCCTTGTGTTCCATCTCGCGCCGACCCATCTGGGCTGGGACACGCAGCGACAATTTACTCGTAGGTCTAGGGACCCTCCGGGGTCGAAACGCCGACAGTTGGCGCGCCAGGTAGGGGCCTGCTGCGTGTTGACGAACAGCTTCCCGTCAAGCTCCAGATGGGTAGTCCCCAGCAACCTCTCCAGCCCAGGACACTACTCCGTTTCGGGAGTCTCGAGTTCATGTCCCTCGACGGTAGCTACGACATGGTACTCCTTCCTCCGTCGCGCGACAACGACAATGGCGGCCATCAGCCCGCCCGCCGGCGGTGGAATCGACGACGTCTTCCCCGCGTGGCGGAAGAGCAGCATCCGGGTCTGTCCCGTCACCTTCCCCGCCGACGGAGAAGGAGGCAGAGCAACCATGGCCAAGCAGGAGGCGGCACCTCGTCGGCTGTCGAGTGAGTCGACGACGCCGGCGCCCCAGCGGGGGACACGTTGGGCGTTGACCTTGCGTTTGAGACGAAGACGAGCGTCGTTTCCCCGCAACACGCCAACCCCAAGCAGACGAATGACGCCAGCACGCTCGCGAAGGACTTGCTGGGCGTTAGCCTCGTACCTGAGATAACGGTGCAGTCCGTCCCCGATGCGACTTCGTCACCATCCGTCGATCAAGAGGTACCGTCCGTTTTCCATCCTGTGCCTTTTAGATTCAGCTTCGACCCACCAAGCGATCCCGCTTCGGTGGACGCTTTCATAAAGGCATATCCTAACCTTCCGGGGTACCATATGTGGTCAACCTAGGACCGACTGACGACCGTCTCGACCTACGGGCCCCCCGAGTTCCGAGGAAGATGACGAGCCCGACTCTGGTTAGGATTTCTCTGGGCTCGATAACCCTAGTGCCATGCGGGACTTCATGACCGCATGTGACTACTGCCTCTCCGATTGCTCCGATGGTGGCCACAGCCTTGACGACGAGGACTGTGGCCCAAGTCGCGAATGTTTCCACATCGATCTAGGGGGTCTCGACGAAGGCAACCACCTTGGTATGTCGGAGGACGGCGATCCCTCTAGGCCTACGCCTCGCGTTGACATCCTTCGGGAGCTAGCTGTGGTCCCAGTCCCTGTGGGGGGTCAGGACACACAACTCGAGCAAATCTACGAGGTGCAGGCCAGGCTCGACGAGGAAGCAGGACAATTTGTGCACCTCCGATAGAACATCGGGCAGGAGTGGGCAGGCCGAGCGCCGGCCATAGAAGCGCGTCATCTGGCCTAGGACGTCCAGCACCGCATCGCCGACGATGCCAGGGCAAGGCTACCCCCGGCTTCCAGTGGGGTCGGCAAGAACCTGGCTGCAGCAGCAATACTACTCCGAGCAATGCCAGAGCCATCCACCACCGAGGGGCGGCACATCCAGGGAGAGCTCAAGAATCTCCTGGAGGATGCCGCGGTCTGACGGGCCGAAAGCTCTGCCTCCCGAAGGCAAGGGTACCCCCGGAGCATCGCGCTGCGACTTCCCGATTCATGCGGGAAGCCTCGGCCTGCACCGGGCGCACGCGAGACATAGCGCCTGCGGCCCCGGGTCGTCTCGACAACGAGCACCACCGCCGCGACCGTCGAGCCCACCTCAATGAGAAGGTGCACTGAGGCTACCACCCCAGGCGTGGGGGACGCTACGACAGCGGGGAGGATCAGAGCCCTTCGCCCGAACCACCCGGTTCGCAGGCTTTCAGCCGGCCATACGACCGGCGCCGTTCCCGACCCGGTTCCGAACCCCGACTACCATCACCAAGTATTTGGGGGAAACAAGACCGGAACTATGGCTCGCGGACTACCGGCTGGCCTGCCAGCTGGGTGGAACGGACGATGACAACCTCATCATCCGCAACCTCCCCCTTGTTCCTCTCCGACTCTACGCGAGCCTGACTGGAGCATCTGCCTCCTGTGCAGATCTCCAACTGGGACGACCTGGTCAAAGCCTTCGCCGGCAACTTCTAGGGCACATACGTGCGCCCTGGGAACTCCTGGGATCTTCGAAGCTGCCGCCAGCAGCCGGGAGAATCCCTGCGGGACTACATCCGGCGATTTTCGAAGCAGCGCACCGAGCTGCCCAACATCACCAACTCAGATGTCATCGGCGCGTTCCTCGCTGGCACCACTTGCCGCGACCTAGTGAGCAAGCTGGGTCGCAAGACTCCCACCAGGGCGAGCGAGCTGATGGACATCGTCACCAAGTTCGCCTCTGGTCAGGAGGCGGTCAAGGCCATCTTCCGGAAGGACAAGCAGCCTCAGGGGCGCCAGCAGGAAGACGTCCCCGAGGCGTCCGCTCAGCGCGGCACCAAGAAGAAGGACAAGAAGAAGTCGCAAGCGAAACGCGACGCCGCCGACGCAGACCTTGTCGCCGCCGCCGAGCACAGGAACCCTCAGAAGCCTCCCGGAGACGCCAACCTGTTCGACAAGATGCTCAAGGAGTCGTGCCCCTATCATCAGGGTCTTGTCAAGCACACCCTTGAGGAGTGCGTCATGCTTCGGCGCTACTTCCATAAGGCCGAGCCCCCGTCGGAAGGTGGCAGAGCCCACGACAACGACAAGAAGGAGGGCCACAAGGCAGAGGAGTTCCCCGAGGTCCACGACTTCTTCATGATCTACGGTGGGAAAGTGGCGAACGCCTCAGCTCGGCACCGCAAGCAAGAGCGCCGGGAGGTCTGCTCGATGAAGGTGGCGGCGCCAGTCTACCTAGACTGGTCCGACAAGCCCATCACCTTCGACCAAGGCGACCACCCCGACCGCGTGCGGAGCCCGGGGAAGTACCCGCTCGTTGTCGATCCCGTCATCGGCAACGTCAGGCTTACCAAGGTCCTCATGGACGGAGGTAGCAGCCTCAACATCATCTACGCCGAGACCCTCAGGCTCTTGTAGATCGATCTGTCCACGATCTGGGCCGGTGCGGCGCCCTTTCACGGGATCATCCCCGGGAAGCGCGTCCAACCCCTTGGGCAACTCGATCTGCCCGTCTGCTTCGGGACTCCCTCCAACTTCCGAAAGGAAACCCTCACTTTCGAGGTGGTCGGGTTCCGAGGAACCTACCACGCAGTGCTGGGGAGACCATGCTAGGCCAAGTTCATGGCCATCCCCAACTACACCTACCTCAAGCTCAAGATGTCGGGCCCCAACGGGGTCATCACCGTCGGATCCACGTACCGACACGCGTATGAATGCGACGTGGAGTGCGTGGAGTACGCTGAGGCCCTCGCCGAATCCGAGGCCCTCATCGCCGACCTAGAGATCCTCTCCAAGGAAGTTCCAGATGCGAAGCGCCACGCTGGCAACTTTGAGCCAGGTGAGGCGGTTAAGTCCGTCCCTCTCGACCCCAGCAACGATGCCTCCAAGCAGGTCCGGATCGGCTCCGAGCTCGACCCCAAATAGGAAGCAGTGCTCGTCGACTTTCTCCGCGCGAACGCCGAGGTTTTTACGTGGAGTCCCTCGGACATTCCTGGCATACCGAGGGATGTCGCCGAGCACTCGCTGGATATCCGAGCTGGAGCCCGATCCGTGAAGCAGCCTCTGCGCCGATTCGACGAAGAAAAGCGCAGAGCCATAGGCGAGGAGATCCACAAGCTGATGGTTGCAGGGTTCATCAAAGAGGTATTCCATCCCGAATGGCTAGCCAACCCTGTGCTTGTGAAAAAGAAAGGTGGGAAATGGCGGATGTGTGTAGACTACACTGGTCTAAACAAAGCATGTCCGAAAGTTCCCTACCCTCTACCTCGCATCGATCAAATCGTGGATTCCACTGCTGGGTGCGAAACCCTGTCGTTCCTCGATGCCTACTCAGGGTATCACCAAATCAGGATGAATGAGTCCGACCAGCTCGCGACTTCTTTCATCACACCTTTTGGCATGTACTGCTATATTACTATGCCATTCGGTTTGAGGAACGCAGGTGCGACATACCAAAGGTGCATGAACCACGTGTTCAGAGAGCACATTGGCCGAACGGTCGAGGCTTACGTCGATGACATCGTAGTCAAGACGAGGAAAGCCTCCGACCTCCTCACTGACCTTGAAACGACATTCAAGTGTCTCAAGGCGAAAGGCGTAAAACTCAATCCCGAGAAGTGTGTCTTCGGAGTCCCCCGAGGCATGCTCCTGGGGTTCATCGTCTCCGAGCGGGTCATCGAGGACAACCCGGAGAAAATCGCGGCCATCACCAACATGGAGCCCATCAAGGACTTGAAAGGAGTACAGAGGGTCATGGGATGCCTTGCGGCTCTGAGCCGCTTCATCTCGCGCCTCGGCGAAAGAGGCCTACCCCTGTACCGCCTCTTAAGGAAGACCGAGCGCTTCACTTGGACCCCCGAGGCCGAGGAAGCCCTCGGGAACCTAAAGGCGCTCCTTACAAGCGCGCCCATCCTGGTGCCCCACGCTGTCGGAGAAGCCCTCTTGATGTACGTAGCTGAAAGTCGCCTAGAGGGGGGGGGGTGAATAGGGCGAATCTGAAATTTACAAACTTAAGCACAACTACAAGCCGGGTTAGCGTTAGAAGTATAAACGAGTCCGAGAGAGAGGGCGCAAAACAAATCGTGAGCAAATAAAGAGCGAAATACGATGATTTGTTTTACCGAGGTTCGGTCCTTGCAAACCTACTCCCCGTTGAGGTGGTCACAAAGACCGGGTCTCTTTCAACCCTTTCCCTCTCTCAAACGGTCACTCGGACCGAGTGAGCTTCTCTTCTCAATCAAACGGGACAACAAGTCCCCGCAAGGACCACCACACAATCGGTGTCTCTTGCCTCGGTTACAATTGAGATGATCACAAGAAAGAATGAGAAAGAAAAGAAGCGATCCAAGCGCAAGAGCTCAAATGAACACAACAAATCTCTCTCTCTAATCACTAAAGCTTTGTGTGGAGTTGAGAGAGGATTTGATCTCTTTGGTGTGTCTTGTATTGAATGCTATAGCTCTTGTAAGGTGTAGAAGTGTAGAAACTTGGATGCTATTGAATGTGGGGTGGTTGGGGTATTTATAGCCCCAACCACCAAAAGATGGTCGTTGGAAGTGTGCTGTCGCATGGCGCACCGGACAGTCCGGTGCGCCAGCCACGTCAGCAGACCGTTGGGGTTCGACCGTTGGAGCTCTGACTTGTTGGGCCTCTGGGCTGTCTGGTGGTGCACCGGACAGGTCCTGTAGACTGTCCGGTGCGCCAACTGCGCGTGCTCTGACTCTGGCGCGCACTGTAGCGCATTAAATGCGGTTGCAGACGACCGTTGCGCGCGAAGTAGCCGTTGCTCCGCTGGCACACCAGACAGTCCGGTGTGCACCGGACACTGTCCGGTGACTCACCGGACAGTCCGGTGAATTATAGCGGAGTGCCCTCTGAATTTCCCGAAGGTGAAGAGTTCAGCCTCGAGTGTCCTGGTGCACCGGACACTGTCCGGTGCGCCAGACCAGGGTGCCTTTGGGTTGTCTTTGCTCTCTTTATTTGAACCCTTTCTTGGTCTTTTTATTGGCTTATTGTGAACCTTTGGCACCTGTAGAGCTTATAGACTAGAGCAAACTAGTTAGTCCAATTATTTGTGTTGGGCAATTCAACCACCAAAATCAATTAGGAAAAAAGGTGTAAGCCTAATTCCCTTTCAATCTCCCCCTTTTTGGTGATTGATGCCAACACAAACCAAAGCAAGTATAGAAGTGCATAATTGAACTAGTTTGCATAATTGTAAGTGCAAATGTTACTTAGAATTGAACCAATATAAATTCTCATAAGATATGCATGGATTGTTTCTTTATATTTAACATTTTGGACCACGCTTGCACCACATGTTTTGTTTTTGCAAATTTTTTTGTAAATTCTTTTCAAAGTCCTTTTGCAAATAGTCAAAGGTAAATGAATTAAGATTTTGAGAAGCATTTTCAAGATTTTAAAATTTTCTCCCCCTGTTTCAAATACTTTTCCTTTGACTAAACAAAACTCCCCCTTAATAAAATTCTCCTCTTAGTGTTCAAGAGGGTTTTAAGATACGATTTTTGAAAGTGCTACTTTCTCCCTCTTTTGAATATAATAAGATGTCAATTGAAAACTTCATCATTTTAAAACCTTTTGAAAATGGGTGGTGGTGCGGTCCTTTTGCTTTGGGCTAATACTTTCTCCCCCTTTGGCATGAATCGCCAAAAACGGATACTTGAGTGAAATATAAGCCCTTATTACTACTTTCTCCGCCTTTGGCGAACATAATATGAGTGAAGATTATACCAAAGTTAGAGAGTTGCTCGGATCGACGGCGAAGGATGAGTTATGGAGTGGAAGCCTTTGTCTTCGCCGAAGACTCCAATTCCCTTTCAATATACCTTATGACTTGGTTTGGAATATACTTGAGAACACATTAGACATAGCACATGAAAGAGATATGATCAAAGGTATATTAATGAGCTATGTATGCAAGACATCAAAAGAAGTTCCTAGAATCAAGAATATTTAGCTCATGCCTAAGTTTGTTAAAGGTTTGTTAATCTAGTGGCTTGGTAAAGATATCGGCTAATTGTTCTTTAGTGTTAATACATGCAATCTCGATATCTCCCTTTTGTTGGTGATCCCTTAAGAAATGATACCGAATGGCTATGTGTTTAGTGCGGCTATGCTCAACGGGATTATCCGCCATGCGGATTGCACTCTCATTATCACATAGAAGAGGAACTTTGGTTAATTTGTAACCATAGTCCCTAAGGGTTTGCCTCATCCAAAGTAGTTGCGCGCAACAATGACCTGCGGCAATATACTCGGCTTCGGCGGTAGAAAGAGCGACAGAATTTTGCTTCTTTGAAGCCCAAGACACCAGGGATCTTCCCAAGAACTGGCAAGTCCCCGATGTGCTCTTTCTATTAATCTTACACCCCGCCCAATCGGCATCTGAATAACTAATTAAATCGAATGTGGATCCCCTAGGATACCAAAGCCCAAACTTAGGAGTATGAACCAAATATCTCAAGATTCGTTTTACGGCCGTAAGGTGAGCTTCCTTAGGGTCGGCTTGGAATCTTGCACACATGCATACGGAAAGCATAATATCCGATCGAGATGCACATAAATAGAGTAAAGAGCCTATCATCGACCGGTATACCTTTTGATCGATTGATTTACCTCCTGTGTCGAGGTCGAGATGCCCATTGGTTCCCATGGGTGTCTTGATGGGCTTGACATCCTTCATCCCAAACTTGCTTAGAATGTCTTGAATGTACTTTGTTCGGCTAATGAAGGTGCCCTCTTGAAGTTGCTTCACTTGAAATCCTAAGAAGTACTTCAACTCCCCCATCATAGACATCTCGAATTTCCATGTCATGATCCTACTAAATTCCTCACATGTAGATTCGTTAGTAGACCCAAATATAATATCATCAACATAAATTTGGCATACAAACAAATCATTGTCAAGAGTTTTGGTGAATAAAGTAGGATCGTCCTTTCCGACTTTGAAGCCATTAGTGATAAGAAAATCTCTTGAAGCGTCTCGATCCTCTGGGACTCAAATGTGAAACAATTACTAGTCCCAGGAGGCTAGTAAACACATTTATGCATCAAATGATTTCAGATCTGCTTAAACGAGACAAACCTATAAAGGTGGCGATCAACTTTAAGAGTTGGTCCACAACTCGGGACATATCATCAGAATGGGGCTGAAGCAGCCCGATATACGCAGCGAAGCAAATCAGCGGTCCAACAGCCACAGGCAAGGTTGGGAACAGTCGTAACTTTTACCCGATCTCCTTTTTCTGAAAAACAACAAATAAGCAAGGGTGAGTACAAACATACTCAGCAGCCCACCTTCACCCACGGAATGGGGAAATCAGATATAATGCATGGAATATGTGGAGCTCAAGATATTTTGCAAAAACAGCAATATTTTATGCAGGGTTGTTTTGTAAAACATTTTGTATTTTGCAAAGCACATCCTCTCCCAAAGGAGCAGGAAGTTTTTCAATATTAGAACAAAAATCCCCTGGACTAAACCATCCAGGTATCTCAGCAGTTCCCACTGGTTTTCATTTTCAAAAACAGCTATTGGACTTCCTGTCCACCATAGCTCACGGCTCAACCGCCGAACCTTTTAAAAACCACTTTTCTCAAAACCATCTCTTTTTTTGGAAAACAAAATATTAATTGCCATACCATACCAGACTCGTCCATTCCTATGGACACAGACTATTCGAATAGGTTTGAACTCTGCGTAGAGGGGTACACTTTACCCACTAGTTCGGCTCTGCGATCCTATGGCCAATGAGACCCGAATCCGACTCTCTTTCTTTCCCCGCACGTCCTAACCTTAACGGTTATCTGGAAGGAGTCAGGCCACCACCATGTCCAAACCGGAAAAAACTTTCCCCCTCCTTATCCTCCCGGTGCTCCCCAGCCTTCATAACCCTGGGGTTGGACCGTACGAGTTCAGATTGAGTGACTGCCCACACAGTCTCGAGTGGTTGTACTATTAAAGAGTACAGGTAGTGAAGATGACAAACCGGTCCTTATATGAGGGGACAATCCTTCTGCTCACGCCTAAACCAGCTGAGCCCACACCTTAGGCCCTCCCCTAAACCAGGGAGTCCCTGATTATCCCACTCACAAGGTGATAAGGGTGAAAACCCTTCATCATACACATTTTGAAAATCATTTTCTTTTGAAAACTCACACCCTTTCTCAAATCATTTGTAACAAATATATTAAGTATTGATTGCGGCAAGCGGCTTGGGTGGCCATAATAACTTATCTCAAAATCATATCATGCATAAAATAACAGGCTAAGGGTTATGGTTGAAAAACATAGGTAATTTATGCATCAAAGGGATCAAGTGAGCTTGCCGTGCTTATTCGGCGAAGGGGGAAGGGGAGCTCGCGGAACTGGCTTCTGGCTCCACCGCCTAGCGTAGACTTGCGGATCTGGCCTCCACGAGATGGCACGAACGCTCCGATAACTATGCAACATGAACAAGCAAACATACAAACGAGCAAGTATACCAACAAATATTTAGTATAGTGGTCAGAATAGCGATATATGGATGGGTAGAGTCTTGGGTAGAATCTGTGTCATGTGGTGTTGTGATATTACTGGTGGTGGAGTGGAGGTGCTTACCAGGAGAGTGGACTGGAGGCGAAGCGACACTATGCATGTAGCCAGCAGAGCGGAGTAACTGAGTGGGTGGGGTGTTTGCCTTGGCTGAGGGTGTTGAGTGTGTGTGGAGAGGGAGAGGGTAGCTGGGTGTATTTATAGCTGAGTGTATGTGGTGTAGCACAGTGAAGTTCACTGTTGGTGAGAATAGTGACGAATGAATTGTCTGACTTAGTATGAACAGGAGAGTTATAGGCAGAATATAGGACAAGAGTATTTTGGGAGTTTTTCTGGAATATGGACCAGGCTTAAGAGATGACATGGTTGGATAGGGAATAGTTTGATAAGAATTTAGAAACAAGAATTTTTGGAATCTGAGTTTGGAAGCCTGGTTCAAAGGAATCTCAAAGTTAAGCGTGCTCAACTTGGAGAAACCTGGGATGGGTGACCAGATGGGAAGTTCCCACTGGAAGGAAAATCATAGTCATGGAGTTCGTATGACTGGAATATGGGTCTGGCTGGTCTTAGGTGGACTGGACATCATGATGTATGAGTAGTTGAAATTTGGGGCGATCGGCTAATCGATGAATAGTAACGATGAATAGTGACGACGAAAAAGTTACTAGATATCATCGATGAGTAGTAACGATGATGAATAGTAACGATGATAGTAACGATGGCGAATAGTGTCAGTGAATAGTAATAATGAATAGTAACGGTGAATAGTGATGGTGAATAGTCGTATGAACGAACGATGAACGATGAATAGGAACTATGAACGAACGATGAACGATGAATAGGAACTATGAACGAACGGACGAACGATCGAATGATCGGACGAACGAACGATCGGAATTCCGGCAGCATAACGGCAGGACAAAGATTATCTGGAAGAACGATGAATAGGGACCATGAACGAACGATGAATAGGAACTATGAACGAACGATGAACGGTCGAATGATCGAACGAACGAACGATTGGAATTTCGGCAGCATAACGACAGGACAAAGATTATTTGGATGAACGAACGGACGAACGATCGAATGATCGGACGAACAAACGATCGGAATTTCGGCAGCATAACGACAAGACAAAGATTATCTGGAAGAACGATGAATAGGGACTATGAACGAACGATGAACGATGAATAGGAACTATGAACGAACGATGAACGATCGAATGATCGAACGAACGAACGATCGGACGAACGAACGAACAAACTAAGAACAGGGGACGAACGATCGAAGAACGATCGAACGATCCTTGTGCTAGTGTGTGCTTGTGTGGAACATGGAGTGGGTGTGTGTGTGGGGGGAAGAGAGTTGCCATGAAATGGCTTGGGGTGGGATGAGAGGAGGCCCTTGCCCCTCTATTTATAGCCATGGTGGGGGATTAGGAGGAGGGATGAGAGGATTAGTGGGAGGATGAGAGGATTAGTGGGAGATTAGCATGTATTTGTCTTGTATAAGTGAGATTAGCTTGTAGAGCTCACTGTATGACACTGGAGGCATACGTATACGTATGAGCATGAGGAAAGTTATGAAGAAAATATTTATAGGGACTTGAAAAATGATTCTGAAGGTATTTCTCAAGAGGAAAATACTTGGAGATATATCGGTGGAATATTTGGACAGTATTTCTGGACAGAACTTGAAGGGGTTACTCGAGAAATATCTGGGCGGTATTTCTGTAAGAAATTGAGGGTGATCACTGGGGAAATATTTGTAGGATATTTTGAGGAGGATTTTAGAGAGAATATAGACCACTATATTTTATTTGTTGATATCAACTCGCAAACAAACATTTTGAAACGAAATTTAAAATTCATTTTGAATTTAGAGCGAGTTTGAGAAAATTCCAAGATTTGAATTTTTTGGGATGCTACAAATCTACCCCACTTAAAAGGAATCTTGTCCTCGAGATTCGGCTTAGAAGGGTTATGGGTATAGCTTTACTTCAGCTACATATCTTCACTTTGCAGACTCTTCGAGGAGATGGAGCTTCAACAAAATCTGGCCTTTGAGGAGCATCTGGTTGCCGACTGCAAACGCTGATTCTGGCTACTCAAGATCATCTTCAGGCTTCTGGCTTTCGCTTGGCGGCTAGCTTATTGAAGAAGCATCGATGCCAACACACAAACCTTCCTCTTACGAACTTCCACATGAATTCCTTTCCTGATTGGTCTTCTGGTGCTTCATCAACAAAACTTGGGTGACCACTTTTCATCCAGAAACTTATATGCTTCGATGATCTGGTCCTCCACAAGCTTGCTACAAGCCTTCTTCTTTTTCTCCATAGCAGGAACTTTACTGGAACACTACCCCACTTAAAAAGAATGAGGGTAGAACTCTTGAATCTTGGGGATTTGAAGTCCTTGAAATACATCATAACAAGGGTGTTACGGGGCCTTCTTCTGCTGTTGCTGCTTGAACAGGCTGCAAAGAAATGACTGACACAGGGTTGATTCTGGAAGAACCTTCTTCTTATCTTCTCTTCACTATCTGCTTTTCACTGACCCTTTCTTTCTCTTTGCTCTTCCCACTCGAGGATTCTATCGAAGAGTATTACTATCTGTTGGGACCATGCTTCGTCGCCGAAGGTCCTGCAGGAAGAAACAGCTTCGGCTGAAGCTGTCTGTACGTAATGCCGAAGGGTACCGTTCATAAAGCTTCGGAATTGCAACGTATCCGAAGATGAAGGGTCGAACCGACTTAAAGATAGAATGACCTTTTAGTCCATAAAGGTCTGAGTCAATGTTGTAAACTTTTATGAGGGGCATGATTGTAATTCCTCACAGGCTGTGTCCTGTGCCTATAAATAGTGAACAGTATTCCTTTACTGTTCACGCATTCCTGTAATTGCAATCGCATCACTCGGAAATTATCCTTTGCCAAGGCAGAGGTATAAATGTATCTAATATTTGAATACATCAAGTTTATATAATTTACTTGTCTTTAATGCTTTATATCTCGCATTATTTTATATAATTTCTGAGAGTTTAATTACGAAGATTCAACATTCGTAATTGTACCGTTTTTAACCTTCGTCCGAAGTTCATTAAATCCTTAAGGAAATAATGCTTCAGCGGACGAAGGGCATTAACATTTAACATTTTATATTGCCTTGTTCTTAATTCATAGCATTTGAGAACAAGTCCCCAACACTATCATGCACTGGAGGAAACCAAAGACTATGAACCATGTGCAACAGTCTTCAACCCAAGAATCACCAAGCATTGTGATCTTAGGGGTGAGGGAGTGGAAAATGGAGTTGCTTGCGATTTGGCAGGGGGGATTTATCTGAAGTGTGCTTTTCTTTGAGCGAGATGGGAGTTGAGGGAGCTGGGGGGGTTTATAGGTGAGCGGGGGTGATGGGGGGGTGTGGAGTGGTAGTGATGGAGCAGGTGACACGAGGCAGCAGGTGCGACAAGGGGAAGGGGGGGCCTGGTGTTGTCGGCGACAATGGTGGCGGTGGGTGTGCTGCAAAGGGGGCGGGGCGGCGGTGGTAGTGCGCTGCAAAGGGGGCGGGGCGGCGGTGGTAGTGCGCATGGAGGCGGGCACGCGTGCGGGGGCACGGGTGAGTGGTGGGGTCAATGACCCTGATGTTTGTGGTCTCTAGTTCCAAGAATCTTTGCCTCTCTGTATGGTAATAACTTCTTCTGTCCTCTTTTCCTGTTTGCTTTGACTCAGGGGCAGTGCTTTGATTCTCACGGTCGGTCCTTTTGACTGAGCAGCTGGACTGGTTCCTTCTGTAGCTTGTTCCAGGCTTCAAGGGTAAGGTTCCCGGTATCTTCTTGGGTAAGACACTTTTCTCTTCAGATGGGTTAAGATGAGAATGGAAGCATAAGGTAAGGATTAGCTCTAATTTGTGATCTATGTTTTTAGAGAAAACCTTTTTAAGAAAAAACGAAAAGAAAACACACAAGCTCAGCAATGATAAGCACAAACAAATCAAATGTTTTGAATAAGGGAAGAATAGAGTTTTCCAAATCACGAACTACTCGGATTTGGGGGCTAAGCATAACTACTATTGTTCGGCTCCTGAACTAAGAACTATGCTAAATGCAACTTATGAGCACTAACGTTAAAGCATCACATATGCACTCAAAAGGGAAGAAAACATCAAGCAAAATTCATTTTGAAATGCCCTAGGGGGCCACACAAATAGAGTTTTTCAAAACACGGGTCTACACGATTACCTCTCATACATGCAGGGCTCTAGCCAAAGTGAAGAAAAACTTCACTACCCAATGCATGCAGAGGACTGGGCATAACTAACTTCAAACCAGGCAGCTTCTCTTCTGGCAAGGCTGGCGCACAACTTCAATCTGAGACATCTCCTGGATGGGTCAAGAGGGAGCTGATGTTGATGCTTCTTCTGGCGGCGACTGAGATGGCAAGACGGGGTCAAACTCTTCTTCAAGCGTGACTAGCTCTTGTAGCTCCTCAGAGGGCGGCGGTGCTGGTGGGGTGCTTGCATCTTCTTCTTTGATCTTCACGGGACGGTGCTAGAATCTTCTTCATGGTGAGGGGCTCAAACAACTCTGGTGGGGGATCTTGGGAGGACTCAGCGTGCTCTTGCTTATCCATAGCCTGAGGGAAGACTGGAATTCCTTCCAAGACTATGGCTCCTTCCGGTAGTTCCCAAGCCTTCTTCTCTCCTCTGATAGAGACCGGGTGACCTTCAAGAATTTGGGGGTCTTCAGCTCTCCTTGGTTGAACTGGGTTGGATGGAGCGGGCTCTTGGATCCGCAGGGCTCTACGTTGGTTATGGGTTACCAAGTAGGCCTCCATCAGCTTCTGTACATGCTCATCCTTGGCTTGCTTCAGGGCTTCAACAACAATGACTTCACGACTTTCCAAGGCAGCTACACGGGCTTGAGCTGTGGTGAGATCCACATGGAGCTGATGGTTGCGCTTCTCTGCATCTTCTGCTCGGGCAATCATCTGACGGTGGTGCCGAGCCAAGAAATCATACTGTGCATCCAGGGTGAGCAGGTATGCAGTGAGGTACACGATTGTGGGGTCATCCTCAAGCAGCTGCTGACCTTCCAATGCACGCATCCTGGCCATCCAAACTGGACGGTCTCTTTGAAAGGGCGGAAAGAATCTGAGCGGTGTGTCGGCCACTTCTTCTTCATAAATTTGACACAGGGCCCTCAATGCCTTGCGAGCGACGACTTGGCAGGTGTCTTTGAATCTGTGCCCAGCAGCAGTGACACTCCATTCCACATGGTGTGGACTGGATCCAATGTATACAGTCACGACACACTTCTCTGTGCCATGCTCGACGAATTCACGACCATCATACTCTGGCTGGCTCCTGATTCCGAGGCGGACTGTGCATGCTCTCAGCAACTTGGGGAAACCATCTTCATTCTGGCACAAGCTGGTTTGGCAGCGGACCTCCATCTGACTTCTGAGAGAAGGAAAGGGGGAAAATATTTTTGAAATGAAGGGATGAGAGCAAGAATTTTTTTAAGAAAATAGTTTTGACTCAAAAACTTTTGATCAGGCTAAGGGTTACGTCCTGCGGCCAACCTAACAGCTCTGATACCACCTGAAGCGTCCCGATCCTCTGGGACTCAAATGTGAAACAATTACTAGTCCTAGGAGGCTAGTAAACACATTTATACATCAGATGATTTCAGATCTGCTTAAACGAGACAAACCTATAAAGGTGGCGATCAACTTTAAGAGTTGGTCCACAACTCGGGACATATCATCAGAATGGGGCTGAAGCAGCCTGATATACGCATCGAAGCAAATCAGCGGTCCAACAGCCATAGGCAAGGTTGGGAACAGTCGTAACTCTTACCCGATCTCCTTTTTCTGAAAACAACAAATAAGCAAGGGTGAGTACAAACGTACTCAGCAGCCCACCTTCACCCACGGAATGGGGAAATCAGATATAATGCATGGAATATGTGGAGCTCAAGATATTTTGCAGAAACAACAATATTTTATGCAGGGTTGTTTTGTAAAACATTTTGTATTTTGCAAAGCGCATCCTCTCCCAAAGGAGCATGAAGTTTTTCAATATTAGAACAAAAATCCCCTGGACTAAACCATCCAGGTATCTCAGCAGTTCCCACTGGTTTTCATTTTCAAAAACAGCTATTGGACTTCCCGTTCACCATAGCTCACGGCTCAACCGCCGAACCTTTTAAAAACCACTTTTCTCAAAACCATCTCTTTTTTTGGAAAACAAAACATTAATTGCCATACCATACCAGACTCGTCCATTCCTGTGGACACAGACTATTCGAATAGGTTTGAACTCTGCGCAGAGGGGTACACTTTACCCACTAGTTCGGCTCTGCGATCCCATGGCCAATGAGACCCGAATCCGACTCTCTTTCTTTCCCCGCACGTCCTAACCTTAACGGTTATCCGGAAGGAGTCAGGCCACCACCATGTCCAAACCGGACAAAACTTTCCCCCTCCTTATCCTCCCGGTGCTCCCCAGCCTTCATAACCCTGGGGTTGGAATGTACGAGTTCAGATTGAGTGACTGCCCACACAGTCTCGAGTGGTTGTACTATTAAAGAGTACAGGTAGTGAAGATGACAAACCGGTCCTTATATGAGGGGACAATCCTTCTGCTCACGCCTAAACCAGATGAGCCCACACCTTAGGCCCTCCCCTAAACTAGGGAATCCCTGATTATCCCACTCACAAGGTGATAAGGGTGAAAACCCTTCATCATACACATTTTGAAAAACATTTTCTTTTGAAAACTCACACCCTTTCTCAAATCATTTGTAACAAATATATTAAGGATTGATTGCGGCAAGCGGCTTGGGTGGCCATAATAACTTATCTCAAAATCATATCATGCATAAAATAACAGGCTGAGGGTTGTGGTTGAAAAACATAGGTAATTTATGCATCAAAGAGATCCAGTGAGCTTGCCGTGCTTATTCGGTGAAGGGGGAAGGGGAGCTCGCGGAACTGGCTTCTGGATCCACCGCCTAGCGTAGACTTGCGGATCTGGCCTCCACGAGACGACACGAACGCTCCGATAACTTTGCAACATGAACAAGCAAACATACAAACGAGCAAGTATACCAACAAATATTTAGTATAGTGGTCAGAATAGCGATATATGGATGGGTAGAGTCTTGAGTAGAATCTGTGTCATGTGGTGTTGTGATATTACTAGTGGTGGAGTGGAGGTGCTTACCAGGAGAGTGGACTAGAGGCGAAGCGACACTATGCGTGTAGCTGGCAGAGCGGAGTAACTGAGTGGGTGGGGTGTTTGCCTTGGCTGAGGGTGTTGAGTGTGTGTGGAGAGGGAGAGGGTAGCTGGGTGTATTTATAGCTGAGTGTATGTGGTGTAGCACAGTGAAGTTCACTGTTGGTGAGAATAGTGACGAATGAATCGTCTGACTTAGTATGAACAGGAGAGTTATAGGCAGAATATAGGACAAGAGTATTTTGGGAGTTTTTCTAGAATATGGACCAGGCTTAAGAGATGACATGGTTGGATAGGGAATAGTTTGATAAGAATTTAGAAACAAGAATTTTTGGAATCTGAGTTTGGAAGCCTGGTTCAAAGGAATCTCAAAGTTAAGCGTGCTCAACTTGGAGAAACCTGGGATGGGTGACCAGATGGGAAGTTCCCACTGGAAGGAAAATCACAGTCATGGAGTTCGTATGACTGGAATATGGGTCTGGCTGGTCTTAGGTGGACTGGACATCATGATGTATGAGTAGTTGAAATTTGGGGCGATCGGCTAATCGATGAATAGTAACGATGAATAGTGACGACGAAAAAGTTACTAGATATCATCGATGAGTAGTAACGATGATGAATAGTAACAATGATGAATAGTAACGATGGTGAATAGTGTCAGTGAATAGTAATGATGAATAGTAACAGTGAATAGTGATGGTGAATAGTCGTATGAACGAACGATGAATGATGAATAGGAACTATGAACGAACGATGAACGATGAATAGGAACTATGAACGAACGGACGAACGATCGAATGATCGGACGAACGAACGATCGGAATTCCGGCAGCATAACGGCAGGACAAAGATTATCTGGAAGAACGATGAATAGGGACCATGAACAAACGATGAACGATGAATAGGAACTATGAACGAACGATGAACGATCGAATGATCGAACGAACGAACGATCGGAATTTTGGCAGCATAACGGCAGGACAAAGATTATTTGGATGAACGAACGGACGAACGATTGAATGATCGGACGAACGAACGATCGGAATTTCGGCAGCATAACGGCAGGACAAAGATTATCTGGAAGAACGATGAATAGGGACTATGAACGAACGATGAACGATGAATAGGAACTATGAACGAACGATGAACGATCGAATGATCGAACGAACGAACGATCAGACGAACGAACGAACAAACTAAGAACAGGGGACGAACGATCGAAGAACGATCGAACGATCCTTGTGCTAGTGTGTGCTTGTGTGGAACATGGAGTGGGTGTGTGTGGGGGGGGAAGAGAGTTGCCATGAAATGGCTTGGGGTGGGATGAGAGGAGGCCCTTGCCCCTCTATTTATAGCCATGGTGGGGGATTAGGAGGATGTGACGGAACCTCCCAAGTAATTAGGCCCACCTACAGTTGTCCTTGTCTAACAAACATCAGACACCCTGTAGATGTTCCTAAGTCACTTGACAAGTTCGGTATCTTTCCTTACCTTACCAGGAACGATTCACCCGTCTTGCAGACATTACAGAACATCAGAGATAAAGAAATGCGGAAGCGATTACATAAACTTACATTTATTAAAAAGTAAGATCAAGTTGGTTATTACAGACCAGAAAATATAAGCGAGTGCTGAGTAGTATTATTACATAACTAAGGGAGGCAAAAACTCCTCCCGATAAGTTTTAAGCAAAAGTTTTCTATATGGAGGACCAAGTCCTCCCGCACTTCAGTCTTGTTTCTCCTCCTTAGGAACCACCTTGGCACAGAAGCAACAGAAATCTGCTACTTCCTCACCTAAAAACAACGAAGGGATAAACCCTGAGTATGGAATTACTCAGCAAGTCTTACCCGACTAAAGAAAAGACTCTCAAGGGTATGCTGGTTATATGGGAGTCAAGGTAAGGCTTTTTGTTGGGGCCATGCTTCGTTGCGCCGAAGGTCTTGTAGGAAGAAGCAGCTTCGGCTGAAGTTGTCCCCAGGAGATGACCGAAGGTTCCTTTTCATGAAGCTTCGGCATTACAAACCGACTTAGAGATAGAATGACCTTTTAATCCATAAAGGTCTGAGTCAATGTTGTAAACTTTTATGAGGGGCATAATTGTAATTCTTCACAGGCTGTGTCCTGTGTCTATAAATAGATGAACAGTACCCTCGTACTGTTCACGCTGACTTGGCATTTGCTTTCCGTCATCCTTGTACTTTTTGCCTTCCTGCAATCCGAAGGTACATTTGTAATTTGAAGTCATTTCTATTTTTATATGATAATAAAATAGAAATGACGTTGTGATAATATTTAAATGTTTATATTACTTTTTATGTTGCGTGTAAGTTCTTCGTCATAATTTATTGTGCTTACGAAGATATGTTGTTTGTGACCTTCGTCCGGAACACATTATATCCCGAAGGGAAATAATGTTTCAAAGGACGAAGGGCTTTATCATTTAACACTTTTTATGTTGCCTTGTTCTTAATCCGAAGCATTTGAGAACAAGTCCCCAACATTGGCGCCCACCTCCGGTGAACTCACTTCCACTTTTTTGAGCTGATGGCTTCGTTCAACGATCAAGCTGGAGCTTCTTCGGCTCCGAAGCTGTTGTTCCCGATAACAGGTGGATCATGTTCAGAGCCAGCCAACAAGAAGCAGAAGAAGGAAGCACAGAGAAGAGTACAGCATGTTGGGGTGCAAGGACCCTTGATCAAGTCGAGATGGTCTCACATTCCTATTACCTTCTCCCAAGAGGACCTTCAACTCAAGGATTACCCACACAACGATGCCATGGTTATCTCTTGTGTTATCAAAGTATTTCTGGTTCACAATGTCTTGGTTGATACAGGCAGTGCAGCTGATATCATATTTGCTAAGGCCTTCAGACAAATGCAAGAGCCCGAAGACAAGATCCATGATGCTACACACCCTCTTTGTGGCTTCGGAGGGCGGCAGATTGTAGCACTTGGGAAGATTACCATGCCAGTAACCTTCGGATTTGTTAACAACACAAGGACTGAGCAAGTTGTGTTTGATATTGTTGACATGGAGTATCCTTACAATGCTATCATTGGTCGCGGTACTCTCAATGCCTTCGAAGCAATTCTTCACCCAGCTTACCTCTGTATGAAGATACCTTCGGACCAAGGGCCTATTGCTATTCATGGAAGCCAGGAAGCTGCTAGAAGAGCCGAAGGAAGCTGGACTGACTCCAAAGCAATCCATAACATAGATGGAGCTGAAGCTTGTGAACAGTACAAATTCAGAAGGGAGAAAGCAGCTTCAGCAGATCAGCCGAAGCCCATGCTCTTATGTGAGGACATAGCAGAGCAGAAGGTGCTGTTGGGCTCTCAATTATCCGAAGAGCAGGAGAAAACCTTGATAAGGTTTTTGTTCAACAACAAAGATGTTTTTGCATGGTCAGCTAATGACCTTTGCGGAGTAAATCGGGATGTTATTGAACACTCGCTCAATGTTGACCCATCCTTCAGACCCCAAAAGCAGAGGCTTCGGAAAATGTCTGATGATAAGGCCGAAGGGGCTCGCAATGAAGTAAAAAGACTCCTCAGTGCAGGAGTTATCAGAGAAGTAAAGTACCCAGAATGGCTAGCTAACACTGTTATGGTAAAGAAGGCCAACGGCAAGTGGAGAATGTGTATCGATTTTACAGATCTCAACAAGGCTTGTCCGAAGGACGAATTCCCATTGCCAAGGATAGACTCTTTAGTTGATGCAGCAGCTTCTTCAGAGCTCATGAGTCTGCTAGACTGTTACTCAGGCTATCACCAAATCTGGATGAAGAAGGAAGATGAGCCGAAGACTAGCTTCATAACCCCAAGTGGCACATATTGCTATCTTCGGATGCCTGAGGGACTCAAAAATGCTGGAGGAAGTTTTAGCAGAATGACTGCGAAGGTCCTCCAGTCTCAGATAGGCAGAAATGTGCTAACTTATGTTGATGACATCATTGTAAAAAGCACGAAACAGGAAAATCACATTGCTGATTTGCAGGAGACCTTCGCCAGTTTCAGACAAGCTGGTTTAAAGCTGAACCCAGAAAAATGTGTCTTCGGAGTAAAGAAGGGGAAATTCCTTGGATGCTTGGTTTCAACAAAGGGAATTGAAGCTAATCCAAGTAAAATTGAAGCTATACTTCGAATGGAGCCACCAACTATAAGAAAGGGGGCCCAAAGATTGACAGGGAGGCTGGCATCTCTCAATAGATTCATATCCAGATCAGCAGAAAGAAATTTACCATTCTTCGAAGTGCTGAAATCAGCCGAAGTCTTTCAATGGGGATCAAATCAACAAAAAGCCTTTGAAGAGCTGAAGCAGTATTTGATAGATCTAACAACATTAACTCCACCAACGCCAGGGGCTCCTTTGTTGTTATATGTGGCAGCTTCGCACTCAGCGGTAAGTGCAGCACTTGTCCAGGAGAAGCTTGATGGCCAAGTCAAGAAGCAGGTTCCAGTGTATTTTGTATCTGAAGTCCTTAGTGTATCAAAGAAAAACTATACAGAACTGGAGAAGGTATTATATGTCGTCTTAATGGCATCCAGGAAGCTTCGGCATTATTTTCAAGCATACAATATTATTGTTCCTTCTTCGCAGCCGTTGAAGGATATTATGAGAAATAGAGAAGCTACTGGACGGATTGGAAAATGGGCTACAGAGCTCAATGAATTTTGAATTGGTTATGTGCATAGATCCTCGATCCAGTCTCAAGCGTTGGCAGATTTCATTGCCGATTGGACGCCAGGGGCTCAGGATGAAGAAACAAATAAAGATACCGAAGTGTGGACAGTGTTTTGCGACGGGTCCTGGGGAACCTTCGGAGCAGGGGCTGCCGTTACCTTCGGATGTGTTCTTTGAAACAATAAAGGCACCTTCAGTGGAGCTCCTTGAAAGAGCAGTCCTCAACATATCTCCTGTTTATAGCGAAGATTGGAGAACTGAGATCATCTCTTACCTTCAGGGTAAGTTCCTTTCAGATGACGAAGCTTATAACAGCAGGATAGAGGCAAGAGCTCGTCCATATGTCATGATAGAAGGGGAGTTGTACAAGCATGGAGTTTGCGCTCCGCTGCTCAAGTGTTTATCTAGAACCGAAGGTATAGAGTTGATGAAAGAAATACATGCAGGCCTGTGTGGATCTCACATTGGATCTAGGCCGTTACTTGGGAATGTTTTCCGTCAAGGGTTTTATTGGCCGAAGGCAGCTTCGAATGCAGCGGAATTGGTTCAAAAGTGTGAAGGTTGTCAGAAATGTGCAAGAGATCAAAAACAACCTTCGTCTTTAACACAGCTCATACAACCCATCTGGCCATTGCAAAGGTGGGGCCTTGACTTGTTAGGTCCATTACCACCGGCTCAAGGGAATTTAAGATATGTTATAGTGGCTGTGGAGTATTTTTCTAAATGGATTGAGGCAAAGCCATTAGCCACAATAACTTCGGCCACTGTCCAAAAGTTTTTCTGGCAGAATATTGTTTGTCGTTTCGGGGTACCGAAGGCCATCACTGTAGATAATGGAACACAGTTTGACTCCGAAGCTTTCAAAAATTTTTGTGATCAAATTGGTACGAAGATCCATTTTGCATCAGTCAGGCATCCGGAGTCAAATGGGCTCGTTGAAAGAGCCAACAGCATTATAATGACAGGAATAATGAAGTTAATCTTCAATCAACCCAGGGGAAAGTGGCCAGATCAGTTAACCAAAGTGGTGTGGAGCCACAATACAACAACATCAAGGTCTACAGGCTTTACTCCATTCAAGTTATTATTCGGCGACGAAGCAATAACTCCGGAAGAAGCTAAAACTGGATCAATAAGAGTAGTAGCTTCGACAGAATCAGGTCCTAAAGATGCTTGTTTTGTGGAAAAAGATGCTTTAGAAGGGATCAGGCTTCAAGCTGTGGAGAATATCAATAAATACCAAGCTGAAACAGTCAAATGGCGAGATAGAAAAGTTCGGCTAAAGAATATTGAGCCGGGACACTTGGTGCTTCGGAGGGTGGCCAACCCAGACACAGTGGGCAAGTTACAGTTGAAATGGGAGGGACCTTTCTTAGTAGCATCTTCGTCAAGACCTGGTTCATACAGATTGAAGGACATGGACGGCAACGATATTCCAAGATCTTGGAATGCGGATGAGCTTCGGCGATATTATGTGTAACTTGATGTAACTTTTTTATGTTTTTTCTTTTTCATGGCACCCTTTTCCTTTCTAAAGGGGGAGAAAGGTTTTTAATGGGGCCATCATATGTAATTTCCTTTTTAGTTCTATAAGAGCAAAATCCCCCAAGGAATGTAAATGTAAAAGCTGAGAGCGCACCATCGAGTGCCGAAAACTGAAAGAGCGAAGAAGCTCCAAAGTCGTTCCTAAGGAAATGCAGAGCTTACAGCGAAAAGTCAACGCTGATTCCACCGAAAGTAAAAGGCGAAGAAGCTCCAAAGTCGTTCCTAAGGGAATGCAGAGCTTACAGCGAAAAGTCAACGCTGATTCCGCCGAAAGTAAAAGGCGAAGAAGCTCCAAAGTCGTTCCTAAGGGAATGCAGAGCTGATGTGTGATTGTTTCTAAGGAAATAATGGCTAAGCGTATGGCTTCGGATATGTGTTTTGGACATTCATTCGCACATCACATTACATCATAGCATTTGCATTCATAAACATTCATTCAGGCATATATAGGATAATCATCATCATGGCATAAGTGGTTGTTTCGGCATAAGAGAAGAGCTTCGTTATGTACAAAAAAGAAAAGTGGTTGTTTCGGCATAAGAGAAGAGCTTCGTTATGTATAAAAAAGAAAGGTTTCGGCAAAAAGAAGAAGCGGTCTTTTATGCTTCGTTGTGTACGAAAAGAAGGGAAGGTGTTTTTTCGCCTTTGGCTCAAAATACTAATTTCGTCCACATCAAAGCGCCTCAATGGAAGGGTAAGAATATATTACAAGGTATGAACAAAGTTCATTAAGAACAGTTTAGCTGTATTTACAAAAGTTATTACAAAAGTCTCTTGAGTTTTTTCTACAGTATACTCCTACTGATCTTCACCGGGCTTCAACTTCGGTGGCATATTTTCTAAGCATCACTTTCAGCTTCGTCATCCTACATGATTCAAGGTATTGTGAGTAAAAATCAAGTTTGAAGAAGAAGATAAGCACAAGGTATGATTTCTTACTGGTTCAAGATGACTTCGAGCTTCGTCTCCAGCCTTTTCTCGCCCGCCTTTTGTCCATATCATTTTTATAAATCTGTTTGAAATGCTTCGGGCGAGGTCAGGAATATCGTCTAGTATTGATGGAGATAGAGAGAAATTGGGCCTGTTCACGATTTTTCCATGATCACAGCCGGCCTTCAGAAATGCTGCAGCTGTGCCCCGAGAAGCTACCCAGGCACAGAAGTCACCGTGCCCGGCTATAACTTCGTCAAGCTCATCAATTTCAGCTTCAATATGTTCGAAGGTTCGTGGCAAATTTTCAGCTGAAGGGGTGAACTTTCCACTGCTAGCTCCAACTGAATAAAAGATCTTTTTCAATTGTTGAATACAGTTGTTACTAAATTTCAAACATTTGTCTTGAAGGCTTGTCAATGATTTCTTCAAATCTGAGTTTGTTTGGACTTCGGACTCAAATTTTGAATTAAGCTCTAGCTTCTCTTGTTCAAATTGTTTTGATTGGCAGAGAAGCTTCGAATTCAATTCTGCTACTTTAGCTTCAGTTTCTGCCAATAAGCCTTCAGTTGTTTGGAGTTTGAAGTCTTTCTTTTCAATAATAGCTGATTGCTCTTTTATTCTGCTCTCTAAATTTGCAATTATAACTTCGTGTTTCTTATCCTCTAAATCTTGCTGCATTTTCAAAGCCTTGCTCAGCAGCATGCTCTGCACGTAGACAACCTTCGTTAAGACAGGTCTACATTATTGAAAGCAATAAAAGTCAGAGAAAAGTTGTTTACCTTGAAATTGGAATAAAATAAACTACCAACGATATGTTGTCGTCGGTAGCGGCTGATATCCGTTTCCAGCTTCGGAAAACCGATACTCTTCGATAGAGTACCGATGACCTTAGCTCCAGTTTGATCCCGGATGCAGTCCAATTTCTCATTGTCAATACCTCCGAAAAGAAGAGCTCCTGGTTTATATCCGCAGGATTTGGCATATTCTTTAAGCTCTTCTATTTCGGCCTTCGACAGTTCTTGCCCAACTAAATTTTGAAATATGAAGGCTTCGTCCTCCGAAGTATCTTCGGTTATTTCCTTTCCCTTCCCAGGCACTGTGGCCATGGTTTCTTCGCCAGCAGTGGTAGCTTCTTCTGCGGCCATGTCTAGCAGAATTTTGTCGATGTCTTCAATTGTAGTTTCCAAGTTCACATCTTCGGCCGAAGCGGCTTTGGTAGCCGCGACCTCCGAAGGTGCGACTTCGACATTTGTTGTGCCCTCAACCGCTGGCGCTTTCTGAGTTGAAGCCCTCGGTGGCGTCTTGTCAATGACTTCGGTCACTGTTATAATCCTTTGTCTCTTTGTTTTGGTTATCTTCTTCGTTTTTTCGGGCTCCTCCACCTTTCGAAAAAGCTTCGTCAGTTGAGGCCCTAATGGACTTAGCTTCGTGGGCAGGGGTTCAGTCATTACCTTTAAGATTTCCTCCACGTCGGTGGTAGAGGGTGGTGCAGGAGTCCCCTCTTCATCGGATAATTTTCGCTTCGGAGATGATATTCTTCTCTTCTTTGGAATATTCTTCTTTTTTGGTGGTTCTTCCTCATCTTTGTTCAAAGTTTCGGCCACCCTTTTCCTTTTTTGGCCCTCAGCACCCTTATCCAGCCGTTCATAGTCAGGGTACTCAAAACCCAGGGCATCAAACACTCGGTTTAGTCTTCGCTTCGGACGGGTGCCGAAGGCCGCAGTCATTAGCTGATCTTCTTTTTTGGAGTAATTACCTAGTATTTCATTGCACATTACTTCAACTGTGTCCACCCACTCTTGGCAAGGTTTTTTAAAGTATTTCTTGAACTTGAAATGGTAAGGAAGCCGGACAAGTTCCCCTTCTTTCTTCTCCCCTTCCAGCTTCAGCATTTCCCATTCTTTTAAAGTAGGGAAAACCCTGAAGGCCAAGAACTCTTGAACCAGGTCCCTGGTACTGATATGCTCTAAAATAATTTTAAACTCACCCAGTGCAGCCCAGGTTGGACCTTCTAATGTCATGTGGCATCGCGGTCTTGTTTCTCCGAAGATCAATTCAAGTGGGCTTTGAACCAACTTCTCTTTGTCTTCGTCAACTTTCACATAAAACCACTCTGACTTCCAGCCTGCCGGCCATTTGCTTCGGTAACTAATAACAGGAAACTTTGTGGTTTTCCGATAGGCAAAATTGTAGCAACCAAAGTTATCATGTAATCCATCTTTTCTAGCCTTCGTCTGGTAATGCAGCTCATGAACTCGACAAAAGCTGTCGGCAAACGGCTCCACCGCCTGGCTTCGGAGGGCCCAGATATAAACACTAAGCCTAACGATAGCGTTAGGAGTCAACTGATGAAAGTAAATACCAAACTTCTTCAATACATCTGCAATAATCCCATGAAGGGGAAATCTCAGCCCAGCCTTTAAAAAGCTCTTGAAAATGACTATCTCATCCTTCTCTGGCTTCGGGGTAGTTTCTTCTCCCCCGAAGCGAAGTAGCTTCTTCTGACTTTCACTGAAATAACCTGACTTTACCATCTTGGAAAGATCAGCCTTCGAAACGGTCGACTTTCCGAAGTCCAAGTGGCTGGGCTTACTTGGCATGGCAATGCGATAATCATCTTCGGGATCAGTTTCTTCAATGTTCTCATCTTCCGCTTCGGCAGTTGCTTGTTCTGCTTCAACAGTGGGGATTTCCTCCGAAGTTACCAGTCCGGATCGTTGCATTGCTTCGGAGATGGGAACAGTCTCCGAACCTTCAGCTTCGCCTCCTTCACGCTCAACCCTGGCGGTAGATCGTACTCTGGCCATTTAATTCCGAGTTTGTGGAAATTGAATACTTTTTTCTCCCGAAGCTTTTCCTTCTGACGAAGCAGATTTCAAGTTGGAGCTTCATTCGATTCCGAGAGTCAAGCTTCGGCTACGGTTAAAAATTTTGGCAGAAAAACAGTGCAAATAGCAATAAATGCTGTGGTAACTTCACATCTACCCGTCTGTTTATATAGTGCTGCAGGTAAGAAGGCGAAACGCCAGGATTTCTGCACCAGGCGGACAGTCACTTGCACTCGCTGCGCGGTGGACCGCAGAGACCAAACAGTAACTCTGCAAAGTGGGCCTGACACGCGCTCGGAAACTGAATCGTTTCTCGACAACGAGCTCAGGGAAGGTGTTTTTTGGACCTTCGGCTTCCCGAAGCTTAAGAGGCTTTTTTTTCACGGATCAAGCTCGTTACGAAAAACGATCTAGCGCCGCGAAAGGGGCTACTGTTGGGGCCATGCTTCGTTGCGCCGAAGGTCTTGTAGGAAGAAGCAGCTTCGGCTGAAGTTGTCCCCAGGAGATGACCGAAGGTTCCTTTTCATGAAGCTTCGGCATTACAAACCGACTTAGAGATAGAATGACCTTTTAATCCATAAAGGTCTGAGTCAATGTTGTAAACTTTTACGAGGGGCATAATTGTAATTCTTCACAGGCTGTGTCCTGTGTCTATAAATAGATGAACAGTACCCCCGTACTGTTCACGCTGACTTGGCATTTGCTTTCCGTCATCCTTGTACTTTTTGCCTTCCTGCAATCCGAAGGTACATTTGTAATTTGAAGTCATTTCTATTTTTATATGATAATAAAATAGAAATGACGTTGTGATAATATTTAAATGTTTATATTACTTTTTATGTTGCGTGTAAGTTCTTCGTCATAATTTATTGTGCTTACGAAGATATGTTGTTTGTGACCTTCGTCCGGAACACATTATATCCCGAAGGGAAATAATGTTTCAAAGGACGAAGGGCTTTATCATTTAACACTTTTTATGTTGCCTTGTTCTTAATCCGAAGCATTTGAGGACAAGTCCCCAACACTTTTCAATAATCAAAGACTCTGTTTTGCAGAAATGCTTACTAAAGTGGATCCTTAAAAATCCAATTTTATTTGTCAAGTTAAGTACAATTACCTGCAAC
The DNA here is from genome assembly GCA_029449295.1 of Zea luxurians. Lineage (NCBI taxonomy): Eukaryota > Viridiplantae > Streptophyta > Magnoliopsida > Poales > Poaceae > Zea > Zea luxurians. The sequence goes on from JAOPSE010000035.1 coordinate 17,192,944, forward strand.
TAGAGTTCTTTCTACCCTAGTTCAATCATTGGTCCTGCACTAGCCAATTTCTTAACAAAAACCCATCATCTTTAGTGGAATGCTACGTGTAGGGCAGTGACCAAGTCTTCATAACCGCGAAGGTACGGCGATCCGAATCGATTATACTCAGCTGAGGATCTCCAATCACACGACATATGTAGCACTTAACCCTTGCATATGTCTACCCGCCACCGGGGTTCTTAAGACCAGATCAGGTTCACGCAAACCGAGAGCACAGATACACCACCGTCCAACCTCTTGCCATGGAGGGTACACGCTACTCTCGCCACCGCTCCACGCCCATTTCGTGTTATCTTGTTCTGGCCTTAGTCTGCTCGAGGCAAGGCTTACCCATGACGAGGCATGTGACCAGTTAAAGGGTCCTCGATCATCAAGCCTACATCGAGACGGTCCTTAATCGACTCAGATGGAGACACTACACCGAGACTCTCTTCTCGTGCAAGTCACCCGCCCGGTCTCAGCTTAATCTTTTAACCCAAAAACTTGGTACCTGGCAGAGGTACATCTTTTCCGATGTTGAATCCATCATGGCCATGATGGATTCACTATCAAGTTTTATTTTCGAAAACAACCCTCCCACTTTGCCAAACATCTTTTGTAAAACAAATCCTTTTGTTTTTCTAGAGCAATACTAAGCATAGTAAAACCTTTTTGTAAAAACAGGGTTTCAAGGAAGGTAATCAAATTCAAGGAAGGTAATGCAAGAATTGTTTTATCAAGCAACTCCTATCACCTAATGCAGCAAGCAAGTGAGAAAGATTTTAAAAACATCAAGGGAGGTGGCAAATGCACCGGGGCTTGCCTTCGTTCACAGGTGAGTCTGGCTCGGATCCACAAATGTCAAAGTAGAAGCAGTTGCCTGCTTGAGAATCCGAGGGTGGTGTCCTTTCTTCGGTGACTTCCACTTCTTCTTCACGTTCTAATATAACCATATATATACATATATAAGAATGAATGCCATGTAATGCGCATGAGAGTACGAAGATAATAAAGATTTATTATCTAAGTCTTGAATACAACTTTCCTTCACGGAACTCCGAGAACTTAGGGTTTCCGGAGTCGGTAAAGGAGTTCAAAGGGCAGGGGGGTGTTTTGGGTTCTAGTTATCAAACATGGTCCAAATCAATTCAAACTCTACCCAAGGCTTCTAAATATTGTTTTAAGTTCCCATAAAAAGTTTGGGCATTTTTGGACTTACCAATTATTTTCTAAAAATCCATAACTAATATTTTTAACTACTTTAAATGCCCTAAAATTTCTTATTTCCACTAAAAATCACAAAACTGTTTTTATTAAATTCTAGGGAAAATAACAAGCCTAGAAAGATTGGTTTCACAATTTTAGGATTCTTCTACAATTTTTAACATATTTCCAAACCTCTGCTGAAAAAGAAAAAGAAAAAGGCTTCAACAGTAATGGGCTGGTTTCGGCCCAAGCGGCCCAGTCCAGAGGGGAAAGCGCACGCGCGCGCCCGCGCCCTGGAGGTTTTGAAGAACGGCCCCCGCGTTTCTGTCAAACTGCGAATGGGTTCAGACACTATTTGTATCAGTCACTGACAACTTGCACCGAGGTCCCTGAGGTTATATTTCTTTACCGCGCTAGGTCCCCGACGATGGCAGCGCGCGGAGGAGCTCCGGCGAGCCACTGCACCGGCCGATTGAGGCGATGACCAGCGCTAATCTTTAGTTTACACCAGATTCTACCCCTAAGGAGTATTTCCCCTCACTCAATTGCGCTTATGATCAACTACGGAGCTCTGGCCACGGTGGCCGTGATCATGGCGGCTATACTGCCGTGTTCCCGACGACCAGAGGACCCCTAGTCCAATTGGACGGTTCAGTAAGCATCGCAGACATGTGAGAGAGCTTAAACGAGGGAGAGGGAGGGTTGGACGGACCGGAAAAAGGGCTGGCGACGGTGAAGCTCGTTTCACGGTGGCGGAGAGTGGATTTGGGGGGGTTGGAAATTCGCGCATGCTGGTGGATGATTGAGGGTGGGAGCGGGTGCTACAGCTTCACGACGACATGGCGCAGCTACGGGCGAGGTCAATTTATAGTGCTAGCGGGCGGTGGCCGTTAATTTGAATGAAGATGTGCGGCGGCCGGAGATAGGGAAGAACCCTGGGCGCGGTGAATACGTGTCCAGAGGCGTGGCAACCTCATCGGCAATGATGGGACGGCAGTAGGGAATCACGGCGGTGCCGTGGAAAGGCTCGGACACGCGGCGGGCACAGAGATGGCACGACGACGGCGAGCGGATTTTTCTACAGCGGTGAGCAAAGGGAAGGGGTACCGCGGCTGACCGGGGTGGCTTCCAGCTCGACGGCGACGACGATCTTTTAACCACGCAGCGTTATCCGGTTGCCAGCGAACGTTAATCTTAACGCGGCGGCGCGAATCCTTGCATGGGGGAGGGTCATCGGTGGCGAGCAAGCCGCGCTGGCGTCCTGATCCACTCAAGCTACTGTACCATGGTGATCCCCCCCATTCAGTTGCCTGACAGAGCAAGTTTAAGCCACTTTTTCTCTGATTTTCAAATGGCAACACATCCAGTGACCTATAGCAAAGTTGTAGAGCTATATACCATCTACAATTCGACTATAGGAACTGAGCTCATTTGATCACTAAATCAAGGTGGAATTTATACTCAAAGTTCACCACATCACACTGTTAATCTGAATTTCAGACTTCAGGCAGTCTGACAGTCCAACTTCAGGCTCAATTATCTCTAGTTTTTCCTTAACAACTATGCTCACACCTTTAAGCAAAGTTGTTCTCCTATGATTAGGCTATAATTTTGATGTGGTGACCTAGGGCAAAAACCCTAGAATTTGCAAGATACAATGCTCCAAAGTTGAGTCCTCAACACTGAATTTCAGACTTAGAATAGAACCTAATTGAGGTCCATTTTGCATTTAAGTCCAAAACTCAATGTTTGGCTTTCAAGTCCACACATTTGTGAACCAAAGGACTTAAGAAACTTATTTGACTTGGTTTTTGTACTTTAGTCCAAAAGTGGACTAATTTTGCACATAGGCCCCTAGGGTTTAGTTTTAGGGTTTTCCAGGGTTCCAATTAGGGTTTTTAGTATCCCAGGGGTATAAATGTGATTTAAGTTTATGTTTGGGAACATTTTATAACTATTTCCCTAAAGCCTTTAGGTTTTCTCAGTTTGGGTTAGGTCTTACCCCTTTAATCCTTATTTAGGGTTAAGTTTCCTATCCAGGGTTCTATTTGCAAAAACACTTAAACAATACAACTTGTTTGAAATTTTTTCCTAGTGAATGCACTCTAGGTGTATCAAACATATGCAATGCCAATGCTTATGATGCCATGCTCAAGTTTTAGTTACAGTAACACCAGGGGTGTTACATCCTTCCCCCCATAAAAGAATCTCGTCCCGAGATTAAAAGTCCTAGGGTAAGTAATGGAAAAGGAAACGCGACATACTTTTATTTCCTTATTTCGGGTACAAGGCAGGGGTGATGTGGGGGTCACTTCTTTATTACACAGTTATATAGGCTTTACAATTTACATGAGGCTAAAAAGCCTGGGAAATTCTTATCTAAAAAGTCTTGAGTTTCCCATGTAGCCTCATCTTCGGAATGCTGGTTCCACTGTATCTTATAAAACTTGAGAGTTTTTCTTCGGGTAACTCTGTCCTTTTGATCCAAGACTCGAATAGGATGTTCGGAATATGTCAAGTCTGGCTCAAGGACAACATCTGTTACCTCAACGGTTCGATCAGGAACCCGAAGACACTTCTTCAATTGTGACACGTGGAACACATTATGCACAGCAGACAATGTTTCGGGTAGTTGGATTCGGTATGCCACTGGCCCATATCTTTCCAGAATAAGAAAAGGACCAATATATCGTGGTGCAAGCTTCCCTTTTATCCCGAAACGCGATACTCCCTTCATTGGTGAAACTTTCAAGCAGACATAGTCTCCTTCCAGGAAATATAAGGGCATTCGCCGTTTGTCTGCATAACTCTTCTGACGAGCTTGTGCTTTCTTCATATTATGAATAATTTTCTGAACCTTATCCTCGGCCTCCTTCACCATATCAAGCCTAAAGAAGCACCTTTCCCCAGGTTCAGACCAATTTAGCGGAGTACGACATCGTCGTCCATATAAAGCTTCGAAGGGTGCCATCTTGATACTTTCTTGATAGCTATTATTATATGAAAACTCCGCCAAAGGCAAACATTCATCCCATTTCTGTGAGAAGTCCAGAACACATGCCCGCAGCATATCTTCAAGTATCTGGTTCACTCTCTCAGTTTGTCCACTGGTTTGAGGATGATAGGCCGAACTGTGGAGCAGTTTAGTACCCAGGGATTTATGAAGTTCTTCCCAGAATTTGGATACAAATTGTGGCCCACGATCCAACACTATAGTCTTTGGAACACCATGCAAACTGAGAACACGGGCGATGTACAACTCCGCATAGGTAATGACGGGATATTTTACTTTGACAGGGAGGAAGTGGGCGATCTTGGTAAGTCGATCAATGATAACCCAAATAGAGTCATACCCTTTTGCGGTCCTGGGCAATCCCACAATGAAGTCCATACTTATGTCTTCCCATTTCCATGTTGGTATTGGTAGTGACTGCAATGGACCGGCAGCTTTCAAATGTATGGCTTTGACACGTCTGCAGGTGTCACATCTCGCCACATAGCGTGCAATTTCGATCTTCATCTTTGTCCACTAGTAATGTTGCTTCAAGTCTTGGTACATCTTAGTGCTTCCGGGATGAATAGAATAGCGGCTAAGATGTGCTTCATCAAGAATCTGCTGGCGGAGCTCTTCATTCTTTGGCACCACCATGCGGTTATTAAACCATACAATACTTTGATCATCTTCTTTGAAACATTTGGCTTTTCTAGCCCTTAACTTCTCACGAATGTGTTTCATGCCCTCATTATCCTTTTGGGCATCAATTATCCTTTGCAAGAGGACTGACTCAAGCTTTAACTGATTCAAAGTTCCTTGTTGGACCATTCCCAGGTTTAGTTTCTCCATCTCTTGACATAAAGTGTTGTCAGACGTCTTCATCGTTAAACAATGGCAGGAAACCTTACGGCTTAATGCATCAGCCACAACATTGGCTTTGCCTGGGTGATAATGGATTTCCAGTTCATAGTCCTTAATAAGCTCAAGCCATCGTCTCTGCCTCATATTTAATTCTGACTGGGTGAAGATGTACTTCAAACTCTTATGATCTGTATAGATATGACAGACATTTCCCAGCAGATAGTGACGCCAAATTTTCAGGGCATGGACCACAGCAGCTAGCTCCAGATCATGAGTTGGGTAATGCTCCTCATGTCGGCGTAACTGCCGTGAAGCATACGCAATTACTCGGCCCTCTTGCATTAGCATGCAGCCGAGTCCACTGCTAGATGCATCACAATATACATCAAAAGGCTTGGTGATGTCCGGTTGAGCCAATACCGGAGCAGTGGTCAATAGTGTCTTCAATTGTTCAAAGGCTTCATCACACTTCGAAGACCAATTGAATTTAACATCATTCTTCAATAAACTTGTGATTGGCTTCACAAGCTTAGAAAAGTCTGGTATAAATCTGCGGTAATATCCAGCCAGTCCAAGGAAACTTCGGACCTGATGAACAGTGGTCGGGGGTTTCCACTCCAAAATGTCCTTGACTTTGCTGGGGTCGACCGCAATCCCTCTGGCATATAGAACATGTCCCAGAAATTGAATTTCCTCCAGCCAAAACGCGCACTTGCTGAACTTAGCATACAACTGATGTTCCCTCAGGCGCGTTAATACGATCCGTAAATGTTGGGCGTGCTCCTCTTCATTCTTGGAGTATATCAAAATGTCATCAATGAAGACCACCACAAACTTGTCTAGCTCGGGCATGAACACCGAGTTCATCAAATATGTGAAGTGGGCCGGAGCATTTGTTAACCCGAAAGACATTACCAGATATTCAAACAACCCATACCGCGTAGTGAAGGCGGTCTTTGGTATATCTTCGGGCCGAATACGGATCTGGTGATAGCCCGATCGGAGATCAATCTTTGAAAATACCCTAGCTCCAGTCAATTGATCAAATAGAATGTCAATCCTTGGAAGAGGGTACTTGTTTTTGATGGTGACCTCATTCAAGGGTCGATAATCCACACACATTCGTAAGGTTTGATCCTTCTTTTTAACGAATATGGCTGGACAACCCCATGGCGATGAGCTTGGCCGGATAAATCCTTTCTCCAGGAGATCTTGCAATTGAATCTTCAACTCTGCCAACTCATTAGGAGGCATACGGTACGATCTTCGAGAAATAGGAGCCGTACCGGGCTTCAACTCTATTACGAACTCTACTTCCCGCTCAGGTGGCAATCCCGACAAATCCTAGGGAAAGACATCAGGAAACTCACATACTACCGGAATATCCTTGATTTTCGGCACCATAGCTTCGTAAACTCTGCTAGTAGCTTTGTTTGGAATAGGGATGGGCAAAAGAATTTCTTCTTGATTGTGACTCATCCTGATGGTTCTTTGATCAGTATTGAGTGTCGCTTTATGCTTAACCAACCAATTCATACCCAAAATAACATCTATGTCTTGGCCTTTCAGGACGATCATATTGGTAGGAAAGTCCCGTCTGGCCAATGATACGGGCACTTGATAGGCCACTTCTCTAGTAAAGATTTGTCCCCCAGGTGAGTGTATTTTAAATCCCTCTTTTGATTCATGGCATGCAATGTGATGTTGCTCCACAAATTTCTTGCTAATGAACGTATGCGAAGCACCAGAATCAAAAAGAATAATTGCAGGGTGACTGGCCACGAGAAACGTACCCATCATCACCGGTTCTCCTTCCGGTGTAGTGGCCACTTGAGTATAGTATACGCGTCTCGTCTTCTTGAAATTTTTGCCCTTAACATTTCCCTTGCTTTGAGATGAACTTCTCGATCCTTGCTGATTATTTGCTTGATTCTGCTTGGGATATGGGCAGTCCTTAATGAAATGTCCAGACTTGCCACAATTAAAACATCCGGTTGAAGAGCTAGGCAAGGCAGGGAATCGAGTGCCCGGGGCACCCGGCTGACTTGGGGCAGTGGGGGCTTTATTGGGACGAATAATTATTGGCTGCTTGAAAGGGAAGGTTGGTGCACGTGGAGGAGTTTGGTTAGAAGGCCGGAGAATAAACCGTTGCCTTTTTGCCTGGCCCTGATTAGACTTCTCACCACCAAATCCCTTGTTCTTTCCGGAACCTGCATATTTTGCTTCAACAGATAGGGCTGTGCTGACAGCCTTTCCATACGTCAAGTCAATACAAGCAGGCTGTTTTCTCTGTAGCCGATCATTTAGTCCTCTCATGAAGCAATTTCTCTTTTTCAGATCAGTGTTCACCTGATCAATTGCATATTGGGACAGGTGATTAAACTTGTTGAGATACTGATTGATAGTATCTCCTCCTTGTTTTAGCTTCATGAACTCTTCTTGCTTCATATGCAGAATGCCTTCAGGTATATAATGCTCGCGGAAGGCTACTTTGAATTCTTCCCAGGTTACTTGATGATTGGCCGACTGAACAGCCACAAAATTACCCCACCAAGTGCTGGCAGGGCCGCGTAGTTGTTGCGCTGCGAATAAAGGCTTTTGTGTCTCTGAACAGCGCAGAAGACCAAATTTCTGCTCAATAACCCGTATCCATTCATCGGCTTCCAGTGGATCTTCAGCTTTCACAAATAGTGGTGGACGGGTTTCCGAGAAGTCCAGATAAGTAGTTTCGCGGGGGCCTTGTTGATAGCCCCGCCCACCAGGCTGCTGGAATTGTTGGCCCGCCATTTCTCTTAGGAAGCGGGTATTGTCAGCAGTTGCATTCACTAAGGCGGCAATTGCATCCGCCAATGTTGGAGGAACAGGGGGTGGATTGGGTGTGGATTCACGCCCCTGGGAAGTACCAGCTCCGTCCTGAGCTCGAGTCTTGGAAGGCATCTGTGGCAACAACATTTGAAAACAATATGATATGCCAAAGAAAAAGCCATTCCATCTTACATTACCAAAAGTAATGTTACAGACTCAAGACTCTTACAACAAGATACAATACCTAGTATACAATAGCATTACCTATTATACACCAGTACAACCTACAATACACTACACTACTTCTACTTTTATTACACCATTAGTCCTGCTTCCCATTACTCTTGGCGGCCTCATCGTCAGGTGTGGGAGTCCATACGTCAACCAGCCTCATGGAAGGAGGGGGCTCAAAAAGGTCTAACTCCCCACCCAGCGCGTGTCCCACAACGTGGGAGGGTCCGGCTTCCGCCTCAGCAGGGTGTGCAGGTGCACTAGGGTGTAATTGCGAATACAGTACATGGACTTCCTCATGTAACGTATTGCAATAGACCTGCAGGTCGTCGACAGTTGAGCTAAGTTCCTTGATTCGGGCCTGAGCCCTTGCTTCCTTAGCACATGCCAGCAGACGGGACTGTACTGCCCAGTCGAGTGCTAAGCCCCGATCAGCAAGCTGATCCCGCAGGTGACGGATGTCTCTTCTAAGTTCATTTATTCTATCTCCGTCCGCGACCCAAGCATTGGTCCTGTGTTGCAGCTCCGCTTGAAGTCGACTTACTCGGGCTTCAAGATCTCCTATTGGGTCATTGCTCCCGCTGCTACTGTTCTCATGTCGAGGGGCCAGTTGATGCCGGGGCACACCGATTGGTCTAGTTGACTTGCGCGCCGTTAGCCTTGTACGTGGCGGCATCTTTCTAAGGGGGAAAACTTTATTAGTATAATTCTTAGCATGATGCATGTGTAAGTACAAAATCAACCTTAGTCGATTCAACCTTCTATACATTGCACTCTTCCTATCTGGTCTTTAAGATAAACTCTTCAGAATACTTAGGTAAGAAGAGAAAAGAGTTTTTAGGCAAGACTTTTTAGAAAATCCTTTTGAAGATGCCTCATAATATCTGCAAAGAAGGGCTACGCTCCGATACCAGCTGTGACGGAACCTCCTAAGTAATTAGGCCCACCTACAGTTGTCCTTGTCTAACAAACATCAGACACCCTGTAGATGTTCCTAAGTCACTTGACAAGTTCGGTATCTTTCCTTACCTTACCAGGAACGATTCACCCGTCTTGCAGACATTACAGAACATCGGAGATAAAGAAATGCGGAAGCGATTACATAAACTTACATTTATTAAAAAGTAAGATCAAGTTGGTTGTTACAGACCAGAAAATATAAGCGAGTGCTGAGTAGTATTATTACATAACTAAGGGAGGCAAAAACTCCTCCCGATAAGTTTTAAGCAAAAGTTTTCTATATGGAGGACCAAGTCCTCCCGCACTTCAGTCTTGTTTCTCCTCCTTAGGAACCACCTTGGCACAGAAGCAACAGAAATCTGCTACTTCCTCACCTAAAAACAACGAAGGGATAAACCCTGAGTATGGAATTACTCAGCAAGTCTTACCCGACTAAAGAAAAGACTCTCAAGGGTATGCTGGTTATATGGGAGTCAAGGTAAGGCTTTTCAATAATCAAAGACTCTGTTTTGCAGAAATGCTTACTAAAGTGGATCCTTAAAAATCCAATTTTATTTGTCAAGTTAAGTACAATTACCTGCAACTAGAGTTCTTTCTACCCTAGTTCAATCACTGGTCCTGCACTAGCCAATTTCTTAACAAAAACCCATCATCTTTAGTGGAATGCTACGTGTAGGGCAGTGACCAAGTCTTCATAACCGCGAAGGTACGGCGATCCGAATCGATTATACTCAGCTGAGGATCTCCAATCACACGACATATGTAGCACTTAACCCTTGCATATGTCAACCCGCCACCGGGGTTCTTAAGACCAGATCAGGTTCACGCAAACCGAGAGCACAGATACACCACCGTCCAGCCTCTTGCCACGGAGGGTACACGCTACTCTCGCCACCGCTCCACGCCCATTTCGTGTTATCTTGTTCTGGCCTTAGTCTGCCCGAGGCAAGGCTTACCCATGACGAGGCATGTGACCAGTTAAAGGGTCCTCGATCATCAAGCCTACATCGAGACGGTCCTTAATCGACTCAGACGGAGACACTACACCGAGACTCTCTTCTCGTGCAAGTCACCCGCCCGGTCTCAGCTTAATCTTTTAAACCAAAAACTTGGTACCTGGCAGAGGTACATCTTTTCCGATGTTGAATCCATCATGGCCATGATGGATTCACCATCAAGTTTTATTTTCGAAAACAACCCTCCCACTTTGCCAAACATCTTTTGTAAAATAAATCCTTTTGTTTTTCTAGAGCAATACTAAGCATAGTAAAACCTTTTTGTAAAAACAGGGTTTCAAGGAAGGTAATCAAATTCAAGGAAGGTAATGCAAGAATTGTTTTATCAAGCAACTCCTATCACCTAATGCAGCAAGCAAGTGAGAAAGATTTTAAAAACATCAAGGGAGGTGGCAAATGCACCGGGGCTTGCCTTCGTTCACAGGTGAGTCTGGCTCGGATCCACAAATGTCAAAGTAGAAGCAGTTGCCTGCTTGAGAATCCGAGGGTGGTGTCCTTTCTTCGGTGACTTCCACTTCTTCTTCACGTTCTAATATAACCATATATATACATATATAAGAATGAATGCCATGTAATGTGCATGAGAGTGCGAAGATAATAAAGATTTATTATCTAAGTCTTGAATACAACTTTCCTTCACGGAACTCCGAGAACTTAGGGTTTCCGGAGTCGGTAAAGGAGTTCAAAGGGCAGGGGGGTGTTTTGGGTTCTAGTTATCAAACATGGTCCAAATCAATTCAAACTCTACCCAAGGCTTCTAAATATTGTTTTAAGTTCCCATAAAAAGTTTGGGCATTTTTAGACTTACCAATTATTTTCTAAAAATCCATAACTAATATTTTTAACTACTTTAAATGCCCTAAAATTTCTTATTTCCACTAAAAATCACAAAACTGTTTTTTTAAATTCTAGGGAAAATAACAAGCCTAGAAAAATTGGTTTCACAATTTTAGGATTTTTCTACAATTTTTAACATATTTCCAAAACTCTGTTGAAAAAGAAAAAGAAAAAGGCTTCAACAGTAATGGGCTGGTTTCGGCCCAAGCGGCCCAGTCCAGAGGGGAAAGCGCACGCGCGCGCCCGCGCCCTGGAGGTTTTGCAGAACGGCCCCCGCGTTTCTGTCAAACTGCGAATGGGTTCAGACACTATTTGTATCAGTCACTGACAACTTGCACCGAGGTCCCTGAGGTTCTATTTCTTTACCGCGCTAGGTCCCCGACGACGGTAGCGCGTGGAGGAGCTCCAGCGAGCCACTGCACTGGCCGATTGAGGCGATGACCAGCGCTAATCTTTAGTTTACACCAGATTCTACCTCTAAGGAGTATTTCCCCTCACTCAATTGCGCTTATGATCAACTACGGAGCTCTGGCCACGGTGGCCGTGATCATGGCGGCTATACTGCCGTGTTCCCGGTGACCAGAGGACCCCTAGTCCAATTGGACGGTTCAATAAGCATCGTAGACATGTGAGAGAGCTTAAACGAGGGAGAGGGAGGGTTGGACTGACCGGAAAAAGGGCTGGCGACGGTGAAGCTCGTTTCACGGTGGCGGAGAGTGGATTTGGGGGGGATTGGAAATTCGCGCGTGCTGGTGGATGATCGAGGGTGGGAGCGGGTGCTACAGCTTCATGACGACATGGCGCAGCTACGGGCGAGGTCAATTTATAGTGCTAGCGGGCGGTGGCCGTTAATTTGAATGAAGATGTGCGGCGGCCGGAGATAGGGAAGAACCCTGGGCGCGGTGAATACGTGTCCAGAGGCGTGGCAACCTCATCGGCGATGATGGGACGGCAGTAGGGAATCACGGCGGTGCCGTGGAAAGGCTCGGACACGCGGCGGGCACAGAGATGGCACGACGACGGCGAGCGGATTTTTCTACGGCGGTGAGCAAAGGGAAGGGGTACCGCGGCTGACCGGGGTGGCTTCCAGCTCGACGGCGACGACGATCTTTTAACCACGCAGCGTTATCCGGTTGCCAGCGAACGTTAATCTTAACGCGGCGGCGCGAATCCTTGCGCGGGGGAGGGTCATCGGCGGCGAGCAAGCCGCGCTGGCGTCCTGATCCACTCAAGCTACTGTACCATGGTGATCCCCCCCATTCAGTTGCCTGACAGAGCAAGTTTAAGCCACTTTTTCTCTGATTTTCAAATGGCAACACATCCAGTGACCTATAGCAAAGTTGTAGAGCTATATACCATCTACAATTCGACTATAGGAACTGAGCTCATTTGATCACTAAATCAAGGTTGAATTTATACTCAAAGTTCATCCCATCACACTGTTAATCTGAATTTCAGACTTCAGGCAGTCTGACAGTCCAACTTCAGGCTCAATTATCTCCAGTTTTTCCTTAACAACTATGCTCACACCTTTAAGCAAAGTTGTTCTCCTATGATTAGGCTATAATTTTGATGTGGTGACCTAGGGCAAAAACCCTAGAATTTGCAAGATACAATGCTCCAAAGTTGAGTCCTCAACACTGAATTTCAGACTTAGAATAGAACCTAATTGAGGTCCATTTTGCATTTAAGTCCAAAACTTAATGTTTGGCTTTCAAGTCCACACATTTGTGAACCAAAGGACTTAAGAAACTTATTTGACTTGGTTTTTGCACTTTAGTCCAAAAGTGGACTAATTTTGCACATAGGCCCCTAGGGTTTAATTTTAGGGTTTTCCAGGGTTCAAATTAGGGTTTTTAGTATCCCACGGGTATAAATGTGATTTAAGTTTATGTTTGGGAACATTTTATAACTATTTCCCTAAAGCCTTTAGGTTTTCTCAGTTTGGGTTAGGTCTTACCCCTTTAATCCTTATTTAGGGTTAAGTTTTCTATCCAGGGTTCTATTTGCAAAAACACTTAAACAATACAACTTGTTTGAAATTTTTGCCTAGTGAATGCACTCTAGGTGTATCAAACATATGCAATGCCAATGCTTATGATGCCATGCTCAAGTTTTAGTTACAGTAACACCAGGGGTGTTACAGAGGAGGGATGAGAGAATTAGTGTGAGGATGAGAGGATTAGTGGGAGATTAGCATGTATTTGTCTTGTATAAGTGAGATTAGCTTGTAGAGCTCACTGTATGACACTGGAGGCATACGTATACGTATGAGCATGAGGAAAGTTATGAAGAAAATATTTATAGGGACTTGAAAAATGATTCTAAAGGTATTTCTCAAGAGGAAAATACTTGGAGATATATCGGTGGAATATTTGGACAGTATTTCTGGACAGAACTTGAAGGGGGTTACTCGAGAAATATCTGGGCGGTATTTCTGGAAAGAAATTGAGGGTGATCACTGGGGAAATATTTGTAGGATATTTTGAGGAGGATTTTGGAGAGAATATAGACCACTATATTTTATTTGTTGATATCAACTCGCAAACAAACATTTTGAAACGAAATTTAAAATTCATTTTGAATTTAGAGCGAGTTTGAGAAAATTTCAAGATTTGATTTTTTTGGGATGCTACATCTCTAAGGCATTCATACCATGCTCTTGGGGCTTGCTTGAGCCCATAAAGCGCCTTAGAGAGTTTATAAACATGGTTAGGGTACTCACTATCTTCAAAGCCTAGAGGTTGCTCAACATAGACCTCTTCCTTGATTGGTCCATTGAGGAAAGCACTTTTCACGTACATTTGGTAAAGTTTAAAGCCATGGTAAGTAGCATAGGCAAGTAAAATGCGAATTGATTCTAGCCTAGCTACGGGTGCATAGGTTTCACCGAAATCCAAACCTTCGACTTGTGATTATCCCTTGGCCACAAGTCGGGCTTTGTTCCTTGTCACCACACCATGCTCATCTTGCTTGTTGCGGAAGACCCACTTGGTTCCTACAACATTTTTTATTAGGACGTGGAACTAAATGCCATATCTCGTTCCTAGTGAAGTTGTTGAGCTCCTCTTGCATCGCCACCACCCAATCCGAATCTTGTAGTGCTTCCTCTTCCCTGTGTGGCTCAATAGAGGAAACAAAAGAGTAATGCTCACAAAAATGTGCAACACGAGATCTAGTGGTTACCCCCTTATGAATGTCGCCGAGGATGGTGTCAACGGGGTGATCTCGTTGAATTGCTTGGTGGACTCTTGGGTGTGGCGGTTTTGGAACTTGTTCATCTTCCTCATCTTGATCATGGGCATCTCCCCCTTGATCATTGCTCTCCTCTTGAGGTGGCTAAACTCCTTGATCTTCTCCGTCATCATTTTGAGCTTCATCCTCATCTTAAGTTGGTGGAGATGCTTGCATTGAGGAAGATGGTTGATCTTGTGCATGTGGTGGCTCTTCGGATTCCTTAGGACACACTTCCCCAATGGACATGTTCCTTAGCGCGACGCATGGAGCCTCTTCATCACCTATCTCATCAAGATCAACTTGCTCTCCTTGAGAGCCGTTAGTCTCATCAAACACAATGTCACAAGAAACTTCAACTAGTCCGGAGGACTTGTTAAAGACTCTATATGCCCTTGTGTTTGAATCATAACCTAGTAAAAAGCCTTCTACAGTCTTAGGAGCAAATTTAGATTTTCTACCTCTTTTAACAAGAATAAAGCATTTGCTACCAAAGACTCTAAAATATGAAATATTGGGCTTTTTACCGGTTAGGAGTTCGTATGATGTCTTCTTGAGGATTCGGTATAGATACAACCGGTTGATGGCGTAGCAGGCGGTGTTGACCGCCTCGGCCCAAAACCGATCCGAAGTCTTGTATTCATCAAGCATGGTCCTTGCCATGTCCAATAGAGTTCTATTCTTCCTCTCCACTACACCATTTTGTTGTGGGTGTAGGGAGAAGAGAACTCATGCTCGATGCCCTCCTCCTCAAGAAAGCCTTCAATTTGATAGTTCTTGAACTCTGTCCCGTTGTCGCTTCTAATTTTCTTGATCCTTAAACCGAACTCGTTTTGAGCCCGTCTCAAGAATCCCTTTAAGGTCTCTTGGGTATGAGATTTTTCCTGCAAAAATAAGACCCAAGTGAAGCGAGAATAATCATCCACAATAACTAGACAGTACTTACTCCCGCTGATGCTTATATAAGCAATCGGGTCGAATAGGTCCATGTGTAGGAGCTCGAGTGGCCTGTCAGTCGTCATAATGTTCTTGTATGGATGATGAGTACCAACTTGCTTCCCTGCCTGACATGCGCTACAAATCCTGTCTTTCTCGAAATGAACATTTGTTAGTCCCAAAATGTGTTCTCCCTTTAGAAGGTTGTGAATATTCTTCATTCCAACATGTGCTAGTCGGCGATGCCAGAGCCAGCCCATGTTAGTCTTAGCAATTAAGCAAGTGTCGAGTTCAGCTCTATCAAAATCTACTAAGTATAGCTGACCCTCTAATACTCCCTTAAATGCTACTGAATCATCACTTCTTCTAAAGACAGTAACACCTATATCTGTAAAAAGACAGTTGTAGCCCATTTTGCATAATTGAGAAACGGAAAGCAAATTGTAATCTAAAGAATCTACAAGAAAAACATTTGAAATGGAATGGTCAGGAGATATAGCAATTTTACCCAATCCTTTGACCAAACCTTGATTTCCATCCCCGAATGTGATTGCTCGTTGGGGATCATGGTTTTTCTCATAGGAGGAGAACATTTTCTTCTCCCCTGTCATATGGTTTGTGCACCCGCTATCGATGATCCAACTTGAGCCCCCGGATGCATAAACCTACAAAACAAGTTTAGTTCTTGATTTTAGGTACCCAAATGGTTTTGGGTCCTTTGACATTAGATACAAGAACTTTGGGTACCCAAACACAAGTCTTTGACCCCTTGTGCTTGCCCCCAACATACTTGGCAACTACCTTGCCTGATTTGTTAGTTAGCACATAAGATGCATCAAAGGTTTTAAATGAAATGTTATGATCATTTGATGCAGTAGGAGTTTTCTTCTTAGGCAATTTTGCATGGGTTGATTGATTAGAGCTAGATGTCTCACCCTTATACATAAAAGCATGATTAGGGCCAGAGTGAGACTTCCTATAATGAATTCTCCTAATTTTGCACTCTGGATAACCGGCAGGGTACAAAATGTAACCCTCGTTATCCTGAGGCATGGGAGCCTTGCCCTTAACAAAGTTAGACAATCTTTTAGGAGGGGCATTAAGTTTGACATTGTCCCCCTTTTGGAAGCCAATGCCATCCTTGATGCCAGGGCGTCTCCCACTATAGAGCATACTTCTAGCAAATTTAAAATTTTCATTTTCTAAGTCATGCTCATTAATTTTAGCATTAAGTTGAGCTCTGTGATCATTTTGTTGTTTAATTAAAGCCATATGATCATGAATAGCATCAATGTTAATGTCTCTACATCTAGTGCAAATAGTAACATGCTCAGCGGTACATGTAGAGGGTTTGCAAGATTTTAATTCAACAACCTTAGCATGTAATATATCATTTTCACTTCTAAGGTTAGAAATAGTAACATTGCCAACATCAAAGTCTTGAGCCTTAGCAATCAAATTTTCATTTTCATTTCTTAGACTAGCAAGAGAATCATTTAATTTTTCAATCTTAGCAAGCAAATTAGCATTATCATTTCTAAGATTGGAAATCGAATCATCACAAACATTAGAATCAACCTTAGCAATAAGTTTAGCATTTTCATTTCTAAGGTTGGAAATAGTATCATGGCAAGTGCTTAGCTCACTAGATAATTTTTCACATTTTTCTACTTCTAGAGCATAAGCATTCTTAACCTTAACATGCTTCTTGTTTTCTTTAATAAGAAAGTCCTCTTGGGAATCCAAGAGATCATCCTTCTCATGAATAGCACTAATTAATTCATTTAACTTTTCTTTTAGTTGCATGTTAAGGTTGGCAAAAAGGAGGAGTCGGTGGAGCTCTCGTCGGAGTCCCATTCCCGACAAACATGGGCATCGCCGCCCTTCTTCTTGTAGTACCTCTTCTTCTCCTTTCTTCTCCCCTTCTTGTCATCGCCCCTGTCACTATCACTAGATAATGGACATTTAGCAATGAAATGACCGGGCTTACCACACTTGTAGCATACTTTCTTGGAGCGGGGCTTGTAATCCTTCCCCCTCCTTTGTTTGAGGATTTGGCGAAAGCTCTTGATGATGAGCGCCATTTCCTCATTGTCGAGCTTGGAGGCGTCGATGGGTGTTCTACTTGATGTAGATTCCTCCTTCTTTTCCTCCGTCGCCTTGAATGCGACCGGTTGTGCTTCGGACGTGGAGGGGCCATCAAGCTCGACGATTTTCTTTGAGCCTTTGATCATCAACTCAAAGCTCACAAAATTCCCTATTACTTCCTCGGGAGTCATTAGTGTATATCTAGGATTGCCACGAATTAATTGAACTTGAGTAGGGTTAAGAAAAACAAGTGATCTAAGAATAACCTTAACCATTTCGTGGGCATCCCATTTTTTGCTCCCGAGGTTGCGCACTTGGTTCACCAAGGTCTTGAGCCGGTTGTACATATCTTGTGGCTCCTCCCCTTGGAGAAGTCGGAAGCGACCGAGTTCCCCTCGATCGTCTCCCGCTTGGTGATCTTGGTCACCTCGTCTCCTTCGTGCGCGATCTTTAGCACGTCCCAAATTTCCTTTGCGCTCTTCAACCCTTGCACCTTATTATACTCCTCTCGACTTAGAGAGGCGAGGAGTATAGTTGTGGCTTGGGAGTTGAAGTGTTGGATTTGTTCGACCTCCTCTAACTCGTAATCCTTGTCTCCCTTCTTTGGTACCTGCACTCCATACTCAACAATATCCCATATGCTTTTGTGGAGTGAGGTTAGGTGATGCCTCATTTTATCACTCCACATAGAATAATCTTCACCTTCAAACATAGGTGGTTTGCCTAATGGAACGGAGAGTAATGGAGTGCGTCTAGAAATGCGAGGATAGCGAAGGGGCATCTTACTATACTTCTTGCGCTCATGGCGCTTTGAAGTGGAGGAGGCCGATTCCGAGCCGGAGGTGGAGGGTTACAAAGAGTCGGTCTCGTAGTAGACCACCTTCCTCATCTTCTTCTTGTTGTCACCCATCCGATGGGACTTGATGGAGGAAGAGGATTCTTCCTTGTGCTTGTGGGCGGACTCCCTTGAGTGTGTTCTTCCCGAGCTTGCGGTCTTGTCGCCGGTCCCGAGATCCCTCATGGCGGATGCTCCCGACATCACTTCAAGCGGTTAGGCTCTAATGAAGCACCGGCTCTGATACCAATTGAAAGTCGCCTAGAGGGGGGGTGAATAGGGCGAATCTGAAATTTACAAACTTAAGCACAACTACAAGCCGGGTTAGCGTTAGAAGTATAAACGAGTCTGAGAGAGAGGGCGCAAAACAAATCGTGAGCAAATAAAGAGCGAGACATGATGATTTGTTTTACCGAGGTTCGGTCCTTGCAAACCTACTCCCCGTTGAGGTGGTCACAAAGACCGGGTCTCTTTCAACCCTTTCCCTCTCTCAAACGGTCACTCGGACCGAATGAGCTTCTCTTCTCAATCAAACGGGACAACAAGTCCCCATAAGGACCACCACACAATCGGTGTCTCTTGCCTCAGTTACAATTGAGATGATCACAAGAAAGAATGAGAAAGAAAAGAAGCGATCCAAGCGCAAGAGCTCAAATGAACACAACAAATATCCCTCTCTAATCACTAAAGCTTTGTGTGGAGTTGGGAGAGGATTTGATCTCTTTGGTGTGTCTTGTATTGAATGCTATAGCTCTTGTAAGGTGTAGAAGTGTAGAAACTTGGATGCTATCGAATGTGGGGTGGTTAGGGTATTTATAGCCCCAACCACCAAAAGATGGCCATTGGAAGTGTGCTGTCGCATGGCGCACCGGACAGTTCGGTGCGCCACCGGACATTGTCCGGTGCGCCAACCACGTCAGCAGACAATTGGGGTTCGACCGTTGGAGCTCTGACTTGTGGGGCCTCTAGGCTGTCCGGTGGTGCACCGGACAGGTCCTGTAGACTGTCCGGTGCGCCAACTGCGCGTGCTCTGACTCTGGCGCGCACTGTAGCGCATTAAATGCGGTTGCAGACGACGGTTGCGCGCGAAGTAGTCGTTGCTCCGCTGGCACACCGGACAGTTCGGTGTGCACCGGACACTGTCCGGTGACTCACTGGATAGTCCGGTGAATTATAGCGGAGTGCCCTCTGAATTTCCCGAATGTGAAGAGTTCAGCCTTGAGTGCCCTGGTGCACCGGACACTGTCCGGTGGTGCACCGGACACTGTCCGGTGGTGCACCGGATAGTCCGGTGCGCCAGACCAGGGTGCCTTTGGGTTGTCTTTTGCTCTCTTTGTTTGAACCCTTTCTTGGTCTTTTTATTGGCTTATTGTGAACCTTTGGCACCTGTAGAGCTTATAGACTAGAGCAGACTAGTTAGTCCAATTATTTGTGTCGGGCAATTCAACCACCAAAATCAATTAGGAAAAAAGGTGTAAGCCTAATTCCCTTTCAGTAGCCGCGACCACTCAGGTGGTCAGCGCCGCGATCGTAGTCGAGAGACGAGAAGAAGGGCATGCATTGCCCATCCAGAGGCCAGTCTACTTCATCAGTGAGGTACTGTCCGAGACCAAAATCCGCTACCCGCAAATTCAGAAGCTACTGTACGCGGTAATTCTGACGCGGCGAAAGTTGCGACACTACTTCGAGTCTCATCCGGTGACTGTGGTGTCATCCTTCCCCCTGGGGGAGATCATCCAGTGCCGAGAGGCCTCGGGTAGGATTGCAAAGTGGGCGGTGGAGATCATGGGCGAGACAATCTCGTTCGCTCCTCGGAAGGCCGTCAAGTCCCAAGTCTTGGCGGACTTTGTGGCAGAATGGGTCGACACCTAGCTTCCAGCAGCTCCGATCCAACCGAAACTTTGGACCATGTTTTTCGACGGGTCGCTGATGAAAACAGGGGCGGGCACGGGCCTGCTCTTCATCTCATCCCTCGGGAAGCACCTCCGCTGCATGCTGCGCCTCCATTTCCCGGCGTCAAACAACGTGGCCGAGTACGAGGCTCTCGTTAACGGGTTGCGCATCGCCATCAAGCTAGGGGTTCGGCGCCTCGATGCTCGTGGCGACTCGCAGCTTGTCATCGACCAAGTCATGAAGAACTCCCATTGCCGCGACCCGAAGATGGAAGCCTACTGCGATGAGGTTCGGCGCCTGGAATACAAGTTCTACAGGCTCGAGCTCAACCACGTCGCTCGACGATACAACGAGACTGCGGACGAGCTGGCTAAAATAGCCTCGGGGCGGACAACGGTTCCACCGGACGTCTTCTCCCGAGACCTACACCAACCCTCCATCAAGACCGATGACACGCCCGAGCCCGAGGAGGCCTCGGCCCAGCCCGGGGCACCCTCGGCCGCCGAGGGTGAGGCACTGCGCGTCGAGGAAGAGCGGAATGGGGTCACGCCTAATCGAAATTGGCAGACCCCATACCTGCAATATCTCCACCGAGGAGAGCTACCTCTCGACAGAGCCGAAGCTCGGCGACTGGCGCGGCGCGCCAGGTCGTTCGTCTTGCTGGGTGAAGAAAGGGAGCTCTACCACCGCAGCCCCTCAGGCATCCTCCAGCGATGCATATCCATCGCCGAAGGTCAGGAGCTATTGCGAGAAATACACTCGGGGGCTTGCGGTCATCACGCAACATCTCGAGCCCTCGTTGGAAATGCCTTCCGACAAGGTTTCTACTGGCCAACCGCGGTGGCCGACGCCACTAGGATTGTACGCGCCTGCCAAGGGTGTCAATTCTACGCAAGGCAGACGCACCTGCCCGCTCAGGCCTTGCAAACAATACCGATCACCTGGCCGTTTGTTGTGTGGGGTCTGGACCTCGTCGGTCCCTTGCAGAAGGCACCCGAGGGCTTCACGCACCTGCTGGTCGCTATCGACAAATTCTCCAAGTGGATTGAGGTCCGACCCCTAAACAGCATCAGGTCCGAACAGGCGGTGGCGTTCTTCACCAACATCATCCATCGCTTTGGGGTCCCGAACTCCATCATCACCGACAACGGCACCCAGTTCACTGGCTCCTGGACTTCTGCGAGGACCACCACATCCGGGTGGACTGGGCCACCGTAGCTCACCCCATGACGAATGGGCAGGTATAGCGTGCCAACGACATGATTCTGCAGGGACTCAAGCCGAGGATCTACAACGACCTCAACAAGTTCGGTAGGTGATGGATGAAGGAACTCCCCTCGGTGGTCTGGAGTCTGAGGACGACGCCAAGCCGAGCCACGGGCTTCACGCCGTTCTTTCTAGTCTATGGGGTCGAGGCTATCTTGCCCACAGACTTAGAATACGGCTCCCCGAGGACAAGGGCGTACGACGACCGAAGCAACCAGGCCAGCCGAGAAGACTCACTAGACCAGCTCGAAGAGGCTCGGGACATGGCCTTACTACACTCGGCACGGTATCAGCAGTCTCTACGATGCTACCACGCCCGAGGGGTTCGGTCCCGAGACCTCCAGGTGGGGGACTTGTGCTTCGGCTATGACAAGACACCCGAGGGCGCCACAAGCTCACACCTCCCTGGGAAGGGCCGTTCATCATCGCCAAGATTTTGAGGCCCGGAACATACAAGCTGGCCAACAGTCAAGGCGAGGTCTACAACAACGCTTGGAACATCCGACAGCTACGTCGCTTTTACCCTTAAGATGTTTTCAAGTCGTTCATATACCTCGTTCTCTTTACATATGCAAAAAGAATCTAACCGTCAAGGAAGGGTCAGCCTTGCCTCGGCAAAGCCCAACCCTCCCTCAGGGGCTAAAAGGGGGGAACCCCCTCTGCGTCAAAATTTTCCTCGGAAAAAGTCTTTCTGTCAGAACGTCTTTCGCGCTTTTCGACTACTTCGATAGTGGAATCCTGAAAACGACGGAGTACACGTAAGCGGCAAGGCCGACCGAGCCGAGGGACTCCTACGCCTCTGGGATACGGATACCTCACTCATCACCTTCTGCGATAAGTAACTCTCGCTCGGATAAGCGATTCTGCTGCCGAACAAGTCTTAACGCTCAAAAACCTTCCTGGCAGAATGATTTTTCGTGCCTTCTCGACTGTATCGATAACAGAATCCTACAGACGAGTAAGAGTACACGTAAGCGGCAAGGCCGACCGAGCTGAGGAACCCCTACGCCTCCGGGATACGGATACCTCACTCATCACCTTCCGTGAAAAGTAATTCTCGCTCGGATAAACGATTCTGCTACCGACGAACAAGTCCTGATACTCGAAACAAGGGAAAAGAAACGCAACTTTATAACGCGACAATGATATGTTTGGGCCTCGGCGGCCACAAAAAACATATGCACACTACAGATAAACTGTTCCTGCAGGATCAGACATCAGTAGGGGGAGCAGCAGCACCCTTGGCGTCAACTCCACCTTCGGCGGAATCCGACCCGGCCTTGGACAAGCGACACGGTCGGAGGATCTCCACCTCGAAGGAAGATGTCAACACCGCGCCTGG
This sequence comes from Zea luxurians, assembly GCA_029449295.1. Taxonomy (NCBI): domain Eukaryota; kingdom Viridiplantae; phylum Streptophyta; class Magnoliopsida; order Poales; family Poaceae; genus Zea; species Zea luxurians. The sequence continues at coordinate 17,215,470 of JAOPSE010000035.1, forward strand.
GCCATCGCCTCCAGGGTCTCCTCCAGGAACCCGGCCCGAGCAGTCGGCTTGACCGGCCGCTCCGTAGCCTCAGCCAGCTGACCCCCGAGGACATTAGCCCGGCTCTTGGCCTCGGCAGCCCGACTCCAGGGTTGGTCCCGCCAGTGGACGACCTGGCCAGGTTCCAGCCGCCGCTGCTACGCCCCCTCGGCCTAGGAAGTCCCCTGCTCCTAGGCCGACGAAGTTTTCTTCTCCAGCCGACTCCGCCTCTGTCCACACTCACACCGCTGCCTCCGGCTCCGGCTCATCGCAGTGCGGCCGAGGGTTTTCTTTAACTGAGCAAGAGAAGCCTCGGGCGTCAAGGCCGATCGAGCTGAGGGACTCCTATGCCTCCGGGATACAGATACCTCACTCGTCACCTTCCGCACGAGGCAACTCACACTTGGTTAAGCGGTCCAGCTAGCCGATAGGCGAGTCCTGGTGCTCGGAATAAGGAAGAAACACGGTATTACACCCAAAATACCTAGATGTTCAGGCCCCGGCAGCCACAATGAACAGACGCCGGCACTCAAAATGCCATTACAAACGGAACTCCAGTTCCACTCACGAAGGTACGAACAACCCCCACATCGGAGGGCCTGCGGGACGACAAAATTCCAGGTGGCTCGCCGCCGCCCACTCCGGCAGCAGCGACAACGACCTCCGCTCCGGGCGGCCAAACAGCAGCAGCGATGACCTCAGGGCAGACGCTGCTGCAACAAGGCCCTTGCCCGCGTCCCCACTCAAGGGGCGAGGACAGGCTATCAAAGCCAAAGAGGCAGAGGTTAGTCCGCGGGGGGGGGGGGGGGGGGCGTTGACGGTCTAGTTGGCGGAGAAGCCTTCTCCAGCTGACACCACCTCAGCACCGATGACGGCAGCCACTTGCCCACCGGCAGATCCCCACTCAAGTCCTCCCGGACGGGCGAGCACCGACCTCCGCGTGGAGGCGTCGAGCCAGAGCAAGGGCAGGACAACCCAAGAACACGAACGCCGCCCTAGCGGTGTGCGACGTCTTGGGTGGTCCCCCGGTACACGCGGCGCGACAGCCGCCCATACGGCGGGCAGATGGCCACACTCCGCCCGGCGGTGGGAGGGGGCACCGGAAGCTGAGCCAGAGCCAGCTGAGCCGGCGAGCCAAACACGCTGGAGATGACGACGCTTGCGGCCGACCGGCCCCACGTTGTCGAAGTCCGCCCCCTCCGCTAGGCCGGTGAGAGCCTCTCCTCTGGATACTGAAGGAAGAGGTGGCCCGCCGGCCCGTATGGGAGGTAGAGCTCCGGCTCAGCTCGCCCTCCGCCCCAGCAAGGATGATTAAGATCCTTGAAGCTGAGGGCGGGGCAGAGGCCGTAGCCCGGCTTGCTTCTCCCCACCATCGAACTAGTGGTCACCATCTTGGGTGACCATGGTGAGGGGATGCAGCCGGGCTGCCTGATGAAAATCCTTGAAGCTGAGCGATGGCTGAAAGGTGCTGAAAGTCGCCTAGAGGGGGGTGAATAGGGCGAATCTGAAATTTACAAACTTAAGCACAATCTACAAGTCGGGTTAGCGTTAGAAGTATAAATGAGTCCGAGAGAGAGGGCACAAAACAAATCGTGAGCAAATAAAGAGCGAGACACGATGATTTGTTTTACCGAGGTTCGGTTCTTGCAAACCTACTCCCCGTTGAGGTGGTCACAAAGACCGGGTCTCTTTCAACCCTTTCCCTCTCTCAAACGGTCACTCGGACCGAGTGAGCTTCTCTTCTCAATCAAACGGGACAACAAGTCCCCGCAAGGACCACCACACAATTGGTGTCTCTTGCCTCGGCTACAATTGAGATGATCACAAGAAAGAATGAGAAAGAAAAGAAGCAATCCAAGCGCAAGAGCTCAAATGAACACGACAAATCTCTCTCTAATCACTAAAGCTTTGTGTGGAATTGGGAGAGGATTTGATCTCTTTGGTGTGTCTTGTGTTGAATGCTATAGCTCTTGTAAGGTGTAGAAGTGTAGAAACTTGGATGCCGTTGAATGTGGGGTGGTTGGGGTATTTATAGCCCCAACCACCAAAAATGGCTGTTGGAAGTGTGCTGTCGTATGGCGCACCAGACAGTCCGGTGCGCCACCGGACACTGTCCGGTGTGCCAGCCACGTCAGCAGACCGTTGGGGTTCGACCGTTGAAGCTCTAACTTGTGGGGCCTCTAGGCTGTCCGGTGGTGCACCGGACAGGGCCTGTAGACTGTCCGGTGCGCCAACTGCGCGTGCTCTGACTCTGGCGTGCACTGTAGCGCATTGAATGCGGTTGCAGACGACCGTTGCGCGCGAAGTAGCCGTTGCTCCGCTGGCACACCGAACAGTCCGGTGTGCACCGGACAGTCCGATGAATTATAGCGGTGTGCCCTCTGAATTTCCCGAAGGTGAAGAGTTCAGCCTCGAGTGCCCTGGTGCACCGGACACTGTCCGGTGGTGCACTGGACACTGTTCGGTGGCACACCGGACAGTCCGGTGCGCCAGACCAGGGTGCCTTTGGGTTGTCTTTTGCTCTCTTTGTTTGAACCCTTTCTTGGTCTTTTTATTGGCTTATTGTGAACCTTTGGCACCTGTAGAACTTATAGACTAGAGCAAACTAGTTAGTCAAATTATTTGTGTTGGGCAATTCAACCACCAAAATCAATTAGGAAAAGGTGTAAGCTAATTCCCTTTCAATCTCCCCCTTTTTGGTGATTGATGCCAACACAAACCAAAGCAAGTATAGAAGTGCATAATTGAACTAGTTTGCATAATTGTAAGTGCATAGGTTACTTAGAATTGAACCAATAAATATTTTCATAGGATATGCATGGATTGTTTCTTTATATTTAACATTTCGGACCACGCTTGCACCACATGTTTTGTTTTTACAAATTCTTTTGTAAATTCTTTTCAAAGTCCTTTTGCAAATAGTCAAAGGTAAATGAATAAGATTTTGAGAAGCATTTTCAAGATTTGAAATTTTCTCCCCCTGTTTCAAATGCTTTTTCCTTTGACTTAAACAAAAGTCCCCCTCAATAAATTCCTCCTCTTAGTATTCAAGAGGGTTTTAAGATACTAGTTTTGAAGGTGCTACTTTCTCCCCCTTTTGAATATAATAAGATATCAATTGAAAAATTCATCATTTTTAAAACTTTTTGAAAAATGGGTGGTGGTGCGGTCCTTTTGCTTTGGGATAATACTTTCTCCCCCTTTGGCATGAATCGCCAAAAATGGATACTTGAGTGAAATATAAGCCCTTTTTACAACTTTCTCCCCCTTTGGCAAACAATATATGAGTGAAGATTATACCAAAGTTGGAGAGATGCTTGGAGCGACGGCGAAGGATGAGTTATGGAGTGGAGTGGAAGCCTTTGTCTTCGCCGAAGACTCCAATTCCCTTACAATACACCTGTGACTTGGTTTGAAATATACTTGAAAACACATTAGTCATAGCATATAAAAGAGACATGATCAAAGGTATACTTATGAGCTATGTGTGCAAAACATTAAAAGAAATTCCGAGAATCAAGAATGTTTAGCTCATGCCTAAGTTTGTTAAAAGTTTGTTTATCTAGTGGCTTGGTAAAGATATCGGCTAATTGTTCTTTAGTGTTAATATATGCAATCTCGATATCTCCCTTTTGTTGGTGATCCCTTAAGAAGTGATACCGAATGGCTATGTGTTTAGTGCGGCTATGCTCAACGGGATTATCCGCCATGAGGATTGCACTCTCATTATCACATAGAAGAGGAACTTTGGTTAATTTGTAACCATAGTCCCTAAGGGTTTGCCTCATCCAAAGTAGTTGCGCACAACAATGACCTGCGGCAATATACTTGGCTTCGGCGGTAGAAAGAGCGACGGAATTTTGCTTCTTTGAAGCCCAAGACACCAGGGTTCTTCCCAAGAACTGGCAAGTCCCCGATGTGCTCTTTCTATTAATCTTACACCCCGCCCAATCGGCATCCGAATAACCAATTAAATCAAATGTGGATCCCCAAGGGTACCAAAGCCCAAACTTAGGAGTATGAACTAAATATCTCAAGATTCGTTTTACGGCCGTAAGGTGAGCTTCCTTAGGGTCGTCTTGGAATCTTGCACACATGCATACGGAAAGCATTATGTCCGGTCGAGATGCACATAAATAGAGTAAAGAGCCTATCATCGACCGGTATACCTTTTGATCGATGGATTTACCTCCCGTGTCGAGGTCGAGATGCCCATTGGTTCCCATGGGTGTCTTGATGGGTTTGGCATCCTTCATCCCAAACTTGTTTAGAATGTCTTGAATATACTTCGTTTGGCTGATGAAGGTGCCCTCTTGGAGTTGCTTCACTTGAAAGCCTAAGAAGTACTTCAACTCCCCCATCATTGACATCTCGAATTTCTGTGTCATGATCCTACTAAATTCCTCACATGTAGATTCGTTAGTAGACCCAAATATAATATCATCAACATAGATTTGGCATACAAACAAATCATTGTCAAGAGTTTTAGTAAACAAAGTAGGATCGGCCTTTCCGACTTTGAAGCCATTAGCGATAAGAAAATCTCTTAGGCATTCATACCATGCTCTTGGGGCTTGCTTGAGCCCATAAAGCGCCTTAGAGAGTTTGTATACATAGTTAGGGTACTCACTATCTTCAAAGCCGGAAGGTTGCTCAACATAGACCTCTTCCTTGATAGGTCCATTGAGGAAGGCACTTTTTACGTCCATTTGGTAAAGCTTGAAGCCATGGTAAGTAGCATAGGCAAGTAAAATGCGAATTGACTCAAGCCTAGCTACGGGTGCATAGGTTTCACCGAAATCCAAACCTTCGACTTGTGAATATCCCTTGACCACAAGTCAGGCTTTGTTCCTTGTCACCACACCATGCTCATCTTGCTTGTTGCGGAAGACCCACTTGGTTCCTACAACATTTTGATTAGGACGTGGAACTAAATGCCATACCTCATTCCTAGTGAAGTTGTTGAGCTCCTCTTGCATCGCCACTACCCAATCCGAATGTTGAAGTGCTTCCTCTATCCTGTGTGGCTCAATAGAGGAAACAAAAGAGTAATGTTCACAAAAATGAGCAACACGAGATCGAGTAGTTACCCCCTTATGAATATCGCCGAGGATAGTGTTCACGGGGTGATCTCGTTGGATTGCTTGGTGGACTCTTGGGTGTGGCAGCTTCGGAACTTGTTCATCTTCCTCGTCTTGATCACGGACATCTCCCCCTTGATCATTGCTTTCCTCTTGAGGTGGCTCAACTCCTTGATCTTCTCCTTCGTCATTTTGAGCCTCATCCTCAACTTGAGTTGGAGGAGATGCTTGCATTGAGGAAGATGGTTGATCTTGTGTTTGTGGAGGCTCTTCGGATTCCTTAGGACACACATCCCCAATGGACATGTTCCTTAGCGCGACGTACGGAGCCTCTTCATCACCTATCTCATCAAGATCAACTTGCTTTACTTGAGAGCCGTTAGTCTCATCAAACACAATGTCACAAGAAACTTCAACTAGTCCGGAGGACTTGTTAAAGACTCTATATGCCCTTGTGTTTGAATCATAACCTAGTAAAAAGCCTTCTACAGTCTTAGGAGCAAATTTAGATTTTCTACCTCTTTTAACAAGAATAAAACATTTGCTACAAAAGACTCTAAAATATGAAACATTGGGCTTTTTACCGGTTAGGAGTTCATATGACGTCTTCTTGAGGATTCGGTGTAGATACAACCGGTTGATGGCGTAGCAAGCGGTCCGCCTCCGCCCAAAACCGATCCGAAGTCTTGTACTCATCAAGCATGGTTCTTGCCATGTCCAATAGAGTTCGATTCTTTCTCTCCACTACACCATTTTGTTGTGGTGTGTAGGGAGAAGAGAACTCATGCTTGATGCCCTCCTCCTCAAGGAAGCCTTCGATTTGTGAGTTCTTGAACTCCGTCCCATTGTCGCTTCTAATTTTCTTGATCCTTAAGCCGAACTCGTTTTGAGCCCGTCTCAAGAATCCCTTTAAGGTCTCTTGGGTATGAGATTTTTCCTACAAAAAGAACACCCAAGTGAAGCGAGAATAATCATCCACAATAACTAGACAGTACTTACTCCCGCCGATGCTTGTGTAAGCTATCGGGCCGAAAAGGTCCATGTGTAGGAGCTCGAGTGGCCTGTCAGTCGTCATGATGTTCTCGTGTGGATGATGAACACCAACTTGCTTCCCTGCCTGACATGCGCTACAAACCCTGTCTTTCTCAAAATGAACATTTGTTAGTCCCAAAATGTGTTCTCCCTTTAGAAGCTTGTGAAGATTCTTCATTCCAACATGTGCTAGTCGGCGATGCCAGAGCCAGCCCATGTTAGTCTTAGCAATTAAGCAAGTGTCGAGTTCAGCTTTATCAAAATCTACTAAGTATAGCTGACCCTCTAACACTCCCTTAAATGCTATTGAATCATCACTTCTTCTAAAGACAGTAACACCTATATCTGTAAAAAGACAGTTGTAGCCCAATTTGCATAATTGAGAAACGGAAAGCAAATTGTAGTCTAAAGAGTCTACAAGAAAAACATTGGAAATGGAGTGGTCAGGAGATATAGCAATTTTACCCAGTCCTTTGACCAAACCTTGATTTCCATCTCCGAATGTGATAGCTCGTTGGGGATCTTGGTTTTTCTCGTAGGAGGAGAACATCTTATTCTCCCCTGTCATGTGGTTTGTGCACCCTCTATCGATGATCCAGCTTGAGCCCCCGGATGCATAAACCTACAAAACAAGTTTAGTTCTTGATTTTAGGTACCCAAATGGTTTTGGGTCCTTTGGCATTAGATACAAGAACTTTGGGTACCCAAACACAAGTCTTTGATCCCTTGTGTTTCCCCCCAACATACTTGGCAACTATCTTGCCGGATTTGTTAGTTAAAACATAAGATGCATCAAAAGTTTTAAATGAAATGTCATGATCATTTGATGCAGTTGGAGTTTTCTTCTTAGGCAATTTTGCACGGGTTGATTGCCTAGAACTATATGTCTCGCCCTTATACATAAAAGCATGATTAGGGCCAGAGTGAGACTTCTTAGAATGAATTCTCCTAATTTTGCTCTCGGGATAACTGGCAGGGTACAAAATGTAACCCTCGTTATCATGAGGCATGGGAGCCTTGCCCTTAACAAAGTTAGACAATCTTTTAGGAGGAGCATTAAGTTTGACATTGTCTCCCTTTTGGAAGCCAATGCCATCCTTTATGCCAGGGCGTCTCCCACTATAGAGCATGCTTCTAGCAAATTTAATTTTTTTCATTTTCTAAGTCATGCTCACTAATCTTAGCGTTAAGTTGAGCTATGTGATCATTTTGTTTCTTAATTAAAGCTAGGTGATCATGGATAGCATCAACATTAATGTCTCTACATCTAGTACAAATGGAAGTATGCTCAACGGTAGAAGTAGAGGGTTTGCAAGATTTTAATTCAACAACCTTAGCATGTAATATATCATTTTCACTTCTAAGGTTAGAAATAGTAGCGATGCAAACATCAAAGTCTTGAGCCTTAGCAATCAAATTTTCATTTTCATTTCTAAGGTTAGCAAGAGAATCTTTTAATTTTTCAATCTTAGCAAGCAAATTAGCATTATCATTTCTATGATTGGAAATCGAATCATCACAAACATTAGAATCAACCCTAGCAATAAGTTTAGCATTTTCATTTCTAAGGTTGACAATAGTATCGTGGCAAGTGCTTAGCTCACTAGATAATTTTTCATATTTTTCTACTTCTAGAGCATAAGCATTCTTAACCTTAACATGCTTCTTGTTTTCTTTAATAAGAAAGTCCTCTTGGGAATCCAAGAGATCATCCTTCTCATGAATAGCACTAATTAATTCATTTAACTTTTCTTTTAGTTGCATGTTAAGGTTGGCAAAAAGGAGGAGTCGGTGGAGCTCTCGTCGGAGTCCCATTCCCGGCAAACATGGGCATCGCCGCCCTTCTTCTTGTAGTACCTCTTCTTCTCCTTTCTTCTCCCCTTCTTGTCATCGCCCCTGTCACTATCACTAGATAATGGACATTTAGCAATGAAATGACCGGGCTTACCACACTTGTAGCATACTTTCTTGGAGCGGGGCTTGTAATCCTTCCCCCTCCTTTGTTTGAGGATTTGGCAAAAGCTCTTGATGATGAGCGCCATTTCCTCATTGTCGAGCTTGGAGGCGTCGATGGGTGTTCTACTTGATGTAGATTCCTCCTTCTTTTCCTCCGTCGCCTTGAATGCGACCGGTTGTGCTTCGGACGTGGAGGGGCCATCAAGCTCGACGATTTTCTTTGAGCCTTTGATCATCAACTCAAAGCTCACAAAATTCCCTATTACTTCCTCGGGAGTCATTAGTGTATATCTAGGATTGCCACGAATTAATTGAACTTGAGTAGGGTTAAGAAAAACAAGTGATCTAAGAATAACCTTAACCATTTCGTGGGCATCCCATTTTTGCTCCCGAGGTTGCGCACTTGGTTCACCAAGGTCTTGAGCCGGTTGTACATATCTTGTGGCTCCTCCCCTTGGAGAAGTCGGAAGCGACCGAGTTCCCCTCGATCGTCTCCCGCTTGGTGATCTTGGTCACCTCGTCTCCTTCGTGCGCGATCTTTAGCACGTCCCAAATTTCCTTTGCGCTCTTCAACCCTTGCACCTTATTATACTCCTCTCGACTTAGAGAGGCGAGGAGTATAGTTGTGGCTTGGGAGTTGAAGTGTTGGATTTGTTCGACCTCCTCTAACTCGTAATCCTTGTCTCCCTTCTTTGGTACCTGCACTCCATACTCAACAATATCCCATATGCTTTTGTGGAGTGAGGTTAGGTGATGCCTCATTTTATCACTCCACATAGAATAATCTTCACCTTCAAACATAGGTGGTTTGCCTAATGGAACGGAGAGTAATGGAGTGCGTCTAGAAATGCGAGGATAGAGAAGGGGCATCTTACTATACTTCTTGCGCTCATGGCGCTTTGAAGTGGTGGAGGCCGATTCCGAGCCAGAGGTGGAGGGTGACGAAGAGTCGGTCACGTAGTAGACCACCTTCCTCATTTTCTTCTTCTTGTCACCCATCTGATGGGACTTGATGGAGGAAGAGGATTCCTCCTTGTGCTTGTGGGCGGACTCCCTTGAGTGTGTTTTTCCCGAGCTTGCGGACTTGTCGCCGGTCCCGAGATCCCTCTTAGCGGATGTTCCCGACATCACTTCGAGCGGTTAGGCTCTAATGAAGCACCGGGCTCTGATACCAATTGAAAGTCGCCTAGAGGGGGGGTGAATAGGGCGAATCTGAAATTTACAAACTTAAGCACAATCTACAAGCCGGGTTAGCGTTAGAAGTATAAACGAGTCCAAGAGAGAGGGCGCAAAACAAATCGTGAGCAAATAAAGAGCGAGACACGATGATTTGTTTTACCGAGGTTCGGTTCTTGCAAACCTACTCCCCGTTGAGGTGGTCACAAAGACCGGGTGTCTTTCAACCCTTTCCCTCTCTCAAACGGTCACTCAGACCGAGTGAGCTTCTCTTCTCAATCAAACGGGACAACAAGTCCTCGCAAGGACCACCACACAATTGGTGTCTCTTGCCTCGGTTACTGTTGAGATGATCACAAGAAAGAATGAGAAAGAAAAGAAGCGATCCAAGCGCAAGAGCTCAAATGAACACGACAAATCTCTCTCTCTAATCACTAAAGCTTTGTGTGGAATTGGGAGAGGATTTGATCTCTTTGGTGTGTCTTGTGTTGAATGCTATAGCTCTTGTAAGGTGTAGAAGTGTAGAAACTTGGATGCCGTTGAATGTGGGGTGGTTGGGGTATTTATAGCCCCAACCACCAAAAATGGCCGTTGGAAGTGTGCTGTCGTATGGCGCACCGGACAGTCCGGTGCGCCACCGGACACTGTCTGGTGTGCCAGCCACGTCAGCAGACTGTTGGGGTTCGACCGTTGGAGCTCTGACTTGTGGGGCCTCTGGGCTGTCCGGTGGTGCTTCGGACAGGTCCTGTAGACTGTCCGGTGCGCCAACTGCACGTGCTCTGACTCTGGCGCGCACTGTAGCGCATTGAATGCGGTTGCAGACAACCGTTGCGCGCGAAGTAGCCGTTGCTCCGCTGGCACACCGGACAGTCCGGTGTGCACCGGACAGTCCAGTGAATTATAGCGGAGTGCCCTCTGAATTTCCCGAAGGTGAAGAGTTCAGCCTCGAGTGCCCTGGTGCACCGGACACTGTCCGGTGGCACACCGGACAGTCCGGTGCGCCAGACCAGGGTGCCTTTGGGTTGTCTTTTGCTCTCTTTGTTTGAACCCTTTCTTGGTCTTCTTATTGGCTTATTGTGAACCTTTGGCACCTGTATAACTTATAGACTAGAGCAAACTAGTTAGTCAAATTATTTGTGTTGGGCAATCCAACCACCAAAATCAATTAGGAAAAGGTGTAAGCCTAATTCCCTTTCAGATGCCAACTTCCGCGAAGTTGCGCTCCTCCAACAGCATCAAGACGAAAGCAACACGGGCGCTCCCCATCCGGGGGCTCGGAAGGTGGAAGGGCACGATGCATGAGGAGAGTGCAAAGGCGTGGCTACCACCCGGGGGGTCGATCCCTTCTTAAAGGCGACTCTCCTCACTCGCGTCCTTAGGCATCGCGGACTAAGTCTCCACTAACGCGCTCCAAGGTCCTCCCCCTACGACACGGGGGCTGGGTCCCACACGCCATGCAAGCTGGCCGGGACAAAAGAAGCCAAACCACCGCGCGCGGAGTGTGTAACCGCCCAGCGGTTACAAGCACTCCTCCATCTTCGCCTAAACCAGTGGGTGAAAGGGCGGACCGCCATGCAGGCGGCATGCAACTGCACCACAGAGATGCACCCTTTCGACTTCGACGCATCCAGCATGGAGTCTCAGGCCCACACGTCATGTAACTGGCGCGCCGGTTGCTACGTGCGAAAAACTGCACCGCCACTTACGCCAATGCCGCGCCTCCTCGACTACGGGACCGGTGCCGCGACTCGAGGCAACCTGCGCATGGCCCAGCAGTGCCAACCAAGCGCATCAGTCACAAGTCAGTCAGCCACGAGAAAAGGCACGACAGTCGATATGGCCAAAAGTGGGCCGGCAGTAATGGCGGCGGCAGGCAGGCGGAAGCAGCAGTCAAATCGTCTGCAGGCTCACGTCCCCTCCTGGGGCAGCAGGGGAGCCCTCTCCCACGGCGTGAAGACGACGCGCCCGTGTTCCGTCCCTCGAACGGCTCGCGCAACGGCTGCCCCACGAACCACTCGTCCCGTCGCATTAACTCCGCGGCAGTGCAGGCGACACCTTTGGTAGGCGAAGCGGACGACGCTTCACCTCCGCCATAATGACCGCGTCAAAAAAGGTGCGCCACATCGTTCAATTTCGTATCCTTTTCCTCTTCCCCTTTCTCTCTCTTGCTACAGGGACCGAGAAAAGGGATACTCTGAAAGGGGTCCTTCTCTGCGAAGGAAGCGGGCCCCGAGCCCTCCTACTGATCAGAGGTTCGAAGGCTGGCCCCTCGGAAGGGTTCGACAGCCGCCTCAGAGCACTCGGGCTCCGCGCCCACTACTAGTCAGAGGTTCGAAGGCTGGCCCCTCGGAAGGGTTCGACAGCCGCCTCAGTCCACTCGGGCTCCGCGCCCACTACTGATCAGGGGTTCGAAGGCTGGCCCCCTGAAGGGTTCGACAGCCGCCTCAGAACACGCAGAGCGAGGGATGACTCTGGGTATGTCCGATACATGGCCGAGGCTCGGGCTACGATCCCGAGGTACCCTAGGACATTTCCGAGACCAGCAGGAATGATTCTGTAACGGAATCCCATCAGAGGGAGGCATCGAGCCCTCGGACCCTATCAAACGGGACCGGGTCCGGCAAATCACCTGCATGTACTTTTGGAGCGCGCCTCTGGGCCACTAGCTGACCCTTATCGAACGGGGCACGGGCGTCCACTTGGATCACCTGTTAGCAACTCACTGGAGACACCATGTTCGGCGCCCTCCGAGGGCAACATGGCGCTTTCCCCCCTCCTCCTTGCGGAAAGGCGACGAAGGGGCGTATGATAAAAGCCGAGTCAGTCCCTGACCGTCCTCTCGCTCTGTGCGGAGGCTCGGGGGCTGCTCTCGCAAACCCGGCTCCGGCCAAACCGTTGCCAGCGTCAACATACCAGCCCGAGAACTCAGAACCTGACCATGCACCCGGACTACGATCAGATCGCATGAGGGAACAACTAGACCGACCAAGGCGTCACGAAAGGCACTAAGACCTTGGAGGAGTCAAACCACTCCTCCGAGGCCTCGCGGGCTACACCCAGCGGGTGCGCTCGCGCGCACCCACCGGAACAGAATGTAACCGAGAAAGGCCGGTCCCCTTGCAAAAAAGTGCGATAAAGCCTCCAAGCGAGTACCAACACTCCCTTTGAGGCTCGGGGGCTACTGTCGGGAACCATAATTAGGGGTACCCCCAAGACTCCTAAACTCGGCTGGTAACCACCATCAGCACAAAGCTGCAAAGGCCTAATGGGCGCAATACAGGTCAAAGCTCCGCCCACTCAAGGGACACGATCTCGCCTCGCCCGAGCCCAGCCTCGGGCAAGAACAGCAGACCCAGGTGGATTCACGTCACGCCCGAGGGTCTCCTCAAGCAACGGGCGCACCTTCGACTCGCCCGAGGCCCAGCTCGGGCAGGCTTCGCGGAGAAGCAACCTTGGCCAGATCGCCTCGCCAACCGACTGTATCGCAGGAGCATTCAATGCAAGGATTGTCTGACACCTTATCCTGACGCGCGTTCCTCAGTCGACAGGGCCGAAGTAACCGCAGTCATTTCGCTCGTCCACTGACTGACCTGACAGGAAAACAGCGCCGCCTGCCCTGCTCCGACTGTTGTGCCACCCGCCAGGGTGAGGCTGACAGCAGCCAAATCTAGCCTCATGCGCCATAGGAAGCTCTGCCTCGCCCGACCCTAGGGCTTGGCCCCTGCCTCGGCCTCGGAAGACGGTATCCGCCTCGCCCGACCCTAGGGCTTGGCCCTCGCCTCAGCCTCGGAAGACGGTATCCGCCTCGCCCGACCCTAGGGCTCGGACTCAACCTCGACCTCGGAAGACGGTCTCCGCCTCGCCCGACCCTAGGGCTCGGACTCAGCCTCGACCTCGGAGGAGTCACCGCCTCGCCCGACCTTGGGCTCGGACCGACCACGTTACAAGGGGATACATCATTACCCTACCCCTAGCTAGCTCAGGCTACGGGGAACAAGACCGGCGTCCCATCTGGCTCGCCCCGGTAAACAAGTAATGATGGCACCCCCGTGCTCCATGACGACGGCGGTTCTCAGCCCTTTATGGAAGCAAGGAGACGTCAGCAAGGACCCGATAGCCCCGACAGCTGTGCTTCTACAGGGCTCAAGCGCTCCTCCGACGGCCACGACATCACATGAACAGGGCACCAACACCTCTCCAACAGCCACATCGGCATGTACATAGGGCTATGGCTCCTCTCTGCTAGACACGTTAGCATATTGCTACACTCCCCATTGTACACTTGGACCCTCTCCTTACATCTATAAAAGGAAGGTCCAAGGCCCTCGTACAAAAAGGCGGCCGCGCGGGAGGACGGGCTGACGAACATGCTCTCTCTCTCTCTCCCTCGCGAACGCTTGTAACCCCCTACTGCAAGCGCATCCGCCCTGGGCGCAGGATAACACGAGTCGCGGCTTTTCCCCCTTGTGTTCCATCTCGCACCGACCCATCTGGGCTGGGACACGCAGCGACAATTTACTCGTTGGTCCAGGGACCCCCCGGGGTCGAAACGCCAACAAACTTGATCAAAGGCATAAAATACATGTATGCTATACATCAATCCAAGTTACGCGAATCTAAGACATTTAGCTCACTACACAGCCTGCAAAAGGTTTTCTCATCTAAAGGCTTGGTAAAGATATCGGCTAGCTAGTTCTCGGTGCTAATATGGAACACTTCGATATCTCCCTCTTGCTGGTGGTCTCTCAAAAAGTGATGTCGGATGTCTATATGCTTAGTGTGGCTGTGTTCAACAGGATTATCCGCCATGCGGATTGCACTCTCATTGTCACATAGGAGTGAGACTTTGCTCAGATTGTAGCCAAAGTCCCAGAGAGTTTGCCTCATCCAAAGTAGTTGCGCGCAACACTGTCCTGCGGCAACATACTCGGCCTCAGCGGTGGATAGGGCAACAGAGGTTTGTTTCTTAGAACTCCAAGACACCAGGGACCTTCCTAGGAATTGGCACGTCTCTGATGTACTCTTCCTATCAACCTTGCATCCAGCATAATCAGAGTCTGAATATCCAATCAAGTCAAAGGTAGACCCCTTTGGATACCAGATCCCGAAGCAAGACGTAGCAACTAAATATCTAAGAATTCGCTTAACGGCCACAAGGTGACATTCCCTTGGATCAGATTGAAATCTAGCACACATGCATATGCTAAGCATAATATCCGGTCTACTAGCACATAAATAAAGCAATGACCCTATCATAGACCGGTATGCCTTTTGATCAACGGACTTACCTCCTTTGTTGAGGTCGACATGCCCGTCGGTTCCCATCTACGTCTTCGTGGGCTTGGCGTCCTTCATCCCAAACCTCTTGAGAAGATATTGAGTGTACTTCGTTTGGGAGAGGAAGGTGCCGTCCTTGAGTTGTCTCACTTGGAACCCAAGAAAGTATGTCAACTCGCCCATCATCGACATCTCAAATTTCTGTGTCATCACCCTGCTAAACTCCTCACAATACTTTTGATTAGTAGAACCAAATATTATGTCATCGACATAAATTTGGCACACAAAAAGGTCACCGTCACAAGTCTTAGTGAAAAGAGTGGGATCAGCTTTCCCAACCTTGAAAGCATTAGCAATTAAGAAATCTCTAAGGCGTTCATACCATGGGCTTGCTTAAGTCCATAGAGCGCCTTAGAGAGCTTAAAACGTGGTTGGGATACATGTCATCCTCAAAGCCACGGGGGTTGTTCCACGTACACCTCCTCCTTTATTGGCCCGTTGAGGAAGGCGCTCTTCACATCCATTTGAAACAACCTGAAAGAGTGGTGAGAGGCATAGTCTAATAATATTCTAATGGATTCTAGCCTAGCCACAGGAGCAAAAGTTTCCTCGAAATCCGAACCTGCGACTTGGGCATAACCTTTTGCCACAAGTCGAGCCTTGTTTCTTGTCACCACCCCGTGCTCGTCTTGCTTATTGCGGAACACCCACTTGGTTCCCACAATGTTTTGCTTTGGACGTGGCACCAGGCTCCAAACTTTGTTTCTTTTGAAGTTGTTGAGCTCTTCCTGCATGGCCAACACCTAGTCCGGATCTTGCAAGGCCTCTTCAGCCCTGAAAGGCTCAATAGAAGAGACAAACGAGTAAAGCTCACAAAAATTAGCTAATCTTGAGCGAGTAGTTACTCCCTTGCTTATGTCACCCAGAATCTGGTCAACGGGGTGATTCCGTTGGATCGTCGCTCGGACTTGAGTTGGAGGGGCCTTTGGTGCTTCTTCCTCCATAGCTGGTTCTTCTTGTGCTCCCCCTTGATCACATGCCTCTTTTTGAGGAACCTGTTCATCATCTTGAGTTGGGGGATGCACCATCATTGAGGAAGAAGGTTGATCTTGCTCTTGTTGTTCCTATGGTCGCACATCTCCAATCGCCATGGTACGTATTGCGGCCGTTGGAACATCATCTTCATCTACATCATCAAGATCAACTTGCTCTCTTGGAGAGCCATTAGTCTCATCAAATACAACGTCGCTAGAGACTTCAACCAAACTCGATGATTTGTTGAAGACTCTATACACCCTTGTATTTGAGTCATACCCTAGTAAAAACCCTTCTACAACTTTGGGAGCAAATTTAGAATTTCTACCTTTCTTCACTAGAATGTAACATTTGCTCCCAAATACACGAAAGTATGAGACGTTGGGTTTGTTACCAGTAAGAAGTTCATACGAGGTCTTCTTGAGGAGGCGATGAAGGTAGAGCCGGTTTATGGCGTGGCAAGCTGTGTCCACAGCTTCCGACCAAAACCGCTCCAGAGTCTTGAACTCTCCAAGCATCGTCCTTGCCATGTAGATAAGCATCCTGTTCTTCCTCTCTACCACACCATTTTGCTGTGGTGTGTAGGGAGCGGAGAACTCGTGCTTGATGCCTTCTTCCTCAAGGTACTCCTCAACTTGCAGATTCTTGAACTCGGACCCGTTGTCGCTTCTTATCTTTTTCACCTTGAGCTCAAACTCGTTTTGAGCCCTCCTTAGAAAGCGCTTTAGGGTCCCTTGGGTTTCTGATTTATCCTGTAAAAAGAATACCCAAGTGAAGCGGGGAAAATCATCAACAATTACTAAATCATACTTACTTCCCCTGATGCTAAGGTAGGCGACGACTCCGAAGAGGTCCATATGGAGAAGCTCCCGTGATCTTGATGTAGTCATCACATTCTTGTTGTGATGAGTGCTTCTGACCTATTTCCCTGCTTGACAAGCTGCACAAGGTCTATCTTTTTTGAAGCAGACATTGGTTAGTCCTAACACATGTTCTCCCTTTAGAAGTTTATGAAGGTTCTTCATCCCAACATGTGCTATACAGCGATGCCACAACCAGCCCATGCCAGTCTTAGCTATTAAGCATGCATCTAGATCGGCCTCCTCTTTCGAAAAAAACAACTAAGTAGAGTTTGTCGTCTAATACACCCTTAAACACTAATGAACCATCACTCCTTCTAAAGACAGAAACATCAACATTTGTAAATAGGCAATTGTAGCCCATGTGGCATAATTGACTTACAGATAGAAGATTATATCCTAATGACTCTACTAAGAATACATTGGATATGGAATGCTCGCTTGTGATGGCTATCTTTCCTGAGCCTTTAACCTTGCCTTGGTTCCCATCTCTAAAAATAATCGTGTCCTGGGAATCTTTGTTCTTGACGTAGGAGGTGAACATCTTCTTCTCCCCCGTCATGTGGTTTGTGCATCCGCTGTCGATAATCCAGCTTGAGCCCCCAGATGCATAAACCTGCAAGGCAATTTACACTTGGGTTTTAGGTACCCAACTCTTGTTGGGTCCTACAAGGTTCGTCACAATAGCCTTTGGAACCCAAATACAAGTCTCATCTCCCTTGCATTTGGATCCCAATTTTCTAGCAACCACTTTTTTATTTTTACATGAAAGTACAAACGTAGTGTTGCAAGCATGAAAGACAGTGGTAGGTTTATTACACATTTTCTTAGGAGCATGAGACACAAAATTTCTCCTAGGCCTACCATTAAAATTAGAACTTGAAGCCAACATAGCATGTGAATCACAGGCATCATGATCATATCTCCTATTATGACTAGCAATTTTCCTATTATACATGAAAGCATGATTCTTTTGATTACTACTAGCCATAGGGGCCTTCCCTTTATCCTTGTTGGGAATGGGAGCCCTTTGGCTTGTTAAGTCCTTGGCTTCCTTTCGAAAGCCAAGTCCATCCTTAATTGAGGGGTGTCTACCAATTGTGTAGGCATCCCTAGCAAACTTTAATTTATCAAAATCTATCTTGCAAGTCTTAAGTTGAGCACTAAGACTTGCCACTTCACCATTTAATTTAGTAATGGATGCAAGATGTTCATTACAAGCATTAATATCAAAATTCTTGCATCTATTACAAATTACAAGATGTTCCACACGTGAACTAGATTTATTAGCTACTTCTAGCTTAGCATTTAAATCATTATTAACACTCTTTAAGCTAGACACAGTTTCATGACAAGCAGATAATTCAGAAGATAGCATTTCATTCCTTTTAACCTCTAAAGCAAGAGATTTTTGCACACTAACAAACTTATCATGTTCTTCATACAAAATATCCTCTTGCTTCTCTAAAAGTCTATCCTTTTCATTTAAAGCATCAATTAACTCATTAATTTTATCTACTTTTGCTCTATCCAAACCCTTAAATAAATCGGTATAATCTACTTCATCATCACTAGAATCATCATCGCTTGAAGTAGTATACTTAGGGGTTTCTCGAATGCTTACCTTTTTATCCTTTGCCATGAGGCAAGTATGGCGTTCGTTGGGGAAGAGAGAGGACTTGTTGAAGGCTGAGGCAGCAAGTCTTTCATTGTCGGAGTCAGAGGAAGAGCAGTCTGAATCCCATTCTTTGCCAAGATGCGCCTCGCCCTTCGCCTTCTTGTAGGCCTTCTTCTTCTCCCTCTTCCCGCTCTTTTATTGTCCCTAGTCACTATCATTATCGGGACAGTTTGCAATAAAGTGACCAGTCTTACCGCATTTGTAGCAGGAGCGCCTTTCCCCTTGTTTTGTTTTTGTTGGGGTACTCCTTGCATCCTTTAAGAGCGGTCTTGAAGCGCTTGATGATAAGCGCCATTTCACTCTTGTTGAGCCCGACAGCCTCTACTTGTGCTACCTTGCTTGGTAGCGCCTCCTTGCTGCTTGTTGCCTTGAGCGCAACGGGCTGCGGCTCATAGATGGGCATGGGGCCGTTTAATGCATCATCAACATACCTTGCCTCCTTGACCATCATGCGCCCGCTCACAAATTTTCCGAGTATCTCCTCGGGCGTCATCTTTGTGTACCTGTGATTTTCACGGATGAGGTTCACAAGATGAGGGTCAATAATAGTAAAAGACCTGAGCATAAGTCGGACGACGTCGTGGTCCGTCCATCTCGTGCTCCCATAGCTCCTAATCTTGTTGACCAGGGTCTTGAGCCTGTTGTACGTCTGTGTTGGCTCCTCTCCCCTGATCATAGCGAACCTTCCCAGCTCGCCTTCCACCAACTCCATTTTGGTGATCATGGTGGCGTCGTTTCCCTCATGTGATATTTTGAGGGTGTCCCAGATTTGCTTGGCGTTGTCCAAGCCGCTCACCTTGTTGTACTAGTCCTTGCACAAGGATGCTAGCAAAACAGTGGTAGCTTGTGCATTTTTATGAATTTGCTTGTTAATAAACACAGGGTTATCCGTACTATCAAATTGCATTCCATTTTCAACTATCTCCCAAATACTAGGATGGAGAGAGAATAGATGACTACGCATTTTGTGACTCCAAAAGGAGTAGTCCTCTCCATCAAAGTGTGGAGGTTTACCAACAGGAATTGAAAGCAAATGAGCATTGGAATTGAAAGGAATACGAGAATAATCAAATGAAAAAATTGAATTAACCGGTTTCTTTTTCTCGTTGTCGTCGTCTCTTGGTGAAGAAGAAGATTTGTCGCTGTCGTAGTAGACGATCTTCTTGATGCGCCTCTTCTTCTTCCCGTCCTTCTTCTTGTGACTCGAGCCAGAGTCAGTGGGCTTGTCATCTCTTGGCTCATTGAAGATGGACTCCTTCTCCTTATCGTTGACCACCATCCCCTTTCCCTTAGGATCCATCTCTTTGGGCGATTAGTCGCTTACGTGAAGAGAACGACTCCGATACCAATTGAGAGCACCTAGAGGGGGGTGAATAGGTGATCCTGAATAAATCAAAACTAAATAGTTACAAAACTTGGTTAAGTGTTAGTATGGCTAAGTAGCGAGCTCTTGCAAACACACAAGTAATCACAGAAAAAGCAATCACAAGAGACACACGAGTTTATCCCGTGGTTCGGCCAAGTAACACTTGCCTACTTCCACATTGTGGCGTCCCAAGGACGAGGGTTGCACTCAACCCCTTTCAAGTGATCTGATGATCAACTTGAATACCACGATGTTCTTCTTTCTTAGACTTTCTCCCGTTTGCGAGGAATCTCCACAACTTAGAGCCTCTTGCTCTTACAATTGATGATCACAAAGAAGCACGAAAGTAAGGGAGGGGAGAGCAACACACACAAGACTCAAAACGAGAGCACAATCACGCACACAAGTCACAACTCGAGCTCAAGACACAACACAAGGAGTTCTTCACTCAAAAGGAGCTCAAGTCACTATCTCAAAGAATCGAATGCATGAGAATGGAGTCTTGGAGTCTTAGGATCTTTCTTGTAAGCTTGGGTGACTCCTCCATACGCCTAGGGGTCCCTTTTATAGCTCCTAGGCAGCTAGGAGCCGTTGGAGACAATCTTGGAAGGCTAATCTTGCCTTCTGTCGGGTGGCGCACCGGACAGTCCGGTGTGCCACCGGATAGTCACTGTAGACGGTCCGGTGCGGATCTCCTTCCTTTTCTGGCGCAGACGACCGTTGCACCTCGACGTCGGTTGGCGCACCGGACACTGTCCGGTGCACACCAGACAGTTCGGTGCCCCCTTCCGATCGTTGCTGTGGGCCACGTGTCGCCCGCCAATTTCGCTGCCGACCGTTGCGCAGTCGACCGTTGGCTCACCGGACAGTCCGGTGCACCACCGGATAGTCCGATGAATTTTAGTCGTACGCCGTTGTACTTTTCCCGAGAGCGACGACTTCGCCGCGGACGACTCACCGGACAGTCCAGTGAATTATAGCCGTACGCCACCGTCGAGTCCCGAGAGCGGCTGGTTCACCTTGGACTTGTCTGGCGCACCGGACACTGTCTGGTGCACCACTGGACAGTCTGGTGCACCCAGACCGAGCAGCAGTTGGTTGTTCACAACCAACTCTTTTCCAATCTATTTTCTCCTGTTTCTAGCACTTAGACACAGTACATTAGTACCCAAATCAATGTACTAAGTCTAGAAACATACCTTGTCACATGATTTGCACTTTTTCAATCTTTGGCACAAATTAACACTTAGAGAATATGTGTTGGGCACTTAATCACCAAAACACTTTAGAAATGGCCCATGGGCACATTTCCCTTTCACTTGGAGGCGTCGATGGGAAGCCTACTTGATGTAGACTCTTCTTTCTTTTCCTCCGTCGCTTTGAATGCGACGGGTTGCACCTCGGGTGTGGAGGTGCCGCCTTGCTCGAAGTTGATGATTTGTTTGGAGCCTTTGATCATCAATTCAAAGCTCACAAACTTTCCTATAACTTCCTCGGGAGACATTAACTTATATCGAGGATCACCACTAAATAATTGAACTTGAGTGGGATTGCGAAAAACAAGTGATCTAAGAATAACATTAACCATTTCATGGTCATCCCACTTGGTGCTCCCGAGGTTGCACACTTGGTTGACCAAGGCCTTGAGCCGGTTGTAAATCGCTTGTGGCTCCTCTCCTTGGTTGAGGACGAACCGACCGAGTTCTCCCTCGATCATTTCCCGTTTGGTGATCTTGGTCACCTCATCCCCTTCATGTGCGGTCTTTAGCACGTCCCAAATCTCTTTGGCACTCTTCAACCCGTGCACTTTATTATACTCCTCTCGACATAGAGAGGCAAGGAGTATAGTTGTCGCTTGGGAGTTGAAGTGCCGGATTTGGGCGACCTCGTCTGAGTCGTAGCCCTCGTCCCCTACGGATGGTACCTGCGCTCCAAATTCAACAGTGTCCCAAATGCTTGCGTGGAGTGAGGTTAGGTGATGCCTCATTTTATCACTCCACATACAATAATCTTCACCATAAAAAACCGGTGGTTTGCCTAATGGGACGGAAAGTAAAGGAGTGCATTTGGAAATGCGGGGATAGTGTAGGGGTATCTTACTAAACTTCTTGCGCTCATGGCGCTTAGAAGTGACGGACGTGGCGTCGGATCCGGATGTGGAGGGCGACGAAGAATCGGTCTCATAGTAGACCACTTTCTTCATTCTCTTCTTCTTGTCGCCACTCTTATGTGTCTTCACGTGGGAAGGGGATCCTTACTTCTTTTTGTTGCCAGACTCCTTTGATGGAGCCTTCCTGTGGCTTGTAGGCTTGTCACCGCCGGTCACGATCTCCATCTTGGCTTGATCTCCTGACATCACTTTGAGTTGTTAGACTCTAATGAAGTATCGGGTTCTAATACCAATTGAAAGTCGTCTAGAGGGGGGTGAATAGGCGGAATCTAAAAATTATAAACTTAAGCACACACTACAAGCCGGGGTTAGCGTTAGAATTAAACTTGAGTCCAAAAGAGAGAGCGAAAACAAATCAACAAAGAAATAAAGCGAATGACATGGTGATTTGTTTTACCAAGGTTCGGTTCGTGAGAACCTAGTCCCCGTTGAGGTGGTCACAAAGACCGGGTCTCTTTCAACCCTTTCCCTCTCTCAAATGGTCACCTAGACCGAATGAGCTTTCTCCTTAATCAAACAGGTCAGTTAGACCCCACAAGTACCACCACACAATTGGTGTCTCTTGCTTTGATTACAAGTCACTTAAGGAACAAGAATGAGGCAGAAGAAAGCGATCCAAGAACAAGAGCTCAAATAACATGAGCAAAACTCTCTCTCTAGTCACTAGTTGTTTGGAGTGGAAATGGAACTTGGAGAGGCTTTGATTCTCTTGAATTGTGTCTTGTATTGATTGCACTAGCTCTTATATTGAATGAGATGTCTGAAAAACTTGGATACTTGGTGTGGTGGTGGTTGGGGGTATTTATAGCCCTCAACCACCACATAGCCGTTGGGGAGGTTGTCTGTCGATGGGCGCACCGGACACTGTCCGGTGCGCCAGCCATGTCACCCAACCGTTAGGGTTCTGAATATTCTGACTGTTGGAGCGCTGACTTCATGTCACACCGGACATGCACTGTTCACTGTCCGGTGCGTCTCTGACGCCTGCTCTGACTTCTGCGTGCACTGTTCACACTTTTGCAGACGACCGTTGCGCGTGTAGCCGTTGCTTCGCTTGGTGCACCGGACAATCCGGTGGCACACCAGACAGTCCGTGAATTATAGCGGAGCGACTTTTCTGAAACCCGAAGGTGGCAAGTTTAGAGTGTGCGACCCCTGGTGCACCGAACATTGTCCGGTGCGCCAGACCAGGAGCTCTTCGGTTTCTTTTGCTCCTTTCTTTTGAACCCTAACTTTGATCTTTTATTGGTTTGTGTTGAACCTTTATGCACCTGTAGAATATAATCTAGAGCAAACTAGTTAGTCCAATTATTTGTGTTGGGCAATCAACCACCAAAATCATTTAGGAAAAGGTTTGACCCCATTTCCCTTTCACTTCAGGAGGAGAATGCTAAAACTATTAGAAACCAGAAGTACACTGAAGCAAGTCCCTCCACACAAATTTGAACCAGTCGCAACGTAGAAGCTCCACTCCCTAGGAGTGTTGAAAAAACAAACTCGTACTAAAACACGGTCAATGGAGTTTTGAATGGCCGTATACCAATAAAATTCTTGAAGCAATGAAGTTCTTGACTAATAAAAACAACGAATATGAGTGATGTCCTGAAATTGTAGCCAAAATCATACATAAAACAGAGTATTTTCAGTTATCAGTTGGTATGTACTAAACTACTAACACAGGTGCCTATATTGGGGGGCCACCTTCAACATAGTACCTTGAATCAAAGCCCAGGTCCAACTAAATCTCAAGCATTTAACACAATTTTTTGCATAACGGGATCAGAAACAAATAAGAAGCAAAATCCAAAGTTTTAGCAGAAGCTAAAACTTCTCAAAATAGCAAACTCTGGATCTAACCTTGCAGATACATCAAAAGAGAAGGATGGAAACTGAAGACAAGCGGCACGGAACATTGCAAGTCTACAACATGGCACGACAGCTTTGGGTACCAAAAGGAGCCAAAGAGTTCAAGTCCTAGCAGTCTTCCAAGCAAACAAAGAAACTTCAAATACACCAACGACTATAAGATGTTCAAAGCTTTCCTCCACCATAAGGAAGTCGCATCACAGCATGCATCTCTGTAACACACACAGAGAAGAGGTACCACCAAGTGAATGCATCATATCACCCATTGCATAGGAAGCGCTGGTAAATCAGCCAAATTCCCAGCGAATGGCGAGATCCTCTAGCTTTTCGACCCCGCAGGAGCACCCACAAACAGGAAAAAGCAGCCCTAGCTCCGCGTCAGCGGCATTGCTCCCAAGGCTAGTACTATGTTGAAAAGCTAGTACTAACCTGATTCACTACTGAATCCAAGTCGTTGAGAACAACATAAAACAAAAGTATGAAGAATAGAGTTGACACACCTTAGTGATTTCTGCACATCCGAGGAGATTGGGGGTGGGGTGGCATCCTCACTTTGGATTTTTAAATAGCAGTACGGGTCAGCGTCGATGGAAGGGCCGCGCCATCGAAGGGAGTCCGATGGAAGGACACAAACTATGGTCGTGGATGGCGGCGAGATGGATGGGGTCGCCGAGGGGAGCGCGGGGAGGGGATCACAGGCGGGGGCGGGATGAACGGGGGAGAATCTGGGAGGCGCTACTGGCGTGGCCGGGGACTGAGGGAGGTCGCTGATGGGGCTCCCATCGTGGATCGAGCTTCCCCCAGCCCCGTCCACCAGCGTAGAAGCCATGGGCGCGCGCCTTCACCTCGGATGGAGCTCTCCCCTGCCTCGGCTAGCAGCGCATAAGGTACGACCGTGTGTCTCCTCCGCGGATCGATGTCCCCTAGCCTCATCCAGCACCGCAGAAGACTCTGCCACCGTCTCGTCCACCGCGATCGAGCGTCTCGCTCCTCGCATGCAAAAACCTCTGCGACCGCCGCCTGCACCGAGGCTCACGCGCTCATGCTTTCAACCACCACCACTACGGCGCGCGAGGCAAAAAAACACGGGAAAGTAGCCACGGGAGCGCATTGTGCAGCGATTGGGGAAATCCCAGGACACGCATATTTACGCGACCAACGCTACTGGATGCGGGACGAGAAGAGATTGGGGAGAAGAAGGGGACCTGCTGGGCTGCTGGAGTAGCGGAGTGGAGCGCGGGGATGGGTTCACGGGATGAACGGGGGCGAGATGAACGAGGTTGGGGGAGGGAGGTAGGGTGCGGGTTGGGCCGAGCATCCTGGAGGCAGTCCGTGCGTGACGGCGACGAGATGAACGGGGTCGCGAGGGTAGCGCGCGGTCGGTGGCAGCCGGGGTGGAGGGAGGGAGGACCGGCGGTGTTGCCTGCATTGCCTACGATGGAGGAGGGTGGGATAGATCGGCGTTGATGGCGGGGAGACCTCGCAGAACCGTGCACCAAGGGGGTTGTGGACGCCTACAGTATTCTCTTAAAAAGTAGTATAGATTTTAGTGGCTTCAAATGACAATGGGCGGTTTCCTAAATATCGCTAACTAGACATTTCATCCAGGTTTTTATCACCAATTCAGTTGACAATGAGTTATTAGCTACAGGAGTATAGATTTGTATTTTTTTTAAAACGATGGTATATTTTCGATTTTTTTAAAAGTAAAAAATCCAGGCTGGGGACCCTTTTTTTTATTGATTGCAGCCCATGTACCCTTTGTTTTTAATTGATTGCAGCTCATGTACTCTTATCTCAGCAAAAGAAGGAAAGGCCCAGGAGGCTAGCGTAGCAGTCCAGGGTATTTACGTGTCGGTGGCGTTGTGACCCTGCCCAGCCAGTGGCAAAAACCAGATCTAGGGTTCTTACCCAAAGGCGGCGACGGCGGGCAACTACTCGTGCAAGGCGGAGGCGGAGATGGAGGCGGCGGAGGTGGACATGGAAGCGGCGGAGGCGGAGGTGGAGATGGAGGGGGAAGCGGAGAGGAAGAGCGACGGCGACGGGGAATACGAAGCTAGGAAGAAGACTCCGATGCGGAGGTTGCGGTGGAATGTAGAGCATTCTGATGCGGAGGTTGCGGAGCGGCAGAAGAGGATGAAGCAAACCCATGGTCATCTGGATGACAAGGAGGGGGAGGAGGCACGGAAAGGAGACATTAAGAGAGAAAGGCAATCGGAGAGCGAAGAGTCCAGGTCAGAATCCAATGACCCGAAACAAAAACTGATGTATGAGAGGTACTTGGAGTGGAAGAGGAGGAATGAGGAGAAGGAGGAGGAAGAGCGTAGGCGGTACCCTGATAAGGTAAATGACCCTGAAGCCTATCAAGCTATGTTGTTCAGGCAGAGCTGGGACAACTGCTATTTGAAGAAGTACGGTAGCTTCGATAAGAAGAGTGAGTGAACTTGTTGATTATCTCGTTCTTGATCTGCACGTTAGTTACCTATTAATTTGGTTCTTGTTGCTTTGGTTGTCATATCTCGAATCGTTTCATACTTTATGGATCAATCTAGTCACAATGACGTTCCTTTGATATCAAGTGATATAAATGTGGTAGGATCGGAACTAGATCGATGGACAAGAATAACTTGAATGCCATCCATGCACATGTTAGTTGCTGTTGTTACTGCTTACTCCCTCCGCCCCAAACAAAAAAAAAAGCTAGGAAGAAGACTCCGATGCGGAGGTTGCGGTGGAATGTAGAGCATTCTGATGCGGAGGTTGCGGAGCGGCAGAAGAGGATGAAGCAAACCCATGGTCATCTGGATGACAAGGAGGGGGAGGAGGCACGGAAAGGAGACATTAAGAGAGAAAGGCAATCGGAGAGCGAAGAGTCCAGGTCAGAATCCAATGACCCGAAACAAAAACTGATGTATGAGAGGTACTTGGAGTGGAAGAGGAGGAATGAGGAGAAGGAGGAGGAAGAGCGTAGGCGGTACCCTGATAAGGTAAATGACCCTGAAGCCTATCAAGCTATGTTGTTCAGGCAGAGCTGGGACAACTGCTATTTGAAGAAGTACGGTAGCTTCGATAAGAAGAGTGAGTGAACTTGTTGATTATCTCGTTCTTGATCTGCACGTTAGTTACCTATTAATTTGGTTCTTGTTGCTTTGGTTGTCATATCTCGAATCGTTTCATACTTTATGGATCAATCTAGTCACAATGACGTTCCTTTGATATCAAGTGATATAAATGTGGTAGGATCGGAACTAGATCGATGGACAAGAATAACTTGAATGCCATCCATGCACATGTTAGTTGCTGTTGTTACTGCTTACTCCCTCCGCCCCAAACAAAAAAAAAAGTCATCCTAGGTTTGTCTTAAGTCAAACTTTATTAAATTTGACCAAATTTATAGAGAATTTTTTTGACTTAGGACAAACCTAGATTGACTAGTTTTTTTTTTTTGGGGACGAAGGGAGTAGTCCTTACTGCTGCTACTATCCACAATTGGGCTCTAATGTCCTAACTCATCTGAAATCTCCTTTGACTACATGCAGCTAATATCCCTTGCAAGCGATTTACACATAATCTTCCGCCACGCGGTGGCACTGCTAAGCAAACTATACAAGTATTTTATGTCAAAGTTGGAGGAATAACTGGAGGTCTACAGTGGCCGCTTGAGGTGTTTGGTTTGGTTGCTCTACGTGACTCATTAGATTACAATCGTAATATTATCTTTGAGCGCAAAAGGGATAAATGTCAGATACTCACCGATCAGGTCCAGAGTGTTTCTTACTTACAGCTGTCATTTCTTGATTATTGCTGTGCCACCTATTCCTACATTTCTTGCTTCTTGCCGTGCTGCCTATTCCTACATACTTTCTTATAAGCCCTGTGTAGCTGTTAACATGCAAACATGCTAGTTATACCATGCAGTTGTTGTACCAACTGTTTATCTGAACCAATGTCTTTAGAATAAAGTGTTGCACATGGTAATGCGATATTATAGCTTGTACAAATTACCATGACTCCCATTTCTAGTGTGGCGATGCCTATTACATTGGTCTCATGTAGATAGCTCAAACCATGTACTCCCTCCGGTTCAAAATACTTATTGTTTTAGCGTGTTGTACTATCTTTGTAATCCTTGTTCTAAAACTTCTAGGCAATTTTAAGGCATGTTTGGATGGGCTAGAGATTATAGAAATCCGGGTTAGGGATACACATTATGAAAATCCGGATATTAAACCTTGATAGCAATATCTAGGGCTGTTTGGAAGGATCCTTGGATAGAGGTGTGGTGAGTAGCAATAATCCCATGCAATATCTACTGTTAGCTGGGTGGAGCCAGATTATGGGATTATAGGAATCTGGGTAGTTGGATATTTTTTTTTTCCAATCTACATCGTAATCTGAGCTGGTTTGATCCTTTACATATATTTTTAGCTGGTTTTTCATAATGTGTAGCCTTCCAAACATTGCCTTAGACTTCCTTTTCCAGTCTTACCCTTCCTTAAATGCATCACTAGCTGATGTCTTATTGCTAGCATGCAAGCATGTATATATTTGGTACCATACAGTAATTGTACACGTTTCTCCTAACCAAATAATCTTGTAATTCTATTACCAGCTGCATTATACATAGTGGTATTATATTATTGCTTTGCAGAAATTAGCACGACTCCCATGCCTAGAGATCCCCTGCTTGTTACTTACATTGGAATCATGTAGACAGCTGAAACATTGTATAAACATGCTGGTAGAGGAACATAAGTTTGGCATGTCATTAGATTTGGTCATGTGTGTTGGTTTGATCAGTGCATGAAGAAACGATCACCTTTGTAGATGAAAGTAGGAATCATGTTACTGTTGTGAGCGGATGGGTGTGTCTGTTGTCTCGGTAACATGACAGTGACAGTTTTAACTTGTATAGTTGATAGTTTTTCCGATGTATTTTGGCAAGGGCAATGTTTCGGGGTTGATTACCAATCTCAAACGAATACGCTATGATAAGCATGGTTACTTTTACTAATTGTTGCTGATGCATCGAGCTATCTCATCATTTGCTGCATACTTCATGCCATGCGCTTTGCCTGTTTTAGTGTTTTGTATGCGTATTGATTATGCTGCTTAATGCTTACATCCTGTTTCACTTCAGAATCCGTATTTAGAACTGACAGGCCCTGTGCGTGCTGTCCTCCTATCTGGTCGTGTGATATTTGAGGCTTCATTGTATGTGAAAGGTGCTACTAGATCTGATGACAAAGAATTGAGCCTTCTAGCTATTACTTCATTGGGGGTATTCAATGATGCTCACTCATACTTGGTTGAGCACTCTTACACTAGCAGACTTAGCACACTTGAACTGATGCTTGGTTATCTTACTTATTCTGTGGAAGCTACAATCGAAGTGCGAGTCATTTGCGGGACATGGCCAGCTGATGGTTTTCGTTTCATCTTTGAGGCCAATGCCGGTATAGGACAATGGATTGTGTTGCTTGAGACTGCAGAGACTGCAGATGTTGGTGATAAGATCAGCCTTGCACGGCAGGTTGTTTCTGTTGACTATCATAGAGATAGAGAGCTGAAGGTTGTGGCCACCATTACGAATGGTTCTGCTACCTATACAGATGAAAAGGGCTTCAAACCTCTGAAAATGGGTGCAAGCTCCAAGGATCTTAGTATCGGTGGCTTAGGGTTGGAAGTCACTGTTTATTGGTCCTGCTTCCCATTTGCACCGGTTTAGTTAGTTTCGTTGAAAGTGCTGTTTATGCCCATATTTGACGCCCTGGTTGCCTCATGGGGTTTAGATACTTATCTGTTTACATGATCACCTGTACTGTTTTATGTATAATAATCAAATCGAATTCGGTGCTCAGTTTTACCTTTTCATCTCTTACCAATTTTTCCCACCAAAACTTGGTTAGGTTAGATCTGGTTTGGTAGGTTTTAACGTGCTAGAAATCGGATATAAAATCGAGATATTTTTTACAGACGTCACTAGCGATTACAATAAACTAAACCCCATTAATTAAATAATGTATTCATTTTGCTAGGTATGTACTAGTTTAATTAATTATTTTGTCCTTTGTTCCTCGCGAAGAAATAGAGAGATCAATTCTATGGTCACATTTAAAAAAAATATAAAATATGATTTGTATGAAAAGCGAACAAAGCCTGGTCCGTGTTTCGCTCCAAGGCCCCAAAAAATATAGATATGGGCCTGTAAACAAACATGATCTATGTGAACTAAACGGTACCTTAATGCTTGAATGTATGACCTGTTTCAGTCAATAATGTAGTTGATATATTCAAGTCTAGATGCAGATGGATAACAAGAAAATACAGCGCAATTGGTGAAGGAACGGATAGGAGGATGGATGGATCATATTCATATGGGAGCACAGCGATATATATGCATGCATGATGTGGATCGGAAAACCAACAAGAGCATCATGCAAGCATGTATAGACAGTGACCTCAGGAAAGCGGCGGCGTGCACGGGCATCTGCCAATCTGCATGCATGATGCCATGATCGACGACTGTCACTGTCACCATAGATAGGGTGTCATATGATCGACTGTCAGTACACTTTAACTATAGATATATGGAATAATGAGTTGACGGTGCATTGCATTGCCTGGTTAACCACCAGCATGCATGCATGGTTTAGCTTAGCAAATGTGGTTGAGGTCGATGATTCAGGGCTGTGCCTGTATGTGCTTTCCCTCCCCGCACTTTATCGACAGAACACCAAAGCCGCTTTATCAAGACAGAAGAAATGTGTGCGGTCTTTAAGAATTACTCTATTTTATTTGTTTCTATATCACGCAATCTTTCTGAAAGTTCTGGGTGTGGCACACTGCAATGGTGTTCTGAAAGGAATCTAATAAGTAGCAGATTTTATTAAGCGGCGGAGCTCCGTAAAAATAATGTAACACCCTATAAATATAACGATATATTACTCGTCTTTTAATTTATCGTGCTTTAGGCAGCTCTATGCGGTTTTGCGGGCGGTGAGTCTGGTTTCTTCCAAATCCCAACTTGGGGATCTAAGGGTGCAATTCCGAGGTCGGATGGTGTTACAGCTTTCATTACAGTGAAGGAAGGTAATGTCTCTGCTGATCTCGTTAAGTCGGAGCTCTCAAGACTTATACCAGTGAAGTGGAATTGGTCGGTCCAAAGGCATGCTGACGGCTTTCTAGTACCGTTCCCATGCAGTGTTGAGCTTCAGCGCATGATTGCTATGAAATATGTTCATACGTTGGGAGGAGAAGGTATCTTAGTGATTCAGGAGGTTAATCAAAAAATAGAGCCTATTTCTTATCTGCAGAAGGCTTGGGTGAATGTTTATGGGGTTCCTTTTGAAATTCGCTCCTTTCTTCCTTTATGGGCAATAGGCACTATTTTGGGTGCTACTCAGAAAGTTGATATGCGCTACACTAGGAAAATGGGGGTGGTTCGTATTTTGGTGGCAGTGACCAATGTAAATCATATTCCGGAGTCTGCTGAAATAGTAGTTGGTGAAGGGTTATATGAAATTTTTTTCAAAGTTGACAAGGTTCTCATAGCGGGGAAGTGGACGGATACAGATAACATGGGTAATCGAGACGGAGATGATAAGGAGCAAGGAGAGGATGATGATTACTCTAAGAAACATGGAAATGATTCTTTTCAGCTGGAGGAGCTAGCGGAAGATACTGTCATGGAAGATAACTCTTTGTATGGTGATCCTAAGAAGCCTCAAGATGGGGCCTGTGACATGGGGTTGGTGTCTCAGCTTGAGAATCAGATTGTTAATGGGACAATGATAGGAACGGGTTTGGGTCCAGAATTGCTGCCTCTAGGCATGCCGACAGACTTGTTGGCACTTACTTCCCCTTTTGCTGATCAGTATGCCTCCACTCACACACCTGGCGCTCTTGATCAGTCACCAGGCTGTGGTAGCGATGATGGGAAGTCCAAATCCCGGCTCGTGCTGGATCCCCATTGCTCTTTCCTTGCGGGCATGTCACAAGAGAGTGAGGCCGCGTGGACCTTGTCAGGACATGCAGCCAACCGTTTGTTCCTGAATGAGACTGCATCTCGTGCTGGAATGGTCGCCGGTATGGATGGTGAGGCGGTCTGTGCTCAGCCAAAGGTTGGAGTCAGATTGGATAATGATCATTTTAAAGCTGCTGGTAACTTACTAATTCACCAGAATATTTTACCTGTTTCTCCTCCTTTGTTTAATATTCCCGTTCAGGTATCTGATCAGTCTGTTACTCTGCCCTTTGTATCAGATACTCAGGCGAGTGGCTGTTATCTGGGACATGTTAATTCCTTTGCAGGGGTCCCTCGCTCAGTTCTCCAGGTATTATGTAAAGAATTTAATATTAAAGCCAACACTAAAAATGATGATATGAGACAAGCTCTTTCCTTAAGAGCTCAATCTGATAATAAAGTAATGGTGGCATTGCAGGATGCGCTGGGGGCTAATTCTGTTTCTAAGAGAGTGAAATCTGAAAAGCTTAATAATGGTGATCTCATTATAAGTGCGAAGAGGACTAATACCGATGAAGATATTTTGACCAAAGCACAGCGATTGGCAGCAAAGCGTAATCTGGAATTAAGTGAGTCTTCCTTCATCTCCCTTTCCCCGGAAGTAATCATTTCCAATTGTGAAAAGATTGGGATTTCTCTTGGTAGTTCTGAAAACCAAGTGTTACAATCGGTGGTTGCTATTAAAAATATTGAGATCGATAGACTCACGGTTGCTCCATCTTCCTATAGCAGAAATCTTTTAAGTGATGCTGAGGAAGCAGAGTTTGATGCTGCGTTATCTCACACTGCTGATAGGCGGGATGATGAGTCTGAGTTGACCACTTTAGATAAATGTTGTGAGCTTTCTGTCGCGCCGCGTAGAAAGAAATCGAACAAGGCTTTCTCAAATAGAAAGGTTAATCGTCCTTCTATAAAGCCATTTACACCCTCTAAAATTAGTTTAAAATGAAAGGCATTTTTTGGAATTGTAGAGGTCTGGGGGATTTGGCTAAACACAATTACTTATCTCACCTTTCTAGAGAACATAGACTCGACTTTATTGCTCTCATGGAGACAGGCCGTAGTGCATTCTCAGAGTCTACTTTGAGACATTTTTGTAGTGGCGTCGATTTCCTCTGGCACCTTATGCCACCTAGAGGAAGATCAGGAGGGATGTTGTTAGGGGTTAATCCGGGGGTTTATGACATTGGAGCTATTGATGAAGGTAATTTCTATTGTAAGTTCCGGCTCCGAAACAAAGAGGATGGATTCATTTGGGCCCTTTTTGCTGTTTATGGCCCTGCTCAAGATGATTTAAAGAATGATTTTTTAGCAGAAATTGCAGGTGCGTGTAGTTCTGAGACTCATCCGTTTATCATAGGGGGAGACTTCAATATCATGCGAAGTGCGGAAGACAAAAGTAATGATAACTTCAGCCTTCGATGGCCTAATTTGTTTAATAGTATCATAGCGAATTTAGAATTGCGCGAAATTGATATGGTGGGACGTCAATTTACTTGGGCAAATGATTTGAATCCACCCACGTTTGAGAAGCTTGATAGGGTTTTAATGAGCCCGGAGTGGGAACTTAAATTCCCTAACGTCTCAGTGAAGGCGCTTGATAGATCTCGGTCTGATCATACGCCTTTATTACTGAATGGTAAAGCCCCGACGAACCTGGGGAATTTTTCTGAGTTTAAATTTGAGTTAGGATGGTTCATTAGAGAGGGATTTTTTGATATGGTTTCTTTCATTTGGCAACAAGAAAAGAGAGGTGAAACCGCCATTCAGATATGGCAAAACAAGATTAGGTCCCTTCGACAATATTTAAGGGGATGGGCAAAGAACTCAGCGGGGTTAGTAAAAAAGGAGAAACAACAACTTTTAAACCTGATTGATGAACTCGATAAAAAGGCGGAGTTTTCTTGCTTATCGCCTAACGAGTTGGATTCTAAATCTTTTGCCAATGATAGGCTTGCCAATATTTTGAGAGAGGAAGAAGTTCGTCTCTTCCAGAGGGCCAAGGTCAAGCATCTTCTCGAAGGGGATGATAATACAAAATATTTCCATCTAGTGGCCAACGGCAAGCATCGAAGACAGCGGATTTATTCTTTGGAGGATGAGAATGGCGGCTGTATAACTGATGAGGAAGAACTTAAAAACCATATAACAAGGTATTACAAAAACCTCTTTGGGAAGCCTGACATATCATCGACCAAACTTAATGAATCTATTATCCAAGACATTCCTCAAGTCTCGGATGTAGAGAATGAAATTCTAACCACTGAGTTTACTATAGAGGAAGTTAAAAAGGTGGTATTTAGTATGGAGCATAATAAAGCTCCTGGACCGGATGGCTTTCCGGCAGAGTTTTATCAAGTTTTCTGGGAAGTTATTAAGGATGATCTGTTTGCGTTGTTTGTGGACTTTCATCAAAATTCCCTTCCGGTTCACAGTTTAAATTTTGGAGTAATTACTCTAATTCCAAAGAAGGACAACGCAAATAAAATCCAGGATTATAGACCTATTTGCTTGCTTAATGTTTCGTTCAAAATCATAACTAAAGTTCTCACAAATAGAATAGGTCTAGTGGCTGACAAAATAGTCAGCCCCTCACAGACAACCTTTATGCCCGGTCGAAATATTCTTGAAGGGGTTATTATTCTCCATGAATCAATTCATGAATTACAGAGGAAAAAATTAGATGGAGTGATTCTTAAATTAGACTTTGAGAAGGCCTATGATAAAGTCAAATGGGAGTTTCTCCAGCAAGCGTTGCGTATGAAGGGTTTCTCCCCTTCCTGGTGTGCTTGGATCCAAACAATAGTCTCAGGAGGCCATGTTAGAGTTAAGGTGAACGATGGACGAGGTCCATTTTTCAGTACTTTCAAGGGCCTTCGTCAAGGGGACCCTTTATCGCCAATATTATTCAATATTGTTGTAGATATGTTAGCAATTCTATTTGCAAGAGCGAAAGAGGTGAATCTGTTCAAAGGAATTGTCCCGCATTTGATTCCGGAGGGATTGTCTATCCTTCAGTATGCTGATGATACGGTGGTTTTCCTAGACCATAATCTGGGGCATGCTCGGAACGTCAAACTTCTTTTGACACTTTTTGAGCAAATGTCAGGACTAAAAATAAATTTTCATAAAAGTGAGTTATTCTGCTATGGGTTGGCGAAGGAATATGAAGTGCAATACTCTCACTTATTCGGGTGTGGAATTGGGACAATGCCTTTCAAATATCTCGGGATTCCTATGACTCATAGAAGATTGAGAAATAGTGACTGGCAAGGTGTGATTGACCGGTTTGAAAGGAGACTTAGTACTTGGAAGGCCAAATTTCTATCGTCAGGTGGTCGACTGGTCTTACTCAATTCTGTGTTGAGTAGTCTTCCTTTATTTATGTTGTCTTTTTTTGAGATTCCGGCAGGCGTCTTGAAGAAATTGGATGCGATCCGTTCCAGATTCTTCTGGCAGGGAGGAGGCAGTAAAAGAAAGTATAGACTTGCTAGATGGAATGTTGTTTGTCAACCCAAAGCGATAGGTGGTTTAGGTGTCTCTAATCTGGCTGTTAAAAACACCAGCTTACTCAGCAAATGGCTCTTCAAATTATTCAATGAGGATGGGATGTGGCAACAATTACTTAAAAATAAATACCTAAGCATTAAATCCCTTACTCAAATATCTAGAAGACCGGGTGATTCTCATTTCTGGTCAGGTTTAATGAATACTAAGGATCAATTTCTCAGATGGGAGCGCTTCGAAGCGAGGAATGGTCAAACTATCAGATTTTGGAAGGATAAATGGCTAACCAGTCGGCCTCTTTGTGAGCAATTTCCGAATCTATTTAATATAGTGCGGAATAAATCAGCATTAGTGGTAGACGTTTTTTCAGCTACGAATCTTAATTTATCTTTTCGCCGAATAATTAGGGGGATTAAATTGATGGAATGGCACAACATGTTAAACTTGCTATCTAATGTTACTTTGAATCTGTCTAGCGACAAATTTGTTTGGGATGGTCATAAGAATGGAATTTTCTCAGTCCAATCTATGTACCATTGTTTGATGAATAATACCAACGACGAACGGAATAAAAAGCTCTGGAAACTTAAGCTCCCCTTGAAAATAAAAGTTTTTTTTGTGGAATTTATGTCGGGGAGCGATCCTTACTAAAGATAACCTAGCCAAAAGACGCTGGAAAGGCAGCTTGACTTGTAGCTTTTGCAACCAAAATGAGAGTATTCATCATCTCTTTTTTGACTGCTATATGGCCAGCAACATATGGAGATTAATTTACTATGCCTTAAAGATAGACAGGCCTGTTAGCATTAATCACATTATTGGGTCTTGGGGAAGCAATATGAGTCCAGGATACAAAAAATTATTACTCTCTGGAATCTCAGCTTTATTTTGGTCTATTTGGCTTAGTCGAAATGAAGTTGCTTTTAATCATAAACCAATACCATCAATTCTGCAGGTCATTTTCAGAGGTACTTACTGGTTCAGATTCTGGAGACTTCTACAGAAGGAGGAATCACATCAACAAATCCTCGATGTCTGTCAAGCGTTGGAAGTGGTGTCGATGGAAGTCTTTGCAAATCATGGATGGCGCTCAAATGCAAGAATTGAGGATGGCTAGAGTTACCTACATTCTAGTGATTTTGCTTCTTTAAGTTAGTTTCATTTTCTATGCAACGTTTCTCGGATGTAATAATTGTCTTGTGTTGGCTGTACGCATTACCATGCTAAAGCCGGAACTCATGTTTCCATTATCAAAAAAAGGATTTATCGCGCTTTAGAGGTAGTAACATTTAAAACAATCCAGTGAAATTGTAACAGATAGGGAACGAGGATCAAACATTCGGGATACTCACAATAGGGGAGAATCACGGGCACATAGCAGCAGACAGTCAACACACAACGCTCGCCGCTCAAGTGGTCGCTTTCTATTGGCTAGGGAGACACTCCGCTCTCGCCTATGAATAAGAAAAGAAAGGGAATCAAGTTGAGGAAGTTGTATAGTTTGGGAGAAGATGTAATGGTAGGGGCAGATTTGGGCGGTAGCGCGACACTTCTACAGGGTCGCAGGGAGGCTGGAGGCGGAATGGCGGAGGCGGATACTGGACTAGCGGTGGCGGATGCCTGAGTCAGAGCCCCCGACCGCTTCGGAGGTTGCTGCTTTGTGCCATTGCTGGATCCGTAGAGCCTAAAGGCGTAGAGAGCGATAGAGGACTGGATGGAGACAGCCGCGCCGCTAGCAACATAGGAAGCGCAGCCGCGCAGGTTTGCAAAAATAATTGAAAGAGCATATGTTCTCGTGACTCGAGCGACCGAGGGAGGCCGCCAGCGCTAGGCTCAATCGCTGAAGCAGGAGGTATTTTGGGCCACATTTTAGGCTGAAATGTATTTTGGGCTAGATTTTTTTGCTAAAAAAACCTATATACAAGAGGAATTTTGGGCTGCGCCCCGGGCCACAGTCCAGGTGGCTCGGACCCAAATCCGCCTCTGATTTTATTAGACTTTTATTTTTTTAATGGTACACGTACTTTAAGGGGTGTTTGGTTTTTTAGAGAAAATGGAAATCTATTGACAAAAATGGTGTTGCCAAACTAGTCTTGAAGAGGCGAAGACCCAAAAGAGAAAACATCACTATACTGTAATTACACTGTTGTCCAATACATTCTGGAGATGTAGTTGGTAACCGGGAGCATGGATGTTTTTTAGGTTATCAACTCACGGTTACCCTCTAAATGACCTTGTCCTGTAGCTGGACGCGACACGGTTTGACAAGACGCTACAGGTACCTAGCCTAACGTTTTATACTGCATTGTGCCTTGCACCTGTTCCCGTCCACCTGTGAGGGCCCGACACATAGAAATCACAACACCCAAATATGAAAGCCACCCAACCCAAGGGGGGTGTAAAGGTGTTTCTCTATTCTCTACAATGTATAAGTTACTTACTACCATGATAAATAGTGCACACTGCAATTTATCCATAAAGAGAAACTTTTACTTTCTAGAACTTTATATTTACTTTGTCTAGAGGACGAATCATGCTACTTACATATAAAAATAAGGGCAAACAATTTTATACAGGCCATATACAGTGAAAGTAAAAAAAATGGGACCTCAAATTCTCTTAGACATAACACCTAGAGTAAGAAGCATCAACAAGAAAGAGAATAAGAAATATCCTCATCCTCAATGTAATGAATCTTCTTCTTTTTCCACAAAATTGTTGAAATAATGGATGTTATAAAGCGGCTGAAAGGATCCTGCAAACCTTCCATTTCATAATGACCAAATCGCCAATCCCGCAATATGAATGATCTCTGGATAGGCCGATCCAGACCCCCTGAAGAACAATATTTTTTTTTATTTCAGCTAGTTTTTTTTTCTTCTCTTTGTGCCATTCGGTAATTATATGTAACACAACTTAAGAGTTGTATGAATTCAATATAAGAAAACCAACACAGAGCATCACTCTCGACTCTAAGAAGTCTGAAGACAATAATATTAATTGTCATATTCTATAGTATGTCGACTTATCATGTTTTTTTAGGAGAAACAAATCATTAGCCAATAACAATGTCAAAATGTAATAAAATGTTTTGGAAGGAATAATCACATACCTGCATACATCCGGCCATGTTTATCTACCGCCCTAAAAAACGGGCGTGTTTTCTTCTGAAACGCTGCCTGTTGCAGCTCCCTCCAAGCCGCCAACCTGTCATGTCTTGTGATTTTCCCAGTTGTAACAATCTGAAGTTCAAGTGCATTTTGTTAAGACTATCAAAGAAACATCAAATGCTAATATGAAAAAAGGAGTGAGAAATTATCACAAGTCTACACATTTATTTATTTATTTTTGTTTTGCAAAACAAGGGATACAAGAAACAAGATGCACAAACATTTCAAATTTGCTTTATACTTCTATGGACAATGGGTAGACAGGTTACTGTATAAAAATTTGATGAAACCAGAGTTCACCTTAGAGAACAAATAGTACGAGGGCCTAGGTTTCCGTGCTAGGTTGTTAGCACGATCAACAGCCACAAGCCCAAACTTAGGACCATAGCCATCTGCCCATTCCCAATTATCTGACGTTGTCCAGAATAGATAACCAAGCACAGGCACACCCTTCAAAACAAAATGTCTATCAGTGTTGTAAGCTACACATGCATATGCATGACCGGTTAAAAATGTTTTCAGTACAAATTAATTTAAGAACGGACCATAAGGATTGCAGCATAAATGGCTAACAGGTGCTCCAGAATATATGGTTTCCGAATCAGATCAGTCTCATCAGAAACTCCATTTTCAGTAACTATGAAAGGTATATTCAAGCTCTTGTATCGTTCGTTGAACCGAATCAGAATACGAAACAGCCCATCAGGATAAACACCCCGACCAGATTCGCTGTACTCATCATTGTCCACGAGCTTTAGGCCAGGGCCTGATATCACCTCCTGCATGAAAACAGAGTAACCATCAACTCGCTGTTTTAAATGTTCATTAAAATTTTATCTAAGAAGATAGTAGCGTTTAGTTTACCTGCCCATAATAGTTGATGCCAATAAAATCTAATTTGTCACATATGCTATCGATGTAAGGGAAAAGGGTCAATGAATTAGCCAGTGTGACAGCGGCAACATCAAACAGACCATAGGGTCGTGTAAATGATACATGATGAGCGACACCAACGACCGGCTTCCTTTTACTTTCGCTGTAAATAATCGCCAAAGAGTTAAAAACTCATAGCTGTGGTTATTAGAGAAATTGCATTTCGAGTAACATGTTGTATATATACCCTTTTGAATGTATGTAATCGTAGGCTTCCGCATGTGCAATGGCCATCCAATGTAATGCTTGGTTGTATACACCAGTCGGCAAAGCAGACGTCGCTACCTCGATTGCATTAGGGTCACCACCAGGCCAAGCACCGGCACAATAGGTCAGCATCACAAACACATGAGGTTCATTGAAAACCACCCAGTAGTCCACCAAATCTGATACGCGATCAACAACAAGCCTGCACATCCAAAGCTAACTTTATTTTTAACATATTCATGCAATGGATCAGAGGAGTACTGACAGACAGTTTGACTGCATATGCTAGAAAGGATGGATCACCTCACAAAGTCCAGAAAGTACTTGACAGTTTTTTCCATCCTCCACCCGCCATATTCTCCGGCCCAAGGTGGAAGCGAGTGGTGAAACAGCGTAAGCATCACTTTCATTCCATATTCACGAACCCTTTGGACGATCCATCTATACCGCTCGAGCGCAGCAAAATTGACCTAGAAAAAATTGATGTCTCTGTCTTATTCCACCATCACAAAGATTACAACACACTACACAGAGAAGAGAGAGAGAGAGAGAGTATATATATATATAAATGTTCAGAGAAACCATATGAAGTGTAGAGTAGATTCATAAATACTCACTGAGCTCTTGAGGTCTTCGATTGGTTCCTTCGGCATTACCCTCGTCCAATCAATCCCCATGCGGAAGACACTGATCCCAGTTTCCTTAGCAAGTTTTAACTCAGTATCAGGATCAGACCAAAACTTAAGCCTTTCTTGCCTGGATTGTCCAAATGTCAGACAACAGAAGGGTTGGGAGTTGGGACAACATCTATAACAGTTGAGCAGACAACATAAGGGTACGGTTGGGACTTACGGGCAAGGGACATTGTGCCAAGCCGCAACGTTGTGGCTGCAACTGTCACCACCAGCAGCAGCAGCAGAACCTGACTCACCACCCTCAGCAAACATTTCAAACCCCCTGAGCATCGCCTCCATGGCGATCTTAAGAGGCTTCGTCCTCAACTCTCCATCACCAACCCTGTCATCGTCCCCTCTGGAAGACCTACGAGAAGCCAACTGAGCGCCCCCGTCCCCTGCAGCGGACGCCATCACCGCATCTGCTGTCGTAGGGTCGCGCATGGCCTCCTTGTCGTCGCAGGAGTGCTCCACCGCAAACTGAAGCCAAGCGTCTTCCAACCTGTCCTCCACATGTGCCGGCGCGGTCGCTAGCCCAAAGAAGAAACTGCCATCTTCTGCTAAAGAATCACACACACACACACACCATCAGGAATAGGATCCAGGGCTTTCCATGTCGCATGGAGTTAAACTGCTTTCCAGTAATCAGGTGTCTGTTCGTCTGAATTTCAAATCTACCAAGCAGATTCTCTGACTTGCGCGGATTAACAATGGTGTACGGATTAAGACTGAATATTATGTACGCTGGACCCACAATTTCGCATGAACCTTCTGTGTTTTATAGTCTATTTGTTTAGGATTATAAATTACAAATTAAGTTGGTTTCTTTGCTTAATTCACATATCTGTGTATCAATTACTCGTCTTGAATTAGAAAGGTAACCGATTCCGCAACAAATTACCATATATCAGAACTATACAAATGAGGCAATGGTGTTGCTGGAAACCCAAACTGGCAACCCCACCAATACGATAATCAGAACCATCATTAGACCCAAGCAGGAGCAGCCGAAACAAGTGCAAGGCGGACAGGGGTTGAGAGGGGCGGAACGAAGAGGAGAAGGGGACCTGCGGCGTCCTCGGCGGAGGCGGGGCGGAGGGCGCGGAAGTCGGCGACGGGGTCGGCGGACTCGTCGATTGGGTTGGGGATGCGGCGGAGGTGGCGGCGCCGGTAGCGCGCGAAGGAGGCCGCGTTGGCCGCAGTCACGGCGGCGGCCAGCAGGACGGCGAGCCTCGCCGCCGCCGCCAGGAACGCCGGGAGCGGCATTTCCGCAACAGCGCGCCTCTCGCTCGCGCTCGCTGTGTGGCTCTGAGATCTTTTGTTGTGTGCGTGGGGAAGAGATGGATGGATAGGAGGAGTGGCGGGAAGCATCGGCTCGCGGTCGCGGAGGGAGGATGAGGAGGCCCAGTTCTTAGCGGCCGGACACGTGGCGAGAGGAGGTGGCGCGCGCACAGGACCCACTCAACTTGAAACTTTGACGACCTGCTGCTACTTTTTGGTCTAGCTGTTTCTTGGTTGAAGTAGAAGCTATTTTTTTTGTCAAATAATATCATAATTGAGTTTTACATGATTCAATCCCCACAGAGAAACGCCTTTTTACACGGTTTTTTTTTTTTATTTTAGAGAATCCAAAAAATCTCTCATTTTTTTCAGCCACGAAACCAGGAGAGACCGAGAGACATCGCGATGGCAGATGCATGCATACACACTAGTTGTGGACCACGCAGATCCACTCATCTTTTCACACTGTATTTGGATTAGGTTGGACTGGATAGGGGTCGCCGTTCTCTGTAATCTTCCTTCTCTTCCGTCTCTGCTAATATGACAACAGTTATTTTGTATTACACATGGAGTAAGCCCAACACTACATAATAGCATTGCGCTTCCTATAGTATCATCTCGCTAACAGGCAGTAAAAACCGAGGACCCCAACCAAATAATTTAATAGAGGCCCTTATCATAAAATCATTAAAATATAAAAAGTATAAAAACATAAATACTGCAATGTATTACATAGAAATGGAATTTATAAAAATATTACCTATTAAACTCTTGGTAAATTTTACTTGAACAATTTTATTTTCTTTGCGTTCCTTGCAATAAATTCTTAATAGTATGATCATATTCAATCTTATCCAACAATCCACTCTCCAAGCTTTTAGTAACCAGAATCATATTTTCATAGACCAATTGGTCAAAGACATGACTTCGATAATTGTATCTTAAAATTCTACAATATTTAATATACATGTATACAAGATAAATAGAATAATCAATAAATTATTTCATTATCAAAGTTAGCAAATAAATATACATGTATCCAATAAGATGTTAGAGGTACCTTATGATTTAAACACTTTAAATGAAGCCTTAAATGACTAAAAGTATTCAGAACGTCTTAAATGAATCATAAGAGCACCAAAATACCCCTTAGCATTCTCTCGTCATTAGTTCAACTTAAATAAAGGAGGGACAAAAGTGGAATTAATATTGTTTAGTCTCTTTTAGCCACTCTTTGAGGGACTAGAGACTATAACATTTTAGTCTCTATTTTAGTTCCACTGTTTAGCAATTTAGGGACTAAATGAGGCCCTCAAACCAAATAGGTCTAAGATAGAATTCAATATTTGTTTTTGTGTGTCATCGCAACTCACATGTATCATATTTGTTGGCGTTTCGACCCCGAGGGGTCCCTGGACCGACGAGTGAATTGTCGCTGCGTGTCCCTACCCAGATGGGTTGGCGCGGGATGGAACACAAGATGTGGGACAAGCCTTGTATTATCCTGCACCAGGGGTGCCGCTCGCAGTAGGGGTTACAAGCGCGTCGTGTGAGAGAGAGGGACACAGAGCTCGTCCGCCGCTTCCCTCGCGCGAACCCCCCTCATGGTGGCCCTGGACCTCCCTTTTATAGAGGCAAGGAGAGGGTCCAGACGTACAACGAGGGGCGTAGCTATGCGCTATCGTGTTCGGCAGTGGAGTGCCTAAGCCCTGTGTACATGCCAACGTGGCCGTTGGGGGAGAGCTTGGGCCCTATACATGTGATGGCGTGGCCGTCGGAGGAGCGCCTGAGTCCTGTAGGAGCACAGCTGGCAGCGCGGCGAGGATCCTGCTGACGTCTCATTGCTGTCGTAAGGGGCTGAGAACCACCGGCGTTATGGCGCACGCGGGGCACCATCATTACCCGTCGCCGGGGTAAGCCAGATGGGACGCCGGTCTTGTTCCTTGTAGCCTGAGCAGGCTAGGAATAGGGAAATGATGCATCCCCTATTAGCGCGGTCAGTTCGAGCCCAGGGTCGGCCGAGGCAGAGACTTCTCTTGAGGCCGAGGCCGGGGTCGAGCGAGGACGCGATTCCTCCCGAGACCGGGGTCGAGGCCGAGTCCGAGGGTCGGGCGAGGTGGAGACCTCCTCTCGAGGCTGGAGCCTGAGGTCGGGCGAGGCGGAGACCTCCTCCTGAGGCCGGAGCATGAGGTCGGGTGAGGCGGAGCTTCCTGTTGCGCCCGAGGCTGAACTCAGTGGTTGATCGTGACTTGTTGTCAGTCGTTGTCGGGGTGGCTGACACGGCAGTCGGAGCGGAGTGAGCGGCGCTGTTTCCCTGTCATATCAGACAGTAAAGGAGAGGGGCAAAGTGACTGCGGTCACTTCGGCCTGGCCGACTGAGGGGCGTGTGTCAGGATACGGCGTCAGGCGTCCCCTGCATTTAATGCGCCTGCGAAGCGGTCGGTTGGTGTGGCAGTATGGCCAAGGTTGCTTCACAACGAAGCCTTCCCAAGCCGAGCCTCGGGAGATCCGAGGGGGCGCCCGCTGCCTGAGGAGGGCCTTTGGCGAGGCGTGAACTTGTCTGGGACCATTGTTCCAACCCGAGGCTGGGCTCGGGTGAGATCGCGTCCTTCGGGTAGACGAAGTCTTGGCTTGAACCGCACCCGTCAGTTGGTCTGAGGGTGTTTACTAGCCATGATTGGGAGCGTTGGGGGTACCCCTAATTATGGTACCCGACAGTAGCCCCTGAGCCTCGAAGGGAGTGATGGTACTCGCTTGGAGGCTTTTGCCGCGTTTTCGGTGAGGGGACCGGCCTTTCTCGGTTTTTTGCCTTGTTCTGGTGGGTGGGCGCGAGCGCACCGGCCGGGTGTAGCCCCCGAGGCCTCGGAGGAGTGGTTTGACTCCTCTGAGGTCTGAATGCTTTTTGTGGTATTTCGGCCGGTCTGATCGTTCCCTCATGTGGCCCGGCAGTAGCCCGGGTGCGTGGTCGGGTTCCAAGTTATTAAGCTGGTTTGTTGACGCTGTCAACAGTTTTGGCCGTAGCCGGGTGCGAGAGCAGCCCCCGAGCCTCTGCACGGAGCGAGAGGACGATCAAGGACTTTCCCGACTTTTATTATACGCCTCTGCGTCGCCTTTCCGCAAGGAGGAGGGGGGAAGCGCCATGTTGCCCTCGGAGGGCGTCGAACATGGTGTTTCCAGTGAGCTGCTAACGGGTGATCCGAGTGGACGCCAGTGCCCCATTCGTTACGGGTCGGCTGTGGCCTAGAGGCGCG
Source organism: Zea luxurians (assembly GCA_029449295.1). NCBI lineage: Eukaryota > Viridiplantae > Streptophyta > Magnoliopsida > Poales > Poaceae > Zea > Zea luxurians. Next base: position 17,260,034 of record JAOPSE010000035.1, read on the forward strand.
CTCCAAAAGTACCTGCAGGTGATTCGCCGGACCTAGACCCCTTCGACAGGGTTCGAGGGCTCGATGCCTCCCTCCGATGGGATTCCGTTACAAATCGTTCCCGCCGGTCTCGGAAATGTCCTAGGATACCTCGGGAGCGTAGCCCGAGCCTTGGTTATGTATCGAACGTACCCAGAGTCATCCCTCACTCTACGTGCTCTAGGGCGACTCTCGAACCCTTCCGAGGGGCCAGCCTACGAACCCCTGATCAGTAGTGGGCACGGAGCCCGAGCGGTCTAGGGCGGCTGTCGAACCCTTCTGAGGGGCCAGCCTTCGAACCCCTGATCAGTAATGGGCTTGAAGTCCGAGTGCTCTGGGGCGGCTATCGAAACCTTTTCGAGGGGCCAGCCTTCGAACCCCTGATCAATAGGGGGCTCGGGGCCCGCTTCCTCCGCCGAGAAGGATCCTTTCCACAACGTCCCCTTTCCCGATCCATGTGGCAAGAGAGAGAGAGAGGAGGAGGGTAAGGATATGAATTTAAATAAGGTGGCACACCTTTTTTGACGCGGTCATTATGGCGAAGGCGAAGCGACGCCCGCCTCGCCTGCCAGAGGTGTTGCCTGCTCCTTTGGGGAGTTAATGCGACGGGATGGGCGATTCGCGTGGCGCCCGTTGCGCGTACGAGCCGTTCGAGGAACGGGGCACGGGCGCTTCGTCTTCACGCCGTGGGAGAGGGCTCTCCCGTCGCTTCAGGAGGGAACGCGAGCCTGTAGGCGACTTGACTGCTGCCTTCGCTCATCTGCCGCTGCAGTTACTGCCGGCCCACTTTTGACCATGCCAACCGTCGTGCCTACCCTGCGGCTGACTGACCCATGGCCATCGCCTTTAATTGGCACTGTTGGGTCATGCGCAGGGATACCTCGAGTCGCGGTACTGGTTCCACAGTCGAGGAGGCGCATCATTGGCGTGAGTGGCGGTGTAGCTTCTTGCACGTCGTAACCGGCGCGCCGGTTACATGACATGCGGGCCTGCTTCCTTTGCGCTGGTCCACCGGATGTGGACGGAGCCGAAGGGGCGCACAGTTGCGGTGCAGTTGGATGCCTGTCGCATGGCGGTCCACCCTTTCGACCACCGGTTTCTGCGAAGATGGGAGAGCGCTTGTAACCGTGGGATGGTTACATGCCTCGCGTGCGGCGGTTCGCCTTCTTCGTGCTTCGGATCAGCTCGTATGACGTGTGGGTCCTAGCCCCCATGTCGTGGGGGGAGAACCCTGGAGGATGTCAGTGGGGATTTTGCCCGTGACGCTAAGGGGTGCAAGCGAGGAGGTCTGCCTATAAAAGGGGGATCGATCCCCTAGGCAGTGGCCATGTCTTCGTCCTCCCCTCATGCATCACGCCCTTCCGCCTTTTGAGCCCCCGGATGGGGTGCCCCAGCGTCGTCTTGCTCTTGCTGTCGTTGGAGGAGTGCGGCCTCGTGGAGATCGGCACCTTTCAACCATCGCTCGGCTTCAAGGATTTTTGTCGTGTAGCCCGGCTGCATTCCCTCACCAATGGGCAGTTTGGTGGGGAGAAGCAAGCCGGGCTGCGACCTCCGCCCCGCCCTCAGCTTCAAGGATTTTTGTCATCTAGGCTGAGGCGGAGGGAGAGCTGAGCCGGGGTTCTACCTCCCGCATGGGCCGGCAGGCCGTCTCCTCCTTCAGCATTTAGGGGAGGAGGCGCTCACCGACCTTATGGAGGGGTGAACTTCGGCAACACAGGACCGGTCGGTCGCAAGCGTCGTCAGCTCCAGCGTGCCTGGCTCGCTGGCTCAGCTGGCTCTATCGCGGCCTCCGGCGCTGCCTCCTGCCGCTTGATCCAGGCTCGGGCGTCTGTTGCGCCGTGCGCACCGGTGGACCGTCCAAGATGCCGTACGCCGCATGGGCGGCGTTCGTGTTCTTGGATTGTCTTGTCCTCACTCCGGCACAACGCCTCCGCGCGGAGGTCAAGGCCTACCCATCCGCGAGGACCTGAGTGGGGATCTGCCGGCGCAGGCTGGGGCGTCCGCCATTCGTCGGCGGGGCGCTAGCGCGCAGGTGGCCGCTGTCGTCGGTGCTGAGGTGGTGGCAGCCGGAGAAGGTTTCTCCGCCGACGAGACCATCGGTGCCAGCTGCGGCCGGACCCCCGACTCTTCAGCTTTGATGGCTTGTCCTCGCCCCTCGAGCGGAGACGCGGGCAAGGGCCTCGTCACAGCAGCGTCGGCCCTGAGGTCATCGCTGCTGCTGTTTAGCCGCCCGAAGCGGGGGTCATTGTCGCTGCTGTCATGGGTCGCCGGCAAGCCGCTTGGAGTTCATCATCCCGCGGGCCCCCCTGGTGTGGAGGTAGTTCGTACCCGCGGGAACGGAACCGGAGTCCCATTTGTAAGGAGAGATACCAGGTTTTTGCCGGAGCAAAATGTAACCGCTTCAAGTACTTAGACATTTGTTGTAGGTCGAGAGAGCCGCCGAGGGTTCTGCCGACGTCTAAGTCTGTGTAGCATAGTTACCCCAGGTATATGTGTTTGTTCTTTGTGGCTGTCGAGGCCTGAACATTTGGGTATTCGAGAGTGAAGCTGTGTGTCTTCCTCATTCCGAGCGCTGGGACTTGTCTGTTGGCTAGCCGAACCACTTAACCGAGCGTCGGTTGCCTTTCGTGGAAGGTGACGAGTGAGGTGTCCGTATCCCGGAGGCGTAGGAGTCCCTCGGCTTTATCGGTGTTGCCGCTCTAGGCTTCCCTTGCTCAGTTTTCGGAACCCTCGGCTGCCCTGCGATGAGCCGGAGCCGGAGGCAGCGGTGTTAGCGTGGACAGACGCGGAGTCGGCTCGAAAAGAGACTTCGTCGGCCCGGGAGATGGCGGCTTCCCAGGCCGAGGAAGATGTGGTAGCAGCCATTGGAGCTCGGCCAAGACGTCTGCTGGCGCGGTGCTGGCGTCCTCCCTTAGGTGGAGGTCCTTTTGCCCGGGTCGCCTGTCCGAGGTCGGGCCTAGTTCCGCCGAGGGTGGGAACAACGCCGAGGATGCTGCTGCTCCCCCTGCCGATGCCCGAACATGCAGGAACAGTTTGTCTGTAGCATGCGCATGCTTTTTCGCGGCCGTCGTGGCCTAAACACTTTATCGTCGTGTTTAAAAAGCTGCGTCTTCTCTGCTCTTGTTTCGAGCATCACGACTTGTCTGTCAATAGCAGAATCGTCTGTCTGAACGAGAGTTACTTTTCGCGGAAGGTGATGAGTGAGGTATCCGTATCCCAGAGGCGTAGGAGTCCCTCGGCTCGGTTGGCCTTGCCGCTTACGTGCGCTCTCATTTGGTCGAAGGATTCCATTATTGGAACAGTCGAGAAGGCGCGAAAGTCGTTTTCTACCCGAGTGTTAGGACTTGTTCGGTAGCAGGATCGCTTATCCGAGCGTGAGTTACTTCTCACAGAAAGTGATGAGTGAGGTATCCGTATCTTGGAGGCGTAGGAGTTCCTCGGCTCGATCGGCCTTGCCGCTTACGTGTACTCTCGTCGTTCTCAGGATCCCGCTATCGATACGGAAGTGAAAAGCACAAAGGTTGTTTTGGTAGAAAATTTTTCCGAGGAAAATTTTGACGCAGAGGGGGTTCCCCCCTTCTAGCCCCCGAGGGAGGGTCAGGCTCTGCTGAGGCAAGGCCGACCCTTCCTTGACGGTTAGACTTTGTGTATGTAAACGAGGTACATGAATGACTTAAAGCATCTTAAGGGTAGAAGCGACGTAGCTGTTGAATGTTCCAAGCGTTGCTGTAAACCTTGCCTTGGTCGTTGGCCAGCTTGTATGTTCCGGGCTTCAAGATCTTGGTGATGATGAAGGGCCCTTCCCAGGGAGGAGTGAGCTTGTGGCGCCCTCGGGCGTCCTGTCGCAGGCGAAGCACCAAGTCTCCCACCTGGAAGCCTCGGGACCGAACGCTTCGGGCGTGGTAGCGCCGCAACGACTGCTGGTACCGTGCCGAATGTAGTAGGGCGACGTCCCGAGCCTCCTCGAGTTGGTCCAACGAGTCTTCTCGGCTGGTCTGGTTGCTTCGGTCGTCGTACGCCTTGGTCCTCGGAGACCCGTATTCTAAGTCCGTGGGGAGGACGGCCTCAGCCCCATAGACTAGAAAGAACGGCGTAAAACCCGTGGCACGGCTCGGCATTGTCCTCAGACTCCAGACTACCGAGGGTAGCTCTTTCATCCACTGCTTGCCGAACTTGTTGAGGTCGTTGTAGATCCTTGGTTTGAGTCCTTGCAGGATCATATCATTGGCACGCTCCACCTGCCCATTCATCATGGGATGAGCTACGACGGCCTAGTCTACACGGATGTGGTGGTCGTCGCAGAAGTCCAGGAACTTTTTCCGGTGAACTGCGTGCCATTGTCGGTGATGATTGAGTTTGGGACCCCGAACCGATGGATGATGTTGGTGAAGAAAGCCACTGCCTGCTCGGACCTGATGCTGTTTAGGGGTCGGACCTCGATCCACTTGGAGAATTTATCGATGGCGACCAGCAGGTGCGTGAAGCCCCCAGGTGCCTTCTGCAAGGGACCGACAAGGTCCAGACCCCACATAGCAAATGGCCAGGTGATGGGTATCGTCTGCAAGGCCTGAGCGGGCAGATGCGTCTCCTTCGCGTAGAATTGACACCCCCGGCAAGAGCGCACAATCCTAGTGGCGTCGGCCACCGCGGTTGGCCAATAGAAACCATATCGGAAGGCATTCCCCATGAGGGCTCGAGGTGCTGCATGGTGGCCACAAGCCCCCGAGTGTATTTCTTGCAACAGCTCTTGTCCTTGGGGGATAGATATGCATCGTTGAAGGATGCCCGAGGGGCAGCGGCGATAGAACTCTTTTTCATCACCTAGCAAGACGAATGACTTGGCACGCCGAACCAGCCGCCGAGCTTTGGTCTTGTCGATGGGAAGCTCTCCTCGGAGGAGATATTCTAGGTACGGGATCTGCCAGTTCGGATCTGGCGTGACCCCATTCTGTCCCCCCTCGACGGTCAAGGCCTCTTCCTCGATGGCCGAGGGTGCCTCGGGTGCGGCCGAGGGTACCTCAGGCTGGGCCGAGGCTTCCTCAGGCTCGGGCGCGTCGTCGATCTTGACGGATGGTTGATGTAGGTCTCTGGAGAAGACGTCCGGGGGAACCGTTGTTTGCCCCAAGGCTATTTTCGCCAGCTCGTCCGCAGTCTCGTTGTACCATCGGGCGATGTGGTTGAGCTCCAGCCCGTAGAACTTGTTTTCCAGGTGCCGGACTTCGTCGCAGTAGGCTTCCATTCTCCAGTCACGGTAGTGGGAGTTCTTCATGACTTGGTCAATGACAAGCTGCGAGTCGCCTCAAGCGTCGAGGCGTCGGACCCCTAGCTCGACAGCGATGCGTAGCCCGTTAACCTGTGTTTCGTACTCGGCCACGTTGTTTGATGCCAGAAAATGGAGGCAAATGACGTAGCGGAGATGCTTTCCGAGGGGTGAAACAAAGAGCAGGCCAGCGCCCGCTCCTGTCTTCATGAGTGACCATCGAAGTACATGGTCTAGAGCTTGGGCTGGATTGGAGTTGTTGGTAACTGGGTGTCAGTCCACTCAGCCAGGAAGTCTGCCAAGACCTGAGATTTTATGGCCTTCCGAGGAGCGAATGATAGTGTTTCGCCCATAAGCTCCACCGCCCACTCTGCTATCCTACCCGAGGCCTCGCGGCACTGGATGATCTCCCCCAGGGGGAAGGATGACACAACAGTTACCGGATGAGACTCGAAGTAGTGTCGCAACTTTCGCCATGTCAGGATCACTACGTAGAGCAGCTTCTGGATCTATGGGTAGCGAGCTTTGGTCTCGGAGAGCACTTCGCTGATGAAGTAGACTGGCCTCTGGACGAGCAGTGCATGCCCTTCTTCTTGTCTCTCGACTACGATCGCAGCGCTGACCACCTGAGTAGTCGCGGCTATGTAGATCAAGAGGGCTTCTCCTGCAGCGGGAGGCACTAGGATGGGTGTGTTCGTAAGGAGCGCCTTAAGGTTTTCGAGGGCTTCCTCGGCCTCAGGGGTCCAAGTGAAGCACTCAGCCTTCCTTAAGAGGCAATATAGAGGCCAGCCTTTCTCGCCAAGGCGTGAGATGAAGCGGCTCAGAGCCGCAAGGCATCCCTTGACCCTCTGTACTCCTTTCAAATCTTTGATCGGTCCCATATTGGTGATGGCCGCGATTTTCTCCGGGTTGGCCTCGATGCCCCGCTCGGAGACGATGAATCCAAGGAGCATGCCTCGGGGACTTCGAAGACACACTTCTCGGGATTGAGTTTCACGTCTTTCGCTCTCAGACACTTGAATGTCGTTTCAAGGTCAGAGAGGAGGTCGGAGGCTCTCTTCGTCTTGACAATGATGTCGTCGATGTAAGCCTCGACTGTTCTGCCGATGTGTTCTCCGAACACGTGGTTCATGCACCTCTGGTAAGTGGCGCCTGCATTCCTCAACCCAAATGACATTGTAGTGTAATAGTACATGCCAAAAGGTGTGATGAAAGAAGTCGCGAGCTGGTCGGACTCTTTCATCTTGATTTGGTGATAGCCTAAGTAGGCATCGAGGAATGACAGGGTTTCGCACCCAGCAGTGGAGTCCACGATTTGATCGAAGCGAGGTAGAGGGTAGGGAACTTTCAGACATGCTTTGTTTAGACTAGTGTAGTCTACACACATCCTCCATTTCCCATCCTTCTTCCTTACAAGAACAGGGTTAGCTAACCATTCAGGATGGAATACCTCTTTGATGAACCCTACCGTGAGTAGCTTGTGGATCTCCTCGCCTATGGCCCTGCGCTTTTCTTCGTCGAAACAGCGTAGGTCTTGCTTCATGGGTCGGGCTCCAGCTCTGATGTCCAGTGAGTGCTCGGCGACATCCCTCGGTATGCCGGGCATGTCCGAGGGACTCCACGCAAAGACTTCGACGTTTGCGCGGAGAAAGTCGACGAGCACTGCTTCCTGTTTGGGGTCGAGCTCGGAGCCGATCCGAACTTGCTTGCTGGCGTCGTTGCTGGGGTCGAGAGAGACGGACTTGATCGCCTCAACTGGTTCGAAGTTGCCGGCGTGCCGCTTCGCGTCGGGCGCCTCCTTGGAGAGGCGTTCCAGTTCGGCGACGAGGGCCTCGGACTCGGCGAGAGCCTCAGCGTACTCCATGCACTCCACGTCGCATTCGTACGCGTGGAGGTACGTGGATCCGACGGTAATGATCCCATTCGGGCCCAACATCTTGAGCTTGAGGTAGGTGTAGTTGGGGACGGCCATGAACTTGGCGTAACATGGTCTTCCCAACACCGCATGGTAGGTTCCTCGGAACCCGACGACCTCAATGGTGAGAGCTTCCTTTCGGAAGTTAGAGGGAGTTCCGAAGCAGACGGGTAAGTCAATCCGTCCGAGGGGTAGGATTTGCTTCCCGGGCGCGATCCCATGGAAGGGTGCCGCACCGGCCCGGACTTTGGACCGATCAACCCCTAAGAGTTCTAGGGTCTCGGCATAGATGATGTTAAGGCTGCTGCCTCCGTCCATGAGGACCTTGGAGAGCCTAACATTGCCGATGATAGGATCGACGACGAGCATGTACCTTCCCGAGCTTGGCACGAAGTTGGGGTGGTCGCCTTGGTCGAAGGTGATAGGCTTGTCGGACCAGTCTAGGTAGACTGGCGCCGCCACCTTCACCAAGCAGACTTCCCGGTGCTCCTGCTTGTGGTGCCGAGCCGAGGCATTTGCCGCCTGCCCGTCGTAGATCATGAAGCAGTTATGGACTTCCGGGAATCCCTCTTCCTTGCCGCCCTCCTTCTTGTCGTTGTCATGGCCCTTGCCATCCTCCGTCAGGGGCCCGGTCTTATGGAAGTAGCGTAGGAGCATGACACATTCTTTGAGGGTGTGCTTGACGGGCCCCTAGTGATAGGGGCATGGCTTTTTGAGCATCTTGTCGAACATGCTGGCCCCTCCAGGAGGTTTCCGAGGGTTCCTGTGCTCGGCCGCAGCGACGAGATTCGCGTCTGCGGCGTCGCGCTTCGCTCGCGACTTGTTTTTAGCCTTCTTCTTCGTGCCCCACTGGGCGGACGCCTCAGGGGCATCTGTATTCGGCTCCCCCTGAGGCTGCTTGTCCTTCTGGAAGATGGCTTTGACCGCCTCTTGACCCGAGGCGAACTTGGTGGCGACGTCCATCAGTTCGCTCGCATGGGTGGGAGTCTTGCGCCCTAGTTTGCTCACCAGGTCTCGGCAAGTGGTGCCGGCAAAGGAAAGCCCCGATGACATCTGAGTCGGTAACGTTGGGTAGCTCGGTGCGCTGCTTTGAAAACCGCCGGATGTACTCTCGGAGGGACTCCCCTGGCTGCTGGCGGCAGCTTCGGAGGTCCCACGAGTTCCTAGGGTGCACGTACGTGCCTTGGAAGTTCCTCGCGAAAGCTTTGACCAGATCGTCCCAGTCGGAGATCTGCGCAGGAGGCAGATGCTCCAGCCAGGCTCAGGCGGCGTCGGAGAGGAAAAGGGGTAGATTACGGATGATGAGGTTGTCATCATCCGCCCCTCCCAACTGGCATGCCAGTCGGTAGTCTGCGAGCCACAACTCCGGCCTCGTCTCCCCCGAGTACTTGGTGATAGTAGTCGGGGCTCGGAAACGGGCAGGGAACGGTGCTCGTCGTATGGCCCGGCTGAAGACTCGCGGACCGGGTGGTTCGGGCGAAGGACTGCGATCCTCCTCACTGTTGCAGCGTCCCCCGCGCCTAGGATGGTAGCTTCGGTGCACCTTCTCGTCGAGGTGGGCTTGATGGTCGAGATGGTGGTGCTCGTTGCCGAGGCGTTCCTGGGCGGTGAGCGCCTCGTCCCGTGTACGCTCGGGATGAACCGAGGCTTCCCGAATGCGCCGGGAGGACACCACGTGATGCTCCGAGGGGTCAGCTCGCCTGCGGGAGGCGGAGCTCTCGGCCCGTCGAACCACAGCGCCTTCTAGGAGATTCTTGAGTTTGCCCTGGATACACCGCCCCTCGGTGGTGGATGGCTCTGGCATGGCCCGAAGCAGCATCGCCGCTGCAGCTTGGTCCTGGCTGGACCCGTTGACGGTCGGAGGCAGCACTGCCCTGGCATTGTCGAGGATGCGGCGCCAGATGTCTTGGGCCCGATGACAGGCTTCTCCGGCGAGTGATCGACTTGCCCACTCCTGTTCGATGTTCTGTCGGAGCTGTACAAGCCGGACTGCTTCCCCGTTGACCCGGGCCTGCATCTCACGAATTTGCTCGAGCTGTATGTCCTGACCCCCCGCAGGGACTGGGACCACACCTAGCTCCCGCGGGATGTCAACGCGAGATGCGGGCCTAGGGGGATCGTCAACCTCTGGCATACCGAGGTGGTTGCCTTCGTTGTGATCTCCCAGATCGACGTGGAAACATTCACGACTTGGGCCGTAACCCTCGTCGTCAAGGTCATGGCCATCGTCAGAACAATCGGAGAGGCAGTGGTCACATGCGGACATGAAGCCCCGCATGGCACCGGGGTCATTGAGGGCAGAGAAATCCCAACCGGAGTTGGGGTCGTCCTCTTCCTCAGAACCCACCGGTCCGAAGGTTGAGACGGCTGTCAGTCGGTCCTAGGTCGACCACATGTGGTACCCTGGAAGGTTTGGATATGCCTTTACGAAGGTGCTCACCATAGCGGGGTCGCTAGGTGGATCGAAGCTGAACCGAAAAGGTACGGGATGGAAAACGAACGGTACCTCTTGGTTGATGGACGGTGGTGAAGTCGTGTCGGGGGCGGAGCACACCGTCATCTCAGGTACGAGGGTAACGCCTAGCAGGTCCTTTGCAAGGGTGCCGGCGTCATCAGTCTGCTTGGGGCTGACACGTCGCGGGGAAGTGACACCCGCCATCGCCTCAGGTGCGAGGGCAATGTCCGACATGTCCCCTGGGGGAGTGCCAGCGTCATCGGCTCGCTCTGGTGCGACAGCCGACAAGGTGCCACCTCCTGCGTGGCCATGGTTGTGTAATACCCGACTTGTAAAAGCATGGAAAATGAGACTATTTCCCTTATATGTGTTGCTTCTATTCATTAATACATGTGAACACCACATTAGAAACAAATAAATAATAAAAGACGTACCATTAAAATTATGCATCATGCTGAGGTTTCATTTTGTGTGCATTATTTGTGACAAAATAAAAATAAAATAAAGAGAAATATATTAATACCTAAATGGGAATTTAATATTTAAAGGGAATTCTAGAAAGGTGGAGAAAAGAAAAAGATAAAGGATATGAATAAATAAATAATATATGTAAAAAAAAAATATCTCTAGGATTAGTACCTTTAATTTCATAAATATAAATTGTAATGAGGGGCCACAAAAGTTTGAATTAAATTTGAATCCCATTTGAATTTGAATCAAGAAAGGAAATTAGAAAGGTTAAAAGAAAAAGAGAACCACTCATCTTGGGCCAAATCCACTCACTTGGCCCACTGTACCCCTCACCAGCCGGCCCAACTCCCTCGCGCGCTCGCGCTGTGTATGACGCGTGGGGTCCGCTCGTCTGTGAGACCAAGTAACAACGCTGGCGCGTGGGATTCGGGCTGTGGCGATGACGGGTGGGACCCGCACGTCAGAAGCTTCTCCTTCCCCCAGTTTTCGGATCCACCGTACTGCACTCCGTTGACCGAATCGCAGGGCCGGAATCCTCGGTTGGGCCGTTTCAACCGCTGTCGCCCTGAATTGCGGCTCGAATCCCAGGCAATAAAGCCGAGATCTGACCTAGATGCTGCGCCGCCGCCTGCACTCTGCTGCTGCGCACTCGCTGCCGCGCCATCCCCTTTCAGCATAACGCCGCGGCCATGAACTTCATCCTCCTGCCTCCAGCCTCTAGTTCTTGCCCAGGTCGCGGGTATCGCCAGTAGACAGGGATCGCTCTCGCACGGGACCTAGCGCTGGAGGTCAGCCGTGGAGGGCGAATTGGCCGTCGGAGTTGGGGAAGAGGGCCGCGGATACAAGCCTCGCCGCCGAGACCACTGACCATCTCCTATGCGGTAAGAACTTTATCATCTTGCTCGAATCGCCCATAGTATCGTATCGCGCCGCGTGTGACCGTGTAGAGAACTTGGGGGGCTGGGAATTGATTGCCGTGATGGCTCCGGCATCTGGGAACCGCACCATCGCGATGACTGGAGCACTTGGAGCTCAATTAGTGAAATTGAGCTTACGATTAGAGTCGTCGTGAACTGCACATTGTGTTGGTACCTTCGGGTGCGCTTATGGGGCATTGGAACACCAAATGACAGACTCGCCGGCGTTCGGCTGCCGCGGGAGGGCGGCGCTGCCGCGCGGATGGCCCAGGAAGGGGAGAAGACACCCGTGAACCGTCGATCGGCCGTTGGGCGGCCACGATTAGAACAACCGACCCCTTTTGCCGGATTAATTTGGGTGCGTTGGATTCGGATCCAGCGTCTAGAGTTTGATACCGCGTATGTTGAATCTGAGCCATTGGTCGCGAATCCATCGACCGAGATTACGTACCCGTTCGGATGGATGCGTTTCTAATCTGGGCCGTTCAGCCGAGATCGGGCGGCTCAGATACTCTCATACCTCTTCGCCGCAGTCATTTTACATAAGAGACCCTCCACTTCTCCAAAATCAACCCGCAATCCATAGTCGGGATTGTCTGGGTCTCGGTATTTTTAGCGCCGAGCCCCCTGCGCTTCGGCGTATTTGAGGCCCAGTCCAGTCAACACGAAAACCAGAGAAAATAAATGGAAAATGAATTTTTAATATGAAAATAATTGCTAGAACTTTATAAATTCATAGAAAATTCATACTAACTCCAAATTGATTCATTCCAGTTCCTAAAATTTTGTAATTTAATTCTCTATCACTTAGAACCTCTGTTATGACATGAAAACAGTAAGAAATTTATTTATCACTTAATCCTATTTAAAGCACATAAAACCTTTGAAAATGCATAACTTAAAATCTATAACTCAGAAAATTATGATTCCAGTTCCTAAGTTTTTATTTTAATATGTAGAATATCTCTGTGCATTTTGTTTATATGTTTGGTGTAATGTTAATTTCTCTATATGCACTGTGCTTGTTTGTATTGTGGCGAGTAGAAGAGCCCGTTGCAGAGGATCCTGGTGAGCAGCAGGTTGATGTAGCTGAGCAGGAGCTCATTGAAGGCAAGTTGTGCCCTTGACCACTTTTTACCCAATAATGTTCTTTAATATCACTTATCCATGCATAGGCTAATTTTGATGGGACCCAATAGGTCACCCTAGATTTGTTTATCTCATTACCTTGTTTACCCCTGAATCACTTGGGTAGTTTGCTATTGCTTTATATGGTTTTGGGTTAATCATTTATTACCTCTATGTTCCAATTCTTGTTGTTATTCTGTTTATGTTCATGTTGATATCATTAATGTTAATTGGAACATAGAGCTTAACTTGAGAACCACGTGCCACCACAAGGGAGGAATGGGACCCCTTGGCTGACTAATTAGGAAAGCTAGTGGAAGACTACCTTACCCGAAAGGGGCAAGGGCAGTAGGGGAGAGGTCAGTGCGGGGAGGTCCCTAGTTGATTTTGCTGGGATGGCAGTCAGCCAGGAACCCTGTACTGGATCTTCCCATAAACTGTAGCGGGTTTTCGGAAGCTAGTGGAACTTTGTAAAGGCCTCGTAGTGTTGCCCTGTCGCGCTTCCTAGGTAGAGGTGTATGGGAGTCATGACCCCTTGGCAGATGGGTAACATGACTTGTGGGTAAAGGGTACAACCTCTGCAGAGTGTAAAACTGGTATACTAGCCGAGCTCACGGTCACGAGCAGCTCAGGACTCTCTGATGTTTAATTATGAAACTTAAATTCAATTTTGTCATTTGCATTGCATGGATTTATTATTAATTTTGTTCTATTACTTTACTTATGGTTTGGTATTTACTTACACTTAGTAATTGCTAATAAAAGTTTGATCAACTACTTAAAAGCAATGCTCAGCTTTAACCCCTGTCATTGATTAAGCCTTACACATCACATGAACTCACACCTTTGTGAGTTTGTGTCCACTGGTTCCCCACAACTTGTTGAGCTATGATCATGTGTGAGCTCACCCTTGCTGTCTCACACCCCCCACAGGAGATGATCAGGTGGTTCAGGAGGAGCTGCCTAACACTGAGGAGTTCGATCTGATCTAGGTGGCGTTTCCCAGTCGACATTGGCGCCGTCGATCCTTAGTTTATTTTATCTTTATTATTTCATTTTGTAATAAGTCTTCCGCTATGTAATAAATACTCTGATGTTAATGACATTTATCTCTATACACTCTGTTATTATATATGTTGTCTTCTTGGCGCATGTATGAGATGCACCCGGCTTTGTTCTTTAAAACCGGGTGTTACAGAAGTGGTATCAGAGGAAATGTTGACTGTAGGACGAAACCTAGATAGACTGGACAAACCCTTACCTACTTATCTCATTCTGATTCATTCTACACTCACCTTACTCTGATTCTTTCTACACTTATCTTGATCCTGTCTCACCTTCTACTGTTCTACTCTGATCCTTCTTACCTTTGCTACTCTGAGACAAGATGGATTTCAAACCTTGGAATCCCTACCCCTATGACATTCTTAAGAGTTAGGGAACCCAAAACAAAAATTAAAACTATTTTCTCTATTAAAAATGTTGTTTGATTGTGCTGATGATCAATGCCTGATTTGCTTCTTTGATTGATTGAGACATTATATATGGACATTTTAGCATGTACCACTATAAGGTATTGTGTTAGCTTTAGTGGACAACACACTAATCCACTTAGCTAATAAATCCCCCGCAGTAACATTCCTCGTAATTGCTCGCCTTGTCTACAATTCTTTCTTTCTTACCCTGTATTTCTAACCCCGATGGCTACCCCTATAGTGGTAGAAGAGAGCACTATAGATGTGATTCTTGGTATGTCATGGTTAAGAAAGGCAAAGGCAGTATATACATTGTGCTAAGGGAATCGTAGAACTCACCAGTTCCAAAGGACAAAGATTTGAAGTTGAGTTGGTCATTGATCTCTTACCTGAGACTGCTCCTATTTCTAAACGGCTATACAGAATGTCTGTAGAAGAACTAAAGGAACCTAAGAAGCAATTAACGGAATTACAAGAGGCTGGATACATTCATCCGAATTCTTCACCTTGTGGAGCACCGGTTCTATTTGTACAGAAGAAAGATGGATCACAAAGGATGTGCGTGGATTATAGGTCCCTTAATGATGTCACTGTGAAGAACAAGTTTCTGTTACCCCGCATTAAGGATTTATTTAATCGGATGAGAGGAGCCAGGGTACTCTCGAAGATTGACCTCCGATCGGGATACCATCAGATGAAGATTGGACCATCAGATATTCCTAAGACGGCTTTCTCGACTCGATATGGATTATATGAGTTCATCGTTAGGTCGTTTGGATTAACTAATGCACCAGCTTATTTTATGGATTTGATGAATAAGATGTTTTTGGAGTATTTGGACAGATTCGTCGTAGTGTTCATCGACGATATTCTTATCTATTCTAAGAATGAGAGTGACCATGAAGAACATCTAAGGTTGGTGCTACAGAAGTTACGAGATAATCAACTCTATGCCAAGTTCAGCAAGTGCGAGTTTTGGATTGGCGAAGTGCCATTTCTTGGTCATATTATTTCTAATGGAGGAATAGCAGTGGATCCTGCTAAGGTTAAGGAGATAATGGAGTGGAGAGTACCCACTACAGTTACTGAGATTCGGAGTTTCTTGGGATTAGCAGGCTACTATCGGAGATTTATTGAAGGATTCTCTAAGATTGCTAAGCCCATGACAACGCTTTTGGAGAAAAGAAAAGAATTTAAGTGGGACGAGAAGTGTCAAGACAGCTTTGATCTATTGAAGAAGAGGTTGATGTCGCCACCAGTTTTGGTTATGCCAGACTTACAAAAAGGATTTGATATCTATTGTGATGCATGTGGCCAAGGCTTAGGATGTGTGCTCATGCAAGAAGGACATGTGATCGCTTATGCTTCTCGTCAGTTACGCAAGCATGAATTGAACTACCCCACTCATGACTTGGAATTGGCAGCCGTTGTGCATGCGCTTAAGATTTGGAGACATTACATTATGGGGACTAAGTGCCAAGTATACACGGATCATAAGAGTTTGAAGTATATATTCACTCAGAAGGATCTCAACCTTAGGCAACGTCGTTGGTTGGAGCTTATTAAGGATTATGATTTGGAGATTCACTATCACCCGGGCAAGGCAAACTTGGTTGCAGATGCCTTGAGTCGCAAGGAACATGTTCATTCAGCTATTGTTGCCCAGCTACCCGATGAAATTGTTGAGGATTTCAGGAGACTTAACCTGGGGATAGTTGCTCATACTGAGGGAGTTACTATTGATGTGGAACCTACTTTGGAGCAAGAGATCCGCAAAGGACAAGTTGGTGATGCTAAGATAAAAGAGATTAAGGATCTGATTACTGAAGGTCGAGTTCCGGAGTTCACGGAAGATGAGCAGGGCACTGTATGGTTCAAGAATAGGATGTGTGTCCCTGATATTAAAAGCCTTCGAGAGACTATTTTAAAGGAGGCCCATGACTCGGATTATTCTATTCATCCTGGTAGTACCAAGATGTATCAGGATTCGAAGCAGAAATATTGGTGGTATGGATTGAAGAGAGGTGTGGCTGCACATGTGGCTCTGTGCAATGTGTGTCAAAGAGTTAAGGCTGAACACCAGAGGCCAGTAGGACTATTGCACCCACTTAAGATACCCAAGTGGAAATGGGAAGAGATTGGTATGGATTTCATTACTGGATTGCCTCGCACCCAGAAAGGATATGATTCTGTATGGGTGATTGTGGATAGATTGACTAAAGTGGCTCACTTTATTCCTGTCAAGACTACTTATAAAGGTTCTCAGCTAGCAGAGTTATATATGGCTCGTATTGTGTGTTTACATGGAGTACCAAAGAAGATCGTGTCTGATCGAGGTTCGCAGTTTACCTCAAGGTTTTGGAGAAGCTTTCATGAGAACATGAGCACGAAGTTGAATTTCAGTACGGCTTATCACCCTCAGACTGATGGACAGACTGAAAGGACTAATCAAGTATTGGAGGATATGTTGAGAGCATGTGCCCTTCAGCATGGAGGAAGTTGGGATAAGAGTCTGCCTTATGCTGAGTTCTCGTATAATAATAGTTACCAGGCCAGTCTGAAGATGTCACCTTTTGAAGCTTTATATGGGAGGAAGTGCAGGACTCCTCTATATTGGGATCAGACTGGAGAGAGACAGTTCTTTGGGCCTGAATTGATTCAAGAAGCAGAAGAACAAGTTCGTATAATTCGAGAAAATTTGAGAGTGGCTCAAACCAGGCAGAAGAGCTATGCTGATAATAGAAGGAGACCACTGGAATTTGAAGAAGGAGATTATGTGTACCTCAAAGTGTCACCACTTCGTGGAATGAGGAGATTTAAAGTTAAGGGCAAATTATCCCCTCGCTATATTGGACCATTCCTGATCTTTAGGAGAGTTGGGGAGATGGCATACCAACTCGAGTTACCTGCTAGTCTATCAGACGTGCATAATGTGTTCCATGTATCTCAACTCAAGAAGTGTCTTCGTGTCCCTGAAGAACAGTTACCCATGGAAGAGCTCAGTGTTCAAGGTGATTTGACTTACACGGAGTACCCGATCAAAATTTTGGATACATTGACTCGAGTTACAAGGAATAAGGTGATAAAGATGTGTAAAGTGCAATGGAGTCACCACAGTGAAGATGAAGCAACTTGGGAAAGAGAAGAAGAGCTTCGCATAGATTTTCCCCACCTTTTCTCTAGTTCTTTCTAAATCTCGAGGACGAGATTATTTTTAAGGGGGGTAGGACTTGTAATACCCGACTTGTAAAAGCATGGAAAATGAGACTATTTCCCTTATATGTGTTGCTTCTATTCATTAATACATGTGAACACCACATTAGAAACAAATAAATAATAAAAGACGTACCATTAAAATTATGCATCATGCTGAGGTTTCATTTTGTGTGCATTATTTGTGACAAAATAAAAATAAAATAAAGAGAAATATATTAATACCTAAATGGGAATTTAATATTTAAAGGGAATTCTAGAAAGGTGGAGAAAAGAAAAAGATAAAGGATATGAATAAATAAATAATATATGTAAAAAAAAATATATCTCTAGGATTAGTACCTTTAATTTCATAAATATAAATTGTAATGAGGGGCCACAAAAGTTTGAATTAAATTTGAATCCCATTTGAATTTGAATCAAGAAAGGAAATTAGAAAGGTTAAAAGAAAAAGAGAACCACTCATCTTGGGCCAAATCCACTCACTTGGCCCACTGTACCCCTCACCAGCCGGCCCAACTCCCTCGCGCGCTCGCGCTGTGTATGACGCGTGGGGTCCGCTCGTCTGTGAGACCAAGTAACAACGCTGGCGCGTGGGATTCGGGCTGTGGCGATGACGGGTGGGACCCGCACGTCAGAAGCTTCTCCTTCCCCCAGTTTTCGGATCCACCGTACTGCACTCCGTTGACCGAATCGCAGGGCCGGAATCCTCGGTTGGGCCGTTTCAACCGCTGTCGCCCTGAATTGCGGCTCGAATCCCAGGCAATAAAGCCGAGATCTGACCTAGATGCTGCGCCGCCGCCTGCACTCTGCTGCTGCGCACTCGCTGCCGCGCCATCCCCTTTCAGCATAACGCCGCGGCCATGAACTTCATCCTCCTGCCTCCAGCCTCTAGTTCTTGCCCAGGTCGCGGGTATCGCCAGTAGACAGGGATCGCTCTCGCACGGGACCTAGCGCTGGAGGTCAGCCGTGGAGGGCGAATTGGCCGTCGGAGTTGGGGAAGAGGGCCGCGGATACAAGCCTCGCCGCCGAGACCACTGACCATCTCCTATGCGGTAAGAACTTTATCATCTTGCTCGAATCGCCCATAGTATCGTATCGCACCGCGTGTGACCGTGTAGAGAACTTGGGGGGCTAGGAATTGATTGCCGTGATGGCTCCGGCATCTGGGAACCGCACCATCGCGATGACTGGAGCACTTGGAGCTCAATTAGTGAAATTGAGCTTACGATTAGAGTCGTCGTGAACTGCACATTGTGTTGGTACCTTCGGGTGCGCTTATGGGGCATTGGAACACCAAATGACAGGCTCGCCGGCGTTCGGCTGCCGCGGGAGGGCGGCGCTGCCGCGCGGATGGCCCAGGAAGGGGAGAAGACACCCGTGAACCGTCGATCGGCCGTTGGGCGGCCACGATTAGAACAACCGACCCCTTTTGCCGGATTAATTTGGGTGCGTTGGATTCGGATCCAGCGTCTAGAGTTTGATACCGCGTATGTTGAATCTGAGCCATTGGTCGCGAATCCATCGACCGAGATTACGTACCCGTTCGGATGGATGCGTTTCTAATCTGGGCCGTTCAGCCGAGATCGGGCGGCTCAGATACTCTCATACCTCTTCGCCGCAGTCATTTTACATAAGAGACCCTCCACTTCTCCAAAATCAACCCGCAATCCATAGTCGGGATTGTCTGGGTCTCGGTATTTTTAGCGCCGAGCCCCCTGCGCTTCGGCGTATTTGAGGCCCAGTCCAGTCAACACGAAAACCAGAGAAAATAAATGGAAAATGAATTTTTAATATGAAAATAATTGCTAGAACTTTATAAATTCATAGAAAATTCATACTAACTCCAAATTGATTCATTCCAGTTCCTAAAATTTTGTAATTTAATTCTCTATCACTTAGAACCTCTGTTATGACATGAAAACAGTAAGAAATTTATTTATCACTTAATCCTATTTAAAGCACATAAAACCTTTGAAAATGCATAACTTAAAATCTATAACTCAGAAAATTATGATTCCAGTTCCTAAGTTTTTATTTTAATATGTAGAATATCTCTGTGCATTTTGTTTATATGTTTGGTGTAATGTTAATTTCTCTATATGCACTGTGCTTGTTTGTATTGTGGCGAGTAGAAGAGCCCGTTGCAGAGGATCCTGGTGAGCAGCAGGTTGATGTAGCTGAGCAGGAGCTCATTGAAGGCAAGTTGTGCCCTTGACCACTTTTTACCCAATAATGTTCTTTAATATCACTTATCCATGCATAGGCTAATTTTGATGGGACCCAATAGGTCACCCTAGATTTGTTTATCTCATTACCTTGTTTACCCCTGAATCACTTGGGTAGTTTGCTATTGCTTTATATGGTTTTGGGTTAATCATTTATTACCTCTATGTTCCAATTCTTGTTGTTATTCTGTTTATGTTCATGTTGATATCATTAATGTTAATTGGAACATAGAGCTTAACTTGAGAACCACGTGCCACCACAAGGGAGGAATGGGACCCCTTGGCTGACTAATTAGGAAAGCTAGTGGAAGACTACCTTACCCGAAAGGGGCAAGGGCAGTAGGGGAGAGGTCAGTGCGGGGAGGTCCCTGGTTGATTTTGCTGGGATGGCAGTCAGCCAGGAACCCTGTACTGGATCTTCCCATAAACTGTAGCGGGTTTTCGGAAGCTAGTGGAACTTTGTAAAGGCCTCGTAGTGTTGCCCTGCCGCGCTTCCTAGGTAGAGGTGTATGGGAGTCATGACCCCTTGGCAGATGGGTAACATGACTTGTGGGTAAAGGGTACAACCTCTGCAGAGTGTAAAACTGGTATACTAGCCGAGCTCACGGTCACGAGCAGCTCAGGACTCTCTGATGTTTAATTATGAAACTTAAATTCAATTTTGTCATTTGCATTGCATGGATTTATTATTAATTTTGTTCTATTACTTTACTTATGGTTTGGTATTTACTTACACTTAGTAATTGCTAATAAAAGTTTGATCAACTACTTAAAAGCAATGCTCAGCTTTAACCCCTGTCATTGATTAAGCCTTACACATCACATGAACTCACACCTTTGTGAGTTTGTGTCCACTGGTTCCCCACAACTTGTTGAGCTATGATCATGTGTGAGCTCACCCTTGCTGTCTCACACCCCCCCACAGGAGATGATCAGGTGGTTCAGGAGGAGCTGCCTAACACTGAGGAGTTCGATCTGATCTAGGTGGCGTTTCCCAGTCGACATTGGCGCCGTCGATCCTTAGTTTATTTTATCTTTATTATTTCATTTTGTAATAAGTCTTCCGCTATGTAATAAATACTCTGATGTTAATGACATTTATCTCTATACACTCTGTTATTATATATGTTGTCTTCTTGGCGCATGTATGAGATGCACCCGGCTTTGTTCTTTAAAACCGGGTGTTACAGGTTGCCTCGTCTCTGCCTCCTCCGACGAGAAGGGTGGCGGGGACGACCGGAGTGCTCCTCTTCTGCCGCGGGGAGATGCCGTCGTAGAGCTCGCCACCGCCGAGCGAGTCGGAGACCGTCGTTGTCGTCACGCCACGGGGGGAGGAGTACCATGTCGTAGCTGCCATCAAGGGACATGAACTCGAGACTCCCGAAGTGAAGCACCGTCCCAGGCTGGAGAGGTTGTTGAAGGCTCCCCATCTGGAACTCAACGGGAAGGTGTTCGTTAACACGCAGCAGGCCCCTACCTGGCGCGCCAACTGTCGGTGTTTCGACCCTAGGGGGTCCCTGGACCGACGAGTGAATTGTCGTTGCGTGTCCCTGCCTAGATGGGTTGGCGCGGGATGGAACACAAGATGTGGGACAAGCCTTGTATTATCCTGCACCAGGGGTGCCGCTCGTAGTAGGGGTTACAAGCGCGTCGCATGAGAGAGAGGGACATAGAGCTCGTCCGCTGCTTCCCTCGCGCAAACCCCCCTCAGGGTGGCCCTGGACCTCCCTTTTATAGAGGCAAGGAGAGGGTCCAGACGTACAACGGGGGGCGTAGCTATGCGCTATCGTGTCCGGCAGTGGAGTGCCTAAGCCCTGTGTACATGCCAACGTGGTCGTTGGGGGAGAGCTTGGGCCCTGTACATGTGATGGCGTGGCCGTCGGAGGAGCGCTTGAGTCCTGTAGGAGCATAGCTGGCAGCACGGCGAGGATCCTGCTGACGTCTCCTTGCTGTCGTAAGGGGCTGAGAGCCACCGGCGTCATGGCGCACGCGGGGCACCATCATTACCCGTCGCCGGGGTAAGCCAGATGGGACGCCGGTCTTGTTCCCTGTAGCCTAAGCAGGCTAGGAATAGGGAAATGATGCATCCCCTATTAGCGCGGTCAGTCCGAGCCCAAGGTCGGCCGAGGCGGAGACTTCTCTTGAGGCCGAGGCCGGGGTCGAGCAAGGACGCGATTCCTCCCGAGACCGGGGTCGAGGCCGAGTCCGGGGGTCGGGCGAGGCGGAGACCTCCTCCCGAGGCCGAAGCCTGAGGTCGGGCGAGGCGGAGACCTCCTCCCGAGGCCGGAGCATGAGGTCGGGCGAGGCAGAGCTTCCTATTGCTCCTGAGGCTAAACTCGGTGGTTGATCGTGACTTGTTGTCAGTCGTTGCCGGGGTGGCTGACACGGCAGTCGGAGCGGAGTGAGCGGCGCTGTTTTCCTGTCATATCGGACAGTAAAGGAGAGGGGCGAAGTGACTGTGGTCACTTCGGCCTGGCCGACTGAGGCGCGTGTGTCAGGATACGGCGTCAGGCGTCCCATGCATTTAATGCGCCTGTGAAGCGGTCGGTTGGTGTGGCGGTATGGCCAAGGTTGCTTCACAACGAAGCCTTCCCGAGCCGGGCCTCAGGAGATCCGAGGGGGCGCCCGCTGCCTGAGGAGGGCCTCGGGCGAGGCGTGAACTTGTCTGGGACCATTGTTCCAACCCGAGGCTGGGCTCGGGTGAGATCGCGTCCTTCGGGTAGACGAAGTATTGGCTTGAACCGCACCCGTCAGTTGGTCTGAGGGTGTTTACTAGCCATGATTGGGAGCGTTGGGGGTACCCCTAATTATGGTACCCAACAATATTATTTCCTTTATTTTTTTATTTATCGTGTTTTAGTTTAAAAATAAACTAGCGGATGACAAATATTCGAGAATAGAGGTTTTATAATTTAACAACTGGACTGGTCCAAATAGCTAGGCAATGACGTGGACGGACTGACACTTGAGCCCAACCGCTCTAGATTTTGTTTCTGAGCATTCACCACTCGATCCGCCCACTCCCACGATCGCTCTCCCTCCTCTCCCGTAGAGGAAGTAGAGGCAACAGGCAGCCTCTACGTGCCACATCGCTGACGCTAAAGCGTCCTATTCACGTATAAGGCCAACCTTTTTGCAATTTGGTCCTTTTATAGTTTTTTTGCACAATTATACTCTTCGCAGTTTCATTTCAAAAAATGGACCCCAGGCTCGGCGCCGTCATCATTGGCACCGAGGTTGTGTGTGTCGGCGCCAATATTTTTGGCGTGCATATGTCAGACGGAGTGATGCCGTGAAGTTTTATAATTTAACAACTGGACTGGTTCAAATAGCTAGGCAATGACGTGGACGGACTGACACTTGAGCCCAACCGCTCTAGATTTTGTTTCTGAGCATTCACCACTCAATCCGCCCACTCCCACGATCGCTCTCCCTCCTCTCCCGTAGAGGAAGTAGAGGCAACAGGCAGCCTCTACGTGCCACATCGCTGACGCTAAAGCGTCCTCTTCACGTATAAGGCCAACCTTTTTGCAATTTGGTCCTTTTATAGTTTTTTTGCACAATTATACCCTTCGCAGTTTCATTTCAAAAAATGGACCCCAGGCTCGGCGCCGTCATCATTGGCGCCGAGGTTGTGTGTGTCGGCGCCAATATTTTTGGCGTGCATATGTCAGACGGAGTGATGCCGTGGAACCGACATGGCACGTACCTCGACGCCGTAGATTTTGGCGCCGATGTCGGTGCCATGGATCTCGGCGCCAACCTAGGCGCCAAGATCTACGGCGCCGAGGTACGTGCCTATAAATAACCCCTACGCCCGATTAGTTTTTGTGCTCATTTCTATTCTTCGAAACTAGAGATATTAGCCTGATTTGTAGGATGTCTAGACGTGGTAAAGCTGCTAAATAAAGGTTAGCATTGTATTAAATCCTATTTTGTGAGTCTATTATATTTGTGATTGTTATAGATCTTATCAAAATTTAGAAAGGGTCCTTTGATCGGAACTGCCTTCGACCCGCTGCCTTTGCCAACTGGTGTTCCAGTGCCTATGTGTTTTTGTGGTGATCCTTGTAAGGTTGATAAGTCTGAGGATCATGACACCTATCGACAGAGGTATTGGATGTGTGCTAACTTTGCATTTGAGCCAACGATTGTTCAGCGTCGTCTGAATTTAATGGTGAGAATAGTCTTGTAATATGTTAACAATTTGAAGACTCGGAGTGGTGAATGTTTTCTTTGCCTACTAATAATTGCTTGTTTTGTAGACTCCTCCACCGCTTTGTGATTTTGAGCAGTGGATTGACACAGAAATATCACAGAAAGACAAGAAGTGGTTGGAGAATCTTAAAAAGTGGGATACAGAGGACAAAGAGAGGATGGAGAAAAGACGAGAGGAGCTTGCTGCCGAGCAACAACGTGAAGACGAGCAGGAAATGAGGCGTGTTTCTGAATGCAGGGAAGAGAAGGAGAAGTTTGAGCGTGCACGTTGTGCAAAGGAAGCAATGGAGGAGAACCCTGATGTATTTCGCAAGGGCAAATGGCCCCATTGCACTCAGTAGTCTAGGTGTTTTATTTGATGTTATGTAGTAATGAACTTATTATTCGGTATTATGTAGTGTCGAACAATGATATTTGGTAATGAACTACCTTCAAATTGATGAAAACGACATAAAAAGCAATTGATGAATAATTATGGGTTCAAATTGGACTTTAAAAGCAATTGTTGAAGACGACTTAAAGCAATTGATAAAGAAAATCAACACACTTAAAGCAATTGATACAGAAGAGTTCTCTAGTAGTGCTCCCACATTCCAAATTGTGTGGACCCTTCTCCATAGTATCCTCCCATTGTTGTTGTCTGCTGTGGGTGCGGTGGAGACATTGGAGGACCAACATTCTTGCTGTGACAAGGACAGCAACAATATGAATCTGAGCATACTTGCACCTGTGAACCACCACCATTGCTGTTGTCTCTTTCTTCCTCGTCATTTCTGTTGCTTACTTCCCTCTCTAGATCAAATATCCTATTCTATAGGTAGGATATGTATTCCGCATGCGAAAAAATCGGATGAGGATCTACCCAACGAGTGAACCCACAATTCTCCTTAACCAATGAATGCTGCATAAATGTTTATAGTTAGTTTCACTCAACAACAAAATTATTAGAACAAAGGATTAGAAATGAATTTTTACATATGCATAAGGACATCTGAAGAAATGCCGGCCTCCATCAATTTCCCTCCTCGATGAACATCTGCACCAAGCAATCCTCACCATGCATGCACTTCGACCAATCTTCTCTCCTATTATCATAGGACCTAAGTCTAACCTCTTTGTTGAAATATTGTTTACTTTGAATTTGAAAGTTAAAAACTGCCTCTTCAAAAAAATCTGGACCAAGAGGGCCATCAAAAACACATTGGAGGTAACTTCCCTCCATCCTTTCGTCTCTCATTTCCCAGACCCTTGCCCCTAGAAGACCCTGAAGCCATTTGTATTGCACAATGAAGCAAATGTACAAAGGATCGTGTATATATAGGCGAGAGGATAGGTAGTGTAATGGATTATGATAACAGATATGTATAGGACACTCTGAAAAGGCTATGTTCTGGTTCTGAAAAGGCTACATATCATACTCATAATATAGGATATTGTTGATTCTAAAAAGGCTATGTAATAGCTCTAAAGATGCTATATGTAACAGTGACATTGTAGGATATTATTGCTCCTGAAAAGGCTACGAAATGGATCTGAAAAGGCTAGATGCTAGTCCGAAAATTGATGCTTCTGAAAAGGCTATATAATAGTTCTGAAAAGGTTACATGACATATTCACAGATTTCACAAAATTTTGGTAGAGTTTTCCCTGTTTTTTATCAATCCAACATATACACATACATAAGTATAACATACAAGTGCATATAAGTTCAAATAATTCCAAGCAAGCTCATAAAAGTCCAAACAAGTGCATAATAGTTCATATAATTCATACTAGTCCATAAAAAGGCCATACAAGTCCGTAGAGGCCAAACAAGTCCATTACAATTCTTGTCTAGTGCATATGCTACATAACAAGTCCATAGAGTCCAAACCAAGTCAACGTCTCTGTAACACCCCGGGATCCACAAACACCCCAGAATGCTACTAAACTACACATTTAACATTCATATATAAAATTTTGACAGCATCTCCTTTGGAAATTGCATAAACGGGGGAAGCAACAAAGTATAAATAGATATCATGATAAGAAAACATATAAGACATTAATAATCTGCTAGCAATGGGAAGACAACCATAACAACATGAACTGAATTAATCAGTGCGCACAACTAGTTAAAAAAAACAAACATCCTTTGACAAGAAGTTTCTAATTAAATCATGGCTGTGTCTGGGCAGCATTATTATGAGAGTGAAGGTGGATGTGCTGCTACTTCCCACTCCCCTTGATGAGCAACAAGCACCTGCATTGAGTAATGCAAGAGTGAGATGAAACATCTCAGCAAGCTAATTGTTCCGACGAGATATTTAAACCACAAATTGAATTCATCAACATTTTAAAAGAGTCACAATTAAAAATCAGAAATACTTGTAGATATAGAACTCAGTAGTCCCACTATAACCAATACCATCTCATTTCCTCGAACAACCACAATAGGTTCTATAACACTTCCCTGCGTCAACAATACCTGCAAATATCACTGCAATGTATGCATAGGAATTCAATGTGTAGGTACTCTATCTTCATACCTCTAGGGGTATAAAACCACATCATCTGCAAATATCACTTCAATGAATGCATATGAATGCAATGCATATGTCCTCTGCCTTCATACCTCTAAGGGTATGAAGCCGCATCGTACCCCTTCTCGGGCAACGTACGATGCTAAGTTGTACCGGTACTGTCGGACCATAGGTCACGACAAAACTTCATATGCAAATGAGTCATGCAATGTATATGGCATGCTACATTTATCAATAAACTTCACTTCCTTCAGATACAACACAAACCTCAAATAATACTTCATTTACCTTCAGATACAATACCAACCTCAAATAATACTTCATTTACCTTCAGGGGTGTGAATTAATCTCATGGGTCATACTCAAATCATAATCATCTTCAATATATGATTGAGCATCAGTATAATGCAAGCAATTAAAGCATCACCATAGAGTCCAATTATGAAAGAATCTGATACTTCTGAATATTAGAGTGTAGGCAATAGAAATAACAGGTCAGAACGGAAGCAACCACCGCTACATTCACTTGCCTTCATCGAAGAAGAAGAAATGTACTAGATATGATCTGGAGTGTAGCCACCTGCTAGTGGGCATAAAACTTAGTACAAATATTTCACAAACATTTGCCATCAATCAACAAAACACTCCTACACTTGAAACCAAGACCCAGTGGAAAGACTCCCACCCTGAACCACATGCCATACAGCAGCAACGCTGTTTGTTAATTTTGTATCTTTAAAATTAAAACAGCGGTGATATCAAACAAATATTCTAGGAGTATCTACACAAAATACTCTACAACTTCAGTATTCAATAGATAATTAAATTCTGCCATCTACAAGTTTTAAAACATCTGACAAGATAACTGACTGAATCTGTTTTAGACAGCAGTATGGTTAACTTTAAAATTCGATATCTCCCAAACTACTGAACCAAAAACTATGAAATTCTGCTGAAAGTAAGAACTTTTATCCCTCTACAAAAGTCTCCATAGTTGGAAGAGCCAATTCGGCCATTGACTAGATGAAACCCACCAGTGAACAGACCCACTCATTTTTGTCAGGTAAACAGGAACAGCCACAGTAAAACAAACATAACTGGAGTTTCACAAATCATATGAATGCACTCTTTAACAATCTGGAAAGCTTATAAAATTATCTACAACTTCTTTTACAAACCCACAGTTTAATTCTGTTGATAAAATTGCCTAAATCTTAAGGGAACAGATTCTGCACAGAATTATGAGACTGAAAACCTGCTATAGTAAAACTGAAATAACTTTCTGGTCGGATGTCCGATTGAGCTGTTCTTCGCGGCCACAGAAAGATCTACAAATTATCTACGACTCATATATATACTTTTCATTTTTTTGAGGCCACTAAGACCACGGAAAACTGGCATGAACAGAAACTGTCGAATCTGCCATTCTGCAGAAAACTAAATTCGAGATCAAAACCTAACCCCACATCAAATCCAACCTCTAATCCTTTAATTCCCATGATCCACAACCTCCAAAAGCCTATAATTACAGGGAGGAACAAGGATCTCATCCATACCTAGGGTTTCCCCAAGAAATCTTCAAGAAGAGATGGGGAAGAACATCTCCTTGATCCTCTCTTCCTCTTCAATTCAACGTGCCCCTCCTTTTCTCGATCCTTGCTGCGTAGGGGGAGATCTTGGGGGAGGAAGCAATGGAGGATGGCTGCCATAGGGGGAGGGGGCGTCCAGCCAAGGGGGAGAAAGGGGGTGGCGGCCAAGAGGGGGGGTCGAAGGGAAAAAAAAGGGTGGCCACCTAGGGTTTTTGTGGGAGAAAGAAACGACGCCTCAGATGACTTCTATCTTTGCATCCAATGGCCCACAATCCTTTACCTCATCCACGCACCAGAGATTAACTTTTGGTCAACATTTTTTTTGGGATATTACACTCTACCCCCCTTAAAAAGAATTCGACCTCGAATTCGGCCACTCCAAGCAAAACACCCAAGGTACCCCATATAGCACCACAGTTCAAAACATGGGTCCATTATTGGTCTTAATTAACACAAGAACTTCTACCTTGGACTAATTGTCTAAGGAAACTACACGACCTGACATCAAGCATGAACGACATGTAATGAAGCTCAAAGCATGTCATAGTTGCAATCAACACTACAATTTCACACCATCAAATTTGGATGCAGCTATACATCAACATCAATGTCTTAAGACAACACTCTTTTATGAAGGGGTAATATGCACCAAGCACAACCCTTACCAACTTCAACCATTAATTTTAACTAAATGGTGAAACATCTACACCCGACGAATGTATAAGAAGATCAAACACCTCACCTTAAAGCACCATGAAACAAGTAGTTCTATTACAACAAAACTCCTAATCTTCCTAAACCTTATTCTTGCCATCATGAAAAGATAATCATGTAATCTAACATTCCTTGCACCCCACCAAAAGGGAGAAAATCTATAGAACTAATGGAGCAATAAAGCCAAAAGAAGCCAATAACATCTTGTGCGGCATAGTTCATCGAAGAAATGCCAAAAACTCTACATAGAGCACTGATAGCCCAACAACAACATAATACTTGCTTAACCCATGTCACTATACTTCATTCAACATCTCAACTAAGAAAAATATCCAACTAGTAAGGATAACCTACACATAATATAAGTCTTCATCTACTGTAGTTCAGAAACTTACATTTCATTCTATCATACGATGCACTCAAAGTACCAGACATACAAAGTCAATAATAATAACCCCTAATCCTTCACACATTTGACAAACATATTAAGCTGATGTAAACACCACATCATCTAGGAGTAGGTGACTAGCCACACCCAACCAACTCTAGGCTAGGCAAGGACTTCCTCCAAACCAATAGATAGGTGGTCTAAAAAAAATGGCTCCACAAGCATGCATCGAAAAGGGAACCATCAGATCCTCAATGTATCAATACATAATCAATGGATCAAGAGAATCAAAGATTTATTCTACAATTAGTATGACTAACAGGCAACCACTTTAAACCACATCTAGGCTTTGTGGCAACTAAAACACACAATATGAGAGAGACATGTAAGCCATTCTGGCTATGAAAAGACTTCCCCCAAAAATCCATATAAAGTACCAATATTCATTTCTTTCAAAACTGGTTTCTCAACATAAACAATCATTCTTTGCAATGATAGTTGGAGCTATCCACCAACCGCTCAACAACTTAAATTCAAATTGATGATTACCTTGTACCCCAAAACACGCAATTCACACTCCTCTTAGAAACATCCACAATCAAGCATATATAACAATATTATTGTAATAAAACTCAACCATGAAAAACATGGTGAAAACAACATAGGCATACTTGTATATCACAAGCATAATAACAACTTCATTCTCACCAATGACCAGCGATATCTACCGCATTAATAAAACAATATCAAAATTTCAGAAATAAATTATATCAAGCATTAAGCCATAAACAACTTACCACATCACCGTAAAGGAATAGGGAGGGGTGAAACTATTGTCATCTGCACTCCAAAGACATTAATATATATCAAAGATATTTGAACCCATACCCTTCCTATAGGTGCAAGTGTGTCAAATTTATCTTCAAATTGCCAAGAATCTAAAGCCTATGCTTTGATACCAACTGTAACACCCCGGGATCCACAAACACCCCAGAATGCTACTAAACTACACATTTAACATTCATATATAAAATTTTGACAGCATCTCCTTTGGAAATTGCATAAACGGGGGAAGCAACAAAGTATAAATAGATATCATGATAAGAAAACATATAAGACATTAATAATCTGCTAGCAATGGGAAGACAACCATAACAACATGAACTGAATTAATCAGTGCGCACAACTAGTTAAAAAAAACAAACATCCTTTGACAAGAAGTTTCTAATTAAATCATGGCTGTGTCTGGGCAGCATTATTATGAGAGTGAAGGTGGATGTGCTGCTACTTCCCACTCCCCTTGATGAGCAACAAGCACCTGCATTGAGTAATGCAAGAGTGAGATGAAACATCTCAGCAAGCTAATTGTTCCGACGAGATATTTAAACCACAAATTGAATTCATCAACATTTTAAAAGAGTCACAATTAAAAATCAGAAATACTTGTAGATATAGAACTCAGTAGTCCCACTATAACCAATACCATCTCATTTCCTCGAACAACCACAATAGGTTCTATAACACTTCCCTGCGTCAACAATACCTGCAAATATCACTGCAATGTATGCATAGGAATTCAATGTGTAGGTACTCTATCTTCATACCTCTAGGGGTATAAAACCACATCATCTGCAAATATCACTTCAATGAATGCATATGAATGCAATGCATATGTCCTCTGCCTTCATACCTCTAAGGGTATGAAGCCGCATCGTACCCCTTCTCGGGCAACGTACGATGCTAAGTTGTACCGGTACTGTCGGACCATAGGTCACGACAAAACTTCATATGCAAATGAGTCATGCAATGTATATGGCATGCTACATTTATCAATAAACTTCACTTCCTTCAGATACAACACAAACCTCAAATAATACTTCATTTACCTTCAGATACAATACCAACCTCAAATAATACTTCATTTACCTTCAGGGGTGTGAATTAATCTCATGGGTCATACTCAAATCATAATCATCTTCAATATATGATTGAGCATCAGTATAATGCAAGCAATTAAAGCATCACCATAGAGTCCAATTATGAAAGAATCTGATACTTCTGAATATTAGAGTGTAGGCAATAGAAATAACAGGTCAGAACGGAAGCAACCACCGCTACATTCACTTGCCTTCATCGAAGAAGAAGAAATGTACTAGATATGATCTGGAGTGTAGCCACCTGCTAGTGGGCATAAAACTTAGTACAAATATTTCACAAACATTTGCCATCAATCAACAAAACACTCCTACACTTGAAACCAAGACCCAGTGGAAAGACTCCCACCCTGAACCACATGCCATACAGCAGCAACGCTGTTTGTTAATTTTGTATCTTTAAAATTAAAACAGCGGTGATATCAAACAAATATTCTAGGAGTATCTACACAAAATACTCTACAACTTCAGTATTCAATAGATAATTAAATTCTGCCATCTACAAGTTTTAAAACATCTGACAAGATAACTGACTGAATCTGTTTTAGACAGCAGTATGGTTAACTTTAAAATTCGATATCTCCCAAACTACTGAACCAAAAATTATGAAATTCTGCTGAAAGTAAGAACTTTTATCCCTCTACAAAAGTCTCCATAGTTGGAAGAGCCAATTCGGCCATTGACTAGATGAAACCCACCAGTGAACAGACCCACTCATTTTTGTCAGGTAAACAGGAACAGCCACAGTAAAACAAACATAACTGGAGTTTCACAAATCATATGAATGCACTCTTTAACAATCTGGAAAGCTTATAAAATTATCTACAACTTCTTTTACAAACCCACAGTTTAATTCTGTTGATAAAATTGCCTAAATCTTAAGGGAACAGATTCTGCACAGAATTATGAGACTGAAAACCTGCTATAGTAAAACTGCAATAACTTTCTGGTCGGATGTCCGATTGAGCTGTTCTTCGCGGCCACAGAAAGATCTACAAATTATCTACGACTCATATATATACTTTTCATTTTTTTGAGGCCACTAAGACCACGGAAAACTGGCATGAACAGAAACTGTCGAATCTGCCATTCTGCAGAAAACTAAATTCGAGATCAAAACCTAACCCCACATCAAATCCAACCTCTAATCCTTTAATTCCCATGATCCACAACCTCCAAAAGCCTATAATTACAGGGAGGAACAAGGATCTCATCCATACCTAGGGTTTCCCCAAGAAATCTTCAAGAAGAGATGGGGAAGAACATCTCCTTGATCCTCTCTTCCTCTTCAATTCAACGTGCCCCTCCTTTTCTCGATCCTTGCTGCGTAGGGGGAGATCTTGGGGGAGGAAGCAATGGAGGATGGCTGCCATAGGGGGAGGGGGCGTCCAGCCAAGGGGGAGAAAGGGGGTGGCGGCCAAGAGGGGGGGTCGAAGGGAAAAAAAAGGGTGGCCACCTAGGGTTTTTGTGGGAGAAAGAAACGACGCCTCAGATGACTTCTATCTTTGCATCCAATGGCCCACAATCCTTTACCTCATCCACGCACCAGAGATTAACTTTTGGTCAACATTTTTTTTGGGATATTACAGTCTCCTAGTCTTACCCTTACCTAAAGCGTCGGTGCCTAGAGTGTAACGTTGTGGAGAGCGGTGTCGCCTATGATCTTCTGGTTGTAATGGTTGTGTCGAAGGCGCCCCCTGAAGCTGTGAAGGTCCGATCTCGTCCTGATCGTAGTCGAAGCCAACGCCTAGTCCTGTGGATGGCGTTGCTGTGTGGCTATACGATGGTACATGGACGTCATGTGCAACATTGGTCCTGCAGCCACAGCGAGCAGCAGCTCCACATAGTCGCCTAGATAAATGCTGCACGCCAAAGACATATTAGTTTACAACATATCAAAGCTATATTCATAACAAGCTAAAGGCTATAAACGATGCAGGTTGGCTTACCTCCAAGAACCTACGCATGCTGCTGTCGCCCACAGTCAAAAGTTGGCGATCAATGTCATCTACCGAGCATCTCAATGTGTTACCCTGTACAACACAATTTGCATCAAACATACAATTTATACTTGTCGAGTATTAAAATCGAGTAAAACTTACCACTCGATCCAAGATGGGTGCCGCCTCCACTTGGGTTCCTAGTCTAGTGGACTGGTCATACTCCGTGTCTTAATCATCGGAAGAATCAATGTCGGTGTAGTCATCCGCT
Source organism: Zea luxurians (assembly GCA_029449295.1). Taxonomy (NCBI): domain Eukaryota; kingdom Viridiplantae; phylum Streptophyta; class Magnoliopsida; order Poales; family Poaceae; genus Zea; species Zea luxurians. The sequence continues at coordinate 17,292,690 of JAOPSE010000035.1, forward strand.
GTCCACTGCTGGCGAAGCTTACAACGAGTCGCACCCTGGTACCAAGCTTAGTATCACATGTAGTCACTGTTGTTGTGCAACTCATCGTTGTCATGCACATTCTCCGCAACCAAATCCCATTCATCAACAAATGCCAGATGATGTTGACGAAAGTCTGTTATCTTCTTTTGCTTCTGAACGGGAAATGTGCCTTTGGGCAATTTCCATTATGTTTTGGTGATTAAGTGCCCAACACATTTAAATGAGCCCTCTTGTGCTAAATCAAGAGAAAAGTGATAATCAAAGCAAAGGTATGATTCTAGACTTAGAACATTGGTTTTTGTGTACTAATATATTTGTCTAAGTGCTGGAATCAGAGAAAAGAGAAGAAGAAAAGAACTTGGCTCGAAGCAGCCAAGACTCAGCGCAGTCTGGCACACCGGACTGTCCGGTGGTGCACCGGACAGTGTCTGGTGCGCCAGGCTAGCCTCCGGTGAACAGGCCACTCTCGGGAACTGACGGCGGTGTACGGCTATAATTCACCGGACTGTCCGGTGGTGCACCGGACTGTCCGGTGAGCCGTCTGCGGCAAAGTCGTCGCTCTCGAGAATCGTTCAACGGCGTACGGCTAAAATTCACCGGACGGTCCGGTGAGGCATCGGACTGTCCGGTGAGCCAACAGTCGACTGCGCCAACGGTCGGCTGCGCAATCCGTGCGCGACGCGTGGGCGCGCCAATGGTTGGCAGGGAGCACCGGATTGTCTGGTGTGCACCGGACAGTGTTCGGTGCGCCAATGGCTACAATTCTGCAACGGTCGACTGTGCCATTTTAGGAAGGAGATCTGCACCGGACTATGAACAATACCTGTCCGGTGGTGCACCGGACTGTCCGGTGCGCCACCCGACAGAAGGCAAGAATTGCCTTCCCAGATTGCCTCCAACGGCTCCTAGCTGCCTTGGGGCTATAAAAGGGACCCCTAGGCGCATGGAGGAGTCACCCAAGCATTCTTTGATCATCTCTAAGCACCAAGACTCCATTCTCGCACATTCGGTTCTTTGTGATAAGTGACTTGAGCTCTAGTTGAGTAGAGAACTCCCCGCATTGTGTTGTGAGCTCAAGTTGTGGCTTGTGTGCGTATTTGTGTTCGTGCTCTGAGTCTTGTGTGTGTTGCTCTCCCCTCCCTTACTTCCGTGCTTCTTTGTGATCATCAATTGTAAGGGCGAGAGGCTCCAAGTTGTGGAGATTCCTCGCGAACGGGAGATTGTAAAAGAAAGGAAAACACCGTGGTATTCAAGTTGATCATTGGATCACTTGAAAGGGGTTGAGTGCAACCCTCGTCCATTGGGACGCCACAACGTGGAGTAGGCAAGTGCTACTTGGCCGAACCACGGGATAAATCATCGTGTCTCTTGTGCCTGTTTTCTTCGTGACTATTGTGTTTCTCAAGAGCTTGGTCCTTAGCCACTTGATTCTATTGAGCTAACACTTAACCAAGTTTTTGTGGCTACAAGTGTTTGATTTTACAGGATCACCTATTCACCCCCCCTCTAGGTGCTCTCAGCTTCCACTGGTCAAATCTACACGCAAACCATATCATATAAAGAATACAAAGTTGCGAATGATTGATGTTACGAAGTAAACTGGAATAATTGAATTTGTAGATTGCAAACTTACTTGTGTAGCTCCTTAGAAGTTGGAATATCTTGAACCGACCATATCTGGTTCCTACCAAACTGCCTCTGAACCCTGTGAGATAGGTGCCACTCAACACACCAGAAACAGATCATAGGACATTGCATCCTATAGAGTTCATCTTCACTGCTGCATACTTCACTAAAGATCATCCCATCCAACTTAGGTGCGTTGTATGGTTGCCATGTGACCTGAAATAAATGAAGAAATCTATGTTAAGTATAATAAAACAAATTTCATAATGATAAGATATAAATGTTGAGTACTTACGCTAGAGACCGAAAGCGTATCAAACTCGTTAATATACTCCATATATGCCCTCTTAGCTCTAGCAAAAGGAGCTGCCACTTGGTCCCAAATATAAGCATACGTCGATCGAAGACGGCCATGTGAGTTTTTCTAACTTTTCTCTAAAGAACTTGTCTTCCAGCTAGCGACATGTCTCCTGGAAAAGCTCAAAGTTATCCTTGACACCATCCTTACGCAGAAGATTCTCAGCAAGGTGTCGAGTACACCACCTGTGATGCAAAGGAGGGTACCCATCGATCTGCTCATGGACCGCGTTGAGTATTCCCTGGTGCCGATCTGATATTACACCAACTTCCCGTCCTGGGCCAACCACATGTATCCGGACCAGTCGCAGGAACCACCCCCAACTGTCTTTGTTCTCTTTCTCAACCAGAGCAAATGCTAGGGGAACTAGCTTGTTGTTTTCATTAACGGATATGGCAATTAGAAGAGTGCCCTGGTACTTGCCGAGAAGAAACGTGCCGTCAATTGAAAAGACAGGACGACAATGTTGGAAGGCATCCACACACTGGGGAAAGCACCAGATTGCACAGAAGAATATCTGTCTCCCATCAATCCATGCATTTGGTTTAGGGATGTACTCATAATGCATGCCTGGATTGATCGCCTTCATTGCATTTAAAAGAACAGGTAGCTGCTCGTACCCAGACTCCCAGTCCCCATATATCATCTTCCATGCACACTACTTAGCCCACCAAGCTTTACCATATGTTATCTTGTACCCATCAAACACATTCTCCACAATCCTCATGATTATCCTAACCTTCATATTTGGTTCCGACTGCAATATTCCCATAAGTCGCTTCCCAATGAGGGTAGATGTCAATTGGCGATGTTTCATCGTTAACTCATGTTCAGCACATGTGTGTGGCCCCACTACTTTTGTTATCTTCCACTTTGCGGTGATCTTTTGTATCCTAGCACAAACCCTCCATGCACAGTTATCCTTGTCACATACAACCGTGTAACGATGTTTCTCGTATGAATGAAGTACTCTATACGGCCTCTTACGTAAGACTGCATAATGCTGCAACCACCTCTTCAAGGCAGTCAGGTCCTTGAAGACCCTACCCTTTTCAATCATCATGCTAGGACCGGCCTCAGAAGCATCTAGCAGCTCATCATCCCTTCCTTCCGCATTTGCCTGATGAGAAAGACTAAGATCGTTGAACTCATGCACTCTTGGATCCCGTCCGTCTGGAAAAACACGTTGCAACATCTCAATGTCACTCTCTGTGAGTTCACCAACCGGGCGATCATCATCTGAATCGACAGCCATAGCAAAGGCATATGGCTCCTCTTCATTCCTAAACTCAGGACTGTTCGAGGCAATAAATCCATCACCGAAGCAGCCACGTGCCACGGTCTGAGGATCAACCACAAGAGCAGGGGTCTCTCCTGCAACATGTACAAGATGATCAGTCCCACGTCAAATGGAATGAGCAAAGTGCTCATGGTCCAAAATGAAGATGTAATGCCAATAAAACTTACTGCAATTGGTTTGTGCCAAAGGGATACACGCAGCAGAATCTGTTTGCAGGCCATCTCCTGGCTGACTTAATGGGATCAAATTGGGGCCAGATTGAGCATCAGGAACAGTTGGCACGTCATCGATAACACGATCAAAGTCTTCAGGGGGACGGTCTACTACAACCGGACGCACCACAACCTCCATGAGTTGCAAATGGGTCTTCATAGCCGAAGTAACATAATTATCCCAATCCAGTTGAGAATCAATTGGGATGACTCCTCTTATGACATTTGGTGGATGACTAATGTTAAGCACTCCGTCAACCGCAATGTCATCATCTTCATGGTAACCTAGCTTTTGTTTAGCCTTTGTAAACACATCACTTAAGGAGGGTCTACCAACGAATAGTACCGGCACGTGTCGCATGTCAATGAACTTGGCATTTCCATACAGAACTTCTTCGACATTGCCTCCATGATATAAGCTCAAAAAATTGTCCATCTATTTGAAACACGAATTAAACATTCAATATACACTATGGATGGTTATTGCCTAACCACAACCCACTAATTACTAGCTACATAACTATAACTATAACCAGAACCCACTAAAATACTAACCACCTTATAACTAACTACTAAATAACTAATTATAAATTTTGACAGCACCTCCCCTGCACGGGGAGGATACAAAAACCTGCACATTCAACTCACATTCATCATATTCGATCAAATTAGCATTTATCACATTCATTCTCACGACAATCACATTCAACAAACAACTTTTTATAGCAACAAAACTGTCGGCGTTCCGAGACCGGGGGGTCCCCGAGCCGACGAGTGAGTGTGCCGCGTGCCCCAGCCCAGATGGGTCGAGCGCGTGGGCGAGCGCGAAGGGGGGAGAGAGCGAGGTGGCCGGAGCCGGGTCGTGAGGGAGTCGGAGATTCCCGCGGCCTTCGTGTTCGTCCCGCGCCCAGGTCGGGTGCGCTTGCAGTAGGGGGTTACAAGCGTCCGCGCGGGTGAGGGGAGCGAGCGGCCCCGAGAGAGCGCCTGCCCCTGCCCTTCGTCCCCGCGAGGCCAACCTTCTCTAAGAAAGCCCTGGTCCTTCCTTTTATAGGCGTAAGGAGAGGATCCAGGTGTACAAACGGGGGTGTAGCAAGGTGCTACGTGTCTAGCGGGGGAGAGCTAGTGCCCTAAGTACATGCCAAGGTGGCAGCCGGAGAGATCTTGGCACCCAGCTAGTGTGGCGTCGTGGCTGTAGGAGAAGCAATGGAGCCGGACGGAGGGACAGCTGTCGGAGTGGTTGGGCCCTTGCTGACGTCCCCCTGCTTTCGTAAGGGAGCTGGGAGCCGCCGTCGTCATGGTCCAGCGGGGCGCCATCATTGCCTATCTGGCGGAGCTAGCCAGATGGGACGTCGGTCCTGTTCTCTGCGGCCCGAGTCGTCTCAGGGTAGGGTGATGATGGCGCTTCCTGTCGACGTGGCGGACTCGTGCCCTAGGTCGGGCGACGTGGGGGCTCCTCCGAAGCCGAGGTCGAGTCTGTCCTGCATGGCCGAGGCCGAACCTGAGCTCCTGGGTCGGGCGAGGCGGAGGTCGTTCGGCAGAGGTCGGGGTGGAGTCCGAGCCCTGGGTCGGGCGGAGCGGAGTTCGCCGTCTTCCGGGGCCTTAGCCCGAGTCCGAGCCCTGGGTCGGGCGGAGCGGAGTTCGCCGTCTTCCGGGGCCTTAGCCCGAGTCCGAGCCCTGGGTCGGGCGGAGCGGAGTTCGCCGTCTTCCGGGGTCTTAGCCCGAGTCCGAGCCCTGGGTCGGGCGGAGCGGAGTTCGCCGTCTTCCGGGACCTTAGCCCGAGTCCGAGCCCTGGGTCGGGCGGAGCGGAGTTCGCCGTCTTCCGGGACCTTAGCCCGAGTCCGAGCCCTGGGTCGGGCGGAGCGGAGTTCGCCGTCTTCCGGGACCTTAGCCCGAGTCCGAGCCCTGGGTCGGGCGGAGCTTCCTCTGGCGCTTTTGGCCAAGCCTGGCCGCCCGTCAGTCTTACCCTTTGCGTTAAAGGCCCCAGTGACTTGGTCGGTCGGCGCGGTGATTTAGTCAGGGTTACTTCTTATCGAAGGCAAGGCCTCGGGCGAGCCGGAGATGCGTCTGCCGTGAAAGAGGAGGCCTCGGGCGAGACGGAAACATCTCAGGGTCGGCTGCCCTTGCCCGAGGCTAGGCTCGGGCGTGGCATGATCGAGTCGCTCGTATGGACTGACCCCTGACTTAATCAAACCCATCAGGCCTCTGCAGCTTTATGCTGATGGGGGTTACCAGCTGAGAATTAGGCGTCTTGAGGGTACCCCTAATTATGGTCCCCGACAGTAGCCCCCGAGCCTCGAAGGGAGTGTTAACACTCGCTTGGAGGCTTTCGTCGCACTTTTTTGCAAGGGGACCAGCCTTTCTCGGTTGCACTTTGTTCCGGTGGGTGCGCGCGAGCGCACCCGCCGGGTGTAGCCCCCGAGGCCTCGGAGGAGTGGTTTCACTCCTTCGAGGTCTTAATGCCTTGCGTAATGCTTCGGCTGGTCTGGCGGTTCCCTCATGCGAACAGGCCGTAGCCCAGGTGCACTGTCGGGGTCCAAGTTCTCGGGCTGGTATGTTGACGCTGTCAACGGTTCGGCCGGAGCCGGGTTTGCGAGAGCAGCCCCCGAGCCTCCGCACAGAGCGAGAGGACGATCAGGGACAGACTCGGCTTTTTTACATACGCCCCTACGTCGCCTTTCCGCAAGGAGGAGGGGGGGGAGTGCGCCATGTTACCCTCGATGGGCACCGAACATGGTGTCTCCGGTGAGCTGCAATCGGGTAATCCGAGTGGACGTCCGTGCCCCGTTCGTTGGGGGTCGGCTAGGGGCCCGGAGGCACGCCCAAAAGTACCTGCGGGTGATCTGCCGGACCCGGTCCCCTGGCGACGGGGTCCGAGGGCTCGTTGCCTCCCTCCGATGGGATTCCGTTACAGAGTCGTTCCCGCTGGTCTCGGAAATGTCCTAGGGTACCTCGGGAGCGCAGCCCGAGCCTTGGTTATGTATCGAACGTACCCCTGGTCATCCCTCGCTCGGTGTCTGAGGCGACTGTGAACCCTTCGGGGGGCCAGCCTTCGAACCCCTGATCAGTAATGGGCGCGGAGCCCGAGTAGCCTGAGGCGGTCGTGGAACCTTTCGGGGGGCCGACCTTCGAACCTCTGACCAGTAGTGGGTGTCGGGCCCACGCGATCTGAGGCGGCTGTTGAACCCTTCGGGGGGCCAGCCTTCGAACCCCTGATCAGTAAGGAGGCTCGGAGCCTAGTTCCTTCACGGGGAAGGATCCCTTTGGGGGTATCCCCCTTCCCGGTCCCTGTTGCAAGAGATAGAGAAAGAGGAAAAAGGGAAAAAGGATACGAAATTGAACGACGTGGCGTACCTATTTGGTGTGGCCGCTTTGGTGAGGGCGAAACGTCGCCAGCTGCTCCCGCCAGTGGCGCTGCCCATCGAGCCGCGGAGTTAATGCGCCGGGGCGAGTAGTTGGCGAGGCTGCCGTTGCGCGTGCGCGAGCCGTTCGAGGAACGGGTCACGGGCGTGCCGTCTTCACACCATGAGAGAGGGGGTTCTCTTGCTTCCTCCGGATGGGACGTGAGCCTGGCTGATGGCGTGATCGCTGCTCTTGCGCGCCTGCCACTGTCATTACTGCCGGCCCACTTTTGACCGTGTTTGACCGCTGCGTCAGGCTGGTGCAGCTGGGCCGTGCGCTGGGCCGCCTCGGGTCGTGGTATTGGTTCCGCAACCGAGGAGGTGCGGAGGTGGCGCAAGTGGCATAGTGGCTTACATGCAGCATCCGGCGCGCCGGTTGCGCGACGCGTGGGCTTGAGCCTCCGTGCTGGCCTGTCAGGAGTCGGAGAGGCGCGTCCACTTGGTGCGGTTGCATGCCGCCCGCATGGCTGCCCACCCCCTTCGCCCGTTGGTCTGGGCAAAAGTGGAGGGTCACTTGTAACTGCTGGGTGGTTGCGCGCGCGCCGCGCGCGGCGGTTCGGCTTCTTCTGCTTGGAGCCGGTCTGCATGACAGGTGGGTCTCAGCCCCCGCGCCGCAGGGGAGGGCTTTGGAGGCGTGTTGGAGAAGACTCAGCCCGTGACGGTTGGGGGCGCAAGCACGGAGAGTTGCCTTTAAAAGGAGGGCGACCCCTTTCGTAAGGCGACCATGTCTTCTTCCTCCCTTATGCATTGTGTCTTTCCACCTTTCGGGGCCTGAACATGTACGTAACTACGGCACGGAGCCGTGTTTTTTCCTCATTTCCGAGCGCTAAGACTCGTCTGCTGATCGTCTGATCCGCTTCACTAAGCATGAGTCGCCCCGTGTCAAGGTGACGAGTGAGGTATCCGTATCCCGGAGGCGTAGGAGTCCCTCGGCTCGGTCGGCCCTGTTGTCCGAGGCTCCTCTAGCTTAGTTAAAGAGACCCCTCGGCCGCTCTTCGTCGAGCCGAGGCCGGGGGTAGCGATATCAGCATGAGCAGAGGCAGAGCTGGCTCGGAAATGACACCTGGTTGGCCGGAGCCTAGCCGAGTTGTCCGTTGGCAGGATCGACGCCGGAGTTGGTCAGCCGAGGCTTCGGGCCGGGCTCGTGCCCTCGGAAGGTGGTTGACCGAGGCCCCGGAGGTGGCTGGCCGAGCCGCCTGCTCGGGCCGGATCCCCGGAGAAGTCCCTGACAACGATCGCCCGGGCGTGGTGATGACGCCGTCCTTTGGAGCGGAGGCCCTCGGACCGCGTCGCCGTCCGAGGCTAGTTCGGGCCTTGCCGAAGGTGCTGTCGATGCCGAGGGTGTCGCCGCCCCCTTCCAGCGCCAAGACCTGAGCCTGCAGGATCAGCTTGTCTTGTAGCGTGTGCTTTGTGCGGTCGTCGAGGCCAGAACACACACCCTTGCTGTGTTGTAAAGCTGCGTCCCTTTTCCTCTTGTTCCAAGCATCTGGACTTTTTGTCGGTAACAGGGATGTTTGTGCGAGCGAAAGTTGCTTCTCGCGGAAGGTGAGGAGTGAGGTATCCGTATCCCGGAGGCGTGGGAGTCCCTCGGCTCGGTCGGCCTTGCCGCTTACGCGCACTTTTACTCGTCCATGAGGCCCTATCACCGACTTAGTCGAGAAAACTCGAAGAATCGCTTCGACAGAAGAGCTTCCGAACGTAGAGACTTGTTCGATCCGCGGAGTCACCTTATCCGAACGCGAGTTACTTATCGCAGAAGGTGATGAGTGAGGTATCCGTATCCCGGAGGCGTAGGAGTCCCTCGGCTCGGTCAGCCTTGACTGCTTACGTGTACCCTGTCGTTTCCATGACCCACTTTTCGAAGTAGTCAAAAAGCACGAAAGATATTCTGGTAAAAAGAGATTTTCTGTTCGAGGAAAGTTTTGACGCAGAGGGGGTTTCCCCCCTTTTAGCCCCCGAGGGAGGGTCGGGCTTTGCCGAGGCGAGGCCGACCCTTCCTTGTTGACTAAACTTTGCGTGGGTGCGAGGTATATGAACAATTCGGAAACATCTCAAGGGTAGAAGCGACGTAGCTGTTGGATGTTCCAAGCGTTGCCGTAGACCTCACCTTGACTGTTGGCCAGCTTGTACGTTCCGGGCTTCAGAACTTTGGCGATGACGAACGGCCCCTCCCAGGGGGGCGTGAGCTTGTGCCTCCCTCGGGTGTCTTGCCGCAGCCGAAGCACCAGATCGCCCACCTGGAGGTCTCGGGGTCGGACTCCTCGGGCGTGGTAGCATCGCAGGGACTGCTGATACCGCGCCGAGTGTAGTAAGGCCCTGTCCCGAGCCTCATCCAGCTGGTCCAGCGAGTCTTCTCGGCTAGCTTGGTTGCTCTCTTCGTTGTAGGCCCTCGTCCTCGGGGAGCCGTATTCCAGGTCAGTGGGCAGGACGGCCTCGGCCCCGTAGACCAGGAAGAACGGCGTGAAACCTGTGGCTCGGCTTGGCGTCGTCCTCAGGCTCTAGACCACCGAGGGGAGTTCCTTCATCCATCGCTTGCCGAACTTGTTGAGATCATTGTAAATCCGGGGCTTGAGCCCTTGTAGAATCATGCCGTTGGCACGCTCCACTTGCCCATTCGACATGGGATGAGCTACGGCGGCCCAGTCTACCCGGATGTTGTGATCCTCGCAAAAATCCAAGAATTTTTTGCCGGTGAACTGGGTGCCGTTGTCGGTGATGATGGAGTTCGGGACCCCGAAGCGATGGATGATGTTGGTGAAGAACGCCACCGCCTGCTCGGATCTGATGCTGTTCAGGGGTCGGACCTCGATCCACTTGGAGAATTTGTCGACGGCGACCAGCAGGTGTGTGTAGCCCCCGGGCGCCTTCTGCAGAGGGCCGACGAGGTCCAGACCCCACACAGCGAAGGGCCAGGTGATGGGTATCGTCTGCAGAGCCTGAGCGGGCAGGTGGGTCTGCTTCGCGTAGAATTGGCACCCTTCGCAGGCGCGGACAATTCTAGTGGCGTCAGCCACCGCCGTCGGCCAGTAGAAGCCTTGGCGGAAAGCATTCCCGACGAGGGTTCGAGGTGCTGCATGATGGCCGCAAGCCCCCGAGTGTATTTCCTGCAGGAGCTCCTGACCCTCGGCGATGGAGATGCATCGCTGGAGGATGCCCGAGGGGCTACGGTGGTAGAGCTCCTTCTCATCGCCCAGCAAGACGAACGACTTGGCGCGTCGCGCTACCCGCCGAGCCTCGGCTCGGCCGAGGGGCAGCTCTTCTTGGCGGAGATATTGCAGGTACGGGGTCTGCCAATCTTGATCTGGCATGACCCCGCCCTGCTCCTCCTCGATGTGCAGTGCTTCGCCCTCGGGGGCCGAGGGTTCCTCGGGTTGAACCGAGGATAGCTCGGGCTGGGCCGAGGTCGCCTCGGACGGGGCCGAGGGCACCTCGGGCTCGGGCGTGTCGCCTATCTTGACGGAGGGTTGATGCAGATCCCGGGAGAAGACGTCCGGGGGAACCGTCGTTCGCCCCGAGGCTATCTTCGCCAGCTCGTCCGCAGTCTCGTTGTAGCGCCGGGCGATGTGGTTAAGCTCGAGCCCGTAGAACTTGTCTTCCAGGCGTCGAACCTCGTCACAGTAGGCCTCCATCTTTGGGTCGCGGCAGTGGGAGTTCTTCATGACTTGGTCGATGACGAGCTGCGAGTCGCCGCGTGCATCGAGGCGTCGGACCCCTAGCTCGATGGCGATTCGCAATCCGTTGATCAGAGCCTCGTACTCAGCCACATTGTTGGACGCCGGGAAATGGAGGCGGAGCACGTAGCGCAGGTGTTTCCCGAGGGGCGAGACGAAGAGCAGGCCCGCGCCGGCTCCCGTCTTCATCAGCGACCCGTCGAAAAACATGGTCCAGAGCTCCGGTGGGATCGGAGCCGTCGGCAACTGGGTGTCGACCCATTCGGCTACGAAGTCCGCCAGTACCTGGGACTTGATGGCCTTCCGAGGGGCGAACGAGATTGCCTCGCCCATGATTTCCACCGCCCACTTCGCGATCCGTCCCGAGGCTTCCCGGCACTGGATGATCTCCCCCAGGGGGAAGGATGACACCACAGTCACCGGATGAGACTCGAAGTAATGTCGCAGCTTTCGCCTCGTCAGGATCACTGCATACAGCAGCTTCTGGACTTGTGGGTAGCGGATCTTGGTCTCGGACAGCACTTCGCTGACGAAGTAAACTGGCCTCTGAACGGGCAAAGCATGCCCCTCTTCCTGCCTTTCGACCACGATCGCGGCGCTGACCACCTGAGTGGTAGCGGCGACGTAGACCAAGAGGGCTTCTCCATCAGCTGGGGGTACCAAGACGGGCGCCTGGGTGAGGAGCGCCTTCAGGTTCCCGAGGGCTTCCTCGGCCTCGGGAGTCCAAGTGAAGCACTCGGCCTTCCTTAAGAGTCGGTACAGGGGCAGGCCTCTTTCGCCGAGGCGCGAGATGAAACGGCTCAAGGCCGCGAGGCATCCCATGACCCTCTGTACGCCTTTTAAGTCCTTGATGGGCCCCATGTTTGTGATGGCTGCGATCTTCTCCGGGTTGGCTTCGATGCCCCGCTCGGAGACGATGAATCCCAAAAGCATGCCTCGGGGCACCCCGAAGACGCACTTCTCGGGATTGAGCTTGACGCCCTTCGCCTTGAGACACCGGAATGTCAGTTCAAGGTCGGAGAGAAGGTCGGAGGCTTTCCTCGTCTTGACTACGATGTCATCGACGTAGGCCTCGACCGTGCGACCGATGTGTTCGCCGAACACATGGTTCATGCACCGCTGGTACGTTGCACCCGCGTTCCTCAAACCGAACGGCATGGTGACATAACAGTACATGCCGAAGGGCGTGATGAAAGAAGTCGCGAGCTGGTCGGACTCTTTCATCTTGATTTGATGATACCCTGAGTAGGCATCGAGGAAAGACAGGGTTTCGCACCCTGCAGTGGAGTCCACGATTTGATCGATGCGAGGTAGAGGGTAGGGGACTTTCGGACATGCTTTGTTGAGACCAGTGTAGTCTACACACATCCGCCATTTTCCCCCTTTCTTCCTCACAAGTACAGGGTTGGCGAGCCATTCGGGATGGAATACCTCTTTGATGAACCCTGCTGCCATCAGCTTGTGGATCTCCTCGCCTATCACCCTGCGCCTTTCCTCGTCGAATCGGCGCAGAGGCTGTCTGACCGGTCGGGCTCCGGCCCGAATATCCAGCGAGTGCTCGGCGACATCCCTCGGTATGCCGGGCATGTCCGAGGGACTCCACGCAAAGACGTCGGCGTTTGCGCGGAGAAAGTCGACGAGCACTGCTTCCTATTTGGGGTCGAGCCCGGATCCGATCCGAATCTGCTTGGAGGTGTCGCCACTGGGGTCGAGAGGGACGGCCTTAACCGTCTCCGCTGGCTCGAAGTTGCCGGCATGTCGCTTCACGTCCGGCACCTCTCGGGAGAGGCTTTCCAGGTCGGCAATGAGGGCCTCGGCGTACTCCATGCACTCCACATCGCATTCGAATGCGTGTTTGTACGTGGGGCCGACGGTGATGACCCCGTTGGGGCCCGGCATCTTGAGCTTCAGGTAGGTGTAGTTGGGGATGGCCATGAACTTCGCGTAGCATGGCCTTCCCAACACTGCGTGGTAGGTTCCTCGGAACCCGACCACCTCGAACGTCAAAGTCTCCCTTCGGAAGTTGGAGGGTGTTCCGAAGCAGACAGGAAGGTCGAGCTGTCCGAGGGGCTGGACGCGCTTCCCGGGGACGATCCCGTGGAAGGGCGCAGCGCCTGCTCGGACGGATGACAGATCGACGCGCAGGAGCCTGAGGGTCTCAGCGTAGATGATGTTGAGGCAGCTGCCCCCATCCATCAGGACCTTGGTGAGCCTGACGTCGCCGATGACGGGATCGACGACGAGCGGGTACTTCCCTGGGCTCGGCACGTGGTCGGGGTGGTCATCCTGGTCGAAGGTGATGGGCTTGTCGGACCAGTCTAGGTAGACTGGCGCCGCCACCTTCACCGAGCAGACCTCCCGACGCTCTTGCTTACGATGCCGAGCCGAGGCATTCGCCGCATGCCCTCCGTAGATCATGAAGCAGTCGCGGACCTCGGGGAACTCTCCTGCTTGGTGATCTTCCTTTTTGCCGTCGTCGCGGGCCCTGTCACCCTCTGCGGGTGGCCCGGCCCGGTGGAAGTGGCGCCGAAGCATGACGCACTCCTCGAGGGTGTGCTTGACGGGCCCCTGATGGTAGGGGCACGTCTCCTTGAGTGCCTTGTCGAAGAGGTTGGCGCCTCCGGGGGGCTTCCGAGGGTTCTTGTACTCGGCGGCGGCGACAAGGTCCGTGCTGGCGGCGTCGCGTTTCGCTTGCGACTTCCTCCTGCCTTTCTTCTTGGCGCCGAGCGGAGTAGACGCCTCGGGAACATCTTCCGATGGGCGGCCCTGGGGCTGCTTGTCCTTTCGGAAGATGGCCTCGACCGCCTCCTGACCAGAGGCGAACTTGGTGGCGATGTCCATCAGCTCGCTCGCCCTGGTGGGGGTCTTGCGACCCAACTTGCTCACCAGGTCACGGCAGGTGGTGCCGGCAAGGAACGCGCCGATGACATCGGAGTCGGTGATGTTGGGCAGCTCGGTGCGCTGCTTCGAGAATCGCCGGATGTAGTCCCGAAGGGACTCTCCCGGCTGTTGCCGGCAGCTTCGGAGGTCCCAGGAATTCCCGGGGCACACATACGTGCCCTGGAAGTTGCCGGCGAAAGCCTGGACCAGATCCTCCCAGTTGGAAATCTGCCCCGGAGGCAGGTGCTCCAACCAAGCGCGAGCGGTGTCGGAGAGGAACAGGGGGAGGTTGCGGATGATGAGGTTGTCGTCGTCCGTCCCACCCAGTTGACAGGCCAGGCGGTAGTCCGCAAGCCACAACTCCGGTCTCGTTTCCCCCGAGTACTTTGTGATAGTAGTCGGGGGTCGGAATCGGGGCGGAAACGGCGCCCGCCGAATGGCTCGGCTGAAGACCTGCGGACCGGGTGGTTCGGGCGAGGGACTCCGATCCTCCCCGCTGTCGTAGCGTCCTCCACGCCTAGGGTGATAACCTCGGCGCACCCTTTCGTCGAGGTGGGCCCGACGGTCGCGATGAGGGTGCTCGTCACCGAGGTGGCCCGGGGCCGCAGGCGCGGTATTGCGCGTGCGCCCGGTGTAGACCGAGGCTTCCCGCATGAGTCGGGAAGTCGCGGCACGAGGTTCCGAGGGGTACCCCTGCCTTCGGGAGGCAGAGCTCTCGGCCCGCCGGGCCGCAGCGCCTTCCAGGAGATGCTTGAGCTCTCCCTGGATTCGCTGACCCTCGGTGGTTGATGACTCCGGCATCGCGCGGAGGAGCATTGCTGCGGTGGCCAGGTCCTGACCGGTTCCACCGGATGCGGGTGGCGGTCTGTCCCTGGCATCGTTGGCGATGCGGTGCTGGAGACCTTGGGGCAGGTGACGTATTTCTCCGGCCGGGGGCTGGCTCGCCCATACCTGCCCGACGTTCCGTCGGATTGCCTCGAGCGCTCCTGCCCCCTCATCGAGCCCGGCCTGCGCCCCGCGGACTTGCTCGAGCTGTGGGTCGTGACCCCCCGCCGGAACGGGGACCACAGCTAGCTCCCGCGGGATGTCGGCGCGAGGCGCTGGCCTAGGGGGATCACCATCCTCCGGCATGCCGAGACAGCTGCCTCCGGAGGGATCCCCTATCTCGACGTGGAAACATTCGCGGCTCGGGCCGCAGTCCTTGTCGTCAAGGCTGCGGCTGCCGTCGGAACAGTCGGAGAGGCAGTAGTTGCATGCGGTCATGAAGTCCCGCATGGCACTGGGGTTGCCAGATCCAGAGAAATCCCAGCAGATGCTGGGGTCGTCATCTTCCTCGGACCCAGAGGGTCCGTAGGTCGAGACACCCGTCAATCGGTCCCAAGGCGACCGCACACGAAACCCCAGAGAGGTTGCACTCGCCTCAACGTGAGCGCTCGCCAAAGCGAGGCCGCCAGGCGGGTTGAGGCCGAGTCGAAATGACGAAGGATGGGAATCAGCCCGTACCTTTTGGTCGACGAGGATCGACGAAGTCGCATCGGGGGCTGATCGTGCTGTCGTCCTGGGTGCGAGGGCGACGTCCTACAGGCCCTCCGTGAGCGTGCTGGCGTCGTCCACTTGCTCGGGATCGGCGTGTCGCGGGGGGACGGCGCTCGCCTTCGCCTCAAACTCGGGGGTGATGCCCGACGCGTCCTCCGTTGGGGCGCTGGGGATGTCGATTTGCTCGACAGTCGACTGAGCGCAGCCTCCCGCTCGGCCTTGGTTGCCCCGCCTCCTCCTCCGATGGCGAGGGAGAGGATGGGGTGAGCTCGAAAGTTGTCCTTCCCCCATGCGGGAAAGGCGTCGTCGATTCCGCCGCCGGCGGGCGGGCTGTCCGCCACCATTGTCGCTGTCGCGCGGCGGTGGAAGGAGTATCATGTCGTAGTTGCCGTCGAAAGACATGAACTCGAGACTCCCGAAACGGAGCACCGTCCCGGGTTGAAGAGGTCGTTGGAGACTGCCCATCTGGAGCTTGACGGGAAACTACTCGTCAACACGCAGCAGGCCCCTACCTGGCGCGCCAACTGTCGGCGTTCCGAGACCGGGGGGTCCCCGAGCCGACGAGTGAGTGTGCCGCGTGCCCCAGCCCAGATGGGTCGAGCGCGTGGGCGAGCGCGAAGGGGGGAGAGAGCGAGGTGGCCGAAGCCGGGTCGTGAGGGAGTCGGAGATTCCCGCGGCCTTCGTGTTCGTCCCGTGCCCAGGTCGGGTGCGCTTGCAGTAGGGGGTTACAAGCGTCCGCGCGGGTGAGGGGAGCGAGCGGCCCCGAGAGAGCGCCTGCCCCTGCCCTTCGTCCCCGTGAGGCCAACCTTCTCTAAGAAGGCCCTGGTCCTTCCTTTTATAGGCGTAAGGAGAGGATCCAGGTGTACAAACGGGGGTGTAGCAAGGTGCTACGTGTCTAGCGGGGGAGAGCTAGTGCCCTAAGTACATGCCAAGGTGGCAGCCGGAGAGATCTTGGCACCCAGCTAGTGTGGCGTCGTGGCTGTTGGAGAAGCAATGGAGCCAGACGGAGGGACAGCTATCGGAGTGGTTGGGCCCTTGCTGACGTCCCCCTGCTTTCGTAAGGGAGCTGGGAGCCGCCGTCGTCATGGTCCAGCGGGGCGCCATCATTGCCTATCTGGCGGAGCTAGCCAGATGGGACGTCGGTCCTATTCTCTGCGGCCCGAGTCATCTCAGGGTAGGGTGATGATGGCGCTTCCTGTCGACGTGGCGGACTCGTGCCCTAGGTCGGGCGACGTGGGGGCTCCTCCGAAGCCGAGGTCGAGTCTGTCCTGCATGGCCGAGGCCGAACCTGAGCTCCTGGGTCGGGCGAGGCGGAGGTCGTTCGGCAGAGGTCGGGGTGGAGTCCGAGCCCTGGGTCGGGCGGAGCGGGGTTCGCCGTCTTCCGGGGCCTTAGCCCGAGTCCGAGCCCTGGGTCGGGCGGAGCGGAGTTCGCCGTCTTCCGGGGCCTTAGCCCGAGTCCGAGCCCTGGGTCGGGCGGAGCGGAGTTCGCCGTCTTCCGGGGTCTTAGCCCGAGTCCGAGCCCTGGGTCGGGCGGAGCGGAGTTCGCCGTCTTCCGGGACCTTAGCCCGAGTCCGAGCCCTGGGTCGGGTGGAGCGGAGTTCGCCGTCTTCCGGGACCTTAGCCCGAGTCCGAGCCCTGGGTCGGGCGGAGCGGAGTTCGCCGTCTTCCGGGACCTTAGCCCGAGTCCGAGCCCTGGGTCGGGCGGAGCTTCCTCTGGCGCTTTTGGCCAAGCCTGGCCGCCCGTCAGTCTTACCCTTTGCGTTAAAGGCCCCAGTGACTTGGTCGGTCGGCGCGGTGATTTAGTCAGGGTTACTTCTTATCGAAGGCAAGGCCTCGGGCGAGCCGGAGATGCGTCTGCCGTGAAAGAGGAGGCCTCGGGCGAGACGGAAACATCTCAGGGTCGGCTGCCCTTGCCCGAGGCTAGGCTCGGGCGTGGCGTGATCGAGTCGCTCGTATGGACTGACCCCTGACTTAATCAAACCCATCAGGCCTCTGCAGCTTTATGCTGATGGGGGTTACCAGCTGAGAATTAGGCGTCTTGAGGGTACCCCTAATTATGGTCCCCGACAAAAACTAACAAACCTAACAAAAATGCTAACACAATAACTAAAAATACTAACTAAATGCTTAAAAAATTACCTAAATGGCCGGGGTAGGACGAGGGTGGCTCGGGACAACGACGATGCGGTGGCGGAGGGACGTGGTCGGACGACGGCGTGGGCAGCGGGGCCGGAGCCGGTGCGGCGGCTGCGGGGCGGGAGGGCGAGGCCGATGGGTAGCGGGGGGCCGGCGGGCAGTGGGGGCGTCGCTGGGCGCAGGGGGCCGGGCATGGGGGATGGCGGGCGAGGGGCCGACGGGGCAGGGGGCGTCGCCGGACGCGGGCTACCGCGGGGTGTGCCGGGCTTGGGGGTGGGGGCGGCGGCTGGTGTGGGGTAGGGTGCGGCGTGGGGCGTCGGGCAGGGGGCGGCGACCGCGGGGGGCGCCGGGCGCGGGGGCGGGGCCCAAGGGCGCGGCGAGCTCGGGGCAGGGGGCGGCGGCCGTGGGCGCGGCGAGCTCGGGCGAGTGGGGCGGCGTGCAAGGGGCGGTGGTCGTCGTAGAGGAGTTTGGTGGCGGCGTGAAAAAAAGAAAAGGGAGGAGTTTGGCCGGTATAAAGGGGGTCGACGCCAAGATCTATGGCGTCGACCCCCTGACAGGATTTTCGCCGCCGACAGGGGGTCGGCGCCAAGATCTATGGCGCTGACCCCCTGGAACTCGCCACGTCACCTGCCACGTAGGAAAAAGCTGGTGCCAAAGACGGTGGCACCACTATGTGTTACCTCGATGCCAATGATGACGGCGCCGAGCTAAGGGTCCATTTTTTAAAATGAAACTGCAAAGGGCATAATTGTGCAAAAAAAACCCTAAAAGGGCCAAATTGCAAAAAAGTTGGCGTATAAGGGGACTAAACAGGCGTCCGCCAGATCAAGCGTGAAGGTGCCGACCCCCTTCCCTGCGCGCAACAGTAGTTGTTGGAGTTTGGTAGTTGGAAAAAAATTGATGTTGAATAATAAATAGGTGTAGAAAATGATATTTTATGGTTGGGTGGGTATATGTGGAGAATTTAGGGGTACCTGTTGCAGAAAAGAGAAAAGTAAGGGGTAGAATATATGTGAGGCAGCTGTATAGTGCGGTATAAAGGAAAAAATTTAGAGGGAACCACATGTAGCCTAAATGTTAGGGGCGAGGAGGATGGACATAGACCAATACAGATTCTGTTTGTACGGTACATCCACACATGTGTACAATTACTGTGTGCTTGGCGACGGCGTCCACGCCGGCTCCAAACGTAGGTACCATCTATGTACAAAGAAGACTAGCTGTGTGGCAACATGAATGTCTCGTGTATTTCTACTGAGGGTTTTCTAAATAAACTATCAGTATAAATATGATTTCTACTTAATGTTCCTTAAAAATATACCGTCTATAGAAATCATTTGAAATCGATTTCTTTAGTTTTTCAAATAACCTTGTATAAAAAAACTACCAAAATGAAAAGTATAATACTCTAAAAGTTATAAAACTTTGTATTTAAAATCATTTGGGCTATCAAAATTACATCTGAATTTGATAAATTTTAAAATGCAAATTTTGCAAACTACATTGGATGAAAAAAGTACCAAAATAAAAGCTGTACAACTTAAATTTTAAATTGCAAATTTTAATAATTTTTTTACTTTGAATTCGTTTATAGCCTCAAATAATTAATTTATACTCGGCTTGTATTCTAATACGTGGAAAACAAAACTGCAATCCAGACATAAGTGACGTGTGGAATGGTAGAGGAGTCTAGGCTCGAGAGTGAGGTCGAGGGATCGAGTGCCACTAGCTTGGTTTATATTTCCTGAAAAATATTTACAGCGGCGGTTAGTGAAAATCGATTTTTACTCGGTGGTTGTCTTAACTAAACTGGCCAGTAATAGATGTGATTGACTGTGCTCCCTCACGTTGCAGATGCACTCTCACCTATTAGAGCATAAGCTGAGAGTTGTGGATGAAGTGCTGTAGATCTGCTACAGTGCATTGCTCGTTAGAGATACCAGTCCAAAATGAGATGGTATTCATGGCCATACAACACCTCTAACGGTGACTTACCCTTACCCAACGAGGAATGAGGGAAGGTGTTATACCAAAACTAGTAAATGACGCGCGCTGACGCGCGTATAGGATATTTTTTACCGGGACAGTTGAGCAGCACAACAGTGGCTAGCGGGCACATGTGTAGTCTGTGGGCAACAGTGGCCGTCGCCCACGTGTACGGCTAGATATGCGAAGCACCAGGGGCTAGAATTTTTCACGTGACGTGGATAGTGCGAATGGCTAGGAAGTTACATTGGTTTAATAAGAAGAAATGAGAGTAAATTCAGCTGGCCATTGTCGAGGACAGGAATAGGTTTCTAATTAAACATTGATTTACTCTCTCCATCCTGATCGTCGGATTGTGGGTGGTAAGAACTGCTCAAACACAGTTTAGTTCCTGCTAGCCGAAACATCTCTTGCCAAAGCTTACTAGTGAAAATAAAGTCACGATCGGATATGATAGAAGCAGGCATGATGCCATGCAATATATAGACCTTCGACAGATAAAGTTTAGCCACTATCTGACAGCCGTAAAATGATGAGCCAGGGGTAAGAAATGTGCACACTTGGAAAATTTGTCGACGACCACCAAAATGCAGTTAACTCGTCGAGCAGGAGGAAGACCAAGTCCATATTCACCACTTGCCAAGCATGTTCTAGGATCGGCAGTGGAAGGAGAATGTCCAGATACTGAGCTTTCTAGGATCAGCTTACCCCCGCGCGCGGCTAGACTGCTTAGTACCCTCTAGACAGCAGGATCCTCCTCTTCATATACCCCAGTACGTGTTACTTGAACCAACCAACTGGGAATGATGGAAGAAACTAACACTGCATTCAGTTGTCATTCATTCGCCACTCGATGCCTTGTCAGTAAACGATGCGAGACTGTAAACCCATTAATTTTGAGAGAGCTAGCTTTCCTGTTGCCACGGTGTTGATGCCATCTAATCGTCTAACTTGAACTTGTTTCAGATACAGCTGTTGTCGACTCATCCACAACCCGAAAACTAGTTCCAAATGTTTGGCATGATCTTCTAGTGTAGCACTGTATTACCAAAATGGTTTGTAACCCGCGAATGGTTGAGCTCCATCCAGGTAGCAAAGGAATTGCATGATCAATCTCTCACACTGAGGAGGCAAGCCATGGAGCTTCAAGAGTAGACGCTGATAACGATCTATAACTTGCTGAATAATCGTCGGTGTAGTATTGGTGGACACCGATTGAACTGCTTGTAATTCCAATAGCTGCTCCACTGTTTTCCTGCCTTATTATCAGAGAATCCAGTTGCAAAGGAAGTCATCACGCTGTGACATGTTAGAATCTTCGGGAAAACCCCTTGTAGATGAACCTGGTGTTGGCAATGTTCAAGCTCCATCCATTTATGCGCCCAGTGAGCAGACATAGGTCTGTGACTTTCAAGCCAGAAAAAAGTGAAACCTCTACACAACCAGTTTCATTTAGGAACCCAATACTGCTTGCTCCACATACTTCCTCCTTCAGCAACCCTGATCTACATAGGATTGGGTAGTAACTGAACTCCTGCCATAATTCCAATTAGGTGGCTGCCCATGGAGCTAGCCGAGAGCTACCGGAATCCACAAGCACTAGCACCTGTTGGCAGTGAACTGAAGCCCATAGTCTAATTGCTTTTGTTGCCCTCACTGCCACTGACTGTAGCTAGGGAGATAGCAAATACACTTTCCTCTGGTACTTCATCCAACTTGCTTGTGGCTTGTTCAACAGCCTAGCCTCCTCACCATCCATTGCTAAAGCCTACATCTCTTCAACTAAATGTACAGGCACACTGTTAGAGCATCGATGCGAGTGGCCCTTGGCTCGACGATAAGCATTTAGTGTTGTAAGCTTTATTGTCATTGCTCTTACCAGCTGTTCGTTGTACAGTTCGCTGAGCTCTATTTGTCGAGTGTCATACTTAGCAAAGCTTTCGTCGAGTGTTTTCTAGGCTTTGCCGAGTGCTTCAGACGACCATCTGCACTACTGGCCGCTCTGCTAGGTACTGTTGATGGAGAAGGTAATCGCATTGGCGCGTGGGGTCTGGATGGTGGTGGTCGGGGCAGAACACTGAAATCGTTCCTTCGATTGTCCCGGTGCCCGGTGTGCATCAACACATCATCTTCTTGCAACATGCAATGGCAAGGGAACACGCATTATCCAAGTCGAGTGGCCGTTGAATAACAACTACAGTTTTGATCTCATCTTTTTAACCCATCTACGAATCTAGCAGGTCGGATGAGCTAGCTAGCCACTTGTTGCTCATCGCCATGTACATAGAAAGTGACAGCCGAAAAAGAAAAGAAATTAGAAAAGAAAAGGAAAGAAAATGGTTGTCCAATTAAAAAAAGGAAAGAAAAGAAATAAAAAAACGAAATAAAAGTGTGTGTTGACCCTGTTCTGGTCCCTGGTTGCCTCTCATTGACGTGATCTAGGAAACTATAGGTCTAAATCGTATTTGAATAAATATCTAATTTACACAAGATTTATCTATATGATTTATATATAGAAACTACAGTAACACACGGGCGACTAATATAATTGACGTTCAATGCTCATCTAGGTCGTGTTTGGACACGTAGATATTACGTGGAGTTCAATGCGTTTGGAAATTGGAATGTTATACCGTTTCCTGATGGTCCAATTTATTTTGGTAAACAGATGTAATGTGTATAGATAGCACCAGGGCTTTAGTCTCGCATGGAGTGCTCATCTAGATAGAGGACAACCAACAATATATAAGAGTGTGTATGACCCTTCACATGAAATAAACAAAGAGCTATGGACATACCACACACGCGCGCTCGCGTCGTTTTTTCACAAAATTATCGCGTGACTTGTGACTTGCGATGATGCGTGATATTGTAAATAGCACATTATTTTAGATTTTATATTTTTAAATCGTACAAGTCTTGTCTTCATCGAAACTACCAATGGTAGAAGTATGTTTTCATGGAAACAACTTACATAACTCTAGAACATTGTATGAGATATCCTTAATATATTAGCACTGCAACAAAGCTCTTGTCATTTCTATATGACGTCGTAGCATTAAAGAAACTAGTAACTCGCTCGCGCCATGCGCGAGTCTTTGACCGTTGCATTTACATGGTTGAAAGAGTATTAATTTAGGCATATAGAAACAACAAATTATATGTGATACACAAAATTATCTAAATAGACAATTGTTAGAAGTATAACAGTTTAGTATACAAATGTAGCATTATGAGCAATCTAAATCTTATATTACCATGGCGCTATTTACAGATAATCAAGTGGATATATATACATGTATCGAACGTTCAAAAATATTGATCTTAGTTGCCACAAAATAATTATGTGCTCAATAAAAAGTTTACAATGTGTTTCTCAAGGTACACACCGAGAACGGATCAACCATACATACAAATTTATTGAGACAAAAAAAATATCGGTGTAAGGCCACAAAATATAGATTGGCACTAAAGAAATATGTGTTTTTTACAATCATGTTTAATATTCATGGAGTTCATTGTCCTATCTTTCGATGAGTAGTGTTCTTTTTTTCAGTCTGTATCCACCTGATTGGTTATCCGTATCATTTCATCCTGAAACATACTTTTACTAAGCGTCTGTTTGGTTGCTTGTACACAAGAAACAGTGGCTGCATGAGTGAATACAAAATAAATCATTCTAAAGCCATTTACCTACATCCGCACATAAGCCAAAAATAGCCATACCTGGGCGCTATATATGTGTTGTGTCGATAGTAAATAGTGTTAGCTAGTGACTAACTACTGGAAACAAAAATATAATTAGGTAATGTGTCTTTCTCTCTAGACCATCACGTTCGTCAAGGAACAATATTGATCTTATGTTACGGTTCCCTGATTTATCGAGTGATGAAGATGGCACGTTGACCATGTGTTTTTCTTTGTGTGTATATATAGTGAACATGTATGTGTATTCATAATATAGGATCAGTGTGCATATATTTAATTACATATGCTAGCATATTATACAATCTATGTATATGTAATTAGGTTGTCCTTCAGAGGTTGTTCCAAGAGGTGTCGGGGACAATGAAAGCAAAACCTTGGACTGTGAACTCTATCATCTATACCTCGGTTATCAGCTCAGCTGATTAACATAATTCTTCCCAGAAAAGGATGGCTCTCTTATGACCATTTCACCGAAGATGCAGCCTACCGAAGAAGCAGTTGAGCTCGAATTGAAGTTCTCTGTACCACACGACTTAGTCCATCATGAAGTCAGTTTCAGTCGTGGTCCTTGCCAACCCAAAGTCCTCGATTTTCAAATCGCATTTGGCATTTAGCACTCGGGCCTCGGCAGCATGTTGCTCGGCCTAAGGTCTCAGGACATTTGTGAGTGGGTGTACTTGGGTCCTCGGAGAAATTGTAGACGAAATACTCATTATCACCTCCGGTGCAGTAAAAGAAGTCATCCTGCGCGTGACCGAGCGTGCACAAAAAGAAGTCATAGCGCGCGTGGGTCTGGGATTTGGACGTTGTTGCCCCTAGTAATTGCACAAAAAAAGATGCATTTAAGAGGAATCAAACTTGAAACCTCCAGTCTAGAATGCCTTGGAACTGCTGCAGCAACCAATCAAGTCTGATTGTTTTAGTGACGTTAATACACCCATATCCCTATTTAATAGGGGCAAACAGGGAAAACTCTATGATAATTAATCACTCCTTGGTATGCACAATCATGTCTTAAACGACTACCTTTACTGCACTGGAGGGAGTAACTCTAGAACATTGTATGAGATATCCTTAATATATTAGCACTGTAACAAAGCTCTTGTCATTTCCATATGACGTCGTAGCATTAAAGAAACTGGCGTGGACCAGGGAGACTAGGTTAATTAGCCAGCCAAATAAATGCTAGAAACCTCTCCAGTCCAGACTTGGCACTGCCCTATATATATAAATGGAGCGCGCGGCAACACAACACTAGCTAGTGACATTTTATTGTATGTACTTGTAATAAACTGTGTCTCGCAGCGTCGTCCGTGAAGGCCCTCACGACGGTCGCTCCCAAGCCTCCATGGCTGTCCCCTCGAAGAAGCGCGGCATGCCGGCACTGGGGTGGTGGCTCATGGCCGTCGGCACCTTGCGCTCGGCCTTCACCTGGTCCTGCTTCTCCGGCTCCTCCGCGTCGCTCTGCTCAGCCACCTACTCCGAGATACAGGGTGCGTGCGTGCGTTCTGCTGGTGGTCTTGGGATGCTACTGATGCATGCGCTAGCTAGCTGCTCTTTCAAAACTTTCAAAACCATGCATGCAGTTTTGACCTGACCTAGGGCTTTTCAGTGATCGGCGTGCATGGGCGCACGGTTGCGGTGTGGACGCTGCTGTCGTGCACGCTCTGCTTCCTGTGCGCCTTCAACCTCCACAGCAAGCCGCTGTACGCGGCCACCTTCCTGTCCTTCGTCTACGCCATCGCCTACCTGAGCGTCGAGTGCGTGGTGTACCACACCATGAGTGCGGCTAGTCTCGTCCCGTTCACCTTCATCGGAGGTATAGTACAGTACAGCACATGTATGCATCGATCAGATCACTGGCACTGATTATTTTCCATATATATATGTTTCAATGCAGTCATATCCGTGGTCTGGATGCTGCTTCAGTGGAACTCGGATGGCCACAGCAGCAGCCCCCGCCGTCCCCGCCGTGGGTCTACTTCGAAGCAGCCATGACCAACACCGGACTTTGCAGCAGGTTGTGTCACCGTTGGCTTCAAACTACATGAACTCACCAACACCCCCACATGAACAATAAACTGGGAGTCATGTCTCTAGTAGATTAAGTGAAAAACAAAATTAAGAGACAATCTCTTTGCGAAGAGCTCATCTCTTTGACAATTTTCTATACTTATTGTCTCTTAA
The DNA here is from genome assembly GCA_029449295.1 of Zea luxurians. NCBI lineage: Eukaryota > Viridiplantae > Streptophyta > Magnoliopsida > Poales > Poaceae > Zea > Zea luxurians. The sequence continues at coordinate 17,317,709 of JAOPSE010000035.1, forward strand.
TTATATTAATTATTCGGATGCTCAGAAATGTATCATATAGTTTCTTAGATGTCTCTTAGATTTAAAAAACCGTTCTAAGTCGTCATCTCGTTTCAATGTCCCGGCGGCTAGTGAATGTACTAGCCAGCAAGCTTAAACTAGGGATGGCAACAGGTACATACCCGGCGGGTAGGACCATTCCATACTCGTACCGTACCCATAAAAAATTTATCCATCGGATAATCCGTACTCGCTAGAAAAGTCTTAAATTCCAATATACTAATCACTCAAAATATTAAATAAACATACAAAAAAAGTTTAACTTCACATATAACAAATCATATGATTACATAACTTGGTAGCTAGACAACTGATAGCTAGAGAAGGGTTTTATTTTAGCTAAGATGGACTCTATTAGATGGTTATAGTGATATTGATGCGGGTATATTTTACCCATGGATAGACGGATATGGGTAGTACCAACCCGTATCCATACCCGTCTACCCAACGGGTAGAGGTTCTTGCCCATTAACATACCCGCGGGTAGAGAAATCATCCCATATATACCCGCCTTCATATCGGGTAAAACTCGTCGGGTATTCGGGTACCCACTGCTACCTATAGCTGAAACGCGCTTTAATTTGTCATCTGTGATGCCCATGCAGACTATAAACTGGAGTATTACACTTACATTATTTATTGAAGGACTGAGGAGGCGATAAGACGGTGGTGATAAAGGGGCCTGTTGGATAAGAAGATATGACACTATCTCTATCTTCTTTGCCTATATAAATAGGGTCCTTTTTACCCTGTACAATACCCATATAATAGATATGTTTCGGCACGAAGAAGCTTTGAGATGCGAAGTGACGAAGCAGATGAAGTCTGAGACTTGTGCAGCAAGAAAGAAAAAAAGACAGCAATGCCCTTATATCATTTGTAAATCATGTGTGCAAATATTATGGGCGTGCTTGTAATTTCATACAAAGTTGTATCTCTCCTTTATAAATAGGTGAACACTGCCCTACATAAAGTCTTTGTCGAGTGTCCGAAAAAAAGTACTCGACAAAAAACCCTTTGCCGATAAAATGTTTGCTGAGTATTCTTTGACGAGTGTAACACTCGGCAAAGGCTTTGCCGAGTGTAAAATAGCCTTTGCCGAGTATAAAATAGCTTTGTAAATTATTACTTCAACTGGTATTGTTTCATTCGCATCTTTTTAAGGACCTTCGTTATCGAATTAACACTCCAAAGAAGTGATAACTTGAGGATGAAGGTTCAGGCTTCCTAACTTGTGTTGCCTAACTTGAGCACTGGAATCAGAGTGGTTGGCCGAGGCGGGTAGCTGCCGGAGTGTCACATGAGATGTCCTTGGGTGAATCGGAAATGCGCTTCTCGCCCGAGGCTGGCCATAGGCAAGTCGGGAATGTGTGTCCCGCCGGGGGGTCATCCTCAGACGAGTCGTGACTACGTCTCCCGCTCGAGGTTGGCCTCAAGCGAGTCGCTACTGCGTCTCCTACCCGAGGTCGGTCTCGGATGAGTCGTGACTGCTTCTTCCGCCCAAGGTTGGCTCCAGGTAGTCGCGACATGGGTCGAGCTGTTCAGTCCCTTAGCATAGGACTAGAGATAACCATGTGGGTACTGCGTTTTGATACAATAGTAAGGGGTACCCCAGTTCTGTGGTACTGACAGTGGTGGCTCTAAACACTCTTGTGTCTATGGCTACTAAGTATGCTTCCATACAATTTTTCTAATAAGGAAAATCATCTCCTTGAAACAAGGAAGGGGGTCCATGCCCACTAGACATCTTCTGTAGGGGGTGAAGCCTAAAGCAATGAGCATGAAGCTTCGATACCAATTAAAACGATCAAGATTCACTTAAGGAAGGGTGAATTGGGCTATTCTAAATTTTCTTGCAACAAGTAAATCGTACCAAATAACCCACTGCACTCCTGATGCCTAAGCTCTAACTCTATTCTACCATGACATTTCTAATAATGTAAATACTAGGCAATCCTAATAATGTAAATACAGGGCATGTTATTTTATAAAAGTAATAAACGTCGGCATCCGATTGACATTTCTAGTGATTTGTACCCCTTCCATAGTACGGCTCTCAGCTCTAATTGACAAATAGAACTAGTCTATCTGTTGGGCACCAAAAAGAGAGGGCGGACGGTCCGGCCTGGGGCCGGGCGGTCCACGGTCCGGACAGTCCGTGCCTGTGGGCCGGAGGTCCGCGCGCGTGTAGAACAGATTAGGGTTCCGAGTTTCTTGCTATAGTTGTTAGCTAGAATCGTGGAAATAAGCTCGGAAATTAGTTTGTAAAGGGTCCAGCCCCTCTCCTCTATAAATAGAGAGGTATACGACCGATTTGGAATGAATCAATCGAATCAATAATACTTCTATCTCGCATTTATTTCCTGTACAATTAGGAGTAGTTCTAGTCTAGTTCTAGTTTAGCCTCTCAATCCCCAAATTCTCGCTTCTCTTCGACTCTACGTCGATTAGAGGAGTCTAGGTCGACCTGCCCGAGCCTAGACAACTCCTAGGATCTCTCCTCCCCGACGGGGTCCCTCCCGGGAGCGAGATCCAGGCGCCACCGGCGACCTTCCGCCGCCCCTACGCACGCGCGGACCGTCCAGCCCTAGGGCGCGGACCGTCCGGCCGTCAGGCAGGGAACTCTAGCCTCGCGCCAGGTCGCGGACCGTTCGACCCCTGGTCACGGACCATCCGCGCCTGTGCAGAGAGCACCGTCGCTGGTTCGTGTTGAGTGATTGGCGCCCCAAAAAGGTGCCAACATACTTTTTGGCGACTCCGCTGGAGAAAACACATATAGACCTATCAAATCGGCCCTCAATGGCTGGTTCAAAGGATAGCTCTGAAGTTTCCACCAGCAATATCATCGCACCGACATGGGAAACCTTGCCGGCTGAAGAACAACTCCTGTTCGAGGAGCATCAGGAGCAGTTGATCCAAGAAGCAAAGGCGAAGTCCTGGTCGACTTCAAAGTGGACAGGAACAACAAAGTCGTTCGGCAACGGGCGATAGATCTGGCTTCACTCCGATCTACTACGATTACCCCAATGTAAGTAACACCAACAAATTCCAATCTCTTAAAGCTTACATAGATGAACAACGAGAATAGTTGCAACGTATCGTAGGGGATATACAAAATGATCATAAAAGGCTAGTACGTGCGCTTGATAAGTCTACTATGGCAAATCTTCATTCGCACGAGGTTGAATTGAGGGAATACACACATAATTCATCGGCTATAGGTTGTCACAACCAGTCACAACCCCTTTATGGGATGCCGATGGACATGTACCCTGGGCAACGACAGCCTCCCATGCACATCGACGATAAATTTGCCGATCTGCGCATGTCCGGACCGTCTGCACGTGGGCGCGGACCGTCCGGGCCAGCGGCGGCCGATCCCATTTTTAGAAGCGAATTACCGAGACCTGCACCCAAGCCAACACATGCCGTGCAAACCCTAGATAACCCATTCAGACCGTCTGCGTATGGCGCCAGACAGTCCGAATATAATGTCGGACGGTCCGGCCACATGGCCGGGCAGTCCGCATATGGGGCTGGACGGTCCGAGTATTTAACCGGACGGTCCGGCACAAAGTTTTTTAAGGAGGATGGATATCCAACTCCGTATCCGTCCCAGCTAGACTCCCCATCTCACCATACGACACACCAGCATCATAATATAATCTATCAAACCCGTGAGAGTGAGTACTTTCCGGCCCCTAGAAGGCCAGAAAGGAATGGCCAGTCCTATGAACCTCATAGGGCATGCATTAACGCACTGCAAAACCCAAACCAATGGGGAGGTAAACAACATACCAACATCCAAACAAACTCACCCATATTGGACCAAAGAGTCGGTGGTCTCCCACAGGCTGCCATCGATATAGTAAGGGAGGAAATAGCTGGGGGCGTTCCGAGATAAGCTCGGAGTTAGTATAGTCCCCGAGGGGTAGTCATATCAGAGACCTTATGATAGCCATTTTGACCGGCTCCCATACCCACAAGGGACCAGAATACCCGAATTCGCAAAGTTTTCGGGTGACCAAGAAAAGAGCACGCGTGAGCACATAGACTAGTTCTTAGCACAGTTAGGAGAATTGGCCGACACCGAAGCATTCCGTGTACGTTTATTTTCATTATCTTTAACAGGGACTGCATTCACATGGTATTCCATGCTCCCTCCTAACTCCATTTTGTTGTGAGGAGTTTTAGAACAAAAATTTCATGAACATTTCTTCTCTGGCGATTATGAGCTAGATTTAGTAGACTGAGTAGCCCTACGACAAGAAAAGGATGAATCGGTTAGTGATTACATCCAGAGATTCCGGGATACGAGAAACCGATGCTTTCAAATTCATTTAACAGATAAACAACTGGCGGGAATAGCCTTTGATGGATTGCGCTATTATTTAAAAGAGAAATTAGAAGACATCCAATTTTTTACGCTAGCACAATTACATCAGAGAGCTTCAGCTTGTGAAAGCCAAAGCAAAGAACTAGTCAAAACGGTTCATCATAATGTCCATATAGTAGAACACAATCAAAGTAGTTCGAATGGTGAACCAAAGGAAATTTACACTACAGAAATAGTTTGGCCTGAGCAGGCCAAATCTTCGGCTTGCTCCTCCTTGCAGCCAGTTCAAAAGAAACACCAGGAGGAGATTAAGTTTACATTTAATGTTGGCAAATGTGATAAGATATTCGATGAATTACTAAAAAATGGTAACATTAAGATTGATTATATTGTTCCACCTGCCGACGAACTAAAGCGTCGCGCATATTGTAAGTGGCACAACTCATTTTCCCATGCCACTAATGGTTGTAATGTGTTCCGACGATAAATCCAATCGACCATTAATAAGGGACGATTGAAATTTCAGGAGGACACGGAGCCCTTCCCAATGAATATGATCGACTTCAAGGACAAAAGGGTCCTAATTCGGCCCAGCACAGCCGATAAGGGCAAAGACAAAGAAGTCATCATCGGCAACTCACGGGAGGCCGATGGAAACAACAAAATCTCTTGCAGGAAAGTGGTGGCCAAGAAGACTCCTGATGGAGGAGAGACACTGAAAGTGACCATCATAAACTTCGGCACTGGGGGGCAAGCGCAGACAAGGGGATATGCGCGAGAACCCATACTACACATCGTGGACGGTCCGGTGCCTAGGCGCGGACGGTCCGTAACATCATCGGACGGTCCCGAGCGTTCCAGCGGATGGTCCGGCAACGCCGAAGAGCCACGGCGACCACGTACCTTCAAACCACGATGACCAGAAATAGGTACGTGGAAAACTAACACGTTCAAGGCAACTGGTCAGTTGGTAAAATCCAGCCCGACCTTTGATCAATTATTGTCTAAATATGTGAAAAAGAAGGCTGGCCTCAGCGACCGGCCACCAAAGCGGCCTCGCTTACCCACCCAGGTGCGACGGCAGGTTAGGCCGATTGGACCACCACACCAATCGGAAAGGACGGGAGGTCATAATGTTCAATTAAGACCTAACGTACCTACATGGACACCTCCACCACCATATCCACCTATGCCATATCCATACACATACATACCTCCACCATATGTTCCAAATCACATGTGGGGCATTGCCATCATACCCATTTGGGATGTCACAGTACCCCGCTTGGGGGGCACCCCAAACATCTGTATTCAATAGGTTGACACCTCCAGTACAAGACCGATTGAGAGCCCCTCAATCTGGTCCATGAGCACATGCCCAGCAAGATTGCCGAACAACTCGGCCCAAAGGCTGACTAATCCGGGGGGGGGGCATACAACTACAACCTCCAACAGTACGAAAAAAGGAGACATCATTAAAATAGGAACGACAGATGTCGTCGTACAACAAAATAACGAAGGGCCAATGATTTTTGGTGAATCGGCCAACACAAACAAAAAAGAAGGAACGACTGTCGACAAAACAGCCGATCTAAAATACTCCATGCCCCGATGGTGCCCATCGGGATTGACACGATCGCAAAAGCGAAAATTACAACGCCTTAGAGCAAAGGAGAATCAGGGGAAGGAGGCAGAAAAAATATTCAATGACACGCATCCGCAGTATCCACCACCGCAAAAGAGATGGATACCAAAGGCCGTTGAAGAAAATCAAACGGCCACAAAGATAGAAAATAAAACAACAACTGTGCAGCTCTTTGAAGGTATGGTAGACAGTCCGGTTATAAAGACCGGACCAACCGTACAGGGCGCGGACCGTCCGACCCCTGAGGCCGAATCATCCGCAATACACCATGACACCTGCAACGACGTACCAACACCCATGGAGGAAGACGACCTGCAAGGAGAAGACCTGGTCGACTACGAAGCTACGCCAGAACACTTAGAAAATTAGGAAAGCAAGGTGACGAATTGGTCAGGACCACTATGACACTCGGCGGTGTTGGGACTGACAGTTCGATCAAAGTTAAAGGGGTCACGTCCGTCGAGTCAACCATCAGGACCAAGGCCACTGCGTACCATCCTAGTAAGTGGCAAGATGCCTAAGAAAACCGATGTGATCACATCGAGTTAGTTGCTTTTGTTTCGCTCAGGTCCACCAAAAGGTAGGGGGGCATATGTTGGGGACCAAAAAGAGAGGGCAGACGGTCCGGCCCTGGGGCCAGACGGTCCGCGCGTGCAGAACAGATTAGGGTTCCGAGTTTCTTGCTACGGTTGTTAGCTAGAATTGTGGAAATAAGCTCGGAAATTAGTTTGTAAAGGGTCCAGCCCCCCTCCTCTATAAATAGAAAGGTATACGGCCGATTTGGAATGAATCAATCGAACCAATAATACTTCTATCTCGCATTTATTTTCTGTACAATTAGGAGTAGTTCTAGTCTAGTTCTAGTTTAGCCTCTCAATCCCCAAATTCTCCGCTTCTCTTCGACTCTACGCCGATTAGAGGAGTCTAGGTCGGCCTGCCCGAGCCTAGACAACTCCTAGGATCTCTCCTCCCCGACGGGGTCCCTCCCGGAAGCGAGATCTAGGCGCCACCGGCGACTTTCCGCCGCCCCTGCGCACGCGCGGACCGTCCGGCCCTAGGGCGCGGACCGTCTGACCGTCAGGCAGGGAACTCTAGCCTCGCGCCAGGTCACGGACCGTCCGCGCCTGTGCAGAGAGCACCGCCGCTGGTTCGTGTTGAGTGATTGGCGCCCCAAAAAAGTGCCAACAGCATCCTTAACGTCGGCATCCGTCCTTCAAATACTGAGACTTAGTTTGGATACTCGCTATAGTATTGAGCTCAATACACGCGTATTAAGATAGATTAGAGATTGACTTAAACTAATTTACACCCCAATCCACCTTAACACATGTGGATTGTGGTCAATACTAGAGTATCCAAACAAAATCTAAAGTGTTTCCTCTCATTAGGTGGATGAAAATATTGATTAGTGAGACAATCATCATTACCATGGCATATTTTTTATATAACATATAATAAGCTATATATATAGGTTACCGCTTTGTCAGACATTATATCTGAGATATATATAGCGATGACTATGGCTGCTAGCTGGAGTTGTGATGACGACTATAGCGATGCATGCACCTCACCTGCAGGTATGTACGTCGTAGTATTGCGTGCTAGGTATTCTTCCTCCTACCTATAATACCCTACCTGGGATTCATCGATGTAAGTACCACTTGAACAAAATATATTAACCCAGCACAAAGGGAGATACATGAACCAGTGTGACGTCGATCTAGAACACTAGCTAGATCTAATTGTCACTAGATCTACAGGGAATTTTAGTATTGTTTCTGACTAAGTTTCAAGAGCAGCCACGTATAATGCCGACGCACACAGTTTTATTGTTTTTTAAATACGGAATCGTAGTACTGCCTGCTCCAGTATTCTTCCTCCTACCTAAAATATTCCTGACATCCACGTAAGTACCACGCCTGAACAAAATATATATTTAAATAAGATTTTTTATTTCTATGCATTGCTAATCCATTTCTTTCATCGTATATTTGTATCATCTTAAATTTATGCGCGTACAACGAGAAACAGACACGTCTTCTAAATTTTTCGCGTATGCAAATGCAAACAAATATGACGCATGGAATTGGGATGAGGCGCGTGCAGGGGTCGAGGCGGCCAGGCCGGTCGGGTCGAGGCGGCCAGGCCGGTCGAGTGGTGCAGTAGGTGGCTAGAGCTTCATGTAACTATTTGAAAGTTCAGACCTCTTGCACGTGCCTCATCTCTTGAATACGTGACATTTGTTTTCATTTGCATCCCACAAATTTATGATGACAAGAATGTGCGATGAAAGAAAATGAATTGACGTGCAATGCAAAAAAAAAAATCTGATTTAAAAGCTTTATTTTGTCCATTATGGGGTGTTTGGGATGGCTACAGGTTCTAGCTCCAGTGCAGAGTTGTAGTTTATAATATCAATTTAAATATTTTTAAAAATATTTTTAATCTAAATAATAAACAAAATGACATCTTCAAATATCTTCTAAAAGGTTACAACTCTAGCTCCACGATTTTCTAGAGCACCTAATAATGACCTGCTCTACCAACTCTACCAAATTTCTTGAAGCTGGAGCTATCCCAAACGGGACCTATATAGGATCTCTACAATAGCTAAGCAGTTAGGCTCGTTAGAATACATTTATAATATATAATAATACTAATTATGTTGCATGGTGTCTATATTTATACAATGCACAAAAATTTGTTTACTGTTACATACGCATAAATTTAGGATAATAAAAATGTTCGTTGAAAGGAAATAGACTGACATGCATAGAAAAAAAATCTGATTTAAATACTTTATTTTTTCTATAAATATAAGATCTTTTCAACAACACAAAGGGAGATACATGAACCAGTGACGTCGATCTAGAAAACGTGACTAGACCTTATTGTCACAGTATCTACAGGGAATTTAGTATTGTTTCTAGCTAGGTTTCAAGAGCAGGTCCGTGTAGTGCCGGCGCACACAGTTTTATTGTTTTTGAAATACGGAATCCCGTGCTCCGGTATTCTTCCTCCTACCAGTGGGAGGGTTGACCTAGTGCATTGGTTGACCTAGACGGCCTTCGTCTTCCGAAGGTCCTCAAAAACATAATTTAACAATGTTTCCCAAGTATAATATATATATAGGTACCTTCGGATTCGAAATAAAACTATACACAATATGAAAAGCTTGGTCGAGATGAAGGTTGATGCTGCTCCGAAGCTACGCGCAGAGGAGCTTTGGCTCAGCGGCAAAAAAAGAAACCGACTTAAAGGGAAAAAGACTATCTAGTCCTCGTTGAATTGTCCTTGAGTAAATAGTAAACATAAAGGACATGAGTGTAATTTTGCACAGGCTGCACCCTGTGCCTATAAATAGATGAACAGTACCCCTGTACTGTTCACGCTGACTTGTATTCGCTCGTGCGTCACATTTGTACCTTTACCTTCTATCAAGTCGAAGGTATAAATGTAATTCAATATTGTTTCTGTTTATTCATAACAAAGTAAAGAAGAGATAGTAAATAATGTCATATGATTATTCATGCTGTCCCTTATGCTTTATATGTTTCTTCTTTCATTAACATTTGCTGTAGTGATGAAGGTAAGTCCTTCATGACCTTCGTCTGAGGATTATTATATCCCAAGGGAGATAATGCTTCGAAGGACGAAGGGTATTAGCATTTAATATTTTATATTGCCTTGTTCTTAACTCATAGCATTTGAGAACAAGTCCCCAACATTGGCGCCCACCTCCGGTGTACTCACTTCCACAATCTTCGGCATCTTCGGCAAAGCATTAACCTTCGTCTTGCCGCCGAAGAAGATAACAGCGCCAGGGGCTGCACTGCAGCCACTGGACATAAACCAGGAGACTCTCTCTCCGAGAGGCTAGAAGCCAAAAAAGAAAGGCCACCAGTCCAACACTTTGGAAGGAGGAGTTGGACCAGGAGATCAGAGACATGGAAATCATCCACCAGCAGGTGCAAAGGAAAAAGGAAAAGATGGCTCGGCTGGCCGATCTTCAAAGGAAGATCAATGAAGCTACTGAGGAAGTGCGTCATCTTACTCAAGATGATCATGACCGAAGGCCCCAACACAGGGAGCTTCGTCAAGAGAGCTCATTCAATGAAGATGAATGGTATGATGATTTTAATCATGGTACCTTTACTTTTGATGATGCTTCTCCTCTGGCAGCGGAATTGCAAGCTATCCCATGGCCACAATCCTACAAGCCACCCCAGCTACCCATGTACGATGGGCACTCGGACCCAAAGCAATTCTTGATGAGCTATGAGACAACAATATCCTCATACGGAGGCAATATAGCTGTCATGGCAAAGTCCTTCGTCATGGCAGTCCGAAACGTGGCCCAGACATGGTATTCTTCTCTTCGGCCAGGGACAATCACATCATGGCAGAAACTCAAGGACATGCTGGTTACCAGTTTTCAAGGTTTTCAGATCAAGCCGGTCACAGCTCAGGCCTTGTTCCAGTGCACACAAGACCATGAGGAATACCTTCAGGCGTATGTCCAAAGGTTCTTGCGACTGAGAGCACAAGCGCCCACAGTGCCCAATGAAATTGTCATTGTAACACTCTGGGTTCCACAAACAACCCGGAATGCTACTAAACTACACTTCCGATGTCCATATATAAAATTTCGGCAGCATCCCCTTTGCAAGATTGCACAAATGAGGGGGCAACAGTGTATAAACATATATCATAACAAAAATATACTAAGTATTATTAATCGGCTAGCAAGGAAAGATAAACATACGACCTGAACTGAATTAACCAGTGCGCATGACTATATAAAAAAACAAACTTCCTTTGACAATAAGTTTCTAATTAAATCATGGTTGCGCTTGGGTAGCGTTATTGTGAGAGTGAAAGTGGACGTGCTACTACTATAACACCCACTTTGTAATTTGCTAGAAATAATACCAATAGAGAAACAATTTCTATTTATGTGAGTTTGATCTTTATGTATCATCTTATGTGAACATCATGCCCAAAAACAATTAATAAAAATATATACTACCAAATTATGCATCATGCTCGATTTTATTCTGTGTGCATTTAGTGACAACATATAATAATGTGAAAAAGAAATATATTAATACCCAAATGGGAATTTAAGATTTGAAAGAAATTCTAGAATTTAGAAGGGAAAAGAAAATAAGTATTGTGTGGATAAAATAAGTAATTAAAAATATATTATTCCAAGACTAGATTTTGAATTTGTACAATTTAACCCAAAGCTGAAATTTATATTCAAATTCAAATCTGGATTCAGATAATTATGAATAAAAAAAAGAAAAGAAGAAAACAGAAAATAAAAGGAGAAAAGAATAAAAGCTTACCAGGGCCGCAGGCCAGCAATTCGGCCCAAACCGAATGTCACCCGCGCGGCCTAGTCTTCACCGCCCGCGTGCGCCGACTTGTGGACCCTTGCGGTCAGCTGGAATCAGTCACGTTGTGCGTGCTCCTCCTTCGCTCAAGCCTTTGACATGTGGGACCCCTGCGTCAGGTCCACCCCTAACAACCCGCCCGCACTGGCCGCCAGGATCGCTGGCTCGTGGGCGCGACAACCTCGGCAACGGCCTCACCTGGGTCCAGGGCTTTGACAGAGGTATAAGGATCTGCGCGGCCGCCTCCCCTCGCATGCGACCGAGCGTTTCGTGTTAGCAGCCCCATCACCGTAGACCAATCTAGAGAGAGGAAAACGAGAGAGAGAGAGAGTGCCGCCGCCGAACTCGTGTGTCTTGGGCACCTGGGCAACCGTGGGACCTTCCGGTGCTGCGTCGGGACCCCCTAGAAGCTTCAACCGCCGCTGATTTCGCCGTTGACATCACCACGCCTACGTGATTGCTTGTCAGCCGGACGACTCGCCGCCGAACCCTGCAACGCCGTGGCCGGTGGTCTTCGTCGCGCCAACTCCGGTGAGGCATCCTCCCTACTCTCTCGCTGCTCTCCTATGCGTGTAGCTCTGTTTACCTGGAAACGTGGGCCGGGGATTTGAGCTTTCGCGCTCACTGGCCATGGAGCTCCGCCGCGTATGGCACCGTCGGGGTTTGGGAGTGTTCCCAGGGAGGGGATCCTTGGTGCTAGCCGTTGGATGTTGGGCTTACGGTCCAGATTAGAAGGAGCGTATCGGTTGGGTTAGGGAAACGGGGGTCGTCCGATTCGGATCGGAGGCATGAGATTAGTGCTTGGGTACTTTAGATATGAGCCGTCGGATGTAAATCCAACAACATCACGCGCGTACCGGTTCGTGGTGTTATGCGATATAATCTGGGCCGCACATGTGTGATCGGGCGGCCAGAAACCCTTAATACCCCTTCGCGGGTCACTTTTGTTAAAGAGCCCTCGGACTTTTAGTGAATCAACCCGCCGTCCGTTGGGGACTGTTCTCTGTGTCTGGGGATTCTTTCCCCGAGCCCCCTGTGTTCCTGTTTAAATGAGGCGCAGTCCAGTAGTGAATTAAATGGATTAAATGAAATAGAAATTGGATTTTTAATATGAAAATAAACCCTAGAACTTGTATAATTCATAGAATATTCATATGGGCTCCAAAATAATCCATTCCACTTTCTAATTTTTTGTAGTTTTATTCTCTATCACTTAGTGTCTCTGTTTTATCATGACAACAGTAAGAAAATTAAACCCACACTTAATCCTATTTAAAACACATAAAACCTTTGAAAATCCATAACTTAAAATCTATAACTCCAAAAATTATGATTTCTGTTCCTAGAATTGTATTTTAATGTGTAGATTATTACTGTGTATTTTGTATATATGTTTGGTGCAATGTTAATTTCTCTATATGCACTGTGCTTGTTTGTATTGTGGCGAGTAGAAGAGCCCGTTGCTGAGGATCCTGGTGAGCAGCAGGTTGAAGTAGCTGAGCAGGAGCTCATTGAAGGCAAGTTGTGCCCTTGACCACTTTTTACCCAATAATGTTCTTTAATATCATTTAATCATGCGTAGGTTAATTTTGATGGGACCCAATAGGTTACCCTAGATTGTTTATCTCATTACCTTGTTTACCCCTGAATCACTTGGGTAGTCTGCTATTGCTTTACATGGTTTTGGGATAATCATTTATTACCTCTATGTTCCAATTCTTTTTGTTATTCTATTTATGTTCATGTTGAGATCATTAATGTTAATTGGAACATAGAGCTTAACTTGAGAACCACGTGCCACCACAAGGGTTTAATGGGACGCCCTTGGCTGACTAATTAGGAAAGCTAGTGGAAGACTACCTTACCCGAAAGGGGCAAGGGCAGTAGGGGAGTGGTCAGTGTAGGGAGGTCCCTGGTTGATTTTGCTGCGATGGCGGTCAGCCAGGAACCCTGCATTAGAACTTCCTATAAACTGTAGCGGGTTTTCGGAAGCTAGTGGAACTTTGTAAAGGCCTCGTAGTGTTGCCCTGCCGCGCTTCCTAGGTAGAGGTGTATGGGACTCACGACCCCTTGGCAGATGAGTAGCATGACTTGTGGGTAAAGGGTACAACCTCTGCAGAGTGTAAAACTGGTATACTAGCCGAGCTCACGGTCATGAGCGGCTCAGGACTCTCTGATGTTTAAATTATGGAACTTAAATTCAATTTTGTCATTTGCATATGCATGGGTTTATTATTAATTTTGTTCTATTATTTATTAAGGTTTTGGTATTTACTTACATCTAGTAATTGCTAATAAAAGTTTGACCAACATTAAAAGCAATGCTCAGCTTTAACCATTCTCTTTGATAAGCCTTACACTCCATGAGCTCCCACCTTTGGTGAGTTCATGTCACATTATTCCCCACAACTTGTTGAGCGATGATCATGTGTGAGCTCACCCTTGCTGTCTCACACCCCCCCACAGGAGAAGAGCAGGTGGTTCAGGAGGAGCCACAAGGCGAGGAGTATGATCTGATCTAGGTGGCGTTTCTCAGTTGACATTGGCGCCAACGATCCTTAGTTCGTTTTATCTTCATTACTTTATTTTGTAATAAGTCTTCCGCTATGTAATAAATACTCTGATGTTTTATGACATTTATCTCTATACACTCTGTTATTATATATGTTGTCTTCTTGGCGCATGTATGAGATGCACCTGGCTTTGTTCCTTAAAGCCGGGTGTGACAGAAGTGGTATCAGAGGAAATGTTGACTGTAGGACGAAACCTAGATAGAAATGGACAAAACCCTTACCTACTTACCTTACTCTAATTCACTCTATACTCATCTTATCTTGATCCTGTCTCCCCTTTTGCTGTTCTACTCTGATCATTTTTATCTTTTCTACTTTAAGACAAGATGGGTTTCACACCTTCGAATTCTACCCTTATGACATTTCTAAGAGATAGGAGGCCTAAGAAAAAAAATCAAACTATTTTCTCTATTAAAAAAAATGTTGGTTGATTGTTCTGATGATAAATGCCTGATTTGCTTCTTTGATTGATTGTAATAGTATAGACGGGCATCTTAGCATGTACCACCATAAGGTATTATATTAGCTTTAGTAGGTGACACACTAATCTACTTAGCTAATAAATCCCCCGCAGTAACATTCCTCGTAATTACTCGCCTTGTCTACAATTCTTCCTTCCTTACCCTGTGTTTCTAACCCAGATGGACTACCCCTAAAGTGTTAGAAGAGAGCACTATAGATATGATCCTTCGTATGTCATGGTTAAGAAAGGCAAAGGCAGTATATACATTGTGCTAAAGGAACCATAGAACTCACCAGTTCCAAAGGACAAAGCTTTGAAGTTGAAGTTGCAGTAACTACCACCATCAGACTAGTGGCATTCTTAGTAGATGGGGAGTTTGTTGGAAACAACATCCGTGTGGTTTGAGATTTTTCCGGATGTCTTTTCAGAAGAGTTACCAGGGATGCCACCATATAGAGAAGTTGAGTTTGTAATTGACCTTCTACCTGGAACTGCCCCTATTTCTAAACGGCCATACAGGATGTCCGTAGAAGAACTAAAGGAACTTAAGAAGCAATTAACGGAATTACAAGAGGTTGGATACATTCATCCAAATTCTTCACCTTGTGGAGCGCCGGTTCTATTTGTACAGAAGAAAGATGGATCGCAAGGGATGTGCGTGGATTATAGGACTCTTAATGATGTCACTATGAAGAATGAGTATCCATTACCCCGCATTGAGGATTTATTTGATTAGATGGGAGGTGCAAGGGCATTCTCGAAGATTGATCTTCGATCGGGTTATCACCAAATGAGGATTAGACCATCGGATATTCCCAAGACGGCTTTCTCGACTAGATATGGATTATATGAGTTCACAGTTATGTCGTTTGGATTGACTAATGCACCAGCTTATTTTATGAACTTAATGAACAAGGTGTTTATGGAGTATCTGGACAGATTCGTCGTGGTATTCATCGACGATATTCTTATCTATTCTAAGAGTGATAGCGATCATGAGGAGCATCTGAGGTTGGTGCTACAGAAGCTACGAGATAACCAGCTATATGCCAAGTTCAGCAAGTGCGAGTTTTGGATTGGCGAGGTGCCATTTCTTGGTCATATTATTTCTAATGGAGGAATATCAGTGGATCCTGCTAAGGTTAAGGAGATAATGGAGTGGAGAGTACCCACTATAGTTACTGAGATTTGGAGTTTCTTGGGACTAGCAGGATATTATCGGAGATTTATTGAAGGATTTTCTAAGATTGCTAAGCCTATGACTTCGCTATTGGAGAAAGGAAGAGAATTTAAATGGGACGAGAAGTGCCAAGACAGCTTTGATCAATTGAAGAAAAGATTGATGTTGCCACCAGTATTGGTTATGCCAGACCTACAGAAAGGATTTGATATTTATTGTGATGCATGTGGCCAAGGCTTAGGATGTGTGCTCATGCAAGAAGGACATGTGATTGCCTATGCTTCTCGTCAGTTACGCAAACATGAATTGAACTACCCCACTCATGACTTGGAATTGGCAGCCGTTGTGCATGCGCTTAAGATTTGGAGACATTATATCATGGGGACCAAGTGCCAAGTATATACGGATCATAAGAGTCTGAAGTATATATTCACTCAGAAGGATCTCAACCTTAGGCAACGCCGTTGGTTGGAGCTTATTAAGGATTATGATTTGGAGATTCACTATCACCCGGGCAAGGCAAATTTGGTTGCAGATGCCTTGAGTCGAAAGGAGCATGTTCATTCAGCTATTGTTGCCCAGCTACCCGATGAGATTGTTGAGGATTTCAGGAGACTTAACCTGGGGATAGTTGCTCACACAGAAGGAGATACTATTGATGTGGAACCTACTTTGGAGCAAGAAATCCGCAAAGGTCAACTTGACGATGCTAAAATAAAAGAGATTAAGGATCTGATTACTGAAGGTCGAGTTCCGGAATTTACGGAAGATGAGCAAGGCACTGTATGGTTCAAGGACCGGATGTGTGTTCCTGATATTGAAAGCCTTCGAGAGACTATTTTAAAGGAGGCCCATGATTCAGATTATTCTATTCATCCTGGTAGTACTAAGATGTATCAGGATTTGAAGCGGAAATATTGGTGGTATGGATTGAAAAGAGATGTAGCTGCACATGTGGCGATGTGCGACGTATGTCAAAGAGTTAAGGCTGAACACCAGAGGCCAGCTGGACTATTGCACCCACTGAAGATACCCGAGTGGAAGTGGGAAGAGATTGGTATGGATTTCATTACTGGATTGCCTCGCACCCAGAAAGGATATGATGCTATATGGGTGATTGTGGATAGATTGACTAAAGTGGCTCACTTTATTCCTGTGAAGACTACATATAAAGGTTCTCAGCTAGCAGAGTTGTATATGGCTCGGATTGTGTGTTTGCATGGAGTACCGAAGAAGATCGTGTCTGATCGAGGTTCACAGTTTACCTCAAGATTTTGGAGAAGCTTTCATGAGAACATGAGTACAAAGTTGAATTTTAGTACGGCTTATCACCCTCAGACTGATGGACAGACTGAAAGGACTAATCAAGTATTGGAAGATATGTTGAGAGCATGTGCCCTTCAGCATGGAGGAAGTTGGGATAAAAGTCTACCATATGCTGAGTTCTCATATAATAATAGTTATCAGGCCAGTCTGAAGATGTCACCTTTTGAAGCTTTGTATGGGAGAAAGTGCAGGACTCCTCTATATTGGGATCAGACTGGGGAGAGACAGTTCTTTGGGCCTGAACTGATTCAAGAAGCAGAAGAACAAGTCCGTATAATTCGAGAGAATTTGAGAGTGGCTCAAACCAGGCAAAAGAGCTACGCTGATAATAGAAGGAGACCACTGGAATTTGAAGAAGGAGATTATGTGTACCTCAAAGTGTGACCACTTCGTGGAATGAGGAGATTCAAAGCTAAGGGCAAATTGTCCCCTCGCTATATTGGACCATTCTTGATCTTTAGGCGAGTTGGGGAGATGGCATACCAACTCGAGTTACCTGCTACTCTATCGGATGTGCATAATGTGTTCCATGTATCTCAACTAAAGAAGTGTCTCCATGTCCCCGAGGAATAGTTACCCATGGAAGAGCTCAGTGTTCAAGGTGATTTGACTTACACGGAGTACCCGATCAAGATTCTCGATGCATTGACTCGAGTTACAAGGAATAAGGTGATAAAGATGTGTAAAGTACAATGGAGTCACCATGGCGAAGATGAAGCAACGTGGGAGAGAGAAGAAGAGCTTCGCATAGATTTTCCCCACCTTTTCCCTCGTTCTTCCTAAATCTCGAGGGCGAGATTATTTTTAAGGGGGGTAGGATTTATAACACCCACTTTGTAATTTGCTAGAAATAATACCAATAGAGAAACAATTTCTCTTTATGTGAGTTTGATCTTTATGTATCATCTTATGTGAACATCATGCCCAAAAACAATTAATAAAAATATATACTACCAAATTATGCATCATGCTCGATTTTATTCTGTGTGGATTTAGTGACAACATATAATAATGTGAAAAAGAAATATATTAATACCCAAATGGGAATTTAAGATTTGAAAGAAATTCTAGAATTTAGAAGGGAAAAGAAAATAAGTATTGTGTGGATAAAATAAGTAATTAAAAATATATTATTCCAAGACTAGATTTTGAATTTGTACAATTTAACCCAAAGCTGAAATTTATATTCAAATTCAAATCTGGATTCAAATAATTATGAATAAAAAAAGAAAAGAAGAAAACAGAAAATAAAAGGAGAAAAGAATAAAAGCTTACCAGGGCCGCAGGCCAGCAATTCGGCCCAAACCGAATGTCACCCGCGCGGCCTAGTCTTCACCGCCCGCGTGCGCCGACTTGTGGACCCTTGCGGTCAGCTGGAATCAGTCACGTTGTGCGTGCTCCTCCTTCGCTCAAGCCTTTGACATGTGGGACCCCTGCGTCAGGTCCACCCCTAACAACCCGCCCGCACTGGCCGCCAGGATCGCTAGCTCGTGGGTGCGACAACCTCGGCAACGGCCTCACCCGGGTCCAGGGCTTTGACAGAGGTATAAGGATCTGCGCGGCCACCTCCCCTCGCATGCGACCGAGCGTTTCGTGTTAGCAGCCCCATCGCCGTAGACCAATCTAGAGAGAGGAAAACGAGAGAGAGAGAGTGCCGCCGCCGAACTCGTGTGTCTCGGGCACCTGGGCAACCGTGGGACCTTCCGGTGCTGCGTCGGGACCCCCTAGAAGCTTCAACCGCCGCTGATTTCGCCGTTGACATCACCACGCCTGCGTGATTGCTTGTCAGCCGGACGACTCGCCGCCGAACCCTGCAATGCCGTGGCCGGTGGTCTTCGTCGCGCCAACTCCGGTGAGGCATCCTCCCTACTCTCTCGCTGCTCTCCTATGCGTGTAGCTCTGTTTACCTGGAAACGTGGGCCGGGGATTTGAGCTTTCGCGCTCACCGGCCATGGAGCTCCGCCGCGTATGGCACCGTCGGGGTTTGGGAGTGTTCCCAGGGAGGGGATCCTTGGTGCTAGCCGTTGGATGTTGGGCTTACGGTCCAGATTAGAAGGAGCGTATCGGTTGGGTTAGGGAAACGGGGGTCGTCCGATTCGGATCGGAGGCATGAGATTAGTGCTTGGGTACTTTAGATATGAGCCGTCGGATGTAAATCCAACAACATCACGCGCGTACCGGTTCGTGGTGTTATGCGATATAATCTGGGCCGCACATGTGTGATCGAGCGGCCAGAAACCCTTAATACCCCTTCGCGGGTCACTTTTGTTAAAGAGCCCTCGGACTTTTAGTGAATCAACCCGCCGTCCGTTGGGGACTGTTCTCTGTGTCTGGGGATTCTTTCCCCGAGCCCCCTGTGTTCCTGTTTAAATGAGGCGCAGTCCAGTAGTGAATTAAATGGATTAAATGAAATAGAAATTGGATTTTTAATATGAAAATAAACCCTAGAACTTGTATAATTCATAGAATATTCATATGGGCTCCAAAATAATCCATTCCACTTTCTAATTTTTTGTAGTTTTATTCTCTATCACTTAGTGTCTCTGTTTTATCATGACAACAGTAAGAAAATTAAACCCACACTTAATCCTATTTAAAACACATAAAACCTTTGAAAATCCATAACTTAAAATCTATAACTCCAAAAATTATGATTTCTGTTCCTAGAATTTTATTTTAATGTGTAGATTATTACTGTGTATTTTGTATATATGTTTGGTGCAATGTTAATTTCTCTATATGCACTGTGCTTGTTTGTATTGTGGCGAGTAGAAGAGCCCGTTGCTGAGGATCCTGGTGAGCAGCAGGTTGAAGTAGCTGAGCAGGAGCTCATTGAAGGCAAGTTGTGCCCTTGACCACTTTTTACCCAATAATGTTCTTTAATATCATTTAATCATGCATAGGTTAATTTTGATGGGACCCAATAGGTTACCCTAGATTGTTTATCTCATTACCTTGTTTACCCCTGAATCACTTGGGTAGTCTGCTATTGCTTTACATGGTTTTGGGATAATCATTTATTACCTCTATGTTCCAATTCTTTTTGTTATTCTATTTATGTTCATGTTGAGATCATTAATGTTAATTGGAACATAGAGCTTAACTTGAGAACCACGTGCCACCACAAGGGTTTAATGGGACGCCCTTGGCTGACTAATTAGGAAAGCTAGTGGAAGACTACCTTACCCGAAAGGGGCAAGGGCAGTAGGGGAGTGGTCAGTGTAGGGAGGTCCCTGGTTGATTTTGCTGCGATGGCGGTCAGCGAGGAACCCTGCATTGGAACTTCCTATAAACTGTAGCGGGTTTTCGGAAGCTAGTGGAACTTTGTAAAGGCCTCGTAGTGTTGCCCTGCCGCGCTTCCTAGGTAGAGGTGTATGGGACTCACGACCCCTTGGCAGATGAGTAGCATGACTTGTGGGTAAAGGGTACAACCTCTGCAGAGTGTAAAACTGGTATACTAGCCGAGCTCACGGTCATGAGCGGCTCAGGACTCTCTGATGTTTAAATTATGGAACTTAAATTCAATTTTGTCATTTGCATATGCATGGGTTTATTATTAATTTTGTTCTATTATTTATTAAGGTTTTGGTATTTACTTACATCTAGTAATTGCTAATAAAAGTTTGACCAACATTAAAAGCAATGCTCAGCTTTAACCATTCTCTTTGATAAGCCTTACACTCCATGAGCTCCCACCTTTGGTGAGTTCATGTCACATTATTCCCCACAACTTGTTGAGCGATGATCATGTGTGAGCTCACCCTTGCTGTCTCACACCCCCCCACAGGAGAAGAGCAGGTGGTTCAGGAGGAGCCACAAGGCGAGGAGTATGATCTGATCTAGGTGGCGTTTCTCAGTTGACATTGGCGCAAACGATCCTTAGTTTGTTTTATCTTCATTACTTTATTTTGTAATAAGTCTTCCGCTATGTAATAAATACTCTGATGTTTTATGACATTTATCTCTATACACTCTGTTATTATATATGTTGTCTTCTTGGCGCATGTATGAGATGCACCTGGCTTTGTTCCTTAAAGCCGGGTGTGACAACTACTCCCCTCATTCCCAACATGTATCAAGTACCTGCATTGAGTAATGCAAGAGTGAGATGACACATCTCAGCAAGTAAAATAATATCAAACTATTTAACCACATAAGAACATTGTTTTACCACCACTTGATTCCACAACCTTCTTATTACGAAGGTGCAGCACGTATACAACATACAACACACCTAGTTACCACACCTCGCGGGTAGAAACCACAATAGCAACATAGTAATGTCACACTTCATATATTCCTCATGAGTGCAAATGTCTGCAAATGCAAGGATGACTTCTGCCTTCATACCTCTAAGGATATGAAGCTGCATCGTACCCCTCCTCGGGTAACGTACGATGCTAAAAATGTACCGGTACGGCCGGACCATAAGATCACGATATAACTTCAAAATGCCAGATGTATGATGCGATGTGCATGATATGCCTACAACACTTCATATAACGTGATTCAAAAAAAGACACTTCAACTTCATCCAAGATGGGAATCAACCACATATATCGTTACCAAATTATGATCATCCACAATATTAGACAATTGAGAGTTAATACTTTCAAACCAATAAACTTCATCATAGAATTCAATGATTAATATATTTAAAACTTATGCATACTCAATGACAGGGAATAGGATGCAAACCAAACGGTAGCAACCACCACTGTATTTACTTGCCTTCACTGGAAATTTGGAATGGTACTAAGTATGATCCGGAAGTCCACCACCTGTTTTTGACACACACCTTAGTGCACAAATTCACATAACAAACGCTAATAAACAACGCCGCACCTACGCACAATTCCAACCCGTCGCGAGCGACAACTCTCCCCATCACCACCAAATTGCAGCGTTGCTGCTTGATAATTTCATAACTTTAAAATTATAACAGCAGTGATATCAATCAAAAACTCCGGAAGCATCTACATAAAATTCCCCACAAGTTTTGTATTCCAAAGATAATTAAATTCCCACATCTACTTAGCCCAAAACCGTTCACAAGATACATCCTGCAATCTGTTTTTGGACAGCAACGTACCCAGATTCAAACAGCGATAGCTCCTAAATTATAACTCCGAATCAAGCGCATAAGTACTCGTTGGAAAGGTATGACAAAGCTCTACATGATTATCATATTGATTATCACTACTTTCCCACGAAAAATACCCAGAATCTGCTAATACTAATGTTGTTCGCCCACATGCGGAAATCTGTTTTTTGGACAGCAACATACCCGGATTCAAACAGCGATATCTCCTAAATTATAACTCTGAATCGAGCGCATAAGTACTCGTTGGAAAGGTATGACAAAGCTCTACATGATTATCATAGTGATTACAGCTAATTACCGCCGCAAAAACCCCAGAAACTGCCCACAATACTTCTGTCCGCCTGCCACCAAAAATCAGGACAGCACTACCACCAACTCGCTTAGGGGAACGGTTAATCAAACGTAATCGCAGCAAAAATACAAAATAAACATAAGATCACCTTGAGTTATTCCTTCACCTCTTTGTTCTTCCTCCACCAATTCTCCAATTAGAGGCTTGCACCACTCGATGGAGATCCCAAAGGAGAGGGGCTGCACCTTGGGAGGGGGATTGGGGAAGGGGGTGGCTAGGGTTTGATGGGGAGTGGGCGGCTGCAGCCAAGAGGAGAGGAATTGGGGCGGCTGCAAGAGTGGAAGAGAGGAAAAGAGAGGGGGGCGGCCAAAGGGGTGGGGGAGTGAGAGGGAGGGGGCGGCTAGGGTTAAGGGGGGAAACTAATGGGCTCCCTACCACCGGATCGAGATCCACGGCCCAAACTCGCTCTCACATCTGCTCCCAACCCCAGCGCACAAGTCCAACAAGTATTCTACTGTTTTACTGGTGAATGCTTCCTAAAAAAGTCCAACCCCAACTACACAGATCACGAAAGAAAAGGGAAAAATAAATTTAACTTCTTTTCAGAAAATTGGGTATCACACTCTACCCCCCTTAAAAAGAATTCAACCTCGAATTCCGACGCTTCTATCGGAACAACAAAAGAAAGATTAATGAATCAACAAAACTCACACATAAAGAAAAGTTCGAGTATTTCTGCCGCATCAGCTCCTCAAGCTCCTAGGATTCTAAGATACGCAGCAGACGACACTCTAGAGTCTGGTCTTGCTACACAGGAATCGGCTCTAGCTCGATTTGATGGTTTGGATTCCGCAAATACTTCCTCAACATAAAGACATGGAATACATGGTGTACTCTGATCATAGTTTCCGATAATTACATGTGCTAAGCCTAGCTGCCAATTCGGCCAAGATAGTAGACGGTCCTATATACCTCAGACCAAGCTTTCCTGACACCAAATCAATCATTGACATATGCAAGTACTTCAAGGAATGTATATATGAATGCAAGGCATATAATATTCCTATAGCCTAAACCAAACTTAGCCAAACAAGAGCAACTTCAAGAGAGCAACTTAATGCTTGCATATTTCTAGATAGCAGCACAACGGTTAATTGTTTTGCTCCTAACTCACAAAATATGCATCGAAAATTAGTAAACTAGGACTTTATGGAAAGCTTATAAAGTCCACTATACCCTTGGTATTATCATCACAACAATATTTGACACTTAGAAAGGTCAAACAATGCTAAACGTAAATTCTGTCCAGACTTGGACATAATTCAATTACTCAATTCAAAAATCCATAATTGGAGTCTCAATCATCCAATTCAGGTGCTCCCAGACTTTTTAGAAAGCTAGTAGAATTTTGTATAATTCATTTATAAACATATCAAGTTAATTCAATGCATATTAAGGTCAAAATACACGAGAAAGGCTCTGCTGTCCAAATTTGGACAGATTCAGAGATCACACTTAAAACAGCTGTAACTTAACTTATAGATCTCAAAAAAAAAATTAATCCAAAATTTGTTGAAAAGATTAAGAAAAGTACTACAACTTCTTTATAATTTATAATAAGTTATTCGAAGTTTAAATTGGGCAAACAAGGTCAGCTTCGAAATCTGTACAGAATCTGCACAGATTTCAAGACTGGACTTGAGAAAATCATAACTCCCAAACTACTAGACCTATGGTCATGAATTTTTTACACAAGTAAGATAAAGAAGTTGGCTACAACTTTTATATATAACATCTCTACAGAAAAGATGGTTTACTTCATTGAACTAGCTGCATAACTAAAACTGGTCATGCAGTCCCAACAGCAAGCAATAGATTTTATCAGGTTCATTACTCTTCTAAGATTAAGCGTTCATTGAAAGACTAATAACTTTAGGTTCTTCATTACGAGACACCTAGAACACATATAGGTATAGAAGCAATATTATAACTTTTTAAATCATTTAAGCCTAATCTCACATCATGCAAACAAGAATCAATTTAAGCATGTTATGTCTGCCCATATATTCATCCAAGCACATTCTATACATTATATCATAACTCCCTGCAGCTAACAAAATTTTGCAAATATAAACTCATTGAAAAGATTATAACATTCCCTAGAACTTTTATTATAATGAGTGTCTCGGAATTGGTTTCCAAACCGATAAAACAATGCAACTCTTTTGTTGCAAAACTGATAGGATTGAAACAATGGACAACTAAAATTCAAAAACCTATA
Organism: Zea luxurians; assembly: GCA_029449295.1. Taxonomy (NCBI): domain Eukaryota; kingdom Viridiplantae; phylum Streptophyta; class Magnoliopsida; order Poales; family Poaceae; genus Zea; species Zea luxurians. The sequence goes on from JAOPSE010000035.1 coordinate 17,342,347, forward strand.
ACTCCTGCTATACTCAACTTAAACTACAACGAACATGCGTTGGAAAAGTTTTGAAAATTGTCCACGACTTTTGCAATAAAGTTGCACCCAAATTTATCCTTATAGCCCTCAACTCTGCATGACCTACAGCTAAACTCAGCCTGAGATACTGCACATTAGAGATTCGACTTATATCCGGGCAACCACCTCTCCAAATCTATTTAACAGACAGTTACAAGTAAATACCCATTAAAAAGGTACTGAAAAGACCTACAAGTTTTGCTTAAAGAGAATTCACAAATTTGGGCTCTGCAACTATCAAAACGCGGTCGATTTATTGGTGATTATAACGACGCCTAAAGTTCAGACACAACAGTGCAACAACTTCAGAGCAACCTAACTCCAATTATATTCAATGAGAATTAGAAACCCATACTCTTTGAAAAGATCATGAAATTACTAAAACTTTCATAATCCATAAAGTCCAAATTATACCGTCTTCAATGTCTACTCTTCCGTACAAAATTAAAGACTCACTCTGCTAGAGACACCAACAAGGATGTTTTAAGAAACCCATATCTCTCAAATGTTTAGACCAAACATGGTGATTAAGCATCCTATGGAAAGATGAAGAAACATACTACAAAACATTCTAGATAAGTGAAGCCTGATTCAGCCTCCAACTAATTTAAAATGCCTCCCGAAACCAAACAACATATTATCAACAATAAAAAAACAATATAAAATGAAACCCAAGTCATTGGCAGGTGCAATCAACACTAGGATTTTCCACTACCAAACTGGGATAAAACTCCACAAAGTCTTTAAATAACACTCTACCAAATAGGTTAGAACACTAAGCACAACAATCAATGAATTCAACAACCTCGTTTGTTAATGCCACTAAGGTCAAACATCCATGTATCGACAATGTATGAAACACCTGACATACCCATCTCGAGCACTATAAAACATGGTTCTTATTACACTAGAATCCAACTACTAGAAATCTCCAAAACTATTCTGTTGACATGAAGCAAATGGTGCTCATGTCATATAACATCTTTTTCTCCTCTCAAAAGAGATAAAATTTGCAATACTCATAAAGCAATGGAGGGATAACAACAAGAAAAACTAATGTACTTCTTGACACAGACTCATGCAAAAGCTTCATAAATATTACTTTCAACACTAAAATAATAACACGAAACTATGCTCAACAGGAGTAATTGGACTTCAATAAGACAATCCACCTAACCAAACTACCTTGATTAACCTCACATACAACAATACCTCCTATTATTGCACTTGAACAATTTGTACCTAGTGATGTCATAGGATGAATTCAAAGTAGTAGACATACATGATCTATCAAACCATCATTCATATAAAAAAATTCTCCATCTGATGCAACAACCACATCATTATAGAGATAGATGACTAACAAACATAAGCAACTTCCAGTTAAACATTGACTTTGTTTAAGATAAAGCGGTCCAAATAATAATTCAACAAGCATGCATATAGAACTGATCATATAAAAAAACTACCATATATCATCGGTGATTAAAAACAATATAAAACGGGTTGTCCATATCATCCACATGACTAGCCTCCAACAAATAAAAATTATGCATAACCTTTTTGGCTATAGAAACAAACCATAGAAGGAAAACATGCATGCCTCTTCAACTATAATATAGACATAAAATCCACTTGAAATCACCCTATTTATTATTAAAGATAAGGTTGCACACAATAAGAAAACCTATCATGTAAACATGGTTGAACTTATCTATCCACGTCATCTTACAAATTCACTTGAGTTCTACCAGTCTCAAGATTTCATAGACAGTACAACATTGCCTTTGCTCTATGGAGACAAACCTATTGTACTCTAAGATCAAGTTGGCAAGTAGCCACACTAGCCAAAAAAAAGGTGAGGTGTAAAGCACTGCACCCATGGAAATATTACATTGATAAGTTGGGTTGTAACCCAACAGTCAATCAAACTCAACAACACCATAAAACTACATTGTATAGTGTTTTCACACTACACCAAGTCAGATTAGATCCTCTATACACAAGCTCAATAAACAATCGGTCCTACAAGTACTAGAACCCAAGAATCCTTTTGGAAAAAAACATCCACAGTCAAGCATATGAAAGTAATAGCTCAGAGATTAGTAAACATTGCATCCAAAAAAACATCATGACGATATGTATATAAAACAAGTACATTAGTAGCTTCACTTGCATAATAATTTCAATAACAACCACATCAAGAAACCAATATTAAATAGAAGTAACATTTCATATCAAGCATTACGTCGTTAACGACATACCCCATCAAACCATAAAGGGATTTGGAGTAAGGAAATTCTAGTCATCTATACAATAAAATACTAATATGAAAGATATATGAACCCATACCCTTCCTATATGTGCAAGTGTGTCAAATTTATCTTCAAATTACGTAGAATCTAAAGCCTATCCTTTGATACCAACTGTAACACTCCGGGTTCCACAAACAACCCGGAATGCTACTGAACTACACTTCCGACGTCCATATATAAAATTTCGGCAGCATCCCCTTTGCAAGATTGCATAAATGAGGGGGCAACGGTGTATAAACATATATCATGACAAAAACATACTAAGTATTATTAATCGGCTAACAAGGAAAGATAAACATACGACCTGAACTGAATTAACCAGTGTGCACGACTATATAAAAAAAACAAACTTCCTTTGACAATAAGTTTCTAATTAAATCATGGTTGCGCCTGGGTAGCGTTATTGTGAGAGTGAAAGTGGACGTGCTGCTACTCCCCTCATTCCCAACATGTATCAAGTACCTGCATTGAGTAATGCAAGAGTGAGATGACACATCTCAGCAAGTAAAATAATATCAAACTGTTTAACCACATAAGAACATTGTTTTACCACCACTTGACTCCACAACCTTCTTATTACGAAGGTGCAGCACGTATACAACATACAACACACCTAGTTACCACACCTCGCGGGTAGAAACCACAATAGTAACATAGTAATGTCACACTTCATATATTCCCCATGAGTGCAAATGTCTGCAAATGCAAGGATGACTTCTGCCTTCATACCTCTAAGGATATGAAGCCGCATCGTACCCCTCCTCGGGCAACGTACGATGCTAAAAATGTACCGGTACGGTCGGACCATAAGATCACGACATAACTTCAAAACGCAAGATGTATGATGCGATGTGCATGATATGCCTACAACACTTCATATAACGTGATTCAAAAAAAGACACTTCAACTTCATCCAAGATGGGAATCAACCACATATATCATTACCAAATTATGATCATCCACAATATTAGACAATTGAGAGTTAATACTTTCAAACCAATAAACTTCATCATAGAATTCAATGATTAATATATTTAAAACTTATGTATACTCAATGACAGGGAATAGGATGCAAACCAAACGGTAGCAACCACCACTGTATTTACTTGCCTTCACCGGAAATTTGGAATGGTACTAAGTATGATCTGGAAGTCCACCACCTGTTTTTGACACACACCTTAGTGCACAAATTCACATAACAAACGCTAATAAACAACGCCGCACCTACGCACAATTCCAACCCGTCGCGAGCGACAACTCTCCCCATCACCACCAAATTGCAGCGTCGCTGCTTGATAATTTCATAACTTTAAAATTATAAAAGCAGTGATATCAATCAAAAACTCCGGAAGCATCTACATAAAATTCCCCACAAGTTTTGTATTCTAAAGATAATTAAATTCCCACATCTACTTAGCCCAAAACCGTTCACAAGATACATCCTGCAATCTGTTTTGGACAGCAACGTACCCAGATTCAAACAGCGATAGCTCCTAAATTATAACTCCGAATCAAGCGCATAAGTACTCGTTGGAAAGGTATGACAAAGCTCTACATGATTATCATATTGATTATCACTAATTTCCACGAAAAATACCCAGAATCTGCTAATACTAATGCTGTTCGCCCACCTGCGGAAATCTGTTTTTTGGACAGCAACATACCCGGATTCAAACAGCGATATCTCCTAAATTATAACTCCGAATCGAGCGCATAAGTACTCGTTGGAAAGGTATGACAAAGCTCTACATGATTATCATAGTTATTACAGCTAATTACCGCCGCAAAAACCCCAGAAACTGCCCACAATACTTCTGCCCGCCTGCCACCCAAAATCAGGACAGCACTACCACCAATTCGCTTAGGGGAACAGTTAATCAAACGTAATCGCAGCAAAAATACAAAATAAACATAAGATCACCTTGAGTTATTCCTTCACCTCTTTGTTCTTCCTCCACCAATTCTCCAATTAGAGGCTTGCACCACTCGATGGAGATCCCAAAGGAGAGGGGCTGCACCTTGGGAGGGGGATTGGGGAAGGGGGTGGCTAGGGTTTGATGGGGAGTGGGCGGCTGCAGCCAAGAGGAGAGGAATTGGGGCGGCTGCAAGAGTGGAAGAGAGAAAAAGAGAGGGGGGGCGGCCAAAGGGGTGGGGGAGTGAGAGGGCGGGGGCGGCTAGGGTTAAGGGGGGAAAACTAATGGGCTCCCCACCGCTGGATCGAGATCCACGGCCCAAACTCGCTCTCACGTCTGCTCCCGACCCCAGCGCACAAGTCCAAGGAGTATTCTACTGTTTTACTGGTGAATGCTTCCTAAAAAACTCCAACCCCAACTACACAGATCACGAAAGAAAAGGGAAAAATAAATTTAACTTCTTTTCAGAAAATTGGGTATCACAGTCATTGAGGCCATGATCAAGGGTCTTCGTCCAGGACCTACGGCTCAATACTTCGCCAGGAAGCCACCTCGGAGTCTGGAGAAGCTGCTTCAGAAAATGGATGAGTATATCCGGGCTGATAACGACTTCCACCAAAGAAGGGAGAAAGCTTATAGATTCTCTAAGATGACTAGGGCTTCAGAGGAAGAATCCACCCTAGGCATGTCAAATCAATCCACAGCTCCAGCCAGAATGATGACAAAGGAAGCCACCTTCAGAGGCCACAGTCTTCGGGACAGCAGCAAAGCTCCTTCAGGCCACCAGCTCCAAGGGGCAGAGGCGACAGGGGCTTCGGAGGCAGATATGGGGATCAACCCAGGAAAATTTATTGTTTATTCTGTGGTGAGAACAAGGGCCATACTACAAGAACGTGCCAAATCACCATTCTGAAGCAAAAGGAGATTGCCGAAGCAGAAGCTCGGCAGTATCAGCCGAAGCAGGTCTTGCATACTGCTTCGTGCCACTCTCCTTACATACCAGAATACGTGGGCAATCAACCTGCAGCCTCTGTTGCTTCGGCAAGCCATTCACAGGCTTCTTGGCCTCAGCTTCCACCGCCACCTCCACTACAACCTACTTATTCCCGAAGCCAGCAGCCAGAAGGGTGCCAACAACAACAACGTGACTTCAGGGAGGAGTCCGAAGCTCGTACAGTCAACAGTACTGTACCAGAATCAAAGCACATATACTGACCAATATCCTGCTTCCTAAATACTTCTATCTTCCAGCTTATTTTTGCTTTTTTGAATAAGGAACAAGCAATGAAAACTTAGATTTAATTTCTTGTAATGATTTTATTTCTATTAGAATGAAATATATCATCTTCACAGATTTACGAAGCTACAAAAGTCGTTCCTAAGGGAACGCAGAGCCAAAATTTACGAAGCTACAAAAGTCGTTCCTAAGGGAACGGAGCCAAAACTTATGAAGCTACAGAAGTCATTCCTAAGGGAACGGAGCCAAAATTGTCGAAGCTACAAAAGTCGTTCTTAAGGGAGCGCAACATAAGTTTTGTGCTCAAAAGTCGTTCCTAAGGGAATGCAGAGCCAAAATTGCTGAAGCTACAAAAGTCGTTCCTAAGGGAACGCAGCGTAAGTTTTCTGCTCAAAAGTCGTTCCAAAGGGAATGCAGAGCCAAATACCGCTGAAATATAAGGCGAAGAAGTTCAAAAGACGTTGCTAAGGGGATGCAGAACTTATATCACCGAAATAGAAGGCGAAGAAGCTCAAAAGGCGTTCCTAAGGGGATGCAGAGCTTGGGTGTTCTAGTGTGAGTGTGTGGCTGTATATCTTCGGCATCCTCATCATTTTGCATCATATCATCACATCATTTCGCATAGCATTACATCATACATGATACATCATATTGCATTACCGACACAAGATTCGAATACGAAGCCAATCTTCAGCAAATGCTTCGACAAATTGAAAATGTGCTAAGGCACAAAGTAAGCTTCGGGAAATACAGTTTCAAGAGCCTTGTCGTAAGAACGGATCTTTCTCTTTACAAAGCATGAAAAGAAGGGAAGGTGTTTTTTCGTCGAAAGCTCAAAAATGGTGTGTGCATAAATTTCATGCATCACAAAGAAATAAATTACAATAATTTACATATTTGTTTCAATATTACATGCTTTAGACATTACATAGTTTTGTTACCAAAGAGATCTAATCTTCCTTCAATGGTTTTACACATCAAGCTTCTCAAAATGATTATTACAATGAAATCTATTCCTCTTTAAGGACTTTTTCGGCAATTTCATTCAGTAATTTTGTTGATGACTTCGTCAACGATGGATTCAGCCGTGCTTATAATATCCAATGATTTCTTCATCTCTGGATCAGCTAGGGGATCATATGGCTCCAGTGGCGGGGACAGTTCAGTTGTAATAGGTAAACACGTAAGTTCGAAGCCTTAAAGAAAAGTAATGAAGCTAGATAATCAAGATATAATACCTATACGCCTTTCGCGTTTTGCAGCTTCTTCAGATCGCTTTGCCTCTGCCCAGGCGTCGTGGGTGTCTTTTTCACTCTTTTTTATAATTTCATGGGCCATCTCTCGGCCACCATTCACCCAGACATCATTGTAGAATTTTCCGCCCATTAAGGTTGCTTCAGCTGAGGGATCCTTCGTATCGTCCACAGAAAAGGCGGCTTTGGCCCGGGCTATGGATTTAATATGATCGCATCCAGCCTTCTCCAAGATAAATGAAATCCCCCGCGCACCGGAAAACGTGCAGACATCCTCGCGATCACTCAAAATTTCTTCGAAGGTTTCCGCTTCTCCACTTAACCATTCAATAACGCCTTCGGGGTCGCCTCGCACGAAGTTTTCTTCGGCAGAGTACGCACCCACTTTGGCGAAGTTAGTCTTCAATTTCTTCACACAATCCAAGGGCTTCTCGAAGCTCCTTTCCTTGGATTGACGAAGTTCTTCAACACTTTTCTCTAGATAATTTTTCCAGTACTCGCTGATCTCTCGGTTGGCCTCTGCGAGTGCGCAATTCTCTTTAGCTTCGGCCAGCTATTTGCGAAGATCTTCAATTTCTGCTTTCTGGGCTTCGGCCTGAGCTTTATAGTTAGCTTCGTCCTCTTTTACTTTATTTACCAAAGAAATCAAAATTTTATCCTTTTCTAAACCTTCGTTTCTTAGTTCAATCACTTCTGAATGAAGGTTATTAAAGGCCATCTTATAGCTTTCGTCTTCAATATTTTTCTGTGCCCTAAGGGCATTACTAAGAATTAAGCCCTGCAAGAAGAGGAAAGAATTGAGTATGACAAATAAAATACTTCATTCTCAAATTCAAAGTTAACTTCTATACCTTTATACTGTTGTATGCAAGGCTGTTGACAAGTTCATCCTTTGACAAAATTGAAAGGCCATCTTCCAGCTTCGGGAATCCAATGCTTCTACTTATCTCCCGGCAAACGGATATTTCTTTGTTGTCCGAGAGATAGTATAAGAAATCATCTTCATTACTCCTGTTAAAAGCTAAGGCTCCTTTTGGATATTTCAGTTTTTGATCATAGATCTCATCTTCGGATAATTCCTTCCCCGAAGCATGTCGAATGATGTAGTCAACAGTTTCCATTGGAGCTTTGGGAGCAGGAGTTTTAGGTGCAATATGTCTTGCTATTTTTTCCTCAGGCGCGGTAGGCTTTGTTGCGACGGGCGCTGAGGGCCCAGCTTCGGCTTCAGCCTGAGCTTGCGGAGCTTGCATAACTTTGGTTTCTGCTTGTTCAGTTTTAGCTTCAGCTTGCGTTTTGGCAGCTTCAGCAATTTTCTTTCTAGGAGCAGGGCTCAAGGCTTTTGTAGTCTCCAGCACAGCATCTAGCACGTTGGCCATTCTCCTCCTCTTAGGAGTTGCGGCAGAAGTTTTTTGTACTTTCAGCAGTTTTGCCTCTGCTAGTGGGCTTAGGATTTCTGGCTCTTTTACTACTTTCTTCACTTGTGGCTCTTCGGCCTTATCATCTTTAGCTTCGGCCGGCCCGACTGTAGGCATCTTCGACAATACAGTCGGCTCTTCAACGCTCTACATAATCGAAGCAGTCTTCCTTGCTTCGGCAACTGAAGAGGGCCCTTCGCCAAGTTCAGGCACCTTGGCCGGTTCAATGTATCGCGGCGGGTGGGTCAAAACCTTCAACTTTTTGCTCTTCGACACAACTGTAGTGGCTGAAGCAGCAACCTTCCTCTTTTTCTCTTGCGCTCGCAGCGGGTTGCGGTAATAAGGGTATACGAAGCCAATAGCATCGAATACCCTATTTAATCTTTTCTTACCCCGACCTCCAAAGGCTGCACACAGAGCATTATCTTCGGCTTTGGAGTATGCTCCAAGAAGATCATCACTGGTAGCTTCTATACACTTCAGCCAGTCGTCGTTTGGCTCATCAAACTTCTCCCTAAATCTGAATGTATACTTTAGTCAGACTAGACCACCCTCACTAGAGTCGGCGGTGGTCTCCTTTGGCATATCCCAACTCTCCACAAGAGGCCATACCCTGAAGGATATATGCTCTTGAATCAAATCCCTTGTGCCAATGAAGGCACAAACAGAGCTAAAAGCTCTCTGGCATGCTTCAACAGCGTCATCAATTTCCACCTTCGGCCTTCGGAGGCCGAAGTGAGACCAGATGGGGCGCTGAATGATTCCCTTGATGTCTTCCCTTGCCTTTAAATCATTCTTAACGTAAAACCACTCCTCCATCCAGGCCCCAAGCCACCTTTTACGGAATGTTGGCACTGGGTGGCTTGTATTAGGGCGAGCAATAAATCCATAACAACCAAAGTTGTTGTGGTACTGTTCCTTACCAGTAGCCTTCGTCTCATATAAGAGCTCGTGCATACTGCAGAAGCACTTCACGCTTGGCTCTAGCCCTTGACTCCTTACAGCCCAGACAAAAATCCCCATCCTCGTTATAGCTTCGGGGGTGATCTGATGAAGGAAGATCTGGTAGATCTTTAGCACTTCAACTACAAACTTACTCAAAGGAAACCGGAGACTAGCCTTAAAAAAGCTTAGGAAGATAACTTCATTTTCCTCAGGGGCAGGGGCGGTGTTGTCTTCGCCAGCTCTCATGATGGATATGTCACGAAAATACCTTCCTCTCATGTTGTCAAGATGAATATGTTTAATAGTTGATTTTCCGAAGACATTATGGCTTGGCCGCCAGGGCCGATCTTCAGAATCTTCATCTCCACTCTCCACATCATAGCTATCACTATCATCAGTATCTTCAGACAAACCTTCTAGAATCTTTTTAGTAATCTTCTCTATGTTTGTTTTTGACATAGACTCAACAAACCGGCGATAAAAGGATCCACGGTCTTCTTTTCTTCAAACAGCTTCGTTTCCTTAGTTACCTTCATTTCTGCAGTCATTTTCTTTTCTTCAGTCATCTTCTCTCCAGACATAGCGAAAGTATGTTCTTAAACCGAAGCTCGAAAAATCTTGAATATCAGGCCAGAGCTAATGAGCAAGAGCTAAAAAGTTTGAGATAATGATGCAAATGGTGGGAACGACGTATCAAGTGCTGCCGCTGTCGTTTATATTTATACGCCCAGTGCCTTGCAACTTGATGAGCCCCATCTGTCATTGGCTATTGCTATTCTAGCAAAGGGAAGGTGTTTTTCGGACCTTCGGCTTAAGGCCTTCGTTCATGTCGCAGTATGAATTCATTGTTATAACAAATTAATACTACAAAGGGCTACTGTTGGGGGCCTTCGTCTTCCGAAGGTCCTCAAAAAAATGATTTAACAATGTTTCCCAAGTGCAATGTATGTACAGGTACCTTCAGACTCGGAATAAAACTGTACACAATATGAAAAGCTTGGTCGAGACGAAGGTTGATGCTGCTCCGAAGCTACGCGCAAAGGAGCTTCGGCTCAGCGGCAAGAAAAGGAACCGACTTAAAGGGAAAAAGGCTATCTAGTCCTCGTTGAATTGTCCTTGAGTAAATAGTAAACATAAAGGACATGAGTGTTATTTTGCATAGGCTACGCCCTGTGCCTATAAATAGATGAACATTACCCCTGTACTATTCACGCTGACTTGTATTCGCTCGTGCGTTATGTTTGTACCTTTACATTCTGTCAAGTCGAAGGTATAAATGTAATTCAATATTGTTTCTGTTTATTCATAATAAAGTAAAGAAGAGATTGTAAATAATGTCATATGATTATTCATGCTGTCTCTTATGCTTTATATGTTTCATCTTTCCTTAACATTTGCTGTGGTGATGAAGGTAAGTCCTTCATGACCTTCGTCTGAGGATCATTATATCCCAAGGGAGATAATGCTTCGAAGGACGAAGGGTATTAGTATTTAACATTTTATGTTGCTGTTGGGGCGAAGGCAAAGGCGCCACCCTTCGCTCGAAGCCTTCGCTGCAGCAGCTGAACTGACAGAAACAAAACAGGCGGGGACACCCTTCGCTCCTTCCATTCCAGGCGAAGACTGGCGACGAAGGGCATCCCACGGCGCGGGGCTCACCCAGCTCGGAGGCCCACGTGCAATCCGGCCCGTCGTAACGGGCCCCGCTTGGCCGCCCTGTGTTACGGGCCTATGTTGTAAAAGCATTCCTGTAATTACGGTCTGTAACCTCGCTTTATGGGAATATTCTTGGGATAACCTAGGTACCTGAGGGCACATGCGTCCTTAGGTCAAGGTGCTGCACGCTCAGGTACCTATAAATACCCCTGTACAGTGCCCGTGAGAGGCCAGATTAACAGAGCTTTTGCCATCACACGCGAGTGCCCTGTTGTCATCACCGTTCACCCGTGTTGGATCCCCTTGCAGTTGAGAGCAAGTTCCAACATTTGGCGCCCACCGTTCGTGCTACGAGAAAAACCACCCGCGATGGCACCCAAGAGAGCTAACCCGAAGGCTGACGAGGCTGCGAAGGCAGCACTGCTCGCCGCAAGAAAGGGCAAGGCCCTCGCCCTCACCCAATCCACCCACCAAGAGGCCACTGAAGACGACACCCTCCGCACCTGCGACCCTGAGGGACAACCGCAGCCACCCTCAGGCTTCGCACCACCAGAGGGCGCGGACCTCGCCGAGGACGGTGAGGTCCTCGGCGTCTCGGCAGAAGAACAGCTACAGCTGCGCGCCCTGCGCCTCAAGACCCGCAATCTCCAGAGGCAGAAGGAGATACTGGAGGCCAAGCGCCAACGCGTGTCCGCACTAGCCAAAGTGCGGCAAATGATACGCGACGAAGAGCACAAGGCCCAGGAACTCGAGCGGGAGATTGCGCTGATGCAGCGCGAAGGCCACCTCGGCCTGCAGCACGAGTCACCCCTCCAGCAGCGCGCACACGACGACGACACGCGCGAAGGCCACCCCGGCCTACAGCATGGGCCACCCCTGCAACACCGCGCGCAGCCAGAGGACCCGCGTTTCCCTCAACGCGACCACACCTTCCCGCACGCCGCGCCATTCCAGGGGGTCAACTATCTCGATGAGCGAAGTCCCCTGGCGCCTCACCTGCAAGTGACGCCGTGGCCAGCTAACTTCCGGGCAGGGACCTATCCCAAGTACAACGGCAGCACCGACCCGGCTCAATACATAATGAGTTACCAGGTCGCCGTCGCATCGTCCGGGGGGGATGACGCCACAATGGCGAAGTCTTTCATCATCGCCCTCGAGGGCCCCGCACTCACCTGGTTCACCAGGTTGCCTCCGCTGTCCATCGATTCCTGGAGAAGTCTCCGGGACAAGTTCCTGCTCAACTTCCAAGGGTACCGCCCAGACACCGACGCCCTGGCCAAACTCTCGCTCTGCAAGCAGCTAGAGAAGGAGACCCTGAGGGAATATTACCGCAAATTCCTGACACTCAAGTCACAGCTACCCTCAATCGATGACCAGATTGCCATCCACTATGCTATCAGTGGTCTTCGCGCTGGCGTCCTTTACAGCCACTGCATCAGAGATCCGCCAAAGAACCTCCAAGAGTTATACCAGCTGTTTGAAAAGTACGCCAGATCCGAAGAGCTCCACCAGCGCAAGATTGAGTCCCAGAGGAAGCCAAAAGATGCTCCACAGTCCAGCCGCACGTGGACAAGGACTCCGCAGCCAGACTCCGGTCGAGACGGTCGCATTCAGCAGCAGGTGCACAACATCGCCAACCAGCACCCCGCTGCCGACCCCCTCGTCGCCAGGACTATCCCCCCCAGGGCCGCGGAAACGGCACTCGTGGCAGGGGCCGAGGGCGTGCGCAGCCGCCGCGTCGATTCTACTGCCTATTCCATGGCGAAGACTGCGCCCACCACACCAAAGACTGCCCCGAGACGAAGGCCACCAGAGACAGAATGGCACGGGCGCAGCCAGCCGACAACCCCAGAATTGTCGCGCACAATTACCAGCAACCCCCTCCGCCATATATCCACGCTCCTGCCCCGCATCCACCGCACCACGCTTACCAACACCATCAGGAGGTACAAATCGTACCTCCTCCACCCCCACCACCACATCAGCAACACCAAAACATCCCCCATGCCCCAAAGCAAGAAGACTTCGCCGATCAACCATATCGCGGAGTCATCCACATGATAACTGGGGGGTCCAGCACCGACTTCGACACCAAGCGGCAGAAGCGGGACCACTACCGCAGCATAAACCATGTCGCCGTCACGGGCCCAGTTGTGCAGACAAAGTGGTCCCACATACCGCTCACCTTCGACGCACGGGACGTCGACTTGCGCAGCGCCCCCCACTGCGATGCCATGGTTATCAATTGCAGCGTGGCAGGCTGGGACCTACACAAGGTCCTCGTTGACAACGGCAGCCAGGCGGACATCATCTTCCTCCACGCCTTCGATCGCATGGGCATAAGCCACAGCCTGCTTAAGCCTTCGGACAACCCGTTGTATGGCTTCGGCGGCAAAGGCACCTTCCCCGTCGGCAAAATAGAGCTGCCTCTCTCCTTCGGTGTAGCACCCAATGCCCGAAGCGAGCAAATAACCTTTGACATTGTGGATATGGTGTACCCTTACAATGCCATCATGGGCCGGGGCTCCATTAATAAGTTCGAAGCAGCCATTCACGGACTGTACCTATGTATGAAGATACCAGGTCCGTTAGGCGTTATCACAGTCTTCGGCAATCAACAGACTGCGCGTAACATAGAGCGGGACTTCGTGCCCGGTCAAAGAAACGTGCACTGCCTCACGGCCCAACGTGAAGCCCCCGCGCCTGCCAGCCCAACCAATAAGCAACATGACAAGGCGCAGCTGCAGAGCCACGATGGGACCAAGACTGTCCCCCTCGACCAGGCCACGCCCAGGCAGACAGTCACTATCAGCGAAGACCTTACTTCGCATGAAGAAGAAAAGCTCCTCTGCTGCCTGTCCAAGAACAAAGATGTCTTCGCCTAGTCGGCCCTCGATCTGGTCGGGGTCAGCCGTTCAATAATTGAGCATAGTCTGGGAATCGACCCTTCGGTACGGCCAAAAAGCAGCGGCTTCGCAAGATGTCCGACGAAAAGACGGAGGCCGCCAGGGCAGAGGTGCACCGCCTCCTGGAGGCCAAATTCATCGAGCCGGTGGCTTACCCCACATGGCTCTCCAATGTCGTAATGGTGCAGAAAAAGAGCGGGAAGTGGCGAATGTGCATCGACTTCACCAGTCTCAATAAAGCCTGCCCAAAGGACAATTTCCCGTTGCCACGGATCGACAAAATAGTCGATAGCGCGGCCGGATGCGAGGTCATGTCCCTCCTCGATTGCTTCTCCGGTTACCACCAGATATACATGAAAGAAGAAGACAAGGCTAGCACCAGCTTCATAACACCCTTCGGCACATATTGCTTCATCAGAATGCCGGAGGGACTCAAGAACGCCGGGTCCACCTTCTCCAGGCTTACTAAAACAGTGCTCGAGGGGCAGGTTGGCAGAAATATATTCACATATGTAGACGACATTGTCGTCGCCAGCAAGAGCAAGGAGGACCACCTCGCCGACCTCGCCGAAACATTCGCGAATATGCGGGACGCACAACTCCGCCTAAACCCGGAAAAGTGTGTCTTCGGCGTTCGCCAGGGCAAAATATTGGGCTACCTGGTATCACACCGTGGCATCGAGGCCAACCCAACCAAGATTCAGGCTATCTTGGACATGACGCCTCCGCAGTCCGTCAGGGACGTCCAGCGCCTGACAGGCAGATTGGCCGCTCTCAACAGATTCATATCCAGGTCCGCCGAGCAGGACACTCCGTGGCGCAAAAGACTTCGCTTGGGGACCAGAGCAGGCGGCGGCCTTCGCCTCATTAAAGCAGTACCTGACAGAGTTGGCCGTCCTTACCAGCCCCGACCCCTCGCTCCCCTTGCTGCTCTACGTCGTGGCCTCGCCACATGCGGTCAGCGCGGCCCTAGTACAGGAGCAGACTGTCGAGGGCGTGGTTCGGCAGTGCCCCGTGTATTATGTCTCTGAAGTGCTGACATCATCCAAGTGCAACATGACAGAGCTGGAGAAGATTGCCTACGCAGTCGTCATGTCGTCGCGCAAACTGCGCCATTACTTCGAAGCATTCAAGGTCCAAGTCACCTCAAACAGGGGGCTCGGCGAATTATTCAGAAACCCGGAGGCGTCGGTGAGGATTGCCAAGTGGGCCGCCGAACTCTCCGGCTACCACATCTGCTTCGAGCCCAGGACAGCCATTAAGTCTCAAGTCCTGGCAGACTTCGTCGTCGACTGGACTGGGCCAACTACACAGCCGGATCCGTCCGCAGAGAAGACTTGGACGATCCATTGCGACGGCGCATGGTGCCATGCGGGGGCAGGCGTCGCTGCAGTCATAACCTCACCAGTCGGGGTCAAGCACAGATATGCAGCACGACTCAGCTTCAACCTGGAATCCGACAGATGCACAAATAATATAGCAGAATACGAAGCAGTCATCCTCGGCCTCCGCAAGCTAAGGGCCCTCGGAGTCACCACTTGCATCATCAAAACAGACTCCAAGGTAGTTGCCGGCCAAGTCAAGAAAGACTATGCAGCCAAGGACCCCGCACTCATGCAGTACCTCGCGGCCATCCGAAGTCTCGAGAGGCAGTTCAAGGGGTTCACCGTGCAGCATGTGGACCGGGCCAAGAATGAGGAGGCCGACGCATTGGCCAAGGCCGCGGCCAGGGGCGAAACTCTGCCCTCCGACGTGTTCTTCCATGTCATCGGCACGCCAGCAGTCCGGAGCCTCGAAGGGCTCCAAATAACCAATGACAGCGAGGGCCACCGCACAGTCAACCTCATCATGACCGAAGACTGGCGAGCACCCATAACCCTGTTCCTGCAGGGGTATTATCATCCAGCCGACATCAGTGAGGCCAAGCGTCTCAGACATCGAAGCCGAGACTTCGCTCTGATTGAAGGCCAACTCTACAAAAAAGGGGTCAGTCAGTCAATGCTTAAGTGCGTCACCGAGGCCGAAGGCATGCAGATTCTACGTGAAGTCCACAGTGGCACGTGCGGCTCACACGCGGGGCCGAGGGCCCTAGCTGCTAAAGTGATCCGCCAGGGTTTTTACTGGCCCGCAATGATCTGCGCCGCAAATCGGGTCACTCGATCCTGCGAAGCCTGCCAGAAGTTTTCCCCTCAGTCAGGCGGCCCTTCGCAGTATACAAAGCTGATCGCCCATACATGGCCTCTCCAGCGCTGGGGTCTCGACATTGTCGGACCCCTGCCCACCGCTCAGGGGAACTTTAATTTCGCCTTCGTCGCGGTCGAGTACTTCACCAAATGGATCGAGGCACGGGCTGTCTCTACAATAACATCAAAGACTGCCCAAAAATTCTTCTGGCAGAACATCGTTTGCCGCTTCGGAGTACCGTTCGAACTAACAGTCGACAACGGCAAGCAGTTTGATAACCAAGACTTCAAGGATTTTTGTTTCTCCATTGGCACCAAGCTTGCCTTCGCCTCAGTCTATCATCCGCAGTCCAACGGGGTCGTGGAGCGCGCCAACGGGAAAATCTTTACAGCTGTCAAAAAATGCTCCTTGATGAAAAAAAGGGCAGATGGACCGATTTCTTACCTGAGGCAGTCTGGGCACTAAACACGACTGAGTGCAGGGCGACCGGATTTACTCCCTTCCGTCTTCTATACGGATCGGAGGCCATGACCCCGCAAGAAATAAAGCACGGGTCCCCGCGAACAGTTCCGTCAGCCGTCCCAGATGTGGACGAGCCAACTTCAAAGGATCTCATCGACGGAGACCGTGTCTTCGCCCTACAGGCCCTGAACAAGTATCAAGCCCAGACCAAAGCATGGCGCGACCATTCAGTCACCCCGAGGGAGTTCAGCGAGGGGGACCTCGTACTCATTCGAACAACTCGGACGGAGTCCAAGGGCAAGCTGGAGCCCAGGTGGGAGGGCCCTTTCATCGTCAAGACAAAAACTTCCCCCAGCGCTTACAGGCTCACAACGCCAAACGGCGAGGACCTGGAGCACTGCTGGAACATCGACAACCTCCGCAAATTTTTTGTTTGACTCCTCAGGGCTGTCTTCGCCCTTGTAATTCGCAAAAACAATCTTGCACCGGCCCACACTCTTTTCCTCTCGGGGGGTGAGGTTTTTAACGAGGCGGAGCCATGTAATATATGCGTGAAAAATCCCCCGCAAAGACATGCGTCAAAAAAGACCGCGATGACGGTCTTCGACATTCGACCACCGCGAGGCTAAGCGCTAGCTACCCTCGCGTGCGACAAATCCGCGCAGAAGTTGCCTAAGGGTGCAGCCGGATTAGCACAACAAGTGCGGAAAAAGAAATCTAAGTCTATCGCGAAGACTACCCGCGCAGAAGTCGCCTAACGGTGCAGCCGGATTAGCACAACAAGTGCGAAAAAACCGAAGATTATCTGTGCAGAAGACCGGACTAGCTCAACAAAAGGCTGAAACGACAACATCAAACCGTCCACGCCAAGACCAACTATAATCACGCCAACACAGCGCAACAAAACAAACCAGACAAAGTACACAACGCCTTCGCACTCACATATGCACGCGAGGGCACACAACTTCATCATACAAGCCTCTACATATACAAGCGAGGGCACCACACTCTACATCGGCTCAACCTTAGGAATAATTCCCATCTCCCTATAATTAAATAACATTATCCTGAGCTCCTCACCCGCAAAAAGACTTCGCAGTTCCCCTTCACCTATAGTCTCGGCGGTCGGCAAAGATAACAGTTCCTGCCGACCAGCCCCACTTACGCCAAGCCGAGTCCCCTCCACCCCACTAACCATACGTTTCGCAACTGCCCTTCGCCGCCGTCGCCCGGTGCAAGGACCTGGCACATCTCCTGCATCCGCGGCGTGCGGCGAGGCCTCCGTCGCAGCCACATCCAAGGCCGCGAAGTAGTCCAAGTCCTCCGACGACTCCGTCCACTCAATCGAGCTCTCAGAGTCAGCACAGTCAAAAAACTCAGATGAAGAACCACCACAGTCATTACCATCTTCCGCGGTCGTAGCCGCCAAAAATTTAGTAGTAGCGGTTGCGTGCGCAGGCCCAAAATCTTGAACCTGCGCAGCAACCAAAATTCAGTAACATGTACAAACTTCCCCAACCCTCTACACCTACTACGCCACCTGCGACGGCCCTGACGTTGCGGGAGCCTCCGCTGCTGGCTCTGCCGCTACTTCCGCTGTTATCTCCGCCGCTACCGCTGCGGGATCCTCAGCACTCGGCGCGGCAGCTGCAGTAGCATCAGGCGCGCCTTCGGCGACCTCTGGGGACAGGCCTTCGCCGGCCGCCGCGGATGCGGCCGAGGTTGGCGCCAGGGCGACCTCGGACACAGCCTCCGCCGGGGCCGACTTCGGGTCAGCCAACATGCTGTTCAGCGCCCCGAAGTCGTCGACCCTCTCGCCACGCACCGCCTAAGCCAAAACACACAAAATTCATCAAACACGCACACAGCCCACGTCCAACAAATACCAAACAAGCGAAAACGTTACCTGAGCCCTCGCCGTCTCGGCGCGCTCCCTGACCACCTTGCGCCCGTATGGACCCCACAGCCGGTCGAAGATAGCCCCGGCAGAATCCTTCACTACGGGGTCCTCGACCTTGAAGATATCTCGCTCAAAGTCCTCTTCGACTTGGTCGAAGACCTCGAAGTGCCGGCACCCTTCGCGGGAGAGCGCGTTCACCGCCCCCTCGCAGGTGACCAGGGAGGCATACGCCATAAACCCCTCCACGACGGTGGGGAGCGCCTGCAGCTCCTCCTGCACCCACTCCAGGCACCAAAGTCCGGGCTCTCGGTCCGGTACTTCAAACTCACCGGTCCCCGCGCCCAGGCCACGATATGTATCTACGAGCAGCTGGCGCGTCCGCTCTGCCTCCGCTCGTGCCGCGGCCTCGGCCCCCTTCACGCGGCTCTCCAGGGCGGTGAGCCGCTCCTGCAACTGCTCGGCGCGCTCCCTGGCAAGGTTGGCCTCCGCCCGCGCCAGGTTGGCCTCCGCCTGCGCAGCCTGCGCCTTGACAAGGGCTTCATTGGCCTCCCTCCTTTCCCCCGCCAGCTGGCGACGGAGGGCGGCCTTCTCGTCCTTCAGTGTGGCCACCTTCTCCGCCAGCTTGCGACACTTGCTGTCGGCGGCCGATTTTTCGCGGACGGCGTCAGCGTGTTGCGTCCGAAGCCTTTCGAATTCGGCAGCCACGGCTGCCGTGAGGGCCCCCGACGCAGTGCGGCTAGCGAAGTCAGCCACCTGCAGAACAATCGTAAGACTGCGGTGTAAAAAAAAAGGGGGGGGGACGAGGTCCAACTCAGCGGACCTGACGTAGCGCCTCCGTCGCCTCCGCCAGCCGGCGGGACGCAGCGCCAGCCTCATCCATGACAACCGCGAGGGCCGACGCCTCGCCACCGGCGCTCAGAACCCCGCCCTTCGCCTTCGGCGCTGCGGCAGCCGTCGTGGCCGCCAAGCCAGGCGCAACCACAGCAAGTTGGCCTTCGCCCAACCCTGCAGCGTACCAATGAAACGATAAAAAAAAAACGACCTACCACCGAGATAGTCGTCCATGCTAATATCGGTGGCGAAGTCGGCGACGCGTTTGCCCGCCAACGGCAACGCTCGAGCCGCCCTCGCGACCTCCGCCACTCCGCCAGTCGGCGGCACCGCCTTCACCGACTTCGAGCCTTCGGCGCCTGCCGTTGCCTCCGGCGCCTTGCTAGATGCAGGGACGCTTGACTTCGCCGCCAGCGGCGGCCGGCCTCCGCCGGAGGCCGCAGCCTTCGCCATCCCCCGCTGCCTTTTCGGCCTGGCTTCAACGAGCCTGATAGCCGCCTGGCGCTTTTGCGCAGCTCCCTGGCGATCCTTGTCCATCACTGCTGACACAACAGCAACAATATTCCGCCCGTAAGGAAAAACCCTCCATTCACGAACCATGCGAGATATAAAAAAGTCCTCGCCAGCCGCGCGGGGGACAGGAACATTCCTAGGCCAACAACCCCCGGTAACCCTCAGCATCCGAGCCGAAGACTCCCGGAGCTCGGGCGAAGACATCCTTTCCCCCGGGGCCGCGCACGTCTTCGTCAACTCTCTAGCAAAACGATCAGAAACCCCAAGTCCTCCCGTAGCAGTACCTAGTTTTCTCTTTTTAGAGGACGGGGCGGCCGCCGGCGCGGGGTCATCTCCGGTCTCCACCGCCGGTCTCTTCCCACGGCGGTCCACATCGTCTTGACCAGGGTAGCCGTCATACGGCAATTGATTTAATTCAAACACCCTGTTCAAGCGGTCATTCGACCCGCGGATATCCCAGCTGCGCTGGCCGTCTGTCCTCGACACGTAGCGTCCAACAAGCCGCACCGCCCCATCCTCCGCCTCACGCACAACGGCGGCCGGATCGCGACTTTGCAGATTCAGGGCGAAGGCGGGACTCCGCACCACCCTTCCACCATGAAAAGGCATCTGGCGAGGGCATACTTCGCCCAACGCCCAGCCACGCGCCAATGGCCACACCCCATACGCCACAAACTCTTCAACCAAGTCGCGCCCACTGCTCAAACCGGCGGCGCACCGAAGAGCCCCTTCGTCCTCATCCTCCTCCACCACTTCGAAGGACGGATACGCTGAGTAAAAATGAGAACACATCGCGGACACGGGGAGTCCCTCATGGCCTTCGACGGTACCCTCAGTGACGTAAAACCAAAATTCATTCCAGTTGCCCCACTTGTTGAGGGCACAAGGAACCAACTCAACCACCTGCATCGTGGTTTTACCGGTCTTCGGCGTGAATGTGCAGGATCCAAACTGAGCGACTTCGCCTCCAATCACCCTCTTCTGCCAATGCAAACAATAATACTTCGCAAAAACTTCCACCGACGGCTGTCCGCCGTACGAAGTCGTCGCCCAGACATACTTCGACAGTGCCACTATGGCATTCGGTGTCAGCTGATGTATTTGAACGTTGAACCTGCGCAGGACTTCGCCAACAAACCGATGCGCAGGCAGGCGGAGCCCGGCGGCAAAGAACGCCTCGAAAACGACCAACTCGCCCTCTGGCTCGGGGACTTCCTCCGCCCCCGGGACTCGACCAACTCCGCTGCCGAAATAACCCAACCGCTGCATATCTTGCACGCGGGCCGACGAGATCCGCGATACGCCGAAATCAACAGAGTCGCCGGCGTGCAACTCCTCCACCATTAAGCTACTCGGCGTCTCCTCAGACGAGGCGGCGGCCGGCGGCGAGGTAACGGCCGGCGGCGTAGCGGCAGCGGAAGAAGACGAGGACGGCATCGCAACGTACCGTCGACGGCGGCGGGCGGTCTGCTTCACTCGAGCCAGATCTCCGGCGAACAAGACCGCGGCAGGCAGACGAGCAGCAAGTCGGCGGAAAGGGCGGCTAGGGTTTTCGCGGAGCGCGGAAAGTGAAGTTCAAAAAGCGCCGCCCCCGCCCCTTTTTATAGACAGGACGCGGCGCTTCGGGAAACCCTCAATCCAACAGTACGCCGTCAATCAACGGTCACATCAAAAACCCCCGCGGAACCACTTCGAGCGAGGGCAGCGTCTCCGCCATCTAACGACGTCTTCGGCACCAGGTGACTTTGTCGAACTGGTCCCTCGGAGGGCAAATGTTGGGGCGAAGGCAAAGGCGCCACCCTTCGCTCGAAGCCTTCGCTGCAGCAGCTGAATGTCACACCCGGATTTTAGGGGTCCAAAACCCGGGCGCGAACATAATCACCAGGTGTGCTGGGACCAAGTCTCACACATATGATGAATCATGGCACAGGATCGAATGTCACATCTTTATATATAACAGGAGTTCTATACAAAATAAATAATTACATTATAAGGAGACAACGGTCCAGCAACCCAAAGTTGACTGGAAGACGACGGCCTAGACCACTCACGAACACATCGCAGCATCCTCCATGAGCATCATCCTGCAGTACCTGTTCTTGACCTGTGGGGGGTGTGAGACAGCAAGAGTGAGCTCACATACGTTCATCGCTCAACAAGTTGTGGGGAATAATGTGCATGAACTCGCCAAAGGTGGGAGCTCACGTGAAGTGTAAGGCTTACCAAAGAAGATGGTTAGAGCTGAGCATTGCTTTTAAAGTTGGTCAAAATTTTATTAGCAGTTACTAAGTATAAGTGAATACCAACCCAGTTAAATAGTAGAACAAAAGTAACAACTTCACCTGCGATGCAATGCATATGACAAATTGAGTTTAAGTTCCATAATTTAATCATGTGAGGGTCCGAGCCGCTCTTGACCGTGAGCACGGCTAGTATACTAGTTTTACACTCTGCAGAGGTTGCGCATCTTTACCCACAAGTCGTGTATCCCATGTCGCCAGGGTTTGCAAGGCCCTTAGACACTTCCGAGGTGAATGGCTAGGGATCCACTACGAGGCCTTTACAAAGTTCCACTAGCTTCCGAAAACCCGCTACAGTTTATAGGAAGTTCCAATGCAGGAATCCCTTGCAGGACCGCCATCGCAGCAAAATCCTCCCGAGGGCCTCCCTACACTGACCACTCCCCTACTGCCCTTGCCCCTTTCGGGTAAGGTAGTCTTCCACTAGCTTTCCTAATTAATCAGCCAAGGGCGTCCCATTAAACCCTTGTGGTAGCACTGTTTTCCCGGGTGGTTCTCCATGTTCCAATTAACATAATGATCTTAACATGAACCATAAATAACAACTGATAACAAAAGTATAATCATGAATAGTGTAACCTTCATACCCAAAACCACATATAGCACTAGCAGGTACTACCCAAAAAGTTCAGTGGTAATCAAGGTATGAAGATAGTCAAACTGGGGTAACCTATTGGGTCCCATCAAAATTAACCTATGCAGATCATTATGATTAATTAGAACATGAGTGGGTAAAAAGAAGTGATCAAGGGCACAACTTGCCTGGGCCTTGAGATTCCAGGTACCAGGATGATTTTTCAGATCCTCGTGTCCTCACTGCTAAACGTAGCAATACAAGCAAACATGGTATAGGCAAAATTAACATTACACCAAACATAAGAATAAACTGCGTAATAATAGTCTACGCATTGCTACGAGATCGTAGGAACAAGAATCACTAAATTTGGAGTTATAGTTATTTAGTTATGAATTTCTGAAGTTATTAAGCACCTAGAACAGATTAATTCAAATGAACAATTTTGCTTCAAGTTTCATGGCTAAACAGTGCTACTAGTTGATATACAATATTAAAATAAAATTATTGCAACTGGAATGACTCAATTTGGAGTTAAAATGAATTTTCTATGAATTATCAAAGTTCTAGCAATTATTTTCATATTAAAAATCTATTTTCTATTTTATTTATTCAATTTAAACGATCACTGGACTGGGCGTCAAATACTAGAAAAGGTAGGGTCACTGGCGTAAGAATCCGCAAGACTCAAAGCACAACCGCGAGGGACGGCGGGTTGATTCGGGAAAAAGACAGGGTCTCTTTTATAAAACCACCAGCCGAAGGGGTATGGGCCGATCATGGCCGTCCGATTAGAATTCACGCGTCCAGATTAAATCCACAGACGCGCGAACCGGTACGCCATGGGATCCACACGATCTAAGATCAACGGTCACCATTTAATGAATACTGAGATAAGCGCCTAACGTCCGATCCGATATCGACGGCCCGAACGAATGCGGCGAAGGGGTACGCGCCGTTCTAATCTGAGCCGTCCAGAGGCAAGATCAACGGCCCAGACGCCTTCGTCCACTTTCGCCCAGGCAGCGGCGGCGCGCGAGCACAGACGCGGTGGCGCCATGGCCGGAGTTCGCCATCGCCGCGCACAAGCATCTAAACGACAATTCCCCAGTGCTAAACGTAAAGCGAAGTGAGGCGATCTCGATTGAGGGATTTTTACCGTATTTCGCAGTGCGGAGAGCTTTGCCCACGGTGAGCGGCGGATTCGTGGTGGATTTGATTCGACGGCGAGCAATTCCGGTGGCGTGGTGCCTCCACGCGCCACCCGAAACCCCATGCGTGTTCGTGGAGGGTTTCCGAGGATTCGGAGCCTCACACCGTGGACCGGCGATGAGCACCGGCGCGGTTCAACGATGGCGGCGGTGGATCGGTCGGATGGTGGTAATTTGGTCACAGGCTCGCGCAAGGAGGATGGGTGAGAGACGGAGGGAGCAGGGGGGTCGGGTCCGTGCTTTATAGCCAGGCGGTAAGTCCGAGGGGTGACGGCGGTAGGAGCGAGATCCCCGGCGGCGAGTTCGCGCGGTCCGCCCGTCGCGTTCGGCAAAGTTGTTGAAGACGGGCCTGACATGCGGGTCCCGCGGACCAGAGGAAGGGAGGGAGGAGCGAGTGCGGTGGAGACCGACGAGTAGGGCCCACAAGGCAGTGGGATAACAGGCGCGCGGGGAGGATGGGCTAGCCGTGCGTGTGTTGAGTTAATGGGCCAGATTGGAAGTCCGAGGCCCAGGTAAGGTTTTAGTCTTTTTCTTTTTATTTTTCCTTTCTATTTTCTTCATTTCTCCATTCTTTCACAAATTCAAATCTAAAATACCAATTCAATTCAAACTTGTAACTGGTTCATTTTGGTGCAATTAAAAGTATTTGGTTTGAGAATATTTATTCAAATATATTACTCATATTTTCATATTACTTCTCTTTCCTTCCCTTCCCATTTATTTTCTATTTTCTATTTATACTTCTATTTTAGTTTTCAGATTTTTCAAATGTATCAATTGAAACCCAAAGGTGAATATAAACCATACTATTTTAATATTACTAATTTAAGTTTTATTCTCCTTGTTATTTATTCCATGGGATGTATAAATGGTTTCTTTTAAAAGAAAAATCCTTTTCTCATCATTTTCTTATTTCCTAATTTCCAAAGCATTATGATACTTTGTTTATATTTTTTTCTACTAATTTTGGGTCTTACAAATCCTACCCCCCTTAAAAATAATCTCGTCCTCGAGATTTGTAAGAAAAGGGATGTATACTCATATTGTTCTCGGAACATATGCACAAACAAAGGAATCTCGGCATGAGGCATAATCCTTTAACAAAACATAGGGTCAATAGACCTTATTGTTCCTTCTAAAATAATATCATATCATCTACTAACTAAAGTAACATCTAGATCTTACAAATCATCATAATCTATATTTATGTAGCTTGGTGGAGCTGGTGGTGGTGGTGGAGGTTGTTGTTGTTGTTGTCTCTCCAACCGCGCTTGCCTTATTTCTTGGCGGACCTGACGTATTTCCTCGCGTTCTTGTCTTATCTGATTTTGCATCTCGGTTACCAGGTCTGTTAATTGTTGTATTACCAGTCTTTGGGCAGCAACCACTTGATCGATTTCAACAGGTGGAGGATTTGAAGGATTCATTTCTGTTTGCTGTTACGTGATAATCTTTCCTTTCCTGGTATTGACCATGAAAGTTAGAAGCATATGGTAATGGTTTTGCAAAGGAAATTATTCAATAAGCGGAATGAATAAGCTAGTAGCTGGTTATAATCTGAAGATTCTTTAGTAGGGCTTAATCTTTGTTTTATGTCCAGATTGGGGTAACCAGTCGTATAAGGTGAATATCCAAGGGTAAGATAGTATCTGTCAAGATGAGAGATATATATGGGGGAGATAGACTACAAGATGTAGGTTTAAAAGTTTGTTTGTTGTTAGGTGGGAATAGAAAGGTTATACCATTCATCATGGCTCTATTGGTTGGATCAGATCTCATGCATGTGGCTGAGTGGGTTTAAGGCACTAGTTTATTTTTAAGTGCATGAGGGGCATGGACTTATCTCTTGTACCAGCATTAAGTAACTTACTCTAGATTAGATCATAATAGATTAGATAAAATCTAGTTTAGGTTGGATATCACTAGATTAGACCGGTTAAGATCTAAGTAAATTTTGGATTATCACATGGTTGTTATTCTAGAGTGGGATCAATATGCTAATTAGGGCAAGATGAATCCATAAGGATAAGGTAGAATCTTTTGAGGTCAGTTAGATCTATTAGGATAAGATAGAATCTTTTCAAGACAAGATGAATCTATTAGAGTATCTTTTAAGATAAGATGGATCTTATTAAGTTAAATATATTGTAATCGGGATAAGTTTAGGATCTTTTGAGATGAGATGGATCTATGAGTGTAGGATAGAATCTTTTTAGATGAGGTGGATATTGTTAGGCTAGATACTTTAATGAGGAATAATCTAGTTTGTCCAGTTATCTTGATGAGCGTTTTTTTTTCTATATGTATATGCAGATGTAATTGTGGACATTACTCCACAACCCATCACACTCAAACAAAGATCCAAATCAGATAGATATCATAAGAACTAACATTCAAATACATAAACACTTATAAAAATAGTTTTGTTTTTGTTCCTAGGATTAGGTCTCCTATTCCTAAAGTCACTTTAGGTACAGGATTTCAAAGTGTGAAATCCACATTTGTCTTTAGAAAGAAAAAGGTAAGAATAATCAGAGTAAAGCGGAATTAGATGAGAAAAGATTAAGAGAAGTTTAGAAAAGAATCCGAGTAGCAAAGGTAGGTGAGTATTGGTTGTCCAGTTCTATCTAGGTTTCGTCCTACAGTCAACATTCCTCTGATACCACTTCTGTCACACCCGGATTTTAGGGGTCCAAAACCCGGGCGCGAACATAATCACCAGGTGTGCTGGGACCAAGTCTCACACATATGATGAATCATGGCACAGGATCGAATGTCACATCTTTATATATAACAGGAGTTCTATACAAAATAAATAATTACATTATAAGGAGACAACGGTCCAGCAACCCAAAGTTGTCTGGAAGACGACGGCCTAGACCACTCACGAACACATCGCAGCATCCTCCATGAGCATCATCCTGCAGTACCTGTTCTTGACCTGTGGGGGGTGTGAGACAGCAAGAGTGAGCTCACATACGTTCATCGCTCAACAAGTTGTGGGGAATAATGTGCATGAACTCGCCAAAGGTGGGAGCTCACGTGAAGTGTAAGGCTTACCAAAGAAGATGGTTAGAGCTGAGCATTGCTTTTAAAGTTGGTCAAAATTTTATTAGCAGTTACTAAGTATAAGTGAATACCAACCCAGTTAAATAGTAGAACAAAAGTAACAACTTCACCTGCGATGCAATGCATATGACAAATTGAGTTTAAGTTCCATAATTTAATCATGTGAGGGTCCGAGCCGCTCTTGACCGTGAGCACGGCTAGTATACTAGTTTTACACTCTGCAGAGGTTGCGCATCTTTACCCACAAGTCGTGTATCCCATGTCGCCAGGGTTTGCAAGGCCCTTAGACACTTCCGAGGTGAATGGCTAGGGATCCACTACGAGGCCTTTACAAAGTTCCACTAGCTTCCGAAAACCCGCTACAGTTTATAGGAAGTTCCAATGCAGGAATCCCTTGCAGGACCGCCATCGCAGCAAAATCCTCCCGAGGGCCTCCCTACACTGACCACTCCCCTACTGCCCTTGCCCCTTTCGGGTAAGGTAGTCTTCCACTAGCTTTCCTAATTAATCAGCCAAGGGCGTCCCATTAAACCCTTGTGGTAGCACTGTTTTCCCGGGTGGTTCTCCATGTTCCAATTAACATAATGATCTTAACATGAACCATAAATAACAACTGATAACAAAAGTATAATCATGAATAGTGTAACCTTCATACCCAAAACCACATATAGCACTAGCAGGTACTACCCAAAAAGTTCAGTGGTAATCAAGGTATGAAGATAGTCAAACTGGGGTAACCTATTGGGTCCCATCAAAATTAACCTATGCAGATCATTATGATTAATTAGAACATGAGTGGGTAAAAAGAAGTGATCAAGGGCACAACTTGCCTGGGCCTTGAGATTCCAGGTACCAGGATGATTTTTCAGATCCTCGTGTCCTCACTGCTAAACGTAGCAATACAAGCAAACATGGTATAGGCAAAATTAACATTACACCAAACATAAGAATAAACTGCGTAATAATAGTCTACGCATTGCTACGAGATCGTAGGAACAAGAATCACTAAATTTGGAGTTATAGTTATTTAGTTATGAATTTCTGAAGTTATTAAGCACCTAGAACAGATTAATTCAAATGAACAATTTTGCTTCAAGTTTCATGGCTAAACAGTGCTACTAGTTGATATACAATATTAAAATAAAATTATTGCAACTGGAATGACTCAATTTGGAGTTAAAATGAATTTTCTATGAATTATCAAAGTTCTAGCAATTATTTTCATATTAAAAATCTATTTTCTATTTTATTTATTCAATTTAAACGATCACTGGACTGGGCGTCAAATACTAGAAAAGGTAGGGTCACTGGCGTAAGAATCCGCAAGACTCAAAGCACAACCGCGAGGGACGGCGGGTTGATTCGGGAAAAAGACAGGGTCTCTTTTATAAAACCACCAGCCGAAGGGGTATGGGCCGATCATGGCCGTCCGATTAGAATTCACGCGTCCAGATTAAATCCACAGACGCGCGAACCGGTACGCCATGGGATCCACACGATCTAAGATCAACGGTCACCATTTAATGAATACTGAGATAAGCGCCTAACGTCCGATCCGATATCGACGGCCCGAACGAATGCGGCGAAGGGGTACGCGCCGTTCTAATCTGAGCCGTCCAGAGGCAAGATCAACGGCCCAGACGCCTTCGTCCACTTTCGCCCAGGCAGCGGCGGCGCGCGAGCACAGACGCGGTGGCGCCATGGCCGGAGTTCGCCATCGCCGCGCACAAGCATCTAAACGACAATTCCCCAGTGCTAAACGTAAAGCAAAGTGAGGCGATCTCGATTGAGGGATTTTTACCGTATTTCGCAGTGCGGAGAGCTTTGCCCACGGTGAGCGGCGGATTCGTGGTGGATTTGATTCGACGGCGAGCAATTCCGGTGCCGTGGTGCCTCCACGCGCCACCCGAAACCCCGTGCGTGTTCGTGGAGGGTTTCCGAGGATTCGGAGCCTCACACCGTGGACCGGCGATGAGCACCGGCGCGGTTCAACGATGGCGGCGGTGGATCGGTCGGATGGTGGTAATTTGGTCACAGGCTCGCGCAAGGAGGATGGGTGAGAGACGGAGGGAGCAGGGGGGTCGGGTCCGTGCTTTATAGCCAGGCGGTAAGTCCGAGGGGTGACGGCGGTAGGAGCGAGATCCCCGGCGGCGAGTTCGCGCGGTCCGCCCGTCGCGTTCGGCAAAGTTGTTGAAGACGGGCCTGACATGCGGGTCCCGCGGACCAGAGGAAGGGAGGGAGGAGCGAGTGCGGTGGAGACCGACGAGTAGGGCCCACAAGGCAGTGGGATAACAGGCGCGCGGGGAGGATGGGCTAGCCGTGCGTGTGTTGAGTTAATGGGCCAGATTGGAAGTCCGAGGCCCAGGTAAGGTTTTAGTCTTTTTCTTTTTATTTTTCCTTTCTATTTTCTTCATTTCTCCATTCTTTCACAAATTCAAATCTAAAATACCAATTCAATTCAAACTTGTAACTGGTTCATTTTGGTGCAATTAAAAGTATTTGGTTTGAGAATATTTATTCAAATATATTACTCATATTTTCATATTACTTCTCTTTCCTTCCCTTCCCATTTATTTTCTATTTTCTATTTATACTTCTATTTTAGTTTTCAGATTTTTCAAATGTATCAATTGAAACCCAAAGGTGAATATAAACCATACTATTTTAATATTACTAATTTAAGTTTTATTCTCCTTGTTATTTATTCCATGGGATGTATAAATGGTTTCTTTTAAAAGAAAAATCCTTTTCTCATCATTTTCTTATTTCCTAATTTCCAAAGCATTATGATACTTTGTTTATATTTTTTTTTTCTACTAATTTTGGGTCTTACACTGAACTGACAGAAACAAAACAGGCGGGGACACCCTTCGCTCCTTCCGTTCCAGGCGAAGACTGGCGACGAAGGGCATCCCACGGCGCGGGGCTCACCCAGCTCGGAGGCCCACGTGTAATCCGGCCCGTCGTAACGGGCCCCGCTTGGCCGCCCTGTGTTACGGGCCTATGTTGTAAAAGCATTCCTGTAATTACGGTCTGTAACCTCGCTTTATGGGAATATTCTTGGGATAATCTAGGTACCTGAGGGCACATGCGTCCTTAGGTCAAGGTGCTGCGCGCTCAGGTACCTATAAATACCCCTGTACAGTGCCCGTGAGAGGCCAGATTAACAGAGCTTTTGCCATCACACGCGAGTGCCCTGTTGTCATCACCGTTCACCCGTGTTGGATCCCCTTGCAGTTGAGAGCAAGTTCCAACAGTTGCCTTGTTCTTAACTCATAGCATTTGAGAACAAGTCCCCAACAATATATATATATATATATATTACGACAGCACTAAAATGCACCTGGGTGCATTCTATATATTGAATGCACCCAGGCGTAATATATAAATACACCCCGATCACGCCTCAGCACGCCCTCGGCCGTCCTGTTCCCGCGCCTCCCTGCCCCCCGCCGCCGCCGCGCGCCTCCCTGACCCCGCGCCACCCTCTCCCCCGCAGCCGCCGAGCGCCTCCCTGTCCCCGCGCCGCCGCCGTCTCCTCCTTCCTCCGATCCTCTAACCCTAGATCCATGGCCCCACCGTCGCTGCCGCACCTTGAATCGCCTCGATGCTCCTCCCCTAAATCCTTGGCGATTGTTGTGGCTGGAGGGGCTGATCCGATATTGCCGTCTCCGATTGCGACAGCGGGAGCGGGTGTACGCGGCGGATCAGGTGATCCCTTGCATCACAAGACGTTGTTGACGCCACCGCCTCCAATTCCACCTGGATCGCTGGTCACTCCTGATGCAGCCCAGCTGTTCCATCCGGTAAGAAAAAAAACAAGCAAAAATTGTTGCTCCACCGTCGTTTGTTCAATATTGGTTGCAATTAATGATTGCGACTGCGTGGTTTGTTGATTTTCTGTTGCAACGTTTGTTGCTTGTTGATTGCAACTAGGTGTATCCTCTAATTGCAAACTTCAGTCTCTGTTTTTACTCATTGATTACCATTGCATGGTGTGTTTGTGCTCCAATTGCAACGTTTGTTGCTTGTTGATTGCAACTAGGTGTATCCTCTAATTGAAACTTGAGTCTCTGTTTTTACTCATTGATTACCATTGCATGGTGTGTTTGTGCTCCAGTTGCAACGTTTGTTGCTTGTTGATTGCAACTAGGTGTATCCTCTAATTGCAAACTTGAGTCTCTGTTTTTACTCATTGATTACCATTGCATGGTGTGTTTGTGCTTCAGTTGCAACGTTTGTTGCTTGTTGATTGCAACTAGGTGTATCCTCTAATTGAAACTTGAGTTTCTGTTTTTACTCATTGATCACCATTGCATGGTGTGTTTGTGCTTTAGTTGCAACGTTTGTTGCTTGTTGATTGCAACTAGGGGTATCCTCTAATTGCAAACTTGAGTCTCTGTTTTTACTCATTGATTACCATTGCATGCTGTGTTTGTGCTCCAGTTGCAACGTTTGTTGCTTGTTGATTGCTACTAGGGGTATCCTCTAATTACAAACTCATGATTGCGTGTTGTTCTGCAGGATGCAAACATACTTGATGTGTTTGTCCCCAGGGTGCAGCAAACATTTGATACAAAGGAAGAAGCCTACCTCTTTTACCTTGACTATGCAAAGTTGGCTGGTTTTAGTGTCAGGACAAAACGAACTAGTAAAGAAACCAGACACTGGGTTTGCAACTATGAGGGGTTTCTGAAGCCAGGTCAAGAGAATGAGAATTGGTTGCCCTGCTTATGTGAAGGTGAAGGAGGACAAGAAGCGCAATATTTGGTATTTTCATCATGTTCAGGAAGCACACAATCACAAGCTTGAACCCTCGCCAAGGATGGGGAGATATATGCATTCTCATAAGTAGAGGGAGGCAGCGTTGGATGACCTGTTTGCAATCATGTCAAAGAGTGGTGTGCCAACACAGGAAGCAATGAATGTAATGTCAGAATTATTTGGAGGCCGTCAAAACTGGCCGTTCACAGAGAAAGATGTCCATAACAAGTAGGTCATAAAAAAACACTGACATCATATCTTTGTGCGATATATTGAGACCAGCAGATTTACTTGTTTTTTCTTTTATGGTACAGGAAAGCTGAGCAAGCAAGGGAGGAGAGGGATGGGGACATGGATAAACTGTTCCAATTTTTCAGGGAGTGCAAAGAACACAATGAATACTTTTACTGGGATGTGGATTTTGACCCAAAAACAAAGGTGCTTCAGAGCATTTTTTGGTGTCATGCAAGTCAGTGTGCAGAATACAAGGATTTTGGGGATGTAGTCACATTTGACACAACACACAAGACTAACAGCAAGCATATGCCGTTGGCCATGTTTGTGGGTTGCAGCAATAATTTGAAGAATGTGTCCTTTGGCCAAGCACTTCTTCGGGATGAAACAATAGACACATTCAGGTGGCTTTTTGAGACCTTTAAAAGTTGCATGGGTGGTCAACAGCCTTTTGTGATTCTTACAGGTATGCTTTGGCTGCAAAAAATGCTTGTCACATAATTACTGCTGTGTTGTTGCAACTGTATCTTTGAAGATGATTGCAATATTTTAAACTGATTGGTTGCAAACCTATTGGGGTTTTTTTGCTGATTTTTATTTTTGACACACAGATGAAGATGCAGCGATGAAGAAAGCAATAAGGATTGTGTTTAACAAGACACAACACCGAAATTGCCGATGGCACATAACCAGAACATGGGATTACGAGCTCGAGGAGCTGTACAAATTGCACAATGATAATAATCTAAAGGAGAAGCTGCAGTCCCTGATAAACTATCCTCTGGGGCCCACACAGTTTGAGGTGGAGTGAAATAAGCTGGTGGATGAATGTGGCATAAGAGAACACCCTGCAATTGTTGCATTGTGGCAAAAAAGGAAGAGATGGATAGCAACATATTTCAAAGGCATGTACTGTGGGCGAATGACTTCCACCTAGAGATCTGAGAGCCAAAACAGGGTTTTGAAAGATGGTTATGTTAACAATGTGACAAGCCTGCATATATTTGCAAAGAGGGTGCTTGACTCGATTCAGCACACAGACCACATGGATGCTGGGGAGTCACACTACTCATAGGTATTTGCCCACACCCCTGAATTTTTTGGTGTGATTGTAAAAAACCTGTTAAACAAAAATGATTCCAACTGCTGGTGTGGTGTGATTGCAACCCCGCATTAGGTGTGATTGCAACTGCTGCATAAATCTACCCAAATATCTGTTAAAAAATGTAAACAAAATGATTGCAACTGCTGGTGTGTTGTAATTGCAACTGCTGGTGTGGTGTGGATGCAAGCAGTGAATAACTTTGGGAAATTTTGTTAAAAAAATATGATCGCAACTGCTGGGCTGGTGTATTTGCAACTGCTGGTCTGGTGTGATTGCAACTTCTATATAACTATGTCCAAAAATCTGTTAAACAAACAATGATTACAGCTGCTGTCTGGTGTAATTGCAACTACTGTCTGGTGTGATTGCAAATGCTGGTCTTGATGCAGACTGAAGTTGTCACGGCATGCAAATCACGATTTGATGAGCAACTCAGCAGGGTGTACACCAGGGCTGTGTACAATGAATACAAGAGGGAATATATTAACAGCACAGCTTTTGTGATAGAGCCTGATCCGGGAGTGGAATGCGGTTACTTGGTGAAACATGAGAAAGGCGATGGGACATTTTGCTGGGCACAACACGCATTCAAGGTGGTGGCTGACAAAGCAACAGGCGTGTATAAATGCAAATGCATGAAGTGGGAGCATACAGGTGAGATGAATTGCAACCTTGTTACATTAAAAAATTAAACATTGATGCTCCTGCATATTTACGTCCAAATTGCAACAAAAAAATGCAGGTCTGTTCTGCATGCACATAATAAAGGCATTCACCCACCTCCAAGTCCAAAACATACCTGAAAAGTACATTCTGAAGCGATATACACGTAATGCAAGATCTGTGGTTCTGTGGGACCGACACGATGTGAGTGTTGGTGGTCAAAATGAGACAGAGCAGTCAAGGTTGTCGAAGCTGCTGCCAAAGTTAATGCGCCTGGGAAGAGCGGGAAGCAAATCTGATAGAGCATACACTGAAACTATCAGACACATCAACATGATAACTCCTGGGATTGAGCTTCTACGAACAGCGGAGATTGGTCCAGACGAAGCAACAAATACTGAGTTGCAGCAAGATGCAGAAGGACGGCAGAATATTGGTCCCATTGCACCAACAGAACAAAGTTCTGACAACAATATGGAACCTGTTGTGATGCCCACTGGACCTACACCACCACCAGAATCGGGCCTCAATCCAGGTTCTGCAAACTGCCTCGCTGATCTAAGATTGACTAAACCGCCAGTGTCGCGCACGAAGGGTAGGAAGTCTGCCAGTGGGGCTAAATGTGCTAAAAATAGTGTGGAACCTGCTAATCCATACAACACATATAGTGGGGGTCAGGGCATAAGAGAGTGCCAAACCTGCCATGTTAGGGGGCACTATAGCACAACATACCCTCAGAACCCAAACAGAAGCAGAGCGGCCGAGAACAAGGACAAAAAGAGAAGTGCGAAAACTGTAGGTTGGACTCCAAGAAAAAGAGGTCGCCCAACAATAAAAAAGGACTAGATGGGAATCAAGACGAGGCGCAGAGTGAGGGGGATGAGACACAGCAATCTGGGTGCACTATGGCCGTGGAGGAGTCAGCAGCACACGCGGTGATTGCAAGAATTAGGAGGGCGACAACTTGCCATGTTAATTACCAGGACGAAAGTGATTAAGAATGACTATGAATCTGACTCAATCTCCAATGTAATATTTCAATTTTATCTTATTTTATAACTCTGTATAAGTTAAACTCAATAATGACTGTTTGACTGTTCTGAAAACACTGGACACACATGACCAACCAATTGCAACATCGTAGTTGCGCTGGTTGCAACTATATGTATACACTGGATAATACATGAATCTGTGTTATCTATTTATGTCTCGACATATAATTAAAATATATCTTGTTTTATTATCATATAACAGTTGCTACTACTCATAAACAGGTTTGCAAAGTTTGCCATCATGTTGGTTACAAACATAGAAATAAAAAGGAGTGGTGATGGTCAATTGCAACTACGATTACAATTTCAGTTGCAACTGTAACATATACGCTGGTTGCAACTGCCTCACATGGAAGGGCTCCACCTCGCCGGTGGGTATAGAACACCAACATATACACAGTTTTGCAACTGCAAAACCATACACTGTTTTGCAACTACAAATATAATCCAGTTGCAACTCTAAAACATACACAGGTTGCAACTGCAATGATTGGGATTTTTCAAACAATATTGGAAACTGCAGTTTAGAGTACGATAACAACTAGATGAATAGACCAGTTGCAAATGGAACCAGTGCGCTGGTTGCAACCTAAACAACATTACTGGAGAGCATAACACAACTGATTGTTTCTGGCTACTGCATAACACAACTGATTGTTTTTGCATGAATCTAATTGTTTGACTGACTACTATCCCATTCAATTGGCAACGGACGTCTACCAATTCTAAACTTATCAAGTGATCGAGGAATTTCAGCTTGGTTCAAAGGGTGGAAAATCTGGTAATGCAACAACTCACATCTGTATATCGGGCCCTTGAACTACAATGGCATAAAAAACATAATGGTCAGTGACTATATTATGATGCACACATAGAAAACACGCAAAAAAGCACCAAAACAGATAGAAAATCAGTTGACAGCATGGCTAACCGGATTGATTTCCTTGGTCATTTTGTCCCCATCATAATATTCCATGTACTTCCATACAAAAAAAGTCAATCGCTTTGACCTGCTTGCTTTGGCACATCAATAAAAGGCCGCCTCCACTTGCTAACTCTGGGTAACTTGAGGTTGGAAACTTTCTGGAAGGCTGCATCAATGATTGGGATTTTGGCAAAGACAGCCTTGTGTCGTTCTTCCTGATTAGAACAATTCAGGAAGTAGTTGTTCGAGTCCAGCACATCAATACGCTTATGGATAAAATTGAAGCAATATACAAAATAGTGAGCACCATCTTTGATAGGGACAAAAACCTGGTGCAAGGAAGGAGTAGAAAACTAATTACTAAAAATGGAAAACATATATGAAAAAGAAGTTGCAAGAAAAAAGTATAGACAGTTGCAAAGTATGTGTCCTGGTGATTGCAACTGCAAATGATGGAAAGTTAAAAATTGTAGGTATGAAAAAGTGGGTTGGGGAAAAGGTCTGCTAACCAATTTTGCTCTTGACAAATCATAGTTTTCGCACTCAGACATCAGACGATTCCATACATATATGAAGTCTTCTGTCTCAGATTTATCAGCGTTGAGTACTGCTTCACATGTTGATACATTAAACTGTATGTGTTTTCTAGTTTGGAGAATAAAGAAAAAAGAGAAATGATAAATGATTAAATTAGTTTAAACACATAAATGCAAGACAATATACAAAAAATACATGGTTTTGGAGAAGAAACTTACATAAAAACCAGTGGTCAGAAACACTCTGTATCCACAAGAATCAACCTTATGCACAATATCATCATGTCGCATGCAGTGCACGAAAAAGTCTATGATTCCTGACTCACCAAGGGTGTCATTAGAAAAAGATGTTAAAATTTCCTCGCCAGTGAGTCCAACAAGAAGGCCAAACTCCAACAAAATTCTCCTGCAGCAACAAAAAAGAAAAAACAGGTGGATTAGTGAGAAGAACAGGAGGATGTGCAACTGCTGGTGTGCTGTGATTGCAACTGCTGGTCTAGTGTGATTGCAAAGTACTGAATAACTCTGAGAAATTATGTTACACAAATATGATTGCAAACTACTGGTGTGGTATGATTGCAACTAGTGTGTTGTGATTGCATGTACTATATAACTCTGGGAAATTCTGTTAAATAAAAATGATTGCAACTTCTGTTATGGTGTGATTGCAACCACGCATTAGGTGAGATTGCTACTGCTATATATAAGTAACTAACTGTTCAAGAAAAATTATTGCTACTTGGTTCGAATTGGAAAATAAAAAGTAAATAGCAGTTGCAACTTGGGAAAACAAAAAAAACCTTTTCAGCTCAGGATCAGAGGTGATCTTCCGCCTAAGTGCAACAGCCTTGGCCAGGGGTATCTCAGGTCGATTACGAGTGATCTTGAACGGGGATATGTACTCCCTAGGCTTCTTCAGCACTCTATCACCTAGGCGCTTGAATATCATCCTTTGAAACTCACTGAAATCAGCCTGGCCTACTGAGACTTCGTCTTGAGAAAGTCGGATTGGTTGGGTCAAATTGTTGATATCATCATCAGACTCCGCCGGGAATTGGATATCATCAAATGATGAGTTGGGTCCTGCCTGGCCATCAATGCTCTTCTCCAAACTGTCAATCTCAGCTTTGGCCTCCTGACAAAGCATGTTCAACCTATCCTCGTACTGTTGGCGCTGCTCAGCATATTCTTTTGACATTTGTAACTGGAACATCTTCTTTAACTTGGCAGCGAGCACCGACTTTTTCAAAGCTTTGATGTTGTCCTTCAGCTGTTTCTGGATTGCAACCTGTATCCTTTTCTCCTCCGCTTCAACCTTCTTCTCGGCATCAGCCTTCTTCTTCATAGCTTCTTCAGCTGCAGCCTTTCTCTTAATCTCAGCTTCTTCGGCCTCAGCCTTTCTTTATTCTCAGCTTCTTCAGCCTCAGCCTTTCTCTTAACCTCAGCTTCTTCTTCCTTCTTCTTCTCAGCTTCTTCAGCTGCAGCCTTTCTCTTGATCTCAGCTACTTCAGCCTCAGCCTTTCTCTTATTCACAGCTTCTTCTGCCTTCTTCTTATCAGCTTGTTTGGCTTCAACCTTTCTCTTC
Organism: Zea luxurians; assembly: GCA_029449295.1. NCBI lineage: Eukaryota > Viridiplantae > Streptophyta > Magnoliopsida > Poales > Poaceae > Zea > Zea luxurians. The sequence goes on from JAOPSE010000035.1 coordinate 17,379,955, forward strand.
TCAGCCTCCTCAGCTTCAGCATTTTTCTTCTCCATCTCAGCATTCTTCATCTCAATCTCAGCCTTCTTATTCTCAGCCTCTGCCTTCTGTGTGTTGGCAACTTGAATGGCCCTATCGCTCCTCCTTGAGTAAATTATATGATCCTGGTGCAGTTGAGTAGAATAGCCAAATTAACATATTTGTATTATGAAAGTGAATCATTTATATTATAAAAAAAGACACGAATTGCATGAACATACCTGGGCAGTAGGATGCTGCATCCCAGTGTCCCTGCTCAGAGGCTCCTCTTCTGTCTTAGGTGCTCCCTGTTCAGAATATATGATTAATTGCAAGTTGGCAGAGGCTATGATTACTACAGTGGGTGGGGGCCGATTGCAACTGGGGTCTGCTTTCACTTGGGTATCAGAGGATCTTACCACAGGCCGTTGATCATTGCCAGGGGGGTTTGAGGAAGCCTTCCTCTTGCGAACAGTAATTCGTGGTGCACGAGTCGGCTGGCTATTGGGAGGGGACTGGAATTGTAGAAAAAGGAAAAAAAGCATAATATTAATCAGAAAAAGGAGTTGATGGTAATAAAAAACACAATAGACTAACCTCGCCATCAATGCTTGCAGAGTGCTGTGAGGAATCCATCATTTGCAAGATATCATCAACACTTCGGAATGCCCCACGTAAATCAGGAGGTGCTGCCAGGGGGAACAATAAAAAATATAAATGAAAAAATGGGAATAATCAAGATGAGAGAAAACATTTTTTAAGCATGGAAGACATAGGTAGGCTTACTTCTATTCAAATTTCCCTCTTGCAGATCAATGTCATGACCACACGATGGGGTTCTCATAAAATCTAAGCTGTCATCAAGATCTCCACCACTGCAATCCAACTGGATTTCTTCACTATCACCTCCTCCAGATTGGTCTTCCGGTACATTTGAAGTAGTTCCTGATCCTCCATACAAATTTAAAAAAGTGATTGAAAGCACAGAGTGATGTGTATGGGCAAAATTGCAACTTGTATGGTGGGTGGTTGCAACAATAATATTATACTGTATGCAACAAAAAATACCTGCTCCTGCTCTAGTGTCATTCTTCACCTTCCTCCTGTGCTCTTTGGCAGCTCGCTTCTCAACGATAGCGTCAGCGATAAGCTTCTGAATGCCAGTGTAGCACTCGTGGTGAGCTTTTGTCAGGCCACGAGATATTGTTGAATACTTCACAGCCTTCTGTGCGTACGACTGGGCTTCACTAGTGCTTTCATCAAAAGCCTTCAAGATGTTCAGCGCATCTGACTTCCTACTCCTTCCAACTAAATCGATAATGCTCTGACCAAAAGAAGATCTGAAGCTAGGGTACTGGTAAAAGACTGGGGCTTGGATATTGAAGGAAGCATGACAGGCGGGATCATGGGATGTGCCAAGCACATCAGCAGATGTGCCTGTAGCAGTGGGTGCTGCTGCTACTGGGGCAGATGCTGCTGCTCCTGGGTTAGGTGCTGCTGTTGGGTTAGGGTCTGCTACTAGGGCAGGTGCTGGTACTGGAGCATGTAATATTGCTAGAGCACCAATGGGGACACCGTAGCACGTGTCAGTGATACTTCTCAGCTGAAAGTAAAAAAATAATGATAAAATGATAAATGAATAACAAATTGCAACTATTATGGAGTAGCATTTGCAATACTTAAACACAACATAGTTGCAACTTACCCTGAGGTGTCCAAACTCGGTGGTGCCAGGAGGAACATCTCCCCTGAGATCCTTATTTGCTATCGCATCAATCATCTTCGAGTCCAAGAAAGCACATCGAGGGATCGAAAAAGGGACTTGTGTCAAATCCATGCTGCAGGTTGTCGACATAAAGCATCTGCATGTTTTTAACATTAGGTAAAAGACACATGAGTATTTTAGGTTGAATTCATATAATGAAAAAAAGTAAACCAAATTGGCACAGGTGCAATAAGCCAGTTGCAATAGAAAATACTAAAATTATTGCTACTTTATGTACAACATAAATTACAAAATACATGTGAATGTGTGAACTAAGCTATCATAAAAAAAATAAAAAAAATAAATCAAATTGCAACTTGTAACATTTGACAGTTGTAACAGTAAACATAAAACAATTACTACTTGTGTAATTGGAAGAGTAAGTTGCAAGGGCAAAAATTGAATGTGTGTGTTGAGCTTACAGCTACGAAGATCCCGCATCCACTGATGGGTGCGTTAATGCCTTTCTCCGCAAAGTCCTTTCTATAAAGACGAGCAGCTATGCTGAGCCTGTCAACTACCGCTTTGCACCAGTTCTTGTTGCCCATGTTCTGGATGTCCTGAGTATACTTTACATCATCAATCCTGATGCGAGTGTCAGTGTTGGAGAATAGCAGACACTGAAATGCTGCCATGAAAAAGGCTCTCAGGCCTAGCTCCCCAGTGAGAATCCTCTTCTACAATCTATCAGTGATAACAGATATATTGATACCAGATATGCGTCTATAAGAGTTGCCACAAATTTTCTCCCCCAGCTCGTCCCGCAAGGCACGAGCATCTGCATCAGACATGGGGGGCGGATCACTGCCAACGTTTGGTAACTGCAAAACACACCAAACACTGTGCTCAGTGATTGGAATCTCTTTTCCACCACCAATCTTTAATTTCATCGTTTCCGGGTTAAGCTTCCGCATCAGCCAGCTGAGCAACTTTCTGGACAATAAGTGCGGCTTGAATCTCAGCAGGCCGCCAAACCCCTTAGCAACTACTTCACTTTTCAATTCATCAGATAGAGCATTCACAAGCTTTATGAACTTCCCATGTGAGCATCGTATAGCTCGTGTCTTAGTTATACCCTTATTCTCATCACCACCAACAATACCAACATTGTCGTCGCCAGAACCATCGCTAGCGGGAACAAACTCTGGGTCTTGTTCATCATCACTTTCGGCATCTTGTATATGAGGGACTTTCAACCTTAACCTCTTCCTCCTTTCCTTCAATTCATTTTTATCTAATTGCTTTCTCTTGTTTTGTACATGAGGAGAGCGACGAACAGTATGAGCGCCTTCCTGGCCTGTGACATTCTGTTCTTGATCCATTATAAAAAACACTAAAAAAATGGGAATGAAAAAACATGAGGGCACAAACACATGGTACAGATCTCATAACTAAAAATTGCTAATCAACAAACTAAAACACATAGTACAAATAGGAACAAAAAATAGTTGTAATACACACTAATGCTGCACACACACATTAGTACTGGGACAGAATTGCCACATGCGCCATAAGCCAGTTGCAACAAGACTGCTAAAATAATTACTACTGGAACAGTTGCAACATGAATTTAAACAAATAACTAGTTGTATACGAGCACAGTTATAAAAGACAGGAATGATGTATGTGGGTTGAAAGTAAAAATTATACAGTTGCAACTTATGTGATGGACCAGTTGCAACAAAAGGTACACTGCAGTTGCAAAAAAAGTGGAAACATCTGAGTTGATAATCTAGAACACAAGCTGCTTATTCAAATAAAATATATCCACATAAAATACAACAATTAATAATTCCAATCAACGAATAATACTAGTTGCACTACAGGAAACGCCTAAATTTTCATGGGCCAAAAACCCACGAAAATAAGCTTAAACCGACGAAAATAGATTATTTTCGTCGGCATACCGACGAAAATAGCCGCCGAAAATATGTTAGACGAAAATAAGCAACTATTTTCATCGGCACCGACGAAAATAACATATTTTCGTCGGTTTGTCCAAGGCCGACGAAAATACAGCAGCTATTTACGTGGGCCCCTTTGGCCGACGAAAATACATCAGCTATTTTCGTGGGCCTCTTTGGCCGACGAAAATAGCTGTTTTATTTTCGTCGACCTCCGAACAGGCCGACGAAAATTAATGATACCCCCCCCCCCAAAACAGATTTTTCTGCACCTTTTAATTCACAGCAAAATACATATAATCCACAATGACATATACAGATTTCACAAGCAATACAGATTTCACAAACCATATTCACAAGCAATACCATAATTGTTTCAAACATAGTCCATACATAGTTCATACAGTTCATACAGTTTCAATACCATAATCACATCTATAATAAAGTGTATACATAGTCCATACATAGTCTATAATCAAACTCACTCCTGCGGGCTGTGGGAGTTTTGGCCACTCCCTCCTCCGCCACCAGGAAGGTGGCCACTCCCTCCAGAACCATGGAAGCCTTGGACGTTGGCAGCACCCTCCGATCCCTGAGCATTTGACACTGAACCCTGCAATTCATCAAGCATTCAAATAAGGTTGTGTATTGCTATCCCTAATGTTTGGTCACGATTTGCATAAAATTAAACATGGAACGTCACCTGTGATCCTGCATGCATCCACGGGTACTGTTGTGCTGGCCACCCCAGAGGTGGTGGCACCCACCCCGTCGGTGGCGGTGCCATCCACGCTTGAAATGGCTGAGAGCCCGCCGGTGGCTGGAAGACCGGTGGCACCCATCCCCGGACTGGCTGCGATCCTTGGGGTGGTGGAGGCGTCCAAGTGCCTGGAGGTGCCTGCGTCCACCCAACACCGGTCCCGGGTGGCTGCGACGCTGGAGCTTGTCCTGGCCACTGTCCCCATCCTTGTGCCTGCGAGCCATTTTTGATAATAAAAAAGAGTTGCTATGGAATTGAAGTGTTCAGATAGTGTTACCTGGGGAGGGCGAAAAGCGGGCAAGTTCATATCAGGGCCGAGTCTAGTAGTCATTTCCTGCAAATGGATGCAACGTGTAACGCCCCGAATTTTGCAGTTGAATTTTTTCTTTTCTTTACTCGCCAAAATTCGGGCGTTACCTTTTCTTTTTCTTTTTCCCCTCGCTAAACCTTGACCCTTTCCAAAGTTCTAGCGGGATTCGGTTTGGATTTCCCGTGTAAGAAAAACTCTAAAAATACTTTGTGTTGTTTGATGCACCATGCCGAACCTTGCATTTTTTGATTGTTTGCAAGTGCAAATGCATTCATCTAAAAGATCGGGTTTCGAGAATAAGCGGAAAATCTTTTCTCTTTCTTTCTCTCTCTTTCTCTCTCCTCTTTCTCTCTCTCTCCCGCGCCCTGGGCCGACCCCGGCCGGCCCAGCCGCCCCTGGCGCCCCCTCTTGGGCCTTGGCAAGGCCCAGCCGCCCCCCCTCTCTCCCTTTTTCCCCTAACCCTCTCCCTCTCCCTCTCATTTTCCCTCTCTCTCTCCCTGGCGCCGCCCCTACCCGCCCCTGCCCTAAGCCGCCGCCGCCCCTGCCCTAGGCCGCCGGCCGCCCCTCGCCGCCGCTCCCCGACGCCGGTGAGCCCCTCCCCTCTCTCCCTCCCCCTCTCCTCCCCCCCCCCTCCTCTCCCCCTCCCTGCCCGGCCAAGGCCCGACCGCCCCCCTGGCCGCGCCGGCCGTCCCCAGCCCCGCCCAGCCGCCATAGCCGGCGCCGGCCGCTCCCTAGCCCCGCCCGGCCGCGCCATGGCCGGCCCCGGCCGCCCCTGGCCAGCCGCTGGCCGCGCCCTGGCCAGCCCCCGGCCCACCCCAGCCGCGCCCGGCCGCCCCGACCGCCCCCCTGGCCGCGCCCCCTGCGCGGGGCCGGTTCAGCCGCCTGGCCGCCGGTTCAACCGGCCGGCTCAGCCGCCCGGCCCCAGCTCGGCCGCCCTCCCCCGCGCGCCCGCCCCAGCTCGGCCGCCCAGCCCAGGGCCGGTTCAACCGCCCCTAGGGCCGGTTCAACCGCCCCCCCTCTGTTTTTTTTATTTTTTTTATTTTATTTTATTTACTTTCTGTGATCATAGTTATTTTATTTTAGGTAGACTGATCATTGTTCATGCTATGGAAAATAGGAAGTTTAATTTAAAATTCCGTTATGCTATTGATTCACGTAGTTAATTGTTTATCTCGTGCAATGTTGATCAACTAAAAATGATTAGGTTTCCATTAGTATATATATAATAGAATTCTTTTGTTAGGAATCAATTGTAATCGATTATTAGTGCATAAACTTTAACCCCCTGCGAGACCCTTACCCGTTTCTTTCTAACCATAACAAATGCGATGTCGAATGTCATACTTGATGCATATTCGCTTTACTTGTTCCCTTGTATGGTGTACTGTTCTTTTGTATTAAATATGTGGATGTATGTATGTTTGCGCTCGCATAGAGAACGATCCGGTCGAAGAGCCCGAGGAATTCGCAGGAGAAGCCCCTGAGCAGCAGTCGGTTGGTGGAGGCAAGTGTCCTTTGACCTATCTCTGTCCTATTCATTCTTTAATTCACCTCCCGCATTACACATTTATACTTAAGGATTGACTAGCTTTTGTTATCCATGTCCTTGTTTACCTATTTGGGTCGGATTATTACTGCTTAGTCTGATGCTATTGCTCAACTCTAATCAATGAACATGATGTGATTATCTATGATACGCTGTTTTCCCCTTCTTATTTATGATCATACTTGTGGCATTTAAGGGGACTCGAGCGGTTTCTCGAGTGCCTCTCCGTAAGGACCTGTTCAATGGATGACCGCCCGGGAAAACAGTGCAACCATGAGGGTGGAATGGGACGCCCTTAGCTGAATAATTAGAGGAACTGGGGTGTAGTCCGCTTAGCCGTTGTGCCGTCAATGGGGCTCGGTGTATGCGGCTCGCTCTGCCAAGGTTGATTTGCCCCTTGGGGAGGAGTGCGGTACATTTAGGAAACCTAACGGGCGGCTACAGCCTCGGGGAATCTTTGTAAAGGCTTCGTAGTGAATCCCTAGCCATTCACCTTGGGAGTGAATAAGGGTCTTGCAAGCCCGGGCTAGAAAGGGAATCACGGCTTGTGGGTAAAGTGCGCAACCTCTGCAGAGTGTTATGAAACTGATATATCAGCCGTGCTCACGGTTATGAGCGGCCAAGGGAGCTCCAGAGATTAGTGATACTTGATCAGAGATACTTTGGTACAGGTGGCAATGAGACTGATGGTTCTGATTATGATTATGGTATTGGTAAGTGGTATTCTTTCCGTTTGGAAAGGATACATTGGGCTAATAACTTGGGTTAATGTTAAAACCTGGCTCTCTACTAGTAAGTAATAACCTGACCAACTAAAAGCAACTGCTTGACTTATCCCCACATAAAGCTAGTCCACTACAGCCAAACGGGATGCTTGCTGAGTATGTTGATGTGTACTCACCCTTGCTCTACACACCAAACCCCCCCAGGTTGTCAGCATTGCAACCACTGCTCAGGAGAAGATGAAGCTGTGGAAGGAGACTTCCAGGAGTTCCAAGACTACGACGAGTTCTAGGCGTGGGTTAGCGGCAACCCCCAGTCGGCTGCCTGTGAAGGCCGTGTTATCTACGTTTCTTTTCCGCACTTTGATTTATTGTAAGAACTATATGGACGTCTCAGACGTATGATGTAATCGACTATTATTTCCCCTTTTAATACTATTTTGAGCACTGTGTGATGATGTCCATATTATGTAACTGCTGTGTACGTGAATAACTGATCCTGGCACGTACATGGTTCGCATTCGGTTTGCCTTCTAAAAACCGGGTGTGACATAAGTGGTATCAAAGCCGTGCTGACTGTAGGACCGCTAACCTAGAGTAGAATGGTCGTTCTAAGGATTTTAGACCTCTGTCCCTGCCTTGACTTTGGTACCCCTTCAAAAGTTGGTCCTACTGACCAAACCTATGTTCTACTATATATTATACCTTGCTGAAAATTATGTTTTATTCTGATCCTTCATTTATTTATGATTCATTATTTGCTGGTCATATTAATTCTGTTCTCACTCTTTTGCTTGCGATGTCTTTTGTAGATGGCTCGACTTAGACACACTGCACGAAAGTCCGTCATCCCCTTCTTACCCTCCCGCCTTGCTGAGCGTCCGCTTCGCCGTCCCGTGGCCGGACAGTCCAGCCACTTGGAGAGACTGCACCACCGCCTGCATGAGGAGCAGGAACGTCGACGACAGGAGCAGCAGGGCTCTTCTTTCTCGCTCCAACAGGAGATAGAGTCTGTGAGGAGCTGCTCCCCTGTGCTTCCCCTGGAGGCGCCCCCTGCACCACCACTGGGCGTCCCAGCTTCTGGAGTAGCTGCTGGAGGAGACCCAGACGACGGAGGTGGCGACGACAGCCCGAGCCACGACACCGACCTCGACCTCTCTAGCCATGAGCCGGAAGGATGGGTTGCTCGACCCATCACTCGCGACGCTGCTCGCGGGTGTCACTTCCACGACGCGCTCGACACCCTGCTACGTCGGGCACTCGACCGGCGTACTTGGTCCATTGAGTATCGCTGTGTGGTCTACCAGCATAGTCGCGGGGTCTACCCGGACCGCTGGGAGGCGACCTGTTTGGTGCGCCGTCCGGAGAACAGTCTCCAGGGCGCGGAGGCTTGCTCAGAGCACTATTCTATCTCTGAGCGGGACTCAGCTGAGGCAGCCATGCAGGATGCTGCACGGCGTGCGCTTTCGCACTACTGCTCGGTTCTCGGTGGGGTAGCTGACGGCCTCGACCTGAAGTATTACCCCCGCCGTCCATCTGGCAGCACAGGAGGCGTGATTGTTTCACCTACTGGTGAGGACAATCCTAGGTTGAGCAGCACAGTCAACCTAGCCGCCGTGCTAAACACGGAGCTGGACCATGCACTAGACGAGCTGAGTAGGGCTCGTGCTGAGATCGCCCTGCTGCGGGCTGAGCGCGCAGAACGTCTTCACTTGGATGATGGTTCCCCCGCTCCCGTCGGGACTCAGCACCCGTACCGCTCACCTCGGCGTGGACGCCAGTCTTATGGCAATCCCGACTGCAAGACCAAGATAAATCTAGAACCATAGATCGTTAGAGTTGGATCTTGTAATTAATACGAAATATATACATAGAAGTTTTAGTCTTAGCGTCGGTCTCGGTCTTAGTTAGTCTTAGTTAGACAGGGTAGTTTGCTATATCCTATGCATTTATGTTTGTCATGATGAACTATGTTTGGTTTGGATCTTTGTAATGACTGTCACCAGAGTGTGGGTATCCCCTGCATTTTGGTTTACATATTATGTTAATAAAGTTAGTCATATAGTTGGGAAAAACCTTTATTCTACTTTCCTCTTTATCTGAGAAGCTGTGTGGTCTGTGTTGGAGATCAGTGAAGATGTTCATCCGTTCAGTGTTGTTGAAGGATTCTATACTCTTTTCTTATGCTGTAAGATTTGCCAGATCAGTTCTGATGTGTGGTTGCGTTCTGCAGATGTCAGAGAACAGGCGCAGAGGAGGAAGGCGTGCTCAGCAGGAGCAAGCCGGTCAGCAAGATGAGGCGCCCCAGCAGCAGCAGCTGCCGCCCCCGCCCCCGATGTCGATCGAGCAGATGTTTCTGATGCAGACTCAGGCAGTTCAGGCCATCGGTCAGACTCTGGCCGCCATTCAGCAGCAGCAGCAGCAGCAGCAAGCACCACCCCAGCCTCAGATGCCTCAGATGCCCAGAGACAAGCGTGCTGAATTCATGAGAGGTCATCCACCAACGTTCGCTCACTCTTCTGACCCCATGGATGCTGAAGATTGGCTGCGCACTGTGGAGCGGGAGTTGCATACCGCTCAGTGTGATGACAGGGAGAAAGTCTTGTACGGTCCCCGTCTGTTGAGAGGAGCAGCCCAATCATGGTGGGAGTCTTACCTCGCCACCCATGCCGACCCCGACACCATCACTTGGGAAGAATTCAGAGGTAGCTTTCGTCAGTACCATGTGCCTGCAGGTCTGATGACAGTGAAGAAGGAGGAGTTCCTGGCCCTTAAGCAAGGGTCATCATCTGTCAGTGAGTATCGAGACAGGTTTCTGCAGTTGTCCCGCTATGCTCCCGAAGATGTCAACACTGACGCCAAGCGACAATACCGTTTTCTGAGAGGCTTGGTTGACCCTCTGCAGTATCAGCTGATGAATCACACCTTCCTGACATTCCAGCACCTGATTGACAGAGCAATCATGACAGAAAGGAAGCGTAAGGAGATGGAAGATCGTAAGCGCAAGATCAGTGGACCCCAGCCTGGAAGCAGCAGCCGTCCTCGTTTTTCAGGCAATCAACCTCAGCAGTTCAGGCAGAACCAGCGTCCACCTCAGCAGCATCAGCAGCATCAGCAGCGTCAGCAGCATCAGCAGTTCCAAAGGCAGTACCCTCAGCACCAGTACCAGAATCGTCAGAGCAATCAGTCAGGAGGAGGTCAGTTTCAGAGGCAGAATCAGCAGACGCCTCGTCTTCCTGCCCCCGCAACTCAGCAGAACAATCAGGCAGCACCAGCTCAGGTTGGAAACAGGGCATGTTTCCACTGTGGAGAGCAAGGCCACTGGGTGATGCAATGTCCGAAGAAGGCAGCCCAGCAGCAGTCAGGCCCCAATGCCCCAACAAAGCAGAATGTGTCCCAGCCTGGAGCAGGCAACCGCTCTCAGCAGCGCTATAATCATGGAAGATTGAACCACTTGGAGGCTGAAGCAGTTCAGGAGACTCCCGGCATGACAGTAGGTATGTTCCCAGTCGATTCCCATATTGCAGAAGTGTTATTTGATACTGGAGCAACGCATTCTTTTATTACTGCATCATGGGTAGAAGCACATAATCTTCCAATTACTACCATGTCAACACCTATTCAAATTGACTCAGTTGGTGGTAGAATTCGAGCTGATAGCATATGTTTGGGTGTAAGTGTGGAAATAAGGGGGATAGCGTTTCCCGCCAACCTTATAGTAATGGGTACTCAGGGAATAGATGTCATCCTAGGGATGAATTGGCTAGATAAGTATCAGGCAGTTATCAGTTGTGATAAAAGGACAATCAAGTTGGTGTCCCCACTAGGAGAGGAAGTGGTGACCGAGTTAGTCCCGCCTGAGCCGAAGAGAGAAAGTTGTTATCAGATGGCTGTCGATAGCAGTGAAGCAGACCCAATTGAGAGTATCAAGGTTGTGTCTGAATTCCCAGATGTGTTTCCAAAGGATTTACCGGGTATGCCACCAGAGCGGAAAGTTGAGTTTGCCATAGAGCTTCTTCCTGGAACCGCCCCCATCTTTAAGAGAGCTTACAGAATATCCGGACCAGAGTTGGTTGAGCTTAAGAAGCAGATTGATGAGCTGTCAGAGAAAGGTTACATCCGGCCAAGCACCTCGCCTTGGGCCGCCCCTGTCCTGTTTGTGGAGAAGAAAGATGGCACCAAAAGGATGTGTATCGATTATCGAGCTTTGAATGAAGTCACGATCAAGAACAAGTATCCCTTGCCCAGAATAGAAGATCTGTTTGACCAGTTGAGAGGAGCCAGTGTGTTCTCCAAGATTGATCTGAGGTCAGGTTATCATCAGCTCAGGATCCGACCTTCGGACATTCCGAAGACGGCATTCATTACCAAGTATGGTTTGTATGAGTTCACAGTGATGTCTTTTGGTTTGACCAATGCACCAGCGTTCTTTATGAATCTGATGAACAGTGTATTCATGGATTATCTCGATAAGTTTGTGGTGGTATTCATTGATGACATTCTGATTTATTCTCAAAGTGAAGAAGAGCATGCAGATCATTTGAGGATGGTATTGCAGAGATTGCGAGAGCACCAGTTGTATGCAAAGTTGAGCAAGTGTGAGTTCTGGATCAGTGAAGTCCTGTTCTTGGGTCACATAATCAACAAAGAAGGATTGGCTGTGGATCCGAAGAAAGTGGCAGACATTCTGAACTGGAAAGCGCCAACAGATGCCCGAGGAATCAAGAGCTTCATTGGAATGGCCGGATATTATCGGCGATTCATTGAAGGGTTTTCGAAGATTGCGAAACCAATGACAGCGTTGCTAGGCAACAAGGTTGAGTTCAAGTGGACCCAGAAATGTCAAGAGGCCTTTGAAGCGCTGAAAGAGAAGTTGACAACAGCGCCTGTCCTAGTCTTGCCTGATGTGCACAAGCCCTTCTCTGTGTATTGTGATGCTTGTTACACAGGTTTGGGATGCGTATTGATGCAAGAGGGAAGAGTTGTGGCTTACTCGTCCCGACAGCTGAAGGTTCATGAGAAGAATTACCCAATCCATGATCTAGAGTTGGCAGCAGTGGTTCACGCACTGAAGACATGGAGGCACTATCTGTATGGACAGAAATGCGATGTTTACACAGATCACAAGAGTCTGAAGTACATATTCACTCAGTCAGAATTGAACATGAAGCAACGAAGATGGTTAGAGTTGATCAAAGATTATGAGTTGGAGATCCATTACCATCCAGGCAAAGCGAACGTAGTGGCAGATGCTTTGAGCAGAAAGAGTCAAGTCAATCTGATGGTCGCTCGTCCGATGCCTTATGAGTTGGCCAAGGAGTTTGACAGGTTGAGTCTCGGATTTCTGAACAATTCGCGAGGAGTCACAGTTGAATTGGAACCTACCTTGGAGCGAGAAATCAAAGAAGCGCAGAAGAATGATGAGAAGATCAGTGAGATTCAGCGACTGATTTTAGATGGCAGAGGCAAAGATTTTCGAGAAGATGCAGAAGGAGTGATATGGTTCAAAGACCGCTTGTGTGTTCCCAATGTCCAGTCCATTCGGGAGTTGATTCTCAAGGAGGCTCATGAGACAGCCTATTCGATTCACCCTGGCAGTGAGAAGATGTATCAGGATCTGAAGAAGAAATTCTGGTGGTACGGAATGAAGAGAGAAATCGCAGAGCATGTGGCTATGTGCGATAGTTGTCGAAGAATTAAGGCAGAACACCAGAGACCTGCTGGATTGTTGCAACCGTTGCAGATTCCTCAGTGGAAATGGGATGAAATCGGTATGGATTTCATAGTCGGATTGCCTCGCACTCGAGCCGGCTACGATTCCATTTGGGTAGTAGTGGACCGTTTGACCAAGTCGGCCCACTTCATACCTGTCAAGACCAGCTACAACAGTGCAGTATTGGCAGAGTTGTATATGTCTCGGATCGTTTGTCTTCATGGTGTGCCAAAGAAGATAGTGTCAGATAGAGGAACGCAGTTCACATCTCATTTCTGGCAGCAGTTGCATGAAGCCTTGGGCACACATCTAAATTTCAGTTCAGCATATCATCCGCAGACAGATGGCCAAACTGAAAGAACCAATCAAATTCTCGAAGATATGTTGAGAGCCTGTGCGTTGCAAGATCAGTCCGGATGGGATAAGCGATTGCCTTATGCAGAGTTTTCCTATAACAACAGTTACCAGGCCAGTTTGAAGATGTCACCATTTCAAGCGCTCTATGGAAGGAGTTGTAGAACTCCGTTGCAATGGGATCAGCCTGGAGAAAAGCAAGTGTTTGGGCCAGATATTTTGCTTGAAGCCGAAGAGAACATCAAGATGGTCCGAGAGAATCTGAAGATAGCGCAATCAAGGCAGCGAAGCTATGCAGACACAAGAAGAAGAGAGCTGAGTTTCGAAGTCGGAGACTTTGTCTATCTGAAAGTGTCACCGATCAGAGGAGTCAGAAGGTTCGGAATCAAAGGCAAGCTAGCACCCCGCTACATTGGTCCGTATCAAATTCTCTCAAAGCGTGGAGAAGTGGCCTATCAGCTCAGCCTGCCAGAGAATTTGTCTGCTGTGCATGATGTCTTTCATGTGTCTCAGTTGAAGAGGTGTTTGCGTGTGCCAGAAGAGCAGTTGCCAGTGGAAGGTCTTGAGGTCCAGGAGGACTTGACCTATGTTGAGAAGCCAGCCCAGATCCTTGAGATTGCAGATAGAGTCACCCGAAGGAAGACCATCAGAATGTGCAAAGTCAGATGGAATCACCACTCTGAGGAAGAAGCAACCTGGGAGCGTGAAGATGATCTGATGGCCAAGTACCCAGAACTCTTTGCTAGCCAGCCCTGAATCTCGAGGGCGAGATTCTTTTAAGGGGGATAGGTTTGTAACGCCCCGAATTTTGCAGTTGAATTTTTTCTTTTCTTTACTCGCCAAAATTCGGGCGTTACCTTTTCTTTTTCTTTTTCCCCTCGCTAAACCTTGACCCTTTCCAAAGTTCTAGCGGGATTCGGTTTGGATTTCCCGTGTAAGAAAAACTCTAAAAATACTTTGTGTTGTTTGATGCACCATGCCGAACCTTGCATTTTTTGATTGTTTGCAAGTGCAAATGCATTCATCTAAAAGATCGGGTTTCGAGAATAAGCGGAAAATCTTTTCTCTTTCTTTCTCTCTCTTTCTCTCTCCTCTTTCTCTCTCTCTCCCGCGCCCTGGGCCGACCCCGGCCGGCCCAGCCGCCCCTGGCGCCCCCTCTTGGGCCTTGGCAAGGCCCAGCCGCCCCCCTCTCTCCCTTTTTCCCCTAACCCTCTCCCTCTCCCTCTCATTTTCCCTCTCTCTCTCCCTGGCGCCGCCCCTACCCGCCCCTGCCCTAAGCCGCCGCCGCCCCTGCCCTAGGCCGCCGGCCGCCCCTCGCCGCCGCTCCCCGACGCCGGTGAGCCCCTCCCCTCTCTCCCTCCCCCTCTCCTCCCCCCCTCCTCTCCCCCTCCCTGCCCGGCCAAGGCCCGACCGCCCCCCTGGCCGCGCCGGCCGTCCCCAGCCCCGCCCAGCCGCCATAGCCGGCGCCGGCCGCTCCCTAGCCCCGCCCGGCCGCGCCATGGCCGGCCCCGGCCGCCCCTGGCCAGCCGCTGGCCGCGCCCTGGCCAGCCCCCGGCCCACCCCAGCCGCGCCCGGCCGCCCCGACCGCCCCCCTGGCCGCGCCCCCTGCGCGGGGCCGGTTCAGCCGCCTGGCCGCCGGTTCAACCGGCCGGCTCAGCCGCCCGGCCCCAGCTCGGCCGCCCTCCCCCGCGCGCCCGCCCCAGCTCGGCCGCCCAGCCCAGGGCCGGTTCAACCGCCCCTAGGGCCGGTTCAACCGCCCCCCCCCTCTGTTTTTTTTATTTTTTTATTTTATTTTATTTACTTTCTGTGATCATAGTTATTTTATTTTAGGTAGACTGATCATTGTTCATGCTATGGAAAATAGGAAGTTTAATTTAAAATTCTGTTATGCTATTGATTCACGTAGTTAATTGTTTATCTCGTGCAATGTTGATCAACTAAAAATGATTAGGTTTCCATTAGTATATATATAACAGAATTCTTTTGTTAGGAATCAATTGTAATCGATTATTAGTGCATAAACTTTAACCCCCTGCGAGACCCTTACCCGTTTCTTTCTAACCATAACAAATGCGATGTCGAATGTCATACTTGATGCATATTCGCTTTACTTGTTCCCTTGTATGGTGTACTGTTCTTTTGTATTAAATATGTGGATGTATGTATGTTTGCGCTCGCATAGAGAACGATCCGGTCGAAGAGCCCGAGGAATTCGCAGGAGAAGCCCCTGAGCAGCAGTCGGTTGGTGGAGGCAAGTGTCCTTTGACCTATCTCTGTCCTATTCATTCTTTAATTCACCTCCCGCATTACACATTTATACTTAAGGATTGACTAGCTTTTGTTATCCATGTCCTTGTTTACCTATTTGGGTCGGATTATTACTGCTTAGTCTGATGCTATTGCTCAACTCTAATCAATGAACATGATGTGATTATCTATGATACGCTGTTTTCCCCTTCTTATTTATGATCATACTTGTGGCATTTAAGGGGACTCGAGCGGTTTCTCGAGTGCCTCTCCGTAAGGACCTGTTCAATGGATGACCGCCCGGGAAAACAGTGCAACCATGAGGGTGGAATGGGACGCCCTTAGCTGAATAATTAGAGGAACTGGGGTGTAGTCCGCTTAGCCGTTGTGCCGTCAATGGGGCTCGGTGTATGCGGCTCGCTCTGCCAAGGTTGATTTGCCCCTTGGGGAGGAGTGCGGTACATTTAGGAAACCTAACGGGCGGCTACAGCCTCGGGGAATCTTTGTAAAGGCTTCGTAGTGAATCCCTAGCCATTCACCTTGGGAGTGAATAAGGGTCTTGCAAGCCCGGGCTAGAAAGGGAATCACGGCTTGTGGGTAAAGTGCGCAACCTCTGCAGAGTGTTATGAAACTGATATATCAGCCGTGCTCACGGTTATGAGCGGCCAAGGGAGCTCCAGAGATTAGTGATACTTGATCAGAGATACTTTGGTACAGGTGGCAATGAGACTGATGGTTCTGATTATGATTATGGTATTGGTAAGTGGTATTCTTTCCGTTTGGAAAGGATACATTGGGCTAATAACTTGGGTTAATGTTAAAACCTGGCTCTCTACTAGTAAGTAATAACCTGACCAACTAAAAGCAACTGCTTGACTTATCCCCACATAAAGCTAGTCCACTACAGCCAAACGGGATGCTTGCTGAGTATGTTGATGTGTACTCACCCTTGCTCTACACACCAAACCCCCCCAGGTTGTCAGCATTGCAACCACTGCTCAGGAGAAGATGAAGCTGTGGAAGGAGACTTCCAGGAGTTCCAAGACTACGACGAGTTCTAGGCGTGGGTTAGCGGCAACCCCCAGTCGGCTGCCTGTGAAGGCCGTGTTATCTACGTTTCTTTTCCGCACTTTGATTTATTGTAAGAACTATATGGACGTCTCAGACGTATGATGTAATCGACTATTATTTCCCCTTTTAATACTATTTTGAGCACTGTGTGATGATGTCCATATTATGTAACTGCTGTGTACGTGAATAACTGATCCTGACACGTACATGGTTCGCATTCGGTTTGCCTTCTAAAAACCGGGTGTGACACAACGTTAGAATCGCAACATTATACTTTGAATTCAATGACGACACGTGATGAGATAGACGAATTACCTGAAAATAAGAAGCCATATATTGCGTCAGCTGCCCAACCTGCTCCTGCGCTGCTCGAGCCTGCTCCTGTGCTGCTCGAGCCTGCTCCTGTGCTGCCCGAGTCTCCTCCTCCAGCTGAGCCTCTCGAGCAGACCTGGAGGAGCGAGAACTCCCTCCCGAAGACGATGCCTTCCCTTGACCTATTGTCCTGTTATAATCCACAACGCCGGTGCCAAAGGCAAACCTGCATGATACACATAGTTGAGCCATTAAGTGGACACATTCTTGTTAATGAAATCGTCGAATCAAACACAAACACCTCACCTGCCATGCTTTCTACCCCCACCACTATGGTACAACGCCGAGACATCTAAGTCTGAATGCATCCAGTCGAAGTCAGGCCCATGGCGTTGAGTCATTTCCTCCCCATATGCATTCTGCAAAGAAAGTTAGAGTTGGAGTTAGACACAAAATATGCAATTTAATTCGTAAATACAAACTTGTTTACCATTTTCTCCCTTGCCGCCTCGCTGCATAGCACATCAGGGTTAGCCGGATCAGGGCCACGGTGACCACGCACGTAAACCTCCATAAAACTTGGAGCAACTCCACTTTCAGCTTCCTGCATGAAAAAGAAGAGTTAAACCATAGAATTTTCATAGATGTAACATACAAGTTTGATTTATATACTTACCATGCGGCGTGCGGTACCAAGGTGTCCATCGGCGCCGTACCTATGCCCCGGTCCTTCAGTGCCACGGTTGACACGGTGCTTGTTGGACTCTGCAATCCACTCAGGCGACGCCCATCTCTTTGCCAACCACCTCCAGGCTTCCATGTCCTTCGCCAGCCAATCCACAACGCTCTCCAGGTACTGCTCCTCTGTGAGGTAGATCTCATTGGCCCCTAATGCTTTGCTCATTTTCTGCCCCTTTATCTTCTTGTAGTAGTAGTTGACGGCCGCGATGCGAGCATTGTACATGGCATCCTTGATGACCTTATCAGCGCACTTCCGAAAGTGTCTCTTCACACGTGCCCACTGAGCCTGATCCGCCTCGATGTCATCCGGCAATTGGAACCTCCCCTACATATCAATGGAGAAGTTAAGTTAAAGTAAGATTAGGAGAAGCAATAATGCAGTGAATTGCTTATATACGAAAGTAAACTCACCCAGAACTCGTCCCACACAGCCACCTGACAAGTCCTTGGTTTTTGTTCTGAACTTCCCCCTCCGCTACTGCTTTCCCCTGGCTGGACATAGTCCTTCAGACCCCAGTCGGCCCACTGCATAGCCGCGAACCTCTCGCCATTGAGCTCCACCATGCCAGGGTAGTAGAAGCGACAGAGGCTACCCAACACCGCGTTCACCTTGGGACGTCTGCCTGTACCGTCCCAAGTCAAGTCTTCCCATGACCTACAAACATTAATAAAACAAGTAAACCAGTGCAATCACGTTCATATTAAAAAATTAACACAACAGAAATAAGCCCCACCATTCTCCATGCGGCCGGATGAGCCTCCTCTCAGCAGGCCTCGGACCAAGCGCATTGCTCTTCTTATACCTAAGTATACAAGTAAATTAAATATGATGAAATGATTTAAAACTAATATCAATTAAACTAATATGCATAATAATACCTGAAGGATATAGAACCATCTGACGCATCGCCCGCGCTGCCTGCCCCCATAGGGTCAACCTCCTCATCGAAAATCAACTCTACAATGTTTTGAAGAACACCGTAATAGTCCACTACTTTGTCATCGTCAACATATGAACTTGCCAACACACCACTATTGGTGGTGGCTGCCAATGGTCGACTCTTCTCCAATTTCGCGGTTCGGAAGCGATATCCATTTACATCATAGCGAGTATAGTTCCGGACGGACACAGAGGTATGTGCCATTTGCTGCAAGTCCGGGTGCACAGAGTTTTTGGAAACCTATACAAGGAATTAGTATATGCATTATATCTTCGAAGTCCAAAATTCAAAGATTAAGTATGGACAATGAGAGAACGACAATTACTAACATAATTACGAAACCACTGCACGAAGTTTGGTCCACCTTTCAACCCATCACGTCGAAGATTTTCTAATTGGATGGCCGTAGGTTTACTAGTAGATTTCCAACATTCTTCATCAAACATGCTGGACATATTAGAAACATGGAGATTACACACTATAGAAATTATGAGATGAGAAAATGGAAGTAACTATGAGGAAAACTTACTCGAACGCCTCCTGTGTGCTGTCAATATTGCTATACATATATAGCATTAGCGTGTTCAAATCTGATCCTTCAATGTGACGTACACTCCCTTTTCCAACTGCTTTACCTGGATTCGCAAAAATTTGAAGGGTGCTTTGGGGCGATTCATTTTCGACATGAAGTCGCACTGAAGGAGCAAACACATTGTTGGCTCGAGCGAAATACCTGGTTGAGAATTGAGATATCTCCTTAAGGGCAAAAGCCTCCGCAATACACCCTTCGACTCTAGCCTTGTTGCGAACAGACGCCCTGAGCTTTTTCAACGCCCTTTCTATAGGATACATCCACCTGAATTGCACTGGTCCGCCTACCAAAGCTTCCCAAGGCAAATGCACAATTAGATGTTGCATCACATTGAAGAATCCTGGCGGGAAAACCTTTTCAAATTTACAAATAAGAATTGGAATTTCTTTCTCAAATTTCTGCATCAACCTCTTCGATACCGTCTTTGCGCATACTTCCCTATAGAAGTAACTCAGCTCTGCAAATATGCTCCAAAGCTCATCCTTAAAATAGCCTCGAAACATCACGGGCATCAGCCTCTCCATAATAATATGGTAGTCATGGCTTTTCAAACCGATCAATTTACCGGTCTTCAGATTGACTGCCCGTTTCAGATTTGCCGCATATCGATCTGGAAATTTCAGATTCTTCAACCACTTAAATATTTCTTTCCTTTCATCTGGCTTGAGGCAGTAATCAGCTCGCGGCCTACTCTCATGCCCTTTATCGCTTACTTTCAACTCGAGCATCGGTCTCTTACAAATTTCAGCCATGTCTTTTCTTGCCTTCATATTATCTTTCGTTTTGTCAGTCACATCGAAACATGTGCTTATGATGCTTTCAGCAACATTACGCTCTTGGTGCATCAAGTCTATGTTGTGCGGCATGATCAAGGCTTTTGCATACGGAAGATCCCATATTGATGAAATATGGGTCCAGTTGTGGTCCTCCCCGTAGCCTTGAAACCTATCATTTTCTCCTTGCTTCAGACAAGCATGCCATGCCATTATCTGCGGTGCAGTTTGCCTCTTTGGTGGCCCATTTCTGATTTTGGCTCCACTTCTGAATGCAGTAAGCGAATTCCTGAAATCATGCTTGAATGGAGTCCAACGTCGATGAGCATCAAAGAATGACACTTTCCCACCATACTTCAATCTGAATGCATCCGTATCATTCATACATATGGGACAGCACAACCGACCATGAACACACCATCCAGACCAATCTCCATACGCCAGCAGATCATGCACTGACCACAAATAAGCAGCGCGCATGGTAAACTCCTTTTCAGTATGGCTGTCATAAGCCTTCACACCTCTCCACAATTGTTTCAGCTCTTCAATTAAAGGGCGAACAAACATATTCAGCTTTGGCCCTGGATGCTCGGGGCCTGGGATGACTAGTGCAAGGAACATGAACTCTTCTTTATTGACCAACTCAGGAGGAAGATTATATGGCACAATGAAGACAGGCCAACACGAGTAAGGGCTTGCACTGGTATTGAAAGGTGTGAATCCGTCCGTCGATAGACCAAGCCGTACACTCCTAGGGTCGTTTGCAAATTCGGGATCAAACTCGTCAATTGCCTTCCACGCATCACCGTCCGACGGATGGACCATTATGTCTGGATCAGTGACGAGACGTACACCATTCTTTGGCCATGTCATATGCAGAGCTATTTCCTTGTTGAGGAACAACCTTGAAAGCCGAGGAATGATGGGCAACCGACGAAGTTGCTTAGCTGCGACCTTCGTAACTACCAATTCACCCTCATCATTTGTCACCTCGACATATCTAGAAGCTTCACAATGCTTACAACGGTTCAGCTTGTCATCCTCCTCAAAGAATAGCATGCAACTGTTGGGACACACGTCGATCTTCTCATATGTCATCCCAAGACCAGCCAACATCTTCTTTGCGAAGTACATATTCTTTGGCAACTTATGATTCTCCGGGAGAACCTCGCCCATTAGTTGGACGATGTCGTTGTAAGCACTGTTTGAAATGTTGTGCTTCGACTTTATCGCCATTAGTCTTGTGAGAGTCCCAAGAACTGACATCTGAGTGTGCTCGTGCAGTCTCTCTTCCCCCGCGGCGAGTAGCCGGAAGAATTCCTGAGCATCGCGTGGAAGCTGCCCCGGCTCCTCAGCGTTCATTTCAACCTCCCTACCAAGATCATGCAACATGTCGTCCATCCTATCATGATCATCATCAAGTTCCACCTCTGCGTCAACGTGTCTAATACACTCTCCATGCCAGTACCATACAAGGTAGTTCGGCATAAACCCACTTTTGCAAAGGTGTTTCTCCATTTCTTCCTTCTTCTGAGGCCACTTGTTCTCGCAATGATTGCAAGGACACTTCACTAGACGACCAGTTGCGTCTTTGAAAGCATGCTCAAGAAAAGCCTTTGTTACAACCATCCATTCATTCGAATGTGCCCCATCCTTTCTCCACCCGTCATACATCACCCTCCGATCACCGTCCATTTCAAAGGCTAATTAAACAAAAGACAAATAACATCAACGATCGTCCGTGGCTTAGGTGAACTCCCTATTAGGTAAAGGCCCTAAACCCACCCAAGAGTGTAGGCCGATGCTTGTGATTTGTGACGTGTAGCCTACGATTGCCGTGAAATTTCGGCAGCATAACCCCGCTGCTCTCCAAGCACACGCCTGAACACGGTGTGTTGGAGAACAACTGGGTTACACAACCGAAATTCCCCGTCAATCGTAAGGCACATGTCACAAATCACAAGCATCGGCCTACACTCTCAGGCTGTCCAAAATACGTGGACAATTCCGGAATGGCAAACCTCACAAGCCAGCGTGACGTTCGCCGTTCCCGAACGGGTGACACATACGGTTCGCTACGGTTAACGATTAAAACTGAGAATAATGTATACCTGAGAAATTACGAAAACAATGTATACTTGAGAATAATGTACGAGTCTAGCTAACGGTGGAGAAGATCTAGTCGGAAGAACACCTATGTACAAAAAATATTATTGTCAATAAAAAATTCGGCAGCACCTCCCCTATAAAGTGATGTTTCTAAAACCTGCAAATAAACAACAACATGATGGTTGCCAACACAGAAAACTACACGATAGCTACATAATAAACAATATGCTGACCAGTATATGCTAAACAATATTTTCATCCACACTAATTCCGAAAAGCCATGATAGAGCATGTAACTAGTTAGCCTAATCAGAAAACACTAGCTACCTGTGAAAGCCGGATGTAGAACAATTATCAAGATTTGGGTGCTCCAGAACACCAAGGAACTGTACTTCTGCCAGCCACTGCTTATGTCCCTGTCACAGTAATAATGAAGAAATAAGGAAACAGGTAGGGAACGCAGTTTTCCTGATAGTCTAGGAACACTTGGACTATGGCATTAAGCACTTCTAATATTGTATTTGAGCACATTTCTTCCAGACAAGAACAGCTAATCTACATTCTGATATGTCAATTAGTGCAGGGAGATAATATAGATAGCACGAGGCATCGAATTGGAACTAACACAGGTGGAATCAGCTTCCTGATGAAAAAAAACATATATCTTAAGCACCTAAAACGGCATCATCACTTAATTCACTGTACTATATAAATCCAAGAATACACTTTTTTATTACTGACACTAAAAAACTAAGACTCCAAACACTGGACTAAGAGCATCTCCAAGAGAACCCGTAAACCAACACTAAAAAACGTTTTAAGGGAAAAAACTCATTTTAAGCCCTCCAACAGTTCCCTGTTCTTGCCCCAATATTATTCGCATCCCGCATCGACTGGCTTGCCTCCCGTTCTGTTGTGCGGCCCATTCTGTTGTGCGGCCCAAAGCAAAGATGCAATCAACAATACATTTGGTGGTGTACTGGTTGACACAATTGCATTATCAATAAGTGACTGGCCATGCTGTCTTGAAGTGTTCTTAGCCGAAGCAGATGCAGCTAGGCTTGAACGATTGTTTAGCTGAGAACACGACTTCTTTGCAAACATCACAATTTTTTTGTTTCCCAAAGCCAAACCAGTAGAGCCAAACTGTAGGACACCCCTTGGCAGCACATGAATAATCGCAGTAGTCTGAATACCAACTCTAAACTGATTGTTCACCTCAGCAGCAACCTTGGAGGAGAGCCCGTGACCATTGGCAGTACCTTGGACGATCCATTGGTGATCGCCACTGAACGCGACGCGGTCTACGATCCCTTGTCCGACGACATGAGCCTGCGATGCCATAACGTTGTAAACAAGCGGGCAGATGGTGTGAGCAACATGAGTATGTATTTGAGCCTGACAACTCATAGTCAACTCTAGGCCACCACCCAATGCAAGACCTGGAATGGCTGCATCAGAAGGTTGTTTGCCCTCTTCCATCATGTTTGACACAAGCTCAATGGATATGTTTGGCATAAGCGATACATCCCCAGTCTGATGAACCCTTGTGAAAACTTTGATATCAAATCCTCCACATAACTTGCCCCCAGCACCTACAATATTCAGCACGGCTACTAGATTGGGCTTGACAATGGGGTGCAGTGCCTGGCTGGGACATTTGGTCGAACACCCGACGGGCGAGCTGCTGTTTCTGTCCGCCTTCGGCTTGATGATGGTGAAGGAGCAGCCGAGCTTGCGGTAGTTGGGGGCAGAGAAGAAGGTGACGAGCTGGCGGTCGACAGAGAACTCGTATTCGTCCTCCACCACCTGGTGCGCTCTGCAAACGATGTCCAGGTCCTGCGCGCGGTGGCAGTCCGTCGCGATGTCGGCGCCGAAGGTGCAGGACACGTATCGATCCTTGTTGTCCGCCCACTCTCTGTCCTCCGTGGAAGAAGGGTCGGACCAGAGCAGGTCACAGAGGAGACCCCGGTCGGCCACATCGCAGGGCCTGGATAGGCGGCAGATTTGGTCCAGGTTGGCCGCGACGGGGATAGTTAGCTGGTGATGCAGTGGACGAGGGCTGCTGACAGAAACTTCAGCGGCGCCGTTCGGGATCACGCGTCCGCTCGTCGAGATCCTCCCCGATGGCCCGACCTCAACAAGCACACCCCGAACGCCATCGTGTGCTCCCCTCCCGGCGTGCCTCTGCCTCCGACCCATCATCGCCTGGTGCGTGCGCCATCCACACCTACCGCCCATACTAGCTCCCTCTTGCTCCTCTCCGGCGGCGACGACACGACCCGACTGGGCGGCCGGCGGAAAGATCGGCCGTTCCGCCGAACTTCCCAACCACGCTCTAGATTCGACGAGCCCATCACCGACCCAATCGGAAGCGAGGAGGGATAGGGAACTTACTACTCGGGATTCATGGCGTTGGGCGCGGACGGGATGGGGGTCGGGGTCGGGACCGGCAGGGACGAGGCGGCTCCTGCTCTTTGGGGGAGGCGACGACCGAGGAGGTGGGGAAGGAATTGGGAGAACTAGCGGAGGGAGCACGGGACGGCGCAGAGAGAGATGGGAAATGAAAAGAGAGGAAAGGAGGACCGACGAAAATAGACAGCATTTTCGTCGGTGTGGAGACCGACGAAAATAACTTTCGTATTTTCGTCGGCAGGCCGACGAAAATATAGCCTGGCCCACGAAAATAGGCCATATTTTCGTGGGTCACTAGGGCTGACGAAAATAACGTTGTATTTTCGTGGGCCGACCGACGAAAATAGCCCGGCCCACGAAAATTTATGCGTTTCCTGTAGTGTTGCAACACTTGGGGAAAAATGGGGTTTACCAGTCTATTACCGAAGATAACAAAACAAATCCAAAAATTGGGGACAGAGAAACGGGAGAGGGAGCGGATGCGCTTACATGGCGGGCGCGCGCGCAGACGACTCCGGCGCGGGCTACGTCGCCGTTCGCGGTCTACGACTCCGGCGAAGTGTGGAGGGGGCCGTTCGTGGAGGATCCGTTTGTGGAGAAGTGTGGAGGGGGCGGGAGCGGGAGCATGCGGGATGGACGAAGACAAGAGCGGGAGAGCGCACAACGGCTACGGCGAGGGCTACGTCACCGGGAAGAGAAGAAGTTGAGCCGTTCGCGGAGGGCCGGGGAAGTGAAAAGGCGCAGTCGGGGCGGGGAAGTGAAAAGGCGCAGTAGTGGAGGGGCAGTCGTCGGTTCGGCTGGGTGGAGCGGTTGGCTCGGACCATATGCACCTGGGCGCGTAGGTTCGGCCTGGGTGCATTCTCTATATTGAATGCACCCAGGTGTAATATATAAAAACAGTATATATATACACACACTAGCTCAGTGCCCGTGCGTTGCAACGGGATCATATAATAGATCGATAACTTATATATACAAATATGTGTTATACTGTTATGAGATGGAGGACGACATCCATGAGCCGTCCAGGATGACGTTGAAGAGAAACTCGGGCCTGTGACGCACGAGCACTCACCTAGTAGTGTAGTATATAAGATTTAACAAGACAATTTAAAGGCAAAAATTCAAGAATGATCTTTCATAGACTACTGTAAATTCATGACTAAAAGCTCACTGTAATTGACTTGCTTGAAGAACATAATAATACTACTGTGAATATGTGATACAACTTAATCACAGTAGTAAAATTACATCTGATGTTGTATTTGGTAAAAAATATTTTTTCAGAGTTCAGAGTCAACAACTAAACTCAGGTGTTACAAGGTACAATGAACCTTACTATTTAGATTATTAATATAAAAACTCAAGACAGGTGTAATCCTCAAACAATCATAAGCAATGTGTATAGGAATTTTAGACATAATGGTGCCTACCACATGCTTTAGTATTCAGATTATTAACACAAACTCATGATATAATGACCAAAAATATTAACACACAAACATGGACATAATGTTGTTTAGGAATTTCAGACATATATAGAGGTCAAATAGGGGAATTTCAGACAATGAACAATTATCATCATCAATAGGCTAGAGTTCAAATTCTTAATATATGAACTTGACATATAATAGTGCCTCTAGCAGTGTCGCCTTAGTTTAAAAGCAGTAATATGGCATAGAGAGGAGAAAAGAGGAGAGACGAGAAGAGAGGAAATAAACAATATCTATTGCTTTCCATATAAACTCACAAAGTTATATATATTCCAATCCCATGGAGAGATGCGGGGAGGAGAGCTACAAAAACCAATCCTGTTATGTTTCTCCTTTCAGGCCTAACCCTATGCAACAGCATATTCATCCAAGAAACCAACAACCTGTAACATATCCCTTATTATCCTACCCATTACAAACTTGTCATTAAAATTAAATTTAGTACTGACTAATATTATCTTGATCAATCTTCAAGGACATCGAGCTCGATTTTGCTATGCCACAGAGAATGGTGCATGTGGACCCTTCTTCCTTATATGCATCAGGTGGTCTAAAGTTGGCTTTAACCTTTAGCCCACCTTACATTAGAGATTTGGACATCAAAAGAAAGCTAAAACATTCTAAAGCTTTTAGATCTCTAAGTTTAGAAGAGGGAGGCAAACATGCCCTAGAATATTGGAGATCGCAGCTGCTGCTATCACCAAGTAACACACTAAGATATCAAAGACCGCAACTGCTGCTATCATCGTTTAAAGTACATGATTCAGTGGTGGTGCTTTTGCTTCTACCTTAACAACTAAGATCTCAATCCATCTTAATTTGTCCAACCGAACTCTGAATGAAAAAAAGGAATCGCATTTCAGGAATGATTGACGAGTTAGCACAATGCAGGTTCAGAACCTTTAGTTATTTCCAAAATAAAGACTTGCATGTATGGCTATAACAATTTATACTTTTAAAAATGGATACTTATTGAGACCTGATAACCACATTTAG
The DNA here is from genome assembly GCA_029449295.1 of Zea luxurians. Taxonomy (NCBI): domain Eukaryota; kingdom Viridiplantae; phylum Streptophyta; class Magnoliopsida; order Poales; family Poaceae; genus Zea; species Zea luxurians. The sequence goes on from JAOPSE010000035.1 coordinate 17,406,716, forward strand.
CTAGCTTAGTAGGAGGGAGCATGCTAACTCATAATGCCTTGTAATTACTGAATACTGATGAACCAGTGGAGCCATACCTCATTGACATCCTCAAGTAGCTCTGACAAACAAATTAGGGGACATGACAAACAAATTAGGGGACACTACCTCTGCGTATCTACACAAGGGCCCAAGAGAGGTGGAGCTCGGCCATAGGAACGGAGCTCTCAGCTCCCACACAGTGCACCAGTGAATGCGAGCAGCTAGTCTGGCCTTCCAGTAATCCGATCTGCATGCAGTGTGATCCAGGATTCACGTGGATAAGGATGAAATCAAGAGAGCGCTAGCTAGGATCACACGCCAATAGCATAAGGAACGAAGGAATGAGCGAGCGAACCTTGAGGAAAACATCGCCGACGGGCTTCTTTGTGTGGCTCTCCGTCGTTGGTCGCAACCCCCGCCACTGCCCTCACTCATCGCACATCGCGCTGTGGTCACGGTCGGGGCTGCCCTTCTGTCCGGTCGACCGGTCGAGCATGGGGCGATCAAGCAGGACTCGAGGAGGAGGTAGCGGATTTATGGCGATGGATCGGGGTAGCGAGGCCGAGTGTGGGTTGTTGGCTTGTTGCGCCCGTGGGCGTGGCAGGTGGGGGGTGGGGGCGGGTGGAGGGATCATGAGCTAGAGGGGGGAGATCATGGAGGGAGTGGGTAGTTTGGAGGGAGATCGTGGGGGATTCCTTTGCGCGGGTGTGGGAGTGAACGGGTGCTCCTGAGATGGCTAAGATCGACGATGAACAGGAGAGCACGGGACGGAGACAGCGCTAGCAGGAAGAGCTAGAGGGCGAGGGCTTGCTGGACAGAGAAAGCAAGGGAGACTGACCCTAAAGCCAAGCTGGGTCAGGGTAAGAAGCGTGCGGCCTCCTGGCAGCTACTTGGGCCGCACCAAAGAAACACAGCCCACGCGACCTATGTCGTCGTCATGGCTTGCACATTTTTATGTCCATACCGGCCAGCCAACATAGCTTCTACCGGCTTATAAGCCTTCCTTCTTCAGAGAAAGAAATCATGGTCAAATGCTCCTGCTAGTGTCAAATTGAGGCAACTTTTTGCGCGAGCAGACGTGGGTCCGGTGTGTGCAAAACTAACGGTGGCTGTCACGTGGGCGCCCGTAGTCTGCAATGTGGGCCCAACGTCCGGAGTGTGTGATGGCTTGCACGATAGGAATGGCTGAATGGGAATGGGGGATTTTGTCACATGGGACCGGAGTGCCCTAAGTCAGGAGTTGCTCGACGTCCTGCGTCACAGAATGTGATGGTTTGCCGGACAGCAGCAGCGGAGGAGCCATTATGGCTTAGTGTGGCATCAGCCATACCTTACTTTTAATAACTCTCATATCTTCTACTATAACATCGAAATAAGATGTGGTGTGGTGGATATGTTGTCTCTAATTTAGCAACAGGTCTTGAGTTTGATTCACAATTCTTGCAGATTTATTTCATTTTTTGAGCCATACCAGGGATGAGGGCAAAACAGGAAATGAAAAAAGGCAGAACAGAAAATGGCAGGCTACCCTTACCGCCTTAATAAGTAGTAGAGATATAGCGCACGCTCTATCCCCTACACACGATATTTGTTTATATTTGCATACGCGGAAAATTTGAAAGGCGTATCTGTTTATTGCTGCATGCACACAAATTTAGGATAACAATAATGTGCGATAAAATGAAATGAATTGATATGCATGGAAACAAATCTGATTTAAATGTTTTATAACAATCATGCAGCTAGGCTCGTTAGAACCAGTTTATGATATATACTGATACTAATTATGCTATAGGTACATGGTTTAGATATTTTATGCAATGTGGTACACTTAAAGATATGTTTACTGCTGCATGCGCACAAATTTAGGATGACAAGAATGTGCGTAGAAAGGAAATAGATTGACAAGCATGAAAATAAAAAAATCTGATTTAAATACTTTATTTCCTCCATAAATATAAGATCTCTCTAACAGTCATACAACTAGGCTTGTTAGAACCAGTTTATGATATATACTGATACTAATTTTGCTACACAGTGAAGTTATTTATGCACTGCGGCACACTACGTAAAAATCTGCATGTGGTTCGAATCACGTCCGTGCGAGAAACATAAATAAAAAGGGTTTGATTAGGGGAGTTGATTATGAGATTTAATTATGCGAGTTGATTAGGGAATTTAATTTTTTTGGCAGTAACAGACACCATAAATCAAGGGATTGCATACGCGAGATTTTATGGAATCATCACAAATGGCCTTATTTTTTAGAGCAGTTACCTTTTTCTGAATTTCTATTTCGTTGCGTAAATATGTTTGTCGTAAATATCTCATACATATAACGTAAATGGTAGGAATCCAATATACACATTGGATTTGGTAATGAGATAATTCATAAAATCAACAAATGTTTACATAAAAATGTTAATAGAAATATCATAAATATACAATGGATGGAAGGGGAGCTATGAACTGACAATGTATCATAAAAACCTATTGATGTTGGCATATATATGTATATACAAAGTAGCATAAAAATATGTACGCGATCGTATGTCATCCTTCCACCAGACACATGCATACGGGCGCGTTTCCCACCAGGCGCATGCATGCTATCACACTCTATTTCAGAAGGCAAATCGAATGTGAACCATGTATGTGCCAGGATTAGAACTCACGTACACAACGTTACATAAATGACTCATCATAGCACAATGCTTCGAATAATCATAAAGAGTAAGTAATATTATTATAGACATGTGTCATAAACATAATATTTATCAAAGTGCACATAATAGAAATGTAGCCAACCTTAAACAAACCCACCATAGGTAGCTGACTAGGGGATGTCGCTAGCCTAATCCTTGAACTCGTCGAAGTCCTGGAACTCCTGGAGGTCGCCTCAATGCCTTCTTCTTCTTCTTCTTCTTCTTCTTTACCTAAGCATAGGTTGCACCAAAGACAACCTGGTATTTTGTGAAAGCAAGGGTGAGTACACATCAACGTACTCAACAAATGTCCCGTTTGGCTGAGGTGGACTAACTTTATGTGGGGTTAGGCTGAAAGCAAGTTTCTTTTACTTTTTCAAGTTTTATTCATTAATATGAGCCAAGTTTTATCAGTAAACTCAAGTTATCATCCCAAAGAGTACCTCCTCATAGAGGAAATACAAAAATCCACAATCAGAATCATCATTAAGAGAACCATCGTCATCATCTGCAACCGTTGTATCTCAGATCATTTGTAACTCTAATCAAAGAGGATCCCAAGGCAACTATTAATTATGAGCATGGCCGATATATCAGTTTCATTCCTCTGCAGAGGTTGCACATTTTACCCATAAGTCATGGTCCCTTTTGCCTTGGGTTGTATGGACCCTTAAACACTTTCAAGGTGAATAGCCATGGTTTCACTATGTGGCTTTTCCCTAGGGTCCTCACTATGCAAATGTTGGAAATGACCACTTCATAGAGACCATCTGACATACCCTATACCCTCTGCCCTCAGGAAAAAGTCGTGGGAATGACACCCGTACCTAGATCTCTAAGCGAGAATATAGGAGCATAACAGACGCCTCCATCCCAATGACCAAAACCAGCACCCAACATAAGACTTCCCTAATTACTTGGCCATGGGCATCCCATACCACCCTCATGGTTGCACTGTTTTCCTGAGTGGTCTCTCAACGAGCAGGTCCATACGGAGAGGTACTCGGGAAATATCCCGAGCTCCCCTTTAGTATCACAATGTCATAATCATATCCAGAATAAAACAATGTATCATAAAATAGTCTTATCATGTTCATTGATTAAAGTAGAGCACTAGCATAAAGCTAACCATAATAACCCAAAAGGTAATCAAGGACAAGGTAAATAGAAATCTAGTAAATCCTTATGTTTCAATTATGTAATGCGGGGAAGTGAATTATCATGTGAATATGACATAAGTAGGTTAGAGGACACTTGCCTTCACCAAATAGATGCTCGAGGTCTTCAACCTTGTAGGACTTGAAGAGCTTGATCACTTGGTCATCAAAGCTTGATTGCTGATTCCTTGAAGCTTGGGAACAGATTGTGTCTATTCGTGACACACATCCACACAAATAGACCCGCGCAAACAAACATATACATGCATAAGAACATTACACCATACACGGGAAAACATTATAAAAACATGCAATACGAAATAGGCCTCGCTTCTACGGTCACGCGAACAACTGAGGCTATAGGGCTGGCCACGCCGTGATAGGCACAGTTGAGGGCATAGTGCACTGAGGGCACACACCGAGGGCACATCATGCTGAGGGCATAGCGTGCCGAGGGCAGACGCCATGGCCACACCGGGTAGAGAGAGAAGGGGAAGATGGGGGTTAGATGATGAGGATTCCCATATCATCGAGGGCACAATGTGAGCTCAGAGGGCTAACAAATTCTTGCCTCGTCCGAGGGCGTGGCGCGGGGTCATATGGCTGACGGACTCTCCGCTTCGCTTGAGGGCGTGATGTAGGCTGGCTCGGATGGCTGAGGGATTCTCCGCCTGCCCAAGGGCGCGACACAGACTGGCTCAGATGATTGGTGGACTCTCCTCCTCTCCCGAGGGTGCGGCGTAGACTGAATCGGGTGTGGGGCTGGCTCGGGTGCGGGCGTGGACCGTTGGGTCTCGAGCGGATGGTTAGGTTTAGTCTCGGGTTAGTTAGAATCCACCCTTTGGATCTGGGATGAATGGCGGGGATTGGGCATCCGGCTTCGGCCCTTTCCTCTAGCGCCACCAGAGTTGGCGATGCCCGCGTCCACGATGAGGAGCTCATCAGAGATGTGAGGTGTGGGCGCTCCAGGGGTCTTAGAGCTGCTGGGATGGTGTGGGAAGATGGGAAGGGTGAGGGGAACACAATGGTGGGGGTTGAACCGAGGTAGGGGCACCGAAGGGTGGAGGCCCACGGTGAGGCGGCTCGACCGTAGCGCTGGGAACTTCGAGGAGCAATCACTCACAACAGAGAGCAAGGGAGGGAAATGAAGGGGGCAGGGGAGGTTGCTTACCTCAAGGTGGGACTAGGGATCTCCTCGGAGGCAGCAACAACACACCTGTGGCTCAGGTCGACGATGGCGGCACCGAGACTATGCTGAGGACAGCAGGTGAGAGCGAATAGAGCGAATCAGAGGGGAGGTGAGAAATTGGGGCATGTCCCGAGTTGCGGGCGTCGGGGCGAAGCTCACTGTGGCAAAGGACACGGTGGGGCCCCAACATCGGTGGAGGAACGTGCTAGGGATAGCGGTGAACAACGGTGGTTCTTCCGTAGCGTGCGCGCAGTGCGGGGTTGGGGGCGAGGCTCTGTGGATGTGCGAATGAGGGAGGAGAAGAACGAGTGGGGCTCTAGGAGGCTCAAGTGGACGAGGGTGGAGCGGTTGCGGGTTTGACGTGCAACGTGGACGCGAGGTCCTTGGTGTGCGCGCGGGTGGACGGTTGGAGTGGATAGGGACGATTGGTGGGGTTGGGGTGTCAGTGGATCGACGTGGGCGCGCGAGCATCGGGCGCCGACATGGCAGGCCCACTAGGTAGAGGAAGAAGAGGGAGGTGGGGGCACGACTGGGATGGGTCGACTAAGGGTATTGGGCTCCTTTCTCCTTTTCCATTTTCTTTATTCCTTTTCATTTCTAATTAAATTTATTCACCAGAAAGAGCTACAAACTAAATGGATGTACACCTAAGCACAACATCAAACAAAAATAAATGTATTTTAGCATGATGCAATAATAACCATTCCCTTAGGGTTTTACTGTACCAAACTTAACACCTATATATAGAAACATAACTCTCCATTATTTTAGAAAAAACAAAAGTAAGGAAAAGAGAGGGTAACACCTAAATTTTGAGTATAGGGCAAAGAAATTTTTATACCCCAAAATTTAGGGTGTTACACATGCTATCCTATTTTATGGCAGATCCAAAAATATGGCAACCACCAACACATGCATTCGATTACTACTTTTATGCCGATCCAAAAATTATGGCAAATCTCGAGAGTCATTGCATGCGTGCAAATTGGAATGACATTTTCGTTTCCATTGTATACATGCAAAAAATTGGATGACAGGAATAACGGTAAAGCATGAATCCTTATAGAAAGGTGCATAAATATCTACACCGTGCATCATAATTGATAAAAAATTCTAATATGTGCCCAACCAATAGCCCCCTGCATAAACAATGACTAGAGTGGGTCGTCGCCGCTGCACGCATCTTCGGGGAGTCGACGCCACATGCGCACCTCCTAGATTCGTCGTTGTTCGCGTGTTCAGGGGTCGCTACCTCCGCACTCGCCTCGGATGGCATCGCCGTCGCGCGCGCCTCAGGGGGCTGCCGCTGCAGCTTGGCCTCAAAGAGCTACTGTCGTCGCGCGCGCCTCTAGGATCCGTCGTTGTCGCTCATGCCTAGGAGAGGCCACCGTCGGTCGTGCCTAGGGGAGGTCGTCGCCTCCGCTCTAGCTTTGGATGGCGTCACTGTCATGCGCTTCACGGGGCCACCACCGTTGCGCTCCCTCAAGGAATGGCCACAGGACTCGCGCCTCAGGGAGCCACTGCCTCCGTGTCCGCCTCGTCGGGGTGGGGGCACCGTCGCTTGTCGCTCGTGCCTAGGAGAGGCCACCGTCGGTCGTGCCTAGGGGAGGTCGTTGCCTCAGCTCTAGCTTTGGATGGCGTCACTGTCATGCGCTTCACGGGGCCACCACTGCTGCGCTCCCTCAAAGAATGGCCGCAGGACTCGCGCCTCAGGGAGCCACTGCCTCTGTGTCCGCCTCGTCGGGGTGGGGGCGCCGTCGCTTGTCGCTCATGCCTAGGAGAGGCCGCTGTCGGTCGTGCCTAGGGGAGGTCGTCGCCTCCGCTCTAGCTTTGGATGGCGTCACTGTCATAAGCTTCACGGGGCCATCACCGCTGCACTCCCTTAAGGAATGGCCGCAGGACTCGCGCCTCAGGGAGCCACTGCCTCCGTGTCTGCCTCGTCGGGGTGGGGGGCGCCGTCGCTCATGCATTGGGGTAGGGGCATCACCATCGGTACCGCTAAAAAAAATAAACCCTAGCGTGCTATGGCTTCTGGTGTGGCTGAACCAGATGCAACATTAGACTAGGACTTTCCTGGTTATTTGGAAGCCCACATAAAGCTTCTCCCGTGCACAAAACGACCGAGCAGCCCCGCATGCGAGGGGTGGTCCCCACATACACCCGCACATTGCCCGCATGCGGAGATTCCCTTCCGTTTTCCATTTTTATGGCATTGCCTGCAATGCATGCACACATGTATGGTTAGACTTTTTCATTTTTCATTTTGATGGGGGCACACAACACACCTTTCTTGTATGCATTTCTTGTATGCATGACAAGACTTTTTTCTTTTTTCTTTTTTTTCGATACACAGCACACATTTCATTTTTTGTATGTTTGCCGTTTCTTTTTTTTACATGCACATACACTCAGTAATTTTATAGTAATCGCTCAGTAATATCGCAGTCATCAGTCAGTAATTATACAATAGTACTCGCTCATTAATAGATACAATCAGTAATATTGTAGTCATCAGTTGGTAATTTACAACAATCACTCAGTAATAATTTCAGCAGTGAAGAAATATTCTGTAATTACTAACTAAACGCTCAGTAATTACTGATGAAACGTTCGGTGGTTACTGATGAAACGCTCGGTTATTTACGGTCAAAACCTTTGATTATTACTGACGAAACGTTTGGTTATTACTGACGAAACGTTCGATTATTACTGACAAAACATTCGGGACGAAACACTTGATTATCACTGACGAAATGTTGGGTTATTACCGACGAAGCGTTGGTTTATTACTCCCGAAATGTTCGGTTATTACGAATAAAGCGTTGGGTTATTATCAAAGACAAAACATTCGATTATTACTTACCAAACATTCGGTATTACTGACGAAGCGTTCGATTATTACCGATAGCACATTAGTTTATTACCGATAAATCTGAACAACCGAATAATAACACCTACAAAGTGAATGTATGCAAAAAAAAAATGTACATGGAGTTATTTGCCGCAAGAAAGGAAAAAAAATTAATGTGCATGGTGGCCGTGCGGCATAAAAGAGGAAGAGGGCGCGCGAGGGAGGTGGAGCTTCCATGCGGGCATGCAGGGAGGGGACGACCTGGTTGGACGCGCGCGGGACTGATGGTGGGACTGGTCCGGGTCAAACTTTACACTAGGTGACAAATGGCATTAGTGGGAAGCTTAGTGCCGACACACACAATTTTATTGTTTTTGAAATACGGAAACGTAGTACTGCGTGCTCCGGTATTCTTCCTCTCGTACCTAAAGTATTCCTGTGTAGCTGACATCGATGTAAGTACCATTTGAACAAAATATATTAACCATGCACGCACCATGCCAAAAAAAAACGCACAAAGGTGATGCGTTAACCAGTGATGTCGACCTAGCAAGTGTGTGTTTGTTAGCGGGTTGATGTGGGTTGGAACGAGTTTAACCCACAACAACCCGTGTTTGGTTCAAAATGCTCGCGAGTTAGGTTGGTTCTGTATTAAAATACTTCTTGAAAATTTGGGTTCTCGGAATTCTTCAAAAACAAGCGAACCATTTTGACCCACTTCCTCTCTACCATCCCGTTACCCATGTCTTATCCACTCGAGACTAGCATATGGGCGTGCCGCCACTGCCGGCCTATTGGGACGAGGGACCCCCGTTGACCTACCCTCCGACGTTAATCTCTCGCCTGCCTCCCGTCATCAGTCCTCCACTGGCCTGCCCTCCAGCGTGCTGGTCTCCATCAACACCGTCAGACTCCCCCCACCAGCTTGCTGCGCCTCACACCGTCAGTCCCCCGCTGGCCTGCCCTCTGATGCCGGCGTGTTCTCTAGTAGCCACAACCCGCGAGCCTTGCTAGTGCTGTCATCGGACAAGTAAAGGTTAGTGCTTCTCATCGCCTAGACAAGCCTGCTAGTCATGGCAAATGTTAAGAATTCACTGAAATGCATCTTAATGTTGTTGGGATGTTCCTTTAATTGTGACTGAAATATAACAGTGAGACCTCATCACTAAAAATTATGACTTAGTTAATAATAGCGTTAATTTATGTATATCTTGTGCTTATGGATTTCTCAAATATAAAAATAGTGTTGGTTTTATTTATTTTGAATGATATCATTTTATTGAATTGAAGATATCATACTGAGTGTTGTAATATTACTAAAAAGGTGACCATATTCAGTTCATCCCTCATTTGTCCGTCATCACGAAACAAACAAGAGATGGTGCAGCTCCAACCCACTTTAACCCTGTAATCAAACAAGAAACTAGGTTCAACCTGTCACTGAAACTAAACAAGAACGAGTTCGACCCAACCCAGAAAAATGGGTCGGCTTCGACCCGACCCACGTCGTTTCGAAACCAAACACATGCTAAACGCGTGTTGAATTGGTAGCGGGCTGATGCGAGTTGGGTTCAACCCGCAACAACCCGCATTAGGTTCAAAAGGCTCGCAAGTTAGGTTGGTTCTGAGTCGAAATATTTCTTGAAAATGCGGGTTCTAGAGACTACTCAAAAACAGGCGAACCACTTCGACCCACTTTCTCTCCACCCTCCTGTCACCCATGCCTTATCCACTCGAGACTAGCACAGGAGCGCGCCGCCACTGCCGACCTGCTGGGACGAGGGACCCTTGCCGTCCTGCCCTCCAACGTTAATCCCCGCCTACCTCCCGTCGTCGATCCCCCACTGGACTGCCCTCCAGCATGCTGGCCTCCATCAGCACCGTCAGACTTCCCTGCCAACCTGCTGCGCCACCGTCCGCACCTCCTGCTGCGCCTCCTACTATCATTCCCCCGTCGGTCTGCCCTCCGGTGTCGGCGTGTTCTCTAGCAGGCACAACCCGTGAGCCTTGCTAGTGCTGTCGTCGAACAGTTAAAGATCAGTGCTCGTTATCGCCTAGACAAGTCTGCTAGTCATGGGCTCATGGCAAACGTTACACCAACTGCAAAATAAAAACAATAATCGATCTTGATCCAGCGTCACAGTTACCTTGCACCGATCCCCGTTAGTGCTGCCACAGGGTGTGTTTCAGTTCTCGGTTAGTCTAGGCATGATACAGAAAATCGATCCTAAGCTTAGAGATTAAGCATGGGGTTTTTTCCAATAAGTTTATTGCAAACAAATTTCGATTAAAGCAAGCTTGGTTGGTGTTGCGGCAGATAAAAGCCCATTTGGGCATTTTATAAATGGTTAGATTAGCTTTGGTTGGGGTGTGCCAAGCTTTCATTTCTCAAATACTAAAATATTGTCGGTTTCATTTATTTTGAATGATGTCATCTTATTTAGAATTGAAGATATCATTGTGTGTGGTAATATGACCAGAAAAGTGACCATATTCAGTTTATCCCTCGTTACAAAACCAAACAAGAGATAGTGCAGCTCCAACCCATTTTTACCCTCTAATCCTCTCTGATACTCAGTAAAGGCCCTCTCATCCTCGCCTCCATCTCCATATGTTCCATATCCTCTCTTCTTCTAGCTGGGCCTGTAATATTTCACCCCCAATGTTAAAATAATGCAAAGTTAACGACCATCAACTATAGACGGCTGCAGACGTCCCTTTGCCAAGCGTCGTGTTTCGTCGAGAGCTTGACACTCGACAAAGACTCTTTTGCCGAGTGTTGTACCCTCAGCAAATTAGGTCTGTGCCAAGAGTCTTATTTCGTCGAGAGTGACATGCTTTACTGAGTGCTTAATAAATTACACTTGGTAAAGCACCAAGCAGTGTACAAAGAGCCGAATTTCGATAGTGATGGCTCCTCGGCGCCCTCCACCGTCAACTCCCTCGGGCATCTCCCTCGAGTCGTTCAATAGAATTAGGATCAAGCCATAGTAGATATTAGATTAACCATATGCACTTGACAAAGCACGCACCATGACCAAAAAAAAAACAGCTAGCACAAAGGAGATACATGAACCAGTGACGTCGATCTAGAAAACGTCACTAGATCTAATTGTCACTAAATCTAATTGTCACTAGATCTACAGGGAATTTTAGTATTGTTTCTTACTAGGTTTCAAGAGCAGGTATGGTACGTCGATCTAGAAAACGTCACTAATAAAATGATTAATGCGTGTAAACGGACCGCGTCATTGATTAGATGTCAACCATTGCATGGCCGCGTAACAAAACGCTTGCACTGACGATATTTTTATCAGAAATCAACGCTTCCCAGCTAGAGGTGAGAATTGACATCACTGACATGACATTCTTCAATAAAACGGTTCTGAATGGTAGTTGGCTCTTCTCCTCCATCGTCTTCTCCTCGCCGCCCTCCATACCCTCGGGCATCTCAGACTCAGAGGAGTCCACCCTCTCAAGTCGTCCAAAAGAATTAGGTCAAGCCATAGTGGAAATAAGAAATTCAAAGAGAAGGCGAAGAAATGGTTTCTGAGTGGAGCGAGGAAAGATGAAGTTGCGTTCATTTAAATCATAATTATTTAAGACAGTATTATATATACTGGCAATTCTTTAGAAAGTTGATAGTTTGCTCTCTAAAAAATTGATAGTTTGGTCTCTAAGGCATATTTTTAAGACAATATTGTAATCTCATATAAACTATAATTAAGAGATAACTAAATTAGAATAAAAATGCAAGTAACTTTGGAATAGCACATGAAAATAAGAAATATTCTATTGCTAAATCATTGCTGGAGAAACTGTCTTCAATACCAGTTGGAACCAGCTATAATACCGGATTCTCAATAGGTATTGAGCAACCAGGACTAAAGGCGCCAACCTTTAGTCCCGTTCTTGGCTTGAATCGGTATTAAAATAAAATTTTATTTTACACATTTACAAATTAGTGTTGATGGATATATATATATATATATATATAGTATTTAGAGCACTGGGCTCTCTCTAACTAATGGAAGCCCCGACCAGGTGCTCTGACCGGCGCGCACGCTTTTCTGGTTGACTGTAATACATAGTTACGTCAATTATAAATACGAGTTATGCTCAATTTTGTTACCGTTTACACTCTTTTGGTGTGCGCACATCTCGCGGCATCCGGGCCCACGAAAAGATCGTGTCCCCGCAATCTGGGCAGCCTACGTCTACCGGGCCCACGAATCAAGGAACCGAGCTTTCATTTTCTCAGCTCATCTCTCCCGTAACTATCGCTGCCGCCGAACCCTAGCCAAATCCGCCGCCGTATGCTGCTTCTCCTTCGCGCCCGGCGAACCCTAGACTAATCGACGCCGTGAGCATTAAGATTCTCCCCCGCAGTTCCCCCGCCGTCGCATTCTCCTTCACCACCGCAGAGACCCGCACTCGCCTTCTCCGCGCGCATACACGCCGTGGCCTTGTTCTTCGTCTCCGGCAAGGGACCCGAAATCGTGGAGGCGGTTGTGCCGCCCCTGCGTTCTTCTACTCGGCAGAGACCGAGACCTCGATCTTCTCCACCGCGGCGGCCGAACGCCGAGTCCCCTACGTCGTCGCGAGCTCCGTCCCCAACGTCGAGTCCCCAACGCATTTGACACAGCCCCACGTCGCATTGGGTTGTCCCCTGCAGAGGTGTCTCGAATTCAGCCGCCCTCCAGGCCCATCCACATTCCGGTAAGCCATCAACCTTTAACTCTTACAATCTGAATCGTAAATAGAGTTCACCTTATTATTTTGCCAATTGCTTGATTTATCAAAAACCAATTCATTATAAATTTATAGTTAAATGGAGACACAAATGTATACTATGCAATCTATCACACGTTTATGCAGTTTACAATACTTTGTTTATGCTGATTTGTTGACAGAAGTATGATACATACATCAATACATTATGCCATAAAACATATTGCTGTTCAATTTGGGCCAGCTCACACGAAATAACCAGGTTATACATTAATTGGATGTCGCATATGAGCAGATTTTTTTTGATCAAGTTAGTCTCACAAGTTTATGCAATTTACAATATTGTGTTATGCTGCTTTGTCGATAGAATTATGCAATTTACAATTTAGTAGTGATGCTGCACGATATGTTGGGATCTAATGGAATGCATGGTCATGAACTGAACTGAATTGACTTGCGCTTATCTTTTTTTTTGATCCTTTACGTATTTTATGTATATGTGTTGTTTCATTTGGCAGGAACATCAGACATGAAGAACGTAGACCGACCTCCTTCCAATCCAAAACGGATCATAATCCAGTCTACTCAGGAGTGCTTCAGCGTTGACATACCCCATGCTCCGGCGGGGACTGTTAGACCCGAAACAAGGCAGGCTGCTGATGAGGATGATGACTTTATGCCATTATCCAAGAAGCGTAACTTGGACGACAGTCCTAGGAAAGTTTTGAAGAAGGTAGTCACTAAGCGGAGGAAAGCAGTGCCCCCCTCGACAGGTTAGAGATTTATGTCTATGACAATATATCATTTTATGCGTGAAATCATGTTGTCTTGATGTCTGAGTTAAACATTGTGTTGCGATTATGCAGATGTAAATGTTTACAATATTCATTTTATATATTTTTTCAGTAGAGGCTTAACGTCAGATGCAACCCCCAAGATGTGTTAGTAAGCATACAGATATTAAATGACAGACAGCAACAAGCAATTGCACGTAGGGGATTTTCTAGTATTCTTGATATGAGACTGGACGCACTCGGCAGCAGATCACACTTAGCTTGGCTGATGGAAAAGCTCGACCACAATGACATGACTATTCGAGCTGGCCCTGGAAAGGAGCTGAAAATTACAAAGGATACGGTGCACCTAATTTTGGGGTTACCGAATGCTGGGGGAGAAACTGCATTGGGCATCGATGAAGCTGTTGCTGCCAACAATTTAAGAGCTGAACTTGGTCTATCGAAAGAAGATTTTGGGGTTACAGCTCTTCAAGATCGTTTGAGGAAAGGTTCTGACGATGATTTAAGCATCAGATGCTTTTTCTTGATATTGTTCAATAGGTTGTTGTTCCCTACTGCCAGCTGGGGAATAACAAACCATGAGGTTCTTTTAACCGAGGAGATGGATCGTTTCCACCAGATGGACTGGTGCCAGCTTATTTTCAATGATTTATGCCAAGCTGCCAAGAAGTGGCATACTAGGAGCGTTACGAACGTTTCTCACTACAGGAAACGACTAAATTTTCGTAGGCCGATATATTTTCGTCAGCCGGCCCACGAAAATAGAAGGTTATTTTCGTCGGCCTTTGGGACCGACGAAAATGCAGCCTATTTTTGTGGGCCCGGGCATATGTTCGTCGGCAGGCCCACGAAAATAAGGACGCTATTTTCGTTGGCCTAGTAACCGACGAAAATAGTTGTTATTTACGTGGGCCGGGGCTGTGCCGACGACAATACGCCATCTATTTTTGTCGGCTTTAGGGGGGCCGACGAAAATACGACATTTATTTTCGTCGGCCTCAATGCGGCCGACGAAAATAGACGTCCTAAATCGCGCGACCGCACCTTCTCTCTCCCTCTCGCTCCTTTCTCTGTTTTGAGCGCCACCGCACTCCGTCCGTCGCGCGCGCCGTCGCCTGCCCTCGCCGTCCGTCGCGCGCGCGCTCGCCGCCGCACTCACCTGCCCTCGCCGCCGCACTGCCCGAGGTCTCCTGCCCTCGCGCGTTCGCCGTCCGCACCCGCTCGCCGCCCGCGTTCGCGCCCGCGCGCGCTCGCCGCCCGCGCCTGCACTCGCCTGCCCTCGCTGCCGCACTCTCCTTCCCTCGCCTCCCCTCGCCGTCGCGTGCGCCCGCCTGCCCTCGCCATCGCGCCCCGCCTGCCCTCGCCGTCCGTCGCGCGCGCCCGTCCGTCCATGCCGAGCTCGACTGTCCACACCGTTCGTCGCGTGCGCCCGCCGTCAGTCCACGCCGAGCTCCGTCGCGCGCGCCCGCCGTCTGTCCACGCCGAGCTCCGTCGCGCGCGCCCGCCGTCCGTCCATGACGCCCTCGTTCCCCGCGGTGAGCCTCCCCGTCTCCCTTCTTCCCCCTCTGTCATGTACAGCGAATTCGTCTTCGGCGCTCGCTGCTTTGGTATTCGTCCGTCCGGCCAGTGCCAAGTGGCTGGGGGAGGGACGTGGCTGCGGCCTGCGACTTGGCGCTAGCTAGCTAGCGGGGCGCGACGGGGAGGAGAGGGCTGGCGCCAGCCAGCCGAGGACCGATGGTTCTTGGACTCCAATCTACACCCAACTACATCATTTCCTTGCTTGCCGAAGTGTGCTACCACATATGTTTGTCTCATGCCACTCGTTGGAGTTTGGTCAGAACAATAGTGTTGTCGTGATTGAGCTTGACATGAGTGGCGAAGAGGTTGGCAGTGAGAGACTTGGCGCTAGCTAGCTAGCGGGACGTGACGGGGAGGAGAGGGCTGCCGCCAGCTAGCCAAGGACCGGCGTCGCGGACCCGTCAGCGCACACGCGGGACTGACGACGAGTCCGGCCGGCCGGTCGGGGTCGGACCGCATCGGCACACGCGTATTTGGACCGTAGCGAACCATTATTTTTTAATGTTTATTTTTTAATTCATATTTGTCTCTGAGTTAACCGTAGCGAACCGTATGCGTCACCCGTTCGGGAACGGCGAACGTCACATTGGCTTGTGAGGTTCGCCGTTCCGGAATTGTCCACGTATTTTGGACAGCCTAAGAGTGTAGGCCGATGCTTGTGATTTGTGACATGTGCCTTACGATTGACGCGGAATTTCGGTTGTGTAACCCAGTTGTTCTCCAACACACCATGTTCAGGCGTGTGCTTGGAGAGCAGCGGGGTTATGCTGCCGAAATTTCGCGGCAATCGTAGGCTACACGACACAAATCACAAGCATCGGCGTACACTCTTGGGTGGGTTTAGGGCCTTTACCTAATAGGGAGTTCACCTAAGCCATGGACGATCGTTGATGTTCTTTGTCTTTTGTTTAGCCTTTGAAATGGACGGTGATCGGAGGATGATGTATGACGGGTGGAGAAAGGATGGGGCACATTCGAATGAATGGATGAGTGTAACAAAGGCTTTTCTTGAGCACGCTTTCAAAGATGCAACTGGTCGTCTAGTGAAGTGTCCTTGCAATCGCTGCGAGAACAAGTGGCCTCAGAAGAAGGAAGAAATGGAGAAACACCTTTGCAAAAGTGGGTTTATGCCGAACTACCTTGTATGGTACCGACATGGAGAGTCTATTAGACACGTTGACGCGGAGGTGGAACTTGATGACGATCATGATAGGATGGACGACATGTTGCATGATCTTGGCAGGGATGTTGAAATGAACGCTGAGGAGCCGGGGCAGCTTCCACGCGATGCTTAGGAATTCTTCCGGCTACTCGCCGCGGGAGAAGAGAGACTGCACGAGCACACTCAGATGTTAGTTCTTGGGACTCTCACAAGACTAATGGCAATAAAGTCGAGGCACAACATTTCAAACAGTGCTTACAACGACATCGTCCAACTGATGGGCGAGGTTCTCCCGGAGAATCATAAGTTGCCAAAAAATATGTACTTCGCAAAGAAGATGTTGGCTGGTCTTGGGATGACATATGAGAAGATCGACGTGTGTCCCAACAGTTGCATGCTATTCTTTGAGGAGGATGACAAGCTGGACCGTTGTAAGCATTGCGAAGCTTCTAGATATGTCGAGGTGACAAATGATGAGGGTGAATTGGTAGTTACGAAGGTCGCAGCTAAGCAACTTCGTCGGTTGCCCATCATTCCTCGGCTTTCAAGGTTGTTCCTCAACAAGGAAATAGCTCTGCATATGACATGGCCAAAGAATGGTGTACGTCTCGTCACTGATCCAGACATAATGGTCCATTCGTCGGACGGTGATGCGTGGAAGGCATTTGACGAGTTTGATCCCGAATTTGCAAACGACCCTAGGAGTGTACGGCTTGGTCTATCGACGGACGGATTCACACCTTTCAATACCAGTGCAAGCCCTTACTCGTGTTGGCCTATCTTCATTGTGCCATATAATCTTCCTCCTGAGTTGGTCAATAAAGAAGAGTTCATGTTCCTTGCACTAGTCATCCCAGGCCCCGAGCATCCAGGGCCAAAGCTGAATATGTTTGTTCGCCCTTTAATTGAAGAGCTGAAACAATTGTGGAGAGGTGTGAAGGCTTATGACAGCCATACTGAAAAGGAGTTTACCATGCGCGCTGCTTATTTGTGGTCAGTGCATGATCTGCTGGCGTATGGAGATTGGTCTGGATGGTGTGTCCATGGTCGGTTGTGCTGTCCCATATGTATGAATGATACGGATGCATTCAGATTGAAGCATGGTGGGAAAGTGTCATTCTTTGATGCTCATCGACGTTGGACTCCATTCAAGCATGATTTTAGGAATTCACTTACTGCATTCAGAGGTGGAGCCAAAATCAGAAATGGGCCACCAAAGAGGCAAACTGCACCACAGATAATGGCATGGCATGCTTGTCTGAAGCAAGGAGAAAATGATAGGTTCCAAGGCTACGGGGAGGACCATAACTGGACCCATATTTCATCAATATGGGAGCTTCCGTATGCAAAAGCCTTGATCATGCCGCACAACATAGACTTGATGCACCAAGAGCGTAACGTTGCTGAAAGCATCATAAGCACATGTTTCGATGTGACTGATAAAACGAAAGATAATATGAAGGCAAGAAAAGACATGGCTGAAATTTGTAAGAGGCCGATGCTCGAGTTGAAAGTAAGCGATAAAGGGCATGAAAGTAGGCCACGAGCTGATTACTGCCTCAAGCCGGATGAAAGGAAAGAAATATTTAAGTGGTTGAAGAATCTGAAATTTCCAGATCGGTATGCGGCAAATCTGAAACGGGTAGTCAATCTGAAGACCGGTAAATTGATCGGTTTGAAAAGCCATGACTACCATATTATTATGGAGAGGCTGATGCCCGTGATGTTTCGAGGCTATTTTAAGGATGAGCTTTGGAGCATATTTGCAGAGTTGAGTTACTTCTATAGGGAAGTATGCGCAAAGACGGTATCGAAGAGGTTGATGCAGAAATTTGAGAAAGAAATTCCAATTCTTATTTGTAAATTTGAAAAGGTTTTCCCGCCAGGATTCTTCAATGTGATGCAACATCTAATTGTGCATTTGCCTTGGGAAGCTTTGGTAGGCGGACCAGTGCAATTCAGGTGGATGTATCCTATAGAAAGGGCGTTGAAAAAGCTCAGGGCGTCTGTTCGGAACAAGGCTAGAGTCGAAGGGTGTATTGCGGAGGCTTTTGCCCTTAAGGAGATATCTCAATTCTCAACCAGGTATTTCGCTCGAGCCAACAATGTGTTTGCGCCTTCAGTGCGACTTCATGTCGAAAATGAATCACCCCAAAGCACCCTTCAAATTTTTGCGAATCCGGGTAAAGCAGTTGGAAAAGGGAGTGTACGTCACATTGAAGCATCAGATTTGAACACGCTAATGCTATATATGTATAGCAATATTGACAGCACAGAGGAGGCGTTCGAGTAAGTTTTCCTCATAGTTACGTCCATTTTCTCATCTCATAATTTCTATAGTGTGTAATCTCCATGTTTGTAATATGTCCAGCATGTTTGATGAAGAATGTTGGAAATCTACTAGTAAACCTACGGCCATCCAATTAGAAAATCTTCGACGTGATGGGTTGAAAGGTGGACCAAACTTCGTGCAGTGGTTTCGTAATTATGTTAGTAATTGTTGTTCTCTCATTGTCCATACTTAATCTTTGAATTTTGGACTTGGAAGATATAATGCATATACTAATTACTTGTATAGGTTTCCAAAAACTCTGTGCACCCGGACTTGCAGCAAATGGCACATACCTCTGTGTCCGTCCGAAACTATACTCGCTATGATGTAAATGGATATCGCTTCCGAACCGCGAAATTGGAGAAGAGTCGACCATTGGCAGCCACCACCAATAGTGGTGTGTTGGCAAGTTCATATGTTGACGATGACAAAGTAGTGGAATATTACGGTGTTCTTCAAAACATTGTAGAGTTGATTTTCGATGGCCCCAAAGAACTTAAAGTCGTGTTTTTCGAGTGCGACTGGTTTGATGCTCATAGTGGGACTCGTGTCGACAAGTATGGTAATGTCGAGGTGAAGCATAGCTCTAGGATTCCGAGCAGTATGAGCGATGTTGTCCTTGCAAATCAGGCAAAACAGGTGTACTACCTGCCATATCCTCACCCAAGCCTTAAGGCTTGGTGGGTTGCAATCAAAGTCAACCCACAAGTCGTCGCTCGAGAGAGTGCTGACTACGTGAGTACGAGCAGGGACAACGATGATGCTGTTTTTCAACCAGAAGCGGCGTCGAATCAAGACATAGCTCACGGATTCCATGTGACCAATGGAGAAGGACTCGAAAATCTCTGTTGCAATTCAAGCGACTTAATTGAAGAACCTAGGTCAAAGCGCAAACGACCTGACGTCGTTAGAAGATTAGTAAGGATCCAACGAAATCAAGAGCGTATGAATAAACAACGAGCCGAAGAAGCATCATTGGATGCGGATGACTTTTGATTAGTCTGTTTCATTTAGTTAATCAATTAAGCTATGTATTCCAATTTCCACATTATTAATTTTCATATTATTTGTTTCATATACTGTGGTTTGACATTAATTTATCTACAGTTGAACATGTTCAAGCATAGGAGATCGAGGAGGAGTGGGGGCAGCGCGGCCAGCGAGGACAGCTCGAGCAGTGGGCTTTTTTAGGGCACCTCACAGAGCCGACAGAGGCAGCAGCAACTTCTCGACTGTCTAGACGAAGTGCAGGGTGAGGAGGGTGAGCAGGAGACTCCTCAGCAGGATGCTCATGTGCAGGGTGAGGAGGGTGAGCAGGATGAGGAGGGTGAGCAGGATGAGGAGGTTGACCCAATGGGGGCAGGCAGCGCGGGCGACGCGTCAGATGGTTCTACGTCCTTCAGGTATTATTATGCATATTAGTTTAATTGATATTAGTTTCTAATCATTTCATCATATTGAATTTACTTGTATACTTAGGTATAAGAAGAGCAATGCGCTTGGTCCGAGACCTGCCGAGCGGAGGCTCATCCGGCCGCATGGAGAATGGTGGGGCTTATTTCTGTTGTGTTAATTTTTTAATGTGAACGTGATTGCACTAGTTTACTTGTTTTATTAATTTTTGTAGGTCATGGGAAGACTTGACTTGGGACGGTACAGGCAGACGTCCCAAGGTGAACGCGGTGTTGGGTAGCCTCTGTCGCTTCTACTACCCTGGCATGGTGGAGCTGAATGGCGAGAGGTTCGCGGCTATGCAGTGGGCTGACTGGGGTCTAAAGGACTATGTCGAGCCAGGGGAGTCAGGGGAAAGCAGTAGCGGAGGGGGAAGTTCGGAAAAAAACGAAGGACTTGTCAGGTGGCTGTGTGGGACGAGTTTTGGGTGAGTTTACTTTCGTATATAAGCAATTCATTGAATTATTGCTTCTCCTAATCTTACTTTAACTTAAATTGTACATTGATATGTAGGGGAGGTTCCAATTGCCGGATGACATCGAGGAGGATCAGGCTCAGTGGACACGTGTGAAGAGGCACTTTCGGAAGTGCGCTGATAAGATAATCAAGGATGCCATGTACAATGCTCGCATCGTGGCCGTCAACTACTACTACAAGAAGATAAAGGGGCAGAAAATGAGCAAAGCATTAGGGGCCAATGAGATCTACCTCACAGAGGAGCAGTACCTGGAGAGCGTTGTGGATTGGCTGTCGAAGGACATGGAAGCCTGGAGGTGGTTGGCTAAGAGATGGGCGTCGCCTGAGTGGATTGCAGAGTCCAACAAGCACCGTGCCAACCGTGGCACTGAAGGACCGGGGCACAGGTACGGTGCCGATGGACACCTTCGTACCGCACGCCGCATGGTAAGTATATAAATCAAACTTGTATGTTACATCTATGAAAATTATATGGTTTAACTCTTCTTTTTCATGCAGGAAGCTGAAAGTGGAGTTGCTCCAAGTTTTATGGAGGTTTACGTCCGTGGTCACCGTGGCCCTGATCCGGCGAACCCTGATGTGCTATGCAGCGAGGCGGCAAGGGAGAAAATGGTAAACAAGTTTGTATTTATGAATTAAATTGCATGTTTTGTGTCTAACTCCAACTTTCTTTGCAGAATGCATATGGGGAGGAAATGACTCAACGCCATGGGCCTGACTTCGACTGGATGCATTCAGACTTAGATGCCTCGGCGTTGTACCATAGTGGTGGGGGTAGAAAGCATGGCAGGTGAGGTGTTTGTGTTTGATTCGACGATTTCATTAACAAGAATGTGTCCACTTAATGGCTCAACTATGTGTATCATGCAGGTTTGCCTTTGGCACCGGCGTTGTGGAATATAACAGGACAATAGGTCAAGGGAAGGCATCGTCTTCGGGAGGGAGTTCTCGCTCCTCCAGGTCTGCTCGAGAGGCTCAGATGGAGGAGGAGACTCGGGCAGCACAGGAGCAGGCTCGAGCAGCACAGGAGCAGGCTCGAGCAGCGCAGGAGCAGGTTGGACAGCTGACGCAATATATGGCTTCTTATTTTCAGGTAATCCGTCTATCTCATCACGTGTCGTCATTGAATTCAAAGTATAATGTTGTGATTCTAACGTTGCATCCATTTGCAGGAAATGACTACTCGACTCGGCCCTGATATGAACTTGCCCGCTTTTCGCCCTCCCCAGGTAACACTATCTGAACACTTCAATTCCATAGCAACTCTTTCTTTATTATCAAAAATGGCTCGCAGGCACAAGGATGGGGACAGTGGCCAGGACAAGCTCCAGCGTCGCAGCCACAGTGGACCGGTGTTGGGTGGACGCAGGCACCTCCAGGCACTTGGACGCCTCCACCCCAAGGATCGCAGCCAGTCTCGGGATGGGTGCCACCGGTCTCCCAGCCACCGGCGGGCTCTCAACCATTTCAAGCGTGGATGGCACCGCCACCGACGGGGTGGGTGCCACCACCTCTGGGGTGGCCACCACAACAGTACCCGTGGATGCATGCACAACCTCCTACTCACCATGGATCACAGGTGACGTTCCATGTTTAGTTTTATGCAAATATTGACCAAACACAGCAATGTATATGTATAGTGATAGCAAAATACAGCCTTATTTGAATGATTGATGAATTGCAGGGTTCAGCGTCACATGCTCATGGATCGGAGGGTGGTGTCAACGTCCATGGTGCTGGAGGGAGTGGCCACCTTCCTGGTGGCGGAGGAGGGAGTGGCCAAAACTCCCACAGCCCGCCGGAGTGATCAGTGAGGAGTGAGTAGTGAGTAGTGAGTAGCTTATGGACTTATGGACTCTAGACTTATGGACTAGAGTTTTGTGAATTGTGTATTTGAATGGACAATGGACTTATAGACTCTAGACTTATTTGAATGGACTATGGACTATTTATGTATATGTGAATGTGTTTTGTGAATTATGTATTAGTCTTGTGAATCTGTATATGTGAATTGTGATATATTGTGTATATTGCTGTGAATTATTAATAGGTGCAGAAAAATCTGTTTTGGGGGGAACCATCAATTTTCGTCGGCCTCGGTGGTGGCCGACGAAAATATGTTCCCAGGCTATTTTCGTCGGCCACCACCTAGGCCGACGAAAATAGCCTGCACGTATTTTCGTCGGCCACCACCGGCCGACGAAAATTGATGGTCGACTGCCTATTTTCGTCGGCTTTGGGAAAGCCAACGAAAATAGGTTATTTTCGTCGGTGCCGACGAAAATAGCCGCCTATTTTCGTCGAACTTATTTTCGGCGGCTATTTTCGTCGGCCTGCCGACGAAAATTCTCTATTTTCGTCGGTTTAGGCTTATTTTCGTGGGTTTTTGGCCCACGAAAATTTAGGCGTTTCCTGTAGTGTCTACAACCATCTATGGATGTTCCATCGTTATTCTTGTAAGCATACCCTTTTTTTGTCTGTTATATGTACCCATAATCTTGTATGCAAAATCCATATACACGTAGATTATGCTTTTGTTATGTCTTATAATGACTCATGTTATGCTTTTTGCAGCTGTATTATTTGGATCATCTTCATGACTCAGCGGCACCCCAGAACAAACGTGGAACACCACGAATCAAATACTTTGATAGGAATATTATTCAAGCCCTGACAAGAGCTGACAAGGGCAAGATACGCAAAGGAGAAGAAGCATTTGGACATTGCTCGGTATTTTTTTATGTGTCAATCATTTTTTTACATGCATATGATAACGTTCACATACCTTTATGCCCGTTTGTAAGCATATTTGTCATGTTTTTTTGCATTTTCCATTAAACATATGAATCTCATTTATCAATTTAATATGTTTGTATAAGTTTTACTCCATCTTTCACGCCTTTTTTAGTTCCGAAGCTCCTCAGAGACCTGCTACACAGCTGTACCACCCGTTGAAGCACAATTCAAGGCATGATTCTATTTATATATTTGTTTGTCATAGAATTTCAACATAATATTCAGTGATATGCTATATATTTACTTAATAATTTTCAATTTACAACAGCATAAGACCAGGACCAACACTTTTGATGTACCTCGTCCTGACCCATCTGGACAGCACTCAATTCACATCGAACTCCCGCTCATCAGGGATTTGATATCAAGCAAGCTGAATCAGCTTCCATCCCGCCACCGCCTGGGTTTCATAGAGAAGCTGTCACATTTTGATGCGGAGGTTGGTAAGGCGTGTTCAGTTATTAAACAGACTCTTCAGCAGATTGTTGAGAAACAATACAATCTATCTGATGTTTTTGGCGAGTTAATTGATGAGGTCCTCCGTGCTGAGGCGGGTGACAACGAAGATGCTTATGGTGTGCAGAAAACCACTACAAAATCAGATGATATTCTTCCCCAGACAGCTGGTTAGTCAGTTTAATGTCTTTACGTCAATATAAAAAAGTTATGCAATCATTTATCGATATCGTTTTGATGCCATTATTTTAAACAATGTTTTTTTTGTTTACATGACACGTACAGAAGGATGTACGTGCCCGCCCCCAACTGTACCCGATATGTCTACTCCAGTTTCTCAGCAGGATACGCAGTTTACAGACACACAGGTACATGAATTACTGTTAAGGCAACAGCATATTCGTGTACTATTAGAAAGTTGCCCCGATGAAGCTGATATTGATCCACTGGTTCATACAAATATAACGAAACAGAACAAAACACCTACAACCTCAGTGGTAATGTTTTTCTTATCAATTGTATTTTTTCATTATAGGGTTGTATTCATCGTTTTATTTAAATAGCATATAACCATTACAATTTTTTCAGGGTAAACATGGTGACGGTGGCAAGAACATGCCGACCAATACAAACGTCACTCCTAAAGCAACACCACATATGGATCCTGACGCGCCGATATTTGATGCGACTCCGCAAATCAAGGTATGAGTAAACCCCCTCGTGGTTTTTCTATATTCTCATTAGCAGTTTTCTAAATTTGTAATCCATTTATACCATCATTGTTAGTCTACTGGCGGCGTACAACAAGCGGCAGAAACAGACTTCCCTGACAGTGGTCCATGTTTTGATCAGACTCCATCTGAACATGTCAGCTCAGTAATTTACATTTTCTTTGTAGTTTTCAACTGTTCACAGATTTTGTACAGTCATGCTTCACAGTCTAAATAGGTTATGCATCATACAAATCAGTGTTATGCATATTTGCACATACATGTATGCTAAGTAGATGTGCATCCAGTTTTTACATAACTGTTGGCTGCCTATGATAAATTACACATACATTTATGCAGTTTGCAAGAATATTTCTGTCTCTTGATCTGTATCAGTAATGTCAGCTCATTAATTTTATGCCAGTTTATGACACTTCATTCCACATACGTATATTCCACTTTATGTCAGCTCAGTAATTTTCATTTTCTTTATAGTTGTCAAAATTGTTCACAGAGTTTTATGTATATTTTCATATATATATTTTTAGGTTTCTGTTGAAACCGATCCAGCTACAAACACTCCACAGGTTGGTCAGGCTTCTCTTGATTCGGAGATGCAAACTGTGTTAGCTCTACGCGAATATTTGTGTGGTCTGCAATCTGACACCGGCAGGTATGAAGTTCATACTAAATCAAAATCTGTTTATATGCTGGTAGTTTTACGCGACCTCTCTAATTGATATAAAAAATTCCCCAGGACCATAATAGATTATGGTGAATATTCAGCGACATGTTCTGACATATATGAATCTTTTGCCGATGGGAAGTGTCTCGACAATGTATTCATGCAGTGTTTCATCCAATGTGTTATTGATGATGCAAAAAATCAGCAGACTTCCATGAGTTCGAACAGTTTGATTCTTGATGTTAATGTTGGGGTAAACTATCGTAACTTACATACACCATTTTCATATACAAATTAGATGAACCCAAGTACACTCACTCCATTTATATCGTTTATTGCAGTCACTACTCAACTTTGAGGAACAGGAACGACACAGTCGCAACCCTCAACCTTTTGATGAATCTGTACTCCACACACTTCTAGACAATTCTATGCCTGAGACAGATGAATTGGACCAATGCAAAGCGGTAACAATCGTATTTCATAATCCAAACATAATTTCTTTTAAATGGAACATATCACATTGTTATGCTTTTGTAATTTACACTGTTCATTTTATGCTTTTTTTACACGGTCAGATCATGGTCCCCATGGTAAGCAGGGGGCATTGGACATTGTATGTTATCAACAAGGTCAAGAAGTGCATTCATATTTTAGATTCCAACCCATATGGACCAACACTTGGTGGAACTACATGGAAGGACTATCATTTTGCACATTTGGGCTCAGGTGGCAGAAAGTTACCATGGGCTAAGGTTATTATGAGCAGATTAAACAAAGCAATACAACATGTACGGCCCAGGACATGCTTTCCCAAGTTTGGTAACTTCACAATTGACTTGTGCCCAAATTGTCCTAACATGGCAGCTGGATCCAATGACTGTGGGTTTTATGTCATGGGTTACATTCTATTTTATCAATGCGACGAAGGATCTTTGCGGTCAGACATAGAAGCAGTACGTACAAATTTACCAGTTAATTCTATAGTTGGCACAAGGCAACATATGGAACAGAGGTATAACTAACTCAGTGTTTTTGTATTGCAGGGCAACACTAGTGAGATACGGTCTCTTGCGCTGCATTATATCACATTCCACCTGAAGAACAAAGCATTATCGCTGCTCCAAGACATCCAAAGATTCAAGGTCTAAAGGATGTAGTTTAGTTTGGTCATGTAATAAATTTTGTATACAATGGTTCCCTAAACTTCAGATCAGTCATGTGTGTATATTATGGGCAAAGTCCGTAGACGTTTCTTAGTTTATGTCAATGACAACTTTGGTGATCAGCTAACCTCTAAACTGGAATATTGTACCAAAATGTGTTTGATAGTAATGTGTGTTTCTTGCATTTGATTCTGCCAGGTTCCTGTACAATACTGTTATGTCAATAACCTCGAATTATGCATGTTTTTGTCCGAAGTTTACGATATAATTATTGTGGGTCTTATGCATGTTTGTCCATACACTTATGATACAATAGTCATCATTCTATGCCAATACATTATTATATACATTATCAGAGTTATATACTGCAAACAGGGTCATTTTTTGTACAGTCATGGTTCATAGGCTAACCATCTTATGCATTACACAACGCAGAGTTATGCATTTTTTCACATACATGTATGCTAAGTCTATGTACACTCAGTTTGTTGCATACCTGTTAATAGCTTATGACAAATTACACATACGTTTATGCCAGTTTGCAAGTATATTTATGATACTTTCTGGAATTTGTCAAATGAACACAGGAATCACATTTACATAAGGAAATATTTGTATCTTATGGTCTTCTACTCTCTACCAGATGAATCATCATCTCCGACATCCACCGTTCGTTTTTTCGACGTTGATGTCTCATTCCATTGTGGGGCTGCAGCTATGATTTTGTTCCTTGAACCAGGAGGCCGTCCTCGCTTACGTCCAGATAGGTTAGCCAATCGAACCCTATTATCCTCGACAGTTAAACACGTACGACTGTTGTGACCATCAGCTATGCCACATTTTTGGCATTTCCTGCTCATCTTCTTAGCTCCTTTCGCACCCAATTTTAAAACTTGTTGCTCACTACTTTTGATTGTTCTTCCCTTAGGCTTGGCCTTATCTGGTCTTGCTAAGTTTACACCTTCCATATGAAATTCCAGTTTCTACAAAACAAGGATATCAAGTCAGATTTTATATTCACGTATGTCATCATATATTGTAGCAATGTTTTCACCTTTCTAGCTTCCACATCCATAGAACTACTATCAACCAGTTGAATGTCAGTGTTATGTTCCAATGTTAATATCGGCATATTACATTGATCATCCTTAGTATTGCATTCATTTGTATTAGACCCCATTAAAATTTCCTGTGAAATAAAACAAAGTCTAGTGAAGACACAAATCTTATAGAGCAGCATATGTAATACATTATAAAGATTTGTTCCATACCTCGTTCCCATCATCTAATTTGCGTAAGTTGTCTATAGCCATTTCGTCTGTTTCATACGCTTCGACCTATATCATCATTACAAACATGGATCATTATCGACAACTAATTATGCAAAATTCATAACATCACTAGGTGCGTACCTGGATGTCATCGCAAACACTTGTGCCACAACTCTCACCAGTACCTATATCAGGCTCCACACGCATCAATAACCCTAATAATTCGTCCATCATCTCTAGGGCTTTATCATTCCCAGCTTTAGACAGACTCGCATGGTGTACTACTTTCATTGCTTTTTTAAGCAACATCTTCTGTCTATATGATCTAGTTTCTCCATCTTTTCCTTTCAAATTCCTATCGTCTCTTGAAAAAGCCACATCTTGATGCGCGGAGTATGTGTATCGTTGCAAAATATACTCACTCGGGATCCTTTCAATTTGTAGATGCATGAAAGCGCGTACAAGATGAACACAAAATAGACCTATAATTGATTAAACATACATTATGTCATATATTAATCGCAAACAGCTATGTATTCGTAATAATTTATAATTTTATATAGAAAAAATCGTTTAGTATAACATTTCTGTATGCTCCCAATGCTTGCACTCACATGAATACTTTCCGGCATCCACATCAGCCCTTATCTTGAATTGATGTTGACCCCAAACAATTTTATTTGATCTTGTAGTATGTTTCACCACCCAATCATGTTCCTCACCCTCTGTATCACGGTCTATTCGGTATGCAGTTGCATATTTTACTGTCTCCTGAAACCTTGTCATCACAGCTCTAGTGTATGCCCTTGCAACTCTTATTTCAAACATATACAATGTAGTTGTATCCTTTTGACCCTGCAAATTACACAATATAGTATTAATACTGTTTTGTTTTTAATAGCATAAAACATATGTTTATTATTTTTGTCACTTACCATGCATCCTAGTGCCTCTTTGGCCTCTTTCATCTTCCTACTATGCAGGAGATTCATCATTTGCTTTGCAAATTGATGAAGCGGTGTGTTTGCATCCACGTGGGCACTCTTCACCAACTTGTTCATGCTCTCGCTTCGTTGTGTAGAGACCATAAGACCACAATAGTCTCCTTTGAAAAATGCAGGTACCCAATCTTTGCGTATTTCATATAATCTGGCAAGGGTGTTGTTCTCGTGTAGCTAGAAATCATCAAGCATCATTTGCCAGGCAGCCTCGAACTCCATTTCATTCAATGGATGATGTATTATAGATTGGAACCTTGTTTTGAAATCCATGTCCTCAAATCTTGCATATAATTCATTCAAGTGGGGCATATACCTGTTTTGCACATGCCACAAACACAATCGATGTATTGTGTTTGGGAATACTCTGCCAAGTGCGATTGGCATGGCAGGGTCTTGATCTGAAATAGATAAATTTACATAACATCATGCAAGCCAATATGATATCATATAGTACGTGCCATAATAATTATGAGCCATTTTATTACAACATACCTGTCAACATCACTCGTGGTCCGTCACATCCCATGCATGTTTTGAACGTA
The DNA here is from genome assembly GCA_029449295.1 of Zea luxurians. Classification (NCBI taxonomy): domain Eukaryota; kingdom Viridiplantae; phylum Streptophyta; class Magnoliopsida; order Poales; family Poaceae; genus Zea; species Zea luxurians. Next base: position 17,435,795 of record JAOPSE010000035.1, read on the forward strand.
TTGAAGACCCACTCGAATGTATCAACTGTCTCGTCTCCTAGTAAAGAAAACCCAAATATTGTGCATTGTAGGTGGTGGTTCGAGCCAACAAAAATGCCTAATGGCTTATCGTACATATTAGTCTTATGTGTAGTATCAAATGTAACTGCATCACCAAAATCAATGTACTCGGCTTGCTGGCTAGCATGGGACCAAAATATGCTTAAAATTTTCCCTTCTTTGTCCAGTTGAAAGTCTGAAAAAAATTGTGGATTATCTTTCTTGCATAATGAAAAAAAAAAGATAACAGCTTTGACACATCATTTGCATTTCTTTCCCTTTGACATGCCTTTTTCCTGTCAAAAAATGTAATGATTATGCACTATATCTAACTCAACACATTACGATTGTTTATGTAATATAAAATACAATTATTGTTAATGCATAATACACTTACAGGTTACTCATGTCCTGCACGGTTATTGGAACGTTTTCTGGGCCACCATGCATTTCTGTAACAAAATCCATAATGCAATGTTGTGGAATCCTGCTTTCTTGCATCGCACTAAGGAACTCCATATATTCACGATCATGTGTTTTGTTGCATTGCAATTGCCCTTTTTCTGTATCTTTCTTCAAAAATTCATGATTATGCTCATAGTTTACCAGATCAATCCGAACGGAAATAACATTCTCTTTAGCATCATCGTAGATTTTTTTAAGTTTCATCCCAGCCTTGCACTGTGTTTGTTTCGAACATGTGTTACGTATCCTTGGATTTCCAGATACCCTTTCAGCATTCTTTCCTTCCATTGAACAGTTCAACCATTTACAATTCTTCCGCTCCCTATATTTCTTCAACAGAAATCCTACCTCGTATGCATATTGACTATAAAAATTATATGCCTCGTCCACGTTACTAAATGTCATACCGACTTCAGGTATCAATCTTATATCAATATTGTCCGGCTGCGCACAGAAATTTAACATTTACGATTCAATAGCGACTAAATTTAACGTAATATGGGAGAACTTACGTGGCTTTGAAGAATATGAGGTGTGTCCTGTTCATGCGGCCCAATATGTCTCATGGGGATGTGCTTCTCTGCGCCGACCACGTCTGCCGTTTTTGTGTGCTCTTCGATATGTCCAGGTGCCCTCAATGCCGCCGGAGGAGTAACAGAGACACCCTCGGTGTATGGGGCGATTGCAGACGCTACAGGATGCATGTCCATTGAAACAGATGTACCTGCTGGCTTATGCACAGATGTTACAGGCAGAATGTCGTCGCTAGCGCCGGTGGTGGACATCTTCTCGCCGCCCATCGCCGGCCGGACCACTCACTTCTGCCGCCGCTAACCGCCGCCAATGCCGCCAATATTTCAGATGGACGAGCGAACGTGGATGCGGCTGTAAAGTTGTATTAGTTTCCTCCCGTAACTGCGCCTTTATTTACGCGCACGAAGATCACGTCTTGCCTTATCTCAAATCCGGTGGTAGATTTTAAACGTTTGCATGGTTTACGCTATCATGTATCACAACGTTATGCAGTCGTAACCGGCAAGCACATGCAAATATTCGTTCCCGCGATTCCTGGCATGCAAAGATTCCATTTATGCATGAGTTATGCACATTTGTACACATATTTATGGATGCGTATTTGCATGTCGCGTGTAAGCCGGGATACGTGGCTATCCCTATGCATAAATGGCGCAGGCTGGCGTCCAGTGGGCCGAACGCGACCCGGTCGGTCTCCTGGCTGGGGCTTCGCCCACTAACGGAAGCCCAGGGCTTCCATTACCTCTTCCCTATATATATATATATATATATATATATATATATATATATATATATATATATATATAAGCAAGTAGACATATATACAAATACTAACTTCTGTGAGTAGTTGACGAAAGTTAGCTATTAACTTACCAAATACAATACTTCACACTCGACCTCATTGCAAGTGGGAGCGCTGAAGAGAGACGTAAGTGTACATTGTCATCGCCCCCTAAAGCCCACTTGTAGATGCCAATAGAAGAGTCAATGAGTGAGAGGTCCACATGGGAGGAGTTGCTAGAGATGAATGTTGCATGTGAGCTTGTGCTAGGAAGATAAGCCAGCTTACTAGTGCCAAACTAATGACCACAAATCTACTAGTGCACTTCATGGAGCGATGAATCACTCCACTATAAGAGCATGCACATGTTATGTCAATGTACATGGTGATTGAGGACAACATGTGCATCCAGTAGGGCCTTAGGACAAAGTTGCCCATTGGGGTCATTGGAGTAGTTGTAATGGCTTGGGTTGGTTCCTTTAGCGATAGCATGTTGTTGACACTGGTGGGTGTATTTGTTCTATTTGAGGATGATGCAATGTGTCGTCATGTTGTGAAGTTTATACCAAGCTGAGGGAGTCAACTGAGTACATCCTCTTCACTAGAGGTGGGACAAACCCTATGGACTAGCCTTTAGCTATCATAGATGTATGCAAACCTCAGCTAGTGGTTAAGCTAGCAAAAATGGGAAGGCGCATACTCCTAGAGGACAATAGCCCCTAGGCGAGCAAAGCTACTATGATCCCAATGACATGCAAAAGAAATTGTCAGGCCATAGTGGTGATGGCCCTGCCCCATGATGCACGAGGGCGCATGGAGATAGGACGAGCCCATTTTAGGGGCATGGCAGCACATGGACAACATTTGCATGTATACATTTATTATTTTATTCTTTTTTTGTTGTAACCTCTACCCAACCTTTTTCTTGGCACTTGCTTTCTTTGATCAATGATGGGCGATGTCCTCCACATGACTCCATCTTCAGAAGTTTCCACTAGGATCACCTTCACTAGAGGGGACTAGTGGGCAATGATATCCGTAGCCTAGGGCGGTGTGCACTAGGTCATGGATGTCTTTATTGATGAGTGTGGAACTAAGGAAGGCATGGACTCGCTGCCTACTAGTGGCAAGGCCGTACTAGAAAGTTGAAAGAGGTGCCCATTATGCATTGGTACCTAGATGAAATGAGGAGCAGCACACAATACCATTGATAGATGTAGTGTTGATGGGGTAGACTTTGGGTAATGCTCTTCTGACTAAACCTACGATCGGTGGCAATGGTAGGCTCTACTAGATTAGGTACCATGGAAGTCTACTTCCATCGAGGCAAGCAAGGGCAGAAACCAACTCCTATTGTGGGATCATCAATGGAGGCCCAAGCTAGATGAGCCTTTGTGCATGAGGGGGCACGACTCAACAAAGCACCCCTCAAAGAAGTCCCCACAACACCTAGGCATTATTCTAGTGTGGTTCCAGGAGGTTGTGGAGGAGATCTACACCACCACCATGACACCATCACTGAATGGGATTTGATTAAGGAGTAGAAGACCCTCGAGCTGATGGGTGAGAGTCCTAGGTGGCAACGTCCATGAATGCCTTGAAAAGAAGAAAAAGAACAAAAGAGGCTTGATGGAAGGCCGAGAAGGCTATGCAAGTAGCTTGCCTTGTAATCACCAAGGAAGTGGAGGAGGTTGAGGCCTTGAGGGACACGCTTCTCTAGTAAATGAGAAGGTAGTAGCATTGCTCGATTTTGCAGAAAAGAGGGAGAAGGCCTCCATGAACGTGGACAAGGCTCTAGCAACTCGAATCAAGTCCTAAAAGGCTAGGGAGGTTGAATGGGAAGTTGCCAAGGCCAAAGAGAAGGAAGACCTCCACCTCTAGTAGTAGGCAATGGAGACCAACGTAGGCAGCATCATGACCCAGGAGCAGGTGTTGGAGGTCAATGAGGCACAACTCCTCAAGAGTATTGTTAGGTTACAGATGATAGAGGTCTTCAATTAGAACATGATTGTTCATGAGTAGACTCTTCTATCTAATACTATAAAACTTCACAACACATGGAATGAGCTATATAGCAGGAGAAGGATAACTTGAAGCACATGTGGGGAGCCTACATCTTCACGTAGAAGAGCTTCAAGAGCTTAGCAGAGAGGTTGATAGCTTAAGAGGATATAATAAAGTTTTCCTAGTCATTTAAAACCCTAAAGGAGGAGGTGTTAGTGTTGAATGACAAGCTCAAAACCATACAATAGACCGTAAGGGATGAGAGCACCATGGCATGGGACTCCCTTGATGAGACATACAAGGCCCTATAGGCAACATGCCTTGGTTCCATTGAGGTGGGGGTCCCTCATTTGTTTGTCAATGCCTTGAGTCATAAAAGCTAAACAATAAGCTCCCTCCTTCAATAAAATATGAAGTCTGGCTAGCCATAGAGCAAGACGTCATTTGCTGGATCACGGAGATAACCAACCTCGACTCGAATAATGGTGTAGTGTCACAAAGCGAGTCGGATGATGATGATGGTAACAACTACCTTTGGCCCCTCTCCCTCTATCTTCTTCATTTTTGTAATATATACAACCTTTAAACTCAACATTAAGCTTATTCCTTGTTGTATACTTCAAGTAGTTTATTATTATACTTGGCCTAGCTTAGGTCCCTTGGTATCGTAAAGGGCAGGTGAATTCTTCCCTTGCCCCTCGGGCTGCAATAGCCTTGGGGTCCTTACAATTTTAATGAACCCAAAGGGATCCTCCGTCATCCCCTAGGTAGAAATAGCCCTAGAGACGTGGGTGGTTCTTGGCATTGAATTCTAATCCATTGGCATCGTAAGGGATTAGAACATACTCTTACTTGAACACTATGTAGAAATTGCCCTGGGAGCAAGTTGTCCAAGACCATTGGTACCACAAGGGATTTAGATAAGTTCCTCTCTAGCCCCTAGTAGTGATGGCCCATGGCCAAGAAGAAACTTGTTATTTTGTGTCACACCCCAAAATTTCTATTTTTTGGGTTGTTAATAGAAAATACTAAATAAAACAATGTTTTAATATCTATATAAAAGTTTCCAAGATTAGTTTATAGTTGTATATATTTAGTTAAAACAAACTATAATTTTTAAAGTTTTCTAAATTAATCTAACAAGCTTTTAGTAGTGCGATGTTTGCTTTTGGTTGCTTTGTACTGTGAAAGTGTAACATTTTCAAAACGTATTCAGAACAATGATCTTTTCTCTCTTTGAACTATCTTCGCAAAATCACATAATCAAATCAGACTTTCTTGATCTTAATACTTTCCCTTGAATCTTGTTAAATATCTTTCATTTATACGCTAACTCATTTCTTTATGGTCAATGTTCATCAACCTATCTCTAAAATATTATCGAGATTTTTCTAGGCTTTTCCAATATCATTTTTCTTTTATACATGAGCATAATAATTTTGAGATACACTATAAAATCTTTCGTGAACTTAAAATATTTATTTGAGTTCCTCATGTTCCAAATATCTTTGGAAAGTTTTCCCGGATTCTTGGAGTTTTCTAGAGCATTTTTCATGTTTCGGATAATAAATCTAGATTTTTCAAATTATTTTAATTCCAAAATTTGGAAATTTTCAAATTCGAAAAGCCTAATCCTAATATGACTAGGCCAAAAATCATATATACTTAGTGTGACCAGCTCGATGAGCCCATTCCATATTTGTTATTTATTACACCCAAGTCCAAATCTAGCCTCTATATGGAAATTTCTGATTAAAACAACTAAAGGCCATAATTCGGTTCAAATCTAGCATATATACTCAGTGGATTTTGATGATGTGACCTTGACACAAAAAATTGTGACCTTATGGCCTCTACACGGAAGTCAAAAAAGAACTTCAAAATATTAGGGGACAAGGAGGAGGTGGCAAACCTAAATCTAAGAAAAAGGTTTCCCAATGAAAGAATTTTTTTGGAATAGCAAAGGTCTATCAGACTTGGCTAAATATCAATATATATTGGATGTTGTGAGAGATTTCAATCTCGATTTTTTGTGATAATGGAGACAAGAAAGCAAGACATGTCAAAGTCAAATCTGGCACACCTATCCGGTGGTGCGAATTTTGTTTGGCATTGTCTTCCTCTGAGGGGTAGGTCTAGAGATATCCTCCTGGGGGTTAGAGAAAATGATCTTGACGTAACCCTCTTTATAGAAGAAGAATTCTATATTAAGTTAAACCTATGTAGTAGAGCAGATAATTTTAAATGGATCTTGATGGTTGTATATGGCCCGACTCAAGATGAGTTTAAGTTTGCATTCTTTGCAAAACTTGACGAGCATGTCAGCATAACCCTCTACCTACTCTCATTGGCGGGGATTTTAATATCCTGAAGAACAACAAGGAGAAAAATAATGACAGGTTTAATCGTCGCTAGCCTTTTTTCAATGTTGTGATTGATAACTTTGATTTAAGATAAATAGATTTAACAGGAAGCCAATACACCTGGGCAAATTCCCTCCCTAAACCGACTTATGAAAAGCTAGATAGAGTCTTCAAATCGACTGAGTGGGAATTTAAATATACCCTAGTCTCGGCACAAGCGCTTGATAGAGGTGTTTCAGACCACACTCCTTTGTTCCTTGATATCGGCTCTCTTGCTTTTGTGGGTAGCAAGAAACAATTTAAGTTTGAGCTATTTTGGCTTCATCGGGATGGTTTTCATGATCGGGTTAAGGAAATTTGGATTAAAACAACCAAAGGTTGTAATTCGGTTCAAAGATGGAACAACAAACTAAGCGCTCTGCTGAGGTTCCTAAGAGGATGGGCTGCCAAAACAAATGGGGATTAAAAGAAAAGAAATTAGAACTCCAGAATATAGTCTACTCTTTAGATGTTGTGGTCGAAGTCAGAAATTTGACTGTGGATGAACTAGAATGCTTATCCAAGACTAGAGATCACCTAATCAAATTACCGAGAGAAGAAGAAATTAAGTATTACCATCAAGTGAAAGAAAAGGATGTCCTCCTAGGAGATAATAACACAAGATACTTCCATATGATTGCTAATGGGAAGCACAAAAAACGAATTTACTCGCTTGAAAATGGCAGCACCAAAGTTGAAGGATATGCTAATCTTAAAAAATTTATCATGGACTTTTATAGGGGTTTATTTGGTGGTTCGAAAGAGAATTCCTTCATTTTAGAAGAATCCATAAATATCGACTTACCCCAGGTCTCTAGCCTGGAAAAAATTACTCGCTACTGAGTTTTCCGAAAATGAGATTAAGGAGGCTATCTTTTCAACGAAGCCCAACAAAGCTCTAGGCCCGAATGGTTTTCCCGCTGAGTTTTATCAGCAGTTCTGGGACACTATCAAGGGGGACCTCATGCAAATGTTTCGGGGTTTATCCATTGGTGAACTCCCCTTGTTTAGCCTCAATTTCGAAGTTATCACTCTAATTCCTAAAGTCCATGAGGGAAATATCATTCAACAGTATAGACCTATATACCTGCTTAACGTGAGCTACAAGGTTTTTACAAAGGTAGCCACGAATAGATTGAGCTCAGTAGCAGATAAGGTAGTTAGCCCATCACAAATTTCCTTTATTAAAGATCAAAATATCCTCGAAGGGGTAGTAATTCTTCATGAAACAATACATGAATTACATCGAACATAATAGAGCAGAGTAATCCTAAAGCTAGACTTTGAGAAAGCATACAACAAGGTGCGATGGCCTTTCCTACTTCAAACACTCCGGATGAAAGGTTTCTCATCCAAATGGATCTCTTGGATTGACACTTTCATTTCAGGTGGCAGTGTAACGGTAAATGTTAATGATGACATCGGGTACTACTTTCAAACAAAAAAAGGGTCTTCGATAATGGGATCCATTATCACCTCTATTGTTTAATATTATGGGGGATATGCTAAAAGTTCTCATTAGCCGGGCAAAAATGGATGGGTAGTTTGAGGGAGTCATTCCCCATCTAGTTGATGGAGGGCTTGCGATCCTCCAATACATAGACGATACTATAATCTTTATGGATCATGATCCGGACAAAGCTTGCAATATGAAGCTTCTTCTATTTGCATTTGAACTAGCTTCAGGCTTAAAGATCAATTTCCACAAGATTGAGTTGTTCTGCTTCGAGGATGCCAAAAATAGGTAGAAATATACATAGAACTCTTTAGGTGCAAAGCCAACAACTTTCCAATTAACTATCTTGGCATCCCAATTCACTTCAAGAAACTGAGAAATCATGATTGGGTTACAGCGCTTTGAGAAGAGAATTAGTAGCTAGAAAGGGAAACATCTCTCTATCAAAGGTCGCCTGACTTTGATTAATTCAGTGCTTAGTAGCCTCCCGATGTATATGATGTCCTTCGTCTCTTTACCCAAAGGGGTACTCAATAAATTGGAATACTTCCATTCAAGATTCTTTTGGCAGGGAGATGAAAACAAAAAGAAATACATGCTTGCTAAATGGTCTATTTTGTGTCAACCAAAGGACCAAGGGTGGCTTGGTATCCTAGATTTGAACATTATGCCACCTTAAAGATAGAGATATTGGAGTTGTCCTAGGCGCAGGATGTATTCTACTAGAATCTCACCCCAAATGGGAGGTTCTCAGTTAAATCGCTTTATGCCACCTTAAAGATGAGTAATTCCCCTAATGTGAATAAAGATTTGTGGAAGTTGAAGCCCCCCAAAATTATGATCTTCTTATGGTATCTACAAAAAGGTGTAATCTTATAAAAGATAATTTGGCTAAACGTAGCTGGCAAGGAAGTTTAATCTGTGCATCCTGCCACAAGGAAGAGACCATCAATCATCTATTTTTTGAATGTCGTTTAGCCCGATCAATCTAGAGCATTTTACAAATGGCCACTGGCTTCAGTCCACCACATAATGTTGATCATATGTTTGGGGGTTGGCTTTCAGGCCTTAATAAAGATCTTAAACCTATGTTTCTATTTGGAGCGATAGTCTTATGTTGGGCTCTTTGGATTTGTAGAAACAATTTAGTGTTTAAGTAAAAAGTTTCTTGTTCTCCTTTACATGTTATCCTTTCGGTGACACATTGACTTTCGAGGTGTACTACCCTCTACCTGAAGGAGGTTTGACCTCTGGTTGCTTCGGCATCGTGAATCTTGGCCTGGGTGGCCATGCCATTTTTCTCTCAGGAACACGGGTGGCGTTCTAGGCTCCGGATCGAGGACCGCTAGCCTAGGACTTTTGGATGCTTTTTTTTCCTTTTCCTTTTTCTTTTGTAGTTGGCTATGTGCATTAGGTAGAGGCCAGAAGTATGTACCAAGGCTTTATATCCTCTTGATGTAATGTACTTGGTATCTTCAATATAAGCTTCCTTTATCGAAAAAAATCCAAATCTAGCCATTACACACACCAGAACAACCCTCGATCTTTCCCAACTGTAGCAAGGAGTTGTTCAACATTCATCTACATCCAACTTCATCAAAAGGTACCACTATTTCCTACACTTCAAGATCTTCACAATGGTGGTCCTGGATTTTTTATCTGGCCTCAGATCATTCCCAATCTAGTTGCAAATTCGAGTTTTTCTTCACCGATGATTCTAGGTTCATGCACCGAGGCAGAGTAAAATGCATCAGCGGTCATCGAACTTGGAAAGTTGTGTCACTTGAGTCACTAAACTCTCAAAACTAGAAAAATGGGTGTTGGAACTTGGCGACCTATCTAAAGCTGTCCAAAACTTGGTTTGCTCAAAACATATGCTGACATTGGTGTGCCATATTGGAGTCGCTTAGGACCCTGAACTTGGCATTCTATGTCGCATGGGTCTCTGAACTTGACATGTTGTATCACTTTGGTCCCCGAACCTTCATTAGTGTTCTCCAACGTGGCACACCAAGTCAGCATCTGGTTTGAGTAAATCCAGTTTTGCAGACCGACCAAGTCAGCATCATGCCAAGTTCGAGGATCACTACTATATTTTACTCTAATGCATTCTATTCACTAGCACTATTCATCCTTACGGTAGTTCAAGGCATACTATCCACTATCACTATTCATCCTTATGATTCATGTGTTAAAAGGGTCATGTGGTTTTCTCCCTTTGCTCCATTGTTCATCTGAGACGGGAAAACTTTTGGTGCACTGTGGCCGTCTCATCTGCACACGCGAAGGCATCGACAATTTCTATTTTCTTTTTGAGCATATTGCATACGAACCTCGAACTTGGTATGTTATATTACATAGATCTTTAAACTCTAAAAACCAAGAAACTGGGTCCTCAAATTTGGTTGACCATCCAAAACCGAATTTGTTCAAACTAGTTGTCGATATGGTGTACGACGTCAGAACGACTTGGGTCCCTAAACTTGACATGCCATGTCACTTGGGTCTCCGAACTTGTCATTCTGTGTCACCTAAGTCCCCAAACTTTTTAATAGTGCGGTCTAGCGTGGCACGTCCGCCTCCTGTTTAAGCAAATTTGGTTTTGGATGGCCGATTAAATTTGATGAGCCATTTTGTTTGGTTTTGGGAGTTCAGTGATCCAAGTAACACAACATGATAATTTTAAAGTATTTTATACTCTTTCATTTTTTCGCTTGCCCGACAGTACACCAACGCTGGTTTCCGTGCCTGTAGTTATTCTCCTATAGATCCTGAAGCAGATGCACGAAAAAATGGCTGCCGGAAGCAGCTGTTCGGCTAGCTGATTGCTACCAGCAGTTGGTGCACTCTGCGCTGTCGGGCAAGGGAAACCAGCGTTGGTGCACTGCAGGGCCGGACATGAGAGCGTGGTTTTTCCCTCTTCGGACCCCAATTCCCACATGGGCACAATACTATTTTCTACGTGAGGGAGGAATTCCCTCTATCGGTGCCCAGAGTTCCACATTTTTCCCTCTTCATTTTTTCCCGGTCAGACGACCACCGCATAGTGCCATGCACAGTACCACATGCACAATAATCTCATGCGACCGCATACACAGTACCAATCATCGTGGAGTTTCTTTCTGTTTGTTCTTCTTCCACTACCGAAATCGCAGGTTTTGCCGAGTAAGCTTTAAAAACACTCGGCAAACTCTTTGCCGAGTGTGACACTTGGCAAAGAGGGCTCGGCATACAGTGTATCGGCAAAGCCGTCTTTGCTGAATACTTTTTCTCGGGCACTCGGCAAAGAGGTTTGCCGAGTGCCAGAGAGCACTCGGCAAAGAAAAGCAGCCGTTACGGCGGCGGGTGATGGAGACGGAGTCTTTGCCGAGTGTCCCGGGTGACACTTGGCAAAGAAGTTCACTTTGCCAAGTGTCTGCCAGACAGCACTCGGCAAAGAATCAATCTTTGCCGAGTGCCACCTAGGACACTCGGCAAAGAACCCGCCAGAGAGGGTCCCCATGTCAGGCTCTTTGCCGAGTGCTCGGTACGGCACTCGGCAAAGAATGATTCTTTGCCGAGTGTCAGAGACATTGCACTCGGCAAAGAACCTATACCGGTGCCCAGGTCTTGGTTCTTTGCCGAGTGCTATGGCATTGACACTCGGCAAAGAACCTCTTTGCCGAGTGTAACACTTGGCAAAGTGAGCAGTAGGCACATTTTTATTTGTTTTTTATATTCCATCCAAACAAACAAAATATATCACATATACATCACATATATACATCACAGATATCATCACAAACATAAATAGCCAACGCAAACATAAATATCCATCACAAACTTAAGTGTTCAACACGAGTATCCAACACAAACATAAGTCTCATACGTCTCAAGCTCTGACATAAGTATCCAACACAAACATAAGTATTCAACACAAGTTCTGAAGTCTAAACACTGAAAACATAACACTCATGGAGGTGGGCGGTTCAACTGGTGCTGCGTTGGGCTGAACCCTTCCGGAGGGTTGTTGGATGCCGCCGCAGATTGACCCTACACAGAGAAGAGATTGCATGTGTTATACCAGATGCATTACCAACATGTAACTACAATTTTGATACTCACAGGAGTATGGAACTGAGCAGGGTCAACGGGAGGGAACAATGGAGGTGGTGGAGCGAAACCCTGTGCAGCGCAAAGGCTCTGCATGTACTGGAACATCTCCGCCATCCTCTGATCAGCCGCCAGGCGAGCCTCCCGCTCCGCCTCCCGCTCCGCCATTATCCTTGCCTCCATCTCTTGACGTTCCCTCCTCTCTTCTTCTAGTTGGGTCTGTAATATTATAAGCCAACGTTATAGTAACTCAAAGAGAAGTTATATAACTCAAGGAAGGACGAGTTACAGAAGCACTAACCTCGAGTTGTTGTATGCGATGCTGTGAGCTGTCGTGCCGAGGTCGTATGGCTGGACTCGAGCCCGTGCTCCTTGCTCTCACCTAAGACAGAGTGGGAGTGGAGGACGAGTCAATTGCCCCGTAGGCAATCCAGTACCGCCCATGTCTCTTGCCTCCTCCGACCTTCATGAGCACATCGGGGTCGATCGGCTCGGTGCTCGGATCATAGTCTGGGCCATGGACCTCCTGCGCCTTGACAGTGTAGTCATGAAGGCGGCTATAGACGGCAGGGTTGGTGTAGGCCTCGGGCCTGTCATCCGGGTTGTAGGTGACATCGGACGTCGCCTTGCCCTTATGGGCCATAGCATAGGCCGAGAAGGTGGAGCAAGGCCGGCCACCATGTGACGCTGACTGCAAGAAAACCAACGAGATAGTTAGAAATAATATCTAATCCAGTGCTATAAACCTAAATAAAAAAGAGGGTACCCATGCTTCTGCATATTGGCCTAGGCTCCGGCTGCCTTGGTGGTGGGAGGGACCTTGCATCATCATACGCCGTTCCCGGCTAGCGTTGTGCGCCTCGTCCCACTCAGCCGAACACCACCTATCCACCATCTGCTCCCAGCACAGAGGATGTGCAGCGCACCAATGTGGAATCACCTACAAAGTAAACACGTAAAGTGCATATCAGAAGATAAAATAAAATTCATGCATGGAGTACTGGTACCAAACATGCATGACTTTACCTGCAGGTACTAGTCCCTGGTCAACGACATGGTTCGGGCTTGCTGCTTGGTCACCCTCTCCCCAAGGACGGAGCCGTGGTAGGTGACGATGGCCTGGATTCGGGCCTCATAGTGCATGTCCACGATGAGCTTCTTACAACTCGTGGTGGCCACCACATCCGCCCTAGCCTCGTATCCAGCCTCGCATCTGAAGAAATCCTGCATACAAAAACGATGTATCCATACATTATTTCAATAATTTGCAACGAATGCGACATATTTTACATTATACTAAGACTTACCCACAGCTCTTGCTTCACCCGCTCCGCCTTGTTATTGAATTCCCGGCCGTCCCGGTCTACTGCATCGGGGGCGACGGCGTAGTGGTCGAAGGTGTAGGCTGGGCCCATCACTCCGGCGTACTCAACCAGTCCAGGGAAGTGTTCCCTATACAGCAGCCCGAGGATGCCATTGGGGAGGCGACGATGACCCCCAGCATAATCCACAACCGTCCAAGACCTGTCCAAGTGATAAATAAAAAGTATTAGTTTATATTATGATTTTGAACACATAATATGAACAAGAATGAAGAACATAAAGTTACATACCTCTCCCCATCCGGCTGAATCAGCAGTCGCCTGTCCCAAAGTATGGGACGCTGAGGGAGACTCGCGGGACCTCGCAGGTAGATGCTCCTCGAACCTGAGCCGCCAGAACCCGAGGTGTCCTGGTGCTGGTCGTTGTCGTCCTGCTGCTAGTCTAAGTTGTCCTGAGGCGCCGCCTGCTGCTAGACAAGGTCGTCCTGAGGCGCCGCCTGCTCTGCCTTGTCCGTCGTCCTACTCCTCCTCCCCCTCCTCCTCCTCAGCCAATTACCGCTGACCATATTTGTCCAAAAACCTGCAATTAAGAGTAAACAAATAAGCACATATAAAAAGATGTATTTAAAAACAGGTGCGAAATAAAAAGTCATATAGCATTACATCGATTAAAAATAATCTTCATATGTGTCGGGGTTAGCCGGATCATAACTCTCATCATCACTATCAACCATTTCAATCTCAACACCATCGGAAGATGCAAGTTCATCATTAATGTCATTGCCTTCAAGGATAACTAAGTCATTATCATTTTGCACCTCATCATCCTCCTCATCAACAACCATTTCAATATCTACGTCCATTCCGATAGCTTCGGTTAAGTCTATCTCAAATCGCCCTTCTAGCCCATCTTCTTGGAAGAACTCTCCATCATATGTGTCCGGGTCTAAGTTATAATCTTCTTCGTTAGGAACATGTAACCTCCCGTGTGGCGATACCTTATACACAACATCCCAACCCTTAAGATGTTCTTTCGTTTGGCACGCATATGGGAGATAATACACTTGTGTGGCCTGTTGGGCCACGATATAGACATCGTCTCCTGGTAAGGTGGAATCTTGTCGAATTTCGACTATCCCAAGATTAGAATGTGTCCGTCTTGTCACTTGAGGGTCAAACCAATGACATTTGAATATCACTAGAGCAAGAGGTTTGGAACCATAAAAATTGAGCTCATATATTTTTTCGATTCGTCCAAAATAATCGACATTGTCAAGGCCGGGCGTAAAGACTCCAGAACACGTTGTTTTCCGATTGGGCTGACTTTTGTCGTAATTTGTTATGCGAAAACGGTATCCATTGACATCATACCCAGAATATTTCTTGACCCTATAAGCAACACTACAGGGATTCACTTAATTCCCGTCGGCCAGAAACCGACGGGAATAAGCATATACCGACGGGAATTACTTAATTCCCGTCGGTTTAGGGCTTATTCCCGTCGGTTTTCAGCCGCCAGGCGTCCCTTGTCGGGGATACGTTTATCCCCGTCGGCGACCGACGGGAATTAATAATTCCCGTCGGCCATTAACTAGCCGACGGCAATTAATGCTAACTCCCGTCGGCTCACCAGGCCGACGGGAGTTATTAGTTAATTCCCGTCGGCTCACCAGGCCGACGGGAGTTATTAGTTAATTCCCGTCGGTTCCCTAGGCCGACGGGAATTAACTGGGCCGACGAGATTTATTAGTTAATTCCCGTCGGTTCGACCATAGCCGACGGGAATTAACTGGGCCGACGAGAATTACCCTATACTGCTACAAAAACAGCACGAAATTAGGACACTATTTCTGCACACATAACATATATCACACATAACATAAATAACAGATAACAGCCACATTACAAACACATGCATTCATAATAAAATCACGCATTACAAACATAACATCCACCAACATTTCAAATATAAGTTCAACCACCACATCGAGTCAACGAGTACGACATAGTATTGAAATATAAGTACGACATATGTTCAAGTACGACCAAGAGTCCACGAGTTAAGAAACATGTTCATGTGTTTAGAAATAACCACCACTTGGGTGGTTAGAGCTTTGACCGCTGCCGCCACCACCACCAGGAGGAGGGTACGCGAAGAGCGAGTCAACAAATCCAGTCCCTGCTGCGGGATCAGATCCACTACCACCCGCTTTGGGCGTAACCTATGCAAGTTAGCAAATATCATCACGTTAAATGCAAATATCAAAAAAGTATACAAGTATATAAATTAATAGAGAGTTATCAAACGTACCCTATCTCCAGGTGCAGGTATATGTGTCGGAGGGGTGGTGAACTGTGGTGGTGGAACTGGTGTGTTTGCAAATTGGCTCCATTGTGGTGGCGGTGGAAAATTTGATGTCATGCCCTGTTGCTGCATTAACTGTTAAACATATATGTGTTACTACTGAAGATGTTGTATTGAAATATAATAATTTAGAGTTCGGATTATGTGTACTCACTTGATACATCGCTTGGTTATGTGCATTGCAAGCCTCCATAAATTCGCGTTGTTGTCTCATCTCTTCGCGCATCCTCATAATCTTCAACTCCTGCTCGTTCGGTCGACGAGAGCATGAGCTACGGGAAGATGAACCCGTCCTCTGAGATCTCACCGACGACGAGTCAATGAATCCGTCGAAGAGTGCGTATCTATAAGTTATTCAAAAAATGTGATTATTGTATAATCAATTTAGTGTCAACCATATAATTTCATAAGTTAGAGCTTACCGTCCATGCGCTTTGCCACCACCACTTGCGTACACCACCGAGGGATCCACCGGTTCATGGCGCCAGTCGAAGTCAGGGCCATGGCGACGAACCATCTCCTCCCCATATGCCGCCTATACATCATTGACAACCTTACAAATGCAAGAATTTATATACTTTGAACGTTTGAACTTTTGAGCCAAAACTCACCAAGCGATCCGTGGCTGTCTGGCTGCAGAGCTGGTCAGGGTTGTTCGGGTCTGGTCCTTTGTGGCCCTCCTGGTAGACCTCAATGTCACTAGGCTTTTGGCCACTCGTAGCTTCCTGTATAAACAAAAAACATTCATAAGCAATCGTATTATTTGCTGATCGACATAGATAGATCAAACTTACCATTCTTTTAGCTTTTCGTATCATGTCGTCACCGCCAAACTTGTGGTTAGGATTGGTTCCTCGACATTGTCTGTGATGCGCTGACGCTTTCTGGAAGCCTTCGGAAGCCCAATATCGACACCAAGCATAGTACGCATCAGGCACGGGCGCCATCCATGGAACCATCACCTGCACACACACAATGTTACATATTATCAATCACAACAATAAATATAAAGGGTAAAACAAATTGAATACTAACCTCACGATATTGATCCTCAGTCAAATATATCTTTGACGACCCTTCCTTTTTAGTCAAGGGGCCTGCTTCTTCCGGATGCTTTTGAAAATACAGGTTTGTAGCCTGAATTCTCGCATAGTATATGGCATCCTTCACCAGCTTCTTTGCATTGTTTTGGAAGACACGTTCAGCGTGCCCCATGTAATCCTCTCCGTCAGGCAACCGATATCGAAGCTACAACATAAAGAATACAAATACAATGGTATAAGTCATAGATTCACAATATTAAGAAACATAACAAAAATAATAAAGAATTCATACCCAAAAGTCATTACGCACAAGTCCCTGTCTGTCGGTGTGGTTTCGTTCCTTTTTAAACTTGTACTCGTCCCAGGTACTGACGAGCACCTCATCCTCGGTATCACCGTTTGACACCTTCACTATACCAGGGTAGTGAAGGCGGCAAAGAGAACCCAACGTAAGGTTAACCTGAGTGTGGTGTCCCTTGCCGTCAAAGGACAGGTCCTCCCAATTCCTGCATTACACAAAAACATTAACAATACACATAATAGTTATATGAGATAAGTTAATATATTACACTCACCGATCTCCATGTGGCATGATTAAAGTCCTATCAGCCTCTCGCTCTATCGCGTGACGAGGCTTTACTGAGTGGCTTTTTCTTGAGCGACGTGTGCGTGTCGCTGAAGAGCCTCCCGAGCCATCATCCATCGGGTTGTCAGCCAGTTCGCCCTGTTGGCCCCACTGGTCCCACGCCTGTTGCTGCTCTCTCTGGTGGTCCCACTGGTCCCATGGCTGGTGATGATGTGCGGCCTGGTCCCATGTCACGTGCTCCACCTCCTCATTGTGCTCTACCTCCTCATTGTGCTGCTCAGCCTCATTGTGCTCCTCCTCCTCAATGTGCTGCTCCTCAGTGTGCTGCTCATCCTGGTACATACAACTCAAGATTTATTTGTAAATATGTAAACAAATTTATTTGTACAAGATATGTTACCTCATCTCCATGTACCGCGCTCAACAGCTCTCGACGTCTGCTGCTGCTCGAAGAACTGCCCTGAAAAAGGCCCAGGCCCTTGAACAGCCCCTTTACTGACTTCTTTGATTTTGGCGGCATCCTGCATAAAAAATAAGAAAACAACTTTACTTGTTAAATATAAACAAATTAGGATAAAAAATGACATAATACTTAAAATATAAACAAATTAAATAACAAAACAACTTTACTTGTTAAATATCATCAAAATCAGGATTTATTTGTTCTCTTCTATGCAGAGGTCGCCATGTTACTTTTCTCCTAACAGGTTGTCTTCTCCTTTTCTCGGGAAAAGTTAAGTCGTTAACGTCTGCAACTAGTGAATCTAATGCCGGTGCAGGATCAATATGAAAACTAGTTGGCAACTCTTCTTCTTGAAACACCTCATCAACCTGCTCAAGGTGACCAATTTGATATTCGTCCTCACCAGGAGTGTATAGGCGTTCGCGGGGATTTACATTGTACACAACCCTCCATTTAGACAACTTTTTGCATGGATATGTCGAGAAATAAACTTGGTCTGCTTGATGGGCAAGGATATACGTGTCGTGTCCTTGAAGCAATTTTTCAGGTTGGATCTGTGTCATCCCAAATTCGGTCCTATAATACTTCGGGTCATACCATTTACACTCAAAGAAAACTAGCGCTAAAGGCTTATTTCCAGCAAATGTAATCTCGATTATATTTTTGATTTTCCCGTAATTGCAGGCTTCGTGTCCTTCCATGTCGGTTGCCCTAGTAACGACTCCACTATTTTGAGTGGCGGCCATAGGATGACTTGATTCGAAAATGCTTGAACGAAAGCGATATCCATTGACGTCGTAACGTCCATAGCTTTTGGCAGTTACGCTTCCAATAGATAACTGACGTAAGTCATCATTCAAATTCATTTCCTCCCCAAACTGTCAATTATGCCACAAAGTATTAGCAAATTCTGTAATATTAGTTAACTGAAATTAGCTGTCGGAGCCACATAATTAATACTTACACGGTCCCGAAGCCACATAATGAAATTAGGTCGCCCATGCATACCATCGCGTCGCAATTTATCTATGTCTCTCGCTGTTGGCCTACCGAGACACCTCATGTTTTGTTCATCAAACTCGCTGTCAAATATTATTGTATGACATGAGATATTTGATAACATAAACTAATTCACATATGAACAATTTAAGAAAAGTCTTACACAAAGTATTTCTCCACCTCAGGCATATTCGTGAACATGTACAGTAAAGCAGACTTCCGTTCTTCCATACTGAGGTGATATGCCTTGGGTGGACCAACGGCTTTGCCGTTTGTCTGAAAAATCGAAAGATCACTACACGGAGGCATCTCTCGTTCATCATCATGGTACCTTTTCTTTCGAGCAAATACATTATGTTCTTCTGCAAAGTAACAACTTGTGAAGTGTGCTACCTCCTTTAGTTTAAATTGTTCCGCAATACATCCTTCAACTCTTGCCTTATTGCCCACCATTGCTCTAAGCTTCTTTAATGCTCTTTCTATATGAAACATCCACCTATACTGAACAGGACCACCGACCTTAGCCTCATATGGAAGATGTATAAAGAGATGCTGCATAGGATTGAAGAAACCCGGTGGAAATATTTTTTCCAATTTGCACAAAAGCACCGGTGCCTCTTTCTCCAGCTGTTCCATCACATCTCTTCTGATTTCTTTAGCACACAACTGTCTGTAGAAATAGCTAACTTCAGCTAACATTTTCCACACAGCTTCGGAAATGTACCCACGAAACATTACAGGCATGAGCCTCTCCATAATTATGTGGAAGTCATGGCTCTTCAGTCCATTCATCTTCATTGTCTTCAAGTTCACAGATCTTCTAAAACCAGCGGCATAACCATCGGGGAATTTAATATCCTTCATCCACTTCATCACTTCTCTCCGTTGCTTAGATTTCAGACAATAGTCAGCTTTTGGTTTGCCTCCGTTTTCTCTAAGCACTTGGGTTGGACGATCACATATCACTGCTAAGTCCATGCGTGCCTTGTCATTGTCTTTCGTTTTATCAGGGAAATCCATGCATGTATTTATGAGGGCTTGGCAAAAGTTACTCTCTTGATGCATGACGTCGATGTTGTGCATCAAAATCAATGACTTAGCATAAGGAAGCTCCCACAAGCCACATATGTGAGTCCAGTTATGCTCCTCACCAAAACCTTGATACCTTTTACCACTCTCGTCTAGGACAAGTTTCATATGCTCTTCTGTAATTTCTATCCCACTACGTCGCTTGGGCGGTCCCTTCGTGACAATGGTGCCCTTCCTAAATTCCTTTCTCTGCCTTCTGAAGGGGTGATTGAAGGGTAGAAAACATCTATGGCAATCAAAGTAACATATCTTGCCACCAGCACTAAGACGAAAACAATCTGTATCTTTAGCACAATAAGGACACGTCAATCTACCATGCATGCTCCATCCAGAGAAAATACCATACGCCATAAAATCATGAACCGAGAACAGATATGCAACACGAAGATTGAATTTCTGCTTCTTGAAGCAGTCATAGGCTTTCACACCTTGCCATAGCTTCTTTAACTCTTCAATCAGTGGTTGAAGCATCACATTGAGGCGTACGCCAGGATGCTCAGGCCCAGGTATAACAAGACATAGGAACATAAACTCATATTTCATGCAAAGAGCAGGTGGAAGGTTGTACGGTATGGCAATGACAGGCCAACATGAATACGACGCAGCGGTCATATTGAACGGCGTGAAACCATCAGTTGCCAAGCCGATACGAACATTTCTTGCATCGCTGGCAAAATCTGGATCAAATTTGTCAAGAGCCTTCCATGCATCACCATCTGACGGGTGCACCATTAACCCATCTTGTCTGTCCATACAATCTTTATGCCACCTCATGTGCATAGCGGTCTTCCTCGAGAGAAACAAACGTTTGACTCTAGGAGTGAGAGGCATGTACCGAAGCTGTTTATGTGCAACCTTTGTCACCACCTTCTCCCCATCTTCATTTACAAGCTCCACGTACCTTGACTTCCCACATTTTAAGCATTTTTGTTCTCTGCCATGTTCCTTCCAAAAAAGCATACAGTTGTCTTGGCAAACATCAATCTTCTCATACTCCATACCAAGACCTTCAAGCAATTTTTTGGACTGGTACATGTCTTTGGGCATCTTGTGACCCGTAGGAAGAACCTCGCTAATCAAATCCACAAGCTCCTTGTAACAATTAATTGAAAATGCAAATTTTGACTTGATTGACATCAGTCGGGTCACGAATTCGAGGACGGTCACGTCAGTGTGCCCGTGAAGAGGCTCTTCTGACGCTTTGAGTAGGTCGAAGAACTTCTGAACCTCCGGTGTAGGTGAATCATGATGATCTGGTGCCAGTTCAGGCTGCAGATCCTCAAGCATCTGGTCCATCCTATCAACATCATCTTCACCGTCATCAACTTCTACTTCTGCTGCTCGTTCAGCATCTTCACCATGGAGATACCAGACCTTATAGCCTGGCACGAAACCATGCGAGCACAGGTGTAGTGTGACCTGCCTCTTGGTGTGGCTCGTCATATTTCTACATTTATTGCATGGACACCTAATATTATCTATTTGTGACAAAGCAGCTGCATGGTCTAGAAATATTTGCGTCTTGGCAAACCATTCACTAGTGTGACACCCACCCTTCTTGAAACCTTCATACATCCAATCACCCATTATTGCGGCTGTGTACGAGTAAAGAGTGTGTGTGAGACAATCACGTTTCTACACGTCACACATACATCTATAGGTAAGTAGTAAAACTATATATATATACATAACATAACTTCATCACAATAACATGATTAATACTTGCATAACATCAAATTCATTAAATAATAATATTTGCAATAACTACTATTTGTATAACACATCACATTCACCATCATATTCAATAACTAATAACATCAAACAACACATTTTATTTTGCAACATAAAATTAAAAATAACAACTACACTGTATAAAATCATATGAAGACTAATAACAATATCAACTAACAAATTTAAACAAAATCTAATCACATAACAGTTAACTCCCGTCGGCCACAAAAAACCGACGAAAATAAAATGTTTTAATATATATAATATACCTTGACTCGCGCGGACGACGGTGGTGCACGACGGCGTTGTGGCGACGACGGGCGGGCGGCGGTGCTAGGCGCGGAGGCCGGTCGGGCGGGCTGCGGCGGTGGGCGCCGAGGCCGGACGGGCGGGCGGCGGCGCTTGGCCGGTCCGGCGGGCGGGCAGACGGGTGGGCTGCGGCGGCATTGGGCGCGGAGGCCGGACGGGCGGCGGCGGCGCTTGGCACGGTCGGGCAGGTGGCCGGACGGGCGGCGGCAACGGTGGTCGCGGTGGCCGGACGGCGGTCGTCCTTGCGCGGCGGGCGGGCGTTCGTTTCCGGGGAGACGAAGAGAAATGAATTCGCGGCGGCGTGGCTGTTGACTTATTCCAATAACTCCCGTCGGCCAGAGCATTGGGCCGACGGGAGTTAAGTTATTCCCGTCGGCTGCCAAACTGACCGACGGGAATAAAGTAATCGTCGTCGGCTGGCGTTCTTGGCCGACGGGATTTAATTAATCGCCGTCGGCCTTATTTTGGCCGACGGGGATTACGTTATTTCCGTCGGCCCGGTCTCCGGCCGATGGGAATTAAAGTAGCCGACGGGGATGCTTCGGATTCCTGTAGTGCAAAGCCGTTGGCTACTTGTCTCAACTCGGCACTCATATACGGATCTCTTTGGCCCTGCAAGTATTCGCAAGTTAAAAGACGCTAAATTGAGTTCAAAGACGTATCTCTTTTACAAACTAAGCACGTACCTTACGTTTGAACCAGGAAATGAAATCGGGCAACCCATTCCTCGCACCCTTTCTAAGAAGAGTGTCATATTCCAGTGGAGTGGGGTCCCTTGATCGACGCCAGAATTCATGAAGAAATTGTTCCATGTATGGCATCACCTCTTCAGTGTGCATCACGTCAATGTTGTGTGGAAGGAGCAGGTCGTCAAAATAGGGGAGCCGAGTCAAGCCAGACTTATGTGTCCACATATGCTGCTCACTATATCCCACAAAACCACTTTCTGTATTGGCCACGAGCCCATCTATCTGTTGACGAATTTCGGCACCAGTCATCGTTGTAGGTGGGCGATCTGTCACTACGACACCTTCCGTAAAGTTCTTGACGTCTAGGCGGAATGGATGGTCAGGAGGGAGAAATTGTCGATGTTTATCGAAGGACGAATATTTGCCACCCTTTTTCAACCAAATGAACCTCAGAGCTTCCTTGCAAACTGGGCATGGGAACTTACCATGAACACACCAGGCACAGAATAGCCCATATGCCGGTAAGTCATGCATGGAGTACTGGTACTAAACATGAATTCTGAAGTTTGTCTTCGTAGCTCGATCATACGTCCATACCCCTTCCTCCTAGGCACGTACCAATTCATCGATCAAAGGCTCCATGTACACGCCCATTTTATTCCCCGGGTGTCCGGGAATTATCAACGACACGAATATATTCTGCCTTTGAAAGCACACACCAGGGGGAGATTGATTGGGATAACAAACACGGGCCAACATGTGTACGGGGCAGCGCTCATTCCATAGGGATTGAACCCATCTGTGGCCAACGCAACACATACATTACGAGCCTCTTCGGCTTTCTCACGGTGAATGGCATCAAAGTGTTTCCATGCTTCACCATCGAATACGTGCACCATCTTGTCAGGATTGTATTGTTTTCTATTTTTGTGCCATGTCATCTGTTTCGCAGATTCCTCTATCATGTACAGACGCTGGATCCTCGGTATGAACGGAAGGTGTCATAGGATTGTCAAGGGGATGTCAAGCTACCTCTTCTGTTCATCACCAGAGTCTACCTCCATGAACCTAGACGATTTACACTTGGGATAGTACTTTGCCTCCGCGTATTCTTTCCTAAATAGCACGCAGCCCTTCGGACAAGCATGAATCTGCTCATACATCATCTTGAGTGCACGAAGGAGTTTTTGTGCCTCGTACATGCTCTTTGGCAGAATGTGATCATCCGGAAGCAGGCTCCCAATAACCGTCAACAAGCCATCGAATGCGTCTCTACTCATGCTGAACTGTGACTTGAACGCCATTACATGCCCAATGGCATCCAGTTGAGAAACCTTTATCTAACTGTGAAGGGGCTTCTGTGCCACATCGAACATGTCGTAGAACGCCTTTGTAGTCGGCTCTGGCTCGTCATCCATACATCCTCCCGTGTACTGTGCCTCCTAATAGTCGTTCAACATATCCGCTACCCCCGCATCCGCGTCATAATCCTCGACACGTTGTCTCAGCACCTCCTCTCTCGTACGATGCGCTTCACCATGAAATATCCACCGAGTATAGCCCGACGTAAATCCATTCTTCCAAATATGTTCTACCATGGCCTTCTTTGGTTTTCTTTTCCGGTTGGCACATTTGCTGCACGGGCATGGGACTAGACTCGCTCCTTTAGCAGCTTCACCATATGCCCGTTCTACGAAATCATCGGTCTTTCTAATCCATTTAGTGGTGACATCGTTCCTTCTTCTACGGCCTGTGTACATCCACTCACGGTCCTCCATCCTCTAACAGAAGCCTAGGAACAGAAAATTTCGGCAGCACCTCCCCTGCACGGGGAGGTTTCGAAATCCTGCAAATAAAACTATCAGTACGATGGCTGACATCCACACATAATTCAACAGCACGATGGCCGACAATCAACAATACTACATATTAACCTAATCATACACGTATATAAATTGAACACAACAAGACTACATATTAACCTAATCATACACGTATATAATTAACTCAATATTAAACCTAATCATTTCATATAAATCAATATAAAATGAAAGCAAGCAATCACCTTGGAGGTTTGGTCGCGGGCAAGACGGCGGATCGCGGGCGAGACGACGGGGCACGGGCGAGACGACGGGTCGCGGGCAAGACGGTGGGTCGCGGGCGAGGCGGCGGGCGGGCGAGGGCACGGCGGCCAGGCGGGCGAGGGCGCGGCGGGGGCACGGTGGGGGCGCGGCGAGGGCACGGCGGGGGCACGGTGGGGGCGCGACGAGGGCACGACGGGGGCACAGCGCGGGCACGGCGCGAGCACGGCTTGGGCACGGCTTGGGCGCGGCGAGGGCACGGTGGGGCACGACGCGGGGCACGGCTGCGGCGGCGCGGGGCATGGCTTGGGTGCGGGCACGGCTGCGGCGGCGCGGGGCACGGCTTGGGCGCGGGCGTGGCTGTGGTGGCGCGGCGCGGGCTTGGGCGCGGTGCAACGGTGGCACAGCAATGGCGGCGGCGCGGCGTGGGCAGCAATGGAGAGAGTGAGGAAGAAGAAGTCCTTACCAACGCTATGTACGCGTGCTTTGCCGAGTGCCCGTGATCGGGCACTCGGTAAAGATTTTTTTAATTTTAAAATACGCTTTGCCGAGTGCCAGATCTGGGGCACTCGGCAAAGACGACTGTGCCGAGTGTTTCCTGGGCGACACTCGGCAAAGACTATTTTACTATTCTTTGCTGAGTGTCCCCTAGGTGTCACTTGGCAAAGGCTACTTTGCCGAGTGTCATTTCTTGACACTCGACAAAGTACATTTTTATTTTTTTATTTTGGCCACCAAACTTTTTGTGGTATGTTCCTACACTATGTAGACCTATATATACCATTTTGGGACAATTATAACAGTGTTTTCAATAGCTAGTAGATTTAGTTCGTTTATTTGAATTTCTTCGGAAAATTCAGATTTGAACTGCAGGTCACTCGAAACTTAGAAAACCGTGCATGCAAAAATGATATCCATGCCAGTTAGCACAAGTTACGACCGATTTCAGGAGCGGACCAGAAACTTCGAGCACCATGCTCACTCAACATGGCCGTGAACTTGCCATCCAGGTGTTTAAAAATTGTATAAAACACAAACAAAGTCAGAAAATCATGAAACTTGTCCACGTGTCATGATATCATATGTAGAGGCTGTGATAAAAAATTTAGAATGTTTAGAGAAAGTTGTGAGACATTATGTGTAGAAACCTAAGAGAACTACACATGAAATCATATAGTTTCAATGTGGATCTCTTAGGTTTGTACACATAGTGCGTCACAGCTTTCTCGAAACTTTTTCAAATTTTTATCACAGCCTCTACATATGATATCATGACACGTGGACAAGTTTCATGATTTTCTGACTTCGTTTGTGTTTTATACAATTTTTAAACACCTGTATGGCAAGTTCACGACCATGTTGAGTGAGCATGATGCTCGAAGTTTCCAGTGCGCTCCTGAAATCGGTCGTAACTTGTGCTAACTAGCATGGATATCATTTTTGCATGCACGGTTTTCCAAGTTTCGAGTGACCTGTAGTTCAAATCTGAATTTTCCGAAGAAATTCAAATAAACGAACTAAATCTAGCTATTGAAAACACTGTTATAATTGTCTCAAAATGGTACATGTAGGTCTACATAGTGTAGGAACATACCACAAAAAGTTTAGTGGCCAAAATAAAAAAAATAAAAATGTACTTTGCCGAGTGTCCACAGAAGACACTCGGTAAAGATACTATTTGCCGAGTGCCAGATATTTGACACTCGACAAAGAAGGTCCTTTGCCGAGTACCGACCTCGGCCCTCGGCAAAGGCTGACGATCATCAGCTTTATAATTGCCGTTAACGGCCCTTTGCCGAGAGCCATCTTTGCCGAGTGTTTGATGCTCGGCAAAGTAGTCTTTGCCGAGTGCTTCGCTGTGCCGAGTGTCCTGCACTCGGTAAACAAGCTCTTTACCGAGCGCAGGACTTTGCCGAGTGCGGCTCTCAGCAAAGTCTACTTTGCCGAGTGCCCGATAGAAAGCAGTCGGCAAAGCCGCCGGCACTCGGCAAAGGACCGGATTCCGGTAGTGTTCCCTACTATCTATGTTCGTTTAGAAGCTTTTCTTGGGGTATATGCAATGATCTTAGAAAAAAAGTTCAAATTACCGCCCTCTCCAACGGATAATGTTCATATAAACCCCTAAAATATTTTTTCTAGTTCATTTTATCCCGACACTCCTTTGAACTGGTTTAATATACCACTTAACAAAATTTGTCTCCTTTATTTCTTTATATACAAACTGAATTTTCAGTTCAAGTTTTGTTGGTTAGTAGTAGATAATAACATAATTTAGCCTAGAAAATTATATTATGTTTTTATAATTATTTGATATGTTAAAAATCAGATAAGAGAATAACTTCAATGGTACAAAACTATATATAAAATAATGACGAAAAATATTAACATATTTTTCTAACATAAGTTATGATATCCTTAACCACCTTAGAAAATATGAACTTCAAATTCAACATGTACACAAAGAAACGAAAAAGACAAATCTCATTAGGTAGAGATTTGTCTCTTTTTTTGTTTCTTCATATATATGTTAAATTTCAAGTTCATATTTTCCGAGGTGACTTGGGATATCGTAGCTTATGTTAGGAAAATATGATATGAATTTTTAATTACCATTGGCATTTAGTTTTGTACCATTAATGTTAATATCTTATTTTATCTCTAACCTATCAAAATAATTAAAAAATCATAATATATTTTTCGAGGGTAAATTATGCTCTTAGCTATTAACAAATAAAATTTGAACTGAAAAATCGATTTGTACATAAAGGAATTAAAAAGGACAAATTTTGTTAGGGGTAAATTGAGCCAACTCAGAGTGTTGGGGTAAAATGAACTAAAAAATACTTTATAGGGTTATATGAACATTGTCTATAGGTGACGGAAGTAATTTGGACTTTTTCCATGTTCTTATGTATGTTATGTTTGTACGCTTCTTGCGATAGGATGAGAGTTATACTATACATAAGTTCGAAGAATAGTATGGAGCATTAAATATCGGCAGTAAAGTTTCTATAATTGAAGCTCAAAGTTGAAGACTTTTCGAGAAGTGTCTACTTTGAAAATAAGGCAAATGAAAATTAAACAGTTCCATGAATTAAGTTCATTTATTAAATTTCATTAATTTGATCACTTCTATTAAGGATGACTAGCCATATATTTTACCTTTCGGATATCAAAAACTTGGGTTGTGATGCTATAGTACCTTTTGCTAGTCGCTCAGATGTAACAAAATGAACATGTTGAGAATGACGGTGATGATATGGTAATCTTGACAAATATTTTTATGTGACCAAATGTTGAAGGTTGAGTTTTAGCAACTTGGATCTGGGGACTTGTTTTCAAGTGCTCCACCTTAAGGACTGGTTCTTTGAGTGACCACACAAGAAAAAAGTGCAACCACAAGGACTATTATGGGCTCTAGACTTGACTAATTAATTAGGGAAATATCATGTGGATATTATCTCATAGTAGGTGGGTGATGGAAGAATGCTTATATGCCACTTCTACGCTTGTCAAGGAACTGGGGGGAAAGGAAGTGCGCTTCTGTGCTTTCTTAATGAAAGGGTAGAAGGTTGGGGATTTTACAAAATATGTCTTCTAGGCCTACAACTACGACTAATACACATCCAAGGACTCTTTTTAAAGGTCTCGTAGGAGTGTACCCTGCCACACTGGCTTGGAAGAGGTGATATGGGCCTTGCAAACTCTAGCATATGGGAAACATGACTTGCCGATAAATATGTACAACTGACATATTAGTCCATGGTTAAGAGTGGCTTGGCCTCTCAATGATTAGATGCAACATGGAGTGGTTTATGGACCATGATGGTCTTGTGACATTTTGTGAGATCTGGGACCCTTAGATGCGCAAGGGCAGATATAGGATCCCCATTTGCCCCCTAGACAGTGATGGCCCTAGAGTTAAGGGGTGGTGATTACTGTTGAACAAGGGTCCTACTTATGCCTTCCCTTGGTCCATGGGTAGCGATAGCCCTAGGGTCAAGGAAGCCTCCATGTGAATCTAGGTCCCTTGGCACCACAAGAAGTCTTAGCGGCACTCGTTTGGCCCTCGAGTAGTGGTATCCCTAAGACTAGAAGGATTGTTCTGCTTAGGGAAATAGCCTAGGATATAACAAGCTATTCATGCATATATTCTTAAAGGAAGGGATAAAATTCTCCCTTGATAGAGCCGCTCTTACACTATATTTAGCAATATCCCTTTGACATTGCTCCTAAAACTTTGTTAGGAGCTATAAACTTTTATTAGTGTGTAAATTCATTAGTGTTATTATTATTGTTGTAAATGCATTGCTCACTTGAAAACATAATATGGCTATAAAATTTCTTTGCACCTATATTGTTGCCATAGGATGGAATACCTCAAAGCTCAAGGCATAATGAACATATGTGAGGACATGTGTCGGTTTGTCATGAAAGAAATTATTTACTTAAATGAAAACATCGTGGTGGTACATCTCAGTTAACCAAGCCAGAGTATGGAGACTTTTTTAGATTTTTCTAGGCTACAACAAAATAGAGATGATTATTAGAGGATTCATGTAACTTATATAAGTTGAAAATTTGATGTATTTATATTGTATGCTATGGTTCATGTATATACTTGGGTCAGTGAATATGGTAGAATAAAGTAAGGCTGTCTTTGGTGGATTGTGTAAAATATGGAACGTAACACTGTAGATGACATTGTTTATAGAGTGATGTTTGAAATAGAGGATGAGATAGGAGATGAGATATGAGAGCTATTGGAGACGGCCTAAATATTATTGTTTGGTGCCTACCCGCACATCTTAGGTATCCTGGGTCCAAGACGACAATGCTATTCGCCCTGCTAGGGAAAAATGGAGCAACTTTCAACAAGTCATCCCTTTATATAGAGCTATTACCTCTGTCGTCCATGGTAATGGATGGCTAGATGACTGGCTTCCCTATGGCCTTGTAATAGATTGTTTCCCTTCTCTGTCTAGCCACACAAAAACTACTTTAGGGACTATGAGATAGGTGTTGAATGATGGACTGCTGCTTCAGCTCGCTAACCGCCTCAGCACAACAGTTCACCGTGAGCTTGTGGAACTACAACATCTGATCTTCCCAATGCCCTTGTCCGAACAGCATGATGAGAGGCGTAGTTCTTTGTTTGGGCATGACGAGTGTTAGGGATAAGATCCCTAGTCCCTGGGGCCCATCGGTTAGTGAGAGCACTAGGGAAAAGCCTCTAGAAACTGAGACCTATCGTTCAGCTGGAGGAGAAAGGAAACGTCTACCCTAAAAACACCCACCCTCGGACGAACCCCGCGGTACCGAGTCCGGGCTGGGCGTGGAGGAACTAGATAGGGGACCATGTGAATCGAAGGGAAACCACTCGAGTGGATCCCTCGCCCGGCCCGAGACCGACCCACCATAAGTGTGGTCGCATTAACTACGATTAGCACCGAGCCACGGCAGAGGCACCGATCCGCCTCCTACTCATGGCCTACGAGGCCCTTGGGCTGGATGGCACTCATGGCCTATGAATCTCTCGGACTGTGACACATTTATGATCCACACACCCTCGGCCTACAACACAGTCATGACCTGTCGGGACTAGGACTGAGTGCATAGACCGCTTGCATGACAAAACAAGACAAGTCGCGCCGAGCCTCAAGCTATGGAGGCCAGGGGTCAGTATAGCTCGAATGATGGCACTCGAGCCTCATGCTACCCACGCCGTCAGCCGTAAAGAATATGAAACAACTAGACGACCTTGGGGCCCATGGGCTCACGTGGCTTCACCCCATGATAGAACGCTCCATTTTACCGTCGCCCGATGACTCTTCCTTGAGGAAGCCACCACCGATCGACCCCCTCCTTGGCCTATAAAAGGAGGATGTCGGTCCCCATACACGAGGAACCCAGGGGCAAGGAGACACACGACATGGACGCCTAGACAGACACCCAGATGCAAAGACGACGGACCGACGAGAGGAAGGAGGACGCATCGATGAGGACCGAGAGACCAGAGCCCCACCACCAAACCAAGACTTAGTCAGGACTCCACTCTGTAGCCCTTAGCTCCACCTCCTCCACAACAAGAGACTTTGGAGCCTCTCCTCCCTCCCTCGTCCGCTTGTAACCCTGCTACAAGCATTGATCAGCAATGGTGCCGGTAGCGCAAGCCTCGATGACTAGATGTAGGGACGTTCTATCCGAAGCAGTATAAATCTTACGTCTACCACGTGCACCATCCGGAGTCTAGAACGCGTAAACAAATTTACTTGTCGGAGCGAGGTTCGAAACACCGACAACAAGGATCTGAAAATCACAGCTCTTTATAGGATGCTTCAAAGCTCAGCCTCCCAAGTTCGAGCTATGAATTCGTCTGGCGTCCTCCCCCCCCCCCCCTCAAAGTAAAAAATCTTCATTTGTACCCTCGTTTTGGAACAAAGTGGTATCCCTAAGACTAGAAGGATTGTTCTGCTTAGGGAAATAGCCTAGGATATAACAAGCTATTCATGCATGTATTCTTAAAGGAAGGGATAAAATTCTCCCTTAATAGAGCTGCTCTTACACTATATTTAGCATATCCTTTTGACATTGCTCCTAAAACTTTGTTAGGAGCTATAAACTTTTATTAGTGTTGTAAATTCATTAGTGTTGTTATTATTGTTGTAAATGCATTGGTCATTAACGTTGTAAATGCATTGCTCACTTGAAAACATAATATGGCTATAAAATTTCTTTGCGCCTATATTGTTGCCACAGGAAGGAATACCTCAAAGCTCAAGGCATAATGAACATATGTGAGGACATGTATCGGTTTGTCATGAAAGAAATTATTTACTTTGATGAAAACATCGTGGTGGTACATCTCAGTTAAGCAAGCCATAGTATGGAGATTTTTTTAGATTTTTCTAGGCTACAACAAAATAGAGATGATTATTAGAGGATTCATGTAACTTATATAAATTGAAAACTTTGATGTATTTATATTGTATGCTATGGTCCATATATATACTTGGGTCGGTGAATATGGTAGAATAAAGTAAGGCTGTTTTTGGTGGATTGTGTAAAATATGGGACGTGACACTGTAGATGACATTGTTTATAGAGTGATGTTTGAAATAGGGGGTGAGATAGGGGATGAGATATGGGAGCTACTGAGACGGCCTGAATATTATTGTTTGGTGCCTACCCGCTCATCTTAGGTATCCTGGGTCCAAGACGACAATGCTATTCGCCCTGCTAGGGAAAAATGGAGCAACCTTCAACAAGTCATCCCTTTATACAGAGCTATTACCTCCGTCGTTCATGATAATGGATGGCTAGATGACTGGCTTCCCTATGGCCTCTTGTAGTAGATTGTTTCCCTTCTCTGTCTAGCCACACAAAAACTACTTTAGGGACTGTGAGACAGGTGGTCCTGAATGATGGGCTGCTGCTTCAGCTCGCTAACTGCCTCAGCACAACAGTTCACCGTGAGCTTGTGGAACTGCAACATCTGATCCTCCCCATGACCTTGTCCGAACAGCATGATGAGAGGCGTAGTCCTTTGTTTGGGCATGACGAGTGTTAGGGATAAGATCCCCAGTCCCTGGGGCCCATCGGTTAGCGAGAGCACTAGAAAAAAGCCTCTAGAAACTGAGGCCTATCGGTCAGCTGGAGGAGAAAGGAAACGTCTACCCTAGAAACCCTCGCCCTCAGACGAACTCCGCGGTATCGAGTCCAGGCTGGGCGTGGCGGAACTAGACAGGGACCAGGCGAATCGAAGAGAAACCACTCGAGTGGACCCCTCGCTCGGCTCGAGACTGACCCACCATAAGTGCGGTCGCATTAACTACGATTGGCACCGAGCCACGATAGAGGCACCGATCCGCCTCCCACTCATGGCCTATGAGGCCCTTGGGCTACATGGCACTCATGGCCTACGAATCTCTCGGACTGTGACACATTTATGATCTACACACCCGCGGCCTACAACACAGTCATGACCTATCGGGACTAGGCCTGAGTGCATAGACCGCTTGCATGACAAAACAAGACAAGTCGCGCCGAGCCTCAAGATATGGAGGTCAGGGGTCGGTATAGCTCCAATGATGACGCTCGAGCCCCACGCTACCTGCGCCGTCAGCCGTAAAGAATATGAGACAACTAGACGACCTCGGGGCCCATGGGCTCACGTGGCTTCACCCCGTGATAGAACACTCCATTTTACCGTCGCCCGATGACTCTTCCTTGAGGAAGCCACCACCAGTCGACCCCCTCCTTGGCCTATAAAAGGAGGATGTCGGTCCCCATACACGAGGAACCCGGGGGCGAGGAGACACACGAGATGGACGCCTAGACGGACATCCAGACGCAAAGACGACGGACCGACGAGAGGAAGGAGGACGCACCGATGAGGACCGAGAGACCAGAGCCCCACCACCAAGCTAAGACTTAGTCAGGACTCCACTCTGTAGCTCTTAGCTCCACCTCATCTACAACAAGAGACTTTAGAGCCTCTTCCCCCTCTCTCGCCCGCTTGTAACCCTGCTATGAGCATTGATCAGCAATGGTGCCGATAGCACAAGCCGTCGATGACTAGATGTAGGGACGTTCTGTCCAAAGCAGTATAAATCTTACGTCTACCACGCGCACCATCCGGAGTTTAGAACGCGTAAACAAATTTACTTATCAGAGCGAGGTTCGAAACACCGACAATAAGGGTCTGAAAACCACAGCTCTTTATAGGATCCTTCAAAGCTCAGCCTCCCAAGTTTATCGAGCTATGAATTCGTCTGGCGCCCTCCCCCCACCCCGCTCAAAGTAAAAAAAATCTTCATCTGGACCCTCGTTCGGAACAAAGTGAACCATAAGAAAACCCTCCTAAAGAAGGATGTGGTCACCGATGCAAAATGTGAGATATCCGATGAAGACGCACTACCGGAAACAAAGTGACCATCTCATCTTCAAATATCGCTTTCTGGCAGAGCATTAGGGTCCATGTCGATGAAACCATTCTATAGAAACCAAACCATTGACGAAGCCAAACATGTTAAATAGGCAGAAGCAGACAAGTATGTAGGGGCATTATAAATAGGCACGTACGGTTGCACTTGCCACTCCCATCTCTCTTTTTTGTAACTATGACGTCGCCGCTGCTGATGGGCAACCAAATAATAGCGACGAGGCCGGCGGTCGTCCGCTGCAGCGACAGAAGGCGGGAGCTGCGTGCCGACGGGCCAGCCACCGTGCTCGCCATCGGGACGGCGAACCCGCCCAACTGCGTGAGGCAGGAGGACTACGCCGACTACTACTTCCGCGTTACCAAGAGCGAGCACCTCACTGGCCTCAAAGACAAGCTCAAGAGGATCTGTAAGTCGTCACAACTTTAATTTGTGGGAGATCAGAGCCGTCGTCCAAGCATCCCAAGTTTATTCAAAATTACAGAGACAATTACAAACACTGTTTTATTATATAGTTTTGGTAAAATTTTTTGAGATGTTTCCACTCTTTAAAAAACTTGAATGGCTGGTATATAATTTACAACAATTCAAGGGAGTCTATATATATTGTGCGTGCAATTTTATTTGTTACCTTTCTCGAACTATGACCAATTTATCTCGTAATATCAATATATATATTCTCGTACGTCCTTGGATCGAAAACACCCACCAACATCTTTGTAGATTTTATATTAAACAAGGACGAGCACGATGTCATGGGATAGAGGCCCATAGAAAATCGTAATTATCTAATCTAATCTATATAAGGATGTGTTGTACCTATTAAGAAAGAAAGGAATGAAGAAGATGACACACGAGCAGCATGATGATCGAAGCGTGATATCTAGTATATAAAGTTCCAAGCAGACTCGAATGATAGTCACACTCTAGTTCACGCAATCAACGTAACGAGCATATGCATGCCAGTACTTAAATGTGTGTGTGTGTTTGACTCGGAGATGATGACAAGGCTGCCTCCTGGTTTTTTATTAAAAAAAGAGAAAGTTATCCGCCACACACTGATAAAGAGTGGTTTTAGCTGTGGGGTAACGAAAATAACACTACATCCTTTGTTCTAATTTGTAATTCGTTTGATTTTTTTTACCCTAAATTTGACCGGCTCGTCTTATTTAAAAATATTTATAATTATTGTTACTTTTTCTGTGATATTGTATAGCATATAATATACTTTAAATGTGGCTTTGAATTTTTATTTTTTTTTCACAATAAAAAATGAATAGGACGAGCCGGTCAAACATGGCACAACAAAGTCAAACGAATTCTAATTTAGGATGTAGAGAGTATTTGATTCAGAATATCAACCAGATGCGCTATCAAAAAATCTAGAATTTCAACCAAACGGGTAAAACATCAGAACAGATTCCTTAAAATATATAGATTCATTTAGTTCAATTCAAAAATCACACTCTACCCCAAAATTTTTATATTCATGTCATTAATGTTACAAGTTATCATGTTATTATAGAATCTATATAGTAAATTCATGTGACAAGTTATCATGTTATTATAGAATTTATATATCGTTAACAGTTGTTTTCAACCAAATAAATTTCATTTTTTCCATAAATGTCGGCTCGCAGCATACAACTTACCGCTAGAATCAGATTTTCGGAATCTACAGCTGAACCAACAAACAGAAACAATGGTTATTACATATCAGTGGCACATCGTAATGATTAAGGCCCCGTTTCAATCAATCTCACGGGATAAACTTTAGCTATATAAATTGAAGTGCTAAATTTTAGTTTCAATTACCACCATTACCTTTCCTGTTTAGATTACAAATAGCTAAAAGTAGCTAAAAAAGCTGCTAAAGTTTATCTCGCGAGATTGGAACAGAGTCTAAAATATTCATTTCTGTTAAGACTTTATCAGCAAGATTTTTTCTAGAAGGTTTATCACTCATCAGTAAGGTTTATCCCTCGTGGGTCATTGCAATGTAGTTATAATAACGGGTCGTTTTTCTTTCCAGGCCACAAATCGGCAATCAAGAAACGCTACTTCCACCACACGGAGGAGCTGCTACTTGGCCACCCTGCATTCATCGACCATTCGATGCCATCGTTAGATGAGCGGCAGGCCATCATGGCTACTGCCGTTCCCGAGCTCGCCGCAGCGGCCGCAGCCGATGCTATCGCCGAGTGGGGGCGTCCAGCCACGGAGATCACGCACCTCGTGGTGACCACTTACTCCGGCGCCCACATGCCGGGAGTTGACTGGCTCGTAGCTTCAGGGCCTGTTTGGGAATGCAGTTTCGAAATACTGTAGTTTTGAGATATCATAGTTTACAATTGTACATGACATAAATACTACGGTATTGCTTTACCACAGTAAAACTACAGTATTGCTCAAAACCGAGATATGTTTGGTTCTATTGGAAAAACAAAGTATATGTAGAGAGAAGAGAAGAAAACTGAGGTCATGAGTGGAGTTTCGAAAACTCCAAAAATACTACAGTTTTGGGTAAACCATGGTATTTAAAACTGAGTTTTGACTATACAAACCAAACACTTTTTGAGTTCCAATACTATAGTATCATCAAATACCATAGTATTATTTCAAAACTGCAAAAATACTACAATTCCAAACAGGGCCTCACTGCTCGGCCTACGCCCCACCGTCCACCGCACCATGCTCTACATGAACGGCTGCTCCAGCGGCTGCGCCGCGCTCCGCCTCGCCAAGGACATGGCGGAAAACAACCGCGGCGCACGCGTGCTCGTGGCCTGCGCCGAGCTCACGCTCATGGTTTTCCGCGCGCCGCACGAGGCCCAGGCGCCCAGGTCGACACGCTCATCACGCAGTGGCTGTTCGGAGACGGCGCGGGCGCCGTCATTGTTGGGGCCGA
Organism: Zea luxurians; assembly: GCA_029449295.1. Classification (NCBI taxonomy): domain Eukaryota; kingdom Viridiplantae; phylum Streptophyta; class Magnoliopsida; order Poales; family Poaceae; genus Zea; species Zea luxurians. The sequence goes on from JAOPSE010000035.1 coordinate 17,472,095, forward strand.
CCCTGTTTCTGTCGAAGAACCGGAGTTCGAGATGGTGTCCGCCTAGCAGACCATGATACCGGAGAGCAAGCTGGTGGCCAGCGGCCAGCTCTCTGAGGATGGGCTCCGCTTCCACCCTTCCAGGGAGATCCCGTCCCTGGTACGTGAAAACGTCGAGCAGTGTATGGTTGATGCGCTGTCGCCGCTCGACATCGGCGGCGGCTGGAACGACCTCTTCTGGGCGGTCCATCCGGGTGGCCGCGCTGTCTTGGACAGCGTCGAGGCGGGGCTCAGGCTGGAACCGCACAAGCTGGCAGCGAGCCGCCGGGTGCTGAGTGAGTACGGGAACATGGCTGGGCCGTCGGTCATCTTCGTGCTTGACGAGCTCCGGCGCCAGCAAGAGAAAAAGGGGACCGGGGTGATGCTTGCATTCGGGCCAGGACTATGTGCCGAAACCATGGTTTTGCACGCAATGGACAACCAAAAGAAGATTTAGGTTCTCCTTACCAGCGCTTCGACAAAGCTTCATCCATCGATTAATTCACACGTTGATTTCTATGCATCTTTAATAAATTAATTAATTGCATGACATGCCGCGGCACGTATTTGCTTGTGATGTACTGTACCCATGTAAACTTGTTGAAAGTAGACAAGATGCAATAAAGAACATTGTTCCTTGTTATCCAGAGTGGCCACTGCTCCCATCAATAATAATGCGTTTGGTTGAATGTACGAGGGATAGAATGAGGCGGCCACGTTTTCTATAGTGTTTGGTTGAGAGTCAAGCGGGGGCGAAGTGAACACCCGAGTGATTTTTGGGGGCAGCGTGATCCCAAAAAATCGAGAGGACGGTGTCGCCCCCGACTCATCCAACTTTGACCTCAAACCAAACACACCATAAGTGGTCGAAAATTGCAGTGTAAAAATCATCTCAAAAATCATAACCGCTCGCTTCCAAGCAAAAATCTCTAGTCTAATAGGGATCAGACCGGTTTTGTCAAGAGTTCAACTATCTCAGAAACCTTTGTGCATGCCCTAGAGCTAGTGCAATGCTGTCACAAAAGAAAACTACCCACCCTTGTGCTAAAATTGGACTTCGCTAAAGCTTTTGATACCGTCAATTGATCTGCTCTCCTCACAATCTTAGGACTGATTTGGTGACCAAAGATCACGGAGATTGAAAGAAATTGAGAGAAATTAGTTCATTTCCTCATCAATCCCCTCTAATCCCCCGTGATACTCTTATCACAAAATCAACCCTTAGGGCTTGTTCGGTTCTACCCCAATCCATATGGATTGAGGAGGCTTTAATCCCTATTAAGTCAAAATCTCTTCCAATCCGTATTAATCCCCTCTAATCCATATAGATTGAAAATAACCGAACAAGCAGTTAAGGGTTACAGGATTCTTTGATCCTTGGTGTGGCTGGGTGCCTGGGTTCATGCCCTCCTCTCCACCTCGAAAATTGCAGTGCTGAGAATGGCGGAGATGGCCTTCTAGCTCAGGTTCCTTCGCTCCTCGTGCTCCTCTACCCCTGGTCTTCTCGTTTCTTCGAGCATGGACCTCGCTCTCCTGGACTTTCGGCCTGGGTTGGCCTTCGCGGATTCCCTCATGCTCAATTTAGCTTCTTCGGTTTGTCCAGTTCGCCCCCGTCTTCGATCGTCTTTCTGGCTGGTGGTTTCTTTTGGCAGATGCATCTTCAAGCTGAACCCGGATTCTGTTGGTCACCTCCTCCAGGCGGCCCTTGGCGGGTTCGCTTCTGGCTTCGAGGTGCTCCAGCTCGCTGACCGGGTTTTTCGGTTTTCGGTTTCCTCGATGGCTGTGGGCTTCCATATTTACAATTCCGGGTGCATTGATCGAAAGGAATTCAAGGCTTTCTTCAACCTTTGGAATTTTGGTGGACCTAACTGGAAGCATGAATTCAAGATCTTTTCAGAGGAAGAAGCGTCTTCTTGGTAGCAGGTGCGGGGCAAAAGGAGTTTATCTTTTGCAGATATTGTTAAGCTCCCTCTCACTGGTGCCAATGCTATTCCGATTCGTAACACCATTAGGTCTCCCTGTGGCTTTGAGCGTCAGCCTCAGACTAGGACGTCTGTGTTCAGACGTCTGGGTTCCTCCCCTGATAAACTGGCCTCTGTTTGCAACGGTTGGAGGTCTCCCGCTGCTGGGCGTTATCAGTCTCGCCCTAGAATCTCGACGTTCAATCGCCTGGGCTTATCGTCTTCATCCTCTCGGCCGGGTGTTGTGCCTCATCGGTTCTCGAGCTCTGATCCTATTGGTGTGGTTCATGGCGGCGGAATGCACGTCCGTTCCAAATTTCAAAATTCAAATTTTAACCGGTATCGGCGTCGTAATCTTCACTGGCGTCCCATTCGGCCTAGGGGGCCTACTGAGCTGCTGGGCCCGTCGGCCTTCCGCTGTTTTTTCTGTAAGGCGCTCAGTCACTTGGAGCTTTTTTGTCCCTCAAAGAAATCTCCTTTCGGTTTCCCGTTGGCCTCATTTCCTGCCTTTGGGAGCCGGGCCATTTTGGTGGGAAATCGAAATTCTCCGGATCACTCTACTTGGTTTCGCTCTCCCATGGGGTCCTTGTCCGGTGGACCGCCCTATTTCAGTTGCTTCGAGGAGTTCGCTCGGGAGGTATTAAAAAATTCTGAATCGTCACCTCTCCAGTACCCGACGCTTTCTTTGGGTGTCACTTCACCAAAACCCCAAATTGCTCCCTCTCCGGCCGCTGGTTGGCGATCTTCGCTTCCCATCTCGATGGCGTATCGGCGTGTCGATCCCGAGCCCTTCCTTCCGTCGGGCTTCAGCGCTTCGGTGGTCCTACACCGGGAGGTTATGGCCAGGTCAGTGACTCGACGCCTTCCGCCATTGCATGAGGATTGGGCCATCATCAATATTCAACCTTTGCCTGATCATGAGGTCACTTTCCCGGCGGTGAGGGACGTGGTCCGGGAATATCTGGTGGAGCACCGTCGGCTTGGGGTGCGGGACATTCAGCGGTCGCACCTAGGGCAGGTCTTGGTTCAGTTTAGTAGTGTGCTTGAAAGAAACAATCTAGTCTTGCTTGGCCCGCAGAATTACCTTGATGCCACCTTCACTGCTCTGCGTCACAATGATGCCTGGAACCACAGAGCCCTTTTCTTTAATTGTGAGTGCTGGCTCATGTTGTTGGGATTCCCATTAGATTATCGTTCATCAAAATATATGCAGGCTGCCATTGGTTCCTTTGGCAGATTACTATTATGGGAAGAAGACAAACATAATGTTTATAGGACCATGCTTAGGGTCCGGGTCACGTCTCGCGAGGAGGTCCCACAGTTCATTGTTTTTTTGGAAGCTGATGGCTTTATTGGCAACTCTTGGACAGTTCAGTGTGAAATCATCCAGCAAACCTTGCTGGGGGGTCATGCCCAGGATGAGGACCCGGTTCCGGTGGCCCCGGAGGATGGTCAGCAGCTTCCCCTCGAGTTTTTTGGTCTGGGTCAACCTGTGCCTGCTGCGGGGTGGGACCTCAATTTGCCACCTGATGTCAATGCCCAGGCCGAGCCAGCTGATAATATTCAGGGGGACTGGGACCAATGAATTGTGAATGCACCGCCTGTGCAGCAGCCACAGCAAGACCTGCCACCTGACGAGCAACAAGTCAGCAACCCTCATTCTGACTTGTCCTCGGATAGTTCTTCTGGTCCCGCTCTGGGTGTTCCGGTGCAGAATGGTCAGATTCAGAATGGGCAGATTCCTGCTGACCTGGATGTTGTTGGGCCAGTGCTCCCCTTTAATGCCCCTGCCCTTCCTGTGGTGGATGGTGTTCCCTTGAATGACCTTCAGGAGATTGACGAACCCCCTATCCAGGGAGGTCCCCATGTGCCAAGGGATATTGTTTTACCTGATGCCCAGCCTGGGGGCCTAACATCAATGGCCCCAACATTGTGGAGTTGAATTATATGTTTGCCCAGGATTGGAGGCCAGACCCTGTTCTTCTGAGCCACTTGGAAAGGAAAAGGAATGCTCAATTCTACAGAATCTGGGCCAACTACTTCGCTCCTGCTAGTAATCCTGAGCTCTCTGTTCAGATCCCCAAGAAATGGGCTCCTTTTTTCATGTCTAACCTGCTGCATAAAGACTCCTTCAATTGGTCGAAATCTTTCTTGTCTTCAGATATTCCCTCTGCTTTGCTGGAGTCTGCGGATGAGTCCCTCCCTTTGGCCATTCCCAAGAAATGTCCTGATGGCAAGTTTCTTGAGGCTGCTCTCCAGGAAGATTCTACTGGCAACGTCTCTGCCACCCCAGACTTGGCCTCTCGCGCATCCAAGCCTGCGGTGGTGGAGTCTGACCTTCGGAGAAGCAAGAGACTTCGTGATGCTCGGGCTGGGTTCAGGCAGGACTCCTGCCAGAGAAAGAACTGTTTGATGTGTCAGCACAAGTTTGAGGCCCCCTCCCTTTCTGCCAAGAACATCAGATGCCTAGGGGAAAGATTTTGTAGCCTGTCACAAGAGGACCTATCCGATATTGCTCTAAAGAAGAAGAAGAACCCCTCTGGCTGTGTGGGCTCAGATAAGCCCGGAAAGGAAGACAACAGGGACCAGAATCAAGATTCCACAGATGACGACAACTAAATTGATGGTGCTGCTCCGGTTTTGGGGATTTTGCAGGACTTACCTTCGCCAGGATTTTTGGTTGTTTCGGCCCTGGCGCTTTTGGCTGGTTGTGGTGGCACCAAACTTTGTGATTTCTGGCTACGCTATGTTTGGTGCTGACAAACACTATTTCACCCGCCCTGCTGATGGGCTTGGGTTTCTTTTCGTTGACAAACCAGATCATTCCCACGATGAATAGTTACAACTCTGCTACTTTTTCTGATTGGTCCGTTTTAAGTTTTAATGTTCGAGGGATCAACTCGGTCGTTAAAGGGAATGGTACTCGTTGCGCGATTAGGGACTCCAGATGTGATATTGTTTGCTTGCAGGAGACTAAGAAGGAATTCTTTGATAGGGCCGACCTTAGAAATTTCTGTCCCAATTCATTGGATGCGTTCGCTTTTGTTCCCTCTGTGGGAAATTCTGGGGGCTTCATTACTGTTTGGAATAGCTCTAAGTTGGTGGGCACTGTGATTTTTCAGAATGATTATGCCCTTTCGGTTGAATTCTTTGCTAATTCGTCCAATGAATCCTGGATTGTCACTAATATTTACGCGCCCTGTACTCCGCATGGGAAAATCGAATTTCTTAACTGGTTCTCTGATATCAACATGCCCTCGAAAAAGCTCTGTCTGATTGTTGGGGACTTCAACCTCATTCGTAGGCCTGAAAACAGAAACGTTGCGGGGGGATATTAATCTGATGTTGAAATTTAATGAGGCCATTAGTGCGCTTGACCTGCTGGAAATCCCCCTCCATGGGCTCTCCTTTACCTGGTCGAACAGGCAAAGGGAGCCCCTCCTGCAGAGACTTGACTGGTTTTTCATCTCGCAAGAATGGTCGGTTTTTTACCCTGACACCCATGCAAAGACGCTGCCCAGGGATTTCTCGGATCATGTTCCTTGTCTGATTTCTTTCAAGTCTAAGGTCCCCAGGCCCAAGATTTTTAGGTTTGAGAACTTCTGGCTTCATTTTGAGGAATTTATGACTGTATTTCAACATTCTTGGACTGCTCAGCCAACTCTTGCAGACAAAGCGAAAAACTTAACAGCTAAATTCAAGTACACCAGAAAGATCCTCAAGGATTAGCAGCGGTCTCTGCCAAACATTGATAAAACAGTGAGACAAATTAAGCTGCTTATTGAGTTCATTGACTTTATTGAGGAACATCGCGATCTTTCGATTGAAGAATGGAATTTCTGGGAGCTTCTACAATCCAAAAATGCTGAACTGCTCCACATTCAGAAAATCTATTGGAAACAATGGGCTTCCATCAATTGGGTCACCAAGGGGGATATTTGCTCTAGATTTTTTCATGCTCATGCAACGGTAAAGCATCGGCGTAATTCAATTGCGCTGCTCTCTGATGATAATGGGTCATTATTTTCAGATCATGACGGGAAAGCTGGCCTTCTGTGGAATGTCTTCAAATGTCGCTTGGGTTCTTCTGACTTTTTGGACAATGTTTTTGACCTCTCTAGCCTGATTTCGTTGCAAGAAGACTTACATTGGTTAGAGGAGCCTTTCACAAAGCAAGAAATTGACAGCATTATTGCTGCCCTTCCCACTGACAAATCGCCGGGGCCCGACGGATTCAACACCAATTTTCTCAAAAAATGCTGGCCGATCATTTCTCAGGATTTCTATGAGTTATGTGAGCAATTTTATCAAGGGGATGTCTGTCTTCGAAGTATTAATGGTTCTTTTATTGTTTTGATTCCGAAGAAGGAGAATGCTCAATTGGTGGGAGATTTTAGGCCAATCTCGCTTCTAAATAATAGTATGAAAATCATCACCAAATTGCTGGCCAACCGTCTTTAGACTGTGATGACCTCCCTTGTTCACAAAAACCAATATGGCTTCATCAAAGGTAGATCCATCCAGGATTGCCTAGCTTGGGCTTATGAATACATACATTTGTGCCATGTTTCCAAGAAAGAGATCATTGTGCTCAAGCTGGACTTTGAGAAGGCCTTTGACACAGTTGAGCACGATCTGATCCTTCAGGTGCTGTCCTTCAGAGGATTTGGGCCCAAATGGCTGGGCTGGATTAGGGATATCCTCCATTCTGGCACGTCCCCGGTTCTCCTTAATGGTGTGCCGGGCAAATCTTTTCATTGCAAGCGTGGGGTACGACAAGGAGACCCCCTTTCGCCTCTTTTATTCGTTCTAGCGGCAGATTTGCTTCAAAGTATAATCAATAAGGCGAGACAGCAGGGTCTTCTTCAGTTGCCTCTCACTGAGAACTGTGGTCAAGATTTCTCGATTGTTCAATATGCTGACGACACGCTCCTGATCTTGGAAGCTTGCCCCAGACAATTATTTTTTCTCAGAGCATTTCTAAACTCCTTTGCTACCTCGACGAGTCTCAAAGTGAATTACCTTAAATCAAGTATGTACCCAATCAATGTCTGCCCAGCGCGATTGGAGATTCTAGCCAGAACTTTAAACTGCCAGACAGGTTCTATGCCTTTCACTTACCTTGGTGTACCTCTAGGCCTGTCAAATCCTAGAATCTGCCATTTTCTACCGCTTATTCAAAGGATTGAGGGGAGACTATTGAAAGTCGCCTAGAGAGGGGTGAATAGGGCGAAACTGAAATTTACAAAATTAATCACAACTACAAGCCGGGTTAGCGTTAGAAATAATAATGAGTCCGAGAGAGAGAGCGCAAAACAAATCGCAAGCGAATAAAGAGTGTGACACGCGGATTTGTTTTACCGAGGTTCGGTTCTCGCAAACCTACTCCCCGTTGAGGAGGCCACAAAGTCCGGGTCTTTTTCAACCCTTTCCCTCTCTCAAACGGTCCCTCGGACCGAGTGAGCTTCTCTTCTCAAATCAAACCGGGAACAAAAACTTCCCCGCAAGGACCACCACACAATTGGTGTCTCTTGCCTCGGTTACAAATGAGTTTTGATCACAAGAACAAGTGAGAAAGAAAGAAGCAATCCAAGCGCAAGAGCTCAAAAGAACACGGCAAATCTCTCTCGCTAATCGCTAAAGCCTTGTGTGGAATTGGAGAGGATTTGATCACTTGAGTGTGTCTAGAATTGAATGTCTAGCTCTTGTAAGTGGTTGAGAAGTGGAAAACTTGGATGACTTGAATGTGGGGTGGTTGGGGGTATTTATAGCCCCAACCACCAAACTAGCCGTTTGGGTGGAGGCTGTCTGTCGCATGGTGCACCGGACAGTCCGGTGCACACTGGACATGTCCGGTGCGCCAGCCACGTCACCCGAACGTTAGGGTTCCGACCGTTGGAGCTCTGACGCTGGGCCCGCCTGGATGTCCTGTGGCACACCGGACATGCACTGTAGAGTGTCCGGTGCGCCTGTTCGCACGTGCCTGACTTCTGCGCGCTCTGGCGCACATTAAATGCGATGGCAGGTGACCGTTGGCGCTGAAGTAGCCGTTGCTCCGTAGTTACAGCGGACAGTCTGGTGTACACCGGACATGTCTGGTGAATTATAGCGGAGAGCCGTTGCGAATTCCCGAAGCTGGCGAGTTCAGAGTCGCTTCATCCCTGGAGCACCGGACACTGTCCGGTGTACACCGGACAGTCCGGTGAATTATAGCGGAGCGACTCTGTGTTTTCCCGAAGGCGAGGAGTTCAGCGCGTGGAGAATCCTGGTGCACCGGACATGTCCGGTGGCACACCGGACAGTCCGGTGCGCCAGACCAGGGCAGCCTTCGGTTGTCCCTTTACTCCTTTGTTTGAACCCTTTTCTTTTGATCTTTTCATTGGCTTATTGGGAACCTTTGGCACCTGTAGAACTTATAAACTAGGGCAAACTAGTTAGTCCAATTATTTGTGTTGGGAAATTCAACCACCAAAATTAATTTAGGAAAATAGGTGTAAGCCTAATTCCCTTTCAATCTCCCCCTTTTTGGTGATTGATGCCAACACAAACCAAAGCAAGTATAAAGGTGCAGAATTGAACTAGTTTGCAAAATATAAGTACAAAGGTTACTTAGAATTTGAGCCAATAAATATTACTTACTAGATATGCATGGATTGTTTCTTTATTTTTAACATTTTGGACCACGCTTGCACCACATGTTTTGTTTTTGCAAATTCTTTTTGTAAATCCTTTCCAAAGATCTTTTGCAAAATAGTCAAAGGTAAATGAGTAAGATTTTGCTAAGCATTTTCAAGTTTTGAAATTTTCTCCTCTTGTTTGAAATGCTTTTCCTTTGACTAAACAAATTTGAAAATCATATTTTTAAAAATTAGGGTGGTGGTGCGGTCCTTTTGCTTTGGGCTCATACTTTCTCCCCCTTTGGCATGAATCGCCAAAAACGGATACTTTGAGTGAGATATAAGCCCTGGTATAACTACTTTCTCCCCTTTGGTAAATAAAACATAGGAGTGAAGATTATACCAAAGACGGAGAGTGAAGCGGAGCGACGACGAAGGATGAGTAGTAGAGTGGAGTGGAAGCCTTTGTCTTCGCCGATGACTCCAATTCCCTTTCAATATACCTATGACTTGGTTTGAAATACACTTGAAAATACATTAGTCATAGCATATATAAAAGAGATATGATCAAAGGTATACTTATGAGCTATGTGTGCAAGTTTAGCAAAAGAAATTCCTAGAATCAAGAATATTGAGCTCATGTCTAAGTTTGGTAAAAGTTTGTTCATCTAGTGGCTTGGTAAAGATATCGGCTAATTGATCTTTAGTGTTAATGTATGCAATCTCGATATCCCCCTTTTGTTGGTGATCCCTAAGAAAATGATACCGAATGGCTATGTGTTTAGTGTGGCTATGCTCAACGGGATTATCCGCCATGCGGATTGCACTTTCATTATCACATAGAAGAGGAACTTTGGTTAATTTGTAACCATAGTCCCGCAGGGTTTGCCTCATCCAAAGCAATTGCGCGCAACAATGACCTGCGGCAATGTACTCGGCTTCGACGGTAGAAAGAGCGACCGAATTTTGCTTCTTTGAAGCCCAAGACACCAAGGACCTTCCCAAGAACTGGCAAGTCATCGATGTGCTCTTTCTATTAATCTTACACCCCGCCCAATCGGCATCCGAATAACCAATGTGGATCTCCGAGGGTACCAAAGCCCAAACTTAGGAGTATAAGCCAAATATCTCAAGATTCGTTTTACGGCCGTAAGGTGTGATTCCTTAGGGTCGGCTTGGAATCTTGCACACATGCATACGGAAAGCATAATGTCCGGTCGAGATGCACATAAATAGAGTAATGAACCTATCATCGACCGGTATACCTTTTGATCCACGGACTTACCTCCCGTGTCGAGGTCGAGATGCCCATTTGTTCCCATGGGAGTCTTGATGGGCTTGGCATCCTTCATTCCAAACTTGGTTAGAATGTCTTGAGTATACTTCGTTTGGCTAATGAAGGTGCCCTCTTGGAGTTGCTTCACTTGAAATCCTAAGAAATACTTCAACTCCCCCATCATATACATCTCGAATTTTTGTGTCATGATCCTACTAAATTCTTCACATGTAGATTCGTTAGTAGACCCAAATATAATATCATCAACATAAATTTGGCATACAAACAAATCATTGTCAAGAGTTTTAGTGAATAAAGTAGGATCGGCTTTGCCGACTTTGAAGCCATTAGCTATAAGGAAATCTCTTAGGCATTCATACCATGCTCTTGGGGCTTGCTTGAGCCCATAAAGCGCCTTAGAGAGCCTATAAACATGGTTAGGGTACTCACTGTCTTCAAAGCCGGGAGGTTGCTCAACATAGACCTCTTCCTTGATTGGTGTAACATCCCAAATTCCTAACTTGGGAATTTCATAAAAGTTTGTCCAAAATATTTGAGTTAAAGTTTGGATCTGGGATTCAACTTGAAACGAGAAAACAAATAAATAAAAGAAAAATTTATAAGCTTAGTAAATATTTCTTGGAAATAAGTAAGTGGCAATATGATATATTTTTATTTTATCAAAGATAGATTTGACTCTCAAAACCAAAAGTCAAAGTTGAAAATTCTTTTAATAAACGTAAAGAATCCTAATCTTGGATGAGTGAATTATTCTTTTCTCTCTCTCATGAATTAGGCATCGATATTATTCAAATAATAAAATAAACAATAAAATATCATCACATCATGCTGGGATTTTTTTACTCAGAATTGAATTTATTTGAAGTTCAAATTCAAAAGAATAAAGAATAGGAAAGAAAACAAGAAAAAAATTAAAAAAAGGGGAACAAGACCTATTTGGGCCGAATCTAGCGTGGCCCATCTCCACCTGAACGGCTCCATCGCGCGCACACCGCCCACGGGTGGCTCCCTAGCGCGTGGGCAGTGGCTTCGAGGTGGTCCCCACCTGTCAGGGCTATCCTCTTCCTCTCCCTATCCCTTCTCGGCATGGAACACCAACAGAACAACGGAAATCACCCGAAGAACTCGGCTCAGCGCTGCAACAACCGCGGGCATCTCCTACCTCCTAGCTGCGGCGCGGACTCTGACGTTTCTCTGCCATGTGGGCCCGCGCGGTCGGGGTCATCTTCTACCCTGTGTCCAGGATGCAACAAACCCCGAGTCGGGCTCTAAACAAGCTCTGCATGATCTTTGGGGTCGACGTGGCCAACTCGCCAGCGCCTCCGGGCTATAAAAGCGAGCCCCCGTGACCTCCTCATCCCTCGAATCGAGTTCTGCCTTGGATTAGCGCCTCCATGTCCACGGGAGAAGAAGAGTGCTACCGTAGGGAAAGAGAATCTGATTCCGCCGCCATGGACCTTCTTGTTTATCGGCATTGAAGCTTCATTAGCCATCCATGGACTCCCCTGGACGCACGGGCGGGGATTCGCACCGTCACCGGGCCAACTCGTTGGCCGGAGCCTAACCAATCTCTGGACAGACTGCACTGGAAGCTCATCGCCGGAGTCCAGTGTGGCTGCCGCCGGTGTGATCCGCGATTCACCATCGATAATACCCCGGCATCGGGTCTAGGGACTCCACCAAGTCACATGGAACCTGGCCGCGACCTCACCTGGACAGATTACATCCCGCTCGACCCGAAATTGCTCACCGGCGATAGGGCTCCGCCGTGGACCCTCCATGTCGCGTGGGCAGCTAGCTTCGCATGCCCAACCACCGGTGAGATCCATCTCGTCTGTTCCTCTGCAAACCGAACCTTGTTTTCAAGCGATAGGATTCGAGATCCGTACTCGGGCGCGTCTTCTGCGCGGTGGTCACCCATGGCGCCGCCGCAAGGGGAGCTCTACTCCGTCGCCGTGTGTCAGCTCAGGAAGGATTGCAGCTGACCGTTGGTTGGTCGACGAACGAACCAGATTAAGTGGGGGAATACCCCTTCAACCCAGTAGATCATAGCCGTTGATCTCCGCGTAGATAGCCAGGATTAAAAGGCACATAACCACTTCGCGGGATTGAATCTGGCCGTTGATCTCGGGATCGATGGCTCGGGTGTGTTGAATGGTTTGGATCTAATCAAAGCCATCCGAAATAGATCTAACGGCCCTATGTAACCCATACCTTTTCGGCCATGGCATAATTCATAAAGAACCCCTGCCCTTTCCCTTATTTAACCCGCCATCCTTGACTGTAAAGAAATCCTTACAACCGAGGCCCTGGCATTTATAGAATTAACCCTGAGCTCTCTGGAAATTATATCCGTGGTCTAGAACCATTGAGAAAATTTAGAATTAATTCAGAAATTGATTTCTAGTAGGAAAATAATTCTAGAAACTGATTTAAATCATATTTAATTCATTTTAGCTTCAAATTGAGTCATTCCAGTTGCAATAATTTTGTATTAATATTGTCTATCAACTAGTAACACTATTTAGCCATGAAACTTGAGTTAAAATTGTTCATTAGGATTAATCTATTCTAAGCACTAAATAATTTCGAAAATTCATAACTTTATAACCGTAGCTCCGAATTTAGTGGTTCTTGTTTCTACGATCTCGTTACACAGTGTAGATTATTATTACATAGTTTATTCTTATGTTTGGTGTGATGTTAATTTTGCCTATGCCATGTTGTCTGTGTTGCTACGTTTAGCAGTGAGGTCACGAGTCATCCGAAGAACAAGTTGGTACCTGGAATCTCAAATGCCAGGCAAGTTGTGCCCTTGATCACTTCTTTTTACCCACTCATGTTCTAATTAATCATAATGATCTGCATAGGTTAATTTTAATGGACCCAATAGGTTACCCTAGTTTGCCTATCTTTATACCTTGTTTACCACTGAACTTTTTGGGTAGTACTTGCTAGTGCTTTACGTGGTTTTGGGTATGAAGATACATTATTCATGATCACACTTTTATTATCTGTTTATTATTACTGTTCATGATAAGATCATTATGTTAATTGGAACATGGAGCGACCACCCGGGAAAACAGTGCTACCACAAGGGTTTAATGGGACGCCCTTGGCTGATTAATTAGGAAAGCTAGTGGAAGACTACCTTACCCGAAAGGGGCAAGGGCAGTAGGGGAGTGGTCAGTGTAGGGAGGTCCTTGGTTAATTTTGCTACGATGGCGGTCAGGCAGGAACCCTGCATTGGAGCTTCCTATAAACTGCAGCGGGTTTTCTGAAGCTAGTGGAACTTTGTAAAGGCCTCGTAGTGTTACCCTACCTCGCCTCCTCGGTAGAGGTGTATGGGAAGTCGCGATCCCTTGGCAGATGGGTAACATGACTTGTGGGTAAAGATGCGCAACCTCTACAGAGTGTAAAACTGGTATACTAGCCGTGCTCACGGTCATGAGCAGCTCGGACCCTCACATGATTAATTTATGGAACTAAATTCAATTTGTCATATGCATTGCATCGCAGGTGATGTTGTTACTTTTGTTCTACTACTTAATTGGGTTGGTATTTATTTATACTTAGTAACTGCTAATAAAATTTTGACCAACTTTAAAAGCAATGCTCAGCTCTAACCATCTTCTTTGGTAAGCCTTACACTTCACGTGAGCTCCCACCTTTGGCGAGTTCATGCACATTATTCCCCACAACTTGTTGAGCTATGAACGTATGTGAGCTCACTCTTGCTGTCTCACACCCCCCCACAGGTCAAGAACAGGTACCGCAGGATGAGGCGCATTGAGGATGCTGTGACGAGTTCGTGAGAGGTCTAGGCCGTCATCTCCCAGTCAACTTTGGGTTGCTGGACCGTCGTCTCCTTATAATGTAATTATTTATTTTGTATAGAACTCCTATTATATAGTAAGGTTGTGACATTCGATCCTGTGCCATGATTCATCATATGTGTGAGACTTGGTCCCAGCACACCTGGTGATTATGTTCGCGCCCGGGTTTTGGTGCCCCGAAACCTGGGTGTGACAATTGGTCCATTGAGGAAGGCACTCTTCACGTCCATTTGATAAAGCTTGAAGCCATGGTAAGTAGCATAGGCTAATAATATGCAAATTGACTCAAGCCTAGCTACGGGTGCATAGGTTTCACCGAAATCCAAACCTTCGACTTGGGAGTATCCCTTGGCCACAAGTCGAGCTTTGTTCCTTGTCACCACACCATGCTCGTCTTGCTTGTTGCGGAAGACCCACTTGGTTCCTACAACATTTTGGTTAGGACGTGGAACTAAGTGCCATACCTCGTTCCTAGTGAAATTGTTGAGTTCCTCTTGCATCGCCATCACCCAATCCGAATCTTGAAGTGCTTCCTCTACCCTGTGTGGCTCAATAGAGGAAACAAAAGAGTAATGCTCACAAAAATGTGCAACACGAGACCGAGTGGTTACCCTCTTATGAATGTCGCCAAGGATGGTGTCGACGGGATGATCTCGTTGGATTGCTTGGTGGACTCTTGGGTGTGGCGGCCTTGGTTCTTCATCCTCCTTGTCTTGATCGTTTGCATCTCCCCCTTGATCATTGCCGTCATCTTGAGGTGGCTCATCTCTTTGATCTTCTCCTTCATCAACTTGAGCCTCGTCCTCATTTTGGGTTGGTGGAGATGCTTGCGTGGAGGAGGATGGTTGATCTTGTGCATTGGGAGGCTCTTCGGATTCCTTAGGACACACATCCCCAATGGACATGTTTCTTAGCGCGATGCATGGAGCCTCTTCTTCACCTATCTCATCAAGATCAACTTGCTCTACTTGAGAGCCGTTAGTCTCATCAAACACAACGTCACAAGAAACTTCAACAAATCCTGAGGACTTGTTAAAGACTCTATATGCCCTTGTGTTTGAGTCATATCCTAGTAAAAAGCCTTCTACAGTCTTAGGAGCAAATTTAGATTTTCTACCTCTTTTAATAAGAATAAAGCATTTGCTACCAAAGACTCTAAAATATGAAATGTTGGGCTTTTTACCGGTTAGGAGTTCATAGGATGTCTTCTTGAGGATTCGGTGTAGATATAACCGGTTGATGGCGTAGCAGGCGGTGTTGACCGCCTCGGCCCAAAACCGATCCGGTGTCTTGTACTCATCAAGCATGGTTCTTGCCATGTCCAATAGAGTTCGATTCTTCCTTTCCACTACACCATTTGTTGTGGGGTGTAGGGAGAAGAGAACTCATGCTTGATGCCCTCCTCCTCAAGGAAGCCTTCAATTTGTGAGTTCTTGAACTCCGTCCCGTTGTCGCTTCTAATTTTCTTGATCCTTAAGCCAAACTCGTTTTGAGCCCGTCTCAAGAATCCCTTTAAGATCTCTTGGGTATGAGATTTTTCCTGCAAAAAGAATACCCAAGTGAAGCGAGAATAATCATCCACAATAACTAGATAGTACTTACTCCCGCCGATGCTTATGTAAGCGATCGGGCCGAATAAATCCATGTGTAGGAGCTCCAGTGGCCTATCACTTGTCATGATGTTCTTGTGTGGATGATGAGTGCCAACTTGCTTCCCGGCTTGGCATGCGCTACAAATCCTGTCTTTCTCAAAATGAACATTTGTTAGTTCTAAAATGTGCTCTCCCTTTAGAAGCTTATGAAGATTCTTCATTCCAACATGAGCTAGTCGGCGGTGCCAGAGCCAACCCATGTTAGTCTTAGCAATTAAGCAAGTGTCGAGTTCAGCTCTATCAAAATCTACCAAGTATAGCTGACCCTCTAACACTCCCTTAAATGCTATTGAATCATCACTTCTTCTAAAGACAGTGACACCTACATCAGTAAATAGACAGTTGTAGCCCATTTGACATAATTGAGATACGGAAAGCAAATTGTAATCTAAAGAATCTACAAGAAAAACATTGGAAATGGAATGGTCAGGAGATATAGCAATTTTACCCAACCCTTTGACCAAACCTTGATTTCCATCCCCGAATGTGATAGCTCGTTGGGGATCTTGGTTTTTCTCGTAGGAGGAGAACATCTTCTTCTCCCTCGTCATGTGGTTTGTGCACCCGCTATCGATGATCCAACTTGATCCCCTGGATGCATAAACCTACAAAACAAGTTTAGTTCTTGACTTGGTACCCAAACGGTTTTGGGTCTTTTGGCATTAGACACAAGAACTTTGGGTACCCAAACACAAGTCTTAGAACCCTTGTGTTTGCCCCCAACAAACTTGGCAACTACCTTGCCGGATTTGTTAGTCAAAACATAAGATGCATCAAAAGTCTTAAATGAAATGTCATGATTATTTGATGCACTAGGAGTTTTCTTTCTAGGCAACTTAGCACGGGTTGGTTGCCTAGAGCTAGATGTCTCACCCTTATACATAAAAGCATGGTTAGGGCCAGAGTGAGACTTCTTAGAATGAATTCTCCTAATTTTGCTCTCGGGATAACCGACAGGGTACAAAATGTAACCCTCGTTATCCTGAGGCATGGGAGCCTTGCCCTTAACAAAGTTAGACAAATTTTTAGGAGGGGCACTAAGTTTGACATTGTCTCCCCTTTGGAAGCCAATGCCATCCTTGATGCCAGGGCGTGATGCGTCACGATGCCCGATCTTCACGACATAGGATCTATCTCCAGATAACTAGCTTCGAAGAAGCCAAGATAACTTGCTGCAAGCAGCGATAACTAGTGCAACCTGACAAATAAAACTCGAAGCCAACCACCGTCTTTAACCGGCAGCCTGAATCGAGGATTCGCCCAACCACACTCTCAAAGAACCAACCAACACAACCTACAATCAATCGAGGAAACCTCGAAGGGAGTAGGAGCACCAATTGGGAGCAGATGAAGCCGCCGCTTCTGCAATCCCGCGAAGGAATTCACAAGAGCAAAGGGGTAGAGATCACTCTCAATATTTGTTAGCACACAGCTGAACAAAGGGGTTCTGTTTTAGATTATCATAAGCTACCTTACATCATAGACATAGGGGGGTATTTATACTAGTAACAACCAGTATTAGCGAGGTATAAACACGAAACAAAAGTATTTTCACGTGCTAATGTGAAGGAGCCTCTTCGGGAGATCTGCAAAGCTGATTTCCGTGTGGCTGTTTGACTTCTGTGCAGCCTTCAGTATTTTGACAATAACTTCTTCTAGGAATCTTCAAATGACGTGGGACTGGTTGCATTGGAAAGCTAACGTGATTAGATTTCTCACCATATATAGCATGCTTAATGAAACTTCGTAGAATGATGCAGTTTAATACGAAAACTTGGTCATCAAGCAGACTGTTGACCTTCTGACCAGTCAGCACTAAAGTAGGTCGGCTTCCTTTCTGGTAGATGTGGTTAAGTCGGCTGTAGAAGCATTGGAAACTAGACTTCAAGAGCTTTCCAAAAAGTACTTATGGGCCTTCATAGCTTTTGGGAATCAAAAGTTATGACTGTTTCTTCTGGACGGTTCTGTAGCGCTGGACTGACTCGGACGTAGCTCTTTTTGCTGATTCGCCTTTGATATGTTTTGTCCTTCCTCTTGGTGAACCTAAGTAACATCAACATACACGACTTAGGTAGCATAAAGTTCACATTAGTGTTTAATTGAAATTCATAAAGTAGCGCGTGCACCTCTTGCTGTAGCTTCTTAGCTCGGCTACGTGTAATTGGTCCATCAAAGACTAGCGCGTGCACCTCTTGCTGTAGCTTCTTAGCTCGGCTACGTGTAATTGGTCCATCAAAGACTTGGGTTGGTGACGATGTTGGTTGTACTTGAGTTGATGTAGTATAACTTGGGGGTTGTAACGTGTTGCTTAATGGCGTGGTCGTATCATCCTCCTCCCCTTGAAAATGAGTCGTCCTCGACTCTGAAGTGTCTTCACTTGTAAATGGTAAGAGGTCAGCAGCATTGAATGTGTTTCTCACGCCATAGCTCGGTGGAAGATATATCTTGTATGCATTATCATTGATCTTGGCAAGAACACGAAATGGACCATTTCGTCGTGGCTCCTGCAATAAAAGCAATCTAACCGAAGAATTTGGTACACAAAGTTTGTTAGCTCTAAACAAAAATCCATCATGTATATGATATTTCTCCCAACCTTTTCCATCTTTACAACGAATGTATGGTTCTGAAAATTCAGGATCATCATTATACATTTCTTTCAAATTTTCAAGACCCAAAACTTTTACCTCTAGTTGATTCAACAACACATTCCTTCGAGACAAGGCATCAGCGACCACATTGTCCTTACTTTTCTTACATTTCACAATGTATGGAAATGTTTCGATAAACTCAACCCATTTGGCATGGCGACGGTTCAGTTTGGTTTGCCCTTTCAAATACTTCAAAGCTTCATGATCGGAATGAATAACAAACTCTTTTGGCCATAAGTAGTGCTGCCATGTTTCAAGCGCTCGGACCAAAGCATACAATTCTTTGTCATACACAGAATAATTTAATTGAGCACCTCCCAATTTTTCACTAAAATATGCTATAGGTTTTCCTTGTTGCATTAAAACTCCTCCTATCCCAATCCCACTAGCTTCACATTCTACTTCAAAAGTTTTAGTGAAATCAGGAAGAATAAGTACAGGTGCTTCAGTCAAACGTTTCTTCAATTCTTGAAAAGCATCTTCTTGTGAGTTTCCCCATTTAAATTCAACACCTTTTGTCGGGGACCATAATTAGGGGTACCCTCAAGGCTCCTAATTCTGAGCTAGTAACCCCCATCAGCATAAAGCTGCAAAGGCCTGATGGGTGCGATTAAGTCAGGGATCGGTCCATACGAGGGACTCGATCACGCCTCGCCCGAGCCTAGCCTCGGATAAGGGCAGCCGACCCCGGAGGATCTCCGTCTCGCCCGAGGCCCCCCTCCAACGGCGAATGTGTTCCCGGCTCGCCCGAGGCCCTGCCTTTGCTAAGAAGCAACCCTGACCAAATCGCCGCACCGACCGACCAAGTCACAGGAGCATTTAATGCAAAGGTGGCCTGACACCTTTATCCTGACGCGCGCCCCCAGCCGGCAGAGCCGAAGTGACCGCCGTCACTTCGCCGCTCCACTGACCGGCCTGACAGAAGGACAGCGCCGCCTGCGCCACTCTGACTGCGGTGCCACTTGACAGAGTAAGACTGACAGGCAGTCAGGCCCTGCCGAAGGCACCATAGGAAGCTCCGCTTCGCCCGACCCCAGGGCTCGGACTCGGGCTAAGTCCCGGAAGACGACGAACTCCGCCCGACCCAGGGCTCGGACTCGGGCTAAGTCCCGGAAGACGGCGAACTCCGCCCGACCTAGGGCTCGGACTCGGGCTAAGTCCCGGAAGACAGCGAACTCCGCTCCGCCCGACCCAGGGCTCGGACACGGGCTAAGACCCAGAAGACGCCGAACTCCGCTCCGCCCGACCCAGGGCTCGGACTCGGGCTAAGTCCCAGAAGACGACGATCTCCGCCTCGCCCGACCCAGGGCTCGGACTTGGGCTCGGCCCTAGAAGACGACGAACTCCGCTTCGCCCGACCCCAGGGCTCGGACTCCGCCCAGCACCAGCCGGCGATCTCCGCCTCGCCCGAACCTGGGGCTCGGACCCGACCTCGGCCACGGAAGACAGACTCGACCTCGACTTCAGAGGAGCTTCCACATCGCCCAACCTAGGGCGCAGGCCAGCCACGTCAACAGGAGGCGCCATCATCACCCTACCCCGAGCTGACTCGGGCCGCAGGGAACAAGACCGGCGTCCCATCTAGCTCGCTCCGCCAGATAGGCAATGATGGCGCCCTGCAAACTCTGTGACGACGGCGGCTCTCAGCCCCCTTACGGAAGCAAGAGGACGTCAGCAAGGATTCAACCGCTCCGACAGCTGTCCCTCCGCCAGGCTCCATCGCTCCTTCGACGGCCACAACATCTCACCAGCTGGGTGCCAAAATCTCTCCGGCTGCCACAACGGCATGTACTTAGGGCGCTAGCTCTCCTCCGCTAGACACGTAGCACTCCGCTACACCCCCCATTGTACACCTGGATCCTCTCCTTGTGCCTATAAAAGGGAGGACCAGGGCCCTTTTAGAGAGGGTTGGCCGCGCAGGGACGAGGACGAGACAGGCGCTCGCTGGAGGCCGATCGCTCCCTCTCCCGCGTGGACGCTTGTAACCCCCTACTGCAAGCGCACCCGACCTGGGCGCGGGACAAACACGAAGGCCGCGGGATTCCCACCTCTCTCACGCCGGTCTCCGGCCGCCTCGCTCTCCCCCCTTCGCGCTCGCCCTCGCGCTCGACCCATCTAGGCTGGGGCACGCGGCGACATTCACTCGTCGGCTCAGGGTCCCCGGTCTCGGAACGCCGACAGTTGGCGCGCCAGGTAGGGGCCTGCTACGTGTTGACGAACAGCTTCCCATCAAGCTCCAGATGGGCAGTCTCCAGCAACCTCTCCAACCCGGGACGGTGCTCCGTTTCGGGAGTCTTGAGTTCATGTCCCTCGACGGCAGCTACGACATGATACTCCTTCCACCGCCGCACGACGACGACAGTGGCGGCCGACAGCCCGCCCGCCGGCGGCGGAATCGACGATGTCTTCCCCGCGTGGTGGAAGAACAACCTTCGAGCTCATCCTGCCCTCTTCCCCGCCGACGGTGGGGAAGACGGGGCAACCAAGGCCAAGCAGGAGGTAGTGCCTCGTCGGCTGTCGAGCGAGTCGATCGCACCGGCACCCCAACGGGGGGCGCACCGGGTATCGACTTTGCGCTTGAGACGAAGACGAGCGCCATCTCCCCGCGACACGCCAATCCCGAGCAAGCGGACGACGCCAGCACGCTCGCGAAAAGCTTGCTGGACGTCACCCTCGTACCTGAGACGACGGCGCAGTTAGTCCCCGACGTGACCTCATCGCCGCCCGTCGACCAAAAGGTACCGACCGATTCCCATCCCACGTCTTTCGGATTCAGCCTCGACCCGCCTAGCGGCTTCGCTTTGGCGGGTGCTCTCGTAGAGGCAAGTCCAAACCCTCTGGGGTTTCGTACGCGGTCACCTTGGGACCGGCTGACGGACGTCTCGACCTACGGGCCCTCTGGGTCCGAGGAAGACGATGAGCCCAGCATCTGTTGGGATTTCTCTGGACTTGGCAACCCCAGTGCCGTGCGGGACTTCATGACCGCATGCGACTGCTGCCTTTCCAACTGTTCCGACGGTAGCCGTAGCCTTGGCGACGAGGACTGTGGCCCAAGTCGCGAATGCTTCCACGTCGATCTGGGGGGTCCCTCCGAAGGCAACCCTCTCGGCATGCCGGAGGACGGTGATCTCCCTAGGCTGGTGCCTCGCGTTGACATCCCACGGGAGCTAGCTGTGGTCCCCGTTCAGGCGGGGGACCATGACCCACAGCTCGAGCAAATCCGCAGGGTGCAGGTCAGGCTCGACGGGGGAGCAGGAGGGCTTGAGCCGGTCCGCCGGGACGTCGGGCAGGCATGGGCGGGCCAACCCCCGGCCGGAGAAATACGTCATCTACCCCAGGGCTTCCAGCACCGCATCACCGACGACGTCAGGGTCAGGCCACTACCCGCATCCAGTGGGGTCGGCCAGAACCTAGCTGCAGCAGCGATGCTTCTCCGCGCGATGCCGGAGCCATCAACCACCGAGGGGCGGCGAATCCAGGGGGAGCTCAAGAATCTCCTAGAAGGCGCCGCGGTCCGACGGGCCGAGAGCTCTGCCTCCCAAAGGCAGGGGTACCCCTCGAAACCTCATGCCGCGACTTCCTGATTCATGCGGGAAGCCTCGGTCTACACCGGGCGCACGCGCAACACAGCGCCTGCGGCCCCGGGTCGCCTCGGCAACGAGCACCATCACCGTGACCGTCGGGCCCACCTCGATGAGAGGGTGCGCCGAGGCTACCACCCCAGGCGTGGGGGACGCTACGACAGCGGGGAGGATCGGAGTCCCTCGCCCGAACCACCCGGTCCGCAAGCCTTCAGCCGAGCCATCCGACGGGCGCCGTTCTCGACCTGGTTCCGACCCCCGACTACTATCACAAAGTACTCGGGGGAGACGAGACCGGAACTGTGGCTCGCGGACTACCGTCTGGCCTGCCAACTGGGTGGAACGGACGATGACAACCTCATCATCCGCAACCTCCCCCTGTTCCTCTCCGACACCGCTCGCGCTTGGTTGGAGCACCTGCCTCCGGGGCAGATCTCCAACTGGGACGACCTAGTCCAAGCTTTCGCCGGTAATTTCCAGGGCACTTACGTGCGCCCCGGGAATTCCTGGGACCTCCGAAGCTGCCGGCAGCAGCCGGGAGAGTCTCTCCGGGACTACATCCGGCGATTCTCGAAGCAGCGCATCGAGCTGCCCAACATCACCGACTCGGATGTCATCGGCGCGTTCCTCGCTGGCACCACCTACCGCGACCTGGTGAGCAAGCTAGGTCGCAAGACCCCCACCAGGGCGAGCGAGCTGATGGACATCGCCACCAAGTTCGCCTCCGGTCAGGAGGCGGTCGAGGCTATCTTTCGAAAGGACAAGCAGCCCCAGGGCCGCCCATCGGAAGATACTCCCGAGGCGTCAACTCAGCGCGGCGCCAAGAAGAAGGGCAAGAAGAAGTCGCAAGCGAAACGCGACGCCGCCGACGCGGACCTTGTCGCCGCCGCCGAGTACAAGAACCCTCGGAAGCCCCCCGGAGGTGCCAACCTCTTCGATAAGATGCTCAAGGAGCCGTGCCCCTATCACCAGGGGCTCGTCAAGCACACCCTTGAGGAGTGCGTCATGCTTCAGCGCCACTTCCACAGGGCCGGGCCACCCGAGAAGGGTGGCAAGGCCCGCGACGACGACAAGAAGGAAGATCACCAGGCAGGAGAGTTCCCCGAGGTCCGCGACTGCTTCATGATCTATGGTGGGCAAGCGGTGAACGCCTCGGCTCGGCACCGCAAGCAAGAGCGCTGGGAGGTCTGCTCAGTGAAGGTGGCGGCGCCAGTCTATCTAGACTGGTCCGACAAGTCCATCACCTTCGACCGAGACAATCACCCCGACCATGTGCCGAGCCCGGGGAAATACCCGCTCATCGTCGACCCCGTCATCGGCGACGTTAGGCTCACCAAGGTCCTCATGGACGGAGGCAGCAGCCTCAACATCATCTACGCCGAGACCCTCGGACTCCTGCGTGTCGATTTGTCCTCCGTACGAGCAGGCGCTGCGCCCTTCCATGGGATCATTCCCGGGAAGCGCGTCCAGCCCCTCGGACAACTCGACCTTCCCGTCTGCTTCGGAACACCCTCTAACTTCCGAAGGGAGACCCTGACGTTCGAGGTGGTCGGGTTCCGAGGAACCTACCACGTGGTACTGGGAAGACCATGCTACGCGAAGTTCATGGCCGTCCCCAACTACACCTACCTGAAGCTCAAGATGCCGGGCCCCAACGGGGTCATCACCGTCGGCCCCATGTACAAACACGCGTTCGAATGCGACGTGGAGTACGCCGAGGCCCTCGCCGAGTCCGAGGCCCTCATCACCGACCTGGAAAGCCTCTCTAAGGAGGTGCCAGACGTGAAGCGTCACGCCGGCAACTTTGAGCCAGCGGAGACGGTTAAGTCCGTCCCCCTCGACCCCAGCGGCGACGCCTCCAAGCAGATCCGAATCGGCTCCGGGCTCGATCCCAAATAGGAAGCAGTGCTTGTCGACTTTCTCCGGGCGAACGCCGACGTCTTCGGGTGGAGTCCCTCGGACATGCCCGGCATACCGAGGGATGTCGCCGAGCACTCTCTGGACATCCGAGCCGGAGCCCGACCCGTCAAGCAGCCTCTGCGCCGATTCGACGAGGAGAAGCGCAGAGCCATAGGCGAGGAGATCCACAAGCTAATGGCGGCAGGGTTCATCAAAGAGGTATTCCATCCCGAATGGCTTGCCAACCCTGTGCTTGTGAGAAAGAAAGGGGGGAAATGGCGGATGTGTGTAGACTACACTGGTCTCAACAAAGCATGTTCGAAGGTTCCCTACCCTCTGCCTCGCATCGACCAAATCGTGGATTCCACCGCTGGGTGCGAAACCCTGTCTTTCCTCGATGCCTACTCAGGGTATCATCAAATCAGGATGAAAGAGTCCGACCAGCTCGCGACTTCTTTCATCACACCCTTCGGCATATACTACTATGTCACCATGCCGTTCGGCTTGAGGAATGCGGGTGCGACGTACCAGCGGTGCATGAACCATGTGTTCGGCGAACACATTGGCCGTACGGTCGAGGCCTACGTCGATGACATCGTAGTTAAGACGAGGAAAGCCTCCGACCTCCTTTCTGACCTTGAAGTGACATTCCGATGTCTCAAGGCGAAAGGCGTCAAGCTAAATCCCGAGAAGTGTGTCTTCGGGGTGCCCCGAGGCATGCTCTTGGGGTTCATCGTCTCCGAGTGGGGCATCGAAGCCAACCCGGAGAAGATCGCAGCCATCACCAGCATGGGGCCCATCAAGGACTTGAAAGGCGTACAGAGGGTCATGGGATGTCTCGCGGCTCTGAGCCGCTTCATCTCATGCCTCGGCGAAAGAGGTCTACCTCTGTACCGCCTCTTGAGGAAGGCCGAGTGCTTCACTTGGACCCCTGAGGCCGAGGAAGCCCTCGGGAACCTGAAGGCGCTCCTCACAAAGGCACCTATCTTGGTGCCCCCAGCTGCTAGAGAAGCCCTCCTGGTCTACGTCGCCGTGACCACTCAGGTGGTTAGCTCCGCGATTGTGGTCGAGAGGCAAGAAGAGGGGCATGCATTGCCCATTCAGAGGCCAGTCTACTTCGTCAGCGAGGTACTGTCCGAGACCAAAATCCGCTACCCACAAGTGCAGAAACTGCTGTATGCGGTGATCCTGACACGGCGAAAGTTGCGACACTACTTCGAGTCTCATCCGGTAACTGTGGTGTCATCCTTCCCCCTGGGGAAGATCATCCAGTGCCGCGAGGCCTCGGGTAGGATTGCAAAGTGGGCGGTGGAAATCATGGGCGAGACAATCTCGTTCGCTTCTCGGAAGGCCATCAAGTCCCAGGTCTTGGTGGACTTCGTAGCTGAATGGGTCGACACCCAGCTACCGACGGCTCTGATCCAACCGGAGCTCTGGACCATGTTCTTTGACGGGTCGCTGATGAAGACAGGAGCCGGCGCAGGCCTACTCTTCATCTCGCCCCTTGAGAAGCACCTACGCTACGTGCTACGCCTCCATTTCTCGGCATCCAACAATGTGGCTAAGTACGAAGCTCTGGTCAACGGGTTGCGGATCGCCATCGAGCTAGGGGTCCGACGCCTCGACGCTCGCGGTGACTCGCAGCTCGTCATCGACCAAGTCATGAAGAACTCCCACTGCCACGACCCGAAGATGGAGGCCTACTGCGATGAGGTTCGGCGCCTGGAAGACAAGTTCTACGGGCTCGAGCTCAACCACATCGCCTGGCGCTACAACGAGACTGCGGACAAGCTGGCTAAAATAGCCTCGGGGCGAACAACGGTTCCCCCGGACGTCTTCTCCCGAGACCTGCATCAACCCTCCGTCAAGATCGACGACACGTCCGAGCCCGAGGTACCCTCGGCTCAGTCCGAGGCACCCTCGGCTCAACCTGAGGCGCCCTCGGCTCAGTCCGAGGCACCATCGGCTCAACCCGAGGCACCCTCAGCTCAGCCCGAGGCGCCCTCGGTTCAGTCCGAGGTACCCTCGGCCCCCGAGGGTGAGGCACTGCGCGTCGAGGAGGAGCGAAGCGGGGTCACGCCTAATCGAAACTGGCAGACCCCATACCTACAATATCTCCATCGAGGAGAGCTACCCCTCGACCGAGCCGAGGCTCAGCGGTTGGCGCGGCGCGCCAAGTCGTTCGTCTTGCTGGGAGATGGAAAGGAGCTCTACCACCGCAGCCCCTCCGGCATCCTCCAGCGATGCATCTCCATCGCCGAAGGTCAGGAACTCCTGTGAGAGATACACTCGGGGGCTTGCGGCCATCACGCAGCACCTCGAGCTCTTGTCGGGAATGCTTTCCGGCAAGGCTTCTACTGGCCGACGGCGGTGGCCGACGCCACTAGAATTGTCCGCACCTACGAAGGGTGTCAGTTCTACGCGAGGCAGACCCACCTGCCCGCTCAGGCTCTGCAGACAATACCCATCACCTAGCCTTTTGCTGTGTGGGGTCTGGATCTCGTTGGTTCCTTGCAGAAGGCGCCCGGGGGCTACACGCACCTGCTGGTCGCCATCGACAAATTCTCCAAGTGGATCGAGGTCCGACCCCTGAACAGCATCAGGTCCGAGCAGGCGGTGGCGTTCTTCACCAACATCATCCATCGCTTCGGGGTCCCAAACTCCATCATCACCGACAACGGCACCCAGTTTACCGGCAGAAAGTTCCTGGACTTCTGCGAGGATCACCACATCCGGGTGGACTGGGCCGCCGTGGCTCATCCCATGACGAATGGGCAGGTAGAGCGTGCCAACAGCATGATTCTACAAGGGCTCAAGCCTCGAATCTACAACGACCTCAACAAGTTCGGCAAGCGATGGATGAAGGAACTCCCCTCGGTGGTCTGGAATCTGAGGACAACGCCGAGCCGAGCCACAGGCTTCACGCCGTTCTTTCTAGTCTATGGGACCGAAGCCATCTTGCCCACAGACTTAGAATACGGTTCCCCGAGGACGAGGGCCTACACCGACCAAAGCAACCAAGTTAGCCGAGAAGACTCGCTGGACCAGCTGGAGGAGGCTCGGGACAAGGCCTTGCTACACTCGGCGCGGTACCAGCAGTCCCTGCGACGCTACCACGCCCGAGGGGTCCGGTCCCGAGACCTCCAGGTGGGCGACCTAGTGCTTCGGCTGCGACAAGACGCTCGCGGGCGGCACAAGCTCACGCCCCCCTGGGAGGGGCCATTCGTCATCACCAAGGTTCTGAAGCCCGGAACGTACAAGCTGGCCAACAGTCAAGGCGAGGTCTACGGCAACGCCTGGAACATCCAACAGCTACATTGCTTCTACCCTTAAGATGTTTTCAAGTTGATCATATACCTCGCACCCACGCAAAGTTTAGTCATCAAGGAAGGGTCGGCCTCGCCTCGGCAAAGCCCGACCCTCCCTCGGGGCTAAAAGGGGGGGGAACCCCCTCTGCGTCGAAATTTTCCTCGAAAAAAGATCTTTTCTGCCAGAATGTCTTTCGCACTTTTTGGCTACTTCGAAAGTGGATCCTGAAAACGACGGAGTACACGTAAGCAGCCAAGGCTGACCGAGCCGAGGGACTCCTACGCCTCCGGGATACGGATACCTCACTCATCACCTTCTGCGATAAGTAACTCACGTTCGGATAAGTGATTCTGCGGACCGAACAAGTCTTCACGTTCGAAAGCTCTTCTGTCGAAGCGATCCTTCGAGCCTTCTCGACTGCGTCGGTGACAGAGCCCCATGGATGGGTAAGAGTGCGCGTAAGCAGCAAGGCAGACCGAGCCGAGGGACTCCTACGCCTCCGGGATACGGATACCTCACTCATCACCTTCCGCGAGAAGCAACTGTCGCTCGCACAAACATTTCTGTTACCGATAAAGAAGTCCAGATACTCGAAACAAGAGGAAAAGAGACGCAGCTTTACAACACGGCGAGGGTGTGTTTAGGCCTCGGCGGCTGCAGGAAACACACGCTACAAGACAATCCGATCCTGCAGGCTCGGGTCTTGACGCTGGAAGGGAGCAGCAGCACCCTCGGCATCGACAACACTTTCGGCGAGGTCTGACCTAGCCTCGGACGGCGACGCGGTCCGAGGATCTCCACTCTGAAGGACGACGTCATCGCTACGCCCGGGCCATCGCAGCTAGGGTCTTCTCCGGGAATCCGGCCCGAGCAGGCGGCTCAGCCGGTCACCCCGGGGCCTCGGCCAGTTGCCCTCTAAGGACGTCAGCCCGACCCGAGGCCTCGGCTGGTCAATTCCGGCGTCGGCCCCGCTAACGGACGGCCCGGCCAGGCTCCGGCCGACTTGGTCTTCTTTTCGAGCCAACTCCGTCGCTGTTCGTGCTGACACCGCTACCCCTGGCCTCGGCTCATCGAAGAGCGACCGAGGGGTTCCTCTAACTAAGCAAGGGAAGCCTCGGACAACAAGGCTGACCGAGCCGAGGGACTCCTACGCCTCCGGGATATGGATACCTCACTCGTCACCTTTACACGGGGCGACTCACGCTTGGTGAAGCGGTTCAGACAACCAATAGGCGAGTCTTAGTGCTCGAAAATGGGGAAAGAACACAGCTCCGTGCCAAAATTACATACATGTTCAGGCCTCGACAGCCACAATGAACACTGGCATTCGAAGTGCCATTACAAACGGAACTCCGGTTCCGTCTCCGCGGGTACGAACAACCCCACAAGATTGAGGAACCCGCGGAGCAATCGAGGGCCGATGGGTGGCTCGCCGCCGCCCGATCCGGCAACAGCGACAACAACCCCCGTCCTGGGCGACGAAGCAGCTTCAGCAGCTGCTTCGGGGCGGGTGCTATGGCAGAAGGACTCTCACCCACCGAGGACGAGAGCCAGCCATTCAGGCCGGCAGACGGAGACCCAGGGCTACTGGCGGAGTTGGCAATCTCATCGGTAGAGAAGCCTTCTCCGGCTGCCGCCGCCTCAACACCGCGCCAGCAGGCACCGGACGCCTCAAAGCGCGCCGGCAGGTCTTCGCCCTCGCCGGAACCACCCAGAACATGGGCGCCGCCCTCGCGGCACGCGGCGCAACCATCGTCCAGATGGAGGACGTAATGCTGCGCCCTGGCTAAGTGGCGGCGGTCCGCCTTTCCTGGCATGGCTGGAGGAGGCCTCCGTGGGGCTGGAGGATGCCTTTCTCCCCCAGACGCCAGGGGAAGAAAAGGGTGACCGACCCACGCGGAGGCAGCCCCCCGACTCGCCTCATCCTCCACCTCAGCCTGGATGACAAAAATCCTTGAGGCTGAGGACGGGGCGGAGGCCGCAGTCTGGCTCACTTCCCTCCACCAAACTATTCATTGGTGGGGGAGTGCAGCCGGGCTGCATGATGAAAATCCTTGAAGCCGAACGATGGCTGAAAGGTACCAACTCCCGCGGAGTTGTGATTCCTCCAACGACGAGGCGGAAAGACGGCAGATATCCCCCATCCGGGGCTTGGAAGGCGGAAAGACGCGATGCATAAGGGAGCGCGAAGACATGGTCGCCTTCCAAGGGGGGTCACCCTCCTTTTAAAGGCGGCTCTCCCTACTTGCGTCCCCAGCCGTCATGGGCTGAGTCTTCTCCAACACACTCCAAGGTCCTCCCCTGCGGCGCGGGGGCTGGGTCCCACGCATCAAGCAAACCGGCTCAGAGTATAAGAAGCCAAACCGCCGCGCGCGGTGCGTACAACCGCCCAGCGGTTACAAGCGACCCTCCACTTTTGCCCAGACCAGCGAGCAAAAGGGTGGGCAGCCATGCAGGCGGCATGCAACCGCGCCAAGTGGGCGCACTTCTCCGACTCCCAACACGCCCGGCATGGAGGCCCAGGCCCACGCGTCATGCAACCGGCGCGCCGAATGCTTCGTGCATGCAACCGCACCGCCACTTGCGCCACCACCGCGCCTCCTCGACTGTGGAACCAATGCCACGACTCGAGGCGGCCCAGTGCACGACCCAGCAGCGCCAGCCTGGCGCGATGGTCAATGCGGCCAAGAATGGGCCGGCGGTAATGGCGGTGGCAGGCAGGCAGGAGCAGCGGTCACGTCATCAACCAAGCTCATGTCCCGTCCGGGGGCAGCGAGAGAACCCTCTCGCACAGCGTGAAGACAGCGCGCCCGTGCTCCGTCCCTCGAACGGCTCGCGCACGCGCAACGGTCGCTCCTCCAACCACTCACCCCGTCGCATTAACTCCGCGGCGGGACAGACAACGTCTTTGGCAGGAGAAGCGAGCGACGCTTCGCCTTCGCCATAATGACCGCGTCAAAAGAGGTACGCCGCGCCGTTCGATTTCGTATCCTTTTCCTTTTTTCCTCTTTCTCTCTCTTGCAACAGGGACCGGGAAAGGGGGATACCCCGAAAAGGATCCTTCCCCGAGAAGGAACCAGGCTCCGAGCCCCCCTACTGATCAGAGGTTCGAAGGCTGGCCCCCCGGAAGGGTTCGACAGCCGCCTCAGATTGCGTGGGCCCTACACCCACTACTGGTCAGAGGTTCGAAGGCCGGCCCCTCGAAAGGGCTCCACGGCCGCCTCAGGCTACTCGGGCTTCGCGCCCATTACTAATCAGGGGTTCGAAAGCTGGCCCCCGAAGGGTTCACAGCCGCCTCAGACGCCGAGTGAGGGATGACCATGGGTACGTTCGATACATAACCAAGGCTCGGGCTGCGTTCCCGAGGTACCCTAGGACATTTTCGAGACCAGCGGGAACGATCTTGTAACGGAATCCCATCAGAGGGAGGCATCGAGCCCTCGGACCCCGTCGCCAGGGGACCGGGTCCGGCAGATCACCCGCAGGTACTTTTGGGCGTGCCTCTGGGCCCCTAGCCGACCCTTAACGAACGGGGCACGGACGTCGACTCGGATTACCCGCTTGCAGCTCATCGGAGACACCATGTTCGGCGCCCATCGAGGGCAACATGGCGCTTTCCCCCCCTCCTCCTTGCGGAAAGGCGATGCAGGGGCGTATGTAAAAAAGCCGAGTCTGCCCCTGACCGCCCTCTCGCTCTGTGCAGAGGCTCGGGGACTGCTCTCGCAAACCCGGCTCCGGCCGAACCGTTGACAGCGTCAACATACCAGCCCAAGAACATGGGACCCGACCATACACCTGGGCTACGGCCAGCTCGCATGAGGGAACGACCAGACCAGCCGAAGCATTACGCGAGGCATTAAGACCTCGGAGGAGTGAAACCACTCCTCCGAGGCCTCGGGGGCTACACCCGGCGGGTGCGCTCGCGCGCACCCACCGGAACAAAACGCAACCGAGAAAGGCTGGTCCCCTTGCAAAAAAGTGCGACGAAAGCCTCCAAGCGAGTGCTAACACTCCCTTTGAGGCTCGGGGGCTACGGTCGGGGACCATAATTAGGGGTACCCTCAAGGCTTCTAATTCTCAGCTGGTAACCCCCATCAGCATAAAGCTGCAAAGGCCTGATGGGTGCGATTAAGTCAGGGATCGGTCCATACGAGGGACTCGATCACGCCTCGCCCGAGCCTAGCCTCGGACAAGGGCAGCCGACCTCGGAGGATCTCCGTCTCGCCCGAGGCCCCCCTCCAACGGCGAATGTGTTCCCGGCTCGCCCGAGGCCCTGCCTTCGCTAAGAAGCAACCCTGACCAAATCGCCGCACCGACCGACCAAGTCATAGGAGCATTTAATGCAAAGGTGGCCTGACACCTTTATCCTGACGCGCGCCCCCCAGCCGGCAGAGCCGAAGTGACCGCCGTCACTTCGCCGCTCCACTGACCGGCCTGACAGAAGGACAGCGCCGCCTGCGCCACTTCGACTGCGGTGCCACTTGACAGAGTGAGACTTACAGGCATTCAGGCCCTACCGAAGGCACCATAGGAAGCTCCGCTTCGCCCGACCCCAGGGCTCGGACTCGGGCTAAGTCCCGGAAGACGACGAACTCCGCCTGACCCAGGGCTCGGACTCGGGCTATGTCCCGGAAGACGGCGAACTCCGCCCGACCCAAGGCTCGGACTCGGACTAAGTCCCGGAAGACGGCGAACTCCGCCCGACCCAGGGCTCGGACTCGGGCTAAGTCCCGGAAGACGGCGAACTCCGCTCCGCCCGACCCAGGGCTCGGACACGGGCTAAGACCCGGAAAACGGCGAACTCCGCTCCGCCCAACCCAGGGCTCGGACTCGGGCTAAGTCCCAGAAGACGACGATCTCCGCCTCGCCCGACCCTGGGCTCGGACTTGGGCTCGGCCCCAGAAGACGACGAACTCCGCTTCGCCCGACCCCAGGACTCGGACTCCGCCCCAGCACCAGCCGGCAATCTCCGCCTCGCCCGAACCTGGGGCTCGGACCCGACCTCGGCCACGGAAGACAGACTCGACCTCGGCTTTGGAGGAGCTTCCACATCGCCCAACCTAGGGCGCAGGCCAGCCACGTCAATAGGAGGCGCCATCATCACCCTACCCCGAGCTGACTCGGGCCGCAGGGAACAAGACCGGCGTCCCATCTGGCTCGCTCCGCAAGATAGGCAATGATGGCGCCCTGCATACTCTGTGACGACGGCAGCTCTCAGCCCCCTTACGGAAGCAAGAGGACGTCAGCAAGGATTCAACCGCTCCGACAACTGTCCCTCCGCCAGGCTCCATCGCTCCTCCGACGGCCACGACATCTCACCAGCTGGGTGCCAAAATCTCTCCGGCTGCCACAACGGCATGTACTTAGGGCGCTAGCTCTCCTCCGCTAGACACGTAGCACTCCGCTACACCCCCCATTGTACACCTAGATCCTCTCCTTGCGCCTATAAAAGGGAGGACCAGGGCCCTCTTAGAGAGGGTTGGCCGCGCGGGGACGAGGACGAGACAGGCGCTCGCTGGAGGCCGCTCGCTCCCTCTCCCGCGTGGACGCTTGTAACCCCCTTCTGCAAGCGCACCCGACCAGGGCGCGGGACGAACACGAAGGCCGCGGGATTCCCACCTCTCTCATGCCGGTCTCCGGCCGCCTCGCTCTCCCCCCTTCGCGCTTGCCCTCGCGCTCGACCCATCTGGGCTGGGGCACGCAGCGACATTCATTCGTCGGCTCAGGGACCCCCCGGTCTCGGAACGCCGACACCTTTCTTTGTCAATTCATTTAAAGGAGAAGCGATAGTACTGAAATCTCGCACAAATCTTCTATAAAACCCAGCAAGACCATGAAAACTTCTTACTTGACTTACATTCGTT
This sequence comes from Zea luxurians, assembly GCA_029449295.1. Classification (NCBI taxonomy): domain Eukaryota; kingdom Viridiplantae; phylum Streptophyta; class Magnoliopsida; order Poales; family Poaceae; genus Zea; species Zea luxurians. The sequence continues at coordinate 17,504,780 of JAOPSE010000035.1, forward strand.
GGAGCTGGCCAATCCTTGATGGCTTTCACCTTGGATTCATCCACCTCTATTCCTTTTGCTGAAACAACAAAGCCAAGAAACACAACATGGTCTGTGCAAAAACTGCACTTCTCAAGATTAGCAAATAATTTCTCCTTTCTTAGCTCATCTAAAACTTGTCGAATGTGTTTCACATGTTCATCAAAAGTCTTGCTGTAAATTAGAATATCATCGAAGTAGACAACAACAAATTTTCCAATGAAAGTTCTTAAGACATGGTTCATTAATCTCATAAAGGTACTAGGAGCATTAGTTAACCCAAAGGGCATCACTAACCATTCATACAACCCAAATTTTGTTTTAAATGCAGTCTTCCATTCATCTCTAGTTTTCATTCTTATTTGATGGTATCCACTTCTCAAATCAATTTTAGTAAAAATTGTGGAACCACTTAATTCATCAAGCATATCATCTAGTCGTGGAATAGGATGGCGATAGCGAACGGTAATATTATTTATAGCTCTACAATCAACACACATCCTCCAAGATCCATCTTTCTTAGGTACTAAAATCATAGGAACAGCATAAGGGCTTAAGCTTTCACGAACAAAACCTTTATCAAGAAGTTCTTGCACTTGCCTTTGTATTTCCTTAGTTTCTTCAGGATTGGTTCGATATGGTGGACGGTTAGGAAGTGCAGCCCCTGGAATAAGATCGATTTGATGCTCAATCCCTCGAATTGGAGGTAGTCCAGCCGGTGTTTCTTGTGTAAATACGTCTTTATAGTCCTGCAAAAGATCAGCCACAACACTAGGAAGAGATGTTATGTCGTTAGGAGAAATCAAAACATCTTTGTTCACAAGTACAAAGAGTACTTGATATGGGTTGTTCCTCACTTCTCTCAGCTCAGATTTTGTGGCTAGCATAACTAGATGTTCTCCCTCTTCCTTCCTTTTATCTCTTGAATTTGGCTTGTAGCACTCACTCACCGAATTGTGGATGGCACTCAATTTATTTTGCTCTTGTCCTCCTCTACTTGCTGTACTAATTTCAGTTTTCTTTTGTAAGTATTCAGCCATGATTTGTTGAGGGGTCATAGGCTTGAGTACAAACTTTCTCCCTTTCAGATCTAGCGTGTATTGATTTGTTCTTCCACAATGTTGAGAATATCGGTCATATTGCCAAGGTCTTCCTAGCAGCATGTGACACACAGACATGGGTGCAACATCACACTCCACTATGTCAACATACTCTCCAATCTTGAACGGAACTTTCACTTTATAACCAATCTTGATATCTCCCGATTCATTCAGCCATTGGACATGATATGGATGAGGGTGTCGCTGCAACTTCAAACCAAGCTTGTCAACCATCTCACGACTTGCAAGATTATGGCAGCTCCCTCCATCAATGATCACCTTTACTACTTTGTCTTGTACTTTGGCTCGCGTTTGAAAAAGATTATGTCGCTGTCCAATTTCAGCTTCTTTCATTTGAACACTCAAGATTTGTGTAACCACCAGAATAGTACCATGCTCAAATTCACATCCAGTGTGTTCCTCAATTTTATCTTCTATATTTTCTGCTTCAGCTTCCTCTTCACTAGCTGATGTATATTCTCCATCATCATTCACAAGGATCACACGATTATTTGGACACTCCTTTATGACATGACCACGACCTCCACACTTGAAGCACTGAATACCACTACTCTTAGCTATTGAACCCACTGATGTTGAAGTGGATGCTGCTGGTTTATAACTCGTGTTTGGAGCAGCACCGTTCTTTCCACTAGAATTGCCTTGAATATTGGATCGCAAGCCCCCAGTTGAGCCTTTTGTCGCTGAGGATGCAGCAGTAAACCTTGAGATTGATTTGCTTCCTCTAGGCATGGTTCATGCACCATATGGCAAGGGCTTGCTGCTCTTAGCATCTTGTTGCAGCTGGCGTTCAGCTTTGGTGGCTTGATGTACCAAATCAATAAGACTTTGGTACGGCTGAAACTCAACAATACGCTGAATGTTGCGGTGTAACCCAGCCATGAAACGTGCAATGGTTTGCTCTTCGTCTTCATACACATTGGCTCTAATCATGGCCTTCTCCATCTCCTTATAATACTCCTCAACAGAGAAACTTCCTTGCCTCAAATTCTGCAATTTATCAAAAAGATCACGCTGATAATGCTTCGGCACAAAACGAGTTCTCATTTCTCGCTTCATCTCTTGCCAAGTAACAATAGGGTCCTCTCCATCTTCTTCACGATCACGAAGAAGTTGCTCCCACCAAATCAGAGCATATCCCTCAAATTCAAGAGATGCCATTGCGAGTTTCTTCTCCTCTGAATAATTATGTAGGCGGAAGATTTTCTCCACCTTTAATTCCCATGTGAAATAATCTTCAGGATCAGATCTACCATCAAATTTTGGCATGGTAAACTTAAGTTTCCCAAATCTCTCTTCTTGGTTGACACCTCTATGATGACGATGACCATAGCGATGTTGAGACTGATCATCCCCAAATTCAGATTCTTCATTGTCATTATTTCTTCGATTTCGGCCTCTTCCTCTACCATATGCAGCACCTTGATTTCTCCTCCCATGTTCACTTGCTCTTCTAGAATAATTTCCTTCATCTTCTTCCCCATCTTCATCATGGTTTCTTACACCGTCGGGGAGTCGACGACGACCTCTGATTTCAGCCATAAGTGTCTGAAGATCTTGTGCCAACAGATCTTGCTTGGCTTCTATGCTTTGTTTGAGCTCATTGAATTGTATCAGGGTGACACATTCTTCAATCTCAACGTTGGGATCCATCTTCCTGCGAAGTTAGTGGCAACAGGGCAACAAATATAGGTGGAATATGAAGCTATATAGAATCTCACAACCTCACCACTCTTACCAACCAAAGCTCTTATGAGGTCCCTGCGGGTTGCAAGAAAAATGTGTGGTGGTAACAAGAAAGTGATGGTTAAGCGAATACAAGACCAGAGTACCGATTACGATGGCTTATATGTGGAGCTTGGTGGGGGAATAGTAAACAAGGAATGCAATCTGAATCCAAGTTGTTGTAAAGTTAAATAACCATCCAACTAGAAGTTCCCTGCCTAGTGCTGACCACAAGATACGAGGGATGCAAATAGATCAAACACACGCGCAAGAAATTTCAGATTTGATGCAGACAAGGAGTATGATTGGAATGCAAGTGTTGCAATCAGATCCAACCAAAATTTTGCACCAAATGATAACAGCAAGCTGGTTGAACAACTTGATAAAAATTTTCAGCACTTGTGCACATAAACAAAATGATTGTTCTATGTTTCTTTCACAATCTTGTTCAACATTTTTTTTGGTACTTTTCTTTCTTCTCTTTTTTTCGATACTCTTTTTTTTATCGAACTAAACACAGAGATCTGACATGATATTGCACACTTTATAATACTTTAACAAAGAACTCAACCAGCAGCTATAACTTAAATAGGATCAAAGTTAACGCGAAGGAAATGATGAGAGTTTTCAGATTTTTCTTTTTGTGGATATTTTTAGATATATATAAGAGGCTCAAAGGGAACACAAAGGATAGAGTGACCAGCAACTAAACAAAGACTCTAAGGACTGAAACTTAACAAAACTCACTGGAACAACAGATTGAAACAAAGGGCTATGACAAAATATTTTATGGCTTTTTGGTGGATAGGACGAACACAAATATATGTAGCTAAGGGTAAAGAATCCTACCGTGGAAACTGAGGCTTTGATACCAGATGATGCGTCATAATGCCCGATCTTCACGACGTAGGATCAATCTCCAGATAACTAGCTTCGAAGAAGCCAAGATAACTTGCTGCAAGCAGCGATAACTAGTGCAACCTGACAAATAAAACTCGAAGCCAACCACCGTCTTTAACCGGCAGCCTGAATCGAGGATTCGCCCAACCACACTCTCAAAGAACCAACCAACACAACCTACAATCAATCGAGGAAACCTCGAAGGGAGTAGGAGCACCAATTGGGAGCGGATGAAGCCGCCGCTTCTGCATCCCGCGAAGGAATTCACAAGAGCAAAGGGGTAGAGATCACTCTCAATATTTGTTAGCACACAGCTGAACAAAGGGGTTCTGTTTTAGATTATCATAAGCTACCTTACATCATAGACATAGGGGGGTATTTATACTAGTAACAACCAGTCTTAGCGAGGTATAAACACGAAACAAAAGTATTTTCACGTGCTAATGTGAAGGAGCCTCTTCGGGAGATCTGCAAAGCTGATTTCCGTGTGGCTGTTTGACTCCTGCGCAGCCTTCAGTATTTTGACAATAACTTCTTCTAGGAATCTTCAAATGACGTGGGACTGGTTGCATTGGAAAGCTAACTTGATAAGCTTTCTCACCATATATAGCATGCTTAATGAAACTTCGTAGAATGATGCAGTTTAATACGAAAACTTGGTCATCAAGCAGACTGTTGACCTTCTGACCAGTCAGCACTAAAGTAGGTCGGCTTCCTTTTTGGTAGATGTGGTTAAGTCGGCTGTAGAAGCATTGGAAACTAGACTTCAAGAGCTTTCCAAAAAGTACTTATGGGCCTTCATAGCTTTTGGGAATCAAAAGTTATGACTGTTTCTTCTGGACGGTTCTGTAGCGCTGGACTGACTCGGACGTAGCTCTTCTTGCTGATTCGCCTTTGATATGTTTTGTCCTTCCTCTTGGTGAACCTAAGTAACATCAACATACACGACTTAGGTAGCATAAAGTTCACATTAGTGTTTAATTGAAATTTATAAAGTAGCGCGTGCACCTCTTGCTGTAGCTTCTTAGCTCGGCTACGTGTAATTGGTCCATCAAAGACTAGCGCGTGCACCTCTTGCTGTAGCTTCTTAGCTCGGCTACGTGTAATTGGTCCATCAAAGACTTGGGTTGGTGACGATGTTGGTTGTACTTGAGTTGATGTAGTATAACTTGGGGGTTGTAACGTGTTGCTTAATGGCGTGGTCGTATCAGGGCGTCTCCCATTATAGAGCATACTTCTAGCAAATTTAAACTTTTCATTCTCTAAGTTATGCTCGGCAATTTTAGCATCTAATAATGCTATATGATTATTTTGTTGTTTAATTAAAGTCATGTGATCATGAATAGCATCAATATCAACATCTCTACATCTAGCGCAAATAGAAACATGCTCAATGGTAGATGTAGAGGGTTTGCAAGAATAGAGTTCAACAATCTTAGCACGCAAAATATCATTGTTATCTCTAAGATTGGAAATTGTAACATTGCAAACATCAAAATCTTTAGCCTTAGCAATCAATTTCTCATTCTCATTTCTAAGGCTAGCAAGAGAAACATTCAACTCATCAATCCTAGCAAGTAAATCAACATTATCATCTCTAGGATTGGAAGTTGAAATATTACAAACATGTGAATCAACCTTAGCTAACAATTTAGCATTTTCATTTCTAAGGTTGTCAATAGTCTCATGGCAAGTACTTAGCTCACTAGACAATTTTTCACATTTTTCAACTTGTAGAGCATAAGCATTTTTTACCTTAACATGCTTTTTGTTCTCCTTAATAAGGAAGTCCTCTTGAGAGTCCAAGAGATCATCCTTCTCATGAATAGCACTAATCAATTCATTTAATTTTTCTTTTTGTTGCATGTTTAGGTCGGCAAAAAGGGTACGCAAATTATCCTCCTCATCACTAGCATTATCATCACTAGAGGACTCATATTTAGTGGAGGATTTGGATTTAACCTTCTTCCGTTTGCCGTCCTTGGCCATGAGGCACTTGTGGCCGACGTTGGGGAAGAGAAGTCCCTTGGTGACGCGATGTTGGCGGCGTCCTCGTCGGAGGAGGAGTCGGTGGAGCTCTCGTCCGAGTCCCACTCCCGGCAAACATGGGCATCGCCGCCCCTCTTCTTGTAGTGCCTTTTCTTCTCCTTTCTTCTTCCCTTCTTGTCGTCGCCCCTGTCACTATCACTGGATAATGGACATTTAGCAATAAAATGACCGGGCTTACCACATTTGTAGCATACTTTCTTGGAGCGGGGTTTGTAGTCTTTCCCCCTCCTTTGCTTGAGGATTTGGCGGAAGCTCTTGATGATGAGCGCCATCTCCTCGTTGTCGAGCTTGGAGGCGTCGATGGGTGTTCGACTTGGAGTAGCCTCCTCCTTCTTTTCTTCCGTCGCCTTGAAAGCGACTGGTTGTGCCTCGGGCGTGGAGGAGGTGCCTTGCTCGATGATTTTCTTTGAGCCCTTAATCATTAGCTCAAAGCTCACAAATTTTCCTATAACCTCCTCGGGAGACATTAGCTTATATCTAGGATTGTGACGGAACCTCCCAAGTAATTAGGCCCACCTACAGTTGTCCTCGTCCAACGGACCTCAGACAACCCTATAGGTGCCCCTGAACTACTTGACAAGCTCGGTATCTTTCATTACCTTTCCAGGAATGTTTCACCCGTCATGCAGACATTACAGAACATCGGAGATAAAGAAATGCGGAAGCGATTACATAAGCTTACATTTATTAAAAAGTAAGATCACGTTGTTTAGTACAGACCAGGAATATATAACGAGTGCAGAGTATTATTATTACACATACCAAGGGAGGTAAAAACTCCTCCCGACAGCTATCACACAAAAAGTCTTAATGGAGGATCCTTTCCTCCCGCCCTTCATTCTTGTTTATCTTCATTAGGAACCACCTTGGTACAGAAGCAACAAAAATCTGCTGCTTCCTCACCTAAAAACAACAAGGGGATAAACCCTGAGTATAGAATTACTCAGCAAGTCTTACCCGACTAAGGAAAAGACTCTCAAGGGTATGCTGGTTAGAGGGATTCAAGGAGTGGCTTATCAAGAATCAAAGACTCTGTTTTGCAGAAAAGCTTACTACAAGTGGATCCTTAAAATCCAATTTTATTGTCAGGTTAAGTAAAATTACCTGCAGCTAGAGTTCTTTCTACCCTAGATCAATCACTTTGCCTGCACTAGCCAATTTTCTTATCAACCCTTCTACTTTACTGGATTGCTACGTGTAAGTCAGTGGCCAAGTCTCCATAACCGCGGAGGTACGGCGATCCGAATCGATTATACTCAGCTGAGGATCTCCGATCACACGACATATGTAGCACTTTAACCCTTGCATATGTCAACCCGCCACCGAGTTTCTTAAGACCAGATCAGGTTCACGCAAACCGAGAGCACAGATACACCACCGTCCAGCCTCGTGCCACGGTGGGTACACGCTACTCCCGCCACCGCTCCACGCCCATTTTGTGTTATCTTATTCTGGCCTTAGTCCACCCGAGGCAAAGCTTACCCATGACGAGGCATGTGACCAGTTAAAGGGTCCTCGGTCAGCAGGCTTACATCGAGACGGCCCTTAATCGACTCAGACGGAGACACTACACCGAGACTCTCTTTCTCGTGCAAGTCACCTGCCCGGTCTCAGCTTAATCATTAACCCCAAAGGTTGGTACCTGGCAGAGGTACATCTTTTCCAATGTTGAATCCATCAAGGCCTTTGACAGATTCACCATCAAGTTTTATTTTGAAAACAACCCTCCCACTTTGCCAAACATCTTTTGTAAAATAAATCCTTTTGTTTGCTAGAGCAATACTAAGTATAATAAAACCTTTTGTAAAACAGGGTATCAAGGAAGGTAATCAAATTTCAAGGAAAGTAATGCAGGAATTGTTTTAGCAATCAACACCTATCACCTAGTGCATCAAACAAGTGAGAAAGATTTAAAACACAAGGGGGGTGGCAAATGCACCGGGGCTTGCCTTTGTTAACAGGTGAGTCTGGCTCGGATCCGCAAATATCAAAGTAAAAGCAGTTGCCTGCTTGAGAATCCGAGGGTGGTGGTGTCCTTTCTTCGGTGACTTCCTCTTCTTCTTCATGTTCTAACATAACCATATATATGTATAAGAATGGATGCCATGGGATGCTCATGAGGGTGCAAAGATAATATAAACTTATTATCTAAGTCTTGAATACAACTTTCCTTCACGGTACTCCGAGAACCTAGGGTTTCCGGAGTCAGTAAAGGAGTTCATAGGGCAGGGGGGGTGTTTTGGGGTTTGGTGATCAAACAAGGTCCAAATCAACCCAAATTCTACCCAAGGCTTCTAAATAATATGAGGAACTCATATAAAATTTTTGAGCATTTTTGGGATTACAACTTATCTTTTAAAAATCCAAAACTACTACCTTGAACTACTTTAAATGCCTTAAAATTCCTTATTTAACCTAAAAATCACAAAACTATTTTTATTAAATTCTAGGGAAAATAAGAAACCTAGGAAAATTGGTTTCACAATTTTACCATTTTTCTACTGTTTTCTATAATTGTTTTAACTCTGGAGTAAAAAGAAAAAGAAAAGCCTATGAATAGTACTCGGCTGATTTCAGCCCAGTAGCCCAACTCAGAGGGAGAAAGCGCCCGCGCGCGCCCGCGCCCTGGCATCTTTGCAGAAAGGGCCTCTGGTTTTTGGTTAACTGAGAATGAATTCTTTTACTATTTGCTCAAGTCACTGACGCTTTGCAAATTGGTCCCCCATGTTCTAATTCTTTACACGCCCACGTCCACGACGATGGCAGCGTGGGGAGCACTCCGGCGAGGTCCTGGACCGGCCGATTGGGGCTATGACCGGCGCTCCCGAGCGGCGGGCATCAAATCGGACCTACCCCGAGTATTTTCCCCAACCTAATTGCACGAATGGTCAAGAGGTGTGCTCTGGCCACGGGGGCCGTGAACATGGCGGCTAGCTCGTCGTGTTCCCGACGATTGGGGGCATCTACATTCAAATTGATGGCTTGGCGAGCATCACTGAGCTATGAGAAGACTTAAACAAGGGAGAAAAGAAGATGAGCTAACCGGGAGGGGGCTGGCCGCGGTGAGGTTGAGCTTCGGGTGGCGGAGAATGGAATTGGGGCGAATGGGAAATTCCGGAGCTTGGATGAACGATTACGAGTGGGAGTGAGTGCGTTGGCTTCACAATTACCTAGCGCAACTACCTGGGTTCTCAATTTATAGGAGGTTAAGGCGGTGGCCGCGAATTTTGGGGAGGACGCGCGGCGGCCGGAGATAAGGAAGAACCCTGGCGCACGCGAATTAGTGTCCTACGCCGTGGCGACCTCACCGGCGTTGATTTGACAGCAGCAGCAAGTTATGGCGACGCGGTGGAAAGGTTAAGCCACGAGGCGCACGGCCGGGAGGCGGCGGTCGTCGGTGAGCTTATCGGCTTCAGCCGCAAAGTAGGGGAGAAGGCCACGGTGAGTCACCGGAGTGACCTCCAGCTCACCGTCGGCGAAGATCCTTACCCCGCGATGTTATCAATCCACCCCGCACGCAAATCTTGACGCCGGCGACACGTATCACGGCGGGGGAGATCACCGGCGGTGGGATTTTTCTGCTGCGCTCATTCTGATCTGTTTGGTCAGTGTACCATGGTGAATGCCCTCCAGTCAGTCTAACAGGCAGATTTTGGGTCACTTTTTCTCTGATTTTCAAATGGCAACACAACCAGTGACCTATAGCAAAGTTGTAGTGCTTTAATCCATCTATAACTTTGCTATAATGTGCTCTCACAAAAAAGTCACTGGATCCCCTTCATAATCGAGCTCAAAGTTCATCCCATAACACTGTTACTCTGAAAATTCAGACTTAAACAGTCTGACAGTCCATCTTTGATTGGGTTTTTCTCCAAATTTCTCATAAGATCATGGCTTGAACCCTTAAACAAAGTTGTTCTTCTATAATGGGGCTACAAACTTGTTGTGATCACTTTGGGCAAAAACCCTATATTTCAAAAGATACAGGGCTCCAAAGTTAAGCCCAAACTCTGAAATTTCAGACTTAGAATAGAACCTAATTAAGGTCCATTTTGCATTTAAGTCCAAAACTCAACATTTGGCTTTCAAGTCCACACACTTGTGAACCAAAGGACTTAAGAAACTTATTTGACTTGGTTTTTGCACTTTAGCCCAAAAGTGGACTAATTTTGCACATAGGTCCCTAGGATTTGGCTTTAGGGTTTTTCAGGGTTCTAATTGAAATTCTTGATGTCCCAGGGGTATAAATGTAATTCCACCTTGTTTTAGGGGATATTTTGTGACTCTTTCCCTAAAGTCTTTAGGTTTTCTTATCTTGGGTTAGGTTTTACCCCTTTAACCTCTATTTAGGGTTAAATCCCTTGACCAGGGTTCTATTTGCAAAAACACTTAAACAATACAACTTGTTTGAAAACTTTACCTAGTGAGTGTATTCTAGGTGTATCAAACATATGCAATGTCAATGCTTATGATGCCATGCTCAAGTTTTAGTTACAGTAACACCAGGGGTGTTACAAGGATCACCTCGAATTAATTGAACTTGTGTAGGGTTAAGAAATACGAGGGATCTAAGAATAACCTTGACCATTTCATGGTCATCCCATTTTTCGCTCCCGAGGTTGCGCACTTGGTTCACCAAGGTCTTCAAGCGGTTGTACATCGCTTGTGGATCCTCCCCTTGGTGAAGCATGAAGCGACCGAGCTCCCCCTCGATCGTTTCCCGCTTGGTGATTTTTGTCACCTCATCTCCTTCGTGCGCGGTCTTTAGTACGTCCCAAATTTCCTTCGCACTTTTTAACCCTTGCACCTTGTTATACTCCTCTCGACTTAGAGAGGCGAGGAGTATAGTGGTTGCTTGGGAGTTGAAGTGGTGGATTTGGGCCACCTCGTCCGAGTCGTAGTCTTCATCCCCTACGGATGGTACCTGTACACCAAACTCAACAACATTCCATATGCTTGTGTGGAGTGAGGTTAGATGATGCCTCATTTTGTCACTCCACATATTATAATCTTCACCGTCAAAAACCGGTGGTTTGCCTAATGGAACGGAGAGTAAAGGAGTACGCTTTGAAGTGTGGGGGTAGCGTAGGGGGATCTTACTATACTTCTTGCGCTCTTGGTGCTTAGAAGTAACGGACGGTGCGTCGGAGTCAGAGGTCGACGTTGATGAAGTGTCGGTTTCGTAGTAGACCACTTTCCTCATCCTCTTGTGCTTGTCACCTCTCCGATGCGACTTGTGAGAAGAGGATTTCTTCTCCTTCCCCTTCCCTTTGTTGGAGGAGTCCTTCTTCTTCTCCTTCCTCTTAGTGCGGGACTCTTCCGATGAAGTGCTCCCGTGGCTCGTAGTGGGCTTGTCGCCGGTCTCCATCTCCCTCTTGGTGTGATCTCCCGACATCACTTCGAGCGGTTAGGCTCTAATGAAGCACCGGGCTCTGATACCAATTGAAAGTCGCCTAGAGGGGGGGTGAATAGGGCGAAACTGAAATTTACAAAATTAATCACAACTACAAGCCGGGTTAGCGTTAGAAATAATAATGAGTCCGAGAGAGAGAGCGCAAAACAAATCGCAAGCGAATAAAGAGTGTGACACGCGGATTTGTTTTACCGAGGTTCGGTTCTCGCAAACCTACTCCCCGTTGAGGAGGCCACAAAGTCCGAGTCTTTTTCAACCCTTTCCCTCTCTCAAACGGTCCCTTGGACCGAGTGAGCTTCTCTTCTCAAATTAAACCGGGAACAAAAACTTCCCCGCAAGGACCACCACACAATTGGTCTCTCTTGCCTCGGTTACAAATGAGTTTTGATCACAAGAACAAGTGAGAAAGAAAGAAGCAATTCAAGCGCAAGAGCTCAAAAGAACACGACAAATCTCTCTCGCTAATCGCTAAAGCCTTGTGTGGAATTGGAGAGGATTTGATCACTTGAGTGTGTCTAGAATTGAATGCCTAGCTCTTGTAAGTGGTTGAGAAGTGGAAAACTTGGATGACTTGAATGTGGGGTGGTTGGGGGTATTTATAGCCCCAACCACCAAACTAGCTGTTTGGGTGGAGGCTGTCTGTCGCATGGTGCACCGGACAGTCCGGTGCACACCGGACATGTCCGGTGCGCCAGCCACGTCACCCGAACGTTAGGGTTCCGACCGTTGGAGCTCTGACGCTGGGCCCGCCTGGATGTCCTGTGGTGCACCGGACATGCACTGTAGAGTGTCCGGTGCGCCTGTTCGCGCGTGCCTGACTTCTGCGCGCTCTGGCGCACATTAAATGCGATGGCAGGTGACCGTTGGCGCCAAAGTAGCCGTTGCTCCGTAGTTACACCGGACAGTCCGGTGAATTATAGCGGAGAGTCGTTGCGAATTCTCGAAGCTGGCGAGTTCAGAGTCGCTTCATCCCTAGAGCACCGGACACTGTCCGGTGTACACCGGACAGTCCGGTGAATTATAGCGGAGCGACTCTGCGTTTTCCCGAAGGCGAGGAGTTCAGCGCGTGGAGAATCCTGGTGCACCGGACATGTCCGGTGGCACACCGGACAGTCCTGTGCGCCAGACCAGGGCAGCATTCGGTTGTCCCTTTACTCCTTTGTTTGAACCCTTTTCTTTTGATCTTTTCATTGGCTTATTATGAACCTTTGGCACCTGTAGAACTTATAAACTAGGGCAAACTAGTTAGTCCAATTATTTGTGTTGGACAATTCAACCACCAAAATTAATTTAGGAAAATAGGTGTAAGCCTAATTCCCTTTCAACTATCGTGTACTTCTGCTCTCCTCTCCCAGGCCGAAAGACTGGAGGTTGTTAACTCTGTTTTCTCTGCTCTCCCGACTTTCTTGATGAGCACGCTGAAAATCCATGCCTCCACTGTCAAAAGGATTGATGCCTCCCAGAGGCATTGTCTCTGGAGAGGAAATGATGTGAACTCAAACAGATCTGCTCTTGCTGCTTGGAGCATGATTACCCAGCCAAAGCGAAATGGGGGCCTTGGGGTGGTCAGGTTGGAGACGCAAAACAAGGCCTTGCTTTTGAAATTCATGTACAAGTTCTTCAACAATCATGACCTTCCCTGGGTTAACCTGGTCTGGAACAACTACTATAGGACAAACAGACTCCCTAGCAGTTCAAATATTGGTTCCTTTTGGTGGAAAAGCCTGCTTAGTTTACTCCAAGACTTCAAGGGCCTATCAGCCCCGACCATTGGCAATGGGAGAACTATTCTTTTCTAGGAAGATCTGTGGAATAAGGGCATCCCGGCTCAGGAATATCCGGAATTATTTTCTTTTGCTTGCAACACCAAGCTCTCTATCAAAGATGCTAAGCAAAAAGAGCACCTACTTGAGTTGTTTCAGCTCCCTCTGTCTGTGCAAGCCTACGAGCAATATCTAGAGCTAAATGAGACCTGGGGACAAATCACAGTGACCAACGCTAAGGACACTTGGAAGCTCATTTGGGGATCTGAAACCTTCTCCACGAAGCAGACTTACAAGCATCTGATGGGACAGTCTCACGTGCATCAGATTTACAGATCGCTCTGGAAGAACAAATGTCAACCTAAGCACAAGGTTTTTTTTGGCTATGGCTAAAAAATAGGCTCAACACTAGGAATATGCTTAGGAGGAAGAACATGACTCTTGAGTCTTACACCTGCGAGAACTGCATCTGGCAGAGGGAGGAAACTCTTTACCATCTATTCCTCAGGTGCAACTTCGCGAAGGCCTGCTGGCACTCAATCGGTCTGACTCCTCCCAGAGTTGCTAATCCAGAGGAGGCTGCGGCAAACCTTAAACAGCAACTCAATGTTCCATTCTCTATGGAGGTTATTATTCTCATGTCTTGGAGCATTTGGACGTGCCGCAACGCTTGGCTTTTTCAGAACAAAGATCCAACGGTGCAACATTGCAAGCAGGAGTTTGCAAATGAATTGCTCCTTATCATTCCAGAGCTTTGGGTAGATTTGATTCTGCCATCCCGGCATGGCTTCAACAATGGCAGTTGAAAACATTGGCAGTACAAACTCCCCCTAATCCCCTGTAACTCGTCTTCTTGTCTGTTCTAAACCTTATTTTCTTTTCAAAATTTTAATAAAATTTTCAGTAGGGGCCCCCTCCTGTTCTATCAAAAAAAGTTGCAGTGCTCCTCAATGGCTCCCCCGATCCGTGGTTCCCCAGCAAGAAACGTCTCAGGCGAGGTGACCCCATATCACCCTACATGTTCCTTCTAGTGGCAGAGGTCATGATCAAGCAAAATGGATGCACTGAGCACCCCATCGTCCCAGGTACCGCCCCTGCCGTCCTTCACTACACATACGACACTCTGATTCTTTTCAAGGGGGCGACCAGTGCTGCTCGATAGGGATGGAAATGGTCGGTAAACACTAAAATCATTACTGTTTTCATATTTTTTATCAAAAACAAAATCGAAAACGGTAACTCCAAAAACGGAAACGATATCGGTATTTCAGAAACATCGAAAACGAAAGTTCGGTGCGGAAAATACACCGGTAACGGTCGAAATCTAAAATACGATAGGTAAACATATCAAACTTCATAATACAACAAAGTTGACAAAAGATCACAAAGACCACAAGTTCACAATTCATAATATAACAAGTTCACAATATAACAAGTTCACAAGGATCACAAATTTATAATATAAAAAGTTTACAAAGATCACAAGTTCACAGTATAACAAGTTCATAAAGATCACTAGTTCACAAACTAAAAGTTCACAATTCACAATATCTACTCGATTTAGCTGACATGTCATGCTTGCTCATGAAATATTTTTTCCTCACATAAAGAGTTTTTCCACAGCCTCACAGGAAAACCCTAAAATCTAGTGTGTGGAAAAGACAGACTGTCAGCTCTCTATCATTATATATTACTAATACATAACATGTGCATAGAAAAGGGTGGATTCATTCGAGAGACCAAATCGTTAATCTCAACTGCCTTCCAACACCATCTATCCCAAAAAATCTTAAGGCGTCCAAAAATACAAAAAAATAAGAAATCCTTATCCAGAGACGTACAGGCGATGCGAAAAAATCATATGCTGGAAAATTCCGAGACACAAATCCGGTAATTTCCGACAAAAACTGGTAACCAAAGGAAACGATCGGTAAAACACCACGCCGATTCCGATACCGATTCCGATAAAAAATTCCGAAAACCGATTCCGTTTTCGAAAAATACCATTACCGGTGAATCCGATCGAAAAATTTCGAAATCGGTTTCCGGAATATCGAAAATTCTGAAACCGTTTTCATCCCTACTGCTCGATGCCTCAAGGACACCCTTGATCAGTTCAGTCTAGCCATGGGCCTCCACATCAATTACTCCAAAACTGTCATGGTCCCTATGCATCTTGTCTTTGCAGTTGCAGGATTTATTTTTCTTTCCCATTTATGAGTTGTAACACCAGAAAATCTTATGATGAGCTTTTAGTACAATTCCCCATAAATTTTGAGTTAGAATATCTTTAACACTACAAGAAACAAAGTAAAGAGTGTTGGCCAAAACCCCACACTCTTGCTGAAATAAGCCGGCACTCTTAGTATAAGAGTGTTGGCCAACCGACACTCTTAGCCGACACTCTGAAATGGACGCTCTTATTCGTACAAAAGTGTGGGGACCGACACTAAGAGTGTCGGTTCAGCACGCAACCGACACTCTTATGTTAAAAGTGTTGGCCAGTGACGTGGCGGACACTCTTATTGTGCGTGCAGTCCTAAGCCTAGCTGTGGCATATAAGAATGTGGGGGCCGACACTCTTATTGAATAATTGAGAGCACCTAGAGGGGGGTGAATAGGCGATCCTGTAAAATTCAAAACTAAATAGCACACACTTGGTTATGAAATGTTAGTGAGATTAAAACCAAGTTGCTATAGCGAGAACTCTAGACAAGAAACCAATCACAAAGAAAAGCGACACAAGAGACACGGTGATTTTATCCCGTGATTCGGCCAAGTATAACACTTGCCTACTTCCACGTTGTGGCGTCCCAATGGACAAGGGTTGCACTCGACCCCTTTCAAGTGATCCAATGATCCACTTGAATACCATGATTTTCTTCTTTAGAGATGTTTCCCATTTGTGAGGAATCTCCACAAGTTGGAGCCTCTCACCCTTACAAAGTTGATCACAGCAAAAGCACAAGAGTAAGGGAGGGAAAGAAACACACGCAAGAATCGCAGCAATCACACGCACACAAGTCAAGACGTGAGCACACAAACACGGTACGGGTAGTTTACAACTCAAGAAGTGATGAAATCTCAAACACGATTGTCGGGGACCGTAATTAGGGTTACCCCCATGGCTCCTAATCTCAGCTGCAAAGGCCTGATGGGCGCAATTCCGGTCAAGGCCCCGTCCACTCAAGGGATATGATCTTGCCTCACCCGAGCCCAGCCTCCGGCAGGAACGGTAGACCAAGGCAGATTCGCGCCTCGCCCGAGGGTCTCCTCAAGCAACGAATGCACCTTCGACTCGCCCGAGGCCCAGTTCGGGCAGGCTTCGTGGAGAAGCAACCTTGGCCAGATCGCCTCGCCAGCCGACCGTATCGCAGGAGCATTTAATGCAAGGATCGCCTGACACCTTATCCTGACGCGCGCTTTCCAGTCGACAAGGCCGAAGTGACCGCGGTCACTTCGCCCCTCCACTGACTGACCTGATAGGAAAACAGCGCCGCCTGTGCTGCTCTGACTGCTGTGCCACCCGCCAGGGTGAGGCTGACAGCAACCAACTCCAGCTTCGGGCGCCATAGGAATCTCCGCCTCGCCCGACCCCAGGGCTCGGACTCAACCTCGACTCTGGATGACAGACTCCGCCTCGCCCGACCCCCGGGCTTGGACTCGACCTCGACCTCCGGACGACGGTCTCCGCCTCGCCCGACCCTCAGGCTCGGACTCAACCTCGACCTCCGGACAACGGTCTCTGCCTCGCCCGACCCCCGGGCTCAGACTCGACCTCCAGACGACGGTCTCCGCCTCGCCCGACCCCTGGGCTCAGACTCAACCTCGACCTTCGGATGATGGTCTCCGCCTCGACCGACCCCAGGGCTCGGGCTCAATCTCGACCTCGGAGGAGCCACCACCTCGCTCGGGCCGACCACGCCACGAGGGGGGGCCGACCAGGCTACGGGGAACAAGACCGGCGTCCCATCTGGCTCGCCCCGGTAAAACAAGTAATGATGGCACCTCGCGTGCTCCATAACAACGGCGGTTCTCAGCCCCTTACAGAAGCAAGGAGACGTCAGCAAGGATCCGATAGCCCCGACAGCTGTGCTTCTATAGGGCTCAAGCGCTCCTCCAACGGCCACGACGCCACATGAACAGGCCTCCAACACCTCTCCGACAGCCACGTTGGCATGTACATAGGGCTCTGGCTCCTCTCTGCTAGACACGTTATCACACTGCTACACCCCCCGTTGTACACTTGGACCCTCTCCTTATGCCTATAAAAGGAAGGTCCAGGTCCCTCGTACGAAAAAGGTGGCCGCGCGGGACAACGGGCTGACACGCAGTCTCACGCCCTCTCTCTCTCCCTCACGAACGCTTGTAACCCCCTACTGCAAGCGCATCCGCCCTAGGCGCAGGACAACACGAGGTCGCGGGTTCCCCTTACTGTTTTTCCCCCCTTGTGTCTCTGTCTTGCGCCGACCCATCTGGGCTGGAACACGCAGCGACAATTTACTCATCGGTCCAGGGACCCCCCGGGTCGAAACGCCGACAGTTGGCGCGCCAGGTAGGGGCCTGCTGCGTGTTGACGAACAGCTTCCCGTCAAGCTCCAGATGGGGAGTCTCCAGCAACCTCTTCAACCCAGGACGAAGCTCGGTTTCGGGAGTCTCGAGTTCATGTCCCTCGACGGCAGCTATGACATGATACTCCTTCCTCCGCCGCGCGACAACGACAATGGCAGCCGTCAGCCCGCCCGCCGGTGGCGGAATCGACGACGTCTTCCCCGCGTGGCGGAAAAACAGCATCCGGGTCTGTCTCGTCACCTTCCTCATCGACGGGGGAGGAGGCGGGGCAATCATGGACAAGCAGGAAGCGGCACCTCGTCAGTTGTCGAGCGAGTCGACGACGCCGGCGCCCCAGCGGGGGACACGTCGGGCGTTGACCACGCGTCTGAGACAAAGATGAGCGTCGTTTCCCCGCGATACGCCAACCCCGAGCAAACGGGCGATGCCAGCACGCTCGCGAAGGACTTGCTGAGCATTAGCCTTGTACCTGAGATAACGGTGCAGTCCGTCCCTGACGCGACTTCGTCACCATCCGTCGATCAAGAGGTACCGTCCGTTTCCCATCCTGTGCCTTTTAGATTCAGCTTCGACCCACCAAGTGATCCCGCTTCGGTGGACGCTTTCGTAAAGGCATATCCAAACCTTCTGGGGTACCGTATGTGGTCAACCTGGGACTGATTGACGGCCGTCTCGACCTATGGGCCCCTGGGTTCCGAGGAAGACGACGAGCCCGACTCTGGTTGGGATTTCTCCGGGCTCGGTAACTCCAGTGCCATGCGGTACTTCATGACCGCATGTGACTACTGCCTCTCCGATTACTCCGATGATAGCCACAGCCTCGGCGACGAGGACTGTGGCCCAAGTCGCGAATGTTTCCACGTCGATCTAGAGGGTCTCGATGAAGGCAACCACCTTGGTATGCCGGAGGACGGCGATCCCTCTAGGCCTGCGCCTCGCGTTGAAATCCTTTGAGAGCTAGCTGTGGTCCTAGTCCCTGCGGGGGGTCAGGACACACAGCTCGAGCAAATCCGCGAGATGCAGGCCAGGCTCGACGAGGAAGCAGGACAACTTGCGCATCTCCGGCAGAACATCGGGCAGGAGCGGGTAGGCCGAGCACCGGCCAGAGAAGCGCGTCATCTGGCCCAGGACGTCCAGCACCGCATCACCGACGATGCCAGGGCAAGGCTGCCCCTGGCTTCTAGTGGGGTCAGCCAGAACCTGGCAGCAGCAGCAATGCTACTCCGAGCGATGCCGGAACCATCCACCACCGAGGGACGGCGTATCCAGGGAGAACTCAAGAATCTCCTGGAGGATGCCGCGGTCCGACGGGCCGAAAGCTCTGCCTCCCGAAGGCAGGGATACCCCACGGAGCATCGCGCCGCGACTTTCCGATTCATGTGGGAAGCCTCGGTCCACACTGGGCACACACGGGACACAGCGCCTGCGGCCCCGGGCTGCCTCGGCAACGAGCACCATCGCCACGACAGTCGAGCCCACCTCGACGAGAGGGTGCGCTGAGGCTACCACCCCAGGCGTGGGGGACGCTACGACAGTGGGGAGGATCGGAGCCCTTCGCCCGAACCACCCAGTCCGCAAGCTTTCAGCCGGGCCATACGACGGGCACCGTTCCTGACTCGGTTCCGGGCCTCGACTACCATCACCAAGTACTTAGGGGAGACGAGGCCGAAACTGTGGCTCGCGGACTACCGGCTGGCCTGCCAGCTGGGTAGAACGGACGATGACAACCTCATCATCCGCAACCTCCCCCTGTTCCTCTCCGACGCCGCCCGAGCCTGGCTGGAACATCTGCCTCCTGCGCAGATCTCCAGCTAGGACGACCTGGTCAAAGCCTTTGCTGACAACTTCCAGGGCACATACGTGCGCCCTAGGAACTCCTGGGATCTCCGAAGCTGCCGCCAGCAGCCGGGAGAATCCCTGCGGGACTACATCCGGCGATTCTCGAAGCAGCGCACCGAGCTGCCCAACATCATCGACTCAGATGTCATTAGCGCGTTCCTCGCCGGCACCACTTGCCGCAACCTGGTGAGCAAGCTGGGTCGTAAGACTCCCACCAGGGCGAGCGAGCTGATGGACATTGCCACCAAGTTCGCCTCTAGCCAGGAGGCGGTCGAGGCCATCTTCTGGAAGGACAAGCAGCCTCAGGGGGCGCCAGCCGGATGACGTCCCCGAGGCGTCCGCTCAGCACGGCGCGAGGAAGAAGGGCAAGAAGAAGTCGCAAGTGAAACGCGACGCCGCCGACGTAGACCTTATCGCCGCCGCCGAGCACAAGAACCCTCGGAAGCCTCCCGGAGGCGCCAACTTGTTCGACAAGATGCTCAAGGAGTCGTGCCCCTATCATCAGGGTCCCGTAAAGCACACCCTTGAGGATTGCGTCATGCTTCGGCGCTACTTCCACAAGGCCGGGCCACCGGCGGAAGGTGGCAGGGCCCCCGACAACGACAAGAAGGAAGCCCGTAAGGCAGAGGAGTTCCCCGAGGTCCATGACTGCTTCATGATCTACGGTGGGCAAGTGGCGAACGCCTCGGCTCGGCACCGCAAGCAAGAGCGCCGGGAGGTCTGCTCGGTGAAGGTGGCGGCGCCAGTCTACCTAGACTGGTCCGACAAGCCCATCACCTTCAACCAAGGCGACCACCCTGACCGCGTGCCGAGCCCGGGGAAGTACCCGCTCGTTGTTGATCCCATCATCGGCAATGTCAGGCTTACCAAGGTCCTCATGGATGGAGGCAACAGCCTCAACATCATCTACGTTGACACCCTCGGGCTCCTGCAGATCGATCTGTCCTCGATCCGGGCCGGTGTGGTGCCCTTTCACGGGATCATTCCTGGGAAGCGTGTCCAGCCCCTTGGACAACTCGATCGGCCCGTCTGCTTCGGGACTCCCTCCAACTTCCGAAAGGAAACCCTCACGTTCGAGGTGGTCGGGTTCTGAGGAACCTACCACGCAGTGCTGGGGATACCATGCTATGCCAAGTTCATGGCCGTCCCCAACTACACCTACCTCAAGCTCAAGATGTCGGGCCCCAACGGGGTCATCACCGTCGGCCCCACGTACCGACACGCGTACGAATGCGACGTGGAGTGCGTGGAGTACGCCGAGGCCCTCGCCGAATCCGAGGCCCTCATCGCCAACATGGAGAGCCTCCCCAAGGAGGTTCCAGATGCAAAGCGCCACGCCGGTAACTTCGAACCAGCAGAGGCGGTTAAATCCGTCCCTCTCGACCCCAGCAACGACACCTCCAAGCAGATCAGGATCGGCTCCGAGCTCGACCCAAATAGGAAGCAGTGCTCGTCGACTTTCTCCTCGCGAACGCCGAGGTTTTTGCGTGGAGTCCCTCGGACATGCCTGGCATACCGAGGGAGGTCGCCGAGCACTCACTGGATATCCGAGCTGGAGCCCGACCCGTGAAGCAGCCTCTGCGCCGATTCGACAAAGAAAAGCGCAGAGCCATAGGCGAGGAGATCCACAAGCTGATGGCTGCAGGGTTCATCAAAGAGGTATTCCATCCTGAATGGCTAGCCAACCCTGTGCTTGTGAAAAAGAAAGGTGGGAAATGGCGGATGTGTGTAGACTACACTGGTCTAAACAAAGCATGTCCGAAGGTTCCCTACCCTCTGCCTCGTATCGATCAAATCATGGATTCCACTGCTCGGTGCGAAACCCTGTCGTTCCTCGATGCCTACTCAGGGTATCACCAAATCAGGATGAAAGAGTCCGACCAGCTCGCGACTTCTTTCATCACACCTTTTGGCATGTACTGCTACATTACTATGCCATTCGGTTTGAGGAATGCGGGTGAGACATACCAAAGGTGCATGAACCACGTGTTCGGGGAGCACATTGGTCGAACGGTCGAGGCTTACGTCGATGACATCGTAGTCAAGACGAGGAAAGCCTCCGACCACCTCTCTGACCTTGAAACGACATTCAAGTGTCTCAAAGCGAAAAGCGTAAAACTCAATCCCGAGAAGTGTGTCTTCGGAGTCCCCCGAGGCATGCTCCTGGGTTTCATCGTCTCCGAGCGGGGCATCGAGGCCAACCCAGAGAAAATCGCGGCCATCACCAACATGGGGCCTATCAAGGACTTGAAAGGAGTACAGAGGGTCATGGGATGCCTTGCGGCTCTGAGCCGCTTCATCTCGCGCCTCGGCGAAAAAGGCCTGTCCCTGTATCGCCTCTTAAGGAAGACCGAGCGCTTTACTTGGACCCCCGAGGCCGAGGAAGCCCTCGGGAACTTGAAGGCGCTCCTTACAAGCGCGCCCATCTTGGTGCCCCCCGCTGCCGGAGAAGCCCTCTTGATCTACGTCGCCGCTACCACTCAGGTGGTCAGCGCCGCGATCGTGGTCGAGAGATGAGAAGAAGGGCACGCATTGCCCATCCAGAGGCCGGTCTACTTTATCCGTGAGGTATTGTCCGAGACCAAAATCCGCTACCCGCAAATTCAGAAGCTACTGTACGCGATAATTCTAACACGGTGAAAGTTGCGTCACTACTTCGAGTCTCATCCGGTGACTGTGGTGTCATCCTTCCCCCTAGGGGAGATCATCAAGTGCCGAGAGGCCTCGGGTAGGATTGCAAAGTGGGCGGTGGAGATCATGGGCGAGATGATCTCGTTCGCCCCTCGGAAGGCCATCAAGTCCCAAGTCTTGGCGGACTTTGTGGCTGAATGGGTCGACACCCATCTTCCAACAGCTCCGATCCAACCGAAACTCTGGACCATGTTTTTCGATGGGTCGCTGATGAAAACAGAAGCGGGCGCGGGCCTACTCTTCATCTCACCCCTCGGGAAGCACCTCCGCTACGTGCTGCGCCTCCCTTTCCCGGCGTCCAACAACGTGGCCGAGTATGAGGCTCTGGTTAACGGGTTGCGCATCGCCATTGAGCTAGGGGTCCGGCGCCTCAACACTCGTGGCGACTCGCAGCTTGTCATCGACCAAGTCATGAAGAACTCCCACTACCGTGACCTGAAGATGGAAGCCTACTGTGACGAGGTTCGGCGCCTGGAGGACAAGTTCTATGGGCTCGAGCTCAACCACGTCGCTCGACGATACAACGAGACTGCGGACGAGCTGGCTAAGATAGCCTCGGGGCGAACAACGGTTCCTCCGGACATCTTCTCCCGAGACCTACATCAACCCTCCGTCAAGACCGACGACATGCCTGAGCCCGAGAAGGCCTCGGCTCTGCCCGAGGCGCCCTCGGCCCAGCCCGAGGCAGCCTCGGCCCTGCCTAAGGCACCCTCGGCCCCCGAGGGTGAGGCACTACGCATCGAGGAAGAGCAGAATGGGGTCACGCCTAATCGAAACTGGCAGACCCCATACCTGTAATATCTCAACCAAGGAGAGCTACCCCTTGACAGAGCCGAAGCTCGGCGACTGGCGTGGCGCGCCAAGTCGTTCGTCTTGCTGGGTGACGGAAAGGAGCTCTACCACCACAGCCCCTCAGGCATCCTCCAACGATGCATATCCATCACCGAAGGTCAGGAGTTATTGCAAGAAATACACTCGGGGGCTTGTGGTCATCACGCAGCACCTCGAGCCCTCGTGGGAAACGCCTTCCGACAAGGTTTCTACTGGCCAACCGCGGTGGCTGACGCCACTAGGATTGTATGCACCTGCCAAGGGTGTCAATTCTATGCAAGGCAGACGCACCTGCTCGCTCAGGCTCTGCAAACAATACCCATCACCTGGCCGTTTGCTGTGTGGGGTCTGGACCTCATCGGTCCCTTGCAGAAGGCACCCGGGGGCTTCACGCACCTGCTGGTCGCCATCGACAAATTCTCCAAGTGGATCAAGGTCCGACCCCTAAACAGCATCAAGTCCGAACAGGCGGTGGCGTTCTTCACCAACATCATCCATAGCTTCGGGGTCCCGAACTCCATCATCACCGACAACGCACCCAGTTCACTGGCAGAAAGTTCCTGGACTTCTGCGAGGACCACCACATCCGGGTGGACTGGGCCGCTGTAGCTCACCCCATGACGAATGGGCAGGTAGAGCGTGCCAATGGCATGATTCTACAAGGACTCAAGCCGAGGATCTACAACAACCTCAACAAGTTCGGCAGTCGGTGGATGAAGGAACTCCCCTCGGTGGTCTGGAGTCTGAGGACGACGCCAAGCCGAGCCACGGGCTTCACGCTGTTTTTTCTAGTCTATGGGGCCGAGGCTATCTTGCCCACAGACTTAGAATACGGCTCCCCGAGGACGAGGGCATACGACGTCCGAAGCAACCAGACAAACCGAGAAGACTCACTGGACCAGCTGGAAGAGTCTCGGGACATGGCCTTACTACACTCGGCGCGGTATCAGCAGTCCCTGCGACGCTACCACAGAGTGCCAAGGCGGTGGACCTTCGTTTGCTCTGTGACGAGCTAGGGGCAGAGGCAGCGGCGGCACGCGCAGAGGCGCAGCGGTGGCAGTTGGAGCTCAGATCCGTTTGCTCTGTGGTTTCTGAGGACCGCAGAGGCGCAGCGGTGGCAGTTGGAGCTCAGACTCTGTTGCGGTTTCTAGGGTTTGCTGCGGTTTCTAAGGACCGCAGCGAACTCCAGACGTCGGCCTCGCGGTGAATGAACGATGACTTGGCGGCGCTCAGATCCGTCAGATCCTGAGGAAGGGAAGCGGGGCGTCACGAAGAATGCCTTGATCACGTAAAAGGTATGCCTGAAATCCTTACCTGGAGGATCCTGGGAACGTCCCTAGAAAGGACCTCCAGGGTCGACCGAAGCGACCCCACCATTGCCTCGGCACGCTCACGAAGCTCGTCCCAAGACCGCTCCTCTCGCTCATCGTCAAGAACGAAGAGGGGTTTCGAAGCACCACGGGCCCAGAACCGGAGTGGCTGACGCCGCTCGCTGGGACTGCGCCGCGCGAGGACGAGGTCGTCGCTCCCTAGGACGGGCCGCGGTTCTGCACCCCCCTTCTCCAAGGCATCGGCACCCCCTGCAGTCGGCGCATAGGGAACCTCCTCGGCTAAGGGGGCAGGGTTTCGATCGTCGGCCTCGAGTAGCGGTGCCTCGGCCATCTCAGCATCGGCGGCGACGGGTGGTTCCACAGCCAGAGCGGCAACGGCCTCGGCAGAAGCCGGTGCCAGCACCAGCAACACGACTGGTGGGCTCAAGGCCGCGGCCGCGCCAGCAGTCTCCCTCGACTCGACGGTCGCCTCGACGGAGGGGTCAGCCTCGGGAGCTCGCCCCACGGCAACTCGTGCCGCCTGAACCCCCTGCTCGGGGGCACCTTGTGCAGAGGCCAGTCGGCCGGCGAGGCCCGATGCGGCACCAGCTGCAGAAGCTGGCACCATCTTAAGGGCCTTCCAGGGAGCCAGACCGGTCGAACCGTGCCTCCGTTTGCTGGGAAGAAAGGGAAAAGTAGGATCAGGACACATGAAGAAGGCGCCGGGACAGAAGTATCCTCAGATACTTACCCACTCCGGGCCACGACCAATCGTGCCTGCGGGGAGGCCCCTCGAGCCTCGATCCCCGCGGGCACCACCAAGGTTTGCCCTGTTGCCGGCTTCGGCACCATCCCTGCCTCGGGTGCCCGGGGCACCGAAGGGACGGTCCGCCCAGGCGCGGACACGGCGACCCGAGGATCGGTCTCCACTGCTGCCGGCACGGACAACGGCTCTGGGGGAACAGGTGGGACGGCCTGACTCCCCGGGGTCACCTCAGCTACCTTGGCCAAGGGGTCAAGTACCCCCTCGGCCTGCCCCTGTTCTTCGGGTTGGGACCCTGATGCCCCGGCCCCGGATACCGACAGCGCCGGCCCACTCGGGGGCTAGCTTGATGACCCCTGGCCCAGCCTTAGATCCAGGCTGAGGCCAAGGCGGGCAGCCATGTCGTCGTCTTTGTCATCATCGTCGTCGTCGTCATCGTTAGGCGTCTCCGGCGATGGCTCCCTCGGGAGCCCGTCCCTCTCCTGCCGCCGACGACGCTTCTCCAAGGCGTCCCGAGCCCACATCCGCTCGCGGGCCCGAGCCTCCTTTGCGTCCTTCTTCTCCTTCTTCTTCTTCTCCGCAGCAACCCTCCGCACGGCTCGGTCCACCGCGTCCTCTGGGACCGGTGGCAGGGAAGGCTTGTGAGACCCTAGCTCCTGGAGACGAACGAAAGGTCTCGACTGTGAGAACCAGGGGCAATCTGACACAAGAAAGAAGAAGGAGCGGACACTCACCAGGGACATGCACCCGCGCTCGAGACGCATCGGGAGCTGGGCGAGGGCGCCGGTGTCTAGCTTCCCTACCGTGCCGGCCACCCGCCTGTGGAGGTCATCAGCGGGGAGGGGGACCGAGGACATCTGCGAACCCTCCAAACCGACCCTCGGCGTCATCTCCGAAAGTAGCAGTCGTCGCTCCATCAAGGGGAGCACCCTCCGGCGATGGATGGCGGCAACCACCCCCGCGGCGGTGAGCCCTCCCTCTCGCAGCTTCTCCAAGGCCTCCAGAAAGGGCTGGAGATTCTTCTGCCTCTCGCGCGGGGCCCCATAGCGCCAATTGCTGCCGGCGGCGGTCACCACTCGTTGAGAAAACAACGGGAGCCTCCCATCGTCATTCCGGAGGTAAAACCACCAGCGCTGCCACCCCTTGTTCGAAGACACAAGGATGGCGGGGATGTACTGCTGCGCACGTGCCTGCCTCAACTGGAGGATGCAGCCACCAGCCCGCACCGCCATGCGGACCCTCTTCTCCCCCGTCGCCGAGGCAAAAGGCTCCGCGGAGAAGAGATGAGTCCACAGATCCCAGTGGGGGTCAATCCCCAAAAATCCTTTGCAAACCGCCACGAAGATGGCCGCTTGCGCGATGGAGTTGGGGCTAAGGTTGTGCAGCTCCACCCCATAGTGATGCAGGAGCGCCCGCATAAAACGGCTTGCTGGCACACCAAACCCCCGCTCATGGAAGGAGACGAAACTCAGCACATACCCCGGCGGCGGGTTCGAGTCGGCCCCACTCGGAGGGACCATCCACTCCGGCCGCAGGACATCAGAGAGGGGGCAGAGCAAGCCATCGGCAACAAGGGCCTCCAGGTCGTCCACCGTGACAGTGGAGAAAGGCCATGGGTCGCGCGGCGGAACGATGGTTACCCAGTCGGCCATCGCCAAGCGAAGGAGGTGGCGGCGGGGCGGACAAGGTGCGAGGTTTTCTCTCTCTGGCTATTCCCTCAGGTTGCGGAAACCTAAGCAGAGGCGAGCAGCAGAGTAAATAACCACCACCAGACCCTCCTCTGAATATATAAAGACCCGGGCAAGACCCGTTTAACACTCCGCCCGAACCCGCCGCGAAATCCAAAACTCGAAGGCGAAACGCCCGTTCCTCGAACGGCTCGCGCATGCACAACGACTGCCCCACAAACCACTCATCCCGTCGCATTAACTCCGCGGCAGGACAGGCGACACCTTTGGCAGGCGAAGCGAGCGACACTTCACCCCCGCCATAATGACCGCGACAAAAAAGGTGTGCCACGTCGTTCAATTTCATATCCTTTTCCTCTTTCCCTTTCTCTCTCTTGCTACAGGGACCAGGAAAGGGGATACTCCGAAAGGGATCCTTCTCCGCGAAGGAAGCGGGCCCCGAGCCCCCTACTGATCAGAGGTTCGAAGGCTGGCCCCTCGGAAGGGTTCAACAGCCGCCTCAGAGCACTTGGGCTCCGCGCCCACTACTGGTCAGAGGTTCGAAGGCTGGCCCCTCAGAAGGGTTCGACAGCCGCCTCAGGCCACTCGGGCTCCGCGCCCACTACTGATCAGGGGTTCGTAGGCTGGCCCCCCGACGGGTTCGACAGTCGCCCCAGAGCACGCAGAGTGAGGGATGACTCTAGGTACGTTCGATACATAACCAAGGCTCGGGCTACGCTCCTGAGGTACCCTAGGACATTTTCGAGACCAGCAGGAGCGATTCTGTAACGGAATCCCATCAGAGGGAGGCATCGAGCCCTCGGACCCTATCGAAAGGGACTAGGTCCGTCAAATCACCTGCAGGTACTTTTGGAGCGTGCCTCTGGGCCACTAGCCGACCCTTATCGAACGGGGCACGGGCGTCCACTCGGATCACCCGTTAGCAACTCACTGGAGACACCATGTTCGGCGCCCTCCGAGGGCAACATGGCGCTTTCCCCCCTCCTCCTTGCGGAAAGGCGACACAAGGGCGTATGAAAAAAGCCAAGTGTACCCTTGACCATCCTCTCGCCCTGTGCGGAGGCTTGGGAGCTGCTCTCGCAAACCCGGCTCCGGCCAAACCGTTGACAGCGTCAACATACCAGCCCGAGAACTCGGAACCTGACTATGCACCCGGGCAACGACCAGTTCGCATGAGGGAACAACCAGACCGGCCGAGCCATCACGAAAGGCATTAAGACCTCGAAGGAGTCAAACCACTCCTCCGAGGCCTCGAAGGCTACACCCGGCGGGTGCGCTCGCGCGCACCCACCAGAACAAAATGCAACCGAGAAAGGCCGGTCCCCTTGCAAAAAAGTGCGACAAAGCCTCCAAGCGAGTACCCACACTCCCTTTGAGGCTCGGGGGCTACTGTCGGGGATCGTAATTAGGGGTACCCCCAAGGCTCATAATCTCAGCTGGTAACCCCCATCAGCACAAAGCTGCAAAGGCCTGATGGGCGCAATTCCGGTCAAGGCCCCGACCACTCAAGGGATATGATCTCGCCTCACCCGAGCCTAGCCTCGGGTAGGAACGGTAGACCAAGGCAGATTCGCGCCTCGCCCGAGGGTCTCCTCAAGCAACGAACGCACCTTCGACTCGCCCGAGGCCTAGTTCGGGAAGGCTTCGCGGAGAAGCAACCTTGGCCAGATCGCCTCGCCAGCCGACCGGATCACAGGAGCATTTAATGCATGGATCGCCTGACACCTTATCCTAACGCGCGCTTTCCAGTCAACAAGGCCGAAGTGACCGCGGTCACTTCGCCCCTCCATTGACTGACCAGACAGGAAAACAGCGCCGCCTGCGCTGCTCCGACTGCTGTGCCACCCGCCAGGGTGAGGCTAACAGCAACCAAGTCCAGCCTCGGGTGCCATAGGAATCTCCGCCTCGCCAGACCCCAGGGCTCGGACTCAACCTCGACTCCGGACGACGGATTCCGCCTCGCCCGACCCCCGGGCTCGGACTCGACCTCGACCTCCGGACGACGGTCTCCGCCTCGCCCGACCCCCGGGCTCAGACTCGACCTTGACCTCCGGACGACGGTTTCCGCCTCACCCGACCCCCGGGTTCGGACTCGACCTCGACCTCCGGACGACGGTCTCCACCTCGCCCGACTCCCGGGCTCGGACTCAACCTTGACCTTCGACGACGGTCTCCGCCTCGACCGACCCCAGGGCTCGGGCTCAACCTCGACCTCGGAGGAGCCACCACCTCGCTCGGGCCGACCACGCCACGAGGGAGGGCCATCATTACCTACCCCTAGCTAGCCCAGGCTACGGGGAACAAGACCGGCGTCCCATCTGGCTCGCCCCGGTAAAACAAGTAATGATGGCACCCCGCGTGCTCCATGACAACGGCGGTTCTCAGCCCCTTACGGAAGCAAGGAGACGTCAGCAAGGATCCGATAGCCCCGACAGCTGTGCTTCTACAGGGCTCAAGCGCTCCTCCGACGGCCACTACGCAGCGTAGAATATTATTACGCAGTTTATTCTTATGTTTGGTGTGATATTAATTTTGCCTACACATGTTTATCTGTATTGCTACGTTTAGCAGTGAGAACACGTGTCACCTGAAGATCATTCTAGTACCTGGAATCTCAAGTCCCAGGCAAGTTATGCCCTTGATCACTTCTTTTTACCCAGTCATGTTCTGATTAATTATAATGATTTGTATAGGTTAATTTTGATGGGACCCAATAGGTTACCCTAGTTTGACTATCTTTATACCTTGTTCACCACTGAATTTTGGGTAGTACCTGCTATTGCTTTATGCGGTTTTGGATATAGAGATACACACTATTCATGATTATACTTTTATTATCAGTTGTTAGTTACTGTTCATGTTACGATCATTATGTTAATTGGAACATGGAGAACCACCCGGGAAAACAGTGCTACCACAAGGGAGGAATGGGACCCCTTGGCAGATTAATTAGGAAAGCTAGTGGATGACTACCTTACCCGAAAGGGGCAAGGGCAGTAGGGGAGTGGTCAGTGTAGGGAGGTCCTTGGGTTGATTTTGCTGCGATGGCGGTCAGGCGAGGGATCCCTGCATTGGAGCTTCCTATAAACTGTAGCGGGTTTTCTGAAGCTAGTGGAACTTTGTAAAGGCGTCGTAGTGTTACCCCGCCTCGCCTCCTCGGTAGAGGTGTATGGGATTGGCCTTCCCTTGACAGATGGGTAACATGACTTGTGGGTAAAGATGTGTAACCTCTGTATAGTGTAAAACTAGTATACTAGCCGTGCTCACGGTCATGAGTAGCATGGACACTCACTTGAAAAGATTTATCTTATCCTAATAGATCTAACTGACCTCAAAAGATTCTATCTTATCCTTATGGATTCATCTTGCCCTAATAAGCATATTTATCCCACACTAGTGTAACAACCATGATCTAGTCCAAAATAATTAGATCTTATCTAGTCTAAACTAGTCATACCAATCTAATCTAGATTTCATCTAATCTAATATGATCTAATCCAAAATGAGTTACCTAATGGATTAGTTAATACTGGTAAAATAGATTAGACCTTACTCCTATAAATAGGTTTTAACCTAAATTGAAGCCCTAGACTAACTTAACCATATACAACTAACTGACCATATGCAACTACCTTACCCATCAAATGGTTGCATAACCCCTCTGCTTTAATCTAATAGAGATTTTGACCTAAATCATGTAGTCCATCTCACCCATAACTATTTCAACCATATGCCCCAACTCTGATGATATACCTGAGAGCACCTAGAGGGGGGTGAATAGGTGATCCTGTGAAACTTAAAAACTTATAGCCACAAAAACTTGATTAGGAGTTAGCACAGTAATGCCAAGTGGCTAGAGAGGAGTCTTAACAAAACACAATAACCACAAGAGATCAACACAGAGATGGCACAATGGTTTATCCCGTGGTTCGGCCAAGACCAACGCTTGCCTACTCCACGTTGTGGCGTCCCAACGGACGAGGGTTGCAATCAACCCCTCTCAAGCGGTCCAAAGACCCACTTGAATACCACGGTGTTTTGCTTTGCTTTTCTATATCCCGTTTGCGAGGAATCTCCACAACTTGGAGTCTCTCGCCCTTACACTTTGATGATCACAAAGAAGCACAGAGTAAGGGAGGGATGAGCAACTCACACAAGACACAAAGATCACAGCAAATACGCACACACAAGACCCAGACTTGAGCTCAAGAGACTATCACGAGTTTCTCACTAGAAC
Source organism: Zea luxurians (assembly GCA_029449295.1). Taxonomy (NCBI): domain Eukaryota; kingdom Viridiplantae; phylum Streptophyta; class Magnoliopsida; order Poales; family Poaceae; genus Zea; species Zea luxurians. Next base: position 17,535,700 of record JAOPSE010000035.1, read on the forward strand.
GGAGCTCAAATCACTAAGAATGTCGAACAAGTGCGCAAGAACGAAGTGTGAGTGATCAACTATGCTCAAAGAATGCTTGGATATCTTCTCCATGCGCCAAGGGGTCCCTTTTATAGCCCCAAGACAGCTAGGAGCCATTGAGAGCATTGTAGGAAGGCAATTCTTGCCTTCTGTCGACTGGCGCACCGGACAGTCCGGTGCACCACCGGACACTGTCCGGTGCGGATTTGTTTCCTTATTTGGCGAAGTCGACCGTTGCAGATTCAGAGCTGTTGGCGCACCGGACACTGTCCGGTGCACACCGGATAGTCCGGTGCACCAATGTGTCCGTTGGCTCGGCCACGCGTCACGCGCGGAATCCTCGGCTGACCGTTGCCCCGGCTGACCGTTGGCTCACCGGACAGTCCGGTGAATTATAGCTGTACGCCGTTGATGGCTTCCCGAGACCGACGACTTCGCCTGTGAACGGCTCACCGGACAGTCCGGTGCACCACCGGACAGTCCGGTGATTTATACCGTACACTGCCGTCGAAGTCCCGAGAGAAGCAAGTTCGCCAGAGCCAGCCTGGCGCACCGGACACTGTCCGGTGTACCACTGGACAGTCCGGTGCACCTAGACTGCGCAGACTTTGGCTGAACAAAGCCATCTCTTTTCCAATTCGATTTCTCCTGTTTCCAGCACTTAGACACAATACATTAGTCCATAAAACAATGTACTAAGTCTAGAAACATACCTTTTGACTTGAATTGCACTTTGTCCACCACTTTGCATAGATTAACACAAAAGCACTTGTGTTGGCACTCAATCACCAAAATACTTAGAAATGGCCTAAGGGCACATTTCCTTGCAATCTCCCCCTTTTTGGTGATTTATGCCAACACAACATAAAGCAACTAGACCAAGTGCAATATCAATGCAAATGAAAACTCAAAGTTGTTTTGATTCAAATTTGGCATATATGGATCATACTTTGCCACCACTTGGTTTATTTTTGCAAATCAAACTCAAATTCCTATCTCTAAGTCAAATTCACTTGTAGAGACATAAAGAGAGGTATTCCAAGAGAAATTGATCAAGGATTTCAAAAACTCCCCCTTTTTCCCATAATCAACCATTCTCCCCACAAGAGACCAACTTTTGACAAAAAGAGCCAATAAGAGTATTTTGACAAAACAAACGCTCTATTCTATTATTTTCAAAATTCTCAAGTGGTAGCTGATCCATTTATTGCTTTGGCCTTATTTTCTCCCCCTTTAGCATCAAGCACCAAAACAGGATCAATCTTGGCCCTAGAACCCCATTGCCTCACCAAAGTCTTCAAATAAGAATACAAAGGCAATAAGAGTACATGAGATGAACTTGGAATAAGTTACCCTCTCATCGGAGTGCAGTGGAAGTCTTTCATGGTCCAAGTCCACCTTTTCCCTTTCAAACCTCCTTTGAGGCTAAATTAAGAACACTCAAACACATGGTTAGTCTCAAAGGGTCAAGTTGTAGCACATCTCCCCCTAAATATGTGCATCACTTGCAAATGGACTTGTGAGGTCCGGGGAGTACTTGTACAACTTGAGCACCAGAAGTAAACAACAATATGCTTAAGGAACATGATCAAAGGCATAAACACATGTATGCTATAAATCAATCCAAGTTCCGCGAATCTAAGACATTTAGCTCACTACGCAGCCTGCAAAAGGTCTTCTCATCTAGAGGCTTGGTAAAGATATCGGCTAGCTGGTTCTCGGTGCTAACATAAAACACTTCGATATCTCCCTTTTGCTGGTGGTCTCTCAAAAAGTGATGCCGGATGTCAATGTGCTTTGTGCGGCTGTGCTCAATAGGATTTTCCGCTATTCGGATAGCACTCTCATTATCACATAGGAGTGGGACTTTGCTCAGATTGTAGCTAAAGTCCCGGAGGGTTTGCCTCATCCAAAGTAGTTACGCGCAACACTGTCCTACGGCAACATACTCGGCCTCAGCAGTGGACAGGGCAACAGAAGTTTGTTTCTTAGAGTTCCATGACACCAGGGACCTTCCTAAGAATTGGCACGTCCCTGATGTACTCTTCGTATCGACCTTACATCCAGCATAGTCGGAGTCTGAATATCCAATCAAGTCAAAGTTAGACCCCTTTGGATACCAGATCCCGAAGCAAGACGTAGCGACTAAATATCTAAGAATTCGCTTCACGGCCACTAAGTGACACTCCCTTGGATCAGATTGAAATCTAGCACACATGCATATGCTAAGCATAATATCCGGTCGACTAGCACATAAATAAAGTAAAGACCCTATCATGGACCGGTATGCTTTTTGATCAACTGACTTACCTCCTTTGTTGAGGTCGGTGTGCCCGTCGGTTCCCATCGGCGTCTTTGCGGGCTTGGCGTCCTTCATCCCAAACCGCTTTAGCAAGTCTTGCGTGTACTTCGTTTGGGAGATGAAGGTGCCATCCTTGAGTTGCTTCACTTGGAACCCAAAGAAGTAGTTCAACTCGCCCATCATCGACATCTCGAATTTCTGCGTCATCACCCTGCTAAACGCTTCACAAGACTTTTGGTTAGTAGAACCAAATATTATGTCATCGACATAAATTTGGCACACAAAAAGATCACCATCGCAAGTCTTAGTGAAAAGAGTTGGATCGGCTTTCCCAACCTTGAAAGCATTAGCAATTAAAAAGTCTCTAAGGCATTCATACCATGCTCTTGGGGCTTGCTTAAGTCCATAGAGCGCCTTAGAGAGCTTACACACGTGGTCGGGGTACCGTTCATCCTCGAAGCCAGGGGTTGCTCTACGTACACCTCCTCCTTGATCGGCCCATTGAGGAAAGCGCTTTTCACATCCATTTGGAACAACCTGAAAGAATGGTGAGCGGCATATGCTAGCAAAATACGAATTGATTCTAGCCTAGCCACAGGAGCGAAAGTCTCCTCAAAGTCCAAACCTGTGACTTGGGCATAACCTTTTGCCACAAGTCGAGCCTTGTTCCTCATCACCACCCCGTGCTCGTCCTGTTTGTTGCGGAACACCCACTTGGTTCCCACAACGTTTTGCTTGGGATGAGGCACTAGTGTCCAAACTTCATTCCTCTTGAAGTTATTGAGCTCTTCCTGCATGGCCAATACCCAGTCCGGATCTAGCAAGGCCTCTTCTACCCTGAAAGGCTCAATAGAAGAGACAAAAGAGTAATGCTCACAAAAATTCACCAATCTAGAGCGAGTAGTTACTCCCTTGCTAATATCACCCAAAATTTGGTCGACAGGGATGATTCCTTTGAATCGTCGCTCGAACATGGGTTGGAGGTGCCTGAGGTGCTTCTTCCTCTTCGACTTGGACATCCTGTGCTCCCCCTTGATCACGCGCCTCCACTTGAGGTACCTGTTCGTCATCTTGGGTTGGGGGATTCACCATCGTTGAGGAAGAAGGTTGATCTTGCTCTTTTTGTTCCTGAGGCCGCACATCTCCAATCGCCATGGTGCGTATCGCGGCCGTTGGAACGTCTTCTTCATCTACATCATCAAGATCAACAACTTGCTCTCTTGGAGAGCCATTAGTCTCATCAAATACAACGTCGCTAGAGACTTCAACCAAACCCGATGATTTGTTGAAGACTCTATACGCCTTTGTATTTGAGTCATAACCTAACAAAAACCCTTCTACAGCTTTGGGAGCAAATTTAGAAGTTCTACCTTTCTTCACAAGAATATAACACTTGCTCCCAAATACACGAAAGTAAGACACATTGGGTTTGTTACCGGTTAGAAGCTCATACGAAGTCTTCTTGAGGAGGCGGTGAAGGTAGACCCGGTTGATGGCGTGGCAAGCCGTGTTCACGGCTTCCGACCAAAACCGCTCGGGGGTCTTGAACTCTCCAAGCATCGTCCTCGCTATGTCTATGAGCGTCCTGTTCTTCCTCTCTACCACACCATTTTGCTGTGGTGTGTAGGGAGCGGAGAACTCGTGCTTGATCCCCTCCTCTTCAAGGAACTCCTCCACTTGAAGGTTCTTGAACTCGGACCCGTTGTCGCTCCTTATCTTTTTCACCTTGAGCTCAAACTCATTTTGAGCTCTCTTTAGGAAGCGCTTGAGGGTCCCTTGGGTTTTAGATTTATCCTGTAAAAAGAATACCCAAGTGAAGCGGGAAAAATCATCGACTATAACAAGACCATACTTACTTCCTCCTATGCTTAGATAGGCGACGGGTCCGAAGAGGTCCATATGCAGCAGCTCTAGGGGTCTTGACGTAGTCATCACATTCTTGATGTGATGAGCACTTCCCACTTGTTTACCTGCTTGACAAGCTGCACAAGGTCTATCTTTTTTGAAATGCACGTTAGTTAGACCTATCATGTGTTCTCCCTTTAGAAGCTTGTGAAGGTTCTTCATCCCCACATGTGCTAAACGGTGATGCCACAGCCAGCCCATGCAAGTCTTAGCAATTAAGCATGCATCTAGACCGGCCTCCTCTTTTGCAAAATCAACTAAATAAATTTTGTCGTCTAGTACACCCTTAAAGGCTAGTGAACCATCACACCTTCTAAAGACAGACACATCTACATTTGTGAATAAACAATTATATCCCATTTTACAAAGTTGACTAACGGATAATAGATTATATCCAAGCGACTCAACTAAAAACACATTAGAAATAGAGTGCTCGGATGAAATAGCAATCTTCCCTAACCCTTTTACCTTGCCTTGGTTCCCATCACCGAATATGATTGAATCTTGGGAATCCTTGTTCTTGACGTAGGAGGTGAACATCTTCTTCTCCCCCGTCATGTGGTTTGTGCATCCGATGTCGATAATCCAGCTTGAACCCCCGGATGCATAAACCTGCAAGGCAAATTTAGGCTTGGGTCTTAGGTACCCAACTCTTGTTGGGTCCTACAAGGTTAGTCACAATGGTCTTAGGGACCCAAATGCAAGTTTTATCTCCCTTGCATCTTGCCCCTAATTTCCTAGCAATTACCTTCTTATCCTTTCTACAAATGGTAAATGAAGCATTGCAAGCATGATATATTGTTGAAGGTTCATTAATTTTCCTAGGAACATTAACAACATTTCTCCTAGGCATATGATGAACAACATTTCTCCTAGACATATCTCTACCATGCATATAGGAAGAACTAGAAGCAAACATGGCATGAGAATCAAAAGCATTATAACTTCTATAGGCATTCCTAGAATGTCTCCTATCATGATACATGTAAGCATGGTTCTTTTTAGCACTACTAGCCATAGGGGCCTTCCCTTTCTCCTTGGCGGAGATGGGAGCCTTATGGCTTGTTAAGTCCTTGGCTTGCCTCTTGAAGCCAAGTCCATCCTTAATTGAGGGGTGTCTACCAATCGTGTAGGCATCCCTTGCAAATTTTAGCTTGTCAAATTTATTCTTGCTAGTCTTAAGTTGGGCATTAAGACTAGCCACTTCATCATTTAATTTAGAAATGCAAACTAGGTGTTCACTACAAGCATCAACATTAAAATCTTTGCACCTATTGCAAATCATAACATGTTCTACACAAGAGTTAGATTTACTTGCTACTTCTAATTTAGCATTTAAATTATCATTAACACCTTTTAAAGTAGAAATGGTTTCATGACAAGTAGATAGTTCACAAGAAAGCATTTCATTCCTTTTAACTTCTAGAGCAAGTGAATTTTGTGCACTAACAAATTTATCATGCTCTTCATATAAAAGGTCCTCTTGTTTCTCTAAAAGTCTATCCTTTTCATTCAAGGCATCAATCAATTCATTAATCTTATCTATTTTAGTTCTATCCAATCCCTTGAACAAACTAGAGTAATCTATTTCTTCATCACTAGACTCATCATCACTAGAAGAATCATAAGTGGCATTGTTTCGAGTACATACCTTCTTCTCCTTCGCCATGAGGCATGTGTGACGCTCGTTGGGAAAGAGGGATGACTTGTTGAAGGCGGTGGCGGCGAGTCCTTCATTGTCGGAGTCGGATGACGAACAATCCGAGTCCCACTCCTTGCCAAGATGTGCCTCACCCTTAGCCTTCTTGTATGCCTTCTTCTTCTCCCTCTTGTTCCCTTGTTCCTGGTCACTATCATTATCGGGACAGTTAGCGATAAAATGACCAATCTTACCACATTTGAAGCATGAGTGCTTCCCCTTTGTCTTGGTCTTGCTTGGCTGCCCCTTGCGACCCTTTAGCGCCGTCTTGAAGTGCTTGATGATGAGGGCCATCTCTTCATCATTGAGCCCTGCCGCCTCAACTTGCGCCACCTTGCTAGGTAGCGCCTCCTTGCTCCTCGTTGCCTTGAGAGCAACGGGTTGAGGCTCATTGATTGGACCATTCAATGCGTCGTCCACGTATCTCGCCTCCTTGATCATCATTCGCCCGCTTGCGAACTTCCCAAGAACTTCTTCGGGCGACATCTTGGTGTACCTAGGATTTTCACGAATATTGTTCACCAGATGTGGATCAAGTACAGTAAAGGACCTTAGCATTAGGCGAACGACGTCGTGGTCCGTCCATCGCGTGCTTCTGTAGCTCCTTATTTTGTTGACAAGGGTCTTGAGCCGGTTGTACGTTTGGGTTGGCTCCTCGCCCCTTATCATCGCGAATCTCCCGAGTTCGCCTTCCACCAACTCTATTTTGGTGAGCATGGTGACGTCGTTCCCCTCATGTGAGATCCTGAGGGTGTCCCAGATCTGCTTGGCATTGTCCAAGCCGCTCACCTTATTGTACTCTTCCCTACACAAAGATGCTAAAAGGACAGTAGTAGCTTGTGCATTTTTATGGATTTGTTCATTTATAAACATGGGACTATCCGAGCTATCAAATTTCATTCCACTTTCTACAATCTCCCATATGCTTGGATGGAGAGAGAACAAGTGACTACGCATTTTGTGACTCCAAAATCCGTAGTCCTCCCCATCAAAGTGTGGAGGTTTGCCAAGAGGAATGGAAAGCAAATGTGTATTTGAGCTATGCGGAATACACGAATAATCGAAAGAGAAGTTTGAGTTAACCGTCTTTCTCTTATCGTAGTCGTTGTCGTCGTTGTCCTTTTGGGAAGAAGTGGACTCGTCACTGTCGTCGTAGTAGATGATCTTGATGCGTCTTGTCTTCTTTTTCTTCCCGTCTTTGCATTTGTGGCCCGAGCCCGAGTCGGTAGGCTTGTCATCCTTCGGCTCGTTGATGAAGGACTCCTTCTCCTTATCATTGATCACAATCCCCTTGCCCTTAGGATCCATCTCTTCGGGCGATTAGTCCCTTTGTGAAGAGAACGGCTCCGATACCAATTGAGAGCACCTAGAGGGGGGGTGAATAGCTGATCCTGTGAAACTTAAAAACTTATAGCCACAAAAACTTGATTAGGAGTTAGCACAGTAATGCCAAGTGGCTAGAGAGGAGTCTTAACAAAACACAATAACCACAAGAGATCAACACAGAGATGGCACAGTGGTTTATCCCGTGGTTCGGCCAAGACCAATGCTTGCCTACTCCACGTTGTGGCGTCCCAACGGACGAGGGTTGCAATCAACCCCTCTCAAGCGGTCCAAAGACCCACTTGAATACCACGGTGTTTTGCTTTGCTTTTCTATATCCCGTTTGCAAGGAATCTCCACAACTTGGAGTCTCTCGCCCTTACACTTTGATGATCACAAAGAAGCACGGAGTAAGGGAGGGATGAGCAACTCACACAAGACACAAAGATCACAGCAAATACGCACACACAAGACCCAGACTTGAGCTCAAGAGACTATCACGAGTTTCTCACTAGAACGGAGCTCAAATCACTAAGAATGTCGAACAAGTGCGCAAGAACGAAGTGTGAGTGATCAACTATGCTCAAAGAATGCTTGGATATCTTCTCCATGCGCCAAGGGGTCCCTTTTATAGCCCCAAGACAGTTAGGAGCCGTTGAGAGCATTGTAGGAAGGCAATTCTTGCCTTCTGTCGACTGGCGCACCAGACAGTCCGGTGCACCACCGGACACTGTCCAGTGCGGATTTGTTTCCTTATTTGGCGAAGTCGAGCGTTGCAGATTCAGACCGTTGGCGCACCGGACACTGTCCGGTTCACACCGGACAGTCCGGTGCACCAATGTGACCGTTGGCTCGGCCACGCGTCACGCGCGGAATCCTCGGCCGACCGTTGCCCCGGCTGACCGTTGGCTCACCGGACAGTCCGGTGCACCACCGGACAGTCCGGTGAATTATAGTCGTACGCCGTTGATGGCTTCCTGAGACCGATGACTTTGCCTGTGAACGGCTCACCGGATAGTCCGGTGCACCACCGGACAGTCCGATGATTTATACCGTACACCGCCGTCGAAGTCCCGAGAGCAGCAAGTTCGCCAGAGCTAGCCTGGCGCACTGGACACTGTCCGGTGCACCACCGGACAGTCCGATGCACCCAAACTGCGCAGACTTTGGCTGAACAAAGCCATCTCTTTTCCAATTCGATTTCTCCTGTTTCCAGCACTTAGACACAATACATTAGTCCATAAAACATTGTACTAAGTCTAGAAACATACCTTTTGACTTGAATTGCACTTTGTCCACCACTTTGCATAGATTAACACAAAAGCACTTATGTTGGCACTCAATCACCAAAATACTTAGAAATGGCCCAAGGGCACATTTCCCTTTCAATACCCTGACCCCGACTCAATGAGACCAAGACCGGAAAAGAACAAGATCAACCTCGTCAAGGAAGGAGAGAAATCAAACTCAATCTTCAGATGCATTACCACCCAACATGGAGTTCTTCCTCGCCATAAACCTTATTACCCCTGGCTATTCTTGCCCTAACCTATCCATCTCTTATATCCTACATAATGGGTAGCTGGATGCCCATGCTCTCCTAATCACCCACTAATGAAAAAAAGAGGGAGACTCTAGATTTTTGAACTAATTAGAAAGTAAAAGCTAAATTGCAAACCATTCTCCTTATATCCCTTTTCTTACAAATCTCGAGGACGAGATTTCTGTTAAGGGGGGTAGGATTTGTAATACCCAAATATTGAAAGAAATAAAATGTATAGGAATTGGGGAAACATATAAAAATAATAATTGCCTACTTGTGATGATTTTCTCATCTTTGCATTAAATATATTAAATAAAGAAAATGGTGTATCATGTTGGAGTTAATTGTTTGTGCATTTAAAAAAATAATAATATTAATATGGATACAATAATAATGAGAATTAGGGTTAAACCTAAATTGGAATTCTAGAATTGGACAAAGAGAGCACTAGTTAGCACAAAATAAATATCAAAAATAAATAAATTCACCATGCCATGTTTAAGTTGGACATTTAATGAGAAAACAAAATTTACCACGAAGTTTGTATTTGAATGAGAATTTAAATTATGAAGTTAAAAAAGATAATAAAAAAGAAAAGGAAAAAGAAAATACAAAAGAAAAAGGCAAAACCTGCATTGGGCCTAGTTCGGTTGAGTTGGCCCAGCCGAATTGCCCTCTGCGCGGCCCAACTACCGCACTGTTGGTCAGCCTCGCATTGCTCTTGCGCACGCAGGTTTCGTCTCGCCGACACCTTGGGCCCAGCCGTCAGTCCGTGGCGTGCGTGAATCCGGCACTGGCGGGTGGCTCCACTACATCAGCTGGTCGCTCACGCGTTGATTCTTCCGGTCGCCGCCATGTGGGCCCCTCTTGCTGACATTGTGCATCTTCCCCGCGTAACAAACTAAGGGCATGGTCCGCCCGGCATCTCGCCAAAATCGCCGCAATTGGACTTCTTCGCAGAATATAAAAGCGACGTTGGGGCACCCTTCCCTTCCGATCCAAACCAATTCCACACGCTGTCCTAATGGGTGGGCGAATCATCAACAGGCACCAAGGGAGAACGGGGAGGAAGGGAGGACACAGTGAGCCATCGCCGCTGAGAACGTTGATGACCACGCCAAGAGGATGGGGCCCCGCGGTCGACTCGCGCGCACATTGCCACTTGGCCAAGAGTAATTGCTGGCGTTCACTGGGCGTACTCGTGGGGGTTGCGAGAACTTTGGGCTCGCACACAGTGAAGGGTCGGGCAAACTGACCAGATTAGATGGCCGCATACATAGCCAGTCACCTATGCCGCTGGTCTAGCTTTGGTGATACATCCAGGAAGAAGTACAAGGCTCATGGATGGTGGTCGAGGGAGTCCATGGGCGTGCAGAAGACCGGATTACAAGGAATTGCTCGCGGTATCTTGCCTCCACCGTGATGCCTCTGTGCGCTGTGGCCGGGTCTCCATGCCATCTTCACTCGATGGTAAGTCTTCCCCTCTGGTTCACATGCCGATCCTCTACGTTTCGAAGTCTTCCGGGGGGAACAGAGCTCGGGAGTTATGGGCGGGCCTGGCCATGGTCGCCGCCGCAAGACTGCTGGGTCGGCACTGGCTGGCCATCAGAGTTGGAATACGGTGGTTGGACCGTTGGATCCACATCACGTGGGCATAATTAGATCGTGGCGCTTTAAACTTTGGACCATTGGATCTGATCGTGTGGTACTGATTGGATCTAGCTTCATTAAATCGTGGCCGTTGTTACTCGATCTGATCGTCTGTATTGCATACCGGTTCATTTATGAGTCCGGACTAAATTTGCGCCGTGAGCTTTTGATCTAACGACCGATCTTCACCAATACCCCTTCGTGTGGCATTTTATCTAAAGAGCCCTCGGGTTTCTGAGAAATAAACCTGCAGTCCCCTCCTAGTGTTTAAACTAAATACAGTTGAGTCCTGAATTTTATAAAACAACCCTGGGCTTTCTAGAAATTGTGTACACAACCCAGAATTAATACAGATATTCATTATTAAATCAGAAAATGAATTTTAATATAAAAAATAAATCGTGAAACTTATTTAATTCATAGAAAATCCGTTTTAACTCCAAATTGATCCGTTCCAGTGACATTAATTTTGTATTAATATTGTCTTCCAACGAGTAACATTGTTTAGCCATGAAACTTGAATTAAAATTGTTCATTCGAATTAATTTGTTCTAGGCACTCAATAACTCCAGAAATTCATTACTTAATAATCGTAGCTCCGAATGTAGTGGTTCTTGTTTCTACGATCTCGTTACACAGCGTAGAATATTATTGCGCAGTTTATTCTTATGTTTGGTGTGATATTAATTTTGCCTACACATGTTTATCTATATTGCTACGTTTAGCAGTGAGAACACGTGTCACCTGAAGATCATTCTAGTACCTGGAATCTCAAGTCCCAGGCAAGTTATGCCCTTGATCACTTCTTTTTACCCAGTCATGTTCTGATTAATTATAATGATTTGTATAGGTTAATTTTGATGGGACCCAATAGGTTACCCTAGTTTGACTATCTTTATACCCTGTTCACCACTGAATTTTGGGTAGTACCTGCTATTGCTTTATGCGGTTTTGGGTATAGAGATACACACTATTCATGATTATACTTTTATTATCAGTTGTTAATTAATGTTCATGTTACGATCATTATGTTAATTGGAACATGGAGAACCACCCGGGAAAACAGTGCTACCACAAGGGAGGAATGGGACCCCTTGGCTGATTAATTAGGAAAGCTAGTGGATGACTACCTTACCCGAAAGGGGCAAGGGCAGTAGGGGAGTGGTCAATATAGGGAGGTCCTTGGGTTGATTTTGCTGCGATGGCGGTCAGGCGAGGGATCCCTGCATTGGAGCTTCCTATAAACTGTAGCGCGTTTTCTGAAGCTAGTGGAACATTGTAAAGGCCTCGTAGTGTTACCCCGCCTCGCTTCCTCGGTAGAGGTGTATGGGATTGGCCTTCCCTTGGCAGATGGGTAACATGACTTGTGGGTAAAGATGTGTAACCTCTGCAGAGTGTAAAACTAGTATACTAGCCGTGCTCACGGTCATGAGCAGCTCGGACACTCACATGATTAATTTATGGAACTAAATTCAATTTGTCATATGCATTGCATCACAGGTGATGTTGTTACTTTTGTTCTACTACTTAATTGGGTTGGTATTTACTTATAATTAGTAATTGCTAATAAAATTTTGACCAACTTTAAAAGCAATGCTCAGCTCTAACCATCCCCTTTGGTAACCCTTACACTTCACGTGAGCTCCCACCTTTGGCGAGTTCATGCACATTATTCCCCACAACTTGTTGAGCGATGAACGTATGTGAGCTCACTCTTGCTGTCTCACACCCCCAACAAGTCAAGAACAGGTATCGCAGGATGAGGCTCATGGAGGATGATGTGACGAGTTCGTGAGAGGTCTAGGCCATCGTCTCCCAGTCAACTTTGGGTTGCTGGACCATTGTCTTCTTATAATGTAATTATTTATTTATTTTGTATAGAACTCCTGTTATGTAGTAAATATGTGACATTCGATCATGTGCCATGATTCATCATATGTGTGAGACTTGGTCCCAGCACACCTAGTGATTATGTTTGCGTCCGGGCTTTGGACCCTCGAAACCCAGGCGTGACAGAAGTGGTATCAGAGCGATGTTGACTGTAGGACGAAACCTAGATAGAACTGGACAACCATTATCTACTTACGTTTGCTTCTCTGATTCTTTCTAAAACTTTCCTTAATCTTTTCTCATCCACTGCTGCTTTACTCTGATTACTCTTATCTTATCTTTTCTTAAGACAGATGTGGATTTCACACTTTGAAATCCTGTGCCTAAAGTGACCTTTACGAATAGGAGACCTACTCTTAAGAACAAAAACAAAACTATTTTTATAGGTATCTATACGCTTGAGTGCTTGTTCTTATGATACTTGTTTGATTTGGATCTTTGATTGAGTGTGATGGGTTGTGGAGTAATGTCCACAATTACATCTGCACATATAGACATAAATAGAATCATAATATAACTAAACAACCTAGAATATCCTTCATTAAATTGTATCTATTTTAAATACATCTCTATTAACTTAAAAAAATTTATTTACTCCTCACAGGTTCATCTTATGTTAAAAAATGTTATCTTATTTTCATAAATTGTTTATAAGATAAACTAAGAATACCCCACTAGACTGTACCAAGCTTAATAGATCCATCTTACCTTAATAGATTCATCTTATCTTGAAAAGATTTTATTTTATCCTAATAGATCTAACTGACCTCAAAAGATTCTATCTTATCCTTATGGATTCATCTTGCCCTAATAAGCATATTTATCCCACACTAGTGTAACAACCATGATCTAGTCCAAAATAATTAGATCTTATCTAGTCTAAACTAGTCATACCAATCTAATCTAGATTTCATCTAATCTAATATGATCTAATCCAAAATGAGTTACCTAACGGATTAGTTAATACTGGTAAAATAGATTAGACCTTACTCCTATAAATAGGTTTTAACCTAAATTGAAGCCCTAGACTAACTTAACCATATACAACTAACTGACCATATGCAACTACCTTACCCATCAGATGGTTGCATAACCCCTCTGCTTTAATCTAATAGAGATTTTGACCTAAATCATGTAGTCCATCTCACCCATAACTATTTCAACCATATGCCCCAACTCTGATGATATACCCTGACCCCGACTCAATGAGACCAAGACCGGAAAAGAACAAGATCAACCTCGTCAAGGAAGGAGAGAAGTCAAACTCAATCTTCAGATGCATTACCACCCAACACGGAGTTCTTCCTCGCCATAAACCTTATTACCCTTGGCTATTCTTGCCCTAACCTATCCATCTCTTATATCCTACATAATTGGTAGCTGGATGCCCATGCTCTCCTAATCACCCACTAATGAAAAAAGAGGGAGACTCTTGATTTTTGAACTAATTAGAAAGTAAAAGCTAAATTGCAAACCATTCTCCTTATATCCCTTTGCTTACAAATCTCGAGGACGAGATTTCTGTTAAGGAGGGTAGAATTTGTAATACCCAAATATTGAAAGAAATAAAATGTATAGGAATTGGGGAAACATATAAAAATAATAATTGCTTACTTGTGATGATTTTCTCATCTTTGCATTAAATATATTAAATAAAGAAAATGGTGCATCATGTTGGTGTTAATTGTTTGTGCATTTATAAAAATAATAATATTAATATGGATACAATAATAATGAGAATTAGGGTTAAACCTAAATTGGAATTCTAGAATTGGACAAAGAGAGCACTAGTTAGCACAAAATAAATATCAAAAATAAATAAATTCACCATGCCATGTTTAAGTTGGACATTTAATGAGAAAACAAAATTTACCACGAAGTTCAATGCGAAACCCTGAGATGGCTGCATACGAGGTCAATGGTTGAAGACAAACTGGAACACTCAATGTCAAGAGCCCTAGGCACTCCTCCGCACGCGAATGCTCCTCCAACACCATCGCTGAAAAAAAAACAGAAAAATCCGTGAAACAACTGCTAGGGTCGTGAGGGTCGAAAGTCAAGAATAAAAGAGCATGAGCCTCACCTTCTATCGAGAACCCCGATGAAGGTTCCTCGACGTCATGCCATCGCGACCACACTTTGGTAAGGGTGATCGTCCCTTGCTTTGACTGTAGGATGCTTAGGCCCTGCCACCCTACCGAGCTTGGACCCCGTCGCTGCGGCTCACCCAACATTGATACCTCGGGCGGCATCATGAGCCTCACGCCTCTTCAAAAGGCTAGGTTGCCACCGAACAACTGACGTTCGGGCTCGGGGATAACAAAACACTCCCTGACTACCGCAAAACGATCATGTGCCCTGGACGCCCTGCAAAAACCATCCCCATACTTGGGAAGCGATCCTCCCCGAGGACGAAGGGACCGCAACCCCTTCGTGGACGACAATTGACGCGGGGAGGCCAATGATCCTAGGGAGTGATTCATTGGATGAACATCTCCCAAGGACAAGAGCGCCAACCGAGGAATCCTAGGGAGTGATTCATTGGATGTCTCCAGATCCGAACTTTCTCTTTAGGCATGACATCGTGGCTATAGCTGAAGGGAGCCTCGAATGGAACATTTCGATCGGCACCAAGAAGTTGTGATCCTGGCAAAGAAGCGCCGTTTTTGGGAAGCAAAGAAGCGGCGGCTAAGGTCAGTTGGGGTAAGTTCAGAAGGACCTTCTACGTATAGCGCCTGACTAATAAATCCTAAAAGCACGCTTCGCGAGCCTCGTGTTAATCGTGAACAACAGAAAGGACAAAACGTTGTCCGACCCTAGCTTATTCAGCCCCCGAAGGGAGACATTCTCCCCCTGGGGGCTCGGGGCCTATTGTCGAGGATATGATCATGTTAGGATCGCTAGTGAGGAGTAGAAGATCGAGCTAGGAATGTAGGAAGGAGGAGTAGTCGGGAGGAATACGGATAGCAGAGGGAGGCGGCGGCAAACAGTAGTGCTTATCACAATATTCAGGTTTTGCATGCCTTCCTCCTTACATGTCTAGCATCTTATGCCGACGACCTGGGCTCAGCCCATTCACGAACACTTACACGGCCCAATCCGGACCCATCACTTTCACGTTCCCACGTCTCAGACGCTGCAGGCGCGAAGTGTTGCCTGCCTTTGTTTCCTGCTGGACATCCGTGTTCGTCGTCATCTTTGCTGTTTATTCCTCGACCTCGGCTTTCTCTAGAGTCTTGCTGACAATCCCCACCTCTTCAGACACGGCTTGCCCCCAAGCCGGCGCGTGCGGGAATGCCAACTTAAACGCTTCTGTGTCCTCCCAGGTCGCCAAGTTAGGATCCCAGCCGGACCACACTACCTTCACCTAAGACACCGATGCGCCGCCGCGCTGTATCATGCGTCGAGCAAGTACCTGGAGAGGCACTTGCAGACTGTCAATAGTTGTAGGTACTACAGTATGACATCGACCAACTGCCGACTTCAGTTGAGAAACATGAAAAACAGGATGGATACTGGATGATGTCGGCAACTGAAGTTTGTATGCCACTGTCCCAATATGCTGCAAGATGGTATATGGGCCAAAGAATTTAAACGCCAACTTGTGATTGGAATGTGAAGCTACAGATGATTGAACGTACGGCTGGAGCTTGCCCTCTTGGAGAACTCGTTCTGTACGATGTTGATCAGCCTGTTTCTTCTTCCTGGATTGAGCACCAATTAAGTGCTGCTGAATTAGTTTGGAGATCAGCTCCCTGTCCTGCAGCCACTGTTTCAGATCCGACACCTCCACGGTGGCTGATGAATCCACTCCAAAATACCTTGGTGCGCGGCCATATAACACCTCAAATGGCGAACAATCTACAGATGAATGATAATTGGTATTGTATACATTGTCAAGAAATAATTTGGCCACTTTGGAAGCCGTGAAGGGATGAGCCAATGCCAGGAAGTGACTATGACTATACTTGGAGAACCAGTCCACCACCACCAATATGCAATCCATAGATCCTGATTTGGGCAGGCCCTCAATGAAGTCCAACGAGATGGAATGCCAGGCATGTGGGGGAACTGGAAGTGGGGACAGTAACCCAGGATATCGCGCGTGCTCTGGTTTGTCCTACTGACAAATGTCACAGGATTGCACAAATTGATGTACCGAGCACTTCTGTATGTAACTGGTACCCCAGAATGGCCCCCTAGCGCTGAATCGTGCAGTGCTGTAATCACCTTTTGTTGCAAAACAATGTTGTTGCCGAGCCACAAGCGGCCCTTGTGGCGAATGAGTCCATCCTTCAATGTATACGACATGTAAGAGCCCCCGCCAACTGTGTCAAAAGTTCCTGTGCCTGCTGATCTTGCTGGTATCCTTGAAGAATTTCTTGGGCCCAATTAGGCTTACATTTGGACATATGCAGCAGATGAGCCGACAAATGGGGAAAGCGGGACAAGGCATCAGCAGCCAAATTGTCGCAGCCATGCACGTTTGTAAACAATTTTGTACTGTAAACTGGCTAACTTGGCATACACTTTCTACTGCCATACAATGTTCGTTCAGCTGAGCCAAGCTTTGATGATCGGTATATTATGATCACAAGGTCGACTAGGAGGTAAACCAACCGGGTCAGCGAAAATTTTAGGAAACTGATCCAAGACAACATGAACCCTGGGATCAATATTTGTTGCAGCCACTGCAGGTCGAGTCGACTGTGTTGTATCTGATAATAAATTCAGTTCAATGACTGTCCTGGAGGGAAAAGCAGACTGAATACCTTGTAGACAGACAATGGCGCCTTGATAAAGTATAAGATCCATTTGTTAATCCAAACCACCTTCATAGGACTATAATGTTGAAGCCAATCCATCCCGACCACCAAATCAAATGAGGATAATGGGAGAAATTTAGGTCAGCTGAAAACCGAAGACCTGCCATGCTCCATTCAGCCGCTGACAGATGATATTGACAGGTAATCACTTGACCATTAGCGACTTGCAGTGTAACTGGACTAGGCAATTTCTGAACACCAGTTAATACCGATCGAAGTCTGTCACTGAGGAAAGTGTGGGAAGACCCTGAGTCCACTAATACTAACAGATTTTGCTGTTGGAGTTGTCCCTGTAACCTTAGTGTAGTTGCTAATGCACCTCCTACCCAAGCTGTCAAAGACACTGCCATCATCAGCTGTTCAGTAACAAACTGTCACACCTGGGTTTAAGGGATCCAAGCTAGGATTAAGTCTTACACATATGATTAATCATGGTACAGAAACGATTATCACATCTTTAATATATAATGAAGTTCTATTCAAAATAGATAAATAATTACATCGTATGAAGACAATGATTCAGTAACCATAGTTGACTTAGAGACGACGACATAGACCACTCACGAACTCATCACATTATCCTTCATATGCCTCATCCTGCGTATCTGTTCTTGACCTGGGAGATGTGAGTACAGCAAGGGTGAGCTCACATACATTCATCGCTCAACAAGTTGTGAGGAATAATATGCATGAACTCACCAAAGGTAGGAGCTCATGTGAAGTGTAAGACTTACCAAAGGAGATAGTTAAAGCTGAGCATTGCTTTTAGAGTTGGTCAAAATTTTATTAGCAGTTACTAAGTATAAATAGATATCAACCCAAATAAATAAAAGACCAAATTAATAACAACACCCACGATGCAATGCAAATGATAAATTAAGTTTAGTTCCATAAATTACTCATGTGAGGGTCCGAGCTGCTCATGACCGTGAGCACGACTGATATACCAGTTTTACACTCTGCAAAGATTGCACATCTTTACCCATAAATCGTGTTACCCATTTGCCAAGGGATCGTGACTTCACATTCATCTCTGTCGAGGAGACGAGGCAGAGTAGCACTACGAGGCCTTTACAAAGTTCCATTAGCTTCAAAAAACCCGTTACGATTTCTAAGAAGGGCAATATAGTAATCCCTCGTTCGAAAAGCCATCCAACATGATCGACCCGAGAACCTCCCTATGTGCAGCTCCTCTACCGCTCTTGCCCCTTTCGGGTAAGGTAGTCCTCCACTAGCTTTCCTAATTAGTCAGCCAATGGTGTCCCATACCACCCTTGTGGTAGCACTGTTTTCCCGGGTGGTTCTCCATGTTCCATTTAACAAAACGATCTTATCATAAACAATAATTAAAACAACAACAAAATTGAAACATGATCATAATATGACATTAATTACCCAAACCAGGTAGAGCAATAGCAAATCTATCCAATAGTTATTTTGTTTGCAAGGAGTGGGATAAACAATACTAGAGATACCTATTAGGTCCCATCAAATTAACCTGAGCATGTCACAGTGATTAACAGGAACGTTATTAGGTAGAGAAAAGTGATCAAGGGCACAACTTGCCTGTGACTTGAGATTCCCAGGTACTTCACCAACTTGGTCTTCAAGTGACTCGTAACCTCGCTGCTACTCGTAGCAATACATACCAATAGACAAGAAGTACATAAAAATAACAGGACACCAAACATGAGTACAAACAGCGTAAGAATATTTTATATGCTGCTACGAGATTGTAGGTTCGAGAACCCCTAAAATCGGAGTTACGGTTATAAAGATATGATTTTCCAAACATTTAGGTGATTAAACAATTCAACACTAAAAAGCTAAAATTTGGTTATGAAAATGCTTGGTGTACTGCTCCATACGCCTAGGGGTCCCTTTTATAGCCCCAAGGCAGTTAGGGGCCGTTGGAGATCAACTTGGAAGGCAAATCTTGCCTTCTGTCGAGTGGTGCACCGGACAGTCCGGTGCACCATCGGACAGCTACTGTTCATGTCCGGTGCACGATTTCCTTCTATATCGGGCGCATCCGACCGTTGGTACTCGGGACCGGTTGGCGCACCGGACACTGTCCGGTGCTCACCGGACAGTCCGGTGTGCCCGACCGACCGTTGGCGCGGGCCACGCGTCACCCGATGATTGCGCAGCCGACCGTTGGCTACAAGCGCCGTTGGCTCACCGGACATTCCGGTGCACCACCGGACAGTCCGGTGAATTTTAGACATGGTGCTTTATTCTTCTCTCGAGAGCGACGAGTTCGTCGCCGAAGACCTGCGTCGCCGAAGACCTGGGCGCGGGTGCTAATGACGCACCGGACAGTCCGGTGCACCACCGGACAGTCCGTTGATTTTTAGCGAAGTCGCTCAGCTGATTCCCGTGAGCAGCCAGTTCACTTTCGAGCCAGCCTGGGGCACCAGACAGTGTCTGGTGCACCACCGGACAGTCCGGTGTGCCAGGCTGGAGCTGGTTTTGGCTGACTTAGCCAATCCTTCCCCAATTCTTCTCTTCTTCTCTTATCACTATTTCTAGCACTTAGATAAACATGTTAGTATTCAAAAACAATTTACTAAGTCTAGAAACATACCTTGTTCTTCGATTTGCACTTCTCATTCATTTAGCACATTAGAACTCAATTAATATGTGTTGGGCATCTAATCACCAAAACACTTATAGAAATGGCCCAAGGGCACATTTCCCTTTCAATCTCCCCCTTTTGGTGATTTATGCCAACACATTCAAAAGCAACGAAAGAAGTGCAATATCAATTCAAATTGAAGACCAAATTCTCTTTACTTAGGATTTGGCATATTTGGATCATTCTTTGCCACCACTTGGTTTGTTTTTGCAAATCAAATTCTTTTTCCTATCTCTAAGTCGAACACACTTGTTTGAGCAAATAGAGAGATATTCCACGAGTAAAATTGATCAAGTGCAAAGAACTCCCCCTTTTTCCCATAATCAATATTCTCCCCCATAAGAGACCAAATTTTGCAATAGGAGTCATTTTGGCAAAATACAAACTCTAGCTCTACTATTTTTGAAAATTCTCAAGTGGTTGGCTGATCCAGTTGCTTTGGCCTTAATTTCTCCCCCTTTGGCATTAAGCAACAAAACGAGATCATTTTTGGCCTTTAACCCCATTGCCCCACCAAAATGTTAAATAAGAGCAAGAAGACAATGAGAGAATAAGTATGAACTTGGAATTAAATACACTAATACCAGAATGTAATGGAAGTCTTTTCGTCGTCCAAGTTCACTTTCTCTTTCAATGTACCTTTGAGACTACATCAAGTGTACTCAAACAAACAAGTTAGTCTCAAAGGGATCAAGTTGTAGCACATCTCCCCTAAATATATGCATCATTTGCATATGGACTTGTGAGGTCCAGGGATGACTTGTACAACTTGAGCATCATAAATAGACAATAAACGATGTAAATGCTTAAGGTAACATGATCAAAGGCATGAACTACATGTATGCTCTAGATCAATCCAAGTTACGCGAATCTAAGACATTTAGCTCACTACACAACCTGCAAAACCTTTTCTCATCTAAAGCCTTAGTGAAGATATCGGCTAGCTGGTTCTCGGTGCTAATGTGGTACACATCGATATCTCCCTTTTGCTGGTGGTCTCTCAGGAAGTGATGCCGGATGTCTATGTGCTTAGTGTGGCTGTGTTCAACAGGATTATCCGCTAAACGGATTGCACTGTCATTGTCACATAGGAGTGGGACTTTGCTCAGATTGTAGCCAAAGTCCCGGAGGGTTTGCCTCATCCAAAGTAGTTGCGCGCAACACTATCCTGCGGCAACATACTCGGCCTCAGCGGTGGATAGGGCAACAGATGTTTGTTTCTTAGAACTCCAGGACACCAGGGACCTTCCTAGAAATTGGCACGTCCCTGATGTGCTCGTCCTATCAACCTTGCACCCGGCATAGTCGGAGTCTGAGTATCCAATTAAGTCAAAGGTAGACCCCTTTGGATACCAGATCCCGAAGCAAGGCGTAGAAACTAAATACCTAAGAATTCACTTAATGGCCACAAGGTGACACTCCTTGGGGTCGGATTGAAATCTAGCACACATGCATACACTAAGCATAATGTCCGGTCTACTAGCACAAAGATAAAGTAGTGAACCTATCATTGACCGGTATGCCTTTTGATCAACAGAATTACCTCCATTGTTGAGGTCAAGATGCCCGTCAGTTCCCATCGGTGTCTTCGCGGGCTTAGCGTCCTTCATCCCAAACCTCTTGAGAAGATCTTGAGTGTACTTCGTTTGGGAGATGAAGGTGTCGTTCTTGAGTTGCTTCACTTGGAATCCAAGGAAGTAGGTCAACTCTCCCATCATCGACATTTCAAACTTTTGCGTCATTACCCTGCTAAACTCCTCACAAGACTTTTGGTTAGTAGAACCAAATATTATGTCATCGACATAAATTTGGCAAACAAAAAGATCACCATTGCATGTCTTAGTGAAAAGAGTGGGATCGGCTTTCCCAACCTTGAAAGCATTGGAGATAAGGAAATCTCTAAGGCATTCATACCATGCTCTTGGGGCTTGCTTAAGTCCATAGAGCGCCTTAGAGAGCTTATATACATGGTCTGGATACCTGTCATCCTCAAAGCTAGGGGGTTGTTCCATGTATACCTCCTCCTTGATTGGCCCATTGAGGAAAGCGCTCTTACGTCCATTTGGAACAGCCTAAAAGAATGGTGAGCAGCATAGGCTAATAATATCCAAATTGACTCTAGCCTAGCAACAGGAGCAAAAGTCTCCTCAAAATCCAAACTTGCGACTTGGGCATAACCTTTTGCCACAAGTCGAGCCTTGTTTCTTGTCACCACTCCGTGCTCGTCTTGTTTGTTGCGGAACACCCACTTGGTTCCTACAACGTTTTGCTTTGGACATGGCACCAGGCTCCAGACTTCATTCCGTTTGAAGTTATTGAGCTCTTCCTGCATGGCCAACACCCAGTCCGGATCCTGCAAGGCCTCTTCTACCCTGAAAGGCTCAATAGAAGAGACAAACGAGTAATGCTCACAAAATTAGCTAATAGTGAGCGAGTAGTTACTCCCTTGCTGATGTCACCCAGAATCTGATCAACGGGATGATGTCTTTGGATCGTCGCTCGGACTTGAGTTGGAGGGGCTCGTGGTGCTTCTTCCTCCATAACTTGTTCCTCCTGTGCTTCCCCTTGATCCTGCCCCTCTTCTTGAGGTACCTGTACATCGTCTTGAGTTGGGAGATGCACCATTATCGAGGAAGATGGTTGATCTTGTTCCTGTAGTTCTTATGGTCGCACAAAACCTATCGCCATCGTGCGCATTGTGGCCGTCAGAACTTCACCTTCATCTATATCATCAAGGTCAACTTGCTCTCTTGGAGAGCCATTAGTCTCATCATGTCGGCGTTTCGACCCCGGGGGGTCCCTGGACCGACGAGTGAATTGTCGCTGCGTGTCCCTGCCCAAATGGGTTGGCGCGGGATGGAACACAAGTGGTGGGACAAGCCTTGTATTATCCTGCACCAGGGGTGCCGCTCGCAGTAGGGGTTACAAGCGCATCGCGTGAGAGAGAGCGGGGACACAGAGCTCGCCCGCCGCTTCCCTCGCGTGAACCCCCCTCAGGGTGGCCCTGGATCTCCCTTTTATAGAGGCAAGGAGAGAGTCTAGGCGTACAACGGGGGGCGCAACTATGTGCTAACGTGTCCTCCCGAGATCGGGGTCGAGGCCGAGTCTGGGGGTCGGGCGAGGCGGAGATCTCCTCCCGAGGCTGGAGCCTGAAGGTCGGGCGAGGCGGAGACCTCCTCCTGAGGCCGGAGCATGAGGTCGGGCGAGGCGGAGCTTCCTGTTGCGCCCGAGGTTGAACTCGGTGGTTGATCGTGACTTGTTGTCAGTCATTGCCGGGGTGGCTGACACGGCAGTCGGAGCGGAGCGAGCGGCGCTGTTTTCCTGTCATATCGGACAGTAAAGAAGAGGGGCGAAGTGACTGCGGTCACTTCGGCCTAGCCGACTGACGCGCGTGTGTCAGGATACGGCGTCATGCATCCCCTGCATTTAATGCGCCTGCGAAGCGGTCGGTTGGTGAGGCGGTATGGCCAAGGTTGCTTCACAACGAAGCCTGCCCGAGCCGAGCCTCGGGAGAGCCGAGGGGGCGCCTGCTGTCTGAGGAGGCCCTCGGGCGAGGCGTGAACTTTTCTGGGACTACTGTTCCAACCTGAGGCTAGGCTTAGGTGAGATCACGTCCCTCGGGTAGATGAAGTCTTGGCTTGAACCGCACCCGTCAGTTGGTCTGAGGGTGTTTACCAGCCATGATTAGGAGCGTTGGGGGTACCCCTAATTATGGTACCCGACAGTAGCCCCCGAGCCTCGAAGGGAGTGATGATACTCGCTTGGAGGCTTTGGCCGCGTTTTCGGTGAGGGGACAGGCCTTCCTCGGTTTTTGCCTTGTTCTGGTGGGTGCGCGCGAGCGCACCCGCCGGGTGTAGCCCCTGAGGCCTCGGAGGAGTGGTTTGACTCCTCTGAGGTCTAAATGCTTTTTGTGGTGCTTTGGCCGGTCTGATCTTTCCCTCATGCGGCCCGGCCGTAGCCCGGGCGCAGGGTCGGGTTCCAAGTTATCAGGCTGGTTTGTTGACGCTGTCAACAGTTTTGGCCATAGCCGGGTGCGAGAGTAGCCCCCGAGCCTCTGCACGGAGCGAGAGGACGATCAAGGACTTTCCCGACTTTTATTATACGCCCCTGCGTCGCCTTTCCACAAGGAGGAGGGGGAAAGCGCCATGTTGCCCTTGGAGGGCGCCGAACATGGTGTTTCCAGTGAGCTGCTAACGGGTGATCCGAGTGGACGCCCGTGCCCCGTTCGTCAGGGGTCGGCTGGTGGCCCAGAGGCGCGCTCCAAAAGTACCTGCGGGTGATTCGCCGGACCTAGACCCCTTCGACAGGGTCCGAGGGCTCGATGCCTCCCTCCGGTGGGATTCTGTTACAAATCGTTCCCGCCGGTCTCGGAAATGTCCTAGGGTACCTCGGGAGCGTAGCCCGAGCCTCGGTTATGTATCGAACGTACCCATAGTCATCCCTCACTCTCCATGCTCTAGGGCGACTGTCGAACCCTTCCGAGGGGCCAGCCTACGAACCCCTGATCAGTAGTGGGCATGGAGCCCGGGCGCTCTGGGGCGGCTGTCGAACTCTTCCGAGGGGCCAGCCTTCGAACCCCTGATCAATAATGGGCTTGAAGTCCGAGTGCTCTGGGGCGGCTGTCGAAACCCTTCCGAGGGGCCAGCCTTCGAACCCCTGATCAGTAGGAGGGCTCGGGGCCCGCTTCCTCCACCGAGAAGGATCCTTTCCACCACGTCCCCTTTCCCGGTCCCTGTGGCAAGAGAGAGAGAGAGGAGGAGGGGAAGGATATGAATTTAAATAAGGTGGCACACCTTTTTTGACGCGGTCATTATGGCGAAGGCGAAGCGACGCCCGCCTCACCTGCCAGAGGTGTTGCCTGCTCCGTCGGGGAGTTAATGCGACGGGACGGGCGATTCGCGTGGCGCCCGTTGCGCGCGCGAGCCGTTCGAGGAACGGGGCACGGGCGCGTCGTCTTCACGCCATGGGAGAGGGCTCTCCTGTCGCTTCAGGAGGGGACGCGAGCCTGCAGGCAACTTGACCACTGCCTTCGCTCGTCTGCCGCTGCAGTTACTGCCGGCCCACTTTTGACCATGCCAACCGTCGTGCCTACCCCGCGGCTGACTGACCCGTGGCCGTCGCCTTTAATTGGCACTGTCGGGTCATGCGCAGGGCTACCTCGAGTCGTGGTACTGGTTCCGCAGTCGAGGAGGCGCAGCATTGGCGCGAGTGGCGGTGTAGCTTCTTGCACGTCGTAACCGGCGCGCCGGTTACATGACATGCGGGCCCCCTTCCTTTGCGCTGGTCCGCCGGACGTGGACGGAGTTGAAGGGGCGCACGGTTGCGGTGCAGTTGGATGCCTGTCGCGCGGTGGTCCACCCTTTCGACCACCGGCTTCTGCGAAGATGGGAGAGCGCTTGTAACCGCGGGACGGTTACATGCCTCGCGTGCGGCGGTTTGCCTTCTTCGTGCTTCGGATCAGCTCGTATGACGTGTGGGTCCCTGCCCCCGTGTCGTAGGGGGAGAACCCTGGAGGATGTCAGTGGGGATTTCGCCCGTGACGCTAAGGGGTGCAAGTGAGGAGGTCTACCTATAAAAGGGGGATCGATCCCCTGGGCAGTGGCCATGCCTTCGTTCTCCCCTCATGCATCGCTCCCTTCCGCCTTTTGAGCCCCCGAATGGGGTGCTCCAGCGCCGCCTTGCTCTTGCTGTCGTTGGAGGAGCGCGGCCTCGTGGAGATCGGCACCTTTCAGCCATTGCTCGGCTTCAAGGATTTTCGTCGTGCAGCCCGGCTGCATTCCCTCACCAATGGGCAGTTTGGTGGGGAGAAGCAAGTCGGGCTGCGGCCTCCGCCCCGCCCTCAGCTTCAAGGATCTTCGTCATCCGGGCTGAGGCGAAGGAGCGCACCGGGTGGGGGTTGCCTCTGTGTGGGCCGGTAACCCTTTTCTTCCCCCAGTGTTTGGGGGAGAAAGGCATCCTCCAGCCCTGCGGAGGCTTCCTCCAGCCATGCGGGGGAAGGCGAACTGCTGCTCCCTGGACAGGGTGCAGCTTTCCGTCCTTCATCCGGGCGGCGGTCGTGCCGCGCGCGGGCCGGCCACGTCCAGGTCCTCCTCGCACCGTCAGCCGCGCCGGGGGGTCGCCCAGCATGTCGTACGCCGCGAGGGCGGTGCTCGTGTTCTGGGGTGGCCTCGACGAGGACGGGAGTGAGGACCTGCCGGTGCGCTTTGGGGCGGCCGCTGTTCGCCGGCGCGGTGCCAGTGGGTTCGAACCCACGGTCGGCGCCCTCCGACTCTTCAGCCTTAGCGGCTTGTCCTCGCCCCTCGTGTGGGGATGTGGGCGTGGGCCTCTTCACAGCAGCGTTTGTCCTGAGGTCATCGCTGCTGCTGTTTAGCCGCCCAAGGTGGAGGTCGTTGTCTCTGCTGCTGCAGAGGTCGCCGGCAAGCCGCTTGGAGTTTGTCATCCCACGGGCCCTCTGGTATGGAGGCTGTTCATACCCACGGGGGTAGAACCGGAGTCCCGTTTGTAAGGAGATATACCGGGTTTTTGCCGGAGCAAAATGTAACCGCTTCAAGTACTTAGACATTTGTCGTAGGTCGGGAGAACCACCGAGGGTTCTGCCGACGTCTAAGTCTGTGTAGCATAGTTACCCCAGGTATATGTGTTTGTTCTTTGTGGCTGTCAAGGCCTGAACATTTGGGTATTCAAGAATGAAGTTGTGTGTCTTCCTCATTCCAAGCGCTGAGACTTGTCTGTTGGCTAGCCGAACCACTTAACCGAGTGTCGGTTGCCTTTCACAGAAGGTGACGAGTGAGGTGTCCGTATCCCGGAGGCATAGGAGTCCCTTGGCTCTGTCGGCCTTACCGCTCTAGGCTTCCCTTGCTCAGTTCTCGGAACCCTCGGCTGCTCTGCGATGAGCCGGAGCCGGAGGCAGCGGTGTTAGCGTGGACAAACGCGGAGTCGGCTCGGAAAGAGACTTCGTCGGCCCGGGAGATGGCGGCTTCCCAGGCCGAGGAAGATGTGGTAGCAGCCGCTGGAGCTTGGCCAAGACATCTGCTGGCGCGGTGCTGGTGTCCTCCCTTAGGTGGAGGTCCTTTTGCCCGGGTCGCCGTCCGAGGCCGGGCCTGGTTCCGCCGAGGGTGGAAACAACGCCGAGGGTGCTGCTGCTCCCCCTGTCGATGCCCGAACCTGCAGGAACAATTTGTCTGTAGCATGCGCATGCTTTTTCGCGGCTGCCGAGGCCTAAACACTTTATCGTCGTGTTTAGAAAGTTGCGTCTTCTCTCCTCTTGTTTCGAGCATCACGACTTGTCTATCAATAGCAGAATCGTTTATCTGAACGAGAGTTACTTTTCACGGAAGGTGATGAGTGAGGTATCCGTATCCCGGAGGCGTAGGAGTCCCTCGGCTCGGTCGACCTTGCCGCTTACGTGCGCTCTCATTTGGTCGAAGGATTCCATTATTGGTATAGTCGAGAAGGCGCGAAAGTCGTTTTCTACCCGAGTGTTAGGACTTGTTCGGTAGCAGGATCGCTTATCCGAGCGTGAGTTACTTCTCGCGGAAGGTGATGAGTGAGGTATCCGTATCCCGGAGGCGTAGGAGTTCCTCAACTCGGTCGGCCTTGCCGCTTACGTGTAATCTCGTCGTTCTCAGGATCCCGCTATCGATACGGAAGTTGAAAGCACAAAAGTTGTTTTGGTAGAAAATTTTTCCGAGGAAAATTTTGACGCAGAGGGGGTTCCCCTCTTCTAGCCCCCGAGGGAGGGTCGGGCTTTGCTGAGGCAAGGCTGACCCTTACTTGACGGTTAGACTTTGTGTATGTAAACGATGTACATGAACGACTTAAAACATCTTAAGGGTATAAGCGACGTAGCTGTTGAATGTTCCAAGCGTTGCTGTAGACCTCGCCTTGGTCGTTGGCCAGCTTGTATGTTCCGGGCTTCAAGATCTTGGCGATGATGAAGGGCCCTTTCTAGGGTGGAGTGAGCTTGTGGCGCCCTCGGGCGTCCTGTCGCAGGCGAAGCACCAAGTCTCCCACTTGGAAGCCTCGGGACTGAACACTTCGGGCGTGGTAGCGCCGCAGCGACTGCTGGTACCGTGCCGAATGTAGTAAGGCGACGTCCCGAGCCTCCTCGAGTTGGTCCAGCGAGTCTTCTCGGCTGGTCTGGTTGCTTTGGTCATCGTACGCCTTGGTCCTCGGGGACCCGTATTCTAAGTCCATGGGGAGGACGGCCTCGGCCCCATCGACTAGAAAGAACGGCGAGAAGCTCGTGGCTCGGCTCGGCGTCGTCCTCAGACTCCAGACCACCGAGGGTAGCTCTTTCATCCACCGCTTGCCGAACTTGTTGAGGTCGTTGTAGATCCTTAGTTTGAGCCCCTGCAGAATCATACCGTTGGCACGCTCCACCTGCCCATTCGTCATGGGATGAGCTACGGCGGCCCAGTCCACACGGATGTGGTGGTCGTCGCAGAAGTCCAGGAACTTTCTCCCGGTGAACTGCATGCCATTGTCGGTGATGATTGAGTTTGGGACCTCGAAGCGATGGATGATGTTGGTGAAGAATGCCACCGCCTGCTCGGACCTGATGCTATTTAGGGGTCGGACCTCGATCCACTTGGAGAATTTGTCGATAGCGACCAGCAGGTGCGTGAAGCCCCCGGGCGCCTTCTACAAGGGACCGATGAGGTCTAGACCCCACACAGCAAATGGCCAGGTGATGGGTATCGTCTGCAAGGCCTGAGCGGGCAGATGCATCTGCTTTCCGTAGAATTGACACCCCCAGCAGGAGCGCACAATCCTAGTGGCGTCGGCTACCACGGTTGCCAGTAGAAACCTTATCGGAAGGCATTCCCCACGAGGGCTCGAGGCGCTGCATGGTGCCGCAAGCCCCCGAGTGTATTTCTTGCAACAGCTCTTGTCCTTGGGCGATAGATATGCAACGTTGAAGGATGCCCGAGGGGCTGTGGTGATAGAGCTCTTTTTCATCACCCAGCAAGACGAATGACTTGGCGCGTCGAGCCAGCCGCCAAGCTTTGGTCTTGTCGATGGGAAGCTCTCCTCGGAGAAGATATTCCAGGTACGGGGTCTGCTAGTTCGGATCTGGCGTGACCCCATTCTGTTCCTCCTCGACGGGCAAGGCCTCTTCCTCGATGGCCGAGGGTGCCTCGGGTTCGGCCGAGGGTACCTCGGGCTCGACCGAGGGTACCTCGGGCTGGGCCGAGGTCTCCTTAGGCTCGGGCGCGTCGTCGATCTTGATGGATGGTTGATGTAGGTCTCTAGAGAAGACGTCCGGGGGAACCATCGTTCGCCCCGAGGCTATTTTCGCCAGCTCGTCCGCAGCCTCGTTGTGCCGTCAGGCGATGTGGTTGAGCTCCAGCCCGTAGAACTTGTTTTCTAGGCGCCGGACTTCGTCGCAGTAGGCTTCCATCCTCCGGTCACGGCAGTGGGAGTTCTTCATGACTTGGTCAATGACAAGCTGCGAGTCACCTCGAGCGTCGAGGCGTCGGACCCCTAGCTCGATGGCGATGCGTAGCCCGTTAACCAGTGCTTCGTACTCGGCCACGTTGTTTGATGCCGGAAAATGGAGGCGAATGATGTAGCGAAGATGCTTTCCGAGGGGTGAAACGAAGAGTAGGCCAGCGCCTGCCCCTGTTTTCATGAGTGACCCATCGAAGTACATGGTCCAGAGCTCGGGCTGGATTGGAGTTGTTGGTAACTGGGTATCAGTCCACTCAGTCAGGAAGTCTGCCAAGACCTGGGATTTTATGGCCTTTCGAGGAGCGAATGATAGCGTTTCGCCCATAAGCTCCACCGCCCACTTTGCTATCCTACCCGAGGCCTCGCGGCACTAGATGATCTCCCCCAGGGGGAAGGATGACACCACAGTTACCGAATGAGACTCGAAGTAGTGTCGTAACTTTCGCTGTGTCAGGATCACTGCGTAGAGCAGCTTTTGGATCTGTGGGTAGCGAGCTTTGGTCTCGGAAAGCACTTTGCTGATGAAGTAGACTGGCCTCTGGACGGGCAGTGCATGCCCTTCTTCTCGTCTCTCGACTACGATCGCGACGCTGACTACCTGAGTAGTCACGGCTACGTAGATCAAGAGGGCTTCTCCTGCAGCTGGAGGCACCAGGATGGGTGTGTTCGTAAGGAGCGCCTTAAGGTTTCCGAGGGCTTCCTCGGCCTCGGGGGTCCAAGTGAAGCACTCGGCCTTCCTTAAGAGGCGGTACAGAGGCAAGCCTTTCTCGCCAAGGCGTGAGATGAAGTGGCTCAGAGCCGCAAGGCATCCCATGACCCTCTGCACTCCTTTCAAATCCTTGATAGGTCCCATGTTGGTGATGGCCGCGATTTTCTCCGGGTTGGCCTCGATGCCCCGCTCGGAGACGATGAATCCAAGGAGCATGCCTCGGGGGACTCCGAAGACACACTTCTCGGGATTGAGTTTCACGCCTTTTGCTCTCAGACACTTGAATGTTGTTTCAAGGTCAGAGAGGAGGTCGGAGGCTCTCTTCGTCTTGACAACGATGTCGTCGACGTAAGCCTCGACCGTTCTGCCGATATGTTCTCCCAACACGTGGTTCATGCACCTCTGGTAAGTGGCGCCTGCATTCCTCAACCCAAATGGCATTGTAGTGTAACAGTACATGCGAAAAGGTGTGATGAAAGAAGTCGCGAGTTGGTCAGACTCTTTCATCTTGATTTGGTGATAGCCTGAGTAGGCATCGAGGAATGACAGGGTTTCGCCCCCAGCAGTGGAGTCCACGATTTGATCGATGCGAGGTAGAGGGTAGGGAACTTTCGGACATGCTTTGTTTAGACCAGTGTAGTCTACACACATCCTCCATTTCCCATCCTTCTTCCTTACAAGAATAGGGTTAGCTAACCATTCGGGATGGAATACCTCTTTGATAAACCCTGCCACGAGTAGCTTGTGGATCTCCCCGCCTATGGCCCTGTGCTTTTCTTCGTCGAAACGGCGTAGGGTTTGCTTCACGGGTCGGGCTCCAGCTTTGATGTCTAGTGAGTGCTCCGCGACATCCCTCGGTATGCCAGGCATGTCCGAGGGACTACATGCAAAGACTTTGGCGTTTGCATGGAGAAAGTCGACGAGCACTGCTTCCTATTTGGGGTCGAGCTCGGAGCCGATCCGAACTTGCTTGCTGGCGTCGTTGCTGGGGTCGAGAGAGACGGACTTGACCGCCTCAACTGGTTTGAAGTTGCCGGCGTGCCGCTTCGCGTCGGGCGCCTCCTTGGAGAGGCGTTCCAGGTCGACGATGAGGGCCTCGGACTCGGCGAGAGCCTCGGCGTACTCCACGCACTCCACGTCGCATTCGTACGCGTGGCGGTATGTGGATCCGACGGTGATGATCCCATTTGGGCCCGGCATCTTGAGCTTGAGG
Organism: Zea luxurians; assembly: GCA_029449295.1. Lineage (NCBI taxonomy): Eukaryota > Viridiplantae > Streptophyta > Magnoliopsida > Poales > Poaceae > Zea > Zea luxurians. The sequence continues at coordinate 17,566,872 of JAOPSE010000035.1, forward strand.
TAGGTGTAGTTGGGGACGACCATGAACTTGGCGTAACACGGTCTTCCCAACACCGCATGGTAGGTTCCTCGGAACCCGACGACCTCAAAGGTGAGAGCTTCCTTTCAGAAGTTAGAGGGGGTTCCGAAGCAGACGGGTAAGTCGATCCGTCCGAGGGGTAGGATTCGCTCCCCGGGCGCGATCCCGTGGAAGGGTGCCGCACCGGCCCGGACTTCGGACCGATCAACCCCTAAGAGTTCCAGGGTCTCGGCGTAGATGATGTTAAGGTTGGTGCCTCCGTCCATGAGGACCTTGGAGAGCCTAACATTGCCGATGATCGGATCAACGACGAGCGGGTACCTTCTCTAGCTTGGCACGAAGTCGGGGTGGTCGCCTTGGTCGAAGGTGATAGACTTGTCGGACCAGTCTAGGTAGACTGGCGCCGCCACCTTCACCAAGCAGACTTCCCGGCGCTCCTACTTGCGGTGTCGAGCCAAGGCGTTCACCGCCTGCCCGCCATAGATCATGAAGCAGTTATGGACTTCCGGGAATCCCTCTTCCCTGCCGCCCTCCTTCTTGTCGTTGTCATGGCCCTTGCCATCCTCCGCCGGGGGCCCGGTCTTATGAAAGTAGCGTCGGAGCATGACACATTCTTCGAGGGTGTGCTTGACGGACCCCTGGTGATAGGGGCATGGCTCTTTGAGCATCTTGTCGAACGCGCCGGCCCCTCTAGGAGGTTTCCGAGGGTTCCTGTGCTTGGCCGCAGCGACGAGATTCGCGTCTGCGGCGTCGCGCTTCGCTCGCGACTTGTTTTTAGCCTTCTTCTTCATGCCCCGCGGGGCAGACGCCTCAGGGGCATCTGTCTTTGGCTCCCCCTGAGGCTGCTTGTCCTTCTGGAAGATGGCTTCGACCGCCTCTTGACCCGAGGCAAACTTGGTGGCGACGTCCATCAGTTCGCTCGCATGGGTGGGAGTCTTGCGCCCCAGTTTGCTCACTAGGTCTCGGCAAGTGGTGCCGGCAAGGAAAGCCCCAATGACATCCGAGTCGGTAACGTTGGGCAGCTCGGTGCGCTGCTTTGAGAACCGCCGGATGTACTCTCGGAGGGACACCCCTGGCTGCTGGCGGCAGCTTTGGAGGTCCCACGAGTTCCCAGGGCGCACGTATGTGCCTTGGAAGTTCCCCACGAAAGCCTTGACCAGATTGTCCCAATCGGAGATCTGCGCGGGAGGCAGATGCTCCAGCCAGGCTCGGGCGGCGTCGGAGAGGAAAAGAGGTATATTACGGATGATGAGGTTGTCATCATCCGCCCCTCCCAACTGGCATGCCAGTCGGTAGTCTGTGAGCCACAGCTCCGGCCTCGTCTCCCCCGAGTACTTGGTGATAGTAGTCGAGGCTCGGAAACGGGCAGGGAACGACGCTCGTCGTATGGCCCGGCTGAAGACTCGCGGACCGGGTGGTTCGGGCGAAGGACTGCGATCCTTCTCACTGTTGCAGCGTCCCCCACGCCTGGGATGGTAGCCTCGGCGCACCTTCTCATCGAGGCGGGCTCGATGGTCGAGATGGTGGTGCTCGTTGCCGAGGCGTTCCCGGGCGGCGGGCGCCTCGTCCCGTGTACGCTCGGGATGGACCAAGGCTTCCCGAATGCGCCGGGAGGACACCGCGTGACGCTCCGAGGGGTCGGCCCGCCTGCGGGAGGCGGAGCTCTCGGCTCGTCGAACCACGGCGCCTTCTAGGAGATTCTTGAGTTCGCCCTGGATACGCCGTCCCTTGGTGGTGGATGGATCCGGCATGGCTCGAAGCAGCATCGCCGCTGCAGCTAGGTCCTGGCCAGACCCGCTGACGTCCGGGGGCAGCGCTGTCCTGGTATTGTCGACGATGCGGCGCCGGATGTCTTGGGCCCGATGACAGGCTTCTCCGGCGAGTGATCGGCCTGCCCACTCCTGTTTGATGTTCTATCAGAGCTATACAAGTCGGCCTGCTTCCCCGTCGACCCGGGCCTGCATCTCACGGATTTGCTCGAGCTGTATGTCCTGACCCCCCGCAGGGACTGGGACCACAGCTAGCTCCCGCGGGATGTCAACGCGAGATGCGGGCCCAGAGGGATCGTCAACCTCTGGCATACCGAGGTGGTTGCCTTCGTTGTGATCTCCCAGATCGACGTGGAAACACTCGCGACTTAGACTGTAACCCTCGTCATCAAGGTCATGGCCATCGTCAGAACAACCGGAGAGGCAGTGGTCACATGCGAACATGAAGCCCCGCATGGCACCGAGATCATTGAGGGCAGAGAAATCCCAACCAGAGTCGGGGTCGTCCTCTTCCTCAGAACCCGCCGGTCTGAAGGTTGAGACGGCTGTCAGTCGGTCCCAGATCGACCACATGTGGTACCCTGGAAGGTTTGGATACGCCTTTACGAAGGCGCTCACCACAGCGGGGTCGCTAGGTGGATCGAAGCTGAACCGAAAAGGTATGGGATGGAAAACGGACGTACCTCTTGGTCGTTAGACGGTGGTGAAGTCGCGTCGGGGGCGGAGCACACCGTCATCTCAGGTACGAGGGTAATGCCCAGCAGGTCCTTTGCGAGGGTGCTGGCGTCATCAATCCGCTTGGGGCTGACACGTCGCGAGGAAGTGACACCTGCCGTCGCCTCAGGTGCGAGGGTAATGTCCGACATGTCCCTAGGGGGAGTGCCGGCGTCGTCGACTCGCTCTGGTGCGACAGCCGACAAGGTGCCGCCTCCTGCGTGGCCATGGTTGCCTCGTCTCTGCCTCCTCCGACGAGGAGGGTGGCGGGGATGACCGGAGCGCTCCTCTTCTGCCGCGGGAGATGTTGTCGTAGAGCTCGCCGCCGCCGCGCGAGTCGGAGACCGTCGTTGTCGTCATGCCGTGGGGGGAGGAGTACCATGTCGTAGCTGCCGTCGAGGGACATGAACTCGAGACTCCTGAAGCGGAGCATCGTCTCGGGCTGGAGAGGTTGCTGAAGACTCCCCATCTGGATCTTAACGGGAAGATGTTCGTTAACACGCAGCAGCCCCCTACCTGGCGCGCCAACTGTCGGCGTTTCGACCCCGGGGGGTCCCTGGACCGACGAGTGAATTGTCGTTGCGTGTCCCTGCCCAGATGGGTTGGCGCGGGATGGAACACAAGTGGTGGGACAAGCCTTGTATTATCCTGCACCAGGGGTGCCGCTCGCAGTAGGGGTTACAAGCGCGTCGCGTGAGAGAGAGCGGGGACACAGAGCTCGCCCGCCGCTTCCCTCGCGCGAACCCCCCTCAGGGTGGCCCTGGATCTCCCTTTTATAGAGGCAAGGAGAGAGTCCAGGCGTACAACAGGGGGCGCAGCTATGTGCTAACGTGTCCGGCAGTGGAGTGCCTAAGCCCTGTGTACATGCCAACGTGGCCGTTGGGGGAGAGCTTGGGCCCTGTACATGTGATGGCGTGGCCGCCGGAGGAGCACCTGAGTCCTGTAGGAGCACATCTGGCAGCGCGGCGAGGATCCTGCTGACGTCTCCTTGCTGTCGTAAGGGGCTGAGAGCCTACCGACGTCATGGCGCACGTGGGGCACCATCATTACCCGTCGCCGAGGTAAGCCAGATGGGACGCCGATCTTGTTCCTTGTAGCCTGAGCAGGCTAGGAATAGGGAAATGATGCATCGACTATTAGCGCGGTCAGTCCGAGCCCAGGGTCGGTCGAGGCGGAGACTTCTCTTGAGGCCGAGGCTGGGGTCGGGCGAGGACGCGATTCCTCCCGAGATCGGGGTCAAGGCCGAGTCCGGGGGTCGGGCAAGGCGGAGATCTCCTCCCAAGGCCGGAGCCTGAAGGTCAGGCGAGGCGGAGACCTCCTCCCGAGGCCGGAGCATGAGGTCGGGCGAGGCGGAGCTTCCTGTTGCGCCCGAGGCTGAACTCGGTGGTTGATCGTGACTTGTTGTCAGTCGTTGTTGGGGTGGCTGACACGGCAGTCGGAGCGGAGCGAGCGGCGCTGTTTTCTTGTCATATCGGACAGTAAAGAAGAGGGGCGAAGTGACTGCGGTCACTTCGGCCTGGTCGGCTGAGGCGTGTGTGTCAGGATACGGCGTCAGGCATCCCCTGCATTTAATGCGCCTGCGAAGCGGTCGGTTGGTGAGGCGGTGTGGCCAAGGTTGCTTCATAATGAAGCCTATCCGAGCCGGGCCTCGGGAGAGCCGAGGGGGCGCCTGCTGTCTGAGGAGGCCCTCGGGCGAGGCGTGAACTTGTTTGGGACTACTGTTCCAACCCGAGGCTGGGCTCGAGTGAGATCACGTCCCTCGGGTAGACGAAGTCTTGGCTTGAACCGCACCCGTCAGTTGGTCTGAGGGTGTTTACCAGCCATGATTAGGAGCGTTGGGGGAACCCCTAATTATGGTACCCGACACATCAAATACAACGTCGCTAGAGACTTCAACCAATCCCGATGATTTGTTGAAGACCCTATACACCTTTGTATTTGAGTCATATCCTAGTAAGAAACCTTCTACTGCCTTGGGAGCAAATTTCGAATGTCTACCTTTCTTCACCAGAATGTAGCATTTGCTCCCAAATACACGAAAATAAGAAACATTCGGTTTGTTACCAGTTAAAAGTTCGTAGGAAGTCTTCTTGAGGAGGCGGTGCAGATAGAGCCGGTTTAGGGCATGGCAGGCTGTGTTCACAGCTTCCGACCAAAACCGCTCAGGCGTCTTGTACTCTCCAAGCATCGTTCTCGCCATGTCGATTAGCGTCCTGTTCTTTCTCTCTACCACACCATTTTGTTGTGGTGTGTAGGGAGCGGAGAACTCGTGCTTGATGCCTTCCTCCTGAAGAAACTCTTCGACTTTTAGATTCTTGAACTCGGACCCATTGTCGCTTCTTATCTTCTTCACCTTAAGCTCAAACTCATTTTGAGCTCTCCTTAAGAAGCGCTTTAGGGTCCCTTTGGTTTCAGATTTGTTCTGCAAAAAGAACACCCAAGTGAAGCAGGAAAAATCATCGACAATTACAAGACCATACTATGTTCCCCCGATGCTGAGGTATGCAACGGGTCCGAAGAGATCCATGTGAAGAAGCTCCAGTGGTCTTGATGTCGTCATCACATTTTTGCTGTGATGAGTGCTTCTCACCTGTTTCCCTGCTTGGCACGCTGCACAAGGTCTGTCTTTCTCAAAATAAACGTCGGTTAGTCCTAACACATGATCTCCCTTTAGAAGCTTATGAAGGTTCTTCATCCCAACATGTGATAGACGGCGATGCCAAAGCTAGCCCATATTAGTCTTAGCTATTAAGCATGCATCTAGATCGGCATTCTCTTTCGAAAAATCAACTAAGTAGAGTTTGCCGTCTAATACACCCTTAAAAGCTAATAAACCATCACTTCTTCTAAAGACAGATACATCAATATTTGTGAATAAACAATTATAACCCATGTAATTGACTCACGGATAACAAATTATACCCGAGCGATTCAACTAAAAACACATTAGAGATAGAATGCTCGGATGTGATGGCTATCTTGCCCAAGCCTTTGACCTTGCCTTGATTCTCATCTCCAAAGATGATCGTATCCTAGGAATCCTTGTTCTTGACGTAGGAGGTGAACATCTTCTTCTCCCCCGTCATGTGGTTTGTGCATCCGCTGTCGATAATCCAGCTTGAGCCCCCGGATGCATAAACCTGCAAGGAAATTAAGCTTGGGTTTTAGGTACCCAACTCTTATTGGGTCCTACAAGGTTAGTCACAACAGTTTTTGGAACCCATATGCAAGTTTTGTCTCCCTTGCATTTGGATCCCAACTTCCTAGCAACTACTTTTGCATTCTTGCATAAAAGTTCAAAGGAAGCATTGCAAGCATGATAAACAGTAGTAGTGAAAGGGAAATGTGCCCTTGGGCCATTTCTAAGTATTTTGGTGATTGAGTGCCAACACAAGTGCTTAAATGTGAATTTATGTCCATGGATGAACAAAGTGCAAATCATGAAGTAAAGGTATGTTTCTAAGCCTTAGTACATTGGTTTGCATACTAATATACTTGTCTAAGTGTTAGAAATAGAAAGAAGAAGAAAAGAAAAGAGGAGAAAAAGGCTTGGCTGTGTGCAGCCAAGACTCAGCTCGGTCTGGCACACCGGACTGTCCGGTGTGCACCGGACAGTGTCCGGTGCGCCAGGCTGACTCGGCGTGAAGAGGCCGCTCTCGGGAATTCGCCGACGGCGTACGGCTAAAATTCACCGGACTGTCCGGTGTGCACCGGACTGTCCGGTGAGCCAACGGTCGGCCGGGCCAACGGTCGGCTGCGGAATCTGCGCGCGACACGTGGCCGGGCCAACGGTCGGCCGCGCGATCTGCGCGAGACACGTGGCCGAGCCAACGGTCGGAAGGGGGCACCGGACTGTCCGGTGTGCACCGGACATGTCCGGTGCGCCAACGACTCCCAGATCTGCAACGGTCGGCAACGGTCGGCAGCGCTATTTAAGGAAGGAAATCAGGCACCGGACAGTGTCCGGTGTGCACCGGACTGTCCGGTGCACCCGACGATAGAAGGCAAGGATAGCCTTCCAGATTTGCTCTCAACGGCTCCTAGCTGCCTTGGGGCTATAAAAGGGACCCCTAGGCGCATGGAGGAGATATCCAAGCAACCTTAGAGCATTCCTGATCATCCACACTCAGTCTTTGCGCATTCGTTTGTCATTCTCAGTGATTCGAGCTCCGTTCTAGTGAGAACTTTGAGATAGTCTTTTGAGCTCGATTCTTGGCCGTGTGTGTGCGCATTTTGCTGTGGATTTGTGTGTGTTGCTTCCCTCCCTTACTCTGTGCTTCTTTGTGATCATATACTTGTAAGGGCAAGAGACTCCAATTTGTGGAGATTCCTTGCAAACGGGATAAAGAAAAGAAAGCAAAACACTGTGGTATTCAAGTTGGTCTTTGGACCGCTTGAGAGGGGTTGATTGCAACCCTCGTCCGTTGGGACGCCACAACGTGGAGTAGGCAAGCGTTGGTCTTGGCCGAACCACGGGATAAACCACTGTGTCATCTCTGTGTTTGATCTCTTGTGGTATTGTGTTTTGTTGAGACTCCTCTCTAGCCACTTGGCGATTATTGTGCTAACACTTAACAAGTTTTTGTGGCTATAAGTTTAAGTTTCACAGGATCAGCTATTCACCCCCCTGTAGGTACTTTCAATTGGTATCAGAGCCGTTCTCTTCAAGAAAGGGACTAACCGCCCGAAGAGATGGATCCTAAGGGGAAGGGAATCGTGATCAACGACAAGGAGAAGGAGTCCTTCGTCAACGAGCCAAAGGACGACAAGACTACCAACTCGGGCTCGGGACACAGACGCAAAGAAGGGAAGAAGAAGAAGACAAGACGCATCAAGGAGATCGTCTACTATGACAGCGACGAATCTTCCTCTTCCCAAAAGGACGACGACAACGACTACAAAAAGACGGTCAATTCGAACTTTTCATTTGATTATTCTCGTATTCAACATAGTTCGAATTCACATTTGCTTTCCATTCCTCTTGGCAAACCTCCACACTTCGATGGGGAGGACTACGGATTTTGGAGTCACAAAATGCGTAGTCACTTATTCTCTCTCCATCCAAGCATTTGGGAGATTGTAGAGAATGGAATGAAGTTTGATAGCTCGGATAACTCTATGCTCATAAATGAACAAATCCATAGAAATGCACAAGCTACTACTGTTCTGTTAGCGTCCTTGTGCAGGGAAGAGTACAACAAGGTGAGCGGCTTGGACAATGCCAAGCAAATATGGGACACCCTCAAGATCTCTCACGAGGGGAATGACATCACCATGCTCACCAAAATGGAGTTGGTGGAGGGCGAGCTTGGACGATTCGCCATGATAAGGGGAGAAGAGCCAACCCAAACGTACAACCGGCTCAAGACCCTCATCAACAAAATAAGGAGCTACGGAAGCACGCGATGGACGGACCACGACGTCGTCCGCCTAATGCTAAGGTCCTTTACAGTTCTTGATCCTCATCTCGTGAACAATATTCGTGAGAATCCCAGGTACACGATGATGACGCCCGAGGAGGTACTCGGAAAATTCGTAAGCGGGCGGATGATGATCAAGGAGGCGAGATACGTCGACGACGCGTTGAACGGTCCAATCCACGAGCCTCAACCCATTGCTCTCAAGGCAACAAGGAGCAAGGAGCCGCTACCCAGCAAGGTGGCGCAAGTTGAGGCGGCCGGGCTCAATGATGAAGAGATGGCTCTCATCATCAAAAGATTCAAGACGGCGCTAAATGGTCGTAAGGGGCAACCAAGGAAGACCAAGACAAAGGGGAAGCGCTCATGCTTCAAATGTGGTAAGGTTGGTCATTTTATTGCTAACTGTCCCGAAAATGATAGTGACCAGGAGCAAGGGAAGAATGGGAAGAGAGAGAACAAGAAGATTTACAAGAAGGCCAAAGGCGAAGCACACCTTGGAAAGGAGTGGGATTCAGATTGCTCTTCGTCCGACTCCGACGACGAAGGACTCGCCGCCACTGCCTTCAACAAATCGGCCCTCTTCCCAAACGAGCATCACACTTGCCTCATGGCAAGGGAAAAGAAGGTAATCACTCGCAATGTTAATACTTATGATTCTTCTAGTGATGATGAGTCTAGTGAGGATGAAATAGATTACTCTAGTTTATTCAAGGGATTGGATAGAACTAAGATAGCTAATATTAATGAATTGATTGATGCCTTGAATGAAAAGGATAGAATCTTAGAGAAACAAGAAGATCTTTTATATGAAGAGCATGATAAATTTGTTAGTGCACAAAATTCACTTGCTCTAGAAGTTAAAAGAAATGGAATGCTTTCTTGTGAACTTTCTACTTGTAATGAAACCATTTCTTCTTTAAAAGGTGAAATTAATGATTTAAATGCTAAACTAGAAGTAGCAAGTAAATCTAACTCTTGTGTTGAACATGTTGAAATTTGCACTAGGTGTAAGGATGTTGATATTAATGCTTGTTGTGAACACTTAGTTTCAATTTCAAAACTAAATGATGAAGTGGCTAGTCTTAATGCCCAACTTAAGACTAGCAAGAATGAATTTGATAAGTTAAAATTTGCAAGGGATGCCTACACAATTGGAAGACATCCCTCAATTAAGGATGGGCTTGGCTTCAAGAGGGAAGCCAAGAACTTAACAAGCCATAAGGCTCCCATCTTCGTCAAGGAGAAAGGGAAGGCTCCTATGGCTAGTAGTACTAAAAGGAACCATGCTTTTATATATCATGATAGGAGACAAACTAGAAATGCTTATAGGAGTTATAATGCTTATGATGATTTTGACTCTCATGCCATGTTTGCTTCTAGTTCTTCCTATATGCATGGTAGAAATATGTCTAGGAGAAATGCTATTCATCATTTGCCTAGAAAGAATATTATTCATGCTCCTAGGAAAGTAGTGAATGAACATTCTACAATTTACTGTGCTTTAAATGCTTCCTTTGCTATTTGTAGAAAGGATAGGAAAATAGTTGCTAGGAAGTTAGGGGCAAAATGCAAGGGAGACAAAACCTGCATTTGGGTCCCTAAGGATATTTGCACTAACCTTGTAGGACCCAACATGAGTTGGGTACCTAAGACCCAAGCCTAAATTTGCCTTGCAGGTTTATGCATCCGGGGGTTCAAGCTGGATTATCGACAGCGGATGCACAAACCATATGACGGGGGAGAAGAAGATGTTCACCTCCTACGTCAAAAATAAGGATTCCCAAGATTCAATTATATTCGGTGATGGGAATCAAGGCAAGGTAAAAGGGTTAGGTAAAATTGCAATTTCTAATGAGCACTCAATTTCCAATGTGTTTTTAGTTGAGTCTCTTGGTTACAATTTGCTATCTGTCAGTCAACTATGCAATATGGGATATAACTGTCTTTTTACAAATGTAGATGTGTCTGTCATTAGAAGAAGTGATGGTTCACTAGCCTTTAAGGGTGTATTAGACGGCAAGCTTTACTTAGTTGATTTTGCAAAAGAAGAGGCCGGTCTAGATGCATGCTTAATGGCTAAGACTTGCATGGGCTGGCTGTGGCATCGCCGCTTAGCACATGTGGGGATGAAGAACCTTCACAAGCTTCTAAAGGGAGAACACGTGATAGGTTTGACTAACGTACAATTTGAAAAAGATAGACCTTGTGCAGCTTGTCAGGCAGGTAAACAGGTGGGAGGAGCGCATCATAGCAAAAATGTGATGACCACATCAAGACCCCTGGAACTGCTACATATGGACCTCTTCGGACCCGTCGCCTATCTAAGCATAGGAGGAAGTAAGTATGGTTTAGTTATTGTTGATGACTTTTCCCGCTTCACTTGGGTGTTCTTTTTGCAGGATAAGTCTGAAACCCAAGGGACCCTCAAGCGCTTCCTCAGGAGAGCTCAAAATGAGTTTGAGCTCAAGGTGAAGAAGATAAGGAGCGACAACGGGTCCGAGTTCAAGAACCTTCAAGTGGAGGAGTTCCTTGAGGAGGAAGGGATCAAGCACGAGTTCTCCGCTCCCTACACACCACAGCAAAATGGTGTGGTAGAGAGGAAGAACAGGACGCTGATCGATATGGCAAGGACGATGCTTGGAGAGTTCAAGACCCCCGAGTGCTTTTGGTCGGAAGCTGTGAACACGGCTTGCCACGCCATCAACAGGGTCTACCTTCATCGCCTCCTCAAGAAGACGTCGTATGAGCTACTAACCGGTAACAAACCCAATGTATCTTACTTTCGTGTATTTGGGAGCAAATGCTACATTCTAGTGAAGAAGGGTAGAAATTCTAAGTTTGCTCCCAAAGCTGTAGAAGGGTTTTTATTAGGTTATGATTCAAATACAAAGGCGTATAGGGTCTTCAACAAATCATCGGGTTTGGTTGAAGTCTCTAGCGACGTTGTATTTGATGAGACTAATGGCTCTCCAAGAGAGCAAGTTGTTGATTGTGATGATGTAGATGAAGAAGATGTTCCGACGGCCGCTATACGAACCATGGCGATTGGAGAAGTGCGGCCACAGGAACAAGATGAACGAAATCAACCCTCTTCCTCAACAACGGTGCATCCCCCAACTCAAGATGATGAACAGGTTCATCAAAAGGAGGCGTGTGATCAAGGGGGAGCACAAGATGATCACGTGATGGAGGAAGAAGCTCAACCGGCACCTCCAACCCAAGTTCGATCGGTGATTCAAAGGGATCATCCCGTCGATCAAATTTTGGGTGACATTAGCAAGGGAGTAACTACTCGATCTCGATTAGTTAATTTTTGTGAGCATTACTCCTTTGTCTCTTCTATTGAGCCTTTCAGGGTAGAGGAGGCCTTGCTAGATCCGGATTGGGTATTGGCCATGCAGGAGGAACTCAACAACTTCAAGCGCAATGAAGTTTGGACACTGGTGCCTCGTCCCAAGCAAAATGTTGTGGGAACCAAGTGGGTGTTCCGCAACAAACAGGACGAGCATGGAGTGGTGACAAGGAACAAGGCTCGACTTGTGGCAAAAGGTTATGCCCAAGTCGCAGGTTTGGACTTTGAGGAGACGTTTGCTCCTGTGGCTAGGCTAGAATCAATTCGTATCTTGCTAGCATATGCCGCTCACCATTCTTTCAGGTTGTACCAAATGGATGTGAAGAGTGCCTTCCTCAACGGGCCGATCAAGGAGGAGGTGTACGTAGAGCAGCCCCCTGGCTTCGAGGATGAACGGTACCCTGACCACGTGTGTAAGCTCTCTAAGGCACTCTATGGACTTAAGCAAGCCCCAAGAGCATGGTATGAATGCCTTAGAGACTTTTTAATTGCTAATGCTTTCAAGGTTGGGAAAGCCGATCCAACTCTTTTTACTAAGACTTGCGATGGTGATCTTTTTGTGTGCCAAATTTATGTCGACGACATAATATTTGGTTCTACTAACCAAAAGTCTTGTGAAGAGTTTAGCAGGGTGATGACGCAGAAATTCGAGATGTCGATGATGGGCGAGTTGACCTACTTCCTTGGGTTCCAAGTGAAGCAACTCAAGGACGGCACCTTCATCTCCCAAACGAAGTACACACAAGATTTGCTAAAGAGGTTTGGGATGAAGGACGCCAAGCCCGCAAAGACGCCGATGGGAACCGACGGACACACCGACCTCAACAAAGGAGGTAAGTCCGTTGATCAAAAAGCATACCAGTCCATGATAGGTTCTTTGCTTTATTTATGTGCTAGTAGACCGGATATTATGCTTAGCGTATGCATGTGTGCTAGATTTCAATCTGATCCGAAGGAGTGTCACTTAGTGGCTGTGAAGCGAATTCTTCGATATTTAGTCGCTACGCCTTGCTTCGGGATCTGGTATCCAAAGGGGTCTAACTTTGACTTGATTGGGTACTCAGATTCTGACTATGCTGGATGTAAGGTCGATAGGAAGAGTACATCGGGGATGTGCCAATTCTTAGGAAGGTCCCTGGTGTCATGGAACTCTAAGAAACAAACCTCTGTTGCCCTATCCACCGCTGAAGCCGAGTACGTTGCCGCAGGACAGTGTTGCGCGCAACTACTTTGGATGAGGCAAACCCTCAGGGACTTTGGCTACAATCTGAGCAAAGTCCCACTCCTATGTGATAATGAGAGTGCTATCCGAATAGCGGAAAATCCTGTTGAGCACAGCCGCACAAAGCACATTGACATCCGGCATCACTTTTTGAGAGACCACCAGCAAAAGGGAGATATCGAAGTGTTTCATGTTAGCACCGAGAACCAGCTAGCCGATATCTTTACCAAGCCTCTAGATGAGAAGACCTTTTGCAGGCTGCGTAGTGAGCTCAATATCTTAGATTCGCGGAACTTGGATTGAAATGTAGCATACATGTGTTTATGCCTTTGATCATGTTCATTCTGCATTTTGTTGCTTATTGTGGTGCTCAAGTTGTACAAACACTCCCTGGACCTCACAAGTCCGTTGCAAAGTGATGCACATGTTTAAGGGGAGATGTGTTACAACTTGACCCTTTGAGACTAACCATATGCTTGAGTTTGCTTGATTTAGTCTCGAAGGAGAATTAAAAGGGAAAAGGTGGACTTGGACCATGAAAGACTTCCACTGCACTCCGATGAGAGGGTAACTTATTCCAAGTCCATCTCATGAACTCTTATTGCCATTTGCTCTAAATTGAAGTTTTTGGTGAGGCAATGGGGTTAAAGGGCCAAAATTGATCCCGTTTTGGTGCTTGATGCCAAAGGGGGAGAAAATAAAGGCCAAAGCGATAAATGGATCAGCTACCACTTGAGGGATTTTGAAAATAGTAGAATAGAGCTTTTGGTTTGTCAAAACTCTTTTGTTGTCTCTCTTGTCAAAAGTTGGCTTTGTGGGGAGAAGTATTGATTATGGAAAAAGGGGGAGTTTTTGAAATCTTTGATCAATCTCTTTTGGAATGACTCTCTTTATGCTTCAACATGTGTGTTTGACTTAGAGATAGAGATTTGAGTTTGATTTGCAAAAACAAACCAAGTGGTGGCAAAGGATGATCCATATATGCCAAAATTGAATCAAAATAAATTTGAGTTTTATTTGAAGTGAGTTTGCACTTGTTCTAGTTGCTTTATGTTGTGTTGGCATAAATCACCAAAAAGGGGGAGATTGAAAGGGAAATGTGCCCTTGGGCCATTTCTAAGTATTTTGGTGATTGAGTGCCAACACAAGTGCTTAAATGTGAATTTATGTCCATGGATGAACAAAGTGCAAATCATGAAGTAAAGGTATGTTTTTAAGCCTTAGTACATTGGTTTGCGTACTAATATACTTGTCTAAGTGTTAGAAACAGAAAGAAGAAGAAAAGAAAAGAGGAGAAAAAGGCTTGGCTGTGTGCAGCCAAGACTCAGCTCGGTCTGGCACACCGGACTGTCCGGTGTGCACCGGACAGTGTCCGGTGCGCCAGGCTGACTCGGCGTGAAGAGGCCGCTCTCGGGAATTCGCCGACGGCGTACGGCTAAAATTCATCGGACTGTCCGGTGTGCACCGGACTGTACGGTGAGCCAACGGTCGGCCGGGCCAACGGTCGGCTGAGGAATCTGCGCGCGACACGTGGCCGGGCCAACGGTCGGCCGCGCGATCTGCGCGAGACACGTGGCCGAGCCAACGGTCGGAAGGGGGCACCGGACTGTCCGGTGCGCCAACGACTCCCAGATCTGCAACGGTCGGCAACGGTCGGCAGCGCTATTTAAGGAAGGAAATCGGGCACCGGACAGTGTCCGGTGTGCACCGGACTGTCCGGTGCACCCGACGACAGAAGGCAAGGATAGCCTTCCAGATTTGCTCTCAACGACTCCTAGCTGCCTTGGGGCTATAAAAGGGACCCCTAGGCGCATGGAGGAGATATCCAAGCAACCTTAGAGCATTCCTGATCATCCACACTCAGTCTTTGCGCATTCGTTTGTCATTCTCAGTGATTCGAGCTCCGTTCTAGTGAGAACTTTGAGATAGTCTTTTGAGCTCGATTCTTGGCCGTGTGTGTGCGCATTTTGCTGTGGATTTGTGTGTGTTGCTTCCCTCCCTTACTCTGTGCTTCTTTGTGATCATATACTTGTAAGGGCAAGAGACTCCAATTTGTGGAGATTCCTTGCAAACGGGATAAAGAAAAGAAAGCAAAACACTGTGGTATTCAAGTTGGTCTTTGGACCGCTTGAGAGGGGTTGATTGCAACCCTCGTCCGTTGGGACGCCACAACGTGGAGTAGGCAAGCGTTGGTCTTGGCCGAACCACGGGATAAACCATTATGTCATCTCTGTGTTTGATCTCTTGTGGTATTGTGTTTTGTTGAGACTCCTCTCTAGCCACTTGGCGATTATTGTGCTAACACTTAACAAGTTTTTGTGGCTATAAGTTTAAGTTTCACAGGATCACCTATTCACCCCCCCCCCTCTAGGTACTTTCAAGTAGGTCCATTACAAACTTTTCTAGAAGCATGAGAAGTAGCATAATTTCTCCTAGGCCTACTTCTACCATGAACAAAAGCAGATCATAGCATGTGAATCATTATAAGTAGCATGATCATAACTCCTATTATTATAAGCATGACTAGTGAATTTCCTATTATAAATATAGGCATGGTTTTTTTGAGAACTACTAGCCATAGGGGCCTTCCCTTTCTCCTTGTTGAGAACGGAAGTCCTTTGGCTTGTTAAGTTCTTGGTTTCCTTTCGAAAACCAAGTCCATCCTTAATTGAGGGGTGTCTACCAACAGTGTAGGCATCCCTAGCAAATTTTAGTTTGTCATAATCAACTTTACAAGTCTTAAGTTGAGCATTAAGACTTGTCACCTCATTGTTTAATTTAGCAATAGAAGTGAGATGTTCATCACAGGCATCAATATCAAAGTCTTTACATCTATTACAAATAATGACATGCTCTACACATGAACTAGTTTCATTAACTTTATATAGCTTAGCATTTAATTCTACATTTAAATTCTTTAGGCTAAAAATAGATTCATGACAGGAAGACAGCTCAGATGACAATATTTCATTTTTATTTATTTCTAAAGCAAGAGATTTTTGAACGCTAACAAACTTGTCATGTTCCTCATATAAAATATCCTCTTGCTTTTCTAGTAGTCTATCCTTTTCATTAAGAGCATCGATTAATTCATTAATTTTCTCTACTTTAGCTCTATCTAACCCCTTAAATAAATCAGAGTAATCTACTTCATCATCGGAAGATTCCTCATCGCTAGAAGAAGAGTACTTAGGGGTATCTCGAATACGTACCTTCTTCTCCTTAGCCATAAGGCAAGTATGGCGTTCGTTAGGGAAGAGCGAAGATTTGTTGAAGGCCGAAGCAGCTAGTCCTTCATCCTTAGAGTCGGATGAAGAGCAGTCAGAATCCCATTCCTTTCCAAGATGCGCCTCGCCCTTCGCCTTCCTATAATTCTTCTTCTTCTCTTTTTCCCATGCTTTTCTTGTCCCTGGTCATTATCATTATCGGGGCATTGAGCTATGAAATTACCAGTCTTACTGCATTTGAAGCAGGAGCGCTTTCCCCTTGTTTTGTTCTTGTTGGGGGTACTCCTTGCGTCCTTTTAGCACGGTCTTGAAGCGCTTGATGATAAGCACCATCTCATCCTTGTTGAGCCCGGCAGCCTCCACTTGTGCTACGTTGCTCGGTAGTGCCTCCCTGCTGCTTGTTGCTTTGAGAGTAACAGGCTGCGGCTCGTAGATGGGCAGTGGACCATTTAGGGCATCGTCCACGTATCGCACCTCCTTTACCATCATGCGCTCGCTCACGAACTTTTCGAGGATCTCCTCAGGCATCATTTTGGTGTACCTGGGATTTTCACGAATAAGGTTGACAAGATGGGGGTCAATAACGGTAAATGACCTGAGCATGAGTCGGACGACGTCATGATCCGTCCATCTTGTGCTTTTATAGCTTCGGATTTTGTTGACTAGGGTTTTGAGCCTGTTGTACGTCTGTGTTGGCTCCTCTCCCCTGATCATCGCGAACCTCCCTAGTTCGCCTTCCACCAGTTCCATCTTGGTGATCATGGTGGCATCATTTCCCTCATGTGATATCTTGAGGGTGTCCCAGATTTGTTTGGCGTTGTCCAAGCCGCTAACCTTGTTATATTCATCCCTGCACAGAGATGCTAGCAAAACAGTGGTGGCTTGGGCATTTTGATGAATTTGTTCATTTATAAAAATAGGATTATCCGTACTATCAAAATGTATCCCATTTTCCACAATTTCCCAAATACTAGGATGAAGAGAAAATAGGTGACTACGCATTTTATGACTCCAAAATGAGTAATCTCTCCATCAAAGTGTGGGGGTTTTCCAAGAGGAATAGAAAGTAAATGGGCATTTGAATTATACGGAATGCGGGAATAATCAAAGGAGTAGTTTTGATCAACCGTCTTTTTCTCGGACGAGAAGTCATCGTCGTCGTCATCCCTTGGTGAAGAAAAGGAGGCATCGCTGTCGTAGTAAATGATCTTGATGCGTCTTTTCTTCTTTCTGTCCCGCTTCTTGTGACTCGAGCCTGAGTCAGTGGGCTTGTCGTCCCTTGGCTTGTTGAAGAGGGACTCCTTCTCCTTGTCGTTGACCACCATCCTCTTACCCTTAGGATCCATCTCTTCGGGCGGTTAGACCTTTAAATGAAGAGTACGGCTCTAATACCAATTGAGAGTACCTAGAGGGAGGGTGAATATGTGATCCTACAAAATTCAACACTAAAAAGCTAAAACTTGGTTATGAAAAGTTAGTGCGATTAAAACCAAGTAGCTAGAGTGTGAACTTCAGAAGAAAGCCAATCACAAAGAGAATGGACACAAGACACAGTGAACACAGTGATTTATCACGTGATTCAGCCAATGCCTACTTCCACGTTGTGGTGACCTCCTTCGGTCAAGGATTGCACTCAATCCCTCTCAAGTGATCCAATGATCAACTTTGAGTACCACGGCTATCTTCCTTTTAGTCTTTCTCCCGTTCGCGATGAATCTCCACAGATTGGAGCCTCTCGCCCTTATAAGTTTATCACAAGAGAAGCACAGTAGTAAGTGAGAGAGAGTAACACACGCAAGACTCAAATCCGCAGCACACACACGCACACAGGCCAGGACTTGAGCTCGAAACACAGCACAGAGAGTTCACAACTCAAACGGAGCTCAAATCACTAACACAATCGATCAAATGCACGGAGGCGGAGTCTAGGAGTCTTAGGATGCTTAGTGAATGCTTGGTGTACTGCTCCATGCACCTAGGGGTCCCTTTTATAGCCCCAAGGCAGCTAGGAACCGTTGAAGATCAACTTGGAAGGCAAATCTTGCCTTCTGTCGAGTGGTGCACCGGACAGTCTGGTGCACCACCAGACAGCTACTGTTCATGTCCGGTGCACGATTTTCTTCCATATCGGGTGCATCCGACCGTTAGTCCTCGGGACCGGTTGGCGCACTGGACACTGTCCGGTGTGCCCAACCGACCGTTGGCGTGGGCCACACGTCGCCCGATGATTGCGCAGCCGACCGTTGGCCGCGAGCGTCGTTGGCTCACAGGACAGTCCGGTGCACCGGACAGTCCAGTGAATTTTAGTCGCGGCGCTTTATTCTTCTCCCGAGAGCGACGAGTTCGTCGCTGAAGACCTAGGCGCGGGCGCTGATGACACACCGGACAGTCCGGTGCACCACCAGACAGTCCGGTGATTTTTAGCAAAATCGCCCGGCCGATTCCCGAGAGCAGCCAGTTCACCGTCGAGCCAGCCTGGGCACCGGACACTGTCTGGTGCACGACCAGACAATCCGGTGTGCTAGACTGGAGCTGGTTTTGGCTGACTTAGCGAATCCTTCTCCAATTCTTCTCTTCTTCTCTTGTCACTGTTTCTATCACTTAGATAAACACGTTAGTATTCAAAAACAGTTTACTAAATCTAGAAACATATCTTGTTCTTCGATTTACACTTCTCATTCATTTAGCACATTGGAACTCAATTAATATGTATTGGGCATCTAATCACCAAAACACTTATAGAAATGGCCCAAGGGCACATTTCCTTTTCAATAAATCATGTGAGAAAATATTGTAAAGAATTAATTAATTAAACTTTAATTTGAGTTATAACTTGATTATAGGTTATCTTTAGTCAGTTTATAATCATGGACAGTTAACTTTGATTAGCAAGATAAATCTACAAAACACAGGCTAATTAAGTATATATTTATAAAAATAGGCAATCTGATAAAACAATATTGTTACTATGTAGGCAACTTTATTACGGAACTAACGCAACTTAAACGGGTCAAATCGGAGTAGAAACAGAGAAGATATGACTTTCCTAAGATTTTATACTTATTTTTACACTGAAAACTATTTTCTAGATTTATTTTGGGTATTTTAATGCTCCCTGGACTGTTATTACTATTTCTAGGAAGCACAGGGTTCGATTTATAAAATTTCGGGATCAAACTGTAAGATGTTTCACACAGTCTTGGACAGCGGGTTAGTTTATTAGAATCCCGAGGGTTTATTTGCAAAAGAGATAAGTGAAGGGGCATCGTTGGATGTGGGCCATCTGATCAGGATTCTACGCCCAAGATTAAATCGGTACCCCCACGAACCGGTATGCAATCCCTGATCTTAAGAAGACTCGATCTCATCAGAGCCGAACGATTGTCGATCAATGCCCTAAATACAATGCGTTGAAAGGGTACTTTCACGCCTAATCTGAGCCGCACAGTTCGATCCGACGGTGCTGGTGCTTCTTCTCCAACTCGGCAACCAGAGATTGTGGCGCCGCCCGTACGTGCCTTCGGACGAGAGTACACCGGAGTTCTGTACTCCCGCCCCACCGACACCGAGCCCCCAGCTTCAACCCTAACGGCGCTATGCTAAGCAGGATGGTAAAGCGGACCATAGGAGCGAATCTCACCGAAGATGGTGGTCGAGGCAGTGCTATCCACGGAGAGGGACGGTACCGCGGCAGAAGGGAAACGCCGACAAGCAATTGCTCGCGATTGGCCAGCCCCAAAGCCCAGCAACAAGGCGCGGCACTCCACACCGGAAGGTGAAGCTCCAGGCCCAAACACCAAGGTCAGCGAGTCAACACGGACGGAAGTCACCAGCGGCGGCCCCAACTTCTTTCCTCCCTCTCATTTTATTTCGTAGCAACGCTTGAGGCAACGATGGCAAACACAACTCGGCTTTATAGGTGCCTGGAGTCCACGGCGAGGCAAGCTACCAACCCTGCCTAGCTGGCGCGCTTGACGCGCCAAGCCCCGAAGAACGCGGATGGCGCGTGGGGGAAATACAACGGTCTCTGTTGGGATTTGGTTTGGGTGATGAAACTGACAGCGATGGCCCACCGGCAGCGTCTGATCCACGTGCGAGGATAGAGGGTGGCCACAGGGAGGGCCCACGTGTAAGTGACCGAGTGGGAAGCAAAAGGGCGCGGCGTGGTGAGGCGCTGAAAAGAAGGCCTGGCTGTCAGCGACGGACGCGAAAAGGGAAGGGGTGGGTCGGTGCAATAAGTAAATGGGCCACGCGACCGAGGTGGAGTTGGCCTGAGTCAGGTGAGGAGCTGGGTCGTCACATCTCATTCGGCCCAAAAGCCAGTTTGATCTTTTCCTCTCTTTTCTTTTTATTTTCTGATTTCATTTCAAATTCAATTTAAGTCTAGGTTTTGAATTTCAAGCCCCATTTAGATTCAACAAACAAAATAATCCCAGCATGATGCAATAATATTTTATTATTTATTTTATCATTTTGAATAATACTGATGCTTAATTCGTGAGAGAGAGAGAAGAAGAGAATAATTCACTTATCTCAGAAATTAGAAATCTTTACGTTTATTAAAAGATTTTCAATTTTGACTTTTAGATTTGAGTCCCACATTTCAACTTTAACAACTCCAAATATAATATTGCCATTTACTTATTTTCAAAGAATAATTTCTAAGCTAATAAAATCGTTATTAGCGACATTTATTTATACTTTAAAAAAATATTTCGAATAAATCCAAAATAAGATTATTTGGTGTTACAGAAACAAAGGCAGGCAACACTTTCACGTTCCCGCGTGTCAAACGCTACACGCGTGAAGTGTTGCCTACCTTTGTGTTCTGCTGGACATCCGTGTTTGCCGTCATCTTTGATGTTTGTTCCTCGACCTCGGCTTTCTCTAGAGTCTTGCTGATAGATCCCCGGTCCCTATGACCCACAGGTCAGCGAGCACACCGGGGAAAGGGCTTCTGGCAACTGGGGCCCATTGGCCAGACGGAGGAGACATGTAACGTCTACCTTGGAAGAACCCATCCTCGGAAGAACCCCATGACACTTAGCCTAAGGTCGGGCGTGGCGGAACCAAACAGGGGGGTCGGGCGTGCCGAAGGGAAACCACTCGAGTGGATCCCGTGCCTGGCCCAAGATGACCCATCATAAATGACTGACCGCATTAACTGCGCCTAGCGCCGCTCTGCCTCCCACCCATGACCTACGAACCCAAGGGCTTAGATCACTCATGTCCTACAAGCCCCTCGAACTACAGTGCATTTATGGTCCACGCATCCCCAACCAGCGTAGCACTCATGAACTATCGGGACTAGGCCTAAGTACGCACACCGCAAGCATGTCACAACACGACGAGCCGCACCACGCCCAGGACTATGAAGTCCATGGGTCGGCATAGCCCAAATGATGGCGCCTGGACCCACGTTGTCAGCGCTGTCCATAATAAAGAATATGATACATCCAAGAAACCACAAGCACACATGGCTTTACCCCCATGGTAAGAAGCCCAGTTTTACCATTGCCTGGTTGCTCCTTCCTAAGGAAGCCATCATGGGCTGACCCTCCCCTCCTTAGCCTATAAAGGGGGAGGCCGGTCCCCAGACACGAGAGAGCAAACCCTTGGCCAGAGGAACGCGCACGGAGGACCCTTTTCTAGAGAGAGGGCACTCGGAGCTTCCTCCCTCTCGGAGAGACGATGGAAGGATGGACCCTAAGGAAGACAACACCTAGAAGACCGATGAACAGGAAGAGGCCCTAGAGGCTGGAGCCCCATCGCCAAGCCAAGACTTAGCTAAGACTCCACCTTATAACCACCTCCACCACGAACAAGAGAGCTGGGAGCCTCCTTTCCCTCTCTCGCCTTGCTTGTAACCCCTACTATGAGCTTTGATCATCAATGGTGTTGGTAGCGCAAGCTACCGATGATTGGATGTAGGAATGTTCTACCCGAACCAGTATAAATCTTGTGTCCACCGAGTACACCGTCCGGATCCTAGAACGCGCAAAATAAATTTACTTGTCGGAATGAGGTTCGAAACACCGACATAAGGATTTGTGACAAAAGATATATAGATTGAGTTGATTCTTTTTTTAAAAATGCAGCAATATCTATATCAAATAAATGCAAACAGTTAAAGACTAAGAGCATGATATAAGTTCTAAAGGTTAAGTTCTGAGGGCATGTACAACCCTATTTAATATGGGATCTCTTAAGGAGCCTCTAGGGGCTAATTAAAAAATACAAGAGACAGACTCTTCCATGCATATAATGTCTCTTCACTGCATTTATGGTCTATGGGCTCAGGGTTGTATAATGTAATCTCTTAACTGTCACTTGTAATTGTAAAATCGAACATACCGTCTCAGGGTTGTATATGTCCTAAGTGCATGTCTAAACCCCATTAATTAGAGTATCTCTTGAAGGGTATCTAGGGGAGGGAAAAAATAAAGAGACAAGCTCTTCGTCAAAAGGTCATCTCTATACTATACATTTTGTCTTTTAACTACATTTATAGTATAGGGGATTTAGGTTGTATAATGCAATCTCTTAACTGTTTTTTATATCTAGAAAACCAAACCAAGGACTCTGGGTTGTAGATGCATCGTGAACCAAGCATGTTAAGAGATATTATATGGGATGAGAAGTTATAAATAGTTAATCAAAGGATCCGTCTTGGATGGCAACAAATCATTCACGGAGCTCAAAGAACTCTGTAGTTATATTTTTCAAAATCATTTAGGGATCGGAAATCATATTTTGAGATTAATGATTTTAAGGTTCATACTTTTATATTTCTCAAAGGATCGCATGTAGGGATGGCAACGTGGAATTTTTTGTTGGGGGATACCTCCCCATCTCCATTCACACGACGAAAAAATTTCCTCACATGAATCCCTAAACACTTGTGGGGGGATGTTTTTTTCCATCCTCGTTTCCCGCAGAAATAAATCCCCGACAGGGATCCCACTTCCTCTTAAATTATAATTAGGACGTATGTCCTTTTTTATTAATGTAAAACATTGTACTTATAGACATTGTCATATATAAAAAACTATTATATGACATCAAAATGAACATATTTATACAATGAGTGATCTTTTGATAAGATTTTTGTTTATTTTTATCATTTGCTAATACACGAAAATATTATCACGTCCAAGTTTAATGGGTCTTCTTGGGGAATGAGGATGTGGAATGCTTCCACGTCTTCATTCTCGTTTATCCGTCGGAGGAGATTTTTTTTTCTATTTATACCACGTGGGAAAAGAACTTCCCCATCCACTAATGCAAAATTCCGTGAGGGAAATCGGGGATCGGATCCCATTGCCATTTCTAATTTTATATGGAAAACAATAAAAAGGAACATTTGTAGATCTCAATAATAATATCCTTTATTATATAACTTCGATTGTAGTTCAAAATATACTTTTTTCTATCAAATCAGTGCTCACAGAAACTTACTGAATAATTGAATCCATCTCGAAACAAGACACTGTCACTTGTTGATGTATATAGGTTGGCAGGAACGTCATACATGCAGCACCCATGTGTTTCACGTAATCTATCGCCACTCGCCACACACGTATGGGTCGCCATACACGTATGGGACCGCAGCCTAGCTCGGCATATTTCACCTCCTCCGGTCAGGAGCGGCTGCATCTGCATGCATATGCCTCCATCAAGCCAACGGCAAGAACAATTATTATCGTCCTTTTTAATTTCCAAGCATATTCGGTAGTCTAGGTTAGATAATACTCCTTCCGTTATTTTTAATTTGTTATGTCGTAGTTTAAAAATGAATTAACAGACGTTAAATATTCGAGAACTAAGATAATAGATAACTCTTTAAAAAGGAAAAAAATAAGATACTTTGACTAAGTAAAACAGAATGATATGATATGTAATTTAATGAAGCAAGATATGATAGAATTTAATAAAATATGGTAAAGTTTTGTATTTTTTTGTTGCTCTTGTTGCTTGGATTGCTTTCTCCTTCCTATTCTTATTCTTCTAAGTACTTTGTAAAGCTAGCAAAAGACACCTAAGTGTGTGGTGATCCTTGCGGGGTCTTAGTGACCCAAGTGATTAAGAATGAAGAAGGCTCGACCGGTCTAAGTGACCGATTGAGAGAGGAAAATGGTTGAAATAGACCCGGCCTTTGTGGTCTCCTCAACGGGGACTTGGTTCTTTGGAACCGAACCTCGGTAAACAAATCACCGTGTTCACTTGCATTGATCTTCACTTGATTTGTTTCCCTTCATTCCTCTCGCTAAGTTCTCTTGTCCATATTAATTTGAGTTGGCTCAAAAGGTTATCCGCATTGATTGAGCAACTCTTGGCAAGATGCACTATCTTCCGTACTCCGATTTAATTCTAAAGCTAACTCCGGCCTTAGTACGTGTTTAAAGTTTATAAATTTCAGGTTTCACCTATTCACCCCTCTAGGCGACTTTCACATACCGTCCCAGGGTTTTACATATCCTAAGAGCATGTCTAAACCTGATTAATTAGAGGGTCTCCTAGGGGAGGGAAAAAAATAAAGAGACAAGCTCTTCGTCAAAAGGTCATCTCTATACTATACATTTTGTCTTTTAACTATATTTATAGTATAGGAGCTTTAGGTTGTATCATATAATCTCTTAACTGTTTTTTATATCTAGAAAACCGAACCAAGGACTCTGGGTTGTAGATGCATCGTGAACCCAGCCTGTCAAGAGATATTATATGGGATGAGAAGTTATAAATAGTTAATCAAAGGATCCGTCTTGGATGGCAACAAATCATTCACGGAGCTCAAAGAACTCTGTAGTTATATTTTTCAAAATCATTTAGGGATCGGAAATCATATTTTGAGATTAATGATTTTAAGATTCATAACTTTTATATTTCTCAAAGGATCTCATGTAGGGATGGCAATGGGGAATTTTTTGTTGGGAAATACCTCCCATCTATGTTTCCATGACGAAAAAATTTCCTCACATGAATCTCCACGAACACTTGTGGGGGGACATTTCTTCCCAATCCCCGTTCCCCACAGAAATAAATCCCCGACGGAGATCCCACCCCCGCTTAAATTATAATTAGGACGTATGTCCTTTGCTATTAATGTAAAACATTGTTACTTATAGATATTGTCATATATAAGAAACCATTATATGACATCAAAATGAACATATTTATACAATGAGCGATCTCTTGACAAGATTTTTGTTTATTTTTATCATTTGCTATTACACGAAAATATTATCACGTGCAAGTTTAATGGGTCTCCTTGGAGAATGAGGATGTGGAATGCTTACACGTCTCCATCCTCGTTTACCCGTCAGAGGAGATTATTTCTATTTATATCCCGTGGGAAAAGAACTTCCCCATCCTCTAATACAAGAATTCCCCGTACGAAATCGAGGATCGGGTCCTATTGCCATTTCTAATGTCATATGTAAAACAATAAAAAGGAACATTTGTAGATCTCAATACTATTATCCTTTTTATTATATAACTTCGAGTGTAGTTCAAAATATACTTTTTCTATCAAATCAATGCTCACAGAAACTTACTGAATAATTGAATCCATCTCGAAACAAGACACGGGTCACTTGTTCATATATATATATAGGTTGGCAGGAAGCCAGGAACGTCATACATGCATGCACGTGCACCCATGTGTTTCAGGTAATCGCGTACGATGAGCCCTTTGTACTGCAGTGTCGCCACTCGCCACACACGTATGGGTCGCCATACACCCATGTATTTCACCTCCTCCATCACGAGCGGCTGCATGCATATGCCTCCAACAAGACAACGACAAGACCAGTTATTATCGTCCTTTTAATTTCCAAGCATACTCGGTAGTCTAGGTTAGATAATACTCCTTCCGTTATTTTTAATTTGTCATGTCGTAGTTTAAAAATAAATTAATAAACGTTAAATATTCGAGAACCAAGATAATAGACGACTCTTTAAAAAGGAAAAATTGAGATACTCTGACATTAAATGATATGTCACGTAAGTAAATGATATGATATGTAATTTAATGAATCAAGATATGATAGAATTTAATAAAAGATGGTAAAGTTTAATTCACAGGAGACAGATAAAGTTTTTCTAGATAAATATTGACAAGATAACTTTAAAAACTGTGCGACCAATTATCCATTGAGAATAGACTCAGTACTGTATATTAGGGCATCACAATGGCTGTCTCAAATAGCTATATGATGTGAAGTTGACAGAAAAATAAAAATAGTAATTTATCTCATCACTAGTATTTGGTCCCACAAGTAATATACTCAGTTTATTAGAATATATGAAATCTCCTATCTATTTGCTCGTCGTTACATATTCTCGTTTTTCTATATTTTTTATGCACGTAGTAAAGTAAGTGAATTTAGCTAATGAAATCAGTTGCTGATAGCGCTGCTCATGGCATTCTGTGCTTACAGTCATGCATGGGATGGTCTGGCCGCTGGCCGGTAGTCGTCAGTCATGCACGAGTATTGTACTGATTTTGATTATATTTAAAAAATTCGTGTCGTATTATAGTTGTTTTTATAATTAAACTATGTTATATTTAAATGTGCTAGAGTTAATAGTTAGCTGCTAAAATTAGTTAAATATTTAAAATAGTTTAGCTAATAGTTAGTCAGCTAATTTCACTATCAATTTTTAGACAACAAACGATTAACTATAGTGCATTTAAACACCCACTATATTTAATACTAATCATCGTTTAAACATTTGATGTGACACTAATAATTACCTGCTAAAATTAGTTAAATATATCCAAACAGTGTACACTACCGGAATCGCGTTCTTTGCCGAGTGTCTAAGACACTCGGCAAAGGCTATTTTACACTCGGCAAAGGCTTTGCCGAGTGTAACACTCGGCAAAGAACACTCGGCAAAGATTTCATCGGCAAAGGGTTCTTTGTCGAGTGCTTTTTTTCGGACACTCGGCAAAGACTTTGCCGAGTGTCAAAAAGCACTCGGCAAAGAAAAACACTCGGCAAATTAAGAATCGAAAAAATTTAAAAAAAACAGCAAAACATTTTTTAAATTCTAGGAACAACTCTCCAACCCTACCCTATTACCTTACCTGTTGCCCTATCATTTTTCACTATTATTTTGAATCAAACTTATATGTTTTGTAAATGGTGAGATTCGAACTCGCAACCTCTCTCTCGCGCATACCCTCCTATACCACTACACTACTACACCAATTATGTTTATATTACGTTTCCATTCCCCATGTACTATAACAAATCGAGAGTAATTTGATTATTTAAGGCACTAAATGAGTTCATTTGAAAATGTGACCAACTATAAAGTTGCATAACTTTTTGAGATCTAAAAGTTTTATTTTAATAGTTTCTACATCCGAGGCCGTTTTTAAAATTTGAATTTTAAATTTAAAAACTTCACATGAAATTTTCAATGATAAGATGATTTCAAATCAAAAAATTGTCAACTACAAAGTTTCATTACATTTCAAGACCTACAACTTTTATTTTGGTGGTTTTTCCATCCGAGACAGTTTGAAAAATTCAAATTTCACAATTCAAATATAGTTTTGCATAACAAGATGATTTCAAACTAAAACATTGTCAACTACAAAGTTTCATAACTCTTCAATACCTACAACTTTCATGTTGGTGGTTTTTCCTTTCGAAGTCGTTTTCAAAATTCAAATTTTAAATTTTTTAAATTCAGACGTAGTTTTCGTTGACAATATGACTTCAAATGAAAAAGTTGTCAACTATAAACTTTTATAACTTCTCAAGATCTACAAAGTTTATTTTGGTTGTTTGATAATTTGTTTATCTCAGATGATGGTTCTAACAATATGCATAAATTCTATACGTCTCTCTCGTAGTTTCATAAACTACGAGAGAGATATAGGTTTTATGAACAAATTTATTTTTATTTTGTCATATGAAGAAATGTTCAATATATAAATTGTACATCATGATGAGTTATACAAATTTGTAGTTGAAAACTTTTTCATTTGAATTAATTTACTACTTTAAAATGTGAATTTTAAATTGTCTTTGCCTAGTGTTGGAAAAAAAACACTCGGCAAAGAGCTCTTTGCCGAGTGTTGTATTTGTGACACTCGGCAAAGAGCCCTTTGCCGAGTGTCAAAAAAAGACACTCGGCAAAGAATATGGCACTCGGCAAAGAGCCAAATTCCGGTAGTGGTAGCTAGGGGTGGTAACGAATCACGATCCAAATACCCCTTAAAAAAGTTAGAGCCCTTAAATATTTTTAGTTCAAAAATAAATAGAAATAGAGCTCGATCCTAATCTAATTCGATCCTTAAATTTTATATTGTAAAATTTAGAACCCCTACGTCTGTAGCGCTATCAAGTTGTTTTCCCACCCGTACGTCGATGGCTGGCAACCCGGCACGCCGGCACCATTCCTCTGTCATGTACAGTAGGTCGTACGTACTCTACGTACTGTACTAATATGCAAGACAATACTCCCACCTTTTTAGTACTCTACGTACTGTTTTGTCAAGATACCTGAAAGAGGATTACAACGACGAAACAAAGAAAGTATATATTTATGTGGCCAACGACAAAACAAAGAAAGTTGAAAGACATAGTAAATGTAAACAACTCACTATCGAAGGCGTAAGTGTGTCGATCTTGTTCGCCTACTCAACATAGGCCTATTGGTGTCGTACAAAGGGCTCTTGGACTTGGTCCCAACGGTAGGCTGTCGTCACCCATAGTCGCGGTCCGACAACGTGGAACCACTCACGAGGCGCAAACTCTCTCGGCCGACCGACCAGTATGTGTGACCACATCCATACCTGGAGTAGGTAGACACAACCGTCGAAGCTCGTGTTCCTCGATGATCGACTGCAGGCCTCACAAAGCTGTCCGTATAGGAAGGACAACACTCCAAAAGCCCAACTATAGCCTCCCACCGTGTCCTAGTCAGTCAGGTAGGCCGGGTAGGAACATCCACGACGTGCTGTCACCTATCGCGTCTAGAAAAGCACTAAGCCAAGAAGGTGGAGGACCCACGCACGACAGTGGTAGCTAACTGTCTGCTCGTCTGCTCCAGGTAGACACTCCTCGAAAGACTGCTTGAGCCAGGTTAGTGGTATTATAGAGGTGTGGCTACCTCGGGCATCCTCGGGAAGCTCTCTCCCAAGGAAGGCCTCGACCCTCTGTCTCCACCCACCATGTGATGCCTGACTGGTGATTGAACGACCAACAATGATGAGACCAAGAACCTTCTAGTAGTCCTCCAACATCACTGTTATCTCGTCGCAGGGAAGGTGGAAAGTGTGAGGCTCAGACCACCACCAATGTTAACACAAACAAATAATAAGTCATAAGTACAAATAATGATTGTATTGCAAAAAAAACTGGATGATGTTACATGTCGACCAAAGCCATGAGAGTTGCAAGGTTGAAAGTTGGCAACCCACGACGAACATAGAATGATACGACGTCCAAGCCGGCCCTCTAAAGGAGAGGAGTGTTGTGACGGAACCTCCCAAGGTATTAGGCCCACATACAGATGTGCTTGTCCTAAAGACCTCAGACAGTCATGCAGGTGCGCATAATGACTCGGCAAGTTCGGTTAACTGCATCTTCATCATATCGCCCAAGAGCACTTAACCCATCACGCAGACATTACACATCATCGGAGTAAGGAATGAGCGGAAAGGTTTACAATAACATAATTTACATTCATATAAAAATATAGAAAGAGTATTTATTACATAACTGGGTGTTCGAGTGCCGAACTTATTATTACATAATTGGGAGGCAAAACATACTCCCGCAAATAAGTTTAGTGTTCTTCCCTGCTTTGGCACCACCTTAGAGCAGAAATAGCAAAACTCGGTTGTTTCATCACCTACAACAACATGGGTTCGAAAACCCTGAGTACGAAGTGTACTTTCACAAGTCTTACCCGTCAAAAGAAAAGACTCTCAAGGATATGCTGATATTTGGCATTCAAGGTAAAGCTCATCAAAATTCAAAGACTCTATTTGCAGAAAAGCTTACTATGAGTGGATCCTTAAAAATCTATTTTTATTATCAGGTTAATTAGTTACCTACATCTAGAGTTCTTTCTATCCTAGATTAGACACTTGGCCTATGCTAGCCGTCTTTTATCATCCCATCAGTTCACTAGATTGCTACGTGTAAGTCAGTGACAAGTCTTCATGTTCGAGAAGTAACGGCGATCCGAATCGATTAATACCCAGCTGGGGATCTCCAACCACATGACATATGTAGCACTTAACCCTTACATATGTCAACTCGCCACCGAGTTTCTCAAGACCAGAATGGGTTCACGCTAACCGAGAGCACATATACACCACCGTCCAGCCTCTTGCCACGGAGGGTACACGCTACTCTCGCCATCTCTCCACTCCCATTGCGTGGTGGCCTTTCTGGTATTGGTCCGACCGAGGCAAAGCTTACCCATGATGAGGCATATGGCTAGTTAAAAGGTCCTCGATCATCAAGCCTACATCGGTTCGGTCCTTAATCGGCTCAGACGGAGACACTACATAGAGACTTTCTTCTCGTGCAAGTCACCCGCTCGGTCTCGTCTTTATCATTTACAACCTAAAGTTTGGTACCAGACAAAGCTACATCTTTTCAGATGTTGAACCCATCACGGCCATGATGGATTCACCATCATCAGTCTTTTCTTTGTAAAATTCCCATCCCATATGACGCATCACCTTTTGTTTAAAGCAAAATATTTTGTTTTCTAGAGCAAAGCTAAGCATTAGAAAACTTTTAAGTAAAACAGGTGACAAGGAATGGTAATCAGTTTCCAAGGAAGGGAATGCAGCAATTGTTTAGCACATAACTCCTATCACCTAATGCATCATCTCAAGTGATAAAGAGTTTAAAACAACAAGGAAAGGGGTAAATGCACTGGGGCTTGCCTTGTGTTGCAGGAGGTTCCAGGTCTACTCCACAAATGTCGAAGTAGAAGTTATTCTCGGCTGGAGGGTTCTCAGCTTGTGGGACAACTTCTTCTTCAAGTACAGTCTCTTCCTCGTTTTCTATACATGACAGTACATGTACATGAATGCTTATGTGATGCTATGAATATGCAGTTACATAATAGAAACATACTAAGTTGTATCTTGAATACAACTTTCCTTCACGGTACACACTAATCACTAGGGTTTCCTAAGTTAGTAATTTATCAGTATTAGGCAATTAAACCCTAGGAGGCTAGTTTATTGGGTTTGGGACCAAACAATGTCCAAAACATTTCAAACTTCACCCAAGGTCTTTAATCATCAAACTAAGCTTACCCAAAAAGTTTTACCATTTTTGGAGTTACTAAATTATTTCTAAAATTCTGAAGGGCTTGGTTTAAACACCTTTAAAGGCTACATAATTCTAGGTTTGGAATAAAAATCTTGGAACTATTTTTATTAAATCATAATTTTACCATTTTTCTAGTATTTTCTACCAATTTCCAAGTCTGGCAGTAAAAAGAAATGGAAAACTTGAATAGTGTTGGACCAAATCTGGCCCAAACCAGCCCACGATAATGGAAATACGGGCGTGTCCGCGCCTGCGCTGGCAACTTTGCGCAGAGGCCCTTGTCCTTTTGAAAAACCGGTAAAGAGCCCCTGAACACTATTCATCTGTTTCATTGACAGTTGCATAAAAGCCCCTCTACTTCTATTTCTTCACCAACCACAACCTTGGCGACGGCGCGCTCGCCCGCCGGACATCCCTCGCTGGGACTTGCCCCAAACGGCGATGACTGTCTAAACCGAGTGTCGGACTAGCATCCCCCATCCTAGGCGAGCCTAGTCCATGTCCTAATCGAGCTAATTCGACCCAGAATCCCCTCTGCCCACGACGACGGCGAGCACTGAGAACAGACCGAGGTGTTCCCGATGATCCAACATGGTCTAGTTCAATTAATCAAGTCTACGAGCAACAGGAGACCCTAAGGATGCTAGAACACGAATCAGAGAAGCGCAAATCAACCTGTGGATGGCTGGCCACGACGAGATGCCAACGATGGCGAATTTGACCGATTTGGGGGAAGTACCGAATTCGCGGGCTATGGTGGCTATTCCGGGGCAAGGAGTGGTGCTCTGAGTTCGTAACAAGTTACTGGAGCAGGCCGGGGCATCAATTTATAGCGAGCGACTGCGAGTATGACGAATTTGAATGGAGAAGAGCCCACAGTGATGAGGGAATGAGACACCGGAGCTCGCTAACGTGGCATTCACTGGGCAAAGGTTTACGACCATCACTGGTTATCCTCCACAACCCGCGACGACGTGGTGAAACGGCTTAAGGCGTGTCGTGACCGAGGTTAACAGAGGGTACGACGACGGTGGTCGCGCGACCACATTGCTAGTCAAGTGGGTACAACGACTGAGTAGTAACAGTGCCCCAATTCATCCCCCGCGCGAGATCTTTCGCCTCACATAGATATCCGTGCGCCACTAGGCACGAATTGCAACGCCAGCGTGGATCACGGTGCGGGTTCACCGGCGACGAGATGTGTTGAACCTGAAGATCTTTTCACTACTGTACCATCAGTATCTTCTTCAGTCGTTCTGACAGAGCATCTTTAAGGGCGATTTTCTTCAATTTCTATGCGATGAGCTACTGATCGGAATACACCAAAGTTACTCACCTATATACCAGCTTCAAATCGATCATAGGAACCCTGGTCATTTACTCACTCGATCAAACTCAAATTGGCTCCAAAGTTCATCAGGGTTCACTGTTAGTCAAATTTCAGTCTTTAGTGGTGACTGATAGCCCAACTTTAGATCCATTTCCTCCAATTTCCATACAGTTCCAAGGCTTAGTCACTTAATCAAACTTGAACTACTAACATAGCTTTACCATTTTGTTGTAATGACTTAGGGCAAAATCTCCATGGATTAAGAGATACAAGGGCACAAACTTGGCCTAATCACACTGATTTCAAAGTTGGCCATATGGGTGCCCTTGGGAACTTTTACAAATTACTCCAATTTGTTCCACAACACTTGAAAATCTTCCAATGTAAAAGTTGTTTAGTTTTTTATACTCTACCACTTTGATATATGAACTTTGGTCCAAAAGTGTATAGAAATTGAAATCACCTTATAGGGCACAAATTAGGGATTCTAGGGTTCCTGTTAAAGTTTTGAGTGCTCTAGGGTTTGTGTGCCACTCAAACTCACCCAGTTTAGTCTCTTATCATACACAGCCACATACCTCTATCCCTTGGTTAAGTACCCTATCCTAGGGTTAAGGATTCACTTCAAGTCATCACATCACACTTGTTTTGAACTTTTAGCCTAGTGGATGCACTCAAGGTGTAACATACATAATGAAATGTCAACGCAGATGATGCCATGCCTAGTTTTAGTGCTGGTAACACTAGGGGTGTTACATCCTTTCCCCCATAAAAGAATCTCGTCCCAAGATTTAAGGTCCTAGGGTAAGTAATGGGAAAGGAAACACATCACAACTTTATTTCCTAATTTATCTTACAGAGCAGGGGTGGTGTGGGGTTTGTTCCAACTTTACAACATATTACACGAATCTTACAGGTTACATGAAGCTAAAAACCTAGGAAAATTTTTCTCTAGGAAGTCTTGAGTCTCCCAGGTAGCTTCTCCTTCAGTGTGTTGGTTCCATTGTACCTTATAAAACTTGAGAGTCCTCTTTCGAGTGATTTTGTCCTTTTGATCCAGAACTCGAATAGGATGTTCTTAATAAGTCAAGTCTGGTTCCAAAGTAACATCCACCACATCTATGGTTCGATCAGGAATTCGAAGACATTGCTTCAATTGAGATACATGTAACACATTATGTACCGCAGACAATGATTCTGGCAATTGAAGTCTGTACTCCACTTGTCCACATTGCTCAAGAATGGGGAACAGACCAATATATCAGGGTGCCAATTTTCCTTTAACCTCGAACCCGCTAACACCCTTCATTGGTGACACTTTCAGGTATACAAAATCGTCGGCTTGAAAAACCAATGGTCGACGTCGTTTATCCGCATAACTTTTCTGTTGAGCTTGAGCTTCCTTCAGGTTATGTCTTATGTGTTGGACTTTTTCTTCCGTTTCTTTAACCAAATCGGGCTAGAAAAACCACCATTCTCCGGGTTCTGACCAATTTAAGGGTGTTCTGCATCGTCATCCGTACAGAGCCTCAAACGGTGCCATATTAATACTTTCTTGATAACTAATATTATAAGAAAATTCTGCCAACGGCAGACAATCATCCCATTTCTGTGGGAACTCCAAGACACAGGCTCGTAGCATGTCTTCAAGTATTTGGTTTACCCTCTTAGTTTGTCCACTTGTCTGAGGATGATAGGCCAAACTGTGGAGTAATTTAGTACCCAAAGATTTGTGCAACTCCTCTCAAAACTTGGATACAAATTGTGGTCCCCGGTCCGACACTATCGTCTTTAGAACTCCATGCAAACTGAGAATACGAGCCACATATATCTGAGCATAGGTAATGACTGGGTAATATGTTTTGACTGGCAGAAAATGAGTTGTCTTTGTAAACCGATCAATTATGACCCAGATAGAGTCAAATCCCTTAGCGGTCCTGGGCAATCCCACAATGAAATCCATACCGATATACCACCGAAATAGAAGGTGAAGAAGCTCAAAAGTCGTTCCTAAGGGGATGCAGAGCTTAAATGCCACCGAAATAGAAGGTGAAGAAGCGCCAAAGTTGTTCCTAAGGGGATGCAGAGCTTAAATGCCACTGACATATAAGGTGAAGAGACTCAAAAGACGTTCCTAAGGGGATGCAGAGTCTGGGTGTGTTCTCGTGTGGGTATGTGACTTCGGCATAGACATCATGTTGCATCATATCATCGCATCATTTCGCATAGCATTACATCATACATCATGTTGCATCAGTAGCAAGATTGCGTAGAAAGAAAGTTGCTCCTTTCAAAAACATGCGATGAATGAGACAATGTGCTGGAGCACAAAGTGCACATTCGACAATCATAATCTTACATGCCCCAAGAAAGTTTTTCGACGATAACAATATTATGCAACAGCTATGCTAAAGAAGGGGTTTTTCTCTTTAAGAAGCATGAAAAGAAGGGAAGGTGTTTTTTCGCCGAAGGCTCAAAAATGGTATGTACGCAAATTTCATGCATCGCAAAAAATATGTTACATTAATATAGACATAGATATACAATGTATGAACATTACATTCCCAAATATTACATTTCTTAAGTATACAAAAAACTAGTCTTCTTTTAAGATCTTCTCCGCAGCTTCCTTTAAGAGCTTGTTGGCTGCTTCATCAACAGCTTCTTCGGTAATTCTTATTGTTTCTAGTGTCGCTTTCATGGCTGGATCGGCCTCGGGATCGTATGGCTCGGGTGGCGGTGAAAGTTCAGCTGCAATAAAGTAGCGCGTTGTTAATCCGAAGCCAGGAAAAATACCGAAGCTAAGATTCAATAAAAACACCTATGCGCCTTGCGCGCTCAGCGGCCTCTTCGACTCGCTTGGCTTCTTCTCGAGCTTCATGGGATTCTTTTTCATTCTTTTTTATAGCTTCGTCGGCTGCCTCTCGACCGCCTTTCATCCAAACATTGGAATATAATTTCCCACCCATCAGAGCAGCCTCAGCCAATGGATCCTTCGTGTTGTCTACAGTGAAGATGGTCTCCATCTGGGTTGTAGCTTTAACATGTTCGCAGCCAGTCTTTTCTAAAATTGCTGCAACCCCTCTGGCACCGGTGAAGGCACAGAAATCACCATGATCGCTAAGTATCTCGTCAAAGGCTTCAGCTTTTTCGCCGATCCATTCGATGATTCCTTCGGGATCGCCTCTAATAAATTTTTGCTCAGATGAGTACGCACCCACCTTTGCAAAACTATCTTTTAACTTTTTTGCGCAATCCAAGGATTTTTTGTAATATCTCTCCTTCGATTCCCGAAGCTTATCTACATTCTTTTGCAGTCTTGCGCTAATCCATTCACTTATTCTTGTTTTGCTTTAGCCACTTCAAAATCCTCATTCTTTTCCGCAAGCTTTTTCTTTAAGCTTTCAATTTTGGCTCTATGAGCTTCGGACTGTGCAGCAAGATTGGCTTCGCTAGTCTTAACTCTATTTACCAAGGAAAGCATAATTTTATCCTTCTCTGCGGCTTCATTTCTCAGTTTGATAACCTCTGACCGAAGGTTACCAAGGGCTATTTGGCACCTTTTGTCCTCAACATTCTTTTGTGCCCTTAAAGCATTGCTCAGGATTAAGCCCTACAAAAAAGGGGAGGAAGAGGATCAACACAATAGTAAAAGATACAAAATCAATCTGCTCATAAGTCAAAAACATCTATACCTTCACACTATTGTAAGCGAGGCTGTCTGCGAGGTCATCCCTTGACATAGCAGAGAGGCCAACTTCGAGCTTCGGAAATCCTATGTTTCTTGCCATTTCCCGGCAAACAGATATTTCCTTGTTGACCGGAAGGCAATACAGAAAGTCATCTTTGTCAGTGCCATTGTACACCAAGAACCCTTTTGGGTACTTCAGTTCCCAGGCATAGTGTTTTGCTTCGACAATTTCCTCTTCCGACAGTTTTTTACCTGAAGCGTGTCGAATGATAAAGTCTAACTCTTCAGTAGACACTTCGGGAGTAGGAGATCCAACCTTCTTGGACGTGTCTTCTTTTTCCAAGACTAGAGCAGCATTCAAAGGTTCTTGATCAATACTCTACCTAGTTTCAACAGGCCCTGTTTGAATAGGCACTGAAGGCTCAGCTTCAACTTCAGCACGAGTTGTAGTAGCTTCGGCGGCCTTCTTTGCAGAAGTCGGAGTTGATGCCCTTGTTGACTCCAAGATAGCGTCCAGCATGCTAGCCATCCATCTCCTTTTGGGGGTTATTACAGGAGCTTTGGATACCTTCGACAACTCTGGCTCTGGTAGCGGGCTCAAGATTTTTTGTAGCCCTGCCGGCTTCTCCAGCTCTGGCTCTTCGACCGCTTTTCTTTGGCTTCGGCAGGATGCTTCAACGCTTTGGCCGACTTGGTTGCAGGAACTTTTGACACCTCAGCCAATGCTCCCTTGGCACCGACAGGAGTAGGACATTTCGGCTTAGTGGCAGAAGAAGCCCCCTTAGCAAGCTTCGGCACCCTGGCCGTTTCAATGTACCTAGGCCGGTGCGTCAAAACCTTGATCTTTTTACCCTTCGGCGTAGCAAAGATAGCCAAAGTAGTAGTTTTTCTTTTCTTTCCCTGCTTTCACGAGGGATAGCAATAGTCTGGGTATATGAAACCAATCACATCGAAGACTCTGTTTAATCTTATCTTGCCTTGTCCTCCGAAGGCTCAGGTCATGGCATCATCTTCGACCCTTGTGTAGGCCCCAAGCAACTTGTCACTAGTTGCCTCAATACAGTTCAGCCAGTCATCATTCAGCTCATCAAACTGATATCTGTATCTAAAGGTATATTTCAGATAAACCAAGCTGCCTAAACTGGACCCTGCAGCAGTCTCCTTAGGCATCCCCCAATCATTCACAAGAGGCCAGACTCTATAAGGAATGTGCTCATGGACTAGGTATCTTGTGTCAAATAAAGTGCATACACTGTTGAAAGCCTTTTGGCAAGCTTCAATATCATTTCCAAGAGCAGTGGCTGGCCTTCTAATACCGAAGCGAGACCAAATAGGGCGTTGGATAATCCCCTTTATATCTTCCCTTTCAACTAAGTTATTCTTTACATAAAACCATTCTTCCATCGAGGCTCTTGGCCACCTCTTCCGAAACGTCGGAACTGGATAGCTCACATCAGAGCGAGGCACGAAGCCGTAACAACCAAAATTATTATGATACTGCTCCTTCCTAGTAGCCTTTGTTTCGTAGGACAACTCATGCATATTGCAGAAGCATTTTGCATTCGGCTCTAGTCCCTGGCTCCTCATGGCCCAAATAAAAATTCCCATCCTGATAATAGCTTCGGGGGTAATCTGATGAAGGAAAATCTCCAAGGTCTTCAGCACTTCAACTAGAAATTTACTCAACGGAAACCGAAGCCCTACCTTCATGAAGCTCCTGTAAGCAACAACTTCATCTTCTTTTGGCGCAGGGGTAGCGTTGTCCCCTCCAGCTCTCACAATGGAAATATCACAGAAATATCTTCCTTTCATAGCATCAATCTGACTTTGCTTGATGGATGACTTTTCGAAGATGGTATGACTTGGCCGCCAGGGCCGATCTTCGGCATCTTTGTTTCCACTTTCCAAATCAAAGCTTTCGCTGTCGCTAGAATCTTCAGACAACCAACTAGCATTTCATTGGTGATCTTCTCTGTGTTCGTCTTCTCCATAGCCTCATAAAACCCAGCTAGAGCAGGGTCAACAACCTTCTTCTCAGCCATTTAGTCAACGCTTGTGTAGATGCCGAAGCTCACAAACTAATAAAAATTTGACAAAGCAAGAAAATTTAGAATGGCAAGAATGGCGCAAGCGGTTGAGATGGCACATCAAATGATATCAATGCGAGTCCCTATTTATATGCCCAACGCATCACAACTTGGTGGGCCCTACATGTCATTGACTTTCGCTATTCTAGCGAAGGAAAGGTGTTTTTTCAGACCTTCGGCTAAAGGCTTTCGTTCACGTCGCAGTCTGAATTTGGTTAATACAAAAACAAATTAATACTGTGAGGGGCTACTGTTGGGGGGCTACTGTCCGAAAGTCCTCAAAAATATGATTAATATGTTTTCAGTGTAACACAGACTGATACAGGAGGCTTCAACTTCGGGATGAAAGCACGCGTGATATGAAGATACAACCCGGGAGCAGGATGAACGGGTGCCGAAGCTGTGGCCGAAGAAGCTTCGGCTTAGCACAACGACGAAGGTGGAAGATAGAACCGACCTAAAGGAGAAAAGACTACTTAGCCCTTAACAGTTTGCCTTATTGTTAGCAGTAAAGTCAGGGACATGAGTGTAATTTTGTCCGGGCTGCGTCCCGTGCCTATAAATAGATGAACAGTAACACCGTACTGTTCACGCTGCACTGTAATAACTCTCGCGTCACTTTCATGTTCACACCTTCTAACAAGCCGAAGGTATCAATAAAATATGAATATTATAAATATTTATCCATGTTTATGAAATAAGAATGTAAATAATTTATCAATATATCATCATTATTTACATTCTTTTGTGTTTCATTTGCCTTCATTTATATTTATTTATTGAGATGATGAAGGTATGTCCTTCACGACCTTCGTCTGAAAATCATTATACCCGAAGGGAGATAATGTTCTGAAGGATGAAGGTCTCTAATTATTAACAATTGTGTTGCTTTGTTCTTGATGTATAGCATTCGAGAACAAGGACCAACAACTGTGCTACCACAAGGGTGGAATGGGACGCCCTTGGCCAATTAATTAGGAAAGCTTTGGAGAGATTATCTTACCCAAAAGGGGCAAGTGGGGACGCATCGCTGCTAGAGTATAGGGAGGTTCTCGGGTCAAACTGCTGTGATGGCAGTTCGGACGAGGGATTCCTATGCTTCCTTTGTACTGAAACTGTAGTGTGTATTCTCGAACTAGTGGAACTTTGGAAAGGCCTCATAGTGCTACCCTACCTCGCTTCCTCAGTAGAGGTGTATGGGGTCCGATCAACCTCATGGCAAATAGGTAACACGACTTGTGGGTAAAGATGTGCAACCTCTATAGAGTGTAAAACTGATATATCAGCCGTGCTCATGGTCAAGAGCGACTCAAGACTCTCGCATGATTAATTTATGGAACTAAACTTAATCTGTCATATGCATTCTATTACGGGTATTATTACTAATTGTGATCTCTTATTTAATTGGGTTGGTATCTACTTATACTTAGTAACTGCTAATAAAATTTTGACCAACTTTAAAAGCAATGCTCAGCTTTAACCATCTCCTTTGGTAAGCCTTACACTTCCACATGAGCTCCCACCTTTGGTGAGTTCATACACATTATTCCCCACAACTTGTTGAGCGATGAACGTATGTGAGCTCACCCTTGCTGTGCTCACACTTCCCCCCTAGGTCAAGAACAGGTACCATGGGATGATGCGCATGAAGGATGTTGTGATGAGTTCGTGAGTGGTCTAGGTAGTCGTCTTCCAGTCAACTATGGTTGCTGGATCGTTGTCTTCGTATGATGTAATTATTTAATTAATTTGTACATAACTCCCCTATATATTAAAGATGTGACATTTGTTTCTATACTATGAGTCATCATATGTGTGAGACTTGATCCAAGCACACATTTGATTTCGTGCCCGGGTTTGGCCCCCTCAAATCCAGGTGTGACAGAGTGGTATCAGAGGAATATTGATTGTAGGACATAACCTAGATAGAA
The DNA here is from genome assembly GCA_029449295.1 of Zea luxurians. Classification (NCBI taxonomy): domain Eukaryota; kingdom Viridiplantae; phylum Streptophyta; class Magnoliopsida; order Poales; family Poaceae; genus Zea; species Zea luxurians. The sequence goes on from JAOPSE010000035.1 coordinate 17,606,953, forward strand.
CTGGATAACCCTTACTTACCTACCTTTGCTACTCTGATTCTTTCTAAACTTTTCTTAATTTTTTCTCGTCTATTGCTGCTTTACTCTGATTATTCTTACCTTTTCACCTCTAAAGACAAAAGTGGATTTCACATTATGAAATCCTGTACCGAAAGGAATAGGAGACCTAATCCTACGAACAAAACAAAACTATTTTGGTAAGTATCTATAAGCTTGAATGTTTGTTCTTATGATAACTATTTGATTTGGTTCTTTGATTGAGTGTGATGAGTTGTGGAGTAATGTCCACAATTGCATCTGCATATACATCTAGGCATAAAAATGTTTATAAAGTAACTAGACAACCTAGATTATCCCCCATTAAAATGTATCTAGTATCATATACCTATCTTGCCTTAAGAGACTCTATCTTATCTTTGGATATTCATCTTACAAGCATAGTTATCCCAACATAGACACAAAATGACAGATCAAAGATCTGCCTAAGATCCTTCAGTTTATGACCAGCTACTAGGCTATCTGTTCTGCCTACTAAATTATTCCCTTGCAAAACTATCTTACCATATGTATCTAACCCAGATGGTTAATACTAGGAGTGGAGGAGGTGTTTATCTACCCACACGAATTTGTTGAAGAAGGGCTGTAGCTAACCTGGAACCAGAAATGAATCCTCCTCTGAATCCCCTGCATGTTGATGACGTGACTGCTGCTCAAATGCGATTACTACAACAAATGGCCAACACGATCACAAAAATGCAAGTATAGATCCGTCAAGAACGACAGGAAATGTAGCAAGAACGTCAAGAAATGCGCCAGGTATGGCAGGAATGACAACAACTGCCACCTCCACCACCACCAGCTCCGCCTAGGGATAAGTACCAGGAGTTTATGAGTCATAAGCCACCTACATTCTCTAACTCATCAGACCCACTAAAGCTTATGACTGGTTAAAGTCCATGGACAAGATGCTCAACATAGCCCAATGCACCGATAGGGAGAAAGTACTATATGCATCGGGTCGCCTTACTGCCCCCACTACAGATTGGTGGCATGCATATTGCGCTGCTCACGCTGTTGCTCACACCATTACGTGGGTAGAATTCTCCACTCACTTTAGGAATTATCATATTTCTGCTGATCTTATGAAGATTAAAAGGAAGGAATTCCTATCCCTCAAATAGGGAGGGATGTCAGTAAGCGAATATAGAGACAAATTCATCCAGCTATCTCGATATGCTCCTGGGGAGGTTGATGATGATGAGAAAAAACATGACCTATTTTTGGAGGGTTTGATCGGGCCACTACAATAGCAACTGATGTCGCACACATTCCCATCCTTCTAGAGAATGTTAGACAAAGCTATCGCTCTAGAGCACAAGAGGGTTGAGCTTGGAGAAAAGAGGGAGGCTACTAACCAGGAATAGGCTAGAAGTAGTTCTCATCCCCGTTATACTACACCTCAAGGCACACCAGCTCGTGGCAGTTCTGAGCAACAGACTCAATAGACCCAATCTGCTCCTACTCAAGCAAACACCCCGGCAGGACCTGTTGCTCCTAATACAACCACAAACAGGTCGTGCTTCAAGTGTGGGCAGGTTGAACATTATGTCAACTATTGTCCCAACAAGGTTGCTTATACCACTCCAGCTCCGATGAAGCAAGGTCCAGGAGGCAAGAGTTAGGCCTTATCCATCAATCGGGGACAAGTCAACCATGTGGAAGCAGAAGCTGAACCCGATGAACCCGAAAACCCGGAGGTACCGGTTGAAGGTGAAGAAGCCAGTGAAGAAGGCAACGAGCAACAAGATTAGAGGATATATATACATATATATACATACATATATATATATACATATATATATATATTTGTAGTATTTGTAGGACCTAAATAATACCTTAGGTAGTAGCTAGTTCTTTATTATTTTAGGAATAATAATAAGGTCTATTTAACCCTATGTTTGAATAACAAGTTATGCATCATGCTGAGATTTTTGAATGTGCATATGTTTGGAGACACGATTGGGATACATCCCGCTTCTTATTAATCTCGAGGTCGAGATTATTTTTAAGCGGGGTAGAATTTGTAACACTCAAAATTCTACTTTAGAATTTATAACATTAATAAATAAAAATGTCCCAAAATGAATAAAAGACTAAAATAAAAGATACTTAGAAACTAAACTATACTTGGATGGAATTATAACGAAGAATTAGGAATCAAACTGGGATAAAATAATTGGGATATGCTCTGGATAGGTTAGGTTGATCCTTTAGTATAAAATTAGGTAATAATAGTTGTGTCCTTAAAACATATGATTTAGATATATAATATCAAAGAAGATTTCTTATAGGTGTTAAAAGAGTTGATATTCCTTTTATTAACTATGAAGTTTAAAATATTAATGAATAAATAAATGCAGTAAAAATAAAGGAATATTTCAGCAAAAACAATTTGAAACCCTGGTATGATGCATTTTTGAAATTTGAGGTAAACTTGAACCAAATTCGAATATGAAAATTTGAAAAGAAAAGATAAAAGAAAAATAAAAAATAAAAGAAAAAGAGAATTGATGCCATACCTGCACCTGGGCCAAAACCCCCTCACCCGCCCCAAGTTATTTTTTTCTCCGTAGTCCACTCCACTCCTTTCCCCTCCGCTCGGCCCACCCTAAGGGCTTGTTCGGTTATACCTCAATCCATATGGATTGAGGGGGATTGAGGGGGTTTTAATCCCTGGTAAGTCAAAATCCCTTCCAATCCGTATCAATCTCCTTCAATGCATATGGATTGAAAATAACCGAACAAGCCCTAAGTGGGATTGCGCTGACAAGTTGGGTCCTTGTGTCAGCCGGCTGCGCTCGCTCCCCTCTTGCCTGTGCGGCTGACTTGTGGACCACAATGGTTAGCATCTCCCCCCTAGCCGCATGCGTCACGCAACGACCACGCCGATCTCGGCGGGACTCGAAAAACTCGGTCAAATCTCGCCCACTTGGAACCCTAAATGGCCTAGGGGGTACATAAAGGGGCGTGTCGTCATTGCTTAGCTCGACTGTCGCTCGGAGAATCACGAGAGGACGAGGGCGTGTAGCTGGGAGATCCGTCGCAACCTAGGTTAGTTCTGGGCGGTGGTGGAGCTCAGTGGATGAGCGCGGGGCGTCAGCGATAGATCGCTGAAGCCCGCGCATGACTCATCCGGACCCGGTGCGGTCTAGTATTGAAGAAATTGCTCATCGGAGCAGGGTGTGCGCCATCGTCCGCCTCGCATCATGGACATGCAACACCATGGCCTTACCACTGGTAAGAATGCTCCTAGGATGTTCACCATTTCACGTGCTACGATTAGCTTCCTCCGGGTTAGTGTTATGGTGCCAGGGAGGCCAAATGCCAAGTCTCTAGCAAACACTCTGTCGTGAGCCGGGGCAGCATCGCCGCCGTGCCCTGCTCTCGGGGAGGAGACGACTCTGTTGCTACTGATTTAGGATTCAATAGCGGTGATTATAAGTTGAGTACCGTTTCGGTCTGGGTTGCATGTGCCGTCCGATTCAAATCGAGTGGGCGAGGGTCGATCGTGGGGATTTTAAATCTAGGCCGTTGATCTTGGGATCAAGGGTCGCTGGGGCGTACCGATTCGGGTTATTAGAGCTCTAATATGGGCCCTCGGTTTTGGATCGAACGACCGAGATTTAGGGACACCTCTTTGGCCTGTGAATCTTGCAAAAGAGACCCTGGGAAACTAGGCAATCAACCCGCCGCCCTTAACAGTTAGAAAGTAATTACATCAGAGTCCTTATATTTATGAATAGAACCCCAAGCTTTATCGAATTCCTGAGCGTGATCCAGGGATAAAATAAATTTAGTAAATTAATATAGAAAATGATTTCTAGTATAAAAATAATTCTAGAAACTTGTTTAATTCATAAGTAATTCATTTTAACTCCTTCTTGATCCATTCCAGTTGCATTAGTCTCGCATTAATATTGTTTATCATCTAGTAACTTTGTATTACCATGAAACCTATGATTAAAATCTTGTATCTCCTTCACTTTATAGTAGACACTTAAACCTTCGGAAAATCATAACTTTATAATCGTAACTTCGAATTTATTGGTTCTCGAACCTAGGCTCTAGTTACGACGAGTAGAACATTATTATGAAGTTTGTTCTTATGTTTGGTGTGATGTTAATTTTGCGTATACTATGTTTGTTTGTATTGCTACGAATAGCAGCGAGGTTACGAATCACTTGAAGACCAAGTTGGTATCTGGGAATCTCTAGTCTAAGGCAAGTTGTGCCCTTGATCACTCATATTTACCTAATAATGTTCTCTAGTTAATCACTGTAGCATGCTCAGGTTAATTTGATGGGACCTAATAGGTTTCTCTAGCATTGTTTATCCCCCACCTTGCAAACAGATGAACTATTGGGTAGATTTGCTATTACTCTACCGGTTTTGGGAAATTAATGTTTTAATATGATCATGTTCCAATTATATTGTTGTTATTAATTATTGTTCATGACAAGATCATTGTGTTAATTGGAACATGGAGCTTAACTTGAGTTAACCGTGCCACCACAAGGGTGGAATGGGACGCCCTTGGCCAAGTAATTAGAAAAGCTAGGGAGAGATTACCTTACTCGAAAGGGGCAAGCGAGGAGGCGTCGCTGCTAGAGTATAGGGAGGTTCTTGGGTCGAACTGCTGCGATGGTAGTTCGGACGAGGGATTCCTATGCTTCCTTTGTACTGAAATCGTAGTGAGTATTCTCGAACTAGTGGAACTTTGGAAAGGCCTCATAGTGCTACCCTACCTCGCTTCCTCGGTAGAGGTGTATGGGGTCCGATCAACCTCATGGCAAATAGGTAACACGACTTGTGGGTAAAGATGTGCAACCTCTATAGAGTGTAAAACTGGTATATCAGTCGTGCTCACGGTCAAGAGTGACTCAGGACTCTCGCATGATTAATTTATGGAACTAAACTTAATCTGTCATATGCATTGCATCGCGGGTGTTATTACTAATTGTGATCTCTTATTTAATTGGGTTGGTATCTACTTATACTTAGTAACTGCTAATAACATTTTGACCAACTTTAAAAGCAATGCTCAGCTTTAGCCATCTCCTTTAGTAAGCCTTACACTTCACATGAGCTCCCACCTTTGGTGAGTTCATGAACATTATTCCCCACAACTTGTTGAGCGATGAACGTATGTGAGCTCATCCTTGCTGTGCTCACATTCCCCTAGGTCAAGAACAGGTACCACAGGATGACGCACATGAAGGATGTTGTGATGAGTTTGTGAGTGGTCTAGGCCGTCGTCTCCCAGTCAACTATGGTTGCTGGATCGTTGTCTTCATATGATGTAATTATTTAATTATTTTGTACAAAGCTCCCCTATATATTAAAGATGTGACATTCATTTTTGTACCATGAGTCATCATATGTGTGAGGCTTGATCCTAGCACACATTTGATTTCGCGCCCAGGTTTGGCCCCCTCAAATCTGGGTGTGACACTGCTCACCTGCAATGATGTCTGGTGCCAAAATTTGTCAATGGATAGATGGGATCATGGCCAATCCACAACGTGGATTTGTGGGATATGGTGAGCAGCATATGTGGACACATAAGTCGGGCTTGACTCGACTCCCGTATTATGACGTTCTGCTCCTTCCACACAACATTGATGTGATGCACACTAAAAAGAATGTTGTCGAGGCACTTTGGGCAACAATTATGGACATTCCTAATAAGTCAAAGGATAACGTAAAGGCAAGAGTGAATGTAGCTAACCTTATCAAGATGTTGATGTTCCCTTATCAAGATGTTGATGTTCCCTGATGGGTATGTAGCTAACCTGAGTAGGGGGTGAACTTATCTACTCTGCGAGTCTTAGGGATGAAGAGTCATGACTTCCACATAAGGATTGAATGGATTCTTCCGGCGATTGTTTGAGGATATGTCCCTGAGCATGTCTGGCTGGCGCTTACAAAGTTGAGTTATTTCTTCCGCCAGCTTTGTGCAAAAGAGTTATCTCGGACCGTGATTGCAGACTTGAAAAGATTGACATCCGTGTTACTGTGTAAGCTTGAGAAGATATTTCCACTCGGCTTCTTCAATCCAATGCAGCATTTGATTTTGCATCTCTCATATGAGGCATGAATGGGGGGGGGGGGCGTGCAGGTGCTATCCAATCGAGAGATTTCTAAAGACTATTCGAAAGAAATGTAGAAATAAATGCAAAATCGAGGCTTCCACTGCAGAGGCATACATTCTAGAGGAGGTGTCAAACTTCACAACAACTTACTATGGTGACAAACTGCCGAGCATGCATAATCCACCCCCTCGTTACAATGATGGCGGCAATGAATCAAACCACAACATATTTTGAGGCCAACTCAGAAGCGCAAGTGGTTCGACCACCAAGACCCTGAGACATGAAGAGTGGCGCCATATCATGTTATATTTATTGACCAACCTTGGAGAGGTGACGCCATACATGGAACAATTTCTTCATGAATTCTGACATCGATCAAGGGACCCAACTCCACAGGAATATGATCCCTTCTTAGAAAGGGTGTGGGAAATGAATTGCCCAATTTGATTTCCTGGTTCAAACATAAGGTACATGCTTAGTTTGTCAAAGAGATCCGTCTATGAAATCAATTTAGCGTCTTTTAACTTGCGAATACTTGTAGGGCCAAAGAGATCCGTCTATAAGTGCCAAGTTGAGACAAGTAGCCAATAGCTTTGCTTATATGGTCAGGAAATATTCTGGGTATGATGTCAATGGATACCGTTTTCGCACAACAAGCTACGACCAAAGTCGGCCCAATCGAAAAACAACATGTTCTGGAGTCTTTACGCCCGGCCTTGACGAGGTCGATTATTTTGGACGAATCAAAGAAATATATGAACTCAATTTTCATGGTTCCAAACCTCTTACTCCAGTGATATTCAAATGTCATTGGTTTGACCCTCAGGTGACAAGACGGACACATTCTAGTTTTGGGATAGTCAAAATTTGACAAGATTCCACCTTACCATGAGACGATGTCTATATCGTGGCCCAACAGGCCATACAAGTATATTATCTCCCATATGCGTGCAAAACGAGAGAACATCTTAAGGGTTGGGATGTTGTGTATAAGGTATCGCCACACGGTAAATTACCTGTTTCAAATGATGAAGATTATAACTCAGACCCGGACACACATGACGAAGAGTTCTTCCAAGAAGATGGGCTAGAAGGCGATTTGAGATAGACTTAACCAAAGCTATTGGAATGGAAATATATATTGAAATGGTTGTTGATGAGGATGATGATGAGGTGCAAAATGAGAATGACTTAGAAATACTTGAAGGCAATGACATTAATGAGGAACTTGCGCCTTCATATGGTGTTGACTATGAAATGGTTGATAGTGATGATTAGACTTATGATCCGGCTAACTCTGACACATATGAAGATTATTTTTCCTCGATGTAATGCTATATTTTTTATTTCACACCTATTTCTAAATACATCTTTTTATATGTGTTTATTTACTTAATCTTAATTGCAAGTTGTTGGACAAAGATGGTGGGAGGTGGGATAAGGACGAGGGGGAGGAGCACGCGTAAGACGGCGGAGGAGGCACAACAGGACGACGACGTCCAGCAGCAGGCCGCTGTCGATGCTACGCAGCAAGACGACAACGACACTCAGCAGGACACCTCAGGTTTGAGGAACGTCTACCTACGAGGTCCCGCGAGTCTCCCTTAGCGTCCCATAGTTCGTGACAGGCGGACGCTGATTTGACCCATTGGGGAGAGGCACATAAGTTTAGATATTCTCGCAGCTTGTTCATATTATCTGTTCAAATTCATAATATAAACTAATACTTTTTATTTATCACTTGGACAGGTCTTGGAAGGTTGTGGAGAATGCAGGGGTCACAGCCACAACCCCAATGGCATCCTCGGCCTTCTATGCAGGGAACACTTCCCGGGATTAGTTGAGTACACTGGAGTGACAGGCCCAGCCTACACCTTTGACCACTACACTGTCGCCCCTAATGCAGTAGACTAGGACGACATGGAATTCAACAAGGCAGAGCGGGTGAAGCAAGAGTTGTAGGTAAGTCTTACTATATTGTAAAATATGTCGCATTCGTTGCACATTCTTGAAATAATGTTTGGATACATCGTCTTTGTATGGATGATTTCTTCAGATGCAAGGCTGGATAAGAGGCCAGGACGGATGTGGTGGCCACCATGAGCTATAAGAAGCTCGTTATGGACATGCACTACGAGGCGCGAATCCAGGCCATCGACGGCTAGCACGGCTCCATCCCTGGGGAGAAGGTGACCAAGTAGGACGCCCGAACCATGTCGTTGACTAGGGACCAGTACTTGCAGGTAAATACAACACTTTAATATTCGTGACAAAAATTTTCCTTAATTTTATCTTCTGATATGCAGTGTACTTGTTTTACTTTGTAGATGATTCCTTATTGGTGTGCGGCACATCCTCAGCACTGGAAGGAGATGGTGGATCGGTGATGCTCGCATGAGTGGGACGAGGCGCACAACGCTAGCTGGGAACAGCGTCTGATGATGCAAGGTCCCTCCCACCACCATGGCAGCCACAACCTTGGCAAATATGCTGAAGCATGGCTATGCCCTCTTTTTTATTGAGTTATATAACACTGGATTAGATATGATTTCTAACTATCTCGTTGGTTTTCTTGCAATCGGCGTCACATGGTGGCCAGCCTTGCTCCATCTTCTCGGCTTATGCTATGGCCCACAAGGGCAAGGTGACATCCGACGTCACCTACAACTCGGATGACGGGCTCGAGGCATATAGCAACCCCATCGTCTATATCCGCCTAAGTGAGTACACTGCCATGGCACAAGAGGTCTATGGGCCGGATTATGATCCGAGGATCGAGGACATCGACGGAAATGTCCTCATGAGGGTCAGAGGAGGCAAGAGGCATGGGTGGTACTGGATTGCTGACAGGGCAATCGACTCTTTGTCCACTCCTACTCTGTCTCAAGTGCGAACAAGGAGCACGAGCTCGAGCCCAGCCATACGACCTCGGCAGGACAACTCACATCATCGCATACAACAACTCCAGATTAGTGCTTCTATAACTCGTCATTCCTTAAGTTATATACCTTCTCTTTGAGTTATTATAACATTGGGTTGGAATATTACAGGCCTAACTAGAAGAAGAGAGGAGGGAACGACAGGAGATGTAGGCGAGGATGATAGCGAAGCAGGAGGTGGAGCGGGAGGCCCGCTTGGCAGATAAGCAGAGAACGGCGGAGATGTTCCAGTACATGCAGAGCCTTGGCGTCGCACATGGATTTGTTCTACCACCTTCATTGTTCCCTCCAGTTGACCCTGCTCAGTTTCATACTCCTGTGAGTATCAAAATTCTAGTACTTCATGATATATATTCATCTGGTATAACACATGCAATCTCTTCTCTGTGTAGGGACAATCTGGGGCGGCATCCAACAACCCTTATAGATCGCCCAACTCATCGCCGCACCAGTCCAGCCGCCCACCTTGATGAGATACTTTGTGCACATGATATTATCTTTGTTAGTGTTGTTAATACTTTGTGAGATAACTTGGTCTGAACTTGTTGATGTTGGTAATTCTTTGTGAGATACTTGAGGCTTATGTTCTTGAGTGTTGGATACTTATGTTTGTGTTCGAACATGTTGGTAATGCTTTGTGAGAACTTGTTTGATTTATGGTCTTTGTGAGATATGTGATGTATATGTGATATCTGTGATGATTATGTGATATCTGTGATGATTATGTGATATCTTTTCTTTGTTTGGATGGAATAGCAAAAACAAATAAAAAAGGGGTATACTAGTCACTTTGTCGAGTGTAACACTCGGCACAGAAGGCACACATGGACACCGGTAAAGCCTCTTTGCCGAGTGATGTGGCCTTGACCCTCGGTAAAGAAGCAACCTTTATCGAGTGCCTCATAGTACACTCGGCAAAGCTACTGATAAAGGGGCTCGCTGGTGATTTCTTTGTCGAGTGCTCGTCCGGCGTACACTAGGCAAAGAGGGAGCCTTTGTCGAGTGTCACCTAATACACTCGGCAAAGGGGAACTCTTTGCCGAGTGTTACTCGGTGGGCACTCGGCACAGGCTCCGTCGCAGTTACCAGTCGCCGTGACGGCGACTTTTCTTTGCCGAGTACCTGGTGACACTCGGCAAAGTCTTTATCGAGTGCCCAATAAAAAGTATTCGGCAAATATGCCGTTGTTTATGTACAATTCGTCGAGCTTTCTTTGCCGAGTGTCACACTCGGCAAAGCCTTCGCCGAGTGTTTTCCAGGCTTTGCCGAGTGCTTTAGACACTAGCACTCGGCAAAGAAGCTGTTTCTGGTAGTGATGCATGTATTTAGTTTTGATGTAGTCATTTTACAGTAACATTTTATTGAATAGTTTTTGTCCCGTCGCAACGCACGAGCATTATGATCAAGAGATCATCGTTTGTTCCTGTCCAAAATTTCTTTCACAACTTTTGTTGTTTGTCTTGTAAGGTTAGTCACCGAAGTAGACTAATTTATAACCGTTTATCATGAAAAGGGTTGACTTGGTGTTAAGACAGTTAACATAAAACCACTAAGGCATACCTAACATAGGCACTTTTAGTCATAAACCTTGCTGCTTAGAAGTTTGGGATTAACTTTTCTTGGATAGGAGGACATCATGAGATCAAGACTCTCACCCTTCAGTCGTTTGCTGACATGTAAAACATTATGTGTAGAGATATGCATGCGCGTCCAACACATTGCACAATAGATATGTTGTGCGCGCCATACTACATTTTTGAAGGTAAAAATACATTGTTTGTCTCACTATTTCACCGATTATTAAGTTATATACTAAGTTGCGTTCAAGAAATACATTGTTCATGTATTGTCTTTACTACGTCACCACTAGATATTCAACCATGTAATCATTGTGTACTAATATTTAATCCAATAAAATGTGTGTCGATGGGATTGTCCATTGAATCGACTAGAGCAATATAATAGATTACATGCTATCTGTTGGTGACTTGTTCTCAAATGCTATGAATCAAGAACAAGGCAACATAAAATGTTAAATATTAACGCCCTTCGTCCTTCGAAACATTATTTCCCTTAGGATATAATGATCTTCAGACAAAGGTCATGAAGGACATACCTTCGAATATCGAAGGTAAGATGGTAATAGAAGAAGCGTGTAAAATACAAAAGATAACATAAACAATCATATAGCATTATAAATTCATCACCATTATATTATCATGAGAAAATAAAAATAATATTGAATTACATTTGATACCTTCGACTTGATAGGCAGCAAAGGTACGAGCGTGATGCAAAAGCAAATGCCAAGTCCACGTGAACAGTACGGGGGTACTATTCATCTATTTATAGGCATGGGACGCAGCCCACGTGAAATTACATTCATGCCCTTTACATTTGCTAATGACTATAAGGTAACTCATCGGGGTCTAAATAGCCTTTTCCCCTTTAAGTTGGTTCCCTCTCCTGCTATCATGCTGAAGCTCCCTTGCGCGTAGCTTCGGCGCTGCATCAATCTTCGTATTATTCGTGCTTCTCCCACTGTGGTTCTGATTCGAATCCGAAGGTACCTGTTCATGTATTACAACTCTGGAAACATTGTTAAATCATGTTTTTGAGGACCTTCGGAAGACGAAGGCCCCCAACAGTAGCCCCTCGCAAGGTTAATTTGTTAGAATAACGAATTCAGATTGCGATGTGGACAAAGGCCCTAAGCCGAAGGTCCGAAAAAACACCTTCCCTTTGCTAGAATAGCAACAGTCAATGACAGATGGGGCCCTCCAACTTGGAGCGCGCTGGGCGTATAAATAAGAACTCACCCGGAGCACATTTGGTACGTTACTTGCCGCCTACTTTGCTTTGCTCAATTACTTAGCTCTTGCTTACCAACAATTGCTTAGTTTCTTAGATTTTCTAAGCTTCGGTTCTAAGGACACATTTTCGCCATTTTCGAAGAAGAGATGTCTCAAGACAAAAAAGTTGCTGCTGAGACAAAGCTGAGCGAGGAGGAGAAGCTCCTTGAGGAGAAGACTGCTGGATTTATTGAGTCAATTGCAAAAACAAACACATAGAAGATAACTAAAGAGATATTAGAAGGCTTGTCTGAAGATACTGATGATAGCAACAGCTATGATATGGAGAGTGGAGGCGAAGACTCGGAAGATTGTCCTTGGCGACCAAGTCACACTGTCTTCGGGAAATCAACTATCAAACAGAGTCATCTTGATAATATGAGAGGAAGGTACTTTCGAGATATTTCTATTGTGAGGGCTGACGTAGATAGAGCCACTCCTGCTCCTGAAGAAGACGAAGTTGTAATCTACCGAAGTTTCTTCAAAGCTGGACTTCGGTTCCCATTAAGCAGATTTGTGGTTGAAGTTTTAAAGATATATCAGATTTTCCTTCACCAGATCACTCCCGAAGCTATTATCAGAATGGGGATCTTCGTCTGGGCTGTGAGGAGTCAAGGTCTAGAGCCAAGCAAGATGTTTTTGCAGTATGCACGAGCTTTCGTATGAGACGAAGCCTTGGGGTAAGGAACAATATCATAACAACTTTGGGTGCTACAGCTTTGTTGCTCGCTCTGGCGCAAGCTACCCAGTGCCAACATTCCGGAAGAGGTGGCCTAGGGCCTGGATGGAAGAATGGTTTTACGTGAAAAATGATTTGAAAGCAAGAGAAGATATTAAAGAAATCATTATGCGACCCATCTGGTCATGCTTTGGCCTCCGGAAACTGAAGGTAGAAATTGATGAGGTAGCCGAAGCATGCGAAGGGCCTTTAGTACAGTTTGTTCTTTTATCGGGACAAGAGATTTGGTTCAAGAACATATAGCCTACAGGATATAGCCACTGATAGACAGCTGGGAAATGCCAAAGGAAACCATCACTAACCCTAGCGAAGGTGGTTTGGTTTGATTGAAATATACTTTCAGGTTTGGAGACCAATTTATCGAACCAGACGATGACTGGCTGAAGTGTGTTGAAAATACTAGTGATGAACTACTAGGAGCATACTCCAAGTCTGAAGATAATGCACTATCTGTGGCCTTCGAGAGCCGAAAAAAGAAAAGGCTAAATAGAGTTTTTGATGCTATCGGATTTGTGTACCCTGACTATCGCTACCCGCCGTGGGGGCAGAAAAGAAAGGGTGCAACTTCTGGGAAGGCTGCTGCCTTGGCTACCTCAAGCGAGCCCGCACCGAAGAGGAGAAAGTTGAAGGTCCTTACTCACCGACCGCGCTACATTGAACCGGCCATAGTGCCTGAATTTGGCGGTGAGACCTCTTCAGCTATTGAAGCCAAAGGACCTGCTCTTACGCAGAGGATTGAAGAGCCGGCTGCAATGCCGAAGACTGACAAAATTGAAGAACCGAGAATCAAAGAGACGAAAACATTAGAAGTTCTAAGCCCTTCGGCAGGAGTGGAGGTGCCGAAGACACAAAAAGGTCTAGCAGCGACCCCCAAGAGAAAAAGGATGGCTAGTGTACTAGATGTGCTGGAGACAATAAAAGCTTCAAGCTCTACTCCAGGGAAAATTGCCAAGGCTTCGAAGACGCAGATTGAAACCGAGGCAAAGGTAACCGAAGCCGAAGCTACAATGAGCCAGGCCGATGCCGAAGCTGGGCCTTCAGAGCCCGTCAAAGAGAAATCCTCGGAAACTGGAGAAAAGGCAGCGAGAGAAGAAGCTATAAACAGATTTTTCTTGAAAAAACTGTCGCACCTACTCCCGAAGCGTCTTCTGAAGTCCTTGATTATATTATTCGACATGCTTCGCGAAAAAGATTATTTGAAGAAGAAAATTTTGAAGCTAAACACTATGCCCGAGAACTGAAGTACCCGAAAGGGGCCTTAGTGTTTAATGGCACAGATGAAGATGACTTCTTGTATTGCCTCCCAGAGAACAAAGAATTATCTATCTGCCGGGAGATGGCCAGAAGTATGGGGTTCCTGAAGCTTGAAGCTGGCCTCTGCACCATGATGAAGGACGATCTTGCGGATAGCCTTGCATATAATAGTCTGAAGGTACAAAAATTGTGTATTTGGAAGTTTATGAATTTTTGAATTATTCTTTTGTTCTTATATTAACCCATTCATTTTTTCTTATAGGGTTTAATACTTAGCAACGCCTTAAGGGCGCAAAAGAATGCCGAAGACGAGAGTTGCACTATTGCTCTCAACAACCTTCGAACAGAGGTTATCAAGCTGAGGAACGAAGCTTTGGAAAAAGACAAAATTCTACTTACATTGGTGGACAAAGTAAAGGGGGATGAAGCTAACTTCAAGGCTCAATCTGAAATCCAAAGGAATGAGATTGAAAACCTTCAAAAACAATTGGCCGAAGCCAAATTGAAATGCGCTATTGCCGAAGCTGACCGAGATGCCAGTGAGTACTGGAAAAATTATTTTGAAAAAACAGTTGCAGAGCTTCGCTCATCGAAGGAAAGATGTTTTGAAAAATCTGTAGAATGCGTCAAAAAGATAAAAACTAGCTTCGCCAACGTGGGCGCATACTCAAGCGAAGACAACTTCATAAGAGGCGACCCTGAGGGCGTAATTGAGTGGATCAGCAGCGAAGCCAAAGCTTTTGAAGAAATTCTGAGTGACCGCGGGGACGTCTGCGCGTTCTTTGGTGCGAGGGGAGTTGCAGCTATTTTGGAGAAAGCAGGGTGCGATCATGTTAAAACTTTGGCCCAGGCCGAAGCTGCTTTGTCTATTGATGATACGAAGGACCCCTCGGCCGAAGCAAGCTTAATAGGTGGAAAATTTTTCACTGATATTTGGGAAAATGGCGGCCGAGGGATGGCGCATGAAATAATGAAAAAGAATGAAAAAGACATACATGACGCTCGATAACCAACAAAAGCAGCTGAAAAAGCTGCGGAACTTGAAAAACGGATATGTATTACTTAATGGCTTTTAACTTTATTGCTTATTTTTGTGATTTTGAACTAATTTATATCTTCTATTGCAGCTGAACTATCTCCTCCCCCAGAGCCCTTCGAATCACTGGCCGACCCAGAGACAAAGAAGACAATAGAAATTATTAATATGGCCGAAGCTATTGTGGACGAAGTTGTCACGAAATTATTAACCGAGGCTGCAGAAGAAGTCCTGAAGGAAGAAGAATAGCTATTTGTAAAAACATTGCTAGAATATTAATGTAACATTTGCTGGAACATGCTTGTAATATTCGGTGCTCGTAGGTTTTGAATGTAATATATGAATGGTTCTGCAATTCATTTCTCTGCGATGCATGAAACTTTTATGTACATACCGTTTTTGAGCCTTTGGCGAAAAAACACCTTCCCTTCTTTTCATGCTTCATAAAGAAGAGCTTCTATGCTTCATAAAAAATCCTCCAAGCGTCGCAAAAACATTAATGCTTCATAACAATAGATTTGTTCCTCCACATCAGAGCTGATGAAGTTGTATTTCTTCAAAACCTATTTTGTGCCTTAGCATAATTTCATTTTTTTGAAGCATTCTCTGAAGGTCAACATTGTATCCTCTTCTTGTGCCATTGATGCAATATGATGTATGATGTTATGCTATGCGAAATGATGTGATGATGTTATGTTATGCAAAATGATATTTATGCCGAAGACACACACTCACACCCCCATAGTGGAATACACAATCTCTTTGCCGTTTATTTTTCAGCTTCACCGCTTATTTTTTGGTGTATCAGCGCTGACTTTTCGCTGTAAGTTCTGCATTCCCTTAGGAACGTCTTTTGAACTTCTTTGCCTTCTATTTCGGCAGTATTCGCGTTGACTTTTCGCGCTTCGCCTTATATTTCGACGGTATTTGGCTCTGCATTCCCTTTGGAACGACTTTTGAGCAGAAAACTTACACTGCGCTCCCTTAGGAACGACTTTTTGTATCTTCGGCAAACTTACACTGCGTTCCTTAGAACGACTTTTTGTAGCTTCGGTAAACTTACGCTGCGTTCCTTAGAACGACCTTTTGTAGCTTCGGTGATACTTGCAATGTGATTTTTAGCCCTGCGTTCCCTTAGGAACGACTTTTGTGCTTCAGCGACTTTTTGGACTTCGTGAGTCTGTGGAGAAGATATATTTCGCTATGACAAGAACGAAGCTATTACAGGAAATTGAAAATGACAAGAGAACTAGGTTTTCAATAATTGTTCCTTATTAAAAAAGAAAATGACAATGAATGTAAAAACTGTTTTAGGGGTAGGATATCTCTCAATAGATATGCTTCGATTCTGGCACAGTACTGTTGACTGTGCGAGCTTCGGACTCCTCCCTGAAATCTCGTTGCTGATGGGTCTGTTGGCTCCCTTCTGGCTGCTGGCCTCGTGAATACACAGGCTGTAGTGGTGGCGGGGGTGGAGGCTGTGGCCAAGATGCCTATGGCTGACTAGCCGAAGCAACAGACGCTGCAGGATGGTTACCCACATACTCTGGTATGTAGGGTGAGTGATACGAAGCAGTATGCATGACCTGCTTCGGCTGGTTCTGCTGAGCTGCAGCTTCTGCTATTTCCTTTTGTTTCTGAATGGTGACATGGCACATCCTTGTAGTATGGCCCTTGTCCTCACCACAGAATAAGCAATAAATTTTTCTAGGCTGATCCCCAAACCTTCCTCCGAAGCCCCTGGCGCCTCTGCCTCTTGGAGCTGGCGGTCGGAAAGAGCTTTGTTGCTGCCCCGAAGCGTGCAGGAATACTGTGGCCTCTGTTGTTGACTTCCTCTGTCGTCACTCTGGGTGGAATGAATTGACCTGACATGTCTTGGGTGGATTCTTCCTCCGAAGCCCCTGGTCATCTCAGAGAACCTGTAGGCCTCCTCTCTTCTTTGGCGAAAGTCATTGTCAGCCCGAATGTATTTATCCATCTTTTGAAACAGCTTCTCCAAAGCCTGTGGAGGCTTTCTAGCAAAATACTGGGCAGTAGGTCCTGGATGAAGCCCCTTAATCATGGCCTCAATGACAATTTCATTGGGCACTGTAGGCGCTTGGTGCTCTCAGGCGCAAGAACCTTCAGACGTATGCTTGAAGATACTCCTCATGATCTTGTGTACATTGAAAGAGAGCCTGAGCTGTGACTGGCTTCGTCTGAAAGCCCTGGAAACTTGTCACCAGCATATCCTTAAGCTTCTGCCATGAAGTAATAGTTCCTGGCCGAAGAGAAGAATACCACGTTTGGGCCACATTCTTAACTGCCATGACAAAGGACTTGGCCATGGCAGCTGCATTGCCTCCCTATGAAGATATAGTTGCTTCATAACTCATCAAAAACTGCTTCGGATCTGAATGTCCATCATACATGGGGAGCTGAGGTGGCTTGTATGATGGAGGCCATGGGATAGCCTACAGTTCTGCTGCCAAGGGAGAAACATCGTCAAAGGTAAAGGTATCATGATTAAAATCATCATACCATCTATCCTTGTTGAAGAAACCCTCTTGGTGAAGCTCCCTATGTTGGGGCTTTCGCTCTTGTTCGTCTTGGGCAAGATGGCGTACTTCTTCAATGGCTTCGTCAATCTGCCTTTGAAGATTGGCTAGTCGAGCCATCTTCTCCTTCTTCCTTTGTACTTGTTGATGAAGCATCTCCATGTTTCTGATTTCTTGGTCCAACTCCTCCTCCTGAAGTGTTGGACTAGTGTAGAGATGGCAATGGGTACCCGCGACCCGATACCCGATGGGTATTTCCTCCATTAGGGTATGTATGTGGGCTAAATATTCTACCCGTGGGTATGTTATTGGGCAAAAATCTTCACCCAATGGGTAAACGGGTATTAGAACGTTTCGCCTTCACCCATACCCGTTAACCCGTGGGTATAAAATACCCAATATAAACTTAGCCCAAGCATGATCTTGGACTTTAGTCATCCATCCTTTTTACTATTTAACAACCTTTTAGGCCATAATATGATAGAAGGCTTAATGACAATTTAATGACCATGTAATGGAACATATAATGTGCTATGTAATACTATCCTAGTGTTACTACTTTATCCAATTGTCTTTGGTGTGTTGAATGAATGGTTAAATAATGCTAGAAATTTTGTAATGATACTTAGATAGATATACTTGATATTTGTATAATATAATATTTTGATAGATGTTTAATTTTTGTAGGTACGGGTGACCCGATGGGTAACCCATACCCACATGGGTATGGGTATGGGGGTAAATTCATACCCGCCAATGTATATGGGTGACCCAATGAGGTTATTTTTGTGTCGTGGGTATGGGTATGGGGTAGTAATACCCGGTGGGTATTTACCCATTGCCATCTCTAGACTAGTGGCCTTCCTCTTCTTGCTTCGGGCCTCTCGAAGAGAAAGGGTCTCCTGGTTTGGGTCCAGTGGCTGCAGAGCGGCAGCCCCTGTCGCTGAAGCTTTCTTCGGTGGCATGACGAAGGTCAGTGCTTGCCGAAGGTGGTCGAAAAGGATTCACCGGAGGTGGGCGCCAATGTTGGTGACTTGTTCTCAAATGCTATGAATCAAGAACAAGGCAACATAAAATGTTAAATATTAACGTTCTTCGTCCTTCGAAACATTATTTCCCTTAGGATATAATGATCTTCAGACGAAGGTCATGAAGGACATACCTTCGAATATCGAAGGTAAGATGGTAATAGAAGAAGCGTGTAAAATACAAAAGATAACATAAACAATCATATAGCATTAGAAATTCATCTTCATTATATTATCATGAGAAAATAAAAATAATATTGAATTACATTTGATACCTTTGACTTGATAGGCAGCAAAGGTACGAGCGTGATGGAAAAGTAAATGCCAAGTCCACGTGAACAGTACGGGGGT
Organism: Zea luxurians; assembly: GCA_029449295.1. Taxonomy (NCBI): domain Eukaryota; kingdom Viridiplantae; phylum Streptophyta; class Magnoliopsida; order Poales; family Poaceae; genus Zea; species Zea luxurians. Next base: position 17,625,842 of record JAOPSE010000035.1, read on the forward strand.
ACTGTTCATCTATTTATAGGCATGGGACGCAGCCCACGTGAAATTACATTCATGCCCTTTACATTTGCTAATGACTATAAGGTAACTCATCGGGGTCTAAATAGCCTTTTTCCCTTTAAGTCGGTTCCCTCTCCTGTTGTCATGCTGAAGCTCCCTTGCGTGTAGCTTCGGCGCTGCGTCAATCTTCGTATTGTTCGTGCTTCTCCCACTGTGGTTCTGATTTGAATCCGAAGGTACCTGTTCATGTATTACAACTCCGGAAATATTGTTAAATCATGTTTTTGAGGATCTTCGGAAGACGAAGGCCCGCAACACTATCCCTTTTCTGCGATACAGTTTTATCTATTTTTTTAATATGTATATCTTACAACAAAAATGTGGTATGAATAAATTTGACAATTTTGTTTTTAATTTTCATGGCAAAGTACGGACACATTCTTAGATATTTTTAAGGTATATAAACCTCTTTAACATTTAAACGATGCTAACAAGAATATGGAATGACAATTAGTCCTTCTATATCTCAATGTAGCTTAATATAACATGTTGACTTTCGTAGCAACACACGGTATTAAATAAGACTAAAATAGACGCTTTAGCCCTCGTAACCAAACATACCTTTAATAAAAAAAAGTGAGGCACAAAGGTACGAGGAGAAAGCATACTTTATTGCATAATATATGAGTCACAAAGGTACCACACACACATAGCTATAGCGAAACTAGAGCTGCTAGTGAAGGCATCGGCGCGCTCTGCGGATATTGAAGGGAATGGATACCCTTATTTATTTGGAGAACTCGAAATTCAGATTGCAGGAAAAATAAAAGGGACGACGACGAGAACTGTTTGTTCGATCGAACGAAAACAAGACCACTAGACGTGGTGTGCAGCAGCAGCAGGAGAAGGAGTAGGGCCGTCGTCCTCCAACCGGAAGTGGTCGAGCACGCGACCGTCCAGTCCGATGCTGTTGAACTTGGCGATGAAGTCCGGGAACGTGACGCTCCTGTACAGCGGAGGCTTGCTGGGGTCTGGAATGGGGCCATACAGCCTCTCGGTTCTCTTCTCGTCGGGGTTGAAGAAGGCAGCTACCGAGACCCTCGCCGTGTCACTGCTCTTGTTAGCCGGCACCCGGTGATCCACGCTCTTGTACCGGTCATTCGTCACAAGCTGCATGCATGATCAGTGCTTTGTATGTATTAATTAATATAAGAGGCGAATTGAAATCATCAAAAGCAAGTGTAGTCGATGAGCTATAGGTCGTCATTAATTCGTCACGCATCACATCCATGCCTGAAGAAAGCTGCCCATGTTGACCATGAGTGCCCCAGGTCGGGGAGTGACGTCCACCCATGTCTGGCGGCCGCCTCCGCGATCGACTAGCACCTGCAGGCCGCCCATGCCGTCCTGCAGGAGGATGGTGAAGAAACCGGTGTCCGAGTGCTTCCTGACGCCCATGGTGAGGTGCGGCTCCGGGCATGGCGGGTAGTACTGGCACACGATGTGGAGCTGCTGCATGCACTCCATCTTGTGCAGGTGGTCGCTGGGCATGCCGAGGGACTCCGACAGCAGCTCGAACATGGACCGCGCCAGCTTCGTCAGTTCCTCGCCGTATTCCATCATCACGTTCCTTACATCATACATATCGTCATATCATCATCGTCATCCAAACAATATAATTCATGCATGCAATAATGCAACAATGAGTCAGAAACTAATGCGATCTATCTACGCACCGGAGAGGCTCCGGCACGAGCTCCCGCGGCGCCGGATCCGGCGCAATCTTGCAGTAGAGCGTGTCGCGCCAGTCGGCCGCCGCGGACTCGAAGAGGTCGAAGTTGGAGGCGAAGCGCACGTTGCGAGCGGGGTCCCGTGAGTAGAGCGCCTGCTTGGCCTCCAGAGAGCCCTCGTTGAACTGGCGCACCCCGCGGAGCATGCCGGCCATCAGCTCCTCCGGCACGCCGTGGTTCACCACCCAGAAGAAGCCCACCGTCCCGGCCGCGTGCTTCACCTGGGCCACCAGATCCTCGCGCCGCTCCACGGACAGGTCCACCACTGGGATGGCCGGCGCATCGTCGGAGGAGGGCAGAGCTGGCGGAGAAATGACATCCTTGAGGGACTCCGGCGGGTGGTGGAACATGGCCGGGATGGTCTTGACGCCAGAGTCGACCAGGCCCTTCACACCCAGCTTGCCGTCCTCGAACGCCTGCACCTCGCGCCAGCGGTCGGCGGAGCCACTGTCCTTGGCGGCGGTCGGAGCCATTTTCCTTGCCTGTCTTTTTTTGTTTCAATTGCTAGCTTGTGTGCTTCTGCCTGCAACAACGATACGGTCTTTAAATAGAAGCGGAGGCCGTGCATATACAAACAGCCTGACCAACCTATTTTTCTCTCTCTCCATATCTCTCAACGGATTTCATACTCATTAAACACGGTGATACAGCATCATGTGCGGGACATGGCAGTGTAATTAAGAGGAAAGATATAGAGACATTTCATAGGAGAGGGTAGAGTTTTATCGAATGAAACCCTGTATACGCGGTTATCTAGTTTATATCTAATGTGATATCAATGGATCAATACACCACCACGAGAATAGCCTAACAATACCAAGTCACTACCGAAACAGAGTTCTTTCCCGAGTGCCTGCGGCACTTCGAGTGTAGCATTCGGCAAAATAGGACTCAGTGTGAACTGTTTATCGGTAACGACCTCACTACCAAAATAGACTGAGTGCCGCAAGCACTCGATAGAGCATAGAAAACACTCGACAAACTCTTTGTCGAGTTTGACACTCGGTAAAGAGGCTCGGTGAACGGTACATCAGCAACAACCTCTTTGCCGAGAGCATTATGTCAGGCACTCGGCAAAGTCTTTACCAAGTGTCACCTAGTGCTCGGCAAAGAAAAGTCGTCGTGTTGGCGACAAGTGATGGTGACTGAGACTATGCCGAGTGTCCTCAATGGCACTCGGCAAAGAGGGGGCCTTTACCGAGTGCCTACTGGCCTGACATTCGGCAAAGAAGGCTCCAGTGGGCCCCCACGACAGCCTCTATGTCAAGAGCCGCAATTGACACTCGGCAAAGGGAGCATCATTGCCGAGTGACTGCCATCCTCGCACTCTCGGCAAAGGGTGCAAACAAATGAATTATTGGGTAGTGTTGCTATTCTTATACCTAGTTTTAGGATTAATGCTATATATTGTTGGAACTTGCTTTTCCGGGCAAGTTGATCCAACGAGGGAGTGAAAAGAGTGCAAGCAAGGTTTAACTCGTGATGGCAATTGCTCTGTTAATCTGGCCTCTCAAAGGCACTGTACGGGGGTATTTATAGGTACACGAAGGACGTTTATGCCCTCGAGCACCTGGACTATCCCCAGAATATTCCCATAAGGGAGGGTTACAGATTGTCATTACAGAAAAGCTATTACAAGTCGGACCCGTAACACGCCTATCCATGCGGGGCCAGTTACAATGGGCTGAATCTCGCGTGGGCCTCCAGGTCAGGTGAGGACGCGGGATGTGGAGACTTCGTCATAGGCCTTCGCTTTGCAGTGAGGAGGACAAAGGGTAGGCCGCGCCGGTCATCTTGCCTCCATCGGTGCGGCGAGGTGACGAAGGCCTGGAGCGAAGGGTAGCGTCTTCGCCTTCGCCCCAACATTTGCCCTCCAAGGGACCAGTTCGACTGAGTCATCTGGTGCTGAAGAAGTCACTAGATGGTGGAGACGCTGCCCTCGCTCGAAATGGTTCGGGGGTTTTTGATGTGACCGTTGATGGACGTGGTACTGTTGGACTGTGGGCTTCCCGAAGCGTCGCGCCCTGTGTATAAAAAGAGGGCGGCGCGACTCGGGCTGTCTTACCTTTCTGTGCGCCACAAAACCCTAACATTTTGAAATCGTTCGCCCGCTCGCCTGCCCTCCTTGCTCCTCTTCAGCAAGGATCTGGCCCGCGTCAAGCAAACCGTGCGCCGCCGTCGATGGTACGTAGCAATGGCGTCTTCTTCTTCATCCGCTGCAAATACGCTGTTGGGCGAATCGTCGACTGAGGATACCTTGAGCGACTTGGCGACAGTGGAGCTACACCTGGGCCACACGGTAGAGTACGGCGTTTCGAGGATCTCCTCGGTTCGTGTGCAAGACATGCAACAGGTGGGGTATTTTGGGAATGGAGTTGGCCGAGTTCCGGGGGCGGAAGAGATCCCTGAGCCGGAGGGTGAGATAGTTGTGTTCGAGGCGTTCTTTACCGCCGGCCTTTGCCTACCTGCACATCGTTTTGTGGCAGAGGTCTTGCAGAGGTATGATGTGCAGATCCACCAATTTACACCTAATGACGTGGTGGCCCTGGCGAAGTATGTCTGAGCAGTGACTTCGTATGGCGGTCAGCCCTCCGTAGAGGTCTTTGCCAAGAATTATTGTCTACACTGGCAGAAGAGAAAAATTGGAAGCAAGATTGCACAGTTTGGATCATGCACCTTTACGCCGAGGACAGGGAAGACTTTGGCGGAAGTTGTGGAACTAGTTCCCTGCGCCCGCAATAAGTGGGGCAACTGGTATGATTTTTGGTTTTATGTATCGGGAGGCGAAGTCGAAGACCTCCCAGGACTCCCGGCGGCTGTGATGTGCTCCCATTGTTATGTGGCGTTCCCGCTGTTTGAGGTTGCGGTGGATGATAGGGATGAAGGGGCCCTTTGGTGTGCTGCCCGCGTGAGTAGCAGGCGCGATTTAGTTGAGGAATTCATCGGCTATGGGGTGTGGCCCTTGGCGCATGGCTGGGCGCTGGGCGAAGTATGCCCTTGCCAGATGCCCTCCCTAGGCGGGCAGCAAGTGCGAAGTCCGGCCTTCACGTTGGATCTACACGGCCGAGACCCAGCCGCGTTCGTTTGTTAAGTGGAGGATGGAGCAGTGAGGATAGTGGGGCGGTATGTGCCGAGGACGGAGGCTCTACGGAGTTGGGATATTCGTGGATCCAACGTTCGCTTGAATATGGTCTTCGAGTTGAATCGTTTGCCATACGGCGGCTATCCCGGGGATGACGCTGCTGTGGCCGTCGATCGCCGCAGGAAGAAACCGGTGGCTGTGGCTGCGGAAGGTTCTTCGCGGGATGCTGCGTCGGCCATGAAGAAGAGAAAATTAGGTACTACAACTAAAGTGTTGGGGGTCTCCGATCGTTTTGCTGTGGAGTTAATGGGTACTTGCGCGGCCCTCGGGGGAAGGATGACTTCGCCCGAGCTCCGGGAGTCTTCGGCGCGAATGCTGAGGGTTACCGAGGGTCGATGGCCTAGGAATGTTCCGATCCCCCGCGCGGTCGGCGAATACATGTTTACGTCTCATATGGCTCGTGAGTTGAAGATTTTTCCTTATGGGCGGAATATTGCTGTTGTTGTATCGGTAGTGATGGAGAGGGATCGTCAAGATGCGGCGCGGAAGCGCCGGGCGGTCACTAGGGTCGGGGACCCTTTTCGTGAAGCGAAGAAGGTGCAGGGAGGCACGAAGTCTACCACCCCTGGCAGCAGCAAACCACCGTCGGCCGCGAAGCCAACCGCTCCCGGGCCCAGCAAGTCTTTGGCGGGTGCGAGGGCTGTTGCTTCTGGCGTGGGCAAGCTGCCCTCCGCCGAGGCCACGAAGGAGCGAAGGCCGGCGTCGCTAGTGCTCACTGAGGTGGTGGCGGCACGTGTTGCTGACTTTGGCACGTGTTGCTACCTAGGTCTGAAATAAGATCATGGTGCAGGGTCGGATGCGGGGCAGCTGGCTGTCGTCCCAACTACAGTGGCAGCCACCTCACCAACGGCGACGGGTGGGGCGAAGGGTGCTTCGCAGGACCCATGGTCCAACTTCTGCGCGAGCGGCGAGATTTCGTCGGCCGCCGCCACCAAAGATGTGGCAGGCTCTGTGCCCAGCAGCTGAGGCTTGCGTCGCAGCAGCTGAAGCATGTAAGTCATGTTGGGCTTCGATAGTTCATTGTTTTTATGTGGTTGCGAATCGCATGGGTTTTTGTGGCAGGCGGCCGCCTTCGCCGAACATGTTGCGTCTAGCGCCTTGACTTTAGAGTTTGCTGCCGAAGTCGAGCGTCTCCGGGCGCAGCATACAGATGCTGTTCGGGAGAAGTCGGCTGGGGAAAACAAAAGCCACAGGCTGACGGAGAGGTTGGCCGCTGCGGAGGCCGAGAAGGGGGAACTCCGGCATCAGTTGGTGGAGGAGAGGAGGGACGCGAACAAGGCCATCACCGACGCATAGGCTGCTCAAGCCGATGCTAAACTTGTGCGGGCGGAGGCCAGTCTCGCCCGCCAACGCTCCAAGGAGCTAGAAGCGCGGCTCGGTGGCCTGCGCAACCGCGTGGATAAAGCCAAGGCCTCGACGCGCGTGGAGGTTGAGCGGACACATGCGCAGCTCGTAGATGCGTACCGGGAGCTGGGTGCGCAGACTGCCGCCTTCGAAGCGCCCAACCAAGAGGTTGGCCTCCGCTTCCTTGAGTGGCTACAGGAGGAGCTGGGGGTGCTACCGACAATCGTGATGGGCCTCATGTCCTTTGCCTCCCTCGTCACCTGCGAGGGGGCCATGAATGCTTTGTCCCACGAGGGGTGCGGGCATTTCGAGGTCTTTGACCAGTCGGACGAAGGCTTCGAACGCGAAATCTTCCAGGTCGAGGACCCGGTTCTTAAGCGGTCGGTGGGGGCGCTCTTCGACGGGATGTGGGGTCCTCAGGGCCGAGAGACGGTCCGGGAGAGGTCCGACCGGGCAATGGATCAGGTAAGGGCTCATTTTGTGTGGTTATATGTGTGGGTATGTTTGGGTTTGTGTGGTTTTGCTGAATGAATGTGCTATTGCTGCAGATGGCGCATGACGAAGAGGTTGAGGACCTTGGCGATCTAGACAGCACGCTGCCGATAGCACGCTGCCCGAGGCCTCGGGGGTGGAGCTGGAGCCGCCGACCGATGCGGGCAAGGGCCCCTCGGTGACCCTCGCGCTGACTGGAACTGGCAAAGACCCCGCGCCAGCCCCTGCGCTGATGGGTGGGGACGCCTCGAAGGCGATGGTCGAACCAGATGCCGAAGACCCCGTGGCGGCGGCGGCCGGGCCTTCGCAGGTGGCGGAATAGGGGTTAGGGATTTTAAGTGTAAACTTTTGTCTGTGTGATACTGAACCTCGGTTGCTACGCAGGTTTCGTCGTTTGGGCCTGCGCAAGCAACCGCTACTGACAATACTGATTTTTTGGCGGCCTCAACCGTAGTGCCTGCCGATGATAAATTGGTTGGCTCTGTGTCCGAGTGTTTTGAGTTTGATGGTGAATTTGGGAGTTCGATTTCGTGGATGGAGGAGTCTTCAGATGAGGGCTTGGATTATTTTGCAGCGTTAGATGTGGCTGCAGCGGAGCCTTCGCCGCGTGTGAAGGGTTTCGGGGATCTCCCTAGTGCGAGTATTGGGTATAGGCGGCGAATGGCGGTGGCGAAGCAAAGAGTGAGTGAATTTTCGCGAAGTGGTAGGCGTTGTCGTATTGGGATGGAGCGTGGCCGTCTTTGCGTGGACCGGACTGGTAAACCAGAATTGTTCTCCTCGCCGATTGGGGCGAGCATAGGTGAAGGGGAGCTGCGAAATCTTTTTGAGGGTGAGGAATTGAGGATAATGTTGTTCAATTACAGGGAGATGGGTATCATCCCAAAGGTTGAGCCACTGTAATATATGATGCCCTCGCTGAGTGCATATAACTGTAATTTGTATGATGTGGCTGCACGCCTGCGTTGATCCGACTGCACCTATGGGCAACTTTTGCGTGGAGTGTCTTTAAATAAAATACTTCGATTGACGCACTTGTTGTGCTATTCCGGCTGTACCCTTAGGCGACTTTTGCACGGAGAGTCATTTGGAAAAGTCTTTGATTTTGCACACTTATTGTGCTATTCCGGCTGCACCCTTAGGCGACTTTTGCACAGAGAGTCTTTTAGGAAAAGACTTAGATTTCCACACTTATTGTGCTATTCCGGCTGCACCCTTAGGCGACTTTTGCACGGGGAGTCTTTCAGGAAAAGACTTTGATTTTGCGCACTTATTGTGCTATTCCGGCTGCACCCTTAGGCGACTTTTGCACGGAGTGTCGCACGTGAGGGTAGTCTGCGCTGCCTCTCGCGGTGACCTCGGAGTGGTCGAATGCCGAAGACCGTCGATGCGGTCTTTTTCGACATGCAGCGTCTGAGTTTTTGCGGGGGATTTTTGTAGGTATATTACGTGGCTCCGCCTCGTTAAAAACCTCACCCCCTGGGAGGAAAAGAGTGCGGGCCGGAATAGTACTGTTTGGTGAATTACAAGGGCACGTGGGTCCTGAAGGTTTAGACAAAAAATTTGCAGAGATTGTCAATATTCCAGGAATGCTCTAGGTTTTCGCCGGATGGCGTTGTTAGCCTGTACGCGCTGGGGGACGCCTTCGACTTGACGATGAATGGACCCTCCCACTTCGGCTCCAGCTTGCCCCGTGACTCTATATAGGTGGACCGGACGAGTACGAGGTCTCCTTCATTGAACTCTCTTGGGACGACTGCGTGGTCGCGCAAGGCCTTGGTCTGAGCTTGATATTTGTTGAGGGCCTGTAGGGTGAAGACGTGGTCTCCGTCGATGAGGTCTTTGGACGTTGGTTCGTCTACGTCGGGGACTGCTGATGTGCTTGTTCGGGGCGACCCATGCTTTATCTCCTGCGGCGTCATGGCCTCCGATCCATATAGTAGACGAAAAGGTGTAAATCCGGTCGCCCGGCATTCAGTCGTGTTTAGGGCCAAGACTACCTCAGGTAGCTGGTCGGCCCATTTACCCTTCTTGTCATCGAGGAGCCTTTTCTTGATGGCGGTGAAAATCTTGCCGTTGGCGCGCTCGACGATGCCGTTGGATTGGGGGTGCTACACCGAGGCGAAGGCAAGCTTGGTGCCGATGAAGAAGCAGAAGTCCCTGAAGTCCTAGTTGTCAAACTGTTTGCCATTGTCGACTGTGAGCTCGAATGGGACTCTGAACCGGCAAATAATGTTTTGCCAGAAGAACTTCTGGGCAGTCTTCGACGTTATTATGGATACTGCCCTAACCTTGATCCACTTGGTAAAATATTCGACGGCGATGAAGGTGAACTTGAGGTTCCCTTGAGCCGTAGGTAGTGGCCCGACGATATCCAGCCCTCAGCGTTGTAGTGGCCATGTATGGGCAATCAGCTTGGAGAACTGTGAAGGGTTGCCCGAACGAGGAGAAAACTTCTGGCAAGCTTCACACGACCTCGTGACTCAATTCGCAGCGCAGATTATAGCGGGCCAGTAAAATCCTTGACGGATTACCTTGGCAGCGAGGGCCCTGGCCTTGAGTGAGAGCCGCAAGTTCTGCTGTGGACTTCACGTAGGATCTGAATGCCTTCGGTTTCGGTGACGCATTTTAGCATGGGTTGACTGATCCCCTTCTTGTATAGCTGGCCACCGACTAGTGCGAAGTCCCGGCTTCGGTGCTTGAGGCGTTTGGCCTCATTGATGTCACTCGGGTGGTAATATCCTTGCAGAAACATTGTTATTGGGGCCCGCCAATCTTTAGTCATGATGAGGTTGACAATTCGATGGCCTTTGGCGTCATTGGTTACTTGTAATCCCTCTAGGTTGTGGACGGCTAGTGTGCCAATGACGTGGTAGAACACATCGAAGGGCAAGGTCTTGCCTCTAGCCGCTGCCTTAGCCAACGCGTCGGCCTCCTTGTTCCTGGCGTGGTCCACATGTTGTAAGGTGAAGCCCTTGAATTGCCTCTCGAGACTACGAACAGCCGTGAGATATTGCATGAGTGCGGGGTCCTTAGCTGAATATTCTTTTTCGACCTGGCCGGCGATGACTTTGGAGTCTATCTTGACTATGCAGGTAGTGACGCCGATTGCTTTTAGCTTGCGAAGGCCTAGGATGACGGCTTCGTACTCTGCTATGTTGTTGGTGCATCTGTCGGATTCCAGAGAGAAGCTAAGGCGTGCTGCGTATCTGTGCTTGACACTTGTGGGTGACGTGATGATTGCAGCCGCACCTGCCCCCGCATGGCACCATGCGCCGTCGCAGTGGATAGTCCACACCTTCTCTGAGGGTTGTTCTTGCTGCCATGTCGGCCCTGTCCAGTCGACGATGAAGTCTGCCAGGACTTGCGACTTGATTGCTGTCCTAGGCTCGAAGGTGATATGGTACCCGGAGAGTTCGGCTGCCCATTTGGCGATGCGGACGGACGCCTCCGGATTTCTGAATAATTCACCCAGTCCCCTGTCCGAGGTGACCCGCACTTTGAACGCCTCGAAATAGTGGCGCAACTTACGCGATGCCATGATGACTGCGTAGGAAATTTTTTCTAACTCCGTCATGTTGCATTTGGAAGTCGTGAGGACTTCGGAGACGTAGTAGACTGGACACTGCCGGGTCGTGCCCTCTCTGTCCTGCTCTTGGATCAATGCTGCGCTGACTGCTTGTAGCGAGGCTGCGACGTAGAGCAGCAGAGGCAGCGAGGGGTTGGGACTGGTAAGAATTGCCAATTCTGACAGGTGCTGCTTGAGTGATGCGAAGGCTGCCGCTTGTTCTGGTCCCCATGCGAAGTCTTGCACCGTGTATTGTCTTGAGGAAGGGTAGACTTCGCTCTGCGGACCTGGAAATGAATCTGTTAAGGGCGGCTAACCTGCCTGTCAGATGCTGGATGTCCCTGACTGACTGCAGAGATGTCATATTGATGATTGCTTGAATCTTGGTCAGGTTGGCTTCGATCCCGCGGTGCGACACCAAGTAGCCCAGTATTTTCCCTTGGCGTACACCGAAGACGCACTTCTCAGGGTTGAGGCGAAGTCGTGCGTCCCGCATGTTTGTGAATGTCTCTGCAAGGTCAGCCAGGTGGTCTTCTTTATTTCTGCTAACAACGACGATGTCGTCCACGTACGTGAAGATGTTGCGGCCCACTTGGCTCTCGAGCACCATCTTGGTGAGGCGAGAGAAGGTAGAGCCAGCGTTCTTGAGTCCCTCCGGCATTCTGACGAAGCAGTACGTGCCGAAGGGTGTGATGAAGCTGGTGCTGGCCTTGTCTTCCTCCTTCATATATATCTGGTGGTAGCCGGAGAAGCAGTCAAGGAGTGACATGACTTCGCATCTGGCTGCACTATCGACTATCTTGTCGATCCGTGGCAGCAGGAAATTGTCCTTGGGGCAGGCCTTGTTGAGGCTAGTGAAATCGATGCACATCCGCCACTTGCTGCTTTTCTTTTGCACCATGACTACGTTGGCAAGCCACGTAGGATAGGCGATTGGTTCGATGAAATTGGCCTCCAGCAGGCGGTGTACTTCGGCTTTGGCGGCTTCTGTTTTCTCATCGGACATTTTGTGCAACCGCTGCTTCTTTGGGCGCACTGAAGGGTCGATGCCCAGGCTGTGCTCGATGACGGTGCGACTGACTCCGACCAGGTCGAGGGCGGACCAGGCGAAGATGTCCTTGTTTCTGGAAAGACAGGAGATGAGTTTCTCCTCGTCCTGCGAAGTCAATTCTTTGCTTATTACAACTGTCTGCTTGGGCGTTGCCGGGTCGAGGGGAACTGTCTTCGTACTGTCGTTGCTCTGCAGCTGTGCCTTGACTTTTTTGTCGGTGGTTGGACTGGTCGCCTCAGAGACTTCGCGCTGTGTTGTGAGGCAGTGTATGTTCCGCTGGCCTGGAACGAAGTCTCTCTCAATGTTGCGCGCAGTCTGCTGGTTACCGTAAACTGTTATCACACCTTGCGGGCCCGGGATTTTCATGCAGAGGTACAGGCCGTGAATGGTCGCTTCAAATTTGTTGATGGAGCCCCGACCCATTATGGCGTTGTAGGGGTAAACCATGTCGACGATGTCAAATGTGACCTGTTCGCTTCACGCATTGGGTGCGATGTCGAATGACAGGGGTTGCTCTATCTTGCCCACAGGGAAAGTGCCCTTGCCGCCGAAGCCATATAGGGGGTTGTCCGACGGCTTGAGTAAGCTGTGGCTGATGCCCATGCAGTAGAAGGCGTGCAGGAAAATGATGTCTGCCTGGCTGCCGTTGTCAACTAGGACTTTATGCAGGTCCCAGCCTGCCACACTGCAGTTGATCACCATGGCGTCGACATGGGGTGCTAAAGCGCCCCAATCCTCTGGGACTCAAATGTGATACAATTACTAGTCCCAGGAGGCTAGTAAACACATTTATACAACAGATGATTTCAGATCTGCTTAAACGAGACAAACCTATAAAAGTGGCGATCAACTTTAAGAGTTGGTCCACAACTCGGGACATATCATCAGAGTGGGGCTGAAGCAGCCCAATATACGCAGCGAAGCAAATCAGCGGTCCAACAGCCACAGGCAAGGTTGGGAACAGGCGTAACTCTTACCCGATCTCCTTTTTCTGAAAAAAATAAATAAGCAAGGGTGAGTACAAACGTACTCAGCAGCCCACCTTCACCCGCGGAATGGGGAAATCAGATATAATGCATGGAATATGTGGAGCTCAAGATATTTTGCAGAAACAGCAATATTTTATGTAGGGTTGTTTTGTAAAACATTTTGTATTTTGCAAAGCGCATCCTCTCCCAAAGGAGCAGGAAGTTTTTCAATATTAGAACAAAAATCCCCTGGACTAAACCATCCAGGTATCTTAGCAGTTTCCCACTGGTTTTCCTTTTCAAAAACAGCTACTGGACTTCCCGTCCACCATAGCTCACAGCTGAACCGCTGAACCTTTTAAAAACCATTTTTCTCAAATGCACCCCTTTTTTTGAAAACAAAACATTAATTGCCATACCATACCAGACTCATCCATTCCTGTGGACACAGACTATTCGAATAGGTTTTCAAACTCTGCGCAGAGGTGTACACTTTACCCACTAGTCCGGCTCTGCGATCTCATAGCTAGTGAGACCCGAATCCGAATCTCTTTCTTTCCCCGCACGTCCTAACCTTAATGGTTATACCGGAAGGAGTCAGGCCACCGCCATGTCTAAACCGGACAAAACATTCCCCCTCCTTATCCTCCCGGTGCTCCCCAGCCTTCATAACCCTAGGGTTGGACCGTACGAGATCAGATTGAGTGACTGCCCACACAGTCTCGAGTGGTTGTACTATTAAAGAGTACAGGTAGTGAAGATGACAAACCGGTCCTTATACGAGGGGACAATCCTTCTGCTCACTCCTAAACCAGCTGAGCCAACACCTTAGGCCCTCCCCTAAACCAGGGAGTCCTTGATCATCCCTACTCAAAGGTGATAAGGGTGAAAACCCTTCATCATACACATTTTGAAAAGCATTTTCTTTTGAAAACTCACACCTTTCCTCAAATCATTTGTAACAAATATATCAGGTATTGATTGCGGCAAGCGGCTGGGTGGCCACAATAACTTGTCTCAAAATCATATCATGCATAAAATAACAGGCTGAGGGTTATGGTTGAAAAATCATAGGTAATTTATGCATCAAAGGGATCCAGTGAGCTTGCCGTGCTTATCCGGCGAAGGGGGAAGGGAAAGCTCGCGGAACTGGCTCCTAGCTCCACTGCCTGGCGTAGACATGCAGATCTGGCCTCCACGAGACGGCACGAACGCTCCGATAACTATGCAACATGAATAAACAAACATACAAACCAACAAGTACACCAACAAATGTTTAGTATAGTGGTCAGAATAGCGATATATGGATGGGTAGAGTCTTGAGTAGAATCTGTGTCATGTGGTGTTGAGATACTACTAGTGGTGGAGCGGAGGTGCTTACTAGGAGGTTGGACTGGAGGCAAAGCGATACTATGCGTGTAGCCGGCAGAGCGGAGTAACTGAGTGGGTGGGGTGTTTGCCTTGGCTGAGGGTGTTGAGTGTGTGGAGTGGGAGAGGGTAGCTGGGTGTATTTATAGCTGGGTGTATGTGGTGTAGCATAGTGAAGTTCACTGTTGGTGAGAATAGTGACGAATGAATCGTCTGACTTAATATGAACAAGAGAGTTATAGGCAGAATATGGGACAAAAGTATTTTGGGAGTTTTCTGGAATATGAACCATGCTTAAGGGATGACATGGTTGGATAGGGAATAGTTTGACAAGAATTTAGAAACAAGAATGACTGGAATCTGAGTTTGGATGGAGGAGTTTTGGATTTTATAATCATAGGAAGAAAAAGAAAAGGAAAGGAATATTCTTGGAATATTCTAGAATTTGAATATTTAGAGATATTTGGAAAATCAAAAATACAAATGTATTTTTGAGCGGGGTGCGGGGAATTATTTTTGGGCTTTTTTTGGGCAGAGGTTTATGTTGGTGGAAACTGTTCCTACCTTCTGTGTCACATCAGACAGCAGTGAGGCGGGACCCAAATAACTGGAATGTTGTGGTATTCTGGTCCGAGTGGGCTGTGGTATCTTGGGCCAGGTTTTATAGGATTGAAGACGTATCCATACAAACATGGTTCGCCTTTCTTTTTTGAAGTCTGGCTTGAAAGAATCCCAAAGTTAAGCGTGCTCAACCTGGAGAAATCTGGGATGGGTGACCAGATGGGAAGTTCCCCACTGGAAGGAAAATCACAGTCACTGGAGTTCGTATGACTGGAATATGGGTCTGGCTGGTCTTAGGTGGACTGGACAGCATGACAGATGAGTAGTTGAAATTTGAGATGATCGGATTAGCGATGAATAGTAACGATGAATAGTAACGGTGAATAGTGATGGTGAATAGTTCGTATGAACGAACGATGAACGGTGAATAGTGATGATGAACGAACGATGAACGATGAATAGGAACTATGAACGAACGATGAACGATCGAATGATCGAACGAACGAACGATCGGAATTTCGGCAGCATAACGGCAGGAAAAAGATTATTTGGACGAACGAACGAATGATCGAACGATCGGACGAACGAACCATGAACGATCGAACGAACGATCAAACGATCGGACGACGAATGATCGGAATTTCGGCAGCATAATGGCAGGAAAAAGATTATTTGGACGAACGAACGAACGATTGAACGATCGGACGAACGGACGAACGAACCATGAACGATCGGACGAACGATCGAACGATCGGACGAACGAACGAACAAACTAAGAACAGGAGGACGAACGATGGAAGAACGACCGAACGATCCTTGTGCTAGTGTGTGCTTGTGTGGGAGGTGGAGTGGGAGTGGGAGTGGGCGTGTGGGTGTGGGGGGGGGGAAGGGAGTTGCCATGAAATGGCTTGGGGTGGGATGAGAGGAGGCCCTTGCCCCTCTATTTATAGCCATGGTGGGGGGATTAGGGGGAGGGATGAGGGGATTAGTGGGAGGATGAGAGGATTAGTGGGAGATTAGCATGGATTTGTCTTATATGAGTGTAATTAGCTTGTAGAGCTCACCGTATGACAACGGAGGCATACGTATACGTATGGGCATGAGGAAAGTTATGAAGAAAATATTTGTGGGGACTTTAAAAATGATTCGGAAGGTATTTCTCAGGAAGAAAATACTTGGAGATATATCGGTGCAATATTTGGGCAGTATTTCTGAAAGAGTTTGAGGGTGATCACTGGGGAAATATTTGTAGGATATTTTGAGGAGGAATATAGACCACTATAATTTTATTTGTTGATATCAACTCGCAAACAAACATTTTGAAATGAAATTTGAAATTCATTTTGAATTTAGAGCGAGTTTGAGAAAGTTCCAAGATTTGAATTTTTGGGATGCTACAAATCTACCCCACTTAAAAGGAATCTCGTCCTCGAGATTCGGCTTAGAAGGGTTATGGGTATAGCTTTACTTCAGCTACATATCTTCACTTTGCAACTCTTCGAGGAGATGGAACTTCAACAAGATCTGGCCTTGAGGAGCATCTGGTTGCCGATTGCAAACGCTGATTCTGGCTACTCAAGATCATCTTCAGGCTTCTAGCTTTCGCTTAGCAGCTAGCTTACTGAAGAAGCAACGATGCCAACACGCAAACCTTCCTCTTACGAACTTCCACATGGATTTCTTCTTTGATTGGTCTTCTAGTGCTTCATCAATGGAACTTGGGTGACCACTTCTCATCTAGAAACTCATAAGCTTCGATGATCTGGTCCTCCACAAGCTTGCAACAGGCCTTCTTCTTTTTCTCCATAGCAGGAACCTTACTGGAACACTACCCCACTTAAAAAGAATGAGGGTAGAACTCTTGAATCTTGGGGATTTGAACTCCTTGAAGTACCTCATAACACGGGTGTTACGGGGCCTTCTTCTACTGTTGATGCTTGAGCAGGCAGCAGAGAGATGACTGGCACGGGGTTGATTCTGGGAGAACCTTCTTCTTAGCTTCTCTTCACTATCTTCTTTTCACTGACCCTTTCTTTCTCTTTGCTCTTCCCACTAGAGGATTCTATCAAGGAGTATTACCATCATACAGAGGAGGAAACCGAAGACTATGAACCATGTACAACAGTCTTCAACCCAAGAATCACCAAGCATTGTGATCTTAGGGGCGAGGGAGTGGAAAATGGAGTTGCTTGCGATTTGGCAGAGGGGATTTTATCTGGAGTGTGCTTTGCTTTGAGCGAGATGGGAGTTGAGGGAGCTGGTGGGGAAATTTATAAGTGAGTGGGGGTGCTCGGGTGCGGAGTGGCGATGACGGAGCAGGTGACACGCGGCAGCAGGTGCGACAAGGGGTGGGGGGCCGTTGCCGGTGACAATGGCGGTGGTGGGTGCGCTACAAAGGGAGGTGGGTGGCGGTAGTGCGCTGCAAAGGGGGCATGGGCGGTGGTGGTGCGCATGGAGGCGGGCACGCGTGCGGGGGCACGAGTGAGTGGTGGGGTCGATGACCCTTATGTTTGTGGTCTCTGGTTCCAAGAATCTTTGCCTCTCTGTATGGTAATAACTCCTTCTGTCCTCTTTTTCTGTTTACTTTGACTCAGGGCAGTGCTTTGATTCTCACGATCGGTCCTTTTGACTGAGCGGCTGGATAGGTTTCTTCTGTAGCTTGTTCCAGGCTTCAAGGGTAAGCTTCTCGGTATCTTCTTGGGTAAGGCACTTTTCTCTTGAGATGGGTTTAGATGAGAATGGAAGCATAAGGTGAGGATTAGCTCTAATTTGTTATCTATGTTTTTAGAGAAAACCTTTTTAAGAAAAATGAAAAGAAAACACACAAGCTCAGCAATGACAAGCACAAACAAATCAAGTATTTTGAATGGGGAAAGAATAGAGTTTTTTCAAAGCACGGACTACTCAGATTCGGGGGCTAAGCATAACTACTATTGCTTGGCTCCTGAATTGAGAACTATGCTAAATGCAACTTATGAGCACCAACGTTAAAGCATCACATATGCACTCAAAAGGGGAGAAAACATCAACCGGCCGTTTGGATCCCTTCATTTTGGAGGAATTGGAATTTACTCAATAAAGTAACTTATTTAGATTGGAATTTGACATTCCACCACTTTCCCAAGTTGATATATAAGCCTATCCCAAATTCATGGGGTGGAGGGTGAGAAATAGTTTTATGCATTAGTAGAATTTGTTTCTACTCTATAACTTACATGACACTCTTCGTCTCACTCCTCTATAGTAAAAATGTAGTACATAAATATCTCTGACATCTTGCTAAAAATAGTATACAAATATATTTTATATAAAACCGAATTATCTTAATTGATATATGCCTAAATTACTATTATTAGAATGGAATTCAATTCCAATGATCCAAACGGGGCACAAGAGAAATTCATTTTGAAATGCCCTAGGGGGCCACACAATTAGAATTTTTCAAAACACGGGGCTACACGGTTACCTCTCATACATGCAGGGCTCTAGCCAAAGTGAAGAAAAACTTCACTACCCAATGCATGCAGAGGACTAGGCATAACTAACTCAGACCAGGCAACTTCTCTTCTGGCGAGGTTTGCACACAACTTCAATCTGAGACATCTCCTGGATGGGTCAAGAGGGAGTTGATGTTGATGACTTCTTCTGGCGGCGACTGAGATGGCAAGACGCGGTCGAACTCTTCTTCAAGCTGGACTAGCTCTTGTAGCTCCTCAGAGGGCGGCGGTGCTGGCGGGGTGCTTGCAGCTTCTTCCTTGACTTCAAGGGATGGTGCTAGAATCTTCTTCATGGTGAGGGGCTCAAACAACTCCGGTGGGGGATCTTGGGAGGATTCAGGGTGCTCTTGCTTATTCATAGCCTGAGGGAAGACTAGAATTCCCTCCAAGACTATGGCACCTTGCGGGAGTTCCCAAGCCTTCTTCTCTCCTGTGATAGAGACCGGGTGACCTTCAAGAATCTGGGGATCTTCAGCTCTCCTGGGTTGAACTGGATTGGATGAAGCGGGCTCTTGGATCCGCAAAGCTCTACGTTGGTTATGGGTTACCAAGTAGGCCTCCATCAACTTCTGGACGTGCTCATCCTTGGCTTGCTTGAGGGCTTCAACAGCAATGACTTCACGACTTTCCAAGGCAGCTACATAGGCTTGAGCTATGGTGAGATCCACATGGAGCTTACGGTTGAGCTTCTCTGCATCTTCTGCTCGGGCAATCATCTGACGGTGGTGCCGAGCCAAGAAATCATACTGTGCATCTAGGGTGAGCAGGTAGGCAGTGAGGTACACGACTGAGGGGTCGTCCTCAAGCAACTGCTGCCCTTCCAATGCATGCATCCTGGCCATCCAAACGGGCCGGTTTCTCTGAAAGGGCGGAAAGAATCTGAGCGGTGTGTCGGCCACTTCTTCTTCATAGATCTGACACAGGGCCCTCAATGCCTTGTGAGCGATGACTTGGCAGGTGTCTTTGAATCTATGCCCAGCAGCAGTGACACTCCATTCCACATGGTGCGGACTGGATCCAATGAATACAGTCACGACACACTTCTCCGTGCCATGCTCGACGAATTCACGACCATCATACTCTGGCTGGCTCCTGATTCCGAGGCGGACTGTGCATGCTCTCAGCAACTTGGGGAAACCATCTTCATTCTGGCAAAAGCTGGTTTGGCAATGGACCTCCATCTTACTTCTGAGGGAAGGAAAGGGGAAAACATTTTTGAAATGAAGGGATGAGAGCAAGATTTTTTTTGAAAATAGTTTTGACTCAAAAACTTTTGGATCAGGCTAAGGGTTACGTACTGCGGCCAACCTAACAGCTCTGATACCACCTGAAGCGCCCCAATCCTCTGGGACTCAAATGTGATACAATTACTAGTCCCAGGAGGCTAGTAAACACATTTATACAACAGATGATTTCAGATCTGCTTAAACGAGACAAACCTATAAAAGTGGCGATCAACTTTAAGAGTTGGTCCACAACTCGGGACATATCATCAGAGTGGGGCTGAAGCAGCCCAATATACGCAGCGAAGCAAATCAGCGGTCCAACAGCCACAGGCAAGGTTGGGAACAGGCGTAACTCTTACCCGATCTTTTTCTGAAAAAAATAAATAAGCAAGGGTGAGTACAAACGTACTCAGCAGCCCACCTTCACCCGCGGAATGGGGAAATCAGATATAATGCATGGAATATGTGGAGCTCAAGATATTTTGCAGAAACAGCAATATTTTATGCAGGGTTGTTTTGTAAAACATTTTGTATTTTGCAAAGCGCATCCTCTCCCGAAGGAGCAGGAAGTTTTTCAATATTAGAACAAAAATCCCCTGGACTAAACCATCCAGGTATCTCAGCAGTTTCCCACTGGTTTTCCTTTTCAAAAACAGCTACTGGACTTCCCGTCCACCATAGCTCACGGCTGAACCGCTGAACCTTTTAAAAACCATTTTTCTCAAACGCACCCTTTTTTTGAAAACAAAACATTAATTGCCATACCATAACAGACTCGTCCATTCCTGTGGACACGGACTATTCGAATAGGTTTTCAAACTCTGCGCAGAGGTGTACACTTTACCCACTAGTCCAGCTCTGCGATCTCATAGCTAGTGAGACCCGAATCCGAATCTCTTTCTTTCCCCGCACGTCCTAACCTTAATGGTTATACCGGAAGGAGTTAGGCCACCGCCATGTCCAAACCGGACAAAACATTCCCCCTCCTTATCCTCCCGGTGCTCCCCAGCCTTCATAACCCTAGGGTTGGACCGTACGAGATCAGATTGAGTGACTGCCCACACAGTCTCGAGTGGTTGTACTATTAAAGAGTACATGTAGTGAAGATGACAAACCGGTCCTTATACGAGGGGACAATCCTTCTGGTCACGCCTAAACCAGCTGAGCCAACACCTTAGGCCCTCCCCTAAACCAGGGAGTCCTTGATCATCCCTACTCAAAGGTGATAAGGGTGAAAACCCTTCATCATACACATTTTGAAAAGCATTTTCTTTTGAAAACTCACACCTTTCCTCAAATCATTTGTAACAAATATATCAGGTATTGATTGCGGCAAGCGGCTGGGTGGCCATAATAACTTGTCTCAAAATCATATCATGCATAAAATAATAGGCTGAGGGTTGTGGTTGAAAAATCATAGGTAATTTATGCATCAAAGGGATCCAGTGAGCTTGCCGTGCTTATCCGGCGAAGGGGGAAGGGAAAGCTCGCGAAACTGGCTCCTAGCTCCACTGCCTGGCGTAGACTTGCAGATCTGGCCTCCACGAGACGACACGAACGCTCCGATAACTATGCAACATGAATAAACAAACATACAAACCAACAAGTACACCAACAAATATTTAGTATAGTGGTCAGAATAGCGATATATGGATGGGTAGAGTCTTGAGTAGAATCTGTGTCATGTGGTGTTGAGATACTACTAGTGGTGGAGCGGAGGTGCTTACTAGGAGGGTGGACTGGAGGCAAAGCGATACTATGTGTGTAGCCGGTAGAGCGGAGTAACTGAGTGGGTGGGGTGTTTGCCTTGGCTGAGGGTGTTGAGTGTGTGGAGTGGGAGAGGGTAGCTGGGTGTATTTATAGCTGGGTGTATGTGGTGTAGCATAGTGAAGTTCACTGTTGGTGAGAATAGTGACGAATGAATCGTCTGACTTAATATGAACAAGAGAGTTATAGGCAGAATATGGGACAAAAGTATTTTGGGAGTTTTCTGGAATATGAATCATGCTTAAGGGATGACATGGTTGGATAGGGAATAGTTTGACAAGAATTTAGAAACAAGAATGACTGGAATCTGAGTTTGGATGGAGGAGTTTTGGATTTTATAATCATAGGAAGAAAAAGAAAAGGAAAGGAATATTCTTGGAATATTCTAGAATTTGAATATTTAGAGATATTTGGAAAATCAAATGTATTTTTGAGCGGGGTGCGGGGAATTATTTTTGGGCTTTTCTTGGGCAGAGGTTTATGTTGGTGGAAAATGTTCCTACCTACTGTGTCACATCAGACAACAGTGAGGCGGGACCCAAATAACTGGAATGTTGTGGTATTCTGGTCCGAGTGGGCTGTGGTATCTTGGGCCAGGTTTTATAGGATTGAAGACGTATCCGTACAAACATGGTTCGCCTTTCTTTTTTGAAGTCTGGCTTGAAAGAATCCCAAAGTTAAGCGTGCTCAACTTGGAGAAATCTGGGATGGGTGACCAGATGGGAAGTCACTGGAGTTCGTATGACTGGAATATGGGTCTGGCTGGTCTTAGGTGGACTGGACAGCATGACGGATGAGTAGTTGAAATTTGGGATGATCGGATTAGCGATGAATAGTAACGATGAATAGTAACGATGAATAGTAACGGTGAATAGTGATGGTGAATAGTTCGTATGAACGAACGATGAACGGTGAATAGTGACGATGAACGAACGATGAACGATGAATACGAATTATGAACAAACGATGAACGATCGAATGATCGAACGAACGAACGATCGGAATTTCGGCAGCATAACGGCAGGAAAAAGATTATTTGGACGAACGAACGGACGAACGATCGAACGATCGGACGAACGGACGAACGAACCACGAACGATCGAACGAACGATCAAACGATCGGACGACGAACGATCGGAATTTCGGCAGCATAACGACAGGAAAAAGATTATTTGGACGAACGAACGGACGAACGATTGAACGATCGGACGAACGGACGAACGAACCATGAACGATCGGACGAACGATCGAACGATCGGATGAACGAACGAACAAACTAAGAACAGGGGGACGAACGATCGAAGAACGACCGAACGATCCTTGTGCTAGTGTGTGTTTGTGTGGGAGGTGGAGTGGGAGTGGGCGTGTGGGTGTGGGGGGGAAGGGAGTTGCCATGAAATGGCTTGGGGTGGGATGAGAGGAGGCCCTTGCCCCTCTATTTATAGCCATGGTGGGGGGATTAGGGGGAGGGATGAGGGGATTAGTGGGAGGATGAGAGGATTAGTGGGAGATTAGCATGGATTTGTCTTATATGAGTGTAATTAGCTTGTAGAGCTCACCGTATGACACCGGAGGCATACGTATACGTATGGGCATGAGGAAAGTTATGAAGTAAATATTTGTGGGGACTTTAAAAATGATTTGGAAGGTATTTCTCAGGAAGAAAATACTTGGAGATATATCGGTACAATATTTGGGCAGTATTTCTGAAAGAGTTTGAGGGTGATCAGTGGGGAAATATTTGTAGGATATTTTGAGGAGGAATATAGACCACTATAATTTTATTTGTTGATATCAACTCGCAAACAAACATTTTGAAATGAAATTTGAAATTCATTTTGAATTTAGAGCGAGTTTGAGAAAGTTCCAAGATTTGAATTTTTGGGATGCTACAGGTGCGCTCCGCAGATCGACATCTTTGGCGTCGAAGGTTAGTGGCACATGTGACCACTTCGTCTGCACGCCTAAGCCGGTGAGGGCGACGTGGTTGACGCTTCGGTAGTGATCCCTTTTTTGCCGCTTCGACTCGAAGTCTGTGCTGGACCCGCTGGTGATCATGTGGATGACTCCGCGATATGGCTGATCGGCGAAGTCTTCCTACTTTGGTGCTGGTGGGTGATTTTGGTGGTGTGGGTTTGGGTGATGCGGAGGCGAAGGCGGGGGTGGAAGGACCTGTACTTCCTGATGATGTTGATATGCGTGGTTGGGTGGGTGCTGGGTATGGGCGTTGTTGTATGGTTGGTGGTGGTGATATGTGTGCACGACAACTCTTTGATTGTCGACTGGTTGTGCCCGAGACATTCTGTCTTTGGTGGCCTTGGTTTCTGGGCAATCCCTTATTGGGTGTGTGCAGTCTTCGCCGTGAAACAAACAGTAAAATCTGCGCGGCGGCTGAGCCCGTCCCCGGCCTCGTGTGCCATTGCCTCGGCCCTTGGGGGATATTCTTGACGATGAGGGGCCTCACCGGCGGGGTGCTGGTTTGCTATGTTGTGCACCTGCTGTTGACTTCGGCTGTCCCATGCGGAGTCTGACTGCGATGGCCTTGTCTAGGTTCGGCTGGACTACAGAGGGTCCTTGGGCTTCTTCTGAGACTCGACCTTGCGCTGATGGAGCTCTTTGGATCTGGCGTACTTCTCGAACAGCTGGTAGAGCTCTTGGAGATTTTTGGGTGGGTCCCTGATGCAGTGACTGTATAGGACACCAGCCCGAAGGCCACTGATGGCGTAGTGTATGGCAATTTGGTCGTCGATCGAAGGCAGTTGTGACTTGAGAGTCAGGAACTTGCGGTAGTACTCCCGTAGGGTTTCCTTCTCTTGCTGTTTGCAGAGTGACAGCTCGGCCAAGGCATCGGTGTCTAGGCGGTACCCTTGGAAGTTGAGCAGAAACTTGTCTCGAAGACTTCTCCAGGAGTCAATGGACAATGGGGGCAACCTGGTGTACCAGGTCAAGGCCGGACCCTCGAGGGCGATGATGAAGGACTTGGCCATTGTGGCGTCGTCCCCTCCAGATGATGCGACGGCGACTTGATAGCTCATGATGTATTGTGCTGGGTCGGTGCTGCCGTTGTACTTGGGGTAGGTCCCTGCCCTGAAGTTGGTGGGCCATGGTGATACTTGGAGTTGCGGTGCCAGGGGGCTTCACTCATTGAGGTAGTTGATGCCATGGAAAGCTGCGGCGTGCGGGATGAAGGGCCCGCGTTGGGGAATGAATAAGCCTCTGGCTGGCGCGCGCTGTTGGAGGGGTGGGCCATGCTGCAGATCATGCTGGCCTTCGCTCTGCATGAGCGCAATCTCTTGCTCGACTTCCCGGGCTTTCTGCTCCTCGTCTTGTATCATCTGGCGCACTTTGGCTTGCGCGGTGACACGTCGACGCTTGGCCTCGAGGATGTCTTTCTGCTTTTGGAGTTTGCGGTTCTTGATGCGTAGGGCCCGTAGTTGTAGCTGTTCTTCGGCTGAGATGCCGATGACCTCGCCGTCCTCTGTTGCATCTTCGCCCTCTGGTGGAGTGAAGCCTGGGGCGGTACTTGTGGTTCTCCTCTGGAGCTGCAGGTGCGGAGGGTGCCTTCGGGAGTGGGTGGATCATTGCGCTGTCTCTTGCTGAGAACTTCATCTTTGCAGGCTTCTTGGGGGTGTTGTCTACAAGGGCCTTGCCCTTTTTCTCAGCTAGCAGTGCTGCCTTCGCTGCTTCGTCGACGGATGGGGCTGCCTTCGAACTAGCTCTCTTGGGTGCCATCGTGGGTGATTTGTTCGTAGCACGAACGGTGGGCGCCAATGTTGGAACTTGCTCTTCCGGGCAAGTTGATCCAACGGGGGAGTGAAAAGAGTGCAAGCAAGGTTTAACTCGTGATGGCAATTGCTCTGTTAATCTGGCCTCTCAAGGGCACTGTACGGGGGTATTTATAGGGCGCGAGTGCCCAACGTCCCATTGTAAGGACGTTTATGCCCTCGGGCACCTAGACTATCCCTAGAATATTCCCAAAAGGGAGGGTTACAGATTGTCATTACAAAAAAGCTATTACAAGTCGGGCTCATAACACGCCTCTCCATGCGGGGCTTGTTACAATGGGCCGAATCCCACGTGGGCCTCCAGGTCAGGTGAGGACGTGGGATGTGGAGACTTCGTCGTAGGCCTTTGCCTTGCAGTGAGGAGGACGAAGGGTGGGCCGCGCCGGTCATCTTGCCTCCATCGGTGCGGCGAGGTGACGAAGGCCTGGAGCGAAGGGTAGCGTCTTCGCCTTCGCCCCAACATATATGAATTATGATCATGCTTTATTATTATTGTCGTTGGATTTTTTATTGTTCATGATAAGATCATTTTGTTAATTGGAACATCGAGCTTAACATGAGAAAACAGTGCTACCACAAGGGTGGAATGGGACGCCCTTGGCCAATTCATTAGGAAAGTTAGGGAGAGATTACTTTACCCGAAAGGGGCAAGCGGGGAGTGAATCACTGCAGAGTATAGGGAGGTTCTCAGGGCGATCATGCTGCGATGGTTGTTCGGACGAGGGATTCCTAGCTCCCTTTTGCCTAAAACCCTAGCGAGTTTCTTAAACTAGTGGAACTTTGGAAATGCCTCATAGTGGTATCCTACTTTGTCTCCTCGGTAGAGATGAATGGAAAGTCGTGATCTCTTGGCAAATGGGTAATATGACTTGTGAGTAAAGATGCACAACCTCTGCAGTGTGTAAATTTTTTTATATTAGTCGTGCTCACGGTCATGAGTGACTCAGGATTCTTGCATGATTAAAGGATGGAACTAAACTTAAACTTTACATGCATTGCATTACATTGTGGGATTTATTCATCACTGTGATCAATTATTTAATTGGGTTGGTATTTACTTATACTTAGTAAATGCTAATAAAATTTTGACCAACTTATTTAAAAGCAATGGTCGGCCTTAATCATTTTCCTTAGTAAACCTTACAATGCACATGAACCCCCACCATAAGTGAGCCCATACACCTTATTCCCCACACTTGTTGATCTATGACTGTATGGGAGCTCACCCTTGCTATAATCACACCAGGTCAAGAGCAGATTCTGTCGGACGAGCATGAAGGATGTTGTGATGAGTTCGGAGAGGTCTAGTTCATCGTCTCCCAGTCTACTATGGTTGAGGAGGATCGTTATCATCATATGATATATTTATTTAGCGATTTTGTACAGAACTTCTATTATATAATAAAGATGTGACATTGATTTATGTACCATAAGTCATCATATGTGTGAGACTTGATCCTAGCACACATTTGAGATGCATCTGGATTTGTCCTTAAGTCCGAGTGTGATAGAGTGCCAAATCACACTCGACAAAGAAAGGTTGTCGTCACGGTGCCGAGTGACAGTGACAGAGCCTTTGCCGAGTGCCAGGCCAACAGGCACTTAGCAAAGGGAGTTCTAATGGCCCCATGTTGGTTTCTCTGTCGACTATGTGGAGTGTTCGCTAGCTTGGCACTCGCCAAAGAAGGTGCCTTTGCCGAGTGCTAGCCTGACACTCGGCACGAAGCCTACGCTCGAGGCCCATGGGAGCTACCTTTGCCAAGTGTCCGCTAGCCTGTCACTTGGCAAACAAGGAGTATTTGCCGAGTGCCACGACCATAACAGTCAGTAAAGAAGCTTTATTGGTTCCCATGTGTGCCTTCATTGCCAAGTGCTACCCCTTTTATTTGTTTTTATTATTCCATCCAAACAAAAAAAGATTTATATCGTTGACATCACATATATATCACAGAATCATGACATGTATCACCAACACCACATATATCACAAAGAGCACAAAGCTCACAAGTTTTTCACAAACATCACTAAGTTCAAACCAAGTATTACCAACATCAACAAGTTTCACAAACATAAGTATCAGCAACATTCACAAACATAAGTATCACAAGTTTCACAACACATAAGGTTCAAAATCACCACTAAGAGAAGAACATCAGCGAGGTAGCTAGTTGGACTGGTTTGGTGAACCATGTGGGTTGTTTGAAGCTGCCAATTGATTCTGCATAGAGAAGAGATTGCATGTGTGAGACCAGATGAATATATATCTGTCGGGTACCGAAATTAGGGGTACCCCCACCACTCCTAATCACGGCTGGTAAACACCTTCAGGGCAAACCCTAAAGGCTGACGGTTCGAGTCAAAGTCAAGGCTTCGTCTACCAAGGGACTCAGCCTTGCCTCGCCCGAGCCTGGCCTCGAACGGAACGGTGGTCCCGGATGAGTTCGCGCCTCGCCCGAGGGTCTCATCAGGCCATGAGCGCACCCTCGGCTCAGCCAAGGGCAAGCCTTGTTGTGCAAGTGACCTTGGCCAGATCGCCTTACCAGCCGACTGCATCGCATGCACATTTAATGTTGGGATCGCCTGACACCTTATCCTGACACGCGTGCCTCAGTCGGCAAGGTCGAAGTGACCGCAGTCACTTTGCCCCTTCACTGACCGATCTGACAGGAAAACAGCGTCGCCCGCCCCGCTCCGGCTGCTGTGCCAACCACCCGGACGAAACCGACAACGGTCAAGATAAGCCTCGGGCGCAACAGGAAGCTCCGCCTCGCCCGACCCCGGGGCTCGGCCTCGGCCTCGGGAGGAGATCTCCGCCTCGCCCGACCCCAGGGCTCGGCCTCGACTTCGGCCTCAGGAAGAGTCACATCCTCACCCGACCCTGGGCCTTGGCCCAAGCCTCGACCTCGGAGGAGTCACCGTCTCGCCCGACCTCAGGCTCGGATCAACCGCGCCACAAGGATGCATCATTACCCTACTCCTAGCTAGCTCAGGCTACGAAGGAACAAGACCGGCGTCCCATCAAGCTTACCCCGGTAACAGGCGATGGTGGTTTCCCGCATGCAGCCATGACGTTGGTGGTTCTCAAGCCCCCTACGGAAGCAAGGAGACATTAGCAGGATCCATACAGCACCGACAGCTGTACTGCTACAGGTCTCAAGGCACTTCTCCGACGGCCATGATACTACCTCTACAGGGCTCAAGACGCCCCCCCCCGATGTAACCTCCGGTTTTAAAGGACAAATCCGGGTGCATCTCATACATGCGCCAAGAAGACAACACATATAATAACAGAGTGTATAGAGATAAATGTCAATAACATCAGAGTACTTATTACATAGCGGAAGTCTTATTACAAAATGAAGGAATAACCATAAAACGAACTAAGGATCGTCAGCGCCAATGTCAACTGAGAAACGCCACCTAGATCAGATCATACTCCTCGCCTTGTGGCTCCTCCTGAACCACCTGCTCTTCTCCTATGGGGGATGTGAGACAGCAAGGGTGAGCTCACACATGATCATAGCTCAACAAGTTGTGGGGAACCAGTGGACATAAACTCACAAAGGTGTGAGTTCATGTGATGTGTAAGGCTAATCAATGACAGAGATTAAAGCTGAGCATTGCTTTTAACTAGTTGTTCAAAATTTTATTAGCAATTACTAAGTGTAAGTAAATACCAAACCTTAAATAAAGTAATTGAACAAATTAATAATAAACCCATGCAATGCAAATGACAAATTTGAATTTAAGTTCCATAATTTAAACATCAGAGAGTCCTGAGCTGCTCATGACCGTGAGCTCGGCTAGTATACTAGTTTTACACTCTGGAGAGGTTGTACCCTTTACCCACAAGTCATGTTACCCATCTGCCAAGGGGTCATGACTCCCATACACCTCTACCTGGGAAGCGCGGCAGGGCAACACTACGAGGCATTTACAAAGTTCCACTAGCTTCCGAAAACCCGCTACAGTTTATGGGAAGAGCACTTGCAAGAATCCCCCGTCTGACCGCCATCGCAGCAAAATCAACCCGAGAACCTCCTTGCATGCAACTCCCCTACTGCCCTTGCCCCTTTCGGGTAAGGTAGTCTTCCACTAGCTTTCCTAATTAGTCAGCCAAGGGCGTCCCATTAAACCCTTGTGGTGGCACGTGTTACTCAAGTAAAGCTCTATGTTCCAATTAACATTAATGAACTTGACATGAACATAAATAGAATAACAAGAATAATTGGAACATAGATATAATAATTGATTATCCCAAAACCATGTAAAGCAATAGCAAACTACCCAAGTGATTCAGGGGTAAACAAGGTATTGAGATAAACAATCTAGGGTGACCTATCGGGTCCCATCAAAATTAACCTATGCATGAACAAGTGACATTAAAGAACATTATTGGGTAAAAAGTGGTCAAGGGCACAACTTGCCTTCAATGAGCTCCTGCTCAGCTACTTCAACCTGCTGCTCACCAGGATCCTCAGCAACGGGCTCTTCTACTCGCCACAATACAAACAATCATAGTGTATATAGAGAAATTAACATCACACCAAACATATGAACAAAATACACAACAATATTCTACGTATTAAAATAAAATCCTAGGAACAGGAATCATAATTTTTGGAGTTATAGATTTTAAGTTATGAATTTTTAAAGGTTTTATGTGTTTAAAATAGGATTAAGTGAGTAATAAATTTTCTTACTGTTTTCATGTCAAAACAGATACTCTAAGTGAAAGAGAATAATATTACAAAATTTTGGCAACTGGAATGAAGTAATTTGGACTAAAAAAGGATTTTCTATGAATTTATCAAGTTATAGTAATTATTTTCATATTAAAAATCCATTTTCTAATTTATTTACTCAATTTCAAACAGCTCTGGATCGGGCCTCAATTACCAAAAAGTGCAGGGGCTTCTGCGCATAATTTTCTAAGACTCGGAATACTATACAGTGGACGGCGGGTTATAATCTATAATTCCAGAGGGGCTCTTAAGGAAAATATCTAGCCGAACGGGTATCGACCAAGGTGGGTCGTCCGATTAGAGGTCGAGCGCCAGGATCACACCGCATCTGCACGCGTCTACAGCCGATGGATCCGAGATCGATGCTCGAGATCTAACCACGCGCGCGCCAAACTCCCAGCCCTCCGATCACCAATATCCGGACACGATTGGATTTCTTCCTTGCACTAATCCGAAAACGGATCTTGGCCACCGTTTTCGATCCAACGCAAGAGGAGTCGTCCCCAATCCGAGCATGAATGCGGCAGCACCACACAGCTCCCCCGGCAGCGATTCTGGGCGCTATACCACGATTAACTAGGTGCTAAGCGAAATTGAGGGTGTGGCGGACAAGTGAGAGTGCTTAATACCAGCAATGGCGATCCGAGTAACTCCGCCCACAAAGCTGCAGTGACTTCGCCGCGACGAGGACGAATTCCACGCGCTGCCAGCCGCTCACGGACAAAATCGCATGGCTGAGCGCGTTCTAAGCACGGCACCACACCCCTGAGCACACGCCCGAGGCCCAACGGTGACGGAGGAGCGGTCACCACGGATGCGGCTCTCCCTTCTTCTCTGGTTGGCGAGGTAAGCTTGGATTTGGGGTTATGGTGGCATGAAGGGTCAACGAGGCAATGGCTACTGGGTTACGAGGTGGAGCCGGTCCGCCTTTGTAGCCACCGTGGGACGGAGTCGTGCCGCGGAGGAACCGGGCGGCACAACGGCCAGCGCCGCGATGTCCGGCGTGGAAGATGTACAGTAACAGGGATAACGCGACTGACACGCGGTCCCAATGGCCAGCGCGAGCAGTGCGCTGAAGTGCATCGCTGACCGACTAGGCCCACATGTCGGCGCAGCGATTCAGTGGCCAGAGCATGCGCGAGAACCAGCCGCAACAATGGGTTTACTGGGCCGAATTTAGGGAGTAGCGGCCCAACTGACTTCTTCTTTCTTTTTTTTGTTTCCTATTTTCTTTTCTAAATTCTGAATTTCAAATTCAACTTGGTGACAAAATTTGTATTCAAATTTAATGTTTCTCTTGATCATGCCCAATTTGAAGAAGTTATTTATCCATAGTTTCATTTTGCACAGTATGTTATTCCTTTCTTTCCCCCTTTTCTAAATTCTAAAATGCAAATTGGGTTAGTACTAATTCTCTTCTTTTATGTATTCTTGTTATCATTACCACTGTAGACAAATGCACACACCAATAAACACCAGCATGATGCATGATTTAATCGTATTTATATTCTTATTAATCATTTATTTTCAAATGAAGTATTCACATATGATGATAAATGGAAAAATCACATATAAAGGAAAGGAAATTCTCCTTTTATTTCTTTTCAAAATGGGTATTACACCCGACGGCCACGTTGTTATCTATACAGGGCTCAGGGCACTTCCCTGCCAGCCACGTTAGCTCCCGGCTACACCCCATTGTACAGCTGGGCATCTCCTTACGTCTATAAAAGGGGGTGTCCAGGGCCCCACGGGCGGGGGGGGGGGAAGGGAGAAAAGGGGGAGCGAGAGGACGAAGGGACGAACACACGAACATACGAAGCATACATACGCACGGCGGGAGAAGACGAGCAGGGGTCAGACTCTCTCTCTCTCGCTCTCTGCTACTCGCCCTCTCTCGCTCTCACTCTCTCGCAACGCTTGTAACCCCTACTACGAGCACCCTGGTTGAGGATAATACAAAGCTCATTCCCCCACTTGTGTTCCATCTCACACCAACCCATCTGGGTAGGGGCACGCAGCGACAATTTTACTCGTCGGTCCATGGACCCCCCGGGTCCGAAACGCCGACAGTTGGCGCGCTAGGTAGGGTTTGCTACGTGTTAACAATCGCTTTCCTATTGAGTTCTAGATGGGGAGTCTTCAGCAACCTCTTCAGCCCGGGACAGTGCTCCACTTCGGGAGCCTCGAGTTCATGTCCCTCGACGGTAGCTACGACATGGTACTCCTCCCTCCGCGGCACAACGACAACGACAGTCAACGACTCGCCCGGTGGAGGCAACCTCCACGGCGACATCTCCCCGTGGCGGAAGAGGAACACTCCGGTTGTCCTTGCCACCCTCCTCGCCGGAGGAGGCAGAGACGGGGCAACCGTGGCCACGCAGGAGGCGGCACCTTATCGGCTGTCGGACCGGATCGAGCCGATGACGCCGGCACTCCTCCGGGGGACATGTTGGGTGTTGTCCTCGTGCCTGAGACGACGACAAGCGCTGCTTCCCCGCAACGTGCCAGCCCCGAGCATACCGACGACGCCAGCACCCTCGCCAAGGACCTGCTGGGCGTCACCCTTGTGCCTGAGATGACGGTGCGTTCCATCCCCGACGCGACTTCACCATCGTCCATCGACCAAAAGGTACCATCCGTATTCCACCCTGTTCCCTTTCGATTCAGCTTCGATCAACCTAGCGATCCCGCTACAGTGAGCGCTTTCGTAAAGGCGTATCCCAACCTTCTGGGGTACCATATGTGGTCGACCTAGGACCAATTGACAGCCGTCTCGACCTCTGGACCGGTGGGTTCCGAGGAAGAGGACGACCCTGACTTCAGTTGGGAATTCTCTGGCCTCAATGACCCCGGTGTCATGCGAGACTTCATGTCCGCATGCGACCATTGCCTCTCCGGTTGTTCTGACGATGGCCACGGCCTTGACGACGAGGGTTACGGCCCAAGTCGCGAATGTTTCCACGTCGATCAGGGAGATCATGATGAAGGCAACGACCTCGGTATGCCGGAGGTTGACAATCCCCCTGGGCCCGCATCTCGCGTTGACATCCCGCGGGAGCTAGCTGTGGTCCCAGTCCCTGCGGGGGGTCGGGACACACAGCTCGAGCAAATCCGTGAGATGTAGGCCCGGGTCGATGGGGAAGAAGGATGGCTTGTGCAGCTCCAACAGAACATCAAACAGGAGTGGGCAGGCCGAACACTCACCGGAGGAGCCTGTCATCGGGCCTGGGACGTCCAGCGCCGCATCGTCGACAATGCCAGGGCAGCGCTGCCCCCAGCCGTCAGCGGGTCCGGCCAGGACCTAGCTGCAGCGGCGATGCTACTTCGAACAATGCCAGAGCCATCCACCACCGAGGGACGGTGTATCTAGGGCAAACGCAAGGATCTCCTGGAAGGCGCCGCAGTTCGACGAGCCGAGAGCTCCGCCTCCCAGAGGCGAGCTGACCCCTCGGAGCATCACGCGACGTCCTCCCGACGCATGCCGGAGGCCTTGGTCTATCCCGAGCGCATGCAGGACGAGGCACCTGCCGCCCGGGACCACCTCGGCAACGAGCATCACCATCACGACCATCGAGCCTGCCTCGACGAGAAGGTGCACCGAGGCTACCATCCCAGGCACGGGGGGCGCTGCGATAGCGAGGAGGATTGGAGCCCCTCGCCCGAGCAACCCGGTCCACGAGTCTTCAGCCGGGCCATACGACGAGCGCCGTTCCCCGCCTGTTTCTGAGCCCCGACTACCAACACCAAGTACTCGGGGGAGACGAGGCCGGAGCTATGGCTCGCGGACTACCGACTGGCATGCCAGTTGGGAGGGGCGGACGATGACAACCTCATCATCCGTAAGCTACCCTTTTTCCTCTCTGACGCCGCCCGGGCTTGGCTGGAGAATCTGCCCCCTGCGCAGATCTCCGACTGGGACAACCTGGTCAAGGCTTTCGCGGGAAATTTCTAGGGCACGTACGTGCGCCCTGGGAACTCATGGGATCTCCAAAGCTACCGCCAGCAACCTGGGGAATCCCTCCGAGAGTACATCCAGTGGTTTTCAAAGCAGCACA
This sequence comes from Zea luxurians, assembly GCA_029449295.1. Lineage (NCBI taxonomy): Eukaryota > Viridiplantae > Streptophyta > Magnoliopsida > Poales > Poaceae > Zea > Zea luxurians. The sequence goes on from JAOPSE010000035.1 coordinate 17,659,198, forward strand.
CCGAGCTGTCTAACATCACCGACTCAGATGTCATTGGAGCTTTCCTCACCGGCACCACTTGCCGAGACCTGGTGAGCAAACTGGGATGCATGACTCCCACCAGGGCGAGCGAACTGATGGACGTCGCCACCAAGTTTGCCTCGGGTCAGGAGGCGGTCGAGGCCATCTTCCGGAAGGACAAGCAGCCTCAGGGGGAGCCGAAGGAAGACGCCCCCGAGGCGTCTGCCCAACGTGGCGCAAAGAAGAAGGCCAAGAAGAAGGCACAAGCGAAGCGCAACACCGCTGACACGAATCTTGTCGCTGCTACCGAGCACAAGAATCCTCGGAAGCCCCCTGGAAGGGCCGACGCGTTCGACAAGATGCTCAAGGAGCCGTGCCCCTATCACCAGGGTCCCATCAAGCACACCCTTGAAGAATGTGTCATGCTCCGATGCTATTTCCATAAGGCTGAGCCCCCGGCGGAGGACGGCAAGGACCGAGGCAATAATAAGAAGGAGGGCGGCAAGGAAGAGGAGTTCCCTGAGATCCACAACTGCTTCATGATTTACGGCGGGTAGGTGGCAAACGCTTCGGCTCGACACCACAAGCAGGAGCGCCGGGAGGTCTGCTCGGTAAAGGTGGTAGCGCCAGCCTACCTAGACTGGTTCGACAAGCCTATCACCTTCGACCGAGATGACCACTCCAACTTCGTGCCAAGCCCAGGAAGGTACCCACTCGTCGTCGATCCGATCATCAGCAACGTTAGGCTCTCCAAGGTCCTCATGGATGGAGGAAGCAGCCTCAACATCATCTACGCCAAGACCCTGGAACTCTTGGGGGTTGATTCGTCCGAGGACCGGGTCGGTGCGGCACCCTTCCACGGGATCACACCCGGAAAGCGTATCCTTCCCCTCGGGCGGATTGACTTGCCCATCTGCTTCGGGACTCCCTCCAACTTCCGAAAGGAAACCCTCACCTTCGAGGTGGTCGGGTTCCGAGGGACCTACCACGTGGTGTTGGGAAGGTCGTGCTACGCCAAATTCATGGCTGTCCCCAACTACACCTACCTCAAGCTCAAGATGCTGGGCCCAAACGGGATCATCACCGTCGGATCCACGTACAGCCACACGTACGAATGCGACGTGGAATGCGTGGAGTACGCTGAGGCCCTCGCCGAGTCCGAGGCCCTCATCGTCGACCTAGAACGCTTCTCCAAGGAGGCGCCCGACGCGAAGCGGCACGCCGACAACTTCGAACCAGTTGAGGCAGTTAAGTCCGTCTCTCTCTACCCCAGCAACGACGCCAGCAAGAAAGTCCGGATCGGCTCCGAGCTCGACCCCAAATAGGAAGCAGTGCTCGTCGACTTTCTTCGCGCAAACGCCGAAGTTTTTGCGTGGGGTCCCTCGGACATGCCAGGCATACCGAGGGATGTCGCCGAGCACTCACTGGACATCAGAGCTGGAGCCCAACCCGTCAAGCAGACCTTGCGTCGTTTTGACGAAGAAAAGCGCAAGGCCATAGGCGAGGAGATCCACAAGCTACTCGCGGCAGGGTTCATCAAAGAGGTATTCCATCCCGAATGGTTAGCTAACCCTGTTCTTGTAAGGAAGAAGGATGGGAAATGGAGGATGTGCGTAGACTACCATGGTCTAAACAAAGCATGTCCGAAGGTTCCCTACCCTCTGCCTCGCATCGATCAAATTGTGGGCTCCACTGCTAGGTGCGAAACCCTGTCATTCCTCGATGCCTACTCAGGCTATCATCAAATCAATATGAAAGAGTCCGACCAGCTCGCGACTTCTTTTATCACGCCTTTTGGCATGTATTGTTACACTACAATGCCATTTGGTTTGAGGAATGCAGGGGCCACCTACCAGAGGTGCATGAACCATGTGTTCAGAGAACACATCGACAGAACGGTCGAGGCTTACGTCGATGACATCATTGTCAAGACGAAGAAAGACTCTGACCTCCTCTCTGACCTTGAAACGACATTCAAGTGTCTGAGAGCTAAAGGCGTGAAACTCAACCCCGAGAAGTGTGTCTTCAGAGTCCCCCGAGGCATGCTCCTAGGGTTCATCGTCTCCGAGCGGGGCATAGAGGCCAACCCAGGGAAAATCGCTACCATCACCAATATGGGGCCGATAAAAGATTTGAAAGGAGTACAGAGGGTCATGGGTTGCCTTGCGTCTCTGATCCGTTTAATCTCACGCCTTGGCAAAAAGGGATTGCCCCTGTACCGCCTCTTAAGGAAGACCGAGCGCTTCACTTGGACCCCCGAGGCCGAAGAAGCCCTTGGGAACTTGAAGGCACTCCTTACAAATGCACCCATCTTGGTGCCCCTCACTGCGGGAGAAGCCCTCTTGATCTACGTAGTTGCAACCACTCAGGTGGTCAGCGTCGCGGTCGTAGTCGAGAGACGAGAAGAAGGGCACTCACTGCTCATCCAGAGGCCAGTCTACTTCATCAGTGAAGTGCTATCCAAGACCAAAGTCTGCTACCCGCAGATCCAGAAGCTGCTCTACGCAGTGGTTCTGACACGGCAGAAGCTGCGACACTACTTCGAGTCTCACCTGGTGACTGTGGTGTCATCCTTTCCTCTAGGAGAGATCATCCAGTCCCGAGAGACCTCGGGTAGGATAGCGAAATGGGCAGTGGAACTCATGGGCGAAACACTTTCATTCGCCCCTCGGAAGGCCATAAAATCCCATGTCTTGGCCGACTTCCTGGCTGAGTGGACTGACACCCAGTTACCGACGACTCCAATCCAACCCGAGCTTTGGACCATGTACTTTGACGGGTCACTAATGAAAACTGGAGCAGGCGCGGGCTTGCTCTTCATCTCACCCCTCGGAAAGCATCTTCGCTACGTGATCCGCCTTCATTTTCCGGCGTCAAACAACGTGGCCGAGTACGAAGCATTGGTTAATGGGCTGCGCATCGCCGTCGAGCTAGGGGTTCGGTGCCTCGATGCTCGTGGTGACTCGCAGCTTGTCATTGACCAAGTCATGAAGAACTCCCACTGCTACGATCGGAATATGGAGGCCTACTGCGACGAAGTTCGACGCCTGGAGGACAAGTTCTACGGGCTGGAACTCAACCATGTCGCTCGACGATTCAACGAGACTGCGGATGAGCTGGCTAAAATAGCCTTGGGGAGGACAACGGTTCCCCCGAACGTCTTCTCCAGGGATATACATCAACCCACCATCAAGATCGACGACACGCCCGAGATACCCTCGGCCAAACCCGAGGAAGCCTCGGCCGAGCCCGAGGTGCCCTCGGCCGTCGAGGGTGAGGCCCTACGCATCGAGGGAGAGCGGAATGGGGTCACACCGGTCCCGAACTGGCAGACCCCGTACCTGGAATATCTCCTCCGAGGAGAGCTGCCCCTCGACAAGGCCGAAGCTCGGCGACTGGCTCGGTGCGCCAAGTCATTCGTTTTGCTGGGTGATGAAAAGGAGCTCTATCACCGCAGTCCCTCGGGCATCCTCTAGCAATGCATGCCCATCGCCCAAGGACAAGAGCTATTACAAGAAATACACTCAGCGGCTTGCGGCCACCATGCAGCACCTCGAGCCCTCGTGGGGAATGCCTTCCGACAAGGTTTCTACTGGCCAACCGTGGTGGCTGACGCCACTAGGATTGTACGCTCCTGCCGGGGGTGTCAATTCTACGCAAAGCAGACACGCCTGCCCGCTCAGGCCCTGCAGACGATACCCATCACCTGGTCGTTTGCTGTGTGGGGTCTAGACCTCATCGGTCCCTTGTAGAGGGCACCCAGGGGCTTCACGCACCTGCTGGTCGCCATCGACAAATTCTCTAAGTGGATCGAGGTCCGACCCTTAACCAGCATTAGGTCTGAGCAGGCGGTGGCGTTCTTCACCAATATCATCCATCGCTTTGGAGTCCCGAACTCCATCATCACAGACAATGGCACGCAGTTCACTGGGAAAAAGTTCCTGGACTTCTGCGAGGACCACCACATCCGTGTGGACTGGGCCGCCGTAGCACACCCCATGACGAATGGGAAGGTGGAGCGTGCCAAGGGTATGATTTTGCAAGGACTAAAACCCAGGATCTACAACGACCTCAACAAGTTTGGCAAGCGGTGGATGAAGGAGCTACCCTCAGTGGTCTGGAGTCCAAGGACGACGCCAAGCCGAGCCACAGGATTCTCGCCGTTCTTTCTAGTCTATGGGGCCAAGGCCATCCTCACCATGGACTTAGAATACGGTTCCCCAAGGACAAAGGCGTACGATAACCAAAGCAACCAGATTAGCCGAGAGGACTCGCTGGACCAGCTTGAAGAAGCTCGAGACGTTGCCTTACTACACTCGGCGCGATATCAGCAGTCTCTAGGACGCTACCACGCCCGAAGGGTTTGGCCCCGAGGCTTCCAAGTTGGAGACTTGGTGCTTCGGCTGCGACAAGACGCCCGAGGGCGCCACAAGCTTACTCCCCCTTGGGAAGGGCCATTCATCATCGCCAAGATCTTGAAGCCCAGAACATACAAGCTGGCCAACGAATAAGGCGAGGCCTACAACAACGCTTGGAACATCGAACAACTACGTCGCTTCTATCCTTAAAATGTTTCAAGTCATTCATATTCCTCGTTTTTACGTGCTTAAATCGAGTCTAACCGTCAAGGGAGGGTCAGCCTTGCCTCGGCCAAGCCCGACCCTCCCTCGGGGGCTAGAAGGGGGGACCCCCCCTCTGCGTCGAAATTTTTCTTCGGAAAAGTTTTCTATCGAGAAAAGTTTTCTACAAGAAAACAACTTTTGTGCTTTCGACTATATCGATAGCAGGGTCCTGCGAACGGGTGAGAGAGCACGTAAGTGGCAAGGCCGACCGAGCCGAGGGACTCCTACGCCTCTGGGATACAGATACCTCACTCATCACCTTCCGCGAAAAGTAATTCATGCTCGGATAAGCGATCCTGCTACCGAACAAGTCCTAACGCTCGGGTAGAAAACGACTTTCGTGCATTTTTCGACTATATCGATAGCAGGGTCCTGCGGACGGGTGAGAGAGCACGTAAGTGGCAAGGCCGACCGAGCCGAGGGACTCCTACGCCTCCGGAATACGGATACCTCACTCATCACCTTCCACGAGAAGTAACTCTCGCTCGGATAAGCGGTTCTGCTACCGACGAACAAGTCCAAATGCTCGAAACAAGAGGAAAGAAAACGCAGCTTCATAATCTGAATGCTAAATATGTTTAGGCCTCGGTGGCCGCAAAAAACATATGCATACTTCAGACGAACTATTCATGCAGACTCAAACATCAGCAGAGGGAGGAGCGGCACCCTCGGCGTCGTTTCCACCTTCGGCGGAACCTGGCCTAGCCTCAGACGGCGAAGCGAGCAGGCGCCTCGGCTAGCCGCTCCGAAGCCCCAGCCAGCTGTCCCCCGAAAATCTCAGCCCGGCTCACGGCTTTAGCGGCTTGGCTCCGGGATTGGTCCTGCTCGCGAGTGATCTAGCCAAACTCCAGCTACCGCTGCTGCACCTCCTCGGCCTAGGAAGCCATCTGCCCCCGCATCGAGAAAGCCTCTGTTCGAGCCGACATCGCCTCTGTCCACGCCACCGCTGCCTTCGGCTTCGGCTCATCGCAGAGCGGCCAAAGGTTCTAAACCGAGCTAGAGAGGCCTTAAGCGGCAAGGCCGACCGAGCCAAGGGACTCCTACGCCTCTGGGATACAGATACCTCACTCGTCACCTTCCGCGCAAGGCAACTCACACTCGGTTAAGTGGTTTGGCCACCGACAGGCAAGTCCTAGTGCTCGAAATGAGGAAGAAACACAGCTTTATACTCGAATACCAAATGTTCAGGCCTCGACAGCCACAAAGAACAAATACATATGCTTGGGGTAACTATGCTACATAGACTTAGACATCGGTAGGACCCTCGGTGGTTCTCCCGGCCTACGACAAATGTCTAAGTCCTTGAAGCGGTTACATTTTGCTCAGACAAAAACCCAGTGTATCCCCTTACAAACGGGACTCTGGTTCCATTCCCGTGGGTATGAACAACCTCCACACCAGAAGGCCCGCAGGATAACGAACTCCAAGCGGCTCGCCGACGACCTCTGCAGCAGCAGAGACAACGACCTCCACCTCGGGCGGCTAAACAGCAGCAGCGATGACCTCAGGACAGACGCTGCTGTGAAAGGGCCCTCGCCCACGTCCCCACACGAGGGGCGAGGACAAGCCGTTAAGGCCGAAGAGTCGGAGGGCACCGTCCATGGGATTGAACCCATCGACACCGCGCCGGCGAACAGCGGCCGCCTCAAAGCGCACCGACAGGTCCTCACTCCTGTCCTCGCCGAGGCCGTCCCAGAACACGAGTACCGCCCTCGCGGCGTACGACGTGTTGAGCGACCCCTCGGTGCAGCTGACGGTGCGAGGAGGGCCTGGACGTGGCCGGCCCGCGCGCGGCACGACCGCCGCCCGGGTGAAGGACGGAAAGCTGCACCCTGGCCAGGGAGTAGCAGTTTGCCTTCCCCCGCATGGCTGGAGGACGTCTCCGTAGGGCTGGAGGATGCCCTTCTCCCCCGAACATCGGGGGAAGAAAAGGGTCACCGACCCACACGGAGGCAACCCCCACTCGGTGCGCTCCTCCGCCTCAGCCCGAATGACGAAGATCCTTGAAGCTGAGGGCAGGGCGGAGGCCGCAGCCCGGCTTGCTTCTTCCCAACAACTGACCATTGGTGAGGGAATGCAGCCAGGCTGCATGACAAAAATCTTTGAAGCCGAGCGGTGGCTGAAGAGCGCCAATCTCCACGAGGCCGGGCTCCTCCAACGACAGCAAGAGCAAGGCGACGCCGGTGCACCCCATCCGGGGGCTCGAAAGGTGGAAGGGCGCAACACATGAGAGGAGAACGAAGGCATGGCCACTACCAGGGGGATCGATCCCCTTTTATAGGCAGATCTCCTCACTTGCACCCCAAGCATCACGGGCAAAGTTTCCACCGACGTGCTCCAGGGTTCCCGCCCCACGACGCGGGGGGCAGGTCCCACACGTCATCAGAACTGACTCGAGACGCGAAGGAGGCAAAACGCCGCACGTAGGGCATAAAGTCGCCCTGCGCTTATAAGCGTTCCCTCATCCTCGTCGGAACCAGCGGATGGAAGGGCGAACCGCCACGCAGGGAGCATGCAACCGCGCCACGGTTATGCACCCTTTTGGCTTCGTCACTTCCAGTGGACCAGCACGAAGGCCCGTCCCACCTACCATGCAACCGGCGCGACGGTCACTACGTGCGAGGAAACTGCACCGCCACCTGCGCCAATGCCGCGTCTTCTCGACTACGGAACCAGTGCCGCAACTCGAGGCGGCCCCACGCGTGACCCAACAACGCCAATTGGGTGTAGCGGTCATGGGTCAGTCAGCCGCAGGGGCAGGCGCGGCAGTTGATGTGGCCAAAAGCGGATCGGCAATAACTGCTGCAACAGACGGGCGGAAGCGGCGGTCAGATCACCCCCAGGCTCGCATCCTTTCCTGAAGCAGCAGGGGAGCCTCCTCCCACGGCGTAAGAACGACGCGCCTGTGCCCCGTTCCTCGAACGGCCCGCGCACGCGCAACAGACGCCCCGCGAGTCGCCTATCCCGTCGCATTAACTCCTTGGCAGGGCAAGCGACACCGCTGACGGGCGAAGCAGGCGACGTTTCACGTCCACCATAAAGGCCGCATCAAAAAGGTGCGCCACGACTTTTCGAATTCATATCCCTTTTCCGTTTCCTCTCTCTCTCTTGCCATAGGGTCTGGGAAGGGGGATATTTCGGAAAGGATCCTTCCCCGTGAAGGAAACGGGCCCCCGAGCCCTCCTACTGATCAGGGGTTCGAAGGCTGGCCCTCGGAAGGGTTCGACAGCCGCCCAGAGCACCCGGGCTCCGCGCCCATTACTGATCAGGGGTTTGAAGGCTGGCCCCTCGGAAGGGTTCGACAGCCGCCCCAGAGCGCTCGGGCTCCGCGCCCACTACTGATCAGGGGTTCGAAGGCTGGCCCCTCGAAGGGGTTCGACAGCCGCCCCAGAACACGTAGAGTGAGGGTTGACCCTGGGTACGTCCGATACATGGCCAAGGCTCGGGCTACGCTCCCGAGGTACCCTAGGACATTTCCGAGACTAGCGGGAATGACTCGTAATGGAATCCCACCGGAGGGAGGCATCGAGCCCTCGGACCCTATCGAAAAGGGGCCTGGTCCAGCGAATCACCTGCATGTACTTTTGGAGCGCGCCTCTAGTCCACTAGTCGACCCTTAACGAACAGGGCACGAGCGTCCACTCGGATCACCCATTAGCAACTCACTGGAAACACCATGATCGGTGCCCTCCAAGGGTAACATGGTGCTTTCCCCCCCCCCCCTTCCTCCTTGCGGAAAGGCGACGAAGGGGCGTATAATAAAAGTCGAGACAGTCCTTGATCGTCCTCTCGCTCTGTGCAGAGGCTCGGGGGCTGCTCCCGCACCCGGCTACGGCCAAACTGTTGACAGCGTCAACAAACCAGCTCAAAAACTCGGAACCTGATCGTGCACCCGGACTACCGCCAGGCCGCATGAGGGAACGATAGGACTAGCCAAAACATCCCGAAAAGCGTTAAGACCTCAGAGGAGGCAAACCACTCCTCCGAGGCCTCGGGGCCTACACCGGCGGGTGCGCTCGCGCGCACCCGTCGGAACAAAGTATAACCGAGAAAGGCCGGTCCCCTCGCCAAGAATGCGGCAGAGCCGCGAAGCGAGCATCACCACTCCCCTCGAGGCTCGGGGGCTATTGTCGGGTACCAAAATTAGGGGTACCCCCACCACTCCTAATCACGGCTGGTAAACACCTTCAGGGCAAACCTTAAAGGCTGACGGTTCGAGTCAAAGTCAAGGCTTCGTCTACCAAGGGACTCGGCCTCGCCTCGCCCGAGCCTGGCCTCGGACAGAACGGTGGTCCTGGACGAGTTCGTGCCTCGCCCGAGGGTCTCCTCAGGCCGTGAGCGCACCCTCGGCTCAGCCAAGGGCAAGCCTTGTTGTGCAAGCAACCTTGGCCAGATCGCCTTACTAGCCAACCGCATCGCATGCGCATTTAATACTGGGATCGCCTGAAACCTTATCCTAACACACGCGCCTCAGTCGGCAAGGTCGAAGTGACCGTAGTCACTTCGCCCCTTCACTGACCGATCTGACAGGAAAACAGCGCCGCCCGCCCTGCTCCGGCTGCTGTGCCAACCACCCGGGCGAAACCGACAACGGTCAACATAAGCCTCGGGCGCAACAGGAAGCTCTGCCTCGCCCGACCCCGGGGCTCGGCCTCGGCCTCGGCCTCAGGAGGAGATCTCCGCCTCGCCCGACCCCAGGGCTCGGCCTCGACTTCGGCCTCGAGAAGAGTCACATCCTCGCCCGACCCTGGGCCTCGGCCCTAGCCTCGACCTCGGAGGAGTCACCGTCTCGCCCGACCTTAGGCTCGGATCAACCGCGCCACAAGGATGCATCATTACCCTACTCCTAGCTAGCTCAGGCTACGAAGGAACAAGACCAGCGTCCCATCCAGCTTACCCCGGTAACAGGCGATCGTGGTTTCCCGTATGCAGCCATGACGTTGGTGGTTCTCAAGCCCCCTACGAAAGCAAGGAGACGTTAGCGGGATCCATACAGCACCGACAGCTTTACTGCTATAGGGCTCAAGGCACTTCTCCGACGGCCACGATACTACCTCTACAGGGCTCAAGACGCCCCCCCCGATGGCCACGTTGTTATCTGTACAGGGCTCAGGGCACTTCCCTGCCAGCCACGTTAGCTCCCAGCTACACCCCATTGTACAGCTGGGCATCTCCTTACATCTATAAAAGGGGGTGTCCAGGGCCCCATGGGTGGGGGGGGGAAAGGGAGAAAAGGGGGAGCGAGAGGACGAAGGGACGAACACACGAACATACGAAGCATACATACGCACGGCGGGAGAAGACGAGCAGGGGCCGGACTCTCTCTCTCTCTCGCTCTCTGCTACTCGCCCTCTCTCGCTCTCACTCTCTTGCAACGCTTGTAACCCCTACTACGAGCACCCTGGTGCAGGATAATACAAGGCTCATTCCCCCACTTGTGTTCCATCTCGCACCAACCTATCTGGGCAAGGGCACGCAGCGACAATTTTACTCGTCGGTCCAGGGACCCCCCGTCCCGAAACGCCGACAATATCATAGACGACAAAAAATTCATACTCATAGGAGTGGAAAACTGAGGAGGTTCAGCTACAGGGAACAACTGAGGTGGTGGAGCAAAACCCGATGCGGCGCCAAGACTCTGCATGTACTAAATATCTCTGTCATCGTCTGTTGATCAACCAAGCAAGTCATCTGCTCGGCCACCATCCTCGCCTCCAACTCCACATTTTGCCTCCTCTCTTCATCTAGCTGAGTCCATAATATTTCACCCTAATGTTACGATAATGCAAAGAAAAGATATATAATAACAAGGAACACTGAATAGGTAAGGAATAACCTAGAGTTCTTATATGCGATGTTGTGAGCTATCTTGCTGAGGTCGTATGGCTAGCCTCACGCTCATGCTCCTTGCTCGCATCTAAGACAGAGTGGGAGTGGAGGACGAGTCGATTGCCCTATTGGCAACCCAGTACCGTCCATGCCTCTTGCCTCCTCCGACCCTCATGAGGACATATCCATCGATATCCTTGGTCCTCGGATCGTATTTTGGACCATGGACCTCCTTTGCCATGTCGATGTACTCATTGAGGCGGCTGTGTACAATGGGGTCGTTGCATGCCTTAGGCCCATCCTCTAGGTTGTAGGTCACATCTAATGTCGCCTTGCCCTTGTGGGCCATAGCATACACAGAGAAGCTGGAGCAAGGCTGAAAACATGTGACACAAACTATGAGAAAACCAACAAGATGATTAGTAATCATGTATAATCGAACATTAGCAAAAAAATGAATTTACATACCCATGCTTCTGTGTATTTGGTGAGGTTGTGTTTGCCTTGGTGGTGGGAGGGACCATGCATCATCAAACACTTGTACCGGCAAGCGTTGTGTGTCTCGTCCCACTTGATGGAGCACCACCTTTGCACCATCTGATCCCAGCACTTAGGATGCGTGGTACACCAATAAGGAGTTATCTAGAAGAAATCAAGTACACCACATATCAGAATATAAAATTAAGCATATTTAATATCAATATTAATGTTCTGTATTTACCTGCAAGTACTGGTGCCGAGTAAACAACATGGTTCTAGCGTCCTTCTCGCTCAACTATGTAGCCACCACGTTTGCCCTGCCCTCATATCTAGCCTCGCATTTGAAGAAATCCTACATACAAAGACGATGTATCCATACATTATTTCAAGAATGTGCAATGAATGCGACGTATTAAACAATATAGTGCGAGGAAGACTTACCCACAACTCTTGATTCACTCGCTCCACCTTGTTGTTGAATAGCCTGCCATCTCAATCTACTACATCGGGGGCGAGGACGTAGTGGTTGACGAAATAGGTTGGGCCCATCACTCCACCGTACTCAACAGTCCTAGGGAAGTGTATGGGGCAACCATTAGTCCATAGAGATGGAACCCATCTGTCGCCAATGCAACACATACATTACGAGCCTCTTCAGCTTTCTCATGGTGAATGGCATCAAAGTGGGTCCATGCTTGTAATACCTAGTTTGTAAGGAGATATAAAAAGTGGAAATTATTTGATTTCCCTTATCTATATGTGTGTGTTACTTCTATTTTACCATCACATGTGAACATCTCACTTAAACAAATAAATAAATAACAAAGACACCCAAAATGACACATGCATCATGCTGGGCTTTTATTGTGTGTGCATTACTTGTGACAATGTAAAAACAATATAAAAATGAATAAGTTAAAACTAGAGTGGAATTTGAGATCTAAAAGGAATTCTAGAATTTAGAAAAGAGAAGAAATGAATATTATGAGGAGAAAAATAAGTAAATAAAAATATATTGTTCCAAAACTAGAGTTTGAAATTGTGTAATTAACTCAAGGGAGGAACTCATAACCAAATCCAAATTCAAGTTTGAATTCAAAAAGGGAAAAGGAAATTAAAGGAAAAATAAAAAGAAAAGGAAAAAACGGATATTGGGCTGGAATACCTACTTTCGGCCCACTAAGGGATATCCTCTGCGTAGCCCAGCCAGATCAACGCCGACACGTTGGGTCCACCATCCAGCCACACACTCGCGCCCCCTCTCAAGTCAGCTCGCTGTCGCGTGGTCCTGGTTTGTCAGCGCTATATCTCTTACGCTGCAACCACCGAGCCACTTCCCTCGCCGCCATTATCGTGCCTCTCCCCAGCTCGGTTGACTGTTCCTGCGTGTATAAAGGCAATGTGGCGTGGACTCGTTTGCCCCTCCACTATTCCGCCTTTCCCCTACCTCGTTGAGCGCCATCGCCGTGAGCCGTGAGAGCTGTAATTCGTCGCTGCACCGAATCTATGTGCCACCGTCGTCCGTTGTGCTCGGCGTCAAATTGGAGCCTTGCGCGCGGCCAGGCGGCTTCGCCCGTGTTTCCGGTTCGCATTGGTGGCGATAGCGGAGCAGGAGGGTGACCGGAGCGCGTCCAATTTATCTCCGCTGTCGTGCATTCACGGTACGTCGTGGACTGACCAAGGCAACGCCGGACTTATGGTAACGACCAGCTCTCCATGTTCGCCTTCTTCTCAATTTCATTTCGCGCCTGGTATATCTAACGATTGTGTACCATGGAGCGCCGTGGGCATTCCGGCCATGGTGGCTCGCCGCGGCACTCTGCGTCGTCACCAGAGTTCAGTCGGAGGTAGGAGATATGGTCGTGCCCGTTGATCATCGCGTGGACGGCTACGATTAGAAATAGGATACCCCTTCGGCTGGGTTAGATCTGTGACGTCAAGCGATAAACGGAGAGTCTAGATTGAATCGCGGTATGGGGGTAGTTGGGCCGTCGGATCTAAATCCTCCGATCGCTGTTGATTACCGGTTCGTGGAAGGGTGCCTTCTAATCTGAGCCGTAGGGTTGTGATCGGGCGGTCGGGTGCGCGCGATACCCATTCGCGGGCGCGGTTTTGCATTTTGACCCCTCTGTTTTATATAACCAACCTGCCGTTCATTGTGGCTGTGCGCTGTGCCTTAGAAATGTTACCCCGAGACCCCTGGACTTTCCAGGAATTGAGGCCCGATCCAGAGCAGTTGAAATTGAATAAATAATCTGGAAAATGGATTTTTAATAGGAAAATAATTGCTAGAACTTTGATAATTCATAGAAGATGTATATGAACTCCAAATTACTCCATTCCAGTTCCTAAAATTTTGTAATTTTATTCTCTAGCACTTAGTGTCTCTGTTTTATCATGACAATAGTAAGAAAATTAATCCCACATTTAATCCTATTTTAAGCACATAAAACCTTGGAAAATTCATAACTTAAAATCTATAACTCCAAAAAATTATGATTCCTGTTCCTAGGATTTTATTTTAATGTGTAGATTATCATTATGTATTTTGTGTACATGTTTGGTGTGATGTTAATTTTCTCTATATGCACTGTGCTTGTTTGTATTGTGGCGAGTAGAAGAGCCCGTGACCGAGGATCCTGGTGAGCAGCAGGTTCAAGTAGCTGAGAAGGAGCTCATTGAAGGCAAGTTGTGCCCTTGACCACTTTTTACCTAATAATGTTCTTTAATGTCACTTATTCATGCATAGGTTAATTTTGATGGGACCCAATAGGTTACCCTAGATTGTTTATCTCATTACCTTGTTTACCCCTAAATCACTTGGGTAGTTTGCTATTGCTTTACATGGTTTTGGGATAATCATTTATTATATCTATGTTCCAATTCTTTTTGTTATTCCATTTATGTTCATGTCAAGATCATTAATGTTAAATGGAACATAGAGCTTAACTTGAGAAACACGTGCCACCACAAGGGTTTAATGGGACGCCCTTGGCTGACTAATTAGGAAAGCTAGTGGAAGACTACCTTACCCGAAAGGGGCAAGGGCAGTAGGGGAGTTGCATGCAAGGAGGTTCTCGGGTTGATTTAGCTGCGATGGCGGTCAGACGGGGGATTCTTGCAAGTGCTCTTCCCATAAACTGTAGCGGGTTTTCGGAAGCTAGTGGAGCTTTGTAAAGACCTCATAGTGTTGCCCTGCCTTGCCTCCTAGGTAGAGGTGTATGGGAGTCGCGATCCCTTGGCAGATGGGTAACATGACTTGTGGGTAAAGGGTACAACCTCTGCAGAGTGTAAAACTGGTATACTAGCCGAGCTCACAGTCATGAGCAGCTCAGGACTCTCTGATGTTTAAGTTATGGAACTTAAATTCAATTTTGTCATTTGCATTGCATGGGTTTATTATTAATTTTGTTCAATTACTTTACTTAAGGTTTGGTATTTACTTACACTTAGTAACTGCTAATAAAAGTTTGACCAACTACTTAAAAGCAATGCTCAGCTTTAACCCCTATCATTGATTAGCCTTACACATCACATGAACTCACACCTTTGTGAGTTTATGTCCACTGGTTCCCCACAACTTGTTGAGCTATGATCATGTGTTAGCTCACCCTTGCTGTCTCACACCCCCCCCACAGGAGAAGAATATGTGGTTCAGGAGGAGCCACAAGGCGAGGAGTATGATCTGATCTAGGTGGCGTTTCTCAGTTGACATTGGCGCCGACGATCCTTAGTTCGTTTTATATTTATCTTTTATTTTGTAATAAGTCTTCCGCTATGTAATAAATACTCTGATTATTGTGACATTTATCTCTATACACTCTGTTATTATATATGTTGTCTTCTTGGCGCATGTATGAGATGCACCTGGCTTTGTTCCTTAAAGCCGAGTGTGACAATGCTTCACAATTTGATGCATGTACCATTTTGTTATGATTGTATTGTTTGCCATTTTTGTGCGATTTCATCTGTTTCATGGATCCATGGTCATGTATAGACATTGGATCCTCAGTACGAATGTAAGGTGGCATAGGATTGTCACGGGGATGTCGAGCTACCTCTTCTGTCCATCACCAGAGTCTACCTCCATGAACCTAGACGATTTACACTTCGAACAGTACTTTACCTACGTATATTCTTTCTTAAATAGGATGCAGCCCTTCAGACAAGCATGTATCTGCTCATACATCATCTTGAGTGCACGAAGGAGTTTCTGTGCCTCATACAGGCTCTTTGGCAGAACATGATCCTCCAAAAGCAAACTACCAATAATTGTCAACAAACCATTGAAGGCATCTCAACTCAAACTGCACTGCAACTTTAACGCAATTATTCGTCCAATGGCATCCAGTTAAGAAACATGTCTTGCCATGAAGGGGTTTCTGTGCCGCATTAAACATGTCGTAGAACGCCTTCTCTCTCATACGATATGCTTCTGGCTCATCCTCCATAAGTCCTTCGGCGAACTATGCCTCGTGATAGTCGTTCAACATGTCCGCTACCCCTGCATCAACATCATAATCATTGATGTGTTGTCTCACCACCTCCTCTCTCGTACGATATGTTTCACCATTGAAGATCCACCGGGTATATTCTGCCATAAATTCATTCTTCCAAATATGTTCTCCCATGGTATTCTTTGTTTGTCTTTTCCTATTTGCACATTTGCTGCAGGACGTGGGACTAGATTTGCTCCTTTAGCTGCTTCGCCAAATACCCATTCCAAGAAAGCATTGGTCTTTGTAATTCATTCAAGGGTGACATCTTTCCTTCTTACGTGGCCTGTGTACATCCACTCACGGTCCTCCATCCTCTAACATAGATAATAGCATAGTGTAATATAAACATGTAATGCATCTACAGTCTGTTCCTACCTTCTAACTGGTGAGGATAAGTCGTAATCCCACCCACGGTTGCATAGATGAGGTTAGTTTCCATGCTCTACTCTGATTCGGGGTAGAATTTTGGCAACACATCAGCGTTGTTCTCCAAATATACATACTTTTAGGGAGTGTGTTTATCTAGAGAACAACAAGGGGGTGCTGCCAAAACTCTATCTCGGATAGGAGCATAACATGGAAACTAACCCAATCTACGCATTCGCGGGCTGTCCAAAAAATGTGGACAATTCAAAACAGATACGATTATTGCAAAGATCTGCATATTTGCAATTGTATTTCTTTCGAACAAGAGACGCCTAACTGGGTTACGTGATCTATGATCATGATACAGAAATAGAGGTTATGCCTATGGTGGCGGTGAAGTCAGGCTAGCGGTGTTGTGGCGGGTCGGTGCATTGGCGACGTGTCGTGGTGCTGGAAGACCCGCAGCGGCTAGGAGACAAGTATCTTCTCTGCAAAAAATGAGCACAAGTCTGTCAAGACAAAATTTCGACAGTACCTTCCCTCATGATGATCTTTCCAAAACCTGCAAATAATTTAACTAACAACGCGATGGCTGACAAGCACATATATATCAACGACGCGATGGCAGACAATCACATATACATCAGTCTATATACTATAAAAGACAACATGATCACTGACCCATCATTACTTGAATCGACGAATGAAAAATGTAGCATCTAGCATTGTTTAGTGGAAAAAAAAGGCTATAGTTCTGCATAAATTTCGAGTTATTTTTGAAAGGAGCATCCCTACAGGCTACTCGCTCACTACTTTTCCCTGTCTTGAAGCTCCAAGACATGCATACACGTTGATTTCCACTATTTTCCCTTCTACCTCGATACTTCTTTTCTCCTCTATATATGATGCTAGCTCGATGGGAGGTAAATCCTGATGTGGGGCCGGGGTACAACCTCTATTTTCACTAAGATACAACTTCGTTCGACCAAGGACATGAATGGGGGGTAAATCTTGATGTGGGAAGCGCCAAGTCGTTGACCTCAACCCCATGCATACTCCCACACCCGAATGAATTGGAGAATAATGGGGCACCGACAAGGCAACAAGGCACTCTTGAGCCAAATCATTGCTCCATCCCAACAAACGACACGGGAGACGGGACCCTATGCAATGAGCAATTTTGTCCCGGCCATGGCAGTTGTACTATATGCAAATATTTGTAAGCAATCATTGAAGGCACAAATTTGGTATGGCCTATATATCAACTTCCCTAACAAATAATTGTACATGTGCACCGTGTGGTCTTGGGTTAGGTCATCTCTATGGGTTGGGCTCCACACGTAGGTATTACTATATAAAAATTTAACAAGATGTCACGCACTGTATATACAGACCTATAAACCTCCCCCCATTTGTTTGTTATAGATATCACTATATTTTAATTTTCAAGAGGCCGGGTCCCTGTGTAAAGATACCAATTAATACACGCTTCCTAGTTTTTGTATGGAGATCGAGTCATTTCACGTCTCCATCTATATGTCATTATCTAGTACTATATATGTCTTTGTAGCCACTCTTTGAACTATGAAGAGAAAGCAACGTGGCGCCTCAAAAGCTAGCGAGGGTAGAAGAAATAAAAGATCATAAGCAATATATAGCCACAAAATACTGCACGTGGAGTATTATCTTACGCTGAGCCCTCGTAGATCTCGCCATTATTACTCCATACAAAAGATCATCGACGAGCTATTAGAAGATGTTTGAATGCACTAGAGATAATAGTTAGTGGCTAAAATTAGTTGAGACATCCAAACACCCTATCTAATAGTTTAGCTATTATCTATTTTTAGTAAATTAGTTAATAATTAGGTAGTAAATTCTATTAACAGGCTGCTGCTATATATCGATCGAGATCGAGGTAGGTGCAACGTCGTCGCTGCTATGCGAGAACCAGGCACAATAATTCATGAGTGAGACGTACAGTACAGATGACAACATGCTAGCTGCTGGGGATTGCTTTTGTCTTCACGCATTGATAAATGTTGAGGTTGCATTCAGCCAACGAGCTAGGGGTCTAGAATTTGGGACCACAACTCACAAAAACAAGCCGCAGACAAATTGGCATGTGCGATTACGTGCCGACACACAGTGACGGAACTTTGCTCACGACAGCACTAGGGCCACTAACTCTAGTCGAAAAAAATTTAGCACAGACTAAATGATAGACAAGAATAAATACCTAATCAATGAAGAATTATTGTATTTGTTCCACTTAGCTTCTTGTTTCTGCATCAACAATCGCATCAGACCAGACCTACAAAAAAATAAACACACGTTATATATATATATATATATATATATATATATATATATATATATATATATATATATAACAATTTTAAGACCGTGTCAAACTTCAATTATTTAATAAACTGAACATACCATTAATACTAGTAGTCCGAGGTTGTTTAGGCAACATTTTCATACGAGACTTCGTTTCTTGAAACTGGTTTAAAATCTGATCATTTGGAATACTTGAAAAAAACGTCTCGTTCAATATAGCATACCATCCTATGATTGAGCCAGTTACTCCCCATCTTATTCCTCAAATCAGTCTTTACAATTTTCATCGCTTAGAAAGCTCTTTCAACTGTGGCAGTAGCAACCGACAAAATCAAAGCCAACTCAACAAGACGATAGACCAAAGGAAATATTGTATGTCTATCAGTTTGCACCATCTTTATAGCAAGATCTCCAAGGTCATTGCAACATGTAAAACTTGCATCCGCCCTTGCATCATTAACAAACATCTCAAGTTGGTTGCGAAGGACAATGAAGTCAACAACATAGATTTGAGCAAGTTCTATTAATTTATCTTCATCAAAGTTTGCAAAAGAATTCCGTGGGTCTAAACAAGCAATGCATCTCAATAGTTGAGTGGACCTTTCAACAAAACGATTATTTAATTCCACAATTATTTGGTCATGGACAACATTAAAGATTTCATTTTTCAAGTGATGAAAACATGTTACCAACTGTCCACCACGACCTCTTGAGCGACCTCGAACAGTTAATGTATCATCCATCTTTGGCACAATGATCTGATGTAGAAGACAAGTTTTCTACCTCTGCAAATAACTCGTCCCAACCATTCTCCCGTATGTCATTCATTTTCTGCAGTGTTGTCCCAATCAACCCTATAGCACAAACAATATTTTTATCCTTCCTTTGCAAACACTGTGACAAATCATTAGTTTTGCCCAATAGTCTGATCATAAGATGCAATACAAGAGCAAACTCAAAACTCTCCATTTGTTTTAACAATCCAGCTGCTGTGTATTTCTTTTCCCCACCAGAGGCGTCATCGGATACAATCTCTAACACCTCTAGAACTGCATCCCACATGTGAAGAATACGATATAAGGTCTTATGATGTGAACCCCATCGAGTATCCCCAGGTCGCACAAGGTTGGTTTCTTGATTTTTCCCTCTCTCGGAAACAAGTTCACCTCTATCCAACATGTTCACTAAATTTTCATGGTGTTGTTGGGCCAATTGATCCCTTCGCTTACAGGATGCATTGATAGTGTTCACAATTAGAGTAGATGTCTGAAAAAATCAAACACTGAGGAACAACACTTGGCAACTGAAACAACAACTAGTTGCAATTGATGGGCAAAACAATGTATGTAAAAAGCATATGGATTCTCATCTAATATTCTTTGCAGTCCATGAAATTCTCCCCTCATATTTGATGCCCCATCATACCCTTGTCCACGCAATCTGGATATTAACAACCCATGAAAAAGCAAGCATAGAATCCAAAGCTTGCTTTAGAGAATACGAGGTCGTGTCAGCAACCTCTTCAATACCAAGAAATCTTTCAATAACTTGACCTCGTGAATTAACATAGCTCAATATAACAGCCATTTGATCCTTTATAGATGCATCTCGGCCCTCATCAACAAGAACTGAAAAGTTTCTATCTCCAATATCTTCAATAATAGCTTTGCTGGTCAAATCAGCACAAGCTTTGCACAAGTCTTTTTGAATTGATGGTGAAGTCATTTGATTAGTACGGAGCAAATGTGCAACATTTTTATCCTTGCTCTTATACCATTCTATCATCTCTAAAAAATTTCCCTTGTTGCTCGAGGAAGAGGACTCATCATGTCCGCGAAATGCAAGAGCCTGAAGCAAAAGAAATCTGGTAACTTCACGTATAACAATCATACGACTTTTATATTCATTGTCCACCTTATTAGCACCGGATGTCATAGCATATGGCACACTTTGCCTCTGATTTTTGTAATCTTCATAATGCCTTCTAGCATTATTATGAGCAACTCCTTTATCATGTCCCTCAATTAATTTGCGACCATCCTTCCATCCACGGAACCCAACATTTGTGAAGGAATCAACACCATAATTTTCAGCTCTTGGTTGCTTAAAGAGGTTGCAATAAAAACAGAAGGCTGCATCCTTGGCAATACTGTACTCCAACCATGCATGATTATTAAACCATTCTTCCTAAAATCGCCGATAGCGTCCACATATTATTCTTTGTGGATAACTATGACCTTTTGGTTGACATGGACCCATCAAAATATACTCTCTTTTTATAGCATCCCTAATATTTGGATCCAAATCCTCAATTGGAACTCGAAGGCCAAGATCAGCTATAACTCCATTCTGATTAGGTACAACACCAAGAATAGTTTGCTACACATTACTAGGTTGAGCTTCAGTTTCTACTGTCTCTACTACCGGTTCCAAATTTATTCCATGAGTAGGTTGACTGGATTGTATTATCGGAGTGATCGGTTGAATAAAATATGATGTTATTGTTCTACTTCTCTTCATTTTCTACAACTACAACAAATAAATAAAATGAGTGTAGAATTGAGAGACAATAAAATAAACCAACTTTGCTTGATCGGTTGATCCTGACCTGAATGGCGTGCAGGCGTGCAGCAGCAGGTGGCCTCTTGCAGTCTTGCCTCTTGGAGTCGGTGGATGAGTAGTCTATGGTCGCTGGGCACTGGCCACTGGTCGTGGCCGATGGGCAGGCAGCAGGCTGGCAGTAACTGCAACTCGTTTCGTTGTTTGCTTGCTTTACAATGCGGCAGCATCGCCGGCAGGCGGCAACTAATCGCGATCAGCAGGGCAGGGGCAAGGCAAACGACGCTTAGAATAATGGGCTGGCCGGCAGGAATAATTAAGTAGGGTACTAATATTTTTTTCCCCACGAGTAGGGCCATGGCCCCAGCGGCACATAACAGAGATCCGCCTCTATCGACACATGAAATATTGTGATATATATTCATCACTTAGGGTGATAGACCATAACTTTAGAATGACTTAAATGTTGTTTGTACGCTAGAATAATGGCTTAATATTTTCTGGAATGACTGAACCAACAATATAAGAAATATCTGAGAAAACTCTCAAAAATGCTGAAAAATAATAATAACTAATGTTTTCTGCAAAAATGATTTAATATTTACTAGGATGACTTAACGTTTATTAGAATGACTTAACATTGTCTGAATGCCTGAATGACTTTGCTTGGACTCTGAAATGACTTATTATTGTCTGGACGCTAGAATGACTTAATATTGCCTAGAATGACTCAACCAAAAACAAAGGATGCCTGAGAAACATAAAAATGATAGAATGACTTAATGTACGCAGGAAGGGAGCCGTACATAAGAGAGGAGTCAACGCGTGGCTACGAAACGAGCCGCATGGGGAGCGCGGTCGAGTTTACATGTAGACCGGCTAGGTTTCTACACATAGTGTGTCACAACTTTCTCAAAACATTCTCAAATTTTTATCACAGCCTCTGCATATGATATCATGACATGTGGACAAGTTTCATGATTTTCTGACTTTGTTTGTGTTTTATACAATTTTTAAACAACTGGATGCCAAGTTCACGGCCATGTCTAGTGAGCATGTTGCTCGAAGTTTTCGGTCCGCTCCTGAAATCGGTCGTAACTTGTGCTAAATAGCATGTATATCATTTTTGCATACATGGTTTTCTAAGTTTCGAGTGACTTGCAATTCAAATCTGAATTTTTCGAAGAAATTCAAATAAACGAACTAACTCCAGTAGTTATAGAAAACAATTTTATAATTGTCCCAAAATGGTACATGTAGGTCTACATACTGTATCTACATACCATAAAAAGTTTGGTAAAGAAAATAAAAAAAATAAAAATATGCTTTGCCGAGTGTCCAAGCGTGACACTCGGCAAAAAAGGCTTTGCCGAGTGTCAGCCGTGTGGCACTTGACAAAGTTTTTTTAAAAACCCTAAATCCAGTCTTTGCCGAGTGCCTGTCAGTGGGCACTCATCAAAGACATCTTTGTCGAGTGCCAGATCAAGGGCACTCGGCACAGCATATTTTTTTAATTTTTAAAAAATCTTTGCCGAGTGCCAGATCGCGGGTACTCGGCAAAGACGAGAACCTTAGTAACTGGCGCGCGCTCGGGCCATTTCATTTCTTGTGCCCGCCGCCTCCCCGCACCGCCGCCTCCTGGCACCGCCGCTGCGCCCACCCACGCTCGCCGCCGCGCTTGCTCCGCCGCGCCCAAACCCGCTCGGCCCGCCCCCGCTCACTGTGCTCGCCCCACCCCCGCCTCCGGCGCTCGCACCGTCGCGCCCGCCCCGGCACCGCCGTCGCACCCACCCCCGCTCGGCCCACCCTACCTCCCGCGCTTGCACCGCCGCTCACCGCGCTTGCCCCGCCACGCCACCCGCTCGAGGTCGCCCGCGCGTCGTTGTCGATCGGTCCCCCGCTTTGGCTACCACACCGCCACCGACAAAGGTAAAGACTCTAAGTGTCGATTTATTAATCATTTCAGTTTTGCTTACAATGTAGTTATGATTGTGTAAGCCACACTATTCGTAGTTATGATTGGCTAAGTGTCGAAGCATTGATGTCTATGTGTGTATCAGCCATCGTGCTGCTACTTTTGTTTGCAGGTTTTTGGAAACCTCTGCATGCGGGGGGATGCTGCCGAATTTTTTTGTTGACATACTTGTGTTAATCTTTAGAGTATACTCGATTATATATGATAGAGGATGGAGGACCGTGAGTGGATGTACACGGGTCGTAGAGGAAGGAACGATGTCACCCCTGAATGGATTAGAAAGACCGATGATTTCGTGGAACGAGCATTCTAGTCCCATGCCCGTGCAGCAAATGTGCCAACTGGAAAAGAAAATCAAAGAAGTCCATGGTAGAACATATTTGGAAGAATGGATTTACGTCGGGCTATACTCGGTGGATCTTTCATGGTGAAGCACATCGTACGAGAGAGGAGGTGCTGAAACAACGTGTCGAGGATTATGATACCGATGCGGGGGTAGCGGATATGTTGAACGACTATCACGAGGCACAGTACGCTGGAGGATGTACGGATGATGAGCCAGAGCCGACTGCAAAGGCGTTCTACGACATGTTTGATGCGGCACAAAAGCCCCTTCACGGCCAGACAAAGGTTTCTCAACTGGATGCCATTGGGCGTGTAATGGCGTTCAAGTCGTAGTAC
Source organism: Zea luxurians (assembly GCA_029449295.1). NCBI lineage: Eukaryota > Viridiplantae > Streptophyta > Magnoliopsida > Poales > Poaceae > Zea > Zea luxurians. The sequence goes on from JAOPSE010000035.1 coordinate 17,682,552, forward strand.
AGCATGAGTCGAGACGCATTCGATGGTTTGTGTTGGATACTTATGTCAGAGCTTGACACTTATGAGACTTATGGTCTTGATACTTATGTTTGTGTTGAGAACATGGATATTTATGTTTGTGTTGCATATTTATGTCTGTGATGATATCTGTGATGTATATATGTGACGTATATGTGGTATCTTTTGTTTGTTTGGATGGAATAGAAAAATCAAATAAAAAAGGTGTATACTGGTCGCTTTGCCGAGTATTACACTCAGCAAAGAGGTGCTTTGCCGAGTGTCAAGGCCATAGCACTCGACAGAGAAGAAATACCTGTGCACCGGTATAGCTTCTTTGCCGAGCGCTGTGGCCCTGGCACTCAGCAAAGAGGCACGTTTTGCTGAGTGCCACACAGAGCACTCGGCAAAGAACCTGACAAAGGGGACCCACAGGTAGATCCTTTGCCGAGTGTTGGTCGGTAGACACTCGACAAAGAGGTAACTTCTTTGCCGAGTGTATTAGGAGACACTCAGCAAAGGCGCCATCTCCGTCACCACGGCGCCATGACGACCGCTTTTCTTTGTCGAGTACCTACTGGCACTCGGCAAAGTCTTTGCCGAGTGCCCGATAAAAAGTACTCGGCAAAAAAGCCTTTACCGATGTACTGTTCGTCGAGCCCTCTTTGCCGAGTGCGACACTCGGCAAAGACTTTGCTGAGTGTTTTTCAGAGTTTGCCGAGTGCTTCATGCACTCGGCAAAGCGCCCGATTTCGGTAGTGATGTACACAGGAAGGGAGCCGCACATAGGGGAGGAGTCAACACGTGGCTACGAAACGAGCCACGCGGGGGGACGCACTATATATATGCCATGACATACCAGACATACCTTGTACCCATGTCTCCAGCAGTCTTCCTATTTCATCTCCTATCTCACTTATTTTTTAAAAAAATTCACTTTGTTATCAGTGCAAGTATATAGTGTAAATAGTGTTTTGCACGACCGTATGCGCACTCTACTAAGCATGGTCTGACAATGCCTCTGGTCCTAGGCAACAATGGATTTGAGTGGTCTTTTTAATTCGTTTGTTTCTTAAAACCACCGAGTTGTTAATTTTTTGTATGAACTCAAACTTGTTGTTACTTGATGTTATGTTTCATGATGGAATATATGAGCACTTCTTTGAATCCAAATACTTGAAATATTTGGGATCATTCAAACATCTTAAAACCACAAGGAGCGATGCTACCAATGCACGTGCTCGCATCCAGACAATCACCATCCTCTTCGAACAAGACAATCACCCTATTCCTCGAACTTTATGCTAGAATTATTCAAAATAATTCTAAAAATCACAAAAGATTTGGGATGCTCTAATATCACAAGGGATGTGATTTCTATACCGGCGTTGATGCTAGGCTCAAAAACATAATTTAAATATAGTATGAATACTACAAACATATTTCCTTTTAGCTCTTTGTTACAATCAAAATCTACAAATAAATTACAATATAACCTCACCATAAACTTTCTTCTAACACCCGAGCATGGTCCCAAAGGTGCAAGAGCACCCCAAAGAGGGTGGTGAGATTCAACTAGGTGTTTGAACCCTGCAATGAGAAAGTGAAGATGCTATCACAATGTAGGCCAACAACATCTATTGCTATAATGAGCAACAAGGCATCACTGCCTCAAAACTAACTAGAGTGCTTAATAGCATTACACTGCTAATAGCAGCCAACCTTCGGCGTGGCTCTCCATCTTCATAAACATTCTAGTAGTATACCTTTCATGTGCATCATATTGACTACGTGTAATGAAATGTGTATGTAGATACTATAAGTGGTAAAAACATTATGTTGAGGTACCTTCCATACTAAATTGACTAGCTTGGGCGACCAAGAAACTCATCTTTTGTTGTTGAGGTGATCGAATGTCGCTTTTATAAGCAAGAGCAATGTTGGTAAAGGGGGTCAGTGGTGGAGAATCAATAATGTGATAGTTAGGTGCATCCAACGACTGAAACAAACGTTAATGAGTTGGTACAAAAAAATCAATAGATGCAAAATGTTATTATTTGTGTAGTAGCTTTATCTAGTATGGATATATCACTATTGGTTTATACCTTGAACTGACAGTGATATTTCACTACTGGTGATTGTCTTAGGCGGCTCTAATAGGAACTAACATTGTCGGTAGATTTGCTTCCAACCAATTTTATAGATCTCGTCATCAAGGCTTACCACATGTCAAAGATAAGTATGTTAGATGTTTGCTAGATTTGGGCCTCAAACCCATAGAGGATCTCAAAGAGGCACATGGCATCATCGAAGAGCTTGTGTTGAGGCAAAGCGACTTTGTGATGAATATGTGACCATTCAATTAATGCAAGGAATCCATGTTAGAACATTATGCCCTTGTGGCTAATTGGTTTAAGTAAAATATTTAGTGGTAGCCTTCGAATATGTAATAGCCCTATAAATAAGCATAGAGTTTGCCCAAGTTATCTACATCTCCTAGTCTATCTCCCTATGATTTATTTGCTTTTGAAAATTCCATTTTTATACTTTGAGCCAAATGCAAATGTATTTGAAAAGAATTTATCAAAAAGATTTGCAAAAATCAACCAAGTAGTGCAAATGTGGTCCAAAATTTTAAATATGTCAAAAACACTCATATTCACCTAGAACTGCTTTCATTTCAGTAGCTTATGAACACTTGTCTGAATTGCAAACTAGTTACAATTTCATACTTCATATTTGCTTTGGTTTGTGTTGGCAACAATCACCAAAAAGGGGGAGATTGAAAGGGAAATGGCCTTAAACAATTTATTATATTAATTTTGGTGTTTGATGACCATCACAACCAATCAGACTAACTAGTTTGCCCAGTCTTTGATTCATAGGTTCATAAGTTTATCAGTTCAGTTTCTAAGTCAAAATCAGCTCAAAACCAACCAATAAGGGGTAAAACTTAGATTAGAAGAACTTTGTCTAGTTCTATACTTTAGATAAGGTGTAAACTCCCCTATGAACCTATGTAACTCATGTAAATAGGTTGGATAGATAAGTTTCAATGAAACACCATTTTTGAGCCAATTTGAGCTAGAAAAGGAATATGAGTTGAAGGAATTAAAACAACCATGTTCCATGACTTAGACTAGTTGAAAGCCACTATATATGTTTGTCTAAGTCATTGGAACACCATCAAGTACACCCAAACTCAATTGAAGAAGATATGCCAAAGTTTGCAAAAACTGGTATGTGCTCAGGCGCACTGGACCCGTCCGTGGTGCACTGGATCGAGTGCGCAGGGAGAGCTGTAATAGGACTTCAACTAGATATTGTGTCAGACTGGTCCGGTGTACAAGAACCTGGCCCAGTGTAGTGTCGGACCGAAGTTGCGGAGAAGTTGTAAAATGGGCAGTTTGAAATTGGGGCGTCGGACCGGTCCGATGGCGCACCAGACCGTCTGACAAGGTTCAACGGTCAACTATTCTTCAAATGGCTATATCTACGTGGCACGGTCCGATTGTCACCAGACCTTTACTATTCGTGGTATGGTGCCTCTGATATGTCAGAACGGTCACCTCCTCTAGACGGGGCCAGATGGTCTGATATGCACTGGACAAGTACTATGCACGGTCTGGTGTACAAGAAAATTTGATTTTATCTCATTCAACTCCAACGACTATATGGGTGGTTGGGGTATAAATACCCCAAGTAGCATATTGAAGACACAAGAGCTACTCCAATCAACCATACTTCAAGTGCAATAACTCCTACGCTTTCAAAGCCTCACAAGCGTGCATCTGATCGATTTGAGTGACGAGAGACTTGGTGCTTGTATTCATTCGAGTGTTGCAAACTCTTGTGCTCTTGATTGAGTTTTCATTCTCTCTCTCACCCCTATTGTCACATTGTTGCAAGAGACTTTGTTTCTTTGTGTGGAGGTCCTTGCGGGACTTAGTGTCCCTTTGAGAAGAGAAGAAAAACTCAACTGATCTTCATGACCAATTGAGAGAGGGAAAGGGTTGAAAAAGATCCTTCCTTAGTGAACTCCTCAAAGGGGACGTAGACTCTTTAGAGTTGAACCTTGGGAAACAAATCGCCCGTATCCAATTTGGTTCTTCCTCTCTCCTCTCTCTTGTTCTTTTGTTTGTAATTGATCTTCTATCAATTTGAGTTGTCTCCCAAAGTAATTCCTCAATCGATTGAGCAACTTTAGCAAGAACAACACCTCTTCCTCACTCTGATTGACTTTATACTCGTTCCAACGCTGATCCAGGGCTGAAGTTTGTACTTAAGTTTGTAAATTTCAGATTTTGTCTATTCACACCCCTATAGGCAACTTCGAAGTGTGCAAATAAATAGATAGCTAAACAATTCTAGTGCAAAATAAAGCATTACGTGAAGCAACATAATAGCACAATAAATTCAATTAGCATATTGCATATTCTAAACATACACCAATTAGCTACATATAATCATAGTACTTAAGCAAGTAATCTTCAATTCAATCACTGTTTGAATCACACGTTGTTTGAATTATTCTAAGAATCAATGAATCGTAGGTATTGTTTGGTTCACATAATTGTAACGTGATGGGTAATTGATAATATTAAATCATGTTTATTTAAATCTAACTGTAATCAGATACCACAGTAAAAATTAATGCCGGCCCATTCAAACTTAGTACCATTGTCACAAGTGTCCATCATTATCGTTGTCATTTACGCTACAGTTTGTGAACCAAACAAAATCATAGTGTGATCATCACTTCAATCATTATGTTAAGCATAAATGGCTCACACGACCATATAAGGTAGCCATCGATAGGCGCGATCTAACTGTGATGGGCTAGACAGATTCGCTCCATGACGCATCGCTAGCTCCAACTTTGATTGGGTCCAGTCCAATCAGGGCATGGCACTACATACACATATACTGCATGTTTCACATGGCCGCTGGTGAATTATTAGTGCACGCTCAGATGACATCTGTTCAACGCATCTGTGCACAACACAGGTTCAATGGGTCCACACTCCAAATACAAGGTACTTCCCAAATGAATGGCGAGTGGAGCATTGTTGGAGGGACATGAGAACTTATGCCCCGTTTAGTTACAACAACTAATCTTTTAGTCTCTAGTTCTTTAGCCCAGTTTAGTTTTTTTTTTTGCCAAACGAAAGGACTAAAGCAAGGACTAATTGGTTTTAGTCTCTATTCTCTCATATGGGTGCTAAAAGGGACTAAAGGGTCACATTTACTTTAATTGCCCTTGCCTAGAGAACAGACACCATACACAGGAAACAAGGAAAAGGTCTTTGTGTACTTTATTTAATATGTTTAGAATCTATTTAGTTTCTAGAACCAAACAAGGTAGAGACTAAAATTTATTCATCGGACTAAACTTTAGTCCCAGCACTAATGGAACCAAACATAGCTTTACTATGGCAATGGGTACTATTAAATGCACCACTAAAGAAACCTAACAAATTTTCGATGGCTAGGATTACTTTCGACGGCCTTAGCCCAAACCGTCCGACATAGGAGTATTTTCGACGGGTTTTGATAGGCGTTCGAAATACAATAACATTTAATGGCTCAATACGACAATAGTCAGAAATACGTTAACTTCTGACAGCTCAGTCTAACACCCGTCGGAAGTAAACCTTATTTTCAACGACCTATATGTAACACCCGGATTTTAGGGGTCCAAAACCCGGGGTTAACATAAACACCAGGTATGCTGGGACCAAGTCTCACACATATGATGTATAGTGGCACAGGATCGAATGTCACAACTTTATATATAACAGGAGTTCTATACAAAATAAATAATTACATTATAAGGAGACAACGGTCCAGCAACCCAAAGTTGACTGGGAGACGACGACCTAGACCTCTCACGAATCATTGCAGCCTCCTCCATGAGCATCATCCTGCAGTACCTGGTCTTGACCTGTGGTGCATGTGAGACAGCAAGAGTGAGCTCACATACGTTCATCGCTCAACAAGTTGTGGGAAATAATGTGCATGAACTCGCCAAAGGTGGGAGCTCACGTGAAGTGTAAGGCTTACCAAAGAAGATGGTTAGAGCTGAGCATTGCTTTTAAAGTTGGTCAAAATTTTATTAGCAATTACTAAGTATAAGTAAATACCAAACCCAATTAAGTAATTGAACAAAAGTAACCACATCACCTGCAATGCAATGCATATGACAAATTGAATTTAGTTCCATAAATTAATCATGTGAGGGTCCGAGCTGCTCATGACCGTGAGCACGGCTAGTATACCAGTTTTACACTCTGCAGAGGTTGCGCATCTTTACCCACAAGTCGTGTATCCCATGTCGCCAGGGTTTGCAAGGCCCTTAGACACTTCCGAGGTGAATGGCTAGGGATCCACTACGAGGCCTTTACAAAGTTCCACTAGCTTCCGAAAACCCGCTACAGTTTATAGGAAGATCCAGTACAGGAATCCCTTGCAGGACCGCCATCGCAGCAAAATCCTCCCGAGGGCCTCCCCGCACTGACCTCTCCCCTACTGCCCTTGCCCCTTTCGGGTAAGGTAGTCTTCCACTAGCTTTCCTAATTAATCAGCCAAGGGGTCCCATTCCTCCCTTGTGGTAGCACTGTTTTCCCGGGTGGTCGCTCCATGTTCCAATTAACATAATGATCTCAACATGAACAATAAATAACAACTGATAACAAAAGTATGACCTTGAATAGTGTATCTCCATACCCAAAACCACATATAGCACTAGCAAGTACTACCCAGAAAGTTCAGTGGTAAACAAGGTATAAAGATAGACAAACTAGGGTAACCTATTGGGTCCCATCAAAATTAACCTATGCAGATCATTATGATTAATCAGAACATGGCTGGGTAAAAAGAAGTGATCAAGGGCACAACTTGCCTGGGTCTTGAGAATCCAGGTACCAGGATGGTTCTTCAGATGACTCGTGACCTCACTGCTAGTCGTAGCAATACAAACAAACATGGTATAGGCAAAATTAACATTACACCAAACATAAGAACAAAATACACATTATTAATATATATATTAAAATAAGATCACAGGAAGAAGAATTATTAATTTTGGAGTTGTAGATTTTAAGTTATGAATTTTCAAAGGTTTTATGTGCTTAAAATGGATTAAGTGAGAGATTAAATTTCTAATTGTTTTCATGACAAAACAGAGGTTCTAGGTGGTAGAGAATAAAATTACAAAATTTTAGAAAGTGGAATGGATTAATTTGGACTAAAAATGGATTTTCTATGATTTAAACAAGTTCTAGCATTTATTTATCTATTAAAAATCCATTTATAAATTATTTTCTCTGTTTTTATTATTTACTGGACTGCGCGTCAAATAAAAGGAAACCCAGGGGCCACCGCGTAAGTTTTCCCCGACTCAACGAACAGTGAGCAAGGATGGCGGGTTGTTTTCTGCAAAGTCCAGGGGCTCTTTAGAAAGTATTCCAAGCGAAGGGGTAAGCTTCGATCACAGCCGCCCGATCTGATTCCAACCGTCCAGATTAAATCATCCCTTGAGTGAACCGGTACGCACACGGGACCCTCGGATCTAGATCTGACGGCCCTGGTTTAATGAATCCCAGAGTTTATGACCATCATCCGATCACGATCGGATGGTTCCCGTTACCCCAACCCGAAACGCTACGCAGTCACCACATCCGGCCGTCAAAAAGGGATCCAACGGTGCACCACCATCGTCTCCCACCCGACCCAAGCTAACCACGGCAACGGGCTTCCCGCGGCGGTGCCATGGACGGCGCGGTGAAATTCGGCCCGACCAGGACCCCCCCGTTCGATTAACTGACACAGCACAACAATTGAACCGAGGCGAACACGGTGAGGTGAGTTACCGGGCAGGTAGACCACTGGCGGAGGCAGGCCACGGCGGAGGGCGGGAATATCCGAAGTCGGGACTCCGGTGAGGAATTCGTCGTGCTCCGATCACCAATTCCGCACGTGGAGGCACCGGTTATGTTCGCCGCACCCAGATGAGTTGCCAAGACCCCGCAATGGCTCGGAAACGACGGTGGCCAAGCGATTCAATGGTGGCGGCCAAAATTCTTCCGCAAGCGTAGCAACGGCGGCGCAAGGCTGTCGGTGCAAGCGGATGAGGAGGGAAGGAGGAGGCCGCGGCACTTATATAGGCGTGACATGGCCAGCTTCACCGAGAAAAGGGCGAAGTCCGCCGTAGAACTCGCCGCGACGGTCGCGCGATCCGTTGAAGACGCCGTGCGCGCGCACTGACGGCACGGTCCCACGCGACAGCGATACGGGAGAAGGGACGATGGCACGGCAGTGGCTGTCGGGCATGGCCCGCGTGTCGGTGAGACAGCGAGAGCATGCGTGAGGGGATGAGAGGCTGCCCGTGGGGCCCGCGTGTCGGCGCCAGGATTTGGAGTTGGGCCGAGACGAGTGAGGAAATGCTTAGGTGGGCCGAATACAAGGTAGCAGGCCCAGTTAGGTTAGAATTCCTTTTCTTTTTATTTTCTATTTTCTTTTCTCCATTTTCAAATCCAATTTGAGTTTCAAGTTTAAATTCAAACTTTGTGAATAACTTGTCCTCAGTTTGAATGGTATAATTTAATAATTTAAGTGTGAAGGAGGTTTATTCTGATTTTTATTTTATTTTATGTAGTATTTTTCTTAGTTCTTCCCTTCTCTTATTTCAAACCCTAATTCCAATTCAAATTAAATTTCAACTTGTGGCAAATTCACTTTCAGATTAATAGTGAAATTTGGACATACCTAAAAGTGTGATGAATTTATAACTTTGTTTTGTTTTGTATAATATTTCTTTCTTTCTTTCCTATTTCCAATTCAAATCAAACCAAGTTTTAAATTCTAGATTTCAAATTTATGCACAGGTTAAACTTTCACATGATGCACAATTACTACATAGTGTTTCTTCATTTATTTTATTATGAGTATTTACCTTTAAAAAGGGTGAATTATAAAGTTTAATTATTTATCAATGGTATTTTGCTCAGATTTTTTCTATCAATCCCAAATTCAGAATTTTGGGTGTTACAAATCCTACCCCCCTTAAAAATAATCTCGTCCTCGAGATTTGTAAGAAAAGGATATATGTTCATATGGTTTCAACACATATGCATAAACAAAATCTCGGCATGATGCATATCTTTATTAGCAAAACACAGGGTCAAATGAACCTTATTATTATTACTAAAATAGTAAAATACTACTAATAGCTAAACTAATATTTAGGTCTTACAAATAGTAAAATATATATATATATATATATGTATTTATATTTATGTTTATCTCTCTATTCTTGTTGCTCGTTGACTTCTTCCCCGACTACTTCATCTTCAACTGGCTCTTCTTCTTGAATTTCAAGTTCACTGGGTTCAGCTTCTACTTCTGTATGATGGGCATATCCCCGGTTGATTGATAGGGGCTGACTCTTTCCTGCCGAGGCTTGTCCTTGCTTCATCGGAGCCGGTGTGGTGTAGGCAGCTCTGTTGGGACAGTAGTTGGCATAGTGTCCCAGTTGTCCACATTTGAAGCATGTCCTGATGGCGGTTGTGTTAGGAGCAACGGTTCCTCCTGGAGTGCTTGCTTTTGAAGGAGCAGTTGGTGTCTGTTGAGTTTGTTGTCCAGAACTGCCACTAGCTGGTGTATTGGGAGTGGTAGTATAGCGAGGACGGGAACTACTTCCAGCCTGCCCTTGGTTGACAGCCTTTCTTTTCTCTCCAAATATACTCCTCTTGTTTTCTACAGCAATAGCTTTGTCAAGTAGCCTTTGGAAGGATGGGAAGGTGTGCGATACCAGCTGATATTGCAAGGGTCCAATCAAACCATCCAGAAAGAGCTCCTGCTTTTGCTCATCATCCTCTACATCTCTAGGAGCATATCGAGATAACTGGATGAATTTGTCCCTGTATTCACTCACGGACATACTTCCTTGCTTGAGGGAGAGGAACTCCTTTCTCTTAATCTTCATGAGCCCAGCAGGAATATGGTAATTTCTGAATTGTGTGGAGAATTCTTCCCAGGTAATTGTATCGGCAGCAGCATGAGCTGCACAGTACGCATCCCACCAATCCGCAGCGGGACCAGCAAGACGACCTGATGCATAGAGTACCTTCTCTCTATCCGAGCACTGAGCTATGTTGAGCATCTTCTCTATGGACTTTAACCAGTCATCTGCTTGCAGCGGATCTGCGGAGTTGGAGAAGGTTGGTGGTTTGTGGCTCATGAATTCCCGGTGCTTGTCCCGGGGTGGAACTGGTGGTGGAGGTGGAGGCAATGGCACTTGTTGTTGTTGCTGCTGTTGTTGAAGTTGTTGCTGCAGCTGCTGTTGTTGTACCCTCCTCTCTCGGCGTATCTCTTCCCGTTCTTGGCGCATTTCCCGACGTGCATCCTCTCTTTCCTGGTGCATTTCTTGGCGTTCTTGCTGCATTTGGGTGCGCATATCTGTCATAGTGTCCGCCATTTGCTGCATCATTCTCATTTGAGCTGCGACGAGTGGATCAACTCCGCCTTGTGGAGGATTAGGAGGATTCATTGCTGCTGACTGTGGTTGGGGTTGTTGATTAGCAGGTAAATCAATTCCACCACCCCGCCTGGTATTGACCATCTAAGTTAGAAGCATATGGTAAGATAGCTTTGCAAGGGAATCATTTAATAGATAGAATGAATAAACTAATAGTTGGTTATGTACTGGAATTTCTTTGGCAGGGCTGGACCAAATATTTTATGTTAAGACTAGGGTAATTAGTTGTACGAGGTGAATGTCCAAAGGTAAGATAGAATGTGTCAAGATAAGATAGATACGGAATACTACATATATCTTCTAAGAGGATAATCTAGTTTGTCTAGTTATCTTACAAGTGCTACCCTTTATACCTAGATGTATATGCAGATGTAATTGTGGACATTACTCCACAACCCATCACACTCAATCAAAGATCCAAATCAGATAGATAACATAAGGACAAACATTCAAATACATAGACACTTATAAAAATAGTTTTGTTTTTGTTCCTAGGATTAGGTCTCCTATTCCTAAAGTCACTTTAGGCACAAGATTTCAAAGTGTGAAATCCAAGTTTGTCTTTAGAAGGAAAAGGTAAGAATAATCAGAGTAAAGCGGAAATAGATGAGAAAAGATTGAGATAAGTTTAGAAGAATCAGAATAGCAAAGATAAGTATGTAGGGGTTGTCCAGTTCTATCTAGGTTTCGTCCTACAGTCAACATTGCCTCTGATACCACTTCTGTAACACCCGGATTTTAGGGGTCCAAAACCCGGGGTTAACATAAACACCAGGTATGCTGGGACCAAGTCTCACACATATGATGTATAGTGGCACAGGATCGAATGTCACAACTTTATATATAACAGGAGTTCTATACAAAATAAATAATTACATTATAAGGAGACAACGGTCCAGCAACCCAAAGTTGACTGGGAGACGACGACCTAGACCTCTCACGAATCATTGCAGCCTCCTCCATGAGCATCATCCTGCAGTACCTGGTCTTGACCTGTGGTGCATGTGAGACAGCAAGAGTGAGCTCACATACGTTCATCGCTCAACAAGTTGTGGGAAATAATGTGCATGAACTCGCCAAAGGTGGGAGCTCACGTGAAGTGTAAGGCTTACCAAAGAAGATGGTTAGAGCTGAGCATTGCTTTTAAAGTTGGTCAAAATTTTATTAGCAATTACTAAGTATAAGTAAATACCAAACCCAATTAAGTAATTGAACAAAAGTAACCACATCACCTGCAATGCAATGCATATGACAAATTGAATTTAGTTCCATAAATTAATCATGTGAGGGTCCGAGCTGCTCATGACCGTGAGCACGGCTAGTATACCAGTTTTACACTCTGCAGAGGTTGCGCATCTTTACCCACAAGTCGTGTATCCCATGTCGCCAGGGTTTGCAAGGCCCTTAGACACTTCCGAGGTGAATGGCTAGGGATCCACTACGAGGCCTTTACAAAGTTCCACTAGCTTCCGAAAACCCGCTACAGTTTATAGGAAGATCCAGTACAGGAATCCCTTGCAGGACCGCCATCGCAGCAAAATCCTCCCGAGGGCCTCCCCGCACTGACCTCTCCCCTACTGCCCTTGCCCCTTTCGGGTAAGGTAGTCTTCCACTAGCTTTCCTAATTAATCAGCCAAGGGGTCCCATTCCTCCCTTGTGGTAGCACTGTTTTCCCGGGTGGTCGCTCCATGTTCCAATTAACATAATGATCTCAACATGAACAATAAATAACAACTGATAACAAAAGTATGACCTTGAATAGTGTATCTCCATACCCAAAACCACATATAGCACTAGCAAGTACTACCCAGAAAGTTCAGTGGTAAACAAGGTATAAAGATAGACAAACTAGGGTAACCTATTGGGTCCCATCAAAATTAACCTATGCAGATCATTATGATTAATCAGAACATGGCTGGGTAAAAAGAAGTGATCAAGGGCACAACTTGCCTGGGTCTTGAGAATCCAGGTACCAGGATGGTTCTTCAGATGACTCGTGACCTCACTGCTAGTCGTAGCAATACAAACAAACATGGTATAGGCAAAATTAACATTACACCAAACATAAGAACAAAATACACATTATTAATATATATATTAAAATAAGATCACAGGAAAAAGAATTATTAATTTTGGAGTTGTAGATTTTAAGTTATGAATTTTCAAAGGTTTTATGTGCTTAAAATGGATTAAGTGAGAGATTAAATTTCTAATTGTTTTCATGACAAAACAGAGGTTCTAGGTGGTAGAGAATAAAATTACAAAATTTTAGAAAGTGGAATGGATTAATTTGGACTAAAAATGGATTTTCTATGATTTAAACAAGTTCTAGCATTTATTTATCTATTAAAAATCCATTTATAAATTATTTTCTCTGTTTTTATTATTTACTGGACTGCGCGTCAAATAAAAGGAAACCCAGGGGCCACCGCGTAAGTTTTCCCCGACTCAACGAACAGTGAGCAAGGATGGCGGGTTGTTTTCTGCAAAGTCCAGGGGCTCTTTAGAAAGTATTCCAAGCGAAGGGGTAAGCTTCGATCACAGCCGCCCGATCTGATTCCAACCGTCCAGATTAAATCATCCCTTGAGTGAACCGGTACGCACACGGGACCCTCGGATCTAGATCTGACGGCCCTGGTTTAATGAATCCCAGAGTTTATGACCATCATCCGATCACGATCGGATGGTTCCCGTTACCCCAACCCGAAACGCTACGCAGTCACCACATCCGGCCGTCAAAAAGGGATCCAACGGTGCACCACCATCGTCTCCCACCCGACCCAAGCTAACCACGGCAATGGGCTTCCCGCGGCGGTGCCATGGACGGCGCGGTGAAATTCGGCCCGACCAGGACCCCCCCCCGTTCGATTAACTGACACAGCACAACAATTGAACCGAGGCGAACACGGTGAGGTGAGTTACCGGGCAGGTAGACCACTGGCGGAGGCAGGCCACGGCGGAGGGCGGGAATATCCGAAGTCGGGACTCCGGTGAGGAATTCGTCGTGCTCCGATCACCAATTCCGCACGTGGAGGCACCGGTTATGTTCGCCGCACCCAGATGAGTTGCCAAGACCCCGCAATGGCTCGGAAACGACGGTGGCCAAGCGATTCAATGGTGGCGGCCAAAATTCTTCCGCAAGCGTAGCAACGGCGGCGCAAGGCTGTCGGTGCAAGCGGATGAGGAGGGAAGGAGGAGGCCGCGGCACTTATATAGGCGCGACATGGCCAGCTTCACCGAGAAAAGGGCGAAGTCCGCCGTAGAACTCGCCGCGACGGTCGCGCGATCCGTTGAAGATGCCGTGCGCGCGCACTGACGGCACGGTCCCACGCGACAGCGATACGGGAGAAGGGACGATGGCACGGCAGTGGCTGTCGGGCATGGCCCGCGTGTCGGTGAGACAGCGAGAGCATGCGTGAGGGGATGAGAGGCTGCCCGTGGGGCCCGCGTGTCGGCGCCAGGATTTGGAGTTGGGCCGAGACGAGTGAGGAAATGCTTAGGTGGGCCGAATACAAGGTAGCAGGCCCAGTTAGGTTAGAATTCCTTTTCTTTTTATTTTCTATTTTCTTTTCTCCATTTTCAAATCCAATTTGAGTTTCAAGTTTAAATTCAAACTTTGTGAATAACTTGTCCTCAGTTTGAATGGTATAATTTAATAATTTAAGTGTGAAGGAGGTTTATTCTGATTTTTATTTTATTTTATGTAGTATTTTTCTTAGTTCTTCCCTTCTCTTATTTCAAACCCTAATTCCAATTCAAATTAAATTTCAACTTGTGGCAAATTCACTTTCAGATTAATAGTGAAATTTGGACATACCTAAAAGTGTGATGAATTTATAACTTTGTTTTGTTTTGTATAATATTTCTTTCTTTCTTTCCTATTTCCAATTCAAATCAAACCAAGTTTTAAATTCTAGATTTCAAATTTATGCACAGGTTAAACTTTCACATGATGCACAATTACTACATAGTGTTTCTTCATTTATTTTATTATGAGTATTTACCTTTAAAAAGGGTGAATTATAAAGTTTAATTATTTATCAATGGTATTTTGCTCAGATTTCTTCTATCAATCCCAAATTCAGAATTTTGGGTGTTACACTATATCTAAGTCGTCAAAAATAAGGAATAGATTTGAAATTACATCCTAAAGTTGTGCACGTCTCATTTGCACATGTCACGCTCGGATTTAAGGACAAATCCAGATACATCTCAAACGTGTGTTAGAATCAAGTTCACACATATGATGACTCAGTGTACAGAAATCAATGTCACATCTTTATTATATAATATAAGTTATGTACAAATAGCTAAATACAATACACCATATGGTGATAACGATGCTCCACCATCATAGTTGACTAGAAGACGATGGTCTTGACCTCTCCGAACTTATCTTCATCTTCATCATTCTTCAACGGTGGTGCTTGTTCTTGATCTAGTGTGATTATAGCAAGGGTGAGCTCCCATACGGTCATATCTCAGCAAATGTGGGAAAAATGTATTGTAAGGCTTACCGAGGATAATGGTTAAGGCTGAGCATTGCTTTTAATTTTATTGGTCAATTTTTTTTTAGCAATTACTAAATATAAGTAAATACCATCCCAATTAAATAAGAGATCACCATTAATAATTCCCACAATGCATGACAGGTTAAATTTAATTTTATAAATTACTCATGTGAGGGTCCGAGCCGTTTATGACCGTGAGCACGGTTGATATACTAGTTTTATACTCTCGAGAGGTTGCACATATTTACCCACACGACATGTTTCACTTTTAGCCTGGGTTAACTAAACCATTAGACAATTTCAAGGTGAATGGCTAGGGATCCACTGCGAGGCCTTTACAAAGTTTCACTAGCACTACACCAAAAATATAAACTTCCTACGGTTTCTTAACTTTCTACAACTTTTATAACAAACCATAGGAAATTACCAACTTCTGAGAGGCTACTGGTAGCTCTAGGAAAAAACCATAACTTACTACGATTTGTTATGAAAGTTGTAGTAAGTTAGCTTTCAACTGTTGACCACTGGACACGGTCAAACAAGCCGCTAACTTTCTACGACCTCCTCTAGTAAGTTAGCCACCCCTGCTAACTTTCTACGGTCGCCTCTAGAAAGTTAGGTTTTAGCTGTTGACCAATGAGAGCGGTCAAACGAGCCACTAATTCTTATGGCCTTCTCTAGAAAGTTAGCTACTCCTGCTAATTTCCTACGGCCACCTCTAGGGGCGGCTAACTTCCTACGACCGCCTCTAGGAAGTTAAGTAACTTCCTAGAGTACTTGTACAACCTCTAGGAAGTTATATTTGTTACCTTCATCTATCTTCATCCCAGTCATTCTACCTCTCGAGTCCAAGCCGTCACGCCGCTCCCCGCCCCGTCATGCCCGCCCTGTGTAACGCCCTGAATTTGGGGGTAGAATTTTTTTCTTCTTTTCCCTCACCAAATTCGGGCGTTACCCTTTCCTTTTCCCTTTTCTCCTCGCTAAACCTTGATCTTTTCCAAAGTTATAGCGGGATTCGGCCTGAGATCCCATGTAAAGCAAAACCCTAAAATATTTTGTTTTGGTTGATGCACCATGCCGAACCATGCATTCTTTTTTATTGTTTGAAAATGTGAATGCATTCATCTAGAGAAAAAAATAGATTTTAGAAAAAAAGAAAAACCTTTTTCTTCTCTCTTTCCCCCTCTCCTCCCATTTCGGCCCAGCCCCCCCCCCCCCAGGCGCATGGCCCAGCCGTGCCTCCCCTCCCCTTTCCCCCCCCTCGCGCCGTGGGCCGGCCTGGCCGCGGCCCACCTCGCCCCCCCCCGCGCCGCCCCCGCTTTGGGCCCAAGGCAGCCCAGCCGCGCCCCCCCTCCCCCAAAATTCCTCTCCCCTCCCCTGCGGGCCCCGCCTGTCATTCTCTCCCCCAACCTCCCTCTCCCTTGACCAACCGCCCGACCCCTCCCCCTGCGCGTCGCCGCCGCCGCCGCCGCACCGCCCTCCCCCGCGTGGTAAGCCCCCTCCTCCCTCTCCTCTCCCCCTCCCTCCCTCTCACCGGCCCCGACCGCGCCCGGCCGCGCCGCCCCGGCGAGCCCCACCCCTCCCCGGCCTCGGCACCGCCCGGCGAGCCGCGCCCTCCCCCCACGTGCGCTCGGCCCCGGCGAGCCGCCCCACGCCCGCCCCCGGCGAGCCGCTGAGAGCACCTAGAGGGGGGGGGGGTGAATAGGTAATCCTGTGAAACTTGAAAACTTAATGCCACAAAACATGGTTAGGCGTTAGCACAATAATGTCAAGTGGATAGAGAGGAGTCTCAACAAAATGCAATAACCACAAGAGATCAACACAGAGATGGCACAGTGGTTTATCCCGTGGTTCAGCCAAGACCAACGCTTGCCTACTCCACGTTGTGGCGTCCCAACGGACGAGGGTTGCAATCAACCCCTCTCAAGCGGTCCAAAGACCCACTTGAATACCACGGTGTTTTGCTTTGCTTTTCTTTATCCCGCTTGCGAGGAATCTCCACAACTTGGAGTCTCTCGCCCTTACAAAGATGTTCACAAAGAATCACGGAGTAAGGGAGGGATTAGCAACTCACACAAGACACAAAGATCACAGCAAATACGCACACATAAGACCCAGACTTGAGCTCAAGAGACTATCACGAGTTTCTCACTAGAACGGAGCTCAAATCACTGAGAATGTCGAACAAGTGCGCAAGAACGAAGTGTGAGTGATCAACTATGCTCAAAGAATGCTTGGATGTCTTCTCCATGCGCCAAGGGGTCCCTTTTATAGCCCCAAGGCAGCTGGGAGCCGTTGAGAGCACTGTAGGAAGGCAATTCTTGCCTTCTGTCGACTGGCGCACCGGACAGTCCGGTGCACCACCGGACACTGTCCGGTGCGGATTTCTTTCCTTGTTTGGCGAAGCCGACCATTGGAGATTCAGAGCCGTTGGCGCACCGGACACTGTCCGGTGCACACCGGACAGTCCGATGCTCCAATGTGACCGTTGGCTCGGCCACGCGTCACGCGCGGAATCCTCGGCTGACCGTTGCCCCGGCTGACCGTTGGCTCACCGGACAGTCTGGTGCATCACCGGACAGTCCAGTGAATTATAGTCGTACGCCGTTGATGGCTTCCCGAGACCGACGACTTCGCCTGTGAACGGCTCACCGGACAGTCCGGTGCACCATCGGACAGTCCGGTGATTTATACTGTACACCGCTGTCGAAGTCCCGAGAGCAGCAAGTTCGCCAGAGCCAGCCTGGCGCACCGGACACTGTCCGGTGCATCACCGGACAGTCCGGTGCACCCAGACTGCGCAGACTTTGGCTGAACAAAGCCATCTCTTTTCCAATTCGATTTCTCCTGTTGCCAGCACTTAGACACAATACATTAGTCCATAAAACAATGTACTAAGTCTAGAAACATACCTTTTGACTTGATTTGCACTTTGTCCACCACTTTGCATAGATTAACACAAAAGCACTTGTGTTGGCACTCAATCACCAAAATACTTAGAAATGGCCCAAGGGCACATTTCCCTTTCAATCTCCCCCTTTTTGGTGATTTATGCCAACACAACATAAAGCAACTAGAACAAGTGCAATATCAATGCAAATGAAAACTCAATATAGTTTTGATTCAAATTTGGCATATATGGATCACCCTTTGCCACCACTTGGTTTTGTTTTTGCAAATCAACCTCAAATTTCTATCTCTAAGTCAAACACAATTGTAGAGACATAAAGGGAGGTATTCCAAGAGAAATTAATCAAAGATTTCAAAAACTCCCCCAAAAACTCCCCCTTTTTCCCATAATCAACCATTCTCCCCACAAGAGGCCAACTTCTGACAAGAGAGACAATAAGAGAGTTTTGACAAACCAAAAGCTCTATTCTACTATTTTCAAAATTTCTCAAGTGGTAGGTGATCCATTTATATTGCTTTGGCCTTATTTTCTCCCCCTTTGGCATCAAGCACCAAAACGGGATCAATCTTGGCCCTTAAACCCCATTGCCTCACCAAAATCTTCGAATAAGAGTACCAAGGCAATAAGAGTACATGAGATAAACTTGGAATAAATTACCCTCTCATCGGAGTGCAGTGGAAGTCTTTCATGGTCCAAGTCCACCTTTTCCCTTTCAAACCCTCCTTTGAGACTAAATCAAGCAAACTCAAGCACACGGTTAGTCTCAAAGGGTCAAGTTGTAACACATCTCTCCCTAAATATGTGCATCACTTGCAAAAGGACTTGTGAGGTTCGAGGAGTGATTGTACAACTTGAGCACCACAAGTAAGCAACAAAATGCATAAGGAACATGATCAAGGGCATAAACACATGTATGCTATAAATCAATCCAAGTTCCGCGAATCTAAGACATTTAGCTCACTACGCAGCCTACAAAAGGTCTTTTCATCTAAAGGCTTGGTAAAGATATCGGCTAGCTGGTTCTCGGTGCTAACATAAAACACTTCGATATCTCCCTTTTGCAGGTGGTCCCTCAAAAAGTGATGCCGGATGTCAATGTGCTTTGTGCGGCTGTGCTCAACAGGATTTTCCGCTATTCGGATAGCACTCTCATTATCACATAGGAGTGGGACTTTGCTCAGATTGTAGCCAAAGTCACGGAGGGTTTGCCTCATCCAAAGTAGTTGCACGCAACACTGTCCTGCGGCAACATACTCGACCTTAGCGGTGGATAGGGCAACGAAAGTTTGTTTCTTAGAATTCCATGACACCAGGGACCTTCCTAAGAATTGGCACGTCCCCGATGTACTCTTCCTATCGACCTTACATCCAGCATAGTCGGAGTCTGAATATCCAATCAAGTCAAAGTTAGACCCCTTTGGATACCAGATCCCGAAGCAAGGCGTAGCGACTAAATATCTAAGAATTCGCTTCACGGCCACTAAGTGACATTCCCTTGGATCGGATTGAAATCTAGCACACATGCATACGCTAAGCATAATATCCGGTCTACTAGCACATAAATAAAGTAAAGACCCTATCATTAACCGGTATGCTTTTTGATCAACGGACTTACCTCCTTTGTTGAGGTCGGTGTGTCCGTCGGTTCCCATCGGAGTCTTTGCGGGCTTGGCGTCCTTCATTCCAAACCGCTTTAGCAAATCTTGCATGTACTTCGTTTGGGAGATGAAGGTGCCGTCCTTGAGTTGCTTCACTTGGAACCCAAGGAAGTAGTTCAACTCGCCCATCATCGACATCTCGAAGTTTTGAGTCATCACCCTGCTAAACTTTTCACAAGACTTTTGATTAGTAGAACCAAATATTATGTCATCGACATAAATTTGGCACACAAAAAGATCACCGTCGCAAGTCTTAGTGAAAAGAGTTGGATCGGCTTTCCCAACCTTGAAAGCATTAGCAATTAAGAAGTCTCTAAGGCATTCATACCATGCTCTTGGGGCTTGCTTAAGTCCATAGAGCGCCTTAGAGAGCTTACACACGTGGTCGGGGTACCGTTCATCCTCGAAGCCAGGTGGTTGCTCCACGTACACCTCCTCCTTGATTGGCCCGTTGAGGAAAGCGCTCTTCACATCCATTTGGAACAACCTGAAAGAATGGTGAGCGGCATATGCTAGCAAAATACGAATAGATTCTAGCCTAGCCACAGGAGCAAAAGTCTCCTCAAAGTCCAAACCTACGACTTGGGCATAACCTTTTGCCATAAGTCGAGCCTTGTTCCTCGTCACCACCCTGTGCTCGTCCTGTTTGTTGTGGAACACCCACTTGGTTCCCACAACATTTTGCTTGGGACGAGGCACCAGTGTCCAAACTTCATTAGCTTGAAGTTGTTGAGCTCCTCCTGCATGGCCAACACCCAGTCTGGATCTAGCAAGGCCTCTTCTACCCTGAAAGGCTCAATAGAAGAGACAAAAGAGTAATGCTCACAAAAATTAACTAATCTAGAACGAGTAGTTACTCCCTTGCTAATATCACCCAATATTTGGTCGACGGGATGATTCCTTTGAATCGTCGCTCGAACTTGGGTTGGAGGTGCCGGTTGTGCTTCTTCCTCCATCACATGATCATCTTGTGCTCCCCCTTGATCACATGCCTCCTCTTGATGAACCTGTTCATCAACTTGAGTTGGGGGATGCACCATTGTTGAGGAAGAGGGTTGATCTTGCTCCTCAAGTTCCTGTGGTCGCACATCGCCAATCGCCATGGTGTGTATTGCGGCCGTTAGAACGTCTCCTTCATCTACATCATCAAGATCTACAACTTGCTCTCTTGGAGAGCCATTAGTTTCATCAAATACAACGTCACTAGAGACTTCAACCAAACCCGATGATTTGTTGAAGACCCTATACGCCTTTGTATTTGAGTCATAACCTAATAAAAACCCTTCTACAGCTTTGGGAGCAAATTTAGAATTTCTACCTTTCTTCACAAGAATATAACACTTGCTCCCAAATACACGAAAGTAAGACACATTGGGTTTGTTACCGGTTAGAAGCTCATACGAAGTCTTCTTGAGGAGGCGGTGAAGGTAGACCCAGTTGATGGCGTGGCAAGCCATGTTCACGGCTTCCGACCAAAAGCGCTCGGGGGTCTTGAACTCTCCAAGCATCGTCCTCGCCATATCGATAAGTGTCCTGTTCTTCCTCTCTACCACACCATTTTGCTATGGTGTGTAGGGAGCGGAGAACTCGTGCTTGATCCCTTCCTCCTCAAGATACTCCTCCACTTGAAGGTTCTTGAACTCGGACCCGTTGTCGCTCCTTATCTTCTTCACCTTGAGCTCAAACTCATTTTGAGCTCTCCTGAGGAAGCGCTTGAGGGTCCCTTGGGTTTCAGATTTATCCTGCAAAAAGAATACCCAAGTGAAGCGGGAAAAATCATCAACAATTACTAAACCATACTTACTTCCTCCTATGCTTAGATAGGCGACGGGTCCGAAGAGGTCCATATGCAGCAGCTCCAGGGGTCTCGACGTAGTCATCACATTCTTGATGTGATGAGCACTTCCCACTTGTTTACCTGCTTGACAAGCTACACAAGGTCTATCTTTTTCGAAATGCACATTAGTTAGACCTATCACGTGTTCTCCCTTTAGAAGCTTGTGAAGGTTCTTCATCCCCACATGTGCTAAACGGCGATGCCACAGCCAACCCATGCAAGTCTTAGCAATTAAGCATGCATCTAGGCCGGCCTTTTCTTTTGCAAAATCAACTAAATAAAGTTTGTCGTCTAGTACACCCTTAAAAGCTAGTGAACCATCACACCTTCTAAAGACAGACACATCTACATTTGTGAACAAACAATTATATCCCATTTTACAAAGTTGACTAACAGATAACAGATTATATCCAAGCGACTAAACTAAAAACACATTAGAAATAGAGTGCTCGAATGAAATAGCAATCTTCCCTAACCCTTTTACCTTGCCTTGGTTCCCATCATCGAATATGATTGAATCTTGGGAATCCTTGTTCTTGACGTAGGAGGTGAACATCTTCTTCTCACCCGTCATGTGGTTTGTGCATCCGCTATCGATAATCCAGCTTGAACCTTCGGATGCATAAACCTGCAAGGCAAATTTAGGCTTGGGTCTTAGGTACCCAACTCTTGTTGGGTCCTACAACGTTAGTCACAATGGTCTTAGGGACCCAAATGCAAGTTTTATCTCCCTTGCATCTTGCCCCTAATTTCCTAGCAATTACCTTCTTATCCTTTCTACAAATGGTAAATGAAGCATTGCAAGCATGATATATTGTTGAAGGTTCATTAATTTTCCTAGGAACATTAACAACATTTCTCCTAGGCATATGATGAACAACATTTCTCCTAGACATATCTCTACCATGCATATAGGAAGAACTAGAAGCAAACATGGCATGAGAATCAAAAGCATCATAACTTCTATAGGCATTCCTAGAATGTCTCCTATCATGATACATGAAAGCATGGTTCTTTTTAGCACTACTAGCCATAGGGGCCTTCCCTTTCTCCTTGGCGGAGATGGGAGCCTTATGGCTTGTTAAGTTCTTGGCTTCCCTCTTGAAGCCAAGTCCATCCTTAATTGAGGGGTGTCTACCAATCGTGTAGGCATCCCTTGCAAATTTTAACTTATCAAATTCACTCTTGCTAGTCTTAAGTTGGGCATTAAGACTAGCCACTTCATCATTTAATTTAGAAATGCAAACTAAGTGTTCACTACAAGCATCAACATTAAAATCTTTGCACCTATTGCAAATCATAACATGTTCTACACAAGAGTTAGATTTACTTGCTACTTCTAGTTTAGCATTTAAATTATCATTAACATCTTTTAAAGAAGAAATGGTTTCATGACAAGTAGATAGTTCACAAGAAAGCATTTCATTCCTTTTGATTTCTAAAGCAAGGGATTTTTGAGCCTCTACAAACTTATCATGTTCTTCATATAAAAGATCCTCTTGCTTCTCTAATAATCTATTCTTATCAATCAAGGCATCAATTAATTCATTAATCTTATCAACCTAGGTTCTATCTAGACCCTTGAATAAACAAGAATAATCTATTTCATCATCATCACTAGACTCATCCTCACTTGAAGAAGCATAAGTAGTATAGTCTCGAGTACATACCTTCTTCTCCTTCGCCATGAGGCATGTGTGACGCTCGTTGGGGAAGAGGGATGACTTGTTGAAGGCGGTGGCGGCGAGCCCTTCATTGTCGGAGTCGGATGACGAACAATCCGAGTCCCACTCCTTGCTAAGGTGTGCCTCGCCCTTAGCCTTCTTGTATGCCTTCTTCTTCTCCCTCTTGTTCCCTTGTTCCTGGTCACTATCATTATCGGGACAGTTAGCGATAAAATGACCAACCTTACCACATTTGAAGCATGAGCGCTTCCCCTTTGTTTTGGTCTTGCTTGGCTGCCCCTTGCGACCCTTTAGCGCTGTCTTAAAGCGCTTGATGATGAGGGCCATCTCTTCATCATTAAGCCCGGCCGCCTCAACTTGCGCCACCTTGCTAGGTAGCACCTCCTTGCTCCTCGTTGCCTTGAGAGCAATGGGTTAAGGCTCATGGATTGGACCGTTCAACGCGTCGTCCACGTATCTCGCCTCCTTGATCATCATTCGCCCGCTTACGAACTTCCCAAGGACTTCTTCGGGCGACATCTTGGTGTACCTAGGATTTTCACGAATATTGTTCACCAAATGTGGATCAAGTACAGTAAAGGACCTTAGCATTAGGCGAACGACGTCGTGGTCCGTCCATCGCGTGCTTCCGTAGCTCTGTATCTTGTTGATGAGGGTTTTGAGCCGATTGTATGTTTGGGTTGGCTCCTCTCCCCTTATCATTGCAAATCTCCCGAGCTCGCCCTCCACCAACTCCATCTTGGTGAGCATGGTGACATCGTTCCCCTCATGTGAGATCCTGAGGATGTCCCAGATCTGCTTGGCATTGTCCAAGCCGCTCACCTTGTTGTACTCTTCCCTGCACAAAGATGCTAAAAGGACAGTAGTAGCTTGTGCATTTTTATGGATTTGTTCATTTATAAACATGGGGCTATCCGAGCTATCAAACTTCATTCCATTCTCTACAATCTCCCATATACTTGGATGGAGACAGAACAAGTGACTACGCATTTTGTGACTCCAAAATCCGTAGTCCTCCCCATTAAATTGTGGAGGTTTGCCAAGAGGAATGGAAAGCAAATGTGTATTGGAGCTATGCTGAATACGAGAATAATCGAAAGAGAAGTTCGAGTTAACTGTCTTTCTTTTGTCGTAGTCATTGTCATTGTTGTCCTTTTGGGAAGAAGTGGACTCGTCGCTGTCGTCGTAGTAGACGATCTCCTTGATGCGTCTTGTCTTCTTCTTCTTCCCGTCTTTTCGTTTGTGGCCCGAGCCTGAGTCGGTAGGCTTGTCATCCTTCGACTCGTTGATGAAAGACTCCTTCTCCTTATCATTGATCACAATCCCCTTGCCCTTAGGATCCATCTCTTCGGGTGATTAGTCCCTTTGTGAAGAGAACGACTCCGATACCAATTGAGAGCACCTAGAGGGGGGGGTGAATAGGTGATCCTGTGAAACTTGAAAACTTAATGCCACAAAACTTGGTTAGGCGTTAGCACAATAATGCCAAGTGGCTAGAGAGGAGTCTCAACAAAACGCAATAACCACAAGAGATCAACACAGGGATGGCACAGTGGTTTATCCCGTGGTTCGGCCAAGACCAACGCTTGCCTACTCCACGTTGTGGCGTCCCAACGGACGAGGGTTGCAATCAACCCCTCTCAAGCGGTCCAAAGACCCACTTGAATACCATGGTGTTTTGCTTTGATTTTCTTTATCTCGCTTGCGAGGAATCTCCACAACTTGGAGTCTCTCGCCCTTACAAAGATGTTCACAAAGAATCACGGAGTAAGGGAGGGATTAGCAACTCACACAAGACACAAAGATCACAGCAAATACGCACAGACAAGACCTAGACTTGAGCTCAAGAGACTATCACGAGTTTCTCACTAGAACGGAGCTCAAATCACTGAGAATGTCGAACAAGTGCGCAAGAATGAAGTGTGAGTGATCAACTATGCTCAAAGAATGCTTGGATGTCTTCTCCATGCGCCAAGGGGTCCCTTTTATAGCCCCAAGGTAGCTAGGAGCCATTGAGAGCACTGTAGGAAGGCAATTCTTGCCTTCTGTCGACTGGCGCACCGGACAGTCCGGTGCACCACCGAACACTGTCTGGTGCAGATTTCTTTCCTTGTTTGGCGAAGCCGACCGTTAGAGATTCAGAGCCGTTGGCGCACCGGACACAGTCCGGTGCACACCGGATAGTCCGGTGCTCCAATGTGACCATTGTGTCGGCCACGCGTCATGCACGGAATCCTTGGCCGACTGTTGCCCCGGCTGACCGTTGGCTCACCGGACAGTCCGGTGCATCACCGGACAGTCCGGTGAATTATAGCCGTACGCCGTTGATGGCTTCCCGAGACCGACGACTTCGCCTGTGAACGGCTCACCGGACAGTCCGATGATTTATACCGTACACCACCATCGAAGTCTCGAGAGCAGCAAGTTCGCCAGAGCCAGCCTGGCGCACCGGACACTGTCTGGTGCACCACTGGACAGTCCGGTGCACCCAGACTGCGCAGACTTTGGCTGAACAAAGCCATCTCTTTTCCAATTCGATTTCTCCTGTTTCCAGCACTTAGACACAATACATTAGTCCATAAAACAATGTACTAAGTCTAGAAACATACCTTTTGACTTGATTTGCACTTTGTCCACCACTTTGCATAGATTAACACAATAGCACTTGTGTTGGCACTCAATCACCAAAATACTTAGAAATGGCCCAAGGGCACATTTCCCTTTCAGCCGCCCCGCGCCCCCCGGCGAGCTCCGCGCCCGGCTCGGCCCCGCGCCCCCTCGGCGAGCCGTGTCACCCTTGGCGAGCCCCCGGCCCCGCGCCCACGGCTCCCCACCCGCGTCCGGCGCCGGTGGCTCGGCCCCTGCCCGTCGCGCCCTCGCCTCGCTGAGCCCGCCCATCGCAAGCCCCCGCTCTCCGGCCATGCCCCCAATGGCTACGCCCTCGTCGCGCGCCCCGGCGGCCATGCCTGGCCCCATGTCCATGCCCCAGCGATTCGCGTCCCGCGTGCCTCACGGTTCGCGTGCCTTCGGCACGCATAACGTGCTTTCGCGCGTGCGACCGTATTCGCACTACACTTAATCTCGTTTTATTATATTTTAAATTGTTTAGTCGACATGCTTGAGAGCACCTAGAGGGGGGGGGGTGAATAGGTGATCCTGTAAAAACTTCAAACTTAAGCCACAAAAACTTGTTAAGCGTTAGCACAGTTAATGCCAAGTGGCTAAGGTGAAGTCTTCAACAAAACACAATACCACAAGAATCAAACACAGAGAGACACAGTGGTTTATCCCGTGGTTCGGCCAAGCCAATGCTTGCCTACTTCCACGTTGTGGCGTCCCAACGGACGAGGGTTGCAATCAACCCCTCTCAAGCGGTCCAAAGACCCACTTGAATACCACGGTGTTTTGTTGTTCTTATCTCAATCCTGATTGCGAGGAATCTCCACAACTTGGAGCCTCTCGCCCTTACAAAAGATGTTCACAAAGAATCACGGAGTAAGGGAGGGATTAGCAACTCACACACAACACAGAGATCACAGCGAATACGCACACACAAAACCCAGACTTGAGCTCAAGAGGCTAACACACTAGAACGGAGCTCAAATCACTAGAATGTCAAACAAGTGCGCAAGATTGATGTGTGAGTGATCAAGAGTGCTCAAGGAATGCTTGGGTGCTTCCTCCATGCGCCAAGGGGTCCCTTTTATAGCCCCAAGGCAGCTAGGAGCCGTTGGGAACAAATCTGGAAGGCCATCTTTGCCTTCTGTCTCGTGGCGCACCGGACAGTCCGGTGCACACCGGACACTGTCCGGTGCCCGATTTGTTTCCAAAAACAGCACTTCTGACCGTTGCTGGCTGCTCCAGATCTGCGCTCAGTTGGCGCACCGGACATGTCCGGTGCACACCGGACAGTCCGGTGTTCCTTCCCGACCGTTGGCTCGGCCACGTGTCCCGCGCGGATTGCGCGGCCGACCGTTGGCCCTGGCCGACCGTTGGCTCACCGGACAGTCCGGTGCACACCGGACAGTCCGGTGAATTTTAGCCGTACGCCGTCGGCGAATTCCCGAGAGCGGCCAGTTCGCGCCGAGGAGGTCTGGCGCACCGGACACTGTCCGGTGCACACCGGACAGTCCGGTGCTCCAGACCGAGCTGGGACTTGGCTGCACACAGCCAAGTCATTCTCTCCCCTTTTCTCTATTTCTTCATGCTGTTTCTAACACTTAGACAAACATGTTAGTCCACAAAACCAATGTACTAAGGCTTAGAAACATACCTTTACTTCATGATTTGCACCTTGTTCCATTTTACAAATAGGTACCTGTGTTGAGCACTAAATCACCAAAATCCTTAGAAATGGCCCAAGGGCACATTTCCCTTTCAATCTCCCCCTTTTTGGTGATTTATGCCAACACTTCATAAAGCCACTAGAACAAGTGCAAACTCAATTCAAATGACATAAATTTAGGTGTTATTCAATTTTGGCATATATGGATCATCCTTTGCCACCACTTGGTTTGTTTTTGCAAATCAAACACAAATCTCTATCTCTAAGTTAAACACACATGTTTAAGCATAAAGAGAGTCATTCAAAAAGAGATTGATCAAGAATTTCAAAAACTCCCCCTTTTTCCCATAATCAATACTTCTCCCCACAAGAAGCCAACTTTTGACAAGAGAGACATCAAAAGAGTTTTGACAAACCAAACGCTCTATTCTACTATTTTCAAAAACTCTCAAGTGGTAGCTGATCCATTTATCACTTTGGCCTTTATTTTCTCCCCCTTTGGCATCAAGCACCAAAACGGGATCAATCTTGGCCCTATAACCCCATTGCCTCACCAAAATCTTCAATTAAGAGCAAATGGCAATAAGAGTTCATGAGATGGACTTGGAATAAGTTACCCCTCATCGGAGTGCAGTGGAAGTCTTCCATGGTCCAAGTCCACCTTTTCCCTTTCAATTCTCCTTTGTGACTAACACAAGCAAACTCAAACATATGGTTAGTCTCAAAGGGTCAAGTTGTAACACATCTCCCCCTAAACATGTGCATCACATTGCAACGGACTTGTGAGGTCCAGGGAGTGTTTGTACAACTTGAGCACCATAATAAGCAACAAAATGCAGAATGAACATGATCAAAGGCATAGATACATGTATGCTACGATTCAATCCAAGTTCCGCGAATCTAAGACATTTAGCTCACTACGCAGCCTGCAAAAGGTCTTCTCATCTAAAGGCTTGGTAAAGATATCGGCTAGCTGGTTCTCGGTGCTAACATAAAACACTTCGATATCTCCCTTTTGCTGGTGGTCTCTCAAAAAGTGATGCCGGATGTCAATGTGCTTTGTGCGGCTGTGTTCAACAGGATTTTCCGCTATTCGGATAGCACTCTCATTATCACATAGGAGTGGGACTTTGCTCAGATTGTAGCCAAAGTCCCTGAGGGTTTGCCTCATCCAAAGTAGTTGCGCACAACACTGTCCTGCGGCAACGTACTCGGCCTCAGCGGTGGATAGGGCAACGGAGGTTTGTTTCTTAGAGTTCCATGACACCAGGGACCTTCCTAAGAATTGGCACGTCCCCGATGTACTCTTCCTATCGACCTTACATCCAGCATAGTCGGAATCTGAGTACCCAATCAAGTCAAAGTTAGACCCCTTTGGATACCAGATCCCGAAGCAGGGCGTAGCGACTAAATATCTAAGAATTCGCTTCACCGCCACCAAGTGACACTCCTTAGGATCGGATTGAAATCTAGCACACATGCATACGCTAAGCATAAAATCCGGTCTACTAGCACATAAATAAAGTAGAGATCCTATCATTGACCGGTATGCTTTTTGATCAACGGACTTACCTCCTTTGTTGAGGTCGGTGTGTCCGTCGGTTCCCATCGGAGTCTTTGCGGGCTTGGCGTCCTTCATCCCAAACCGCTTCAGCAGATCTTGCGTGTACTTCGTTTGGGAGATGAAGGTGCCGTCCTTGAGTTGCTTCACTTGGAACCCAAGGAAGTAGTTCAACTCGCCCATCATCGACATCTCGAATTTCTGCGTCATCACCCTGCTAAACTCTTCACAAGACTTTTGATTAGTAGAACCAAATATTATGTCATCGACATAAATTTGGCATACAAACAAATCACCATCACATGTCTTTGTAAAAAGAGTTGGATCGGCTTTCCCAACCTTGAAAGCATTAGCAAGTAAGAAATCTCTAAGGCATTCATACCATGCTCTTGGGGCTTGTTTAAGTCCATAGAGCGCCTTAGAGAGCTTACACACGTGGTCGGGGTACCGCTCATCCTCGAAGCCAGGGGGTTGCTCCACGTACACCTCCTCCTTTATTGGCCCGTTGAGGAACGCGCTCTTCACATCCATTTGGTACAACCTGAAAGAATGGTGAGCGGCATATGCTAGCAAGATACGAATGGACTCTAGCCTAGCCACAGGAGCAAAAGTCTCCTCAAAGTCCAAACCTGCGACTTGGGCATAACCTTTTGCCACAAGTCGAGCCTTGTTCCTTGTCACCACTCCGTGCTCGTCTTGTTTGTTGCGGAACACCCACTTGGTTCCCACAACATTTTGCTTGGGACGAGGCACCAGCGTCCAAACTTCGTTGCGCTTGAAGTTATTAAGTTCCTCCTGCATGGCCAACACCCAGTCCGGATCTAGCAAGGCCTCCTCTACCCTGAAAGGCTCAATAGAGGAGACAAAAGAGTAATGTTCACAAAAATTAACTAATCGAGACCGAGTAGTTACTCCCTTGCTAATGTCACCCAGAATTTGGTCGACGGGATGATCCCTTTGAATCATCGCTCGAACTTGGGTTGGAGGTGCCGGTTGCGCTTCTTCCTCCATCACTTGATCGTGTTGTGCTCCCCCTTGATCACACGCCTCCTTTTGATGAACCTGTTCATCGTCTTGAGGTGGGGGATGCACCGTAGTTGAGGAAGAAGGTTGATCACGTTCATCCTGTTCCTGTGGCCGAATGTCTCCAATCGCCATGGTTCGTATAGCGGCCGCCGGAACATCTTCTTCATCTACATCATCACAATCAACAACTTGCTCTCTTGGAGAGCCATTAGTCTCATCAAATACAACGTCGCTAGAGACTTCAACCAAACCCGATGATTTGTTGAAGACCCTATACGCCTTTGTATTTGAATCATAACCTAATAAAAACCCTTCTACAGCTTTGGGAGCAAACTTAGAATTTCTACCCTTCTTCACTAGAATGTAGCACTTGCTCCCAAATACACGAAAGTACGATACATTGGGTTTGTTACCGGTTAGTAGCTCATACGAAGTCTTCTTGAGGAGTCGATGAAGGTAGACCCTGTTGATGGCGTGGCAAGCCGTGTTCACGGCTTCCGACCAAAAGCACTCGGGGGTCTTGAACTCTCCAAGCATCGTCCTCGCCATATCGATTAGCGTCCTGTTCTTCCTCTCTACCACACCATTTTGCTGTGGTGTGTAGGGAGCGGAGAACTCGTGCTTGATCCCTTCCTCCTCAAGAAACTCCTCCACTTGAAGGTTCTTGAACTCGGACCCGTTGTCGCTCCTTATCTTCTTCACCTTGAGCTCAAACTCGTTTTGAGCTCTCCTGAGGAAGCGCTTGAGGGTCCCTTGGGTTTCAGACTTATCCTGCAAAAAGAACACCCAAGTGAAGCGGGAAAAGTCATCAACAATAACTAAACCATACTTACTTCCTCCTATGCTCAGATAGGCGACGGGTCCGAAGAGGTCCATATGCAGCAGCTCCAGAGGTCTTGACGTGGTCATCACATTCTTGCTGTGATGTGCTCCTCCAACTTGTTTACCTGCCTGACAAGCTGCACAAGGTCTATCTTTTTCGAAATAAACATTGGTTAGACCTATCACGTGTTCTCCCTTTAGAAGTTTGTGGAGATTCTTCATCCCCACATGTGCTAAGCGGCGATGCCACAGCCAGCCCATGCAAGTCTTAGCCATTAAGCATGCATCTAGACCGGCCTCTTCTTTTGCAAAATCAACTAAATAAAGCTTGCCGTCTAGTACACCCTTAAAAGCTAGTGAACCATCACATCTTCTAAAGACAGACACATCTACATTTGTAAATAAACAATTATATCCCATTTGACATAATTGACTAACAGATAGCAAATTATATCCAAGACTCTCCACTAAGAATACATTTGAAATAGAATGCTCATTAGAAATTGCAATTTTACCTAACCCTTTTACCTTGCCTTGATTCCCATCACCGAATATAATTGAATCTTGGGAATCCTTATTCTTGACGTAGGAGGTGAACATCTTCTTCTCCCCCGTCATATGGTTTGTGCATCCGCTGTCGATAATCCAGCTTGAACCCCCGGATGCATAAACCTGCAAGGCAAATTTAGGCTTGGGTCTTAGGTACCCAACTCATGTTGGGTCCTGCAAGGTTAGCACAAATATCTTTAGGGACCCAAATGCAAGATTTTTCTCCCTTGCATCTAGCCCCTAATTTCCTAGCAACTACCTTCTTACCCTTTCTACAAATAGCAAAGGGAGCATTACAAGCATAATAAATGGTAGAAGGTTCATTCACTACTTTCCTAGGAGCATGAATAACATTCTTTCTAGGTACATGAGCAATATCTCTCCTAGGCATATGTACAACATTTCTCCTACACATATCTCTACCATGATTATAAGAAGAACTAGAAGCAAACATTGCATGAGAATCATAAGCATATGAATCAAAATGATTATAAGCATTTCTAGCATGTCTCCTATCATAATACATAAAAGCATGATTCTTTTTAGTATTACTAGCCATCGGGGCCTTCCCCTTCTCCTTGACGAAGATGGGAGCCTTATGGCTTGTTAAGTTCTTGGCTTCCCTCTTGAAGCCAAGCCCATCCTTAATTGAGGGGTGTCTACCAATCGTGTAGGCATCCCTTGCAAATTTGATTTTATCAACTTCATTCTGGCTAGTCTTAAGTTGGGCATTAAGACTAGCCACTTCATCATTTAATTTGGAAATTAGAACTAGGTGTTCACTACAAGCATTAACATCAAAATCCTTACACCTAGTACAAATTTCAACATGTTCAACACAAGAATTTGATTTACTAGCTACTTCTAGTTTAGCACTTAAATCAATATTAACACTTCTTAAGGTAGAAATGGTTTCATGACAGGAAGATATTTCACTAGAAAGCATTTCATTTCTTTTCACTTCTAAAGCATATGATTTTTGTGCCTCTACAAATTTATCATGTTCATCATACAATAAATCTTCTTGCTTTTCTAAAAGCCTATCCTTTTCATTCAATGCATTAATTAATTCATTGATTTTCTCTATCTTAGATCTATCTAAGCCCTTGAACAAGCAAGAATAATCTATGTCATCATCACTAGACTCACTATCACTAGATGAAGCATAAGTGGAGTCTTGAATACTCACCTTCTTCTCCCTTGCCATAAGGCAAGTGAGACGCTCGTTGGGGAAGAGAGCCGATTTGTTGAAGGCAGTGGCGGCGAGTCCTTCGTTGTCGGAGTCGGAGGAGGAGCAATCCGAGTCCCACTCCTTTCCTAGATGCGCCTCGCCTTTTGCCTTCTTGTATTGCTTCTTCTTCTCTCTTTTGTTCCCCTTTTCCTGGTCACTTTCATTATCGGGACAGTTAGCAATGAAATGACCAAGCTTACCGCATTTGAAGCATGAGCGCTTCCCCTTGGCTTTGGTCTTGCTTGGTTGTCCCTTGTGACCTTTAAGCACCGTCTTGAATCTCTTAATGATGAGAGCCATCTCTTCATCATTAAGGCCAGCCGCCTCAACTTGCGCCACCTTGCTAGGTAGCGACTCCTTGCTCCTCGTTGCCTTTAGAGCAATGGGTTGAGGCTCGTGGAGTGGTCCGTTCAACGCGTCGTCGACGTATCTTGCCTCCTTGATCATCATCCGCCCGCTCACGAATTTTCCAAGCACTTCCTCGGGCGTCATCATCGTGTACCTGGGATTCTCACGAATATTGTTCACGAGATGAGGATCAAGTACGGTAAAGGACCTGAGCATTAGGCGGACGACGTCGTGGTCCGTCCATCGCGTGCTCCCGTAGCTTCTTATCTTGTTGATAAGGGTCTTGAGCCGGTTGTACGTTTGCGTTGGCTCCTCGCCCCTTATCATCGCGAACCGTCCAAGCTCACCCTCCACCAACTCCATCTTGGTGAGTAAGGTGACGTCGTTCCCCTCATGAGAAATCTTGAGGGTGTCCCAGATTTGCTTGGCGTTGTCCAAGCCGCTCACCTTATGGTATTCATCCCTGCACAAGGAAGCTAGAAGAACAGTAGTAGCTTGTGCATTTTTATGAATTTGTTCATTAATGAACATGGGACTATCCGAACTATCAAAGTGCATTCCACTCTCTACAATCTCCCATATACTAGGATGGAGAGAGAATAGGTGACTACGCATTTTGTGACTCCAAAATCCGTAGTCCTCTCCATCAAAGTGTGGGGGCTTGCCAAGTGGAATGGAGAGCAAATGAGAATGTGAACTTTGCGGAATACGAGAGTAATCAAAGGAAAAGTTCGAATTAACCGGTTTTCTCCTCTCGTAGTCGTTGTGGTCTTCATCCTTTTGGGAAGAAGTAGACTCGTCGCTGTCGTAGTAGATGATCTCCTTGATGCGCCTGGTCTTCTTCTTCTTCCCATCCTTTCGTCTTTGACCCGAGCCGGAGTCGGTAGGCTTGTCGTCCTTCGGCTCGTTGACGAAGGTCTCCTTCTCTTTGTCGTTGATCACTATACCCTTCCCCTTAGGATCCATCTATTCGGGCGGTTAGTCCCTTTGTGAATAGAACGGCTCTGATACCAATTGAGAGCACCTAGAGGGGGGGGGGTGAATAGGTGATCCTGTAAAAACTTCAAACTTAAGCCACAAAAACTTGTTAAGCGTTAGCACAGTTAATGCCAAGTGGCTAAGGTGAAGTCTTCAACAAAACACAATACCACAAGAATCAAACACAGAGAGACACAGTGGTTTATCCCGTGGTTCGGCCAAGCCAATGCTTGCCTACTTCCACGTTGTGGCGTCCCAACGGACGAGGGTTGCAATCAACCCCTCTCAAGCGGTCCAAAGACCCACTTGAATACCACGGTGTTTTGTTGTTCTTATCTCAATCCTGATTGCGAGGAATCTCCACAACTTGGAGCCTCTCGCCCTTACAAAAGATGTTCACAAAGAATCACGGAGTAAGGGAGGGATTAGCAACTCACACACAACACAGAGATCACAGCGAATACGCACACACAAAACCCAGACTTGAGCTCAAGAGGCTAACACACTAGAACGGAGCTCAAATCACTAGAATGTCAAACAAGTGCGCAAGATTGATGTGTGAGTGATCAAGAGTGCTCAAGGAATGCTTGGGTGCTTCCTCCATGCGCCAAGGGGTCCCTTTTATAGCCCCAAGGCAGCTAGGAGCCGTTGGGAACAAATCTGGAAGGCCATCTTTGCCTTCTGTCTCGTGGCGCACCGGACAGTCCGGTGCACACCGGACACTGTCCGGTGCCCGATTTGTTTCCAAAAACAGCACTTCTGACCGTTGCTGGCTGCTCCAGATCTGCGCTCAGTTGGCGCACCGGACATGTCCGGTGCACACCGGACAGTCCGGTGTTCCTTCCCGACCGTTGGCTCGGCCACGTGTCCCGCGCGGATTGCGCGGCCGACCGTTGGCCCTGGCCGACCGTTGGCTCACCGGACAGTCCGGTGCACACCGGACAGTCCGGTGAATTTTAGCCGTACGCCGTCGGCGAATTCCCGAGAGCGGCCAGTTCGCGCCGAGGAGGTCTGGCGCACCGGACACTGTCCGGTGCACACCGGACAGTCCGGTGCTCCAGACCGAGCTGGGACTTGGCTGCACACAGCCAAGTCATTCTCTCCCCTTTTCTCTATTTCTTCATGCTGTTTCTAACACTTAGACAAACATGTTAGTCCACAAAACCAATGTACTAAGGCTTAGAAACATACCTTTACTTCATGATTTGCACCTTGTTCCATTTTACAAATAGGTACCTGTGTTGAGCACTAAATCACCAAAATCCTTAGAAATGGCCCAAGGGCACATTTCCCTTTCAATGCTGCGTCGTGCGCTTTGTCGCGCGACGATTCTTTTAATCTATAAATATTAAGGTGTTGTGTCGCGTGCTTCGTCGCGCAGCAATCTGTTTTAATTTCAGATTGTTTAAGGTGCGATGTTGCACGTCCAGACGCGTGATGCTCCACTTTAAACCCAACCCTGTTGGCGTATGCCGTCGTGCGCTTCGTCGCGCGATGCTTACCGTCTCTTCAAAATTAGTGCAAGTGTCTCGTTGTGCGCTCTGTCACGTGGCGAGTCATTTACCTCTTAAATTTAATCTAAATACCGTGTTGTACGTCTCGATGTGCGACCCCTCCCTTTCATTCACCTTCAATTGTTTACAATGATTAGACATAAAACATGACTTTACTTTATGCTAAACATAGTGTCTACATTAACGCCTTTCAATTGAGCGAGTGGTTTAATTCATAATAATGTAACGTGATCGTTTCTCGACTGTCTTTTTCTCTTTCTCTCTTAGCCTTAATTGCGAACCCGCGTGGAACGTCTGTTTACTTACTGCACTCTATTGTATGGTGTACTGTTCTTTTGTATTAAATATGTGGATGTATGTATGTTTGCGCTCGCATAGAGAATGATCTGGTTGAGGAGCCCGAAGAACTCGCAGGAGAAGCCCCTGAGCAGCAGTCGGTTGGTGGAGGCAATTGTCCCTTGACCTATCTATGTCCTAATCATTCTTTAATTCACCTCCCGCATTACACATTTATGCCTAAGGATTGACTAGCTTTGTTATCCATGTCCTTGTTTAGCTATTTGGGTTGGATTATTATTGCTTAGTCTTATGCTATTGCTCAACTCTAATCAATGAACATGATGAGAATGATCAATGATACGCTGTTTTCCCTCTTCTTATTATGATGTTCTACTTGTGGCCTTTAAGGGGGCTCGAGCGGTTTCTCGAGTGCCTCTCCATAAGGACCTGTTCTATGGATGACCGCCCGGGAAAACAGTGCAACCATGAGGGTGGAATGGGGTGCCCTTAGCTGAATAATTAGAGTATCCAGTGTGTAGTTCGCTTCACCGTCGTGCCATCAATGGGGCTCGGTGTATGCGGCTCGCTCTGCCAAGGTTGATTTGTCCCTTGGGGAGGAGTGCGGTACATTTAGGAAACCTAACGGGCGGCTACAACCCCGGGGAATCTTTGTAAAGGCTACGTAATGATGCCCTGCTGGGTCACCTTGGTAGTGACCAATGGAGAGTCATGATCTCCGGGCAGAAAGGGAATCACGGCTTGTGGGTAAAGTGCACAACCTCTGCAGAGTGTTTAAAAACTGATATATCAGCCATGCTCGCGGTTATGAGCGGCCAAGGGAGCTCCAGTAATTAGTGGTACTTGATCAGATACACTTTGGTTTGCAAGTGGCAATGAGATTGATGGTTCTGGTTATTACTGTGGTGCTGGTAAGTGGTATTCTTTCCGTTTGGAAAGGTTACATCGGGCCAATAACTTGGGTTAATGCTAAAAACCTGGCTTTCTACTAGTAAGTAATAATCTGACCAACTAAAAGCAACTGCTTGACTTATCTCCACATCAAGCTAGTCCACTACAGCTAGACAGGACACTTGCTGAGTATGTTGATGTGTACTCACCCTTGCTCTACACACCAACCCCCCCCCCCCCATCCCTAGGTTGTCAGCATTGCAACCACTGCTCAGGAGGAGATGAAGCTGTGGAAGGAGACTTCCAGGAGTTCCAAGACTACGATGAGTTCTAGGCGTGGGTTAGCGGCAACCCCCAGTCGGCTGCCTGTGAAGGCCGCGTTTATCTACATTTCTTTTCCGCACTTTGATTTATTGTAAAGACTATGTGGATGTCTTAGACACATGATGTAATCGACTATTATTTCCCTTTTTAATACTATTTGAGCACTGTGTGATGATGTCCATGTTATGTAACTGCTGTGTACGTGAATTGCTGATCCTGGCACGTACATGGTTCGCATTCGGTTTACCTTCTAAAACCGGGTGTGACATAGGTGATATCAAAGCCATGCTGACTGTAGGACCGCTAACCTAGAGTAGAATAGTCGTTCTAAGGACTATAGACCTCTGTCCCTGCCTTGACTTTGGTATCCCTTCAAAAGTTGGTCATACCGACCAAACCTATGTTCTACTATATATTATACCTTGCTGAAAATTATGTTTTTATTCTAATCCTTCATTTATTTATGATTCATTACTTGCTGGTCATATTAATTCTGTTCTCACTCTTTTGCTTGCGGTGTCTTTTGTAGATGGCTCGTCTTAGACACACTGCACGAAAGTCCGTCATCCCCTTCTTACCCTCCTGCCTTGCTGAGCGTCCGCTTCGTCGTCCCGTGGCCGGACAGTCCAGCCACTTGGAGAGGCTGCACCACCGCCTGCATGAGGAGCAGGAACGTCGACAGGAGCAGGAGCAGCAGGGCTCTTCTTTCTCGCTCCAGCAAGAGATAGAGTCCGTGAGGAGCTGCTCCCCCGTGCTCCCCCGTGCACCACCACTGGGCGCCCCAGCCCCTGGAGTAGCTGCTGGAGGAGACCCAGATGACGGAGGTGGCGACGACAGCTCAAGCCACGACACCGACTTCTCTGCTGACTAGGAGCCGGAAGGATGGTTTGCTCGACCCATCACTCGTGACGCTGCTCGCGGGTGTCACTTCCATGATGCGCTCGACGCCCTGCTACGTCGGGCACTTAACCGGCGTACTTGGTCTATCGAGTATCGCTGTGTGGTCTACCAGCATAGTCGCGGGGTCTACCCGGACCGCTGGGAGGCGACCTGCTTGGTGCGTCGTCCGGAGAACAGTCTCCAGGGCGCGGAGGCCTGCTCAGAGCACTATTCTATCTCTGAGCGGGACTCAGCTAAGGCGGCCATGCAAGATGTCGCACAGTGTGCGCTTTCGCACTACTGCTCGGTTCTCGGTGGGGTAACTGACGGTCTCGACCTGAAGTATTACCCCTGCTGTCCATCTGGCAGCACAGGAGGCGTGATTGTCTCACCTGTTGGTGAGGACAATCCTAGGTTGAGCAGCACAGTCAACCTAGCCGCTGTGCTAAACACGGAGCTGGACCATGCACTGGACGAGCTGAGTAGGGCTCATGCTGAGATCGCCCTGCTGCAGACTGAGCGCGCGGAGCGTCATCACCTAGATGATGGTTCCCCCGCTCCCGTCGGGACTCAGCACCCGTACCGCTCACCTCGGCGTGGACACCAGCCTTATGGCGATCCCGACTGCAAGACCAAGATAAATCTAGAACCATAGATCGTTAGAGTTGGATCTTGTAATTAATACAAAATACATATACGTAGAAGCTACAGTCTTAGTGTTAGTCTCGCTCTTAGTTAGTCTTAGTTAGACATGGTAGTTTGCTATATCCTGTGCATTTATGTTTGTCATGATGAACTATGTTTGGTTTGGATCTTTGTAATGACTGCCACCAAAGTGTGGGTATCCCCTGTATTTTGGCTTACCTGTTATATGTTAGAGGAGTTAGCTATCTAGTTGGGAAGCCTTTCATTCCACTTTCCTCTTTATCTGAGAAGTTGTGTTGGAGATTAGTGAAGATGCTCGTCTGCTCAGGGTTGTTAAAGAATTCTATGCTCTTTTCTTATGCTGCAAAATTGGCAAGATCAGTTCTAATGTGTGGTTGAATTCTGCAGATGTCAGAGAACAAGCGCAGAGGAGGAAGGCGTGCTCAGCAGGAGCAAGCCACTCAGCAGGATGAGGTGCCCCAACAACAGTAGCTGCCACCCCCGCCCCCGATGTCGATCGAGCAGATGTTTTTGATGCAGACTCAGGCAGTCCAAGCCATCGGTCAGACTCTGGCTGTCATCCAGCAGCAGCAGGAGGCCCCACCTCAGCCTCAGATGCCTCAGATGCCTAGGGACAAACGTGTTGAATTCATGAGAGGTCATCCACCAACGTTCGCTCACTCTTCTGACCCCATGGATGCTGAAGACTGGCTGCGCACTGTGGAGCGGGAGTTGCATACCGCTCAGTGTGATGATAGGGAGAAAGTCTTGTATGGTCCTCGTCTGTTGAGAGGAGCAGCTCAGTCATGGTGGGAGTCTTATATCGTCACCCATGCCAACCCTGACACCATCACCTGGGAAGAGTTCAGAGGTAGCTTTCGTCAGTACCATGTTCCTGCAGGTCTGATGACAGTGAAGAAGGAGGAGTTCCTGGCCCTCCAGCAAGGGTCATCGTCTATCAGTGAGTACCGAGACAGGTTTCTGCAGCTGTCTTGCTATGCTCCTGAAGATGTCAACACCGACGCCAAGAGACAATACCGTTTCCTGAGAGGCTTGGTTGACCCTCTGCAGTATCAGCTGATGAATTACACCTTCCCGACATTCCAGCACCTGATTGACAGAGCAATCATGACAGAGA
The DNA here is from genome assembly GCA_029449295.1 of Zea luxurians. NCBI lineage: Eukaryota > Viridiplantae > Streptophyta > Magnoliopsida > Poales > Poaceae > Zea > Zea luxurians. The sequence continues at coordinate 17,722,176 of JAOPSE010000035.1, forward strand.
GGAAGCACAAAGAGATGGAGGATCGCAAGCGCAAGATCAGTGGATCCCAGCCTGGAAGCAGCAATCGTCCTCATTTCTCAAGCAATCAACCTCAGCAGTTTAGGCAGAACCAGCGTCCACCTCAGCAGCATCAGCAGTTCCAAAGGCAGTATCCTCAGCACCAGTATTAGAATCGTCAGAACAATCAGTTAGGAGGAGGTCAGTTTCAGAGGCAGAATCAGCAGGCACCTCGTCTTCTTGCCCCAGCAAACCAGCAGAACAGTCAGGCAACACCAGCTCAGGTTGGAAACAGAGCATGTTTCCACTGTGGAGAGCAAGGCCACTGGGTGATGCAATGTCCGAAGAAGGCAGCCCAGCAGCAATCAGGCCCCAATGCCCCAGCAAAGCAGAATGTGTCTCAGCCTAGAGTAGGCAACCGCTCTCAGCCGCGCTATAATCATGGGAGACTGAACCACTTGGAGGCTGAAGCAGTTCAGGAGACCCCCGGCATGATAGTAGGTATGTTCCCAGTCGACTCCCATATTGCAGAAGTGTTATTTGATACTGGAGCAACACATTCTTTCATTACTGCATCATGGGTAGAAGCACATAATCTTCCAATTACTACCATGTCAACCCCCATTCAAATTGACTCAGCCGGTGGTAGAATTCGAGCCGATAGCATTTGTTTGAATGTAAGTGTAGAAATAAGGGGGATAGCGTTTCCCGCCAACCTCATAGTAATGGGTACTCAGGGAATAGATGTCATCCTAGGGATGAATTGGCTAGATAAGTATCAGGCAGTTATCAGTTGTGATAAGAAGACAATTAAGTTGATGTCCCCACTAGGAGAGGAAGTGGTGAGTTAGTCTCGCCTGAGCCGAAGAAAGGAAGTTGTTATTAGATGGCTGTCGATAGCAGTGAAGCAGACCCAATTGAGAGTATCAAGGTTGTGTCTGAGTTCCTAGATGTGTTTCCAAAGGACTTACCAGGCATGCCACCAGAGCGAAAAGTTGAGTTTGCCATAGAGCTTCTTCCTGGAACCGCCCCCATCTTTAAGAGAGCTTACAGAATATCCGGACCAGAGTTGGTTGAACTTAAGAAGCAGATCGATGAGCTGTCAGAGAAAGGTTACATCCGGCCAAGCACCTCGCCTTGGGCCGCCCCTGTCCTATTTGTGGAGAAGAAAGATGGCACCAAAAGGATGTGTATCGATTATCGAGCTCTGAATGAAGTCACGATCAAGAACAAGTACCCTTTGCCCAGAATAGAAGATCTGTTCGACCAGTTGAGAGGAGCCAGTGTGTTCTCCAAGATTGATCTGAGGTCAGGTTACCATCAGCTCAGGATCCGACCTTCGGACATTCCGAAGATGGCATTCATTACCAAGTATGGTTTGTATGAGTTCATTGTGATGTCTTTTGGTTTAACCAATGCACCCGCCTTCTTCATGAACTTGATGAACAGCGTATTCATGGATTATCTTGATAAGTTTGTGGTGGTATTCATTGATGACATTCTGATTTATTCTCAAAGCGGAGAAGAGCATGCAAGTCATTTGAGGATGGTATTGCAGAGATTGCGAGAGCACCAGCTGTATGCAAAGTTGAGCAAGTGTGAGTTCTGGATCAGTGAAGTCCTATTCTTGGGTCATATAATCAACAAAGAAGGATTGGCTGTGGATCCGAAGAAAGTGGCAGACATTCTGAACTGGAAAGCGCCAACAGATGCTCGAGGAATCAAGAGCTTCATTGGAATGGCTGGATATTATCGGCGATTCATTGAAGGGTTTTCGAAGATTGCGAAACCAATGACAGCGTTGCTAGGCAACAAAGTTGAGTTCAAGTGGACCCAGAAATGTCAAGAGGCCTTCGAAGTGCTGAAAGAGAAGTTGACAACAGCGCCTGTCCTAGTCTTGCCTGATGTGCACAAGCCCTTCTCGGTGTATTGTGATGCTTGTTACACTGGTTTGGGATGTGTGTTGATGCAAGAGGGAAGAGTTGTGGCTTACTCGTCCTGACAGTTGAAGGTTCATGAGCAGAATTATCCAATCCATGACCTAGAGTTGGCAGCAGTGGTTCACGCATTGAAGACATGGAGGCACTATCTGTATGGACAGAAATGCGATGTTTACACAGACCACAAGAGTCTGAAGTACATATTCACTCAGTCAGAGCTGAATATGAGGCAAATAAGATGGTTAGAGTTGATCAAAGACTATGAGTTGGAGATTCATTACCATCCAGGCAAAGCGAATGTGGTGGCAGATGCTTTGAGCAGGAAGAGTCAGGTCAATCTAATGGTCGCTCGGCCGATGCCTTATGAGTTGGCCAAAGAGTTTGACAGGTTGAGTCTTGGATTTCTGAACAACACGCGAGGAGTCACAATCGAGTTGGAACCTACCCTGGAGCGGGAAATCAAAGAAGCACAGAAGAATGATGAGAAGATCAGTGAGATCCGGCGACTGATTCTAGATGGCAGAGGCAAAGATTTTCGAGAAGATGCAGAAGGTGTGATATGGTTCAAAGACCGCTTGTGCGTTCCCAATGTCCAGCCTATTCGGGAGTTGATTCTCAAGGAAGCTCATGAGATAGCTTATTCGATTCACCCTGGCAGTGAGAAGATGTATCAGGATCTGAAGAAGAAATTCTAGTGGTACGAAATGAAGAGAGAAATCGCAGAGCATGTGGCTATGTGTGATAGTTGTCGGCGGATCAAGGCAGAGCACCAGAGACCAGCTGGATTGTTGCAACCGTTGCAAATCCCTCAGTGGAAATGGGATGAAATCGGCATGGATTTCATAGTCGGATTGCCTCGTACTCGAGCCAGCTACGATTCTATTTGGGTAGTAGTGGACCGTTTGACCAAGTCAGCCCACTTCATACCTGTCAAGACCAACTACAACAGTGCAGTATTGGCAGAGCTGTACATGTCTCGGATCGTTTGTCTTCACGGTGTGCCAAAGAAGATAGTGTCAGACAGAGGAACGTAGTTCACCTCTCATTTCTGGCAGTAGTTGCATGAAGCCTTGGGCACACATCTGAATTTCAGTTCAGCTTATCATCCGCAGATAAATGGTCAGACTGAAAGAACCAATCAAATCCTTGAAGACATGTTGAGAGCCTGTGCGTTGCAAGATTAGTTCGGATGGGACAAGAGATTGCCTTATGCAGAGTTTTCCTATAACAACAGTTACCAGGCCAGTTTGAAGATGTCACCATTTCAGGCGCTTTATGGAAGGAGTTGTAGAACTCCGTTGCAATGGGATCAGCCTGGAGAAAAGCAAGTGTTCGGGCCAGACATTCTGCTTGAAGCTGAAGAGAACATCAAGATGGTCCGAGAAAATTTGAAGATAGCGCAATCGAGGCAGCGAAGCTATGCAGACACGAGAAGAAGAGAGCTGAGTTTCGAAGTCGGAGACTTCGTCTATCTGAAAGTGTCACCGATCAAAGGAGTCAGAAGGTTCGGAGTCAAAGGCAAGCTAGCACCCCGCTACATCGGTCCGTATCAAATTCTCGCAAGGCATGGAGAAGTGGCCTATCAGCTCAGTCTACCAGAGAATTTGTCTGTGGTGCATGATGTCTTTCATGTGTCTCAGTTGAAGAAGTGCTTGCGAGTGCCAGAAGAGCAGTTGCCAGTTGAAGGTCTTGAAGTCCAGGAGGACTTGACCTACACAGAGAAACCAGCGCAAATCCTTGAGATTGCAGACAGAGTCACCCGAAGGAAGACCATCAGAATGTGCAAAGTCAGATGGGATCACCACTCTGAGGAAGAAGCAACCTGGGAGCGTGAAGATGATCTGATGGCTAAATACCCAGAGCTCCTTGCTAGCCAACCCTGAATCTCGAGGGCGAGATTCTTTTAAGGGGGATAGGTTTGTAACACCCTGAATTTAGGGGTAGAATTTTTTTCTTCTTTTCCCTCACCAAATTCGGGTGTTACCCTTTCCTTTTCCCTTTTCTCCTCGCCAAACCTTGATCTTTTCCAAAGTTATAGCGGGATTCGGCCTGAGATCCCATGTAAAGCAAAACCCTAAAATATTTTGTTTTGGTTGATGCACCATGCCGAACCATGCATTCTTTTTGATTGTTTGAAAATGTGAATGCATTCATCTAGAGAAAAAATAGATTTTAGAAAAAAAGAAAAACCTTTTTCTTCTCTCTTTCCCCCTCTCCTCCCATTTTGGCCCAGCCCCCCCCCCCCCGGCGCGCGGCCCAGCCGCGCCTCCCCTCCCCTTTCCCCCCCTCACGCCGTGGGCCGGCCTGGCCGCGGCCCACCTCGCCCCCCTCCGCGCCGCCCCCGCTTTGGGCCCAAGGTAGCCCAGCCGCGCCCCCCCCTCCCCCCAAAATTCCTCTCCCCTCCCCTGCGGGCCCCGCCCGTCATTCTCTCCTCCTCCCTCCCTCTCCCTTGCCCAACCGCCCGACCCCTCCCCCTGCGCGCCACCGCCGTCGCCGCGCCGCCCTCCCCCGCGCGGTAAGCCCCCTCCTCCCTCTCCTCTCCCCTCCCTCCCTCTCGCCGGCCCCGACCACGCCCGGCCGCACCGCCCCGACCCCCGCCCCGGCCCCGACCGAGCCCCGCGCCGCCCTGGCGAGCCGCCCCGCGCCCGCCCTGGTGAGCCCCGCCCCTCCCCCGCCTCGGCCCCGCCCGGCGAGCCGCGCCCTCCCCTTGTCCGCGCCCGCCCCCGGCGAGCCGCCCCGCGCCCCCCGGTGAGCCCCCTCCCCGCGCCCGACGAGCCCCGCACCGCCCCGGCGAGCTCCGCGCCCGGCTCGGCCCCACACCCCCTCGGCGAGCAGCGCCGCCCCCGGCGAGCCCCCCCCCCGGCCCCGCGCCCGCGGTTCCCTGCCCGCGTCCGGCGTCGGTGCCTCGGCCCCTGCCCGTCACGCCCTCGCCTCGCCGAGCCCGCCCGTCGCAAGCCCCCGCTCTCCGGCCGTGCCCCCGACGGCTACGCCCTCGTCGCGCGCCCCGGTGGCCGTGCCTGGCCCCGTGTCCATGCCCCGGCGATCCGCGTCCCGCGTGCCTCACGGTTCACGTGCCTTCGGCACGCGTAACGTGCTTTCACGCGTGCGACCGTATTCGCACTGCGCTTAATCTCGTTTTATTCTATTTTAAATTGTTTAGTCGACGTGCTTCGTCGTGCGCTTCGTCGCGTGATGATTCTTTTAATCTATAAATATTAAGGTGTTGTGTCGTGTGCTTCGTCGTGCAGCAATCTGTTTTAATTTCAGATTGTTTAAGGTGTGATGTCGCGCGTCTAGACGCGCGACGCTCCACTTTAAACCCAACCCTGTTGGCGTATGCCGTCGTGCACTTCGTCGCGCGATGCTTACCGTCTCTTCAAAATTAGTGCAAGTGTCTCGTTGTGCGCTCTGTCGCGTGGCGAGTCGTTTACCTCTTAATTTAATCTAAATGTCGTGTTGTACGTCTCGATGTGCGAGCCCTCCCTTTCATTCACCTTCAATTGTTTACAATGATTAGACATAAAACATGACTTTACTTTATGCTAAACATAGTGTCCTCATTAACGCCTTTCAATTGAGTGAGTGGTTTAATTCATAATAATGTAACGTGATCGTTTCTTGACTGTCTTTTCTCTTTCTCTCTTAGCCTTAATTGCGAACCCGCGTGAAACGTCTGTTTACTTACTGCACTCTATTGTATGGTGTACTGTTCTTTTTTATTAAATATGTGGATGTATGTATGTTTGCGCTCGCATAGAGAACGATCTAGTTGAGGAGCCCAAAGAACTCGCAGGAGAAGCCCATGAGCAGCAGTCGGTTGGTGGAGGCAAGTGTCCCTTGACCTATCTCTGTCCTATTCATTCTTTAATTCACCTCCCGCATTACACATTTATGCATAAGGATTGACTAGCTTTGTTATCCATGTCCTTGTTTACCTATTTGGGTTGGATTATTATTGCTTAGTCTTATGCTATTTCTCAACTCTAATCAATGAACATGATGAGAATGATTAATGATACGCTGTTTTCCCTCTTCTTATTATGATGTTCTACTTATGGCCTTTAAGGGGGCTCGAGCGGTTTCTCGAGTGCCTCTCCGTAAGGACCTGTTCTATGGATGACCGCCCGGGAAAACAGTGCAACCATGAGGGTGGAATGGGGTGCCCTTAGCTGAATAATTAGAGGATCCGGGGTGTAGTTCGCTTCGCCGTCGTGCCGTCAATGGGGCTCGGTGTATGCGGCTCGCTCTGCCAAGGTTGATTTGTCCCTTGGGGAGGAGTGCGGTACATTTAAGAAACCTAACGGGCGGCTATAGCCCCGGGGAATCTTTGTAAAGGCTACGTAATGATGCCCTGCTGGGTCACCTTGGTAGTGACCAATGGAGAGTCATGATCTCCGGGCAGAAAGGGAATCACGGCTTGTGGGTAAAGTGCACAACCTCTGCAGAGTGTTTAAAAACTGATATATCAGCCATGCTCGCGGTTATGAGCGGCCAAGGGAGCTCTAGTGATTAGTGGTACTTGATCAGATACACTTTGGTTTGCAGGTGGCAATGAGATTGATGGTTCTGGTTATTACTATGGTGCTGGTAAGTGGTATTCTTTCCATTTGGAAAGGGTGCATCGGGTCGATAACTTGGGTTAATGCTAAAAACCTGGCTTTCTACTAGTAAGTAATAATCTGACCAACTAAAAGCAACTGCTTGACTTATCTCCACATAAAGCTAGTCCACTACATCCAGACAGGACACTTGCTGAGTATGTTGATGTGTACTCACCCTTGCTCTACACACCAACCCCCCCCCATCCCCAGGTTGTTAGCATTGCAACCACTGCTTAGGAGGAGATGAAGTTGTGGAAGGAGACTTCCAGGAGTTCCAAGACTACGACGAGTTCTAGGCGTGGGTTAGCGGCAACCCCCAGTCGGCTGCTTGTGAAGGCCGCGTTTATCTATGTTTCTTTTCCGCACTTTGATTTATTGTAAAGACTATGTGGATGTCTCAGACACATGATGTAATCGACTATTATTTCCCTTTTAATACTATTTGAGCACTGTGTGATGATGTCCATGTTATGTAACTGCTGTGTACGTGAATTGCTGATCCTGGCACGTACATGGTTCGCATTCGGTTTACCTTCTAAAACCGGGTGTGACACCCTGCCACCTGTCGTGCCGTGCCACGCCCGCCCGTCATGCCCCTGCCCGCGCCCTATCTGCCACGCCTCCTTCCCTGACCACCTTCGCCCCGGCAGCCACGACACTGGCACCCCAGCTTGATAGCGAATGGCTCGGCTCCAACGCAACGCATCTTCGACTCCAACGTCGTCGTACCCTCCGTCTCCCCATCCCAAGTTTCGCTCCTTGATCGGATTGTGCTTCTGTCAGGTACCTTCTTTGTACTTGTTTTATTTTTTATTGAATGTGCTAACTTCCAAGAGTTAACTCAAATTAAGCCATAGGAAGTTAGGTTAATTAACTTGATCGGCTAACTATTGCATATAGTTTAACTTTGTTACACTCTTGTACGTTATGGGCTAAAATTAAGCTTATGTTGAATTAATAATCTAGTTAGATTGAAGCCTAATATCGTCTTGAATTTACATTATCATTTTAGGACCTATCTTCTCCTATAGATGTAGTGACACAATCGATATTTGTTTTAGTATCGTGAAAATTTATAAATCACGTGTTATTTTATTTTAGCATCAAATATGGTGGGTGAGGACCGTCGATGGATGTATGAAGGTTGGCTTATGAATCATCCCTCGACAGAGTGGATAAGAAAGACAAAGGATCTTATTGATCGTGCTTTTGCTTTGTCAAGAACCGGCACGGATGTGTGGTGTCCATGTAGTATGTGTCAGGTTTGTAGATGCCAAGACAAAAGAACTCTGTTGGGGCACCTTTGCAAATATGGCTGCATGCTTGACTATGAAGTCTGGTTGTATCATGGCGAGGAATTTCCTCGTGAAAATGTGTCGGAAGCCCACAACAATGATGACGTGGAATATGATATAATGGACAAGATGTTTCAAGGTTTAAGGCAGGATCCTGATTTTGTGTTTCCACCACATCCTAAGGAGCCGCCTCCAGATGTTAAAAAGTTCTTTGACCTCCTTAAGGCTGCAGAAGAACCATTGCATGAACACACAAAAGTTTCCATCCTCGCTTTCGTGACTCGACTTATGGCTATTAAGTCTAAGTTCGTGTTCTCGAACAATTGTTACAACGAGCTCTTGAAATTAATCAGTGAAGTGTTTCCACCAGATCACAAGATGCTGAAAGACGTGTATCAATGCTAGAAACTGCTCTCTGGACTAGGTACGGACTATCAAAAAATCGATGTCTGTCCAGATAATTGTATGCTATTCTAGAAGGATCATGAGAATGATAAGAAGTGTCAGTGTGGCAAGTCGAGATATGTAGACGTTCAAAACGATGATGGTGAAATGGTCACATCAATGATAGCCCAAAAGCAACTTCGTTACATGCCTCTTATGCCTCGTGTTAAGTGTTTGTTTCTTTCGAGAAACATAGCTAGGCACATGAGATGGCACAAAGAACGTGAATGAGGGGACACTAATGTGATGACACACCCATCTAATAGTGATGCGTGGAAGGCTCTATATGACTTTGATCTAGAATTTGCTAGTGAAGCGAGAAATATTCGAATTGGGTTGGCAACAGATGGGTTTACACCTTTCAATACAAATGCAACATCAAATTCTTGTTGGCATGTATTTGTTATTCCATACAACTTTCCACCTCATATGTGCATGAAATATGATTACATGTTTCTTTCCCTAATTATTCCTGGTCTAGACCATCCTAGGAAAGGGCTGAATGTGATGATGCAACCTTGATCAATGATCTCAAAAAGTTATGGGAAGGAGTCGAAGCATATGATTGCTACAAAAAGGAGAGATTCACACTCCGAATTGTGTATTTGTGGTCCATTCATGATTTCATGGCATACGTTTTATTTGCTGGATGGAGCTGCCATGGAATTCTAACATGTCCAATATGTGGCAAGGATACAGATTGTTTCCATCTTGAGTTTGGGGGGAAGATCTATTACTTTGATTGCCACAAATGCTTATTACCCTAAACTCACCCATATAAATTCGAGGTTAACACCTTTAAGAAGGGCACTATCGTGACAAAGGGACCGCCCAGGCGTCTGAGCGGACTTGAGATTGTGGTTGTGCTTATTAATTTGAAAGAGAAAGAAAGTGGTGATGGATACATAGGTTTTGGAACCGAGCATAAATGGACCAATAAATGTGGTTTATTTGAACTCCCATATGTTAAGACATTGATTCTGATGCATAACATTGACGTCATGCGTCAGGAACATAATGTTGGTGAAAGCATTCTAAGTACTTGCATGAATCTGGGCAACAAAACAAAAGACAATATAAAGGCCAGAAAATACTTAGCAAAACTTTGTAACCGACCAACCCAGGAACTCGACAAAAATGGAAAAAAGCCACGCGCTCGATTTTGTCTAAAACCTAAACAGAAGAAAGAAGTAATGGAATAATGGTTGAAAATTTTAAAATTCCTAGATGGTTATGCGGCTAGGTTTAGGAGAGTTGTGAACTTGAAGACAAATAAAATAACTGGATTGAAGAGCCATGATTATCACATAATGATGGAAAGACTCCTCCCTATAATGTTTTGTGGGTACTTCAAAGTCAGTATCTGGAAGGCGTTAGCTGAATTAAGCTACTTTTATAGACAAATTTATGCTAAAGAAAGAAAGAAAGAGGTGATGGAGAAGCTGGAGACAGAAATTCATGTCCTTATATGCAAGTTGGAAAAAATATTCCCCCTAGGATTCTTCAATCCAATGCAACATCTACTTGTCCACCTTCCATATGAAGCTAAGGTTGGAGGTCCTGTGCAATACAGGTGAATGTACCATATTGAAAGGGCATTAAAGAAACTTAGTTCAATGGTTGGTAACAAAGGAAGAGTTGAAGGGTGCATAGCTGAAGAATTCAAATATAAAGAGGTAGCAGTGTTCATGAGTGTATACTTTGCCGACGAGCACAATATCAATGTCCCTACATTGAGGTATCATGATGACAAAGTACGGACTCACAACAATCTCAAATTTTTGAGATTGAGGGCAAGACTATCGAAGCATTCACGGAATATCATCCCGAGCGCGAAGAAAAGTTGGACGCTTTGCTCTATATGTATGAAAATATGGATGAGATGACTCCATATTTTAGGTAAGATCAAATTTAATTTGTCGATTGTGTATCTATGTAGTAATCGTGACTTAATGCGAAATTGTTTACTTGTTGAAACAGAGAATTCCAATCGTGACTTAATGAGAAATTGTCCTCGAGGCAGTATGAAAACGCGCTTCACGGAAGACATGGGAAGCCCAATTTCATTAATTGGTTCTGAGCTCATGTAAATAAATTAACACTCTTGTTCTACTTTATATATTATGTTTTAGAAATCTAATTTCACTATCTAATTGGTAGTGTGATAAAATTCCAAATTTAGACGAGGACTTGCTTCAGATGTCTTACGCAATCGTAAAAGTCAGAAGTTATGGTCGTTACGACATTAAGGGGTTTCGTTTTCGTTCGGTTGTAGTTGACTTGCTGTAATTTCTGGTTATAATGTTTGTCAAATGTACATACAGGAAGCTAGTACTGGTGCAGTGCTTAGTGATGTTCAAATATATCGTAGGGGGCACAGAGGACCAAATCCTTCAAATTGTAACACCCTGTCCAATCCCGGACCGGTGGTACTTACTCCTGGCAGCTTGCTAGGATCATATACTATCCCCATAGACCAACATGAGTCTTTTATGTGCACTTTGTCCTCACTCATGCTCACCCGAGAAAACTTCCCGGTCAGTCACACATCCCAAATTGCTCCAAGCCAAGCACGCTTAACTTAGAGGTTCTTTCGAGATAGGCTTCCAAAAAAGAAGATGCATCTTATTGGTATGAGTACTCAATTAATTCTATTATGCCTAGAGCTAGGATATCTGAAGCGTCCCGATCCTTTGGGACTCAAATGTGATATAATTACTAGTCCTAGGAGGCTAGTAAACACATTCCTTACTTCAAATAGTACAGAGTTTAGGTAAAGGTTATTACAATACCGGGGTACAAGCTCAAGAGAGCCAAGATAAGAAGCGTAGTAGGAAAATATACTAGCCCAAGCCACAGGCAGAACTGGGTGCAGACACAGCCCTCTCACTCAAGCATAGAAGAAAAGAAGTCCTCGGCTGCTGAAAATCATAAATAAATCTGGGTGAATACACTAGGTATTCCGCAAGCCCACCCCGCTCCCGTAGAGAGAAAGAGACCTATAATATACATGCTTTATGTGGTGGAGTTGAAGTCACTCTTCATTTTCTTAGAGAAAGGCAGTTGCTGTAAGGTTTTTCCCAAAGTCGTAAAAGTAACCAAATACTCAACCACCACTGAGCTTCCCGCTCCCGTGGCCTTAGTTTCTTTCTCAACACCCACTTACCCACACATTTCCCTGTTCGTGGAACTCATAGAAAAATCTCTAATTGTCATACCGTACCAGACTCGTCCATACCAGTGGACACGGACTATTCGAATAGGTTTTCAAACTCTGCACAGAGGTGTACACTTTACCCACTAGTTCGGTTTCTGCGATCTCACCGTCGCGAGACCCGAATGCCGGATCTCTTTCCTTCCTCGTACGTCCTAACCTTAACGGTTATCCGGAAGGAGTCAGGCCACCACCATGTCCAAACCGGACAAAACTTTCCCCCTCCTTATCCTCCCGGTGCTCCCCAGCCTTCATAACCCTAGGGTTGGACCGCACGAGTTCAGATTGAGTGACTGCCCACACAGTCTCGAGTGGTTGTACTATTAAGGAGTACAGGTAGTGAAAATGACAAGCTGGTCCTTATGTGAGAGGACAATCCTTCTGCTCATGCCTAAACCAGCTGAGCCAACACCTTAGGCCCTCCCCTAAACCAGGGAGTCCTTGATCATCCCATGTCACACCCGGCTTTAAAGAACAAAGCCAGGTGCATCTCATACATGCGCCAAGAAGACAACATATATAATAACAGAGTGTATAGAGATAAATGTCAATAACATCAGAGTATTATTACATAGCGGAAGACTTATTACAAAATAAAATAATGAATATAAAACGAACTAAGGATCGTCGGCGCCAATGTCAACTGAGAAACGCCACCTAGATCAGATCATACTCCTCGCCTTGTGGCTCCTCCTGAACCACCTGCTCTTCTCCTGTGGGGGGGTGTGAGACAGCAAGGGTGAGCTCACACATGATCATAGCTCAACAAGTTGTGGGGAACCAGTGGACATAAACTCACAAATGTGTGAGTTCATGTGACGTGTAAGGCTAATCAATGACAGGGGTTAAAGCTGAGCATTGCTTTTAAGTAGTTGGTCAAAATTTTATTAGCAGTTACTAAATGTAAGTACATACCAAACCTTAAATAAAGTAATTGAACAAAATTAATAACAACCCATGCATATGCGAATGACAAATTGAATTTAAGTTCCATAATTTAAACATCAGAGAGTCCTGAGCTGCTCATGACGCGAGCACGACTAGTATACCAGTTTTACACTCTGCAGAGGTTGTACCCTTTACCCACAAGTCATGCTACCCATCTGCCAAGGGGTCGCGAGTCCCATACACCTCTACCTAGGAAGCGCGGCAGGGTAACACTACGAGGCCTTTACAAAGTTCCACTAGCTTCAGAAAACCCGCTACAGTTTATAGGAAGTCCCAATGCAGGGTTCTTGGCTGACCGCCATCGCAGCAAAATCAACCAAGGACCTCCCTACACTGACCACTCCCCTACTGCCCTTGCCCCTTTCGGGTAAGGTAGACCTCCACTAGCTTTCCTAGTTAATCAGCCAAGGGCGTCCCATTAAACCCTTGTGGTGGCACGTGTTACTCAAGTTAAGCTCTATGTTCCAATTAACATTAATGATCTCAACATGAACATAAATAGAATAATAAAAAGAATTGGAACATAGAGGTAATAAATGATTATCCCAAAACCATGTAAAGCAATAGCAAACTACCCAAGTGATTCAGGGGTAAACAAGGTAATGAGATAAACAATCTAGGGTGTCCTATTGGGTCCCATCAAAATTAACCTATGCATGGATAAGTGATATTAAAGAACATTATTAGGTAAAAAGTGGTCAAGGGCACAACTTGCCTTCAATGAGCTCCTGCTCAGCTACTTCAACCTGCTGCTCACCAGGATCCTCGGTCACGGGCTCTTCTACTCGCCACAATACAAACAAACACAGTGCATATAGAGAAATTAACATTACACCAAACATGTAAACAAAATACACAGAAATATTCTACACATTAAAATAAAATCCTAGGAACAGAAATCATAATTTTTGGAGTTATAGGTTTTATGTTATGGATTTTCAAAGGTTTTATGTGTTTAAAATAGGATTAAGTGTGAGGTTAATTTCTTACTGTTGTTGTGACGGAACCTCCCAAGTAATTAGGCCCACCTACAGTTGTCCTTGTCTAACAGACATCAGACACCCTGTAGATGTTCCTAAGTTACTTGACAAGTTCGGTATCTTTCCTTACCTCACCAGGAACGTTTCACCCGTCTTGCAGACATTACAGATCATCGGAGATGAAGATATGCGGAAGCGAATTACATAAACTTACATTTATTTCAGAAAGCAAGCTTAAGTTATTTATTTACAGACCAGGCTAAAGTGAGTGCATAAAAGTAATAATTATACAAACCAGGGAGACACAACTCTCTCCCGAGAGACTATAAACAAAAGATCTTAAGTGGAGGACCGAGTCCTCCCGCACTTCAGTCTTGGTTTTCTTCTTTGGGAACCACCTTAGCACAGAAGCAGCAAAAGTCTGCTACTTCCCCACCTAAAAACAACAAAGGGATAAACCCTGAGTATGGAATTACTCAGCAAGTCTTACCCGACTAAAGAAAAGACTCTCAAGGGTATGCTGGTTATATGGGAGTCAAGGTAAGGCTTCTCAATAATCAAAGACTCTGTTTTGCAAAAATGCTTACTAAAGTGGATCCTTAAAAATCCAATTTTATTGATCAAGTTAAGTAAAATTACCTGCACTAGAGTTCTTTTCTACCCTAGTTCAATCACTGGTCCTGCACTAGCCAATTTCTTTAACAAAAGCCCATCATCTTTAGTGGAATGCTACGTGTAAGTCAGTGGCCAAGTCTCCATAACCGCGGAGGTACGGCGATCCGAATCGATTATACTCAGCTGAGGATCTCCAATCACACGACATATGTAGCACTTAACCCTTGCATATGTCAACCCGCCACCAGGGTTCTTAAGACCGGATCAGGTTCACGCAAACCGAGAGCACATATACACCACCGTCCAGCCTCTTGCCACGGAGGGTACACGCTACTCTCGCCACCGCTCCACTCCCATTTCGTGTTATCTTATTCCGGCCTTAGTCTGCCCGAGGCAAGGCTTACCCATGACGAGGCATGTGACCAGCTAAAGGGTACTCGGTCAGCAGGCTTACATCGAGACGGCCCTTAATCGACTCAGACGGAGACACTACACCGAGACTCTCTTTCTCGTGCAAGTCACCCGCCCGGTCTCAACTTAATTATTTCAAAACCCAAAGTCTGGTACCTGGCAGAGGTACATCTTTTCCGGATGTTGAATCCATCAAGGCCTTTGACAGATTCACCATCAAGTTTTATTTTTGAAAACATCCCTCCCACTTTGCCAAACATCTTTTGTAAAACAAATCCTTTTGTTTCTCTAAAGCAATACTAAGCATAGTAAAACCTTTTTGTAAAAAAAAACAGGATTTCAAGGAGAGTAATCAAGATCAAGGAAGGTAATGCAGGAATTGTTTAATCAATCAACTCCTATCACCTAATGCAGCAAGCAAGTGAGAAAGATTTTAAAAACATCAAGGAAGGTGGCAAATGCACCGGGGCTTGCCTTTGTTATCAGGTGTGTCCTGCTCGGATCCACAGATATCAAAATAAAAGCAGTTGTCTGCCTGGGGATCGGAGGTGGGTGGTATCCCTTCTTCGGAAACCTCTTCTTCTTCTTCGTGCTCTAATATAACCATATACATGCATAAGAATGGATGTCATGGAATGCTCATGAGGATGCAAAGATAGCATAAACTTATTATTTAAGTCTTGAGTACCACTTTCCTTCACGGTACTCCGAGAACCTAGGGTTTTCGGAGTCAGTAAAGGAATTCATGGAGCAGGGGGGGTGGTTTTGGGTTTAGTGATCAAACAAGGCCCAAATCAAACCAAACTCTACCCATGGCTTCTAAATAATGTGAAAAGCTCACATAAAAAGTTTGGGGAATTTTGGACTTATTATTTATTTTCTAAAAATCCAGAACCATTGGTTTAGGCTGTTTTAAATATCCTAAAATTCCCTATTCAAACTAAAAATCATAAAACTATTTTTATTAAATACTATGGAAAATAACAAGCCTAGGAAAATTGGTCTCATATTTTTAGGATTTTCCTACCATTTTCTACAGTTTTTCAAAGTCCTGCTGAAAAGAAAAAGGAAAAAATAGCAACAGTACTGGGCCGATTCAGGTCCAGCCGGCCCAAGCCCGAGCGGATTCACGAGCGCGCCCGCGCTCGCGAGGCGACTTTGCGCAAAGGCCCTCGGGTTTTTGGTTAACTGGGAACGAGTTCTTTTACTATTTCACAGAGTCGCTGACAGTTCACGAAAAGGTCCTCGGGTTTCTATCAATTTACAACACGAGGTCCCCGACGGCGCTCAAGCACGGCCGCGCTCCGGCGAGCAGCAGACCGGCCGATTGGGGCAGTGACTGGGTTCTCCGAGCGGTGGACATGAAATTGGGGTCGGCCTAACTACTTTCCCTAACTTAATTGCACTGTTGGTGGATCATGGAGCTCCAGCCACGGTGGCCGTAAGCACAACGGCAACATGAGCGTGTTCCCGGCGATAGGCGTCGGTCTAGTTCAATTAAAGGGCTCGGCAAGCATCACGGAGACATGAGCATGCTCAAACGAAGGCGCAGAGGGCAGGAACTGACCTGTGGAGGGCTGACCACGGCGAGCTCACTACACGGCGTCGGAAAACAGATTTGGGGGCAACGAGAAATTCAAGCGCGTGAGTGGACGATTGTGGTCGATTAGCGGTGGCTGGATGCGCAAGGATATGGTGAAGCTCACGGCGGGGTCAATTTATAGAGCCCCGAAGCGGTGGCGCTTAATTTGATCGCGATGTGTCGACGGCCGGAGAGGAGGAAGAAGCACTGGCTTCGCGGGTACGTGGCCAACGACGTGGCAGTAACTCCGGTGAGCCACGGAGGGTTCAGAGAAGGTCATGGCGACACGGTGAAAGTGTAGAGCCACGCGGCACCCGGCCGAGAGGCGGCGGTCGACGGCGAGTACTTACCGCCAGCCGCAAAGTCGAAGGAAGACAGGGGGGGGTCGTCGGAGTGGTGGCCAGCTCACCGGTGACGAGGACCTTACCGCGACAGACTTATCTAGTGACCGCCGAGCACGAATCACAGCGACGATGATCGACGGCGACGGCTACCGGCGACGGGCACGGGAAAGATCTTCTTCAGGTTAACGGTTACTGTACCATGGCCATAGTTCATCAGTGCTTCTGACCGAGCGACTTCAGAGTTAATTTTCTCCAGATTTCTTGTGACAACAGGTCCAAGTCTCTGCACCAAAATTGTAGTGCTACATACCAGCTACAACTCAACTATAGGACTTGATCACATTTGAGCACTGGATCATGCTTGAATCTGAGCTAGAAGTTGATGTCAGTTCACTGCTAAACAGAATTTCAGTTCAAAGCAACCTGACAGTCGAACTTTGATGGGGTTTTTCTCCAAATTTCTCATAACAACTAAGCTTACACTCTTTAGCAAAGTTGTTCTCCTATAATTGGTCTTCAACTTTGATGTGGTGACCTAGGGTAAAAACCCTATATTCTGAAAGATACAAGGCCCCAAAGTTGAGCCCATTCACTGATTTTCAGACTTAGAATAGATCTCAAATGAGGTCCATTTTGCATTTAAGTCCAAAACTTAGGGTTTTGCTTTCAAGTCCACATATTTGTGATCCAATTGACTTGAAACACTTATTTGACTTGGTTTTTGCACTTTAGCCCAAAAGTGGACTAATTTTGCACTTAGGTCCCTAGGGTTTGGTTTTAGGGTTTCCCAGGGTTCCAATTAGGGTTCTGGTATCCCAGGGATATAAATGTGATTCAACTTAGTGTTTGGGGATATTTTATGACTTTTCTCAAAAGTCCTAAGGTTTTTCTCAACTTAGGTTAAGTTTTACCCCATTAATCACTATTTAGGGTTAAGTCCTTAAACCAGGGTTCTATTTGTAAAACAGTAAAACAATACAACTTGTTTGAAATTTTTGCCTAGTGAATGCATTCTAGGTGTGTCAAACATATGCAATGCCAATACTTATGATGCCATGCTCAAGTTTTAGTTATAGTAACACCAGGGGTGTTACATCCTTCCCCCCATAAAAGAATCTCGTCCCGAGATTTAAAGTCCTAGGGTGAGTAATGGAAAAGGAAATGTGTCACATTTTTATTTCCTTATTTTTGGTACAAGGCAGGGGTGGTGTGGGGGTTCATTCCTTTATTACACAGTTATACAAACTTTACAACTTACAAGAGGCTAGAAAGCCTGGGAAATTCTTATCTAAGAAATCTTGGGTTTCCCATGTAGCCTCATCTTCCGAATGCTGGTTCCATTGTATCTTATAAACTTGAGAGTCTTTCTCTGGGTAATCCTGTCCTTTTGATCCAGAACTCGAATGGGATGTTCCGAGTACGTTAAATCTGGTTCCAGGACAACATCAGTCACTTCAACGGTTCGATCGGGAACCCGAAGACACTTCTTCAATTGTGACACGTGGAACACATTATGCACAGCAGACAATGTTTCGGGAAGTTGAAGTTGATACACCACTGGCCCATATCTTTGAAGAATAGGGAATGGACCAATGTACCTGGGTGCAAGTTTTCCCTTTACCCCGAAAAGCGATACTCCCTTCATTGGTGAAACCTTTAAGTAGACGTAGTCTCCTTCTAAGAAGTATAAGGGCATTCGCCGTTTGTCTGCATAACTCTTCTGACGAGCCTGTGCCTTCTTCATATTATGAATTATTTTCTGAACCTTATCCTCGGCCTCTTTCACCATATCAGGCCTAAAGAAACATCTTTCACCAGGTTCAGACCAATTTAGCGGAGTTCGACACCGACGTCCGTATAGAGCTTCAAAAGGTGCCATTTGGATACTTTCCTGATAACTGTTATTATATGAAAACTCCGCCAAAGGTAAACATTCATCCCATTTCTGTGAGAAATCCAGGACACATGCCCGCAGCATATCTTCCAGTATTTGGTTCACTCTCTCATTCTGCCCACTGGTTTGAGGATGATAGGCCGAACTGTGGAGTAACTTAGTACCCAAAGATTTGTGAAGTGCTTTCCAAAACTTGGCTACAAATTGAGGTCCACGATCCGACACTATGGTCTTTGGAACACCATGCAGACTAAGAATACGATCAATGTACAATTGGGCGTAGACAGTAACCGGGGAAGTTGTCTTGACCGGTAGAAAGTGAGCAATCTTTGTAAGCCGATCAATTATAACCCAAATAGAGTCATACCCTTTTATCGTCCTGGGCAGTCCCACAATAAAGTCCATACTGATATCTTCCCATTTCCATGTTGGGATTGGTAAAGGCTGTAATGGACCAGCAGTTTTCATGTGTATGGCCTTGACACGTCTGCAAGTGTCACACTTAGCCACATAGCGTGCAATTTCAATCTTCATCTTGGTCCACCAGTAATGTTGCTTTAAATCTTGGTACATCTTAGTGCTTCCGGGATGAATAGAATAGCGACTAAGATGTGCTTCATCTAAAATTTGCTGGCGGAGTTCTTCATTCTTCGGCACTACTATGCGGTTGTTGAACCATAACACACCTTGATCATCTTCCTTGAAACACTTGGCTACTCCAGCCCTTATCTTTTCTCGTATGTGTTTCATGCCCAGATTATCCTTTTGAGCATCAATTATCCTTTGCAAAATGGTTGACTCAAGCTTTAGCTGATTCAGAGTCCCTTGTTGGATTATCCCCAGGTTTAACTTCTCCATTTCTTGACATAATGTGTTTTCGGAGGTCTTTACCAGAAGACAGTGGCAGGAAGTCTTACAACTCAATGCATCTGCCACCACATTGGCTTTGCCTGGGTGATAATGGATCTCCAGTTCATAGTCTTTAATGAGCTCAAGCCATCGTCTTTGCCTCATATTCAACTCTGACTGGGTAAATATATACTTCAAACTCTTATGATCTGTATATATGTGGCAGATATTTCCCAGCAGATAGTGACGCCATATTTTCAGGGCATGAACCACAGCAGCTAGCTCTAAATCATGTGTTGGATAATGCTCTTCATGTCGGCGTAACTGCCTTGAAGCATATGCAATTACTCGGCCCTCTTGCATCAGCACACAGCCGAGTCCACTGCCTGACGCATCACAGTATACATCAAAAGGCTTAGTGATGTCCGGTTGAGCCAATACCGGAGCAGTGGTCAATAGTGTCTTCAGTTGCTCAAAGGCTTCATTACATTTAGAAGACCAATTGAACTTAGTATCATTCTTCAATAAACTTGTGATTGGCTTCACAAGCTTAGAAAAATCAGGTATGAATCTGCGATAGTATCCCGCTAGTCCAAGAAAACTCCGGACTTGGTGAACAGTCGTTGGGGTTTCCATTCCAGAATATCCTTGACCTTGCTAGGATCTACCGCAATTCCCTTGGCTGATAACACGTGCCCCAGAAATTGAATTTCCTCCAGCCAGAACGCGCACTTGCTGAACTTGGCATACAGCTGATGTTCCCTCAGGCGCGTCAATACAATCCGTAGATGCTGAGCATGCTCCTCTTCATTTTTAGAATATATCAAAATATCATCGATGAAGACCACCACGAACTTGTCTAACTCGGGCATGAACACCGAGTTCATCAAATAGGTGAAGTGGGCAGGAGCATTTGTGAGCCCGAAAGACATTACCAGGTACTCAAACAATCCATACCGCGTAGTGAATGCGGTCTTCGGTATATCCTCGGGCCGAATACGGATTTGATGATAGCCCGACCTGAGATCAATTTTGGAAAATACCCTCGCCCCAGTCAGTTGATCAAATAAGATATCGATCCTTGGAAGAGGGTACTTATTCTTGATAGTGACCTCATTTAGGGGCCGATAGTCCACGCACATGCGCAAGGTTTGATCCTTCTTCTTCACAAAGATGGCGGGACAACCCCACGGGGACGAGCTTGGCCGGATAAATCCCTTATTCAGCAGATCTTGTAATTGAATCTTCAATTCTGCTAACTCATTAGGGGGCATACGGTACGATCTTCGGGAGATAGGAGCCGTACCGGGCTTTAGCTCAATTACGAATTCTACATCTCTTTCAGGGGGTAGTCCAGGCAAATCTTCCGGAAATACATCTGGAAACTCACATACTACCGGAATGTTCTTGATCTCCGGTACAATGGCTTCAAATATTCTACCAGAAGCTTTGGCTGGATTGGTTTTGGGGAGAGACAAGAGAATTTCTTCTTGATTATAACTCAACCTGACGGTTCTGAGTTTAGTGTTGAGAATTGCCTTGTGTTGAGTTAACCAATTCATCCCCAAAATTACATCTATATCCTGGCCTCTTAGAACAATCATGTTAGCAGGAAAGTTCCGTTCGGCCATAGTTACTGGCACTCCATAGGCCACTTCTTTAGTAAAAATGTGTCCCCCAGGTGAATGAATTTTAAAACCCTCTTTTGATTCATGACATGCAATATGATGTTGCTCCACAAATGTCTTGCTAATGAAGGTATGTGAAGCACCAGAATCAAAAAGAATTATTACAGGGTGACTGGCCACAGGGAACGTACCCATCATCACCGGCTCTCCCTCCGGTGTGGTAGCCACTTGCGTATAATATACTCGCCCCCGTCTTTTTGGTATTCTTGCCCGAAGTACTTCCCTTGCCTGGAGCAGAATTTCCCGATCCTTGTTGATTATTGGCCTGATTTTGCCGAGGATAGGGGCAATCTTTAATAAAATGCCCAGATTTGCCACAGTTAAAACATCCAGTTGAAGAACTTGGCAGAGCAGGGAATCGAGTGCCTGGGGCACCCGGCTGACTTTGGACAGTAGGGGCTTTGTTGGGACGAATATTTATGGGCTGCTTGAAAGGGAAAGATGGTGCACTTGAACGGTTCTGGTTAGAGGGCCGGAGAATAAACCGTTGCCTCTTTACCGGGCCCTGATTAGGCCGATCACCACTGACTCCCTTACTTTTCCCAGAATTTGCATATTTGGCCTCCACAGATAAGGCTGTGCTGACAGCCTTTCCATAAGTAAGATCAATACATGCAGCCATTTTGCGCTGCATTCGGTCATTCAGACCTCTCATAAAACAATTCCTTTTCTTCAAATCTGTGTTCACCTGATCAATTGGTATTGTGACAGGTGATTGAATTTGTTGAGATACTGGTTAACAGTATCCCCCCTTGTTTCAATTTCATGAACTCTTCCTGTTTCATGTGCAGCACTCCCTCAGGAATGTAATGCTCGCGAAATGCTGCTTTAAACTCGTTCCATGTAATTTGATGGTTGTCCGGTTGTATGGCCACAAAGTTCCCCCACCAGGTGCTGGCAGGGCCTCGGAGTTGCTGGGCCGCAAACAATGGCTTCTGAGTTTCCGAACAACGTAGAAGGCCAAATTTCTGTTCGATGACTCGTATCCATTCGTCGGCTTCGAGCGGGTCTTCTGCTTTGACGAAGAGAGGCGGACGAGTCTCGGAGAAATCCAGATACGTAGTCTCACGGGGACCTTGCTGGAATCCTCTTCCTGCTTGTTGCTGAAGCTGTTGCTGACCCGCCATCTCCCTCAGGAAGCGGGTGTTGTCGGCTGTGGCGTTCACCAAGGCAGCAATTGCCTTGGCAAGCGTGGGTGGAACTGGAGGCGGATTCGGGGTAACATCCCGACCCCCGGATGTTCCGGCTGCATCCTGTCCGCGAGTCCGGATCGGCATCTGAGGCAAAAACATTTGAATAAACATAATGTGCCAAAGAAAACCTTCCGTTTTACATTACTATAAAGAGTAATGGTACAGACTCGATATTATACAACAGGATACATTACCCATTTTACAAAAGTTTAACCTATTATACAACAATACACCCTACAATACACTACTCTACTTTTATTACACCATTAGTCCTGCTTTCCATTGCTTTTGGCGGCTTCGTTGTCAGGTGTGGGAGTCCAGACGTCCACCAACCTCAAAGAAGGAGGGGGTTCATACAGGTCTAACTCCCCACCCAACGCGCGTCCCGCAACGTGAGAGGGTCTGGCTTCCGTCTCAGCAGGGTGTGCAGGCTCACTAGGGTGTAGTTGCGAGTAGAGCACATGGACTTCCTCATGCAATGTATTGCAGTAGACCTGCAGGTTGTCAACAGCTGAGCTAAGTTCGTTAATTCGGGCCTGAGCCCTCGCTTCCTTAGCACATACCAACATATGTGACTGTACTGCCCAATCAAGCGCTAGGTCCCGATCAGCCAGCTGATCCTGCAAGTGACGGATATCTCTTCTTAGTATCATTTATCCTATCTCCGTCTGCAATCCACGCATTGGTCCTGTGTCGCAACGTTGCTTGAAGTCGACTCACTTCGGCTTCCAAGTCTCCTATGGGATCATTACTCCCACTGCTACTGCTTTCGTGTCGAGGGGCCAATTGATGCCGGGGTACTCCAATCGGTCCCGTTGACTTGCGTGCCGTTAGCCTCGTGCGTGGCGGCATCTTTCTAAGGGGGAAAATTTATTAGCATAATTCTTAGCATGATGCATGAGTAAGTACAGGAATCAACCTTGGTTGATTCAACCTTCTATACGTTGCACTCTTCCTAACTGGTCTTTAATATAAACTCTTCAGAATACTTAGGTAAGAAGAGAAAAGAATCTTTAGGTAAGACTTTTGAAAATCTTTTTGAAGATGCCTTATAATATCTGCAAAGAAGGGCTACGCTCCGATACCAGCTGTGACGGAACCTCCCAAGTAATTAGGCCCACCTACAGTTGTCCTTGTCTAACAGACATCAGACACCCTGTAGATGTTCCTAAGTTACTTGACAAGTTCGGTATCTTTCCTTACCTCATCAGGAACGTTTCACCCGTCTTGCAGACATTACAGATCATCGGAGATGAAGATATGCGGAAGCGAATTACATAAACTTACATTTATTTCAGAAAGCAAGCTTAAGTTATTTATTTACAGACCAGGCTAAAGTGAGTGCATAAAAGTAATAATTATACAAACCAGGGAGACACAACTCTCTCCCGAGAGACTATAAACAAAAGATCTTAAGTGGAGGACCGAGTCCTCCCGCACTTCAGTCTTGGTTTTCTTCTTTGGGAACCACCTTAGCACAGAAGCAGCAAAAGTCTGCTACTTCCCCACCTAAAAACAACAAAGGGATAAACCCTGAGTATGGAATTACTCAGCAAGTCTTACCCGACTAAAGAAAAGACTCTCAAGGGTATGCTGGTTATATGGGAGTCAAGGTAAGGCTTCTCAATAATCAAAGACTCTGTTTTGCAAAAATGCTTACTAAAGTGGATCCTTAAAAATCCAATTTATTGATCAAGTTAAGTAAAATTACCTGCACTAGAGTTCTTTCTACCCTAGTTCAATCACTGGTCCTGCACTAGCCAATTTCTTTAACAAAAGCCCATCATCTTTAGTGGAATGCTACGTGTAAGTCAGTGGCCAAGTCTCCATAACCGCGGAGGTACGGCGATCCGAATCGATTATACTCAGCTGAGGATCTCCAATCACACGACATATGTAGCACTTAACCCTTGCATATGTCAACCCGCCACCGGGGTTCTTAAGACCGGATCAGGTTCACGCAAACCGAGAGCACAGATACACCACCGTCCAGCCTCTGCCACGGAGGGTACACGCTACTCTCGCCATCGCTCCACTCCCATTTCGTGTTATCTTATTCCGGCCTTAGTCTGCCCGAGGCAAGGCTTACCCATGACGAGGCATGTGACCAGCTAAAGGGTACTCGGTCAGCAGGCTTACATCGAGACGGCCCTTAATCGACTCAGACGGAGACACTACACCGAGACTCTCTTTCTCGTGCAAGTCACCCGCCCGGTCTCAGCTTAATTATTTCAAAACCCAAAGTCTGGTACCTGGCAGAGGTACATCTTTTCCGGATGTTGAATCCATCAAGGCCTTTGACAGATTCACCATCAAGTTTTATTTTGAAAACATCCCTCCCACTTTGCCAACATCTTTTGTAAAACAAATCCTTTTGTTTCTCTAAAGCAATACTAAGCATAGTAAAACCTTTTTGTAAAAAAAACAGGATTTCAAGGAGAGTAATCAAGATCAAGGAAGGTAATGCAGGAATTGTTTAATCAATCAACTCCTATCACCTAATGCAGCAAGCAAGTGAGAAAGATTTTAAAAACATCAAGGAAGGTGGCAAATGCACCGGGGGCTTGCCTTTGTTATCAGGTGTGTCCTGCTCGGATCCACAGATATCAAAATAAAAGCAGTTGTCTGCCTGGGGATCGGAGGTGGGTGGTATCCCTTCTTCGGAAACCTCTTCTTCTTCTTCGTGCTCTAATATAACCATATACATGCATAAGAATGGATGTCATGGAATGCTCATGAGGATGCAAAGATAGCATAAACTTATTATTTAAGTCTTGAGTACCACTTTCCTTCACGGTACTCCGAGAACCTAGGGTTTTCGGAGTCAGTAAAGGAATTCATGGAGCAGGGGGGTGGTTTTGGGTTTAGTGATCAAACAAGGCCCAAATCAAACCAAACTCTACCCATGGCTTCTAAATAATGTGAAAAGCTCACATAAAAAGTTTGGGGAATTTTGGACTTATTATTTATTTTCTAAAAATCCAGAACCATTGGTTTAGGCTGTTTAAATATCCTAAAATTCCCTATTCAAACTAAAAATCATAAAACTATTTTTATTAAATACTATGGAAAATAACAAGCCTAGGAAAATTGGTCTCATATTTTTAGGATTTTCCTACCATTTCTACAGTTTTTCAAAGTCCTGCTGAAAAGAAAAAGGAAAAAATAGCAACAGTACTGGGCCGATTCAGGTCCAGCCGGCCCAAGCCCGAGCGGATTCACGAGCGCGCCCGCGCCCGCGAGGCGACTTTGCGCAAAGGCCCTCGGGTTTTTGGTTAACTGGGAACGAGTTCTTTTACTATTTCACAGAGTCGCTGACAGTTCACGAAAAGGTCCTCGGGTTTCTATCAATTTACAACACGAGGTCCCGACGGCGCTCAAGCGCCTGGCCGCGCTCGGCGAGCAGCAGACCGGCCGATTGGGGCAGTGACTGGGTTCTCCGAGCGGTGGACATGAAATTGGGGTCGGCCTAACTACTTTCCCTAACTTAATTGCACTGTTGGTGGATCATGGAGCTCCGGCCACGGTGGCCGTAAGCACAACAGCAACATGAGCGTGTTCCCGGCGATAGGCGCCGGTCTAGTTCAATTAAAGGGCTCGGCAAGCATCACGGAGACATGAGCATGCTCAAATGAAGGCGCAGAGGGCTAGGAACTGACCTGTGGAGGGCTGACCACGGCGAGCTCACTACACGGCGGCGGAAAACAGATTTGGGGGCAACGAGAAATTCAAGCGCGTGAGTGGACGATTGTGGTCGATTAGCGGTGGCTGGATGCGCAAGGATATGGTGAAGCTCACGGCGGGGTCAATTTATAGAGCCCCGAAGCGGTGGCGCTTAATTTGATCGCGATGTGTCGACGGCCGGAGAGGAGGAAGAAGCACTGGCTTCGCGGGTACGTGGCCAACGACGTGGCAGTAACTCCGGTGAGCCACGGAGGGTTCAGAGAAGGTCATGGCGACACGGTGAAAGTGTAGAGCCACGAGGCACCCGCCGAGAGGCGGCGGTCGATGGCGAGTACTTACCGCCAGCCGCAAAGTCGAAGGAAGACAGGGGGGGTCGTCGGAGTGGTGGCCAGCTCACCGGTGACGAGGACCTTACCGCGACAGACTTATCTAGTGACCGCCGAGCACGAATCACAGCGACGATGATCGACAGCGACGGCTACCGGCGACGGGCACGGGAAAGATCTTCTTCAGGTTAACGGTTACTGTACCATGGCCATAGTTCATCAGTGCTTCTGACCGAGCGACTTCAGAGTTAATTTTCTCCAGATTTCTTGTGACAACAGGTCCAAGTCTCTGCACCAAAATTGTAGTGCTACATACCAGCTACAACTCAACTATAGGACTTGATCACATTTGAGCACTGGATCATGCTTGAATCTGAGCTAGAAGTTGATGTCAGTTCACTGCTAAACAGAATTTCAGTTCAAAGCAACCTGACAGTCGAACTTTGATGGGGTTTTTCTCCAAATTCTCATAACAACTAAGTACACTCTTTAGCAAAGTTGTTCTCCTATAATTGGTCTTCAACTTTGATGTGGTGACCTAGGGTAAAAACCCTATATTCTGAAAGATACAAGGCCCCAAAGTTGAGCCCATTCACTGATTTTCACACTTAGAATAGATCTCAAATGAGGTCCATTTTGCATTTAAGTCCAAAAACTTAGGGTTTTGCTTTCAAGTCCACATATTTGTGATCCAATTGACTTGAAACACTTATTTGACTTGGTTTTTGCACTTTAGCCCAAAAGTGGACTAATTTTGCACTTAGGTCCCTAGGGTTTGGTTTTAGGGTTTCCCAGGGTTCCAATTAGGGTTTCTGGTATCCCAGGGATATAAATGTGATTCAACTTAGTGTTTGGGGATTTTATGACTTTTCTCAAAAGTCCTAAGGTTTTTCTCAACTTAGGTTAAGTTTTACCCCATTAATCACTATTTAGGGTTAAGTCCTTAAACCAGGGTTCTATTTGTAAAACAGTAAAACAATACAACTTGTTTGAAATTTTTGCCTAGTGAATGCATTCTAGGTGTGTCAAACATATGCAATGCCAATACTTATGATGCCATGCTCAAGTTTTAGTTATAGTAACACCAGGGGTGTTACAGTTGTCATGATAAAACAGAGACACTAAGTGCTAAAGAATAAAATTACAAAATTATAGGAAGTGGAATGGATTAATTTGGAGCCCATATGAATATTCTATGAATTATACAAGTTCTAGGGTTTATTTTATATTAAAAATATGATTTCTAATTCATTTAATCACTTTAAAACAGCACTGGACTGGGGCTCATTTAAACAGGAACACAGGGGGCTCGGGGTAAGAATCCAGAGACCCAGTGCACAGTTGAGTATGGATGGCGGGTTGATTTCACTAAAGCCCAAGGGCTCTTTAACAAAAAGTACCCGCGAAGGGGTATGGTGAGTCCTGGGCCGTTGGATTCAAATATCGTGGTTAGGATTAGATCCCACCGCGGCAACTCGGGGTATAACCTGAACCAATGGATCAGGATTCAACGACGAGGATCCATGATCTAACTCTATTCGTCCGATCGAAGATCAACGACCCCGATTTAATGTCGTGAAAGGGTATGGCTTGCTTCTAATCTGAACCGTTAACCTCCGGATCAACGGTGCACGTGACCCCGACGCTACTCCGCGCCAGCAGTGACCGGACTTGGGCGGCGAGTCCCAATCCACGGCGGCGATCCTACCGGAGTTCGGCCACTAGGCGCTACGGGGCTCCATTCTCTATCCTAAATAGTGTTACGCGAAGAAGATAGCCTAGCGGACTCTATGAGTAATGACTCACCGGAGTTAGGCGCGGCAAGCACCGGGATTACCGGCAATGGCGGACCCGCGCCGCGAATCAGGATTCCGATGAGCAATCCCTGTGGAGTCGGGCTGTTTTAGGCGGAAGGGAGTCCTCCGCGGCCTTCAGTGTTGGGTAGCAAACATCCCGCACCCAATCACAGGGCTGGAACGACGGCGAGACGTGGTGTCCAGCAGACCGACCTCCGCCGGTGCTGGCAAGTGATGGCGGCACAGTTTTAGGGTTTTGGAAGGAGGTGAGGTGGTCAACGAATGCGGCGTACGGATGTGCACGAGGATAGAGAAGAGGCTGCCGCTATTTATCCAGGGATACCCGGTCGCCGGATCCGATTATCGCGCGCGCCAACTGTGGGACACGTTCGGCCAGGTTGGGGATGGTGCTGACGGGGCCGGTCTACCCGTCAGTGAGGAGGTGAGGCGAGCATGCGTCGGACGAGTGGGCCCCGGATGTCAGCGGCTAGCAGATTGTCGCGGAAAGAGCGCGGTTGCGCGTGGTTTCGGTTGAGAGGTGAATGCTGACAAGCGGGTCCCACACAACAGGTCCGCATGTGAGTTCGGCGGGCCTGGAGCCGTTGGGCTGGCGAGAGAGGGGACGTGGAGTGGGCCGAATTGCGCCTACGCGAGCCCATCACTGATTTTCTCTTTTTCTTTTGTTTCTATTTTCTGTTTTTCTTTATTATTTTACCAATTCAAATTTAAATCCTAATTTGAATTCAAACTTGTGACAGATTTATACTTAGATTACATGGCGCCATAAAGAAGTTTCAAATTTGGAGATATATTTATATATCATTTATATTCTTATATCATTTCTCTCTTTCTTCCTCTTATTTTAAATTCTTGAATTTCCCTTTGATTCTTAAATTCTACTTTGGACTTGGGTATATTTCACATTATTCTATATTGTCACAAAATGCACACAAAATAAAAATACCAGCATGATGCAATGGTTTAGTAGCATATCTTTTTATTACTTATTTGTTTTTTTTAAATATAGTGTCCACATGTGATGATGCATAAAGGTCAAACCCATATAAGGAGAAATTGTTTTCTCTGTTGGTATAATTTCTAGCAGATTACAAAGTGGGTGTTACAAATCCTACCCCCCCTTAAAAATAATCTCGTCCTCGAGATTTAAGAGGATCTAGGGAAAAGATGGGGAAAATCTATACGAAGCTCTTCTTCTCTTTCCCAAGTTGCTTCATCTTCACCGTGGTGACTCCATTGGACTTTGCACATCTTTATCACCTTATTTCTTGTAACTCGAGTCAAAGTATCCAAAATCTTGATCGGGTACTGCGTGTAAGTCAAATCACCTTGAACACTGAGCTCTTCCATTGGTAACTGTTCCTCGGGAACATGGAGACACTTCTTTAGTTGAGATACGTGGAACACGTTATGCACATCCGATAGAGTAGCAGGTAGCTCAAGTTGGTATGCCATCTCCCCAACTCGCCTAAAGATCAAGAATGGTCCAATATAGCGAGGGGACAATTTGCCCTTAACTTTGAATCTCCTCATTCCACGAAGTGGTGACACCTTAAGGTACACATAATCTCCTTCTTCAAATTCCAGTGGTCTTCTTCTATTATCTGCGTAGCTCTTTTGCCTGGTTTGAGCTACCCTCAAATTCTCTCGAATTATACGGACTTGTTCTTCTGCTTCTTGAATCAGTTCAGGCCCAAAGAATTGTCTTTCTCCAGTCTGATCCCAATACAAAGGAGTCCTGCACTTCCTCCCATATAAAGCTTCTAAAGGTGACATCTTCAGACTGGTCTGATAACTTGTTATATGAGAACTCAGCATATGGTAGACTTTTATCCCAACTTCCTCCATGCTGAAGGGCACAAGCTCTCAACATATCTTCCAATACTTGATTGGTCCTTTCAGTCTGTCCATCAGTCTGAGGGTGATAAGCCGTACTAAAATTCAACTTTGTACTCATGTTCTCATGAAAGCTTCTCCAAAATCTTGAGGTAAATTGTGAACCTCGATCAGACACGATCTTCTTTGGTACTCCATGTAAACACACAATCCGAGCCATATATAACTCTACTAGCTGAGAACCTTTATATGTAGTCTTTACAGGAATAAAGTGAGCCACTTTAGTCAATCTATCCATAATCACCCATATAGCATCATATCCTTTCTGGGTGCGAGGCAATCCAGTAATAAAATCCATACCAATCTCTTCCCACTTCCACTCGGGTATCTTCAGTGGATGCAGTAGTCCAGCTGCCTCTGGTGTTCAGCCTTAACTCTTTGACATACATCGCACATAGCCACATGTGCAGCCACATCTCTTTTCAATCCATACCACCAATATTTCCGCTTCAAATCCTGATACATCTTAGTGCTACCAGGATGAATAGAATAATCCGAGTCATGGGCCTCTTTCAATATAGTCTCTCGAAGGCCCTCAATATCAGGAACACACATCCTGTCCTTGAACCATACGGTGCCTTGCTCATCTTCCGTAAATTCCGGAACTCGACCTTCAGTAATCAGATCCTTAATCTCTTTTATTTTAGCATCGTCAAGTTGACCTTTGCGGATTTCTTGCTCCAAAGTAGGTTCCACATCAATAGTAACTCCTTCAGTATGAGCAACTATCCCCAGGTTAAGTCTCCTGAAATCCTCAACAATCTCATCGGGTAGCTGGGCAACAATAGCTGAATGAACATGCTCCTTTCGACTCAAGGCATCTGCAACCAAATTCGCCTTGCCCGGGTGATAGTGAATCTCCAAATCATAATCCTTAATAAACTCCAACCAACGGCGTTGCCTAAGGTTGAGATCCTTCTGAGTGAATATATACTTCAGACTCTTATGATCCGTATATACTTGGCACTTGGTCCCCATGATATAATGTCTCCAAATCTTAAGCGCATGCACAACGGTTGCCAATTCCAAGTCATGAGTGGGGTAGTTCAATTCATGTTTCCGCAACTGACGAGAAGCATAAGCAATCACATGTCCTTCCTGCATGAGCACACATCCTAAGCCTTGGCCACATGCATCGCAATAGATATCAAATCCTTTCTGTAGGTCTGGCATAACCAATACTGGTGGCGACATCAACCTCTTTTTCAATTGCTCAAAGCTGTCTTGGCACTTCTCGTCCCACTTAAATTTCCTTCCTTTCTCCAAAAGCGAAGTCATAGGCTTAGCAATCTTAGAAAATCCTTCGATGAATCTCCGATAATATCCTGCTAATCCCAAGAAACTCTGAATCTCAGTAACTGTAGTGGGTACTCTCCACTCCATTATCTCCTTAACTTTAGCAGGATCCACTGATATTCCTCCATTAGAAATAATATGACCAAGAAATGGCACTTCGCCAATCCAAAACTCACACTTGCTGAATTTGGCATATAGCTGGTTATCTCGTAGCTTCTGTAGCACCAATCTCAGATGTTCCTCATGATCGCTATCACTCTGAGAATAAATAAGAATATCGTCGATGAATACCACGACGAATCTGTCCAAATACTCCATAAACACCTTGTTCATCAAGTTCATAAATAAGCTGGTGCATTGGTTAATCCAAATGACATAACAGTGAACTCATATAATCCATATCGAGTCAAAAAAGCCGTCTTGGGAATATCCGATGGTCTAATCTCATCTGGTGGTAACCGGATCGGAGATCAATCTTCGAGAATACTCTAGCACCTCTCATCTAGTCAAATAAATCCTCAATACGGGGCAACGGATACTTGTTCTTCACCGTAACATCATTAAGAGATCTATAATCCACACACATCCGCTGCGATCCATCCTTCTTCTGTACAAACAAGACTGGTGCTCCCCAAGGTGAGGAACTCGGACGAATGTACCCAGCATCTTGTAACTCAGTTAACTGCTTTTTAAGTTCCTTCAACTCCTCTACGGACATCCTATATGGCCGTTTAGAAATAGGGGCGGTTCCAGGTAGGAGATCAATAACAAACTCAACTTCTCTATCAGGTGGCATCCCTGGTAACTCCTCTGGAAAGACATCCGGAAAATCTCTAACCACCCGGATATTGTCACCAACAAACCCCTCAGGTATAAAGAACACTGCACGCATGGATGAGGAGGTTACTGCAATATTAACTTGAAATCTTTCTCCTTTAGTGGTAGTGAGTTCTACGGTACCTCTACCACATGCTATAACGGCCTTTGCCTTTCTTAGCCATGACATACCAAGGATCAGATCTATACTGCTCGACTCTAATATTATAGCAGTAGCTCCAAATTCTCTACCCATAATGGTCAATGTCAATCTACGTGTCATTTGATTTGCCTCAACAGGCCCTTTAGGTGTAATTACTATCATGGGTTTTCTCATATTTAGCAGTAGTATTTCATTTGTGTTGGCATATCGAGCAGACATGAATGAATGTGTAGCACCAGAATCAAATAATATGGTTGCAGGTATTGCATTAACATAAAACATACCAAGTACGAGGTCCCCGCCATCCGGAGTAGCATCAACGCTGACTTGATTAACTTTGGCAATAGAATATCCCTTGCCAGATCCTGGAGTTTGCTGCCTGTTCTGAATTGGAGTAGTAGCAATCCTCTGTGGGCAGACATTTGCATAATGACCAGTCTTCCCACACTTGAAACAAGTAGTGCCTGGACTCTGTCCTGAAAACTTCGTCGGGGTGCCAGTAGGGGTAGCCTGTCGAGGAGGTGGAGTCCTCAGTGGTGATTACTGAACTGGGCGCTGGCCTCCGCCAGTGCGAACTGGTGTACCCTGAGGTGAACTGTAGCGAGGACGAACACTGCTGCTTCCTTGTCCTTGAGATATAGCCTTTCTCTTCAAATCTCCCAGCTGAACACGCTTGTGTTCAATAGCCAGGGCCTTATCAAGTAGTCTCTAAAATGATGGAAATGTGTGTGCCACTAGAGCATACTGCATTGGTCCATTAAGCCCTTCAATGAAGTGCTCCTGCTTCCTCTCATCCTCAGCAACTTCCTCCGGAGCATATCTCGACAGCTGAATAAATTTGTCTCTGTACTCGCTGACTGACATGTTGCCTTGCTTCAATGACAGAAACTCCTTCTTCTTGATCTTTATCATACCAGCTGGAATATGGTAGTTTCTGAACTGTGTACTGAACTCTGCCCAAGTGATAGTATCAGCAGCATCGTGAGCAGCAGTATAAGAATCCCACCAGTCAGCAGCAGGACCTGTCAGACGTCCAAGCATATAAAACCTTCTCCCGATCAGTGCACTGTGCAATATTCAACATCTTCTCAACGGACTTCAGCCAATCATCCGCGTCTAGTGGATCAGGTGAGCTAGCGAATGTAGGTGGCTTATGACTCATGAACTCTCTATGCTTGTCTCGTGGTGGAACTAGTGGTGGTGGTGGAGGCAATGGCACTTGTTGCTGTTGTTGCTGTTGTTGAAGTTGTTGTTGCAGCTGCTGTTGTTGCGCCCTCCTTTCCTGGCGTATCTCCTCTCGCTCCTGGCGCAACTCCTGTCGTATATCTTCTCTTTCCTGACGCATCTCCTGGCGTTCTTGCTGCATCTGAGCACGCATATCAGCCATAGTGTCCGCCATTTGCTGCATCACTGCCATCTGAGCAGCAACCAGTGGGTCAACTCCACCTGGTGGAGGATTAGGAGGATTCATCACTGCAGACTGTGGCTGAGGTTGTCTATATATCCTTCGAGTGTGTTGATTAGGAGGCAAATCAATTCCACCACCCCTCCTGGTATTGACCATCTGAGTTAGATACATATGGTAAGAGAGAGTAGCAGCCAAGGCAGTAATTACGAATCGTGTTATTTTGGGAGAATTTTATTAGCTAAGCAGATTAATATTTTACCTACCATAGCTAATTCAATACCTTATGTTGGTACATGCTAAGATGTCCATCTATAATTCAATCAATCAAAGAAACAAATCAGGCACTTATCATCAGCACAATCAAACAACATTTTTAAAGAAAATAGTTTTAATTTTTTTGTCTTAGGTTCCCTATCTCTTAAAAATATCATAGTTGTAGGATTCCAAGGTGTGAAATCAATCTTGTCTTAGAGTAGATAAGATAAGAGTAATCAGAGTAGAACAGTAGAAGGTGAGACAGGATCAAGAAAAGTATAGAAAGAATCAGAGTGAGATAAGTAAAGAATGAATCAGAGTGAGGTAAGTAATGAAGGGTTTGTCCATTTCTATCTAGGTTTTGTCCTACAGTCAACATTTCCTCTGATACCACTTCTGTCACACCCGGCTTTAAAGAACAAAGCCAGGTGCATCTCATACATGCGCCAAGAAGACAACATATATAATAACAGAGTGTATAGAGATAAATGTCAATAACATCAGAGTATTATTACATAGCGGAAGACTTATTACAAAATAAAATAATGAATATAAAACGAACTAAGGATCGTCGGCGCCAATGTCAACTGAGAAACGCCACCTAGATCAGATCATACTCCTCGCCTTGTGGCTCCTCCTGAACCACCTGCTCTTCTCCTGTGGGGGGTGTGAGACAGCAAGGGTGAGCTCACACATGATCATAGCTCAACAAGTTGTGGGGAACCAGTGGACATAAACTCACAAATGTGTGAGTTCATGTGACGTGTAAGGCTAATCAATGACAGGGGTTAAAGCTGAGCATTGCTTTTAAGTAGTTGGTCAAAATTTTATTAGCAGTTACTAAATGTAAGTACATACCAAACCTTAAATAAAGTAATTGAACAAAATTAATAACAACCCATGCATATGCGAATGACAAATTGAATTTAAGTTCCATAATTTAAACACCAGAGAGTCCTGAGCTGCTCATGACGCGAGCACGGCTAGTATACCAGTTTTACACTCTGCAGAGGTTGTACCCTTTACCCACAAGTCATGCTACCCATCTGCCACACCTCTACCTAGGAAGCGCAGCAGGGTAACACTACGAGGCCTTTACAAAGTTCCACTAGCTTCAGAAAACCCGCTACAGTTTATAGGAAGTCCCAATGCAGGGTTCTTGGCTGACCGCCATCGCAGCAAAATCAACCAAGGACCTCCCTACACTGACCACTCCCTACTGCCCTTGCCCCTTTCGGGTAAGGTAGACCTCCACTAGCTTTCCTAGTTAATCAGCCAAGGGCGTCCCATTAAACCCTTGTGGTGGCACGTGTTACTCAAGTTAAGCTCTATGTTCCAATTAACATTAATGATCTCAACATGAACATAAATAGAATAATAAAAGAATTGGAACATAGAGGTAATAAATGATTATCCCAAAACCATGTAAAGCAATAGCAAACTACCCAAGTGATACAGGGGTAAACAAGGTAATGAGATAAACAATCTAGGGTGTCCTATTGGGTCCCATCAAAATTAACCTATGCATGGATAAGTGATATTAAAGAACATTATTAGGTAAAAAGTGGTCAAGGGCACAACTTGCCTTCAATGAGCTCCTGCTCAGCTACTTCAACCTGCTCCTCACCAGGATCCTCGGTCACGGGCTCTTCTACTCGCCACAATACAAACAAACACAATGCATATAGAGAAATTAACATTACACCAAACATGTAAACAAAATACACAGAAATATTCTACACATTAAAATAAAATCCTAGGAACAGAAATCATAATTTTGGAGTTATAGGTTTTATGTTATGGATTTTCAAAGGTTTTATGTGTTTAAAATAGGATTAAGTGTGAGGTTAATTTCTTACTGTTGTCATGATAAAACAGAGACACTAAGTGCTAAAGAATAAAATTACAAAATTATAGGAAGTGGAATGGATTAATTTGGAGCCCATATGAATATTCTATGAATTATACAAGTTCTAGGGTTTATTTTTATATTAAAAATCTGATTTCTAATTCATTTAATCACTTTAAAACAGCACTGGACTGGGGCTCATTTAAACAGGAACACAGGGGGCTCGGGGTAAGAATCCAGAGACCCAGTGCACAGTTGAGTATGGATGGCGGGTTGATTTCACTAAAGCCCGAGGGCTCTTTAACAAAAAGTACCCGCGAAGGGGTATGGTGAGTCCTGGGCCGTTGGATTCAAATATCGTGGTTAGGATTAGATCCCGCCGTGGCAACTCGAGGTATAACCTGAACCGATGGATCAGGATTCAACGACGAGGATCCATGATCTAACTCTATTCGTCCGATCGAAGATCAACGGCCCCGATTTAATGTCGTGAAAGGGTATGGCTTGCTTCTAATCTGAACCGTTAACCTGTGGATCAACGGTGCACGTGACCCCGACGCTACTCCGCGCCAGCAGTGACCGGACTTGGGCGGCGAGTCCCAATCCACGGCGGCGATCCTACCGGAGTTCGGCCACTAGGCGTTACGGGGCTCCATTCTCTATCCTAAATAGTGTTACGCGAAGAAGATAGCCTAGCGGACTCTATGAGTAATGACTCACCGGAGTTAGGGCGGCAAGCACCGGGATTACCGGCAATGGCGGACCCGCGCCGCGAATCAGGATTCCGATGAGCAATCCCTGTGGAGTCGGGCTGTTTTAGGCGGAAGCGAGTCCTCAGTGGCCTTCAGTGTTGGGTAGCAAACATCCCGCACCCAATCACAGGGCCGGAACGGCGGCGAGACGTGGTGTCCAGCAGACCGACCTCCGCCGGTGCTGGCAAGTGATGGCGGCACAGTTATAGGGTTTGGGAAGGAGGTGAGGTGGTCAACGAATGCGGCGTACGGATGTGCACGAGGATAGAGAAGAGGCTGCCGCTATTTATCCAGGGATACCCGGTCGCCGGATCCGATTATCGCGCGCGCCAACTGCGGGACGCGTTTGGCCAGGTTGGGGATGGTGCTGACGGGGCCGGTCCACCCGTCAGTGAGGAGGTGAGGCGAGCATGCGTCAGACGAGTGGGCCCCGGATGTCAGCGGCTAGCAGATTGTCGCGGAAAGAGCGCGGTTGCGCGTGGTTTCGGTTGAGAGGTGAACGCTGACAAGCGGGTCCCACACAACAGGTGCGCATGTGAGTTCGGCGGGCGTGGAGCCGTTGGGCTGGCGAGAGAGGGGATGTGGAGTGGGCCGAATTGCGCCTACGCGAGCCCATCACTGATTTTCTCTTTTTCTTTTGTTTCTATTTTCTGTTTTTCTTTATTATTTTACCAATTCAAATTTAAATCCTAATTTGAATTCAAACTTGTGACAGATTTATACTTAGATTACATGGCGCCATAAAGAAGTTTCAAATTTGGAGATATATTTATATATCATTTATATTCTTATATCATTTCTCTCTTTCTTCCTCTTATTTTAAATTCTTGAATTTCCCTTTGATTCTTAAATTCTACTTTGGACTTGGGTATATTTCACATTATTCTATATTGTCACAAAATGCACACAAAATAAAAATACCAGCATGATGCAATGGTTTAGTAGCATATCTTTTTATTACTTATTTGTTTTTTTAAATATAGTGTCCACATGTGATGATGCATAAAGGTCAAACCCATATAAGGAGAAATTGTTTTCTCTATTGGTATAATTTCTAGCAGATTACAAAGTGGGTGTTACATCCCAGTCCCAAGGTGATGAGGGTGAATACCCTTCATCGCATAACCCTTTTTTTAAAAAAGAGACCTTATTTGAAGAAACATATTGCCCTTTTTCCCAATCCACATTTCGTATCCAGAATATGTATGTCCATGCGGGCCATCTCTTACTCACAATGCAATTTTCCCACCCTAAATTCCTGGCCTAGGCAGTGGTAGAAAGAATAGGTAATTTATTCATCAAGGGAAGGATGGACTTGCCTTCGTCGAAGCTTTCCTGGCACAAAAGATCTACTTCCGGGAGATCGGGCTCCGGCCCTTCTTCCGTGGTTACGGGTTCCGGATCAGTGGTCCCCGCTTCCTCTAATAAAAACATTTAATAAAACAATACATCAACATAGGTTTTTCAATTGCAGTGTGTCATATGCTAACATTTTTATTACTTGTGACATTTAGAGATTATTTGGATAATTTTTGGTGCATAAAACATTGAGGAATACTATTTAAAAGAGAAAAGGTTGAAGAAAAGAAAAAGAAAAGGAATTTCTACTCAGGTGGCTGGGGGGTTTCGGCCAGCCAGGCGCGGGGCGCGCGCGCGAGGGCGCCGGCCCAGCTGCGGCCCAAGGGCGAGGGAGACAGCGCGGGCGCGTGGGAGCGACGGCGTCACCGCGGGGCCCACACGTCAGTGAGAGCGGAGGGGGGGACGGCATTGCGGGTCGACGGCGCGGGCGAACCGGCCGTGCGGGGGAGAAAAGCCGGCCGCCGGTGGGCTCGACGGCGATTCGCCGCCGGTGGCCCGGTTCTTGGTCTACAGGGAGGTGGCTTAGCATGGGCAGGGGCTGGCGATCCTAGTGGTAGGCTTGATTTGGCTAGAGGGGGTTGGGAGGGGGCTGTCCACGGGGAGGTGGCGGAGCTTCGCGGCGGGGATCGCCGTCGGTGGTCTTTGGGTGAGGGACTGGGGCGGGGAAGTGGTGCTTTGCGTTCGCGGCATTGTGAGGAAGCTGCTCGGTTCACTTAATTGCTCGCTGACCAACGGAGAGGGAGAGAGGCGGGGGGGAGAACTCACCGGAGAGGGGGAAGACGGCGGTGCTTCGCGAATTGCGCTCGGGCGAGGGGAGGAGGGTAGTGGCCGAGGCCGGTGCAGGGAAGGAGGTGCCTGGGGCGACCTTTTTATAGGCGCCCGAGGGGAGGGGAGCGGCGGAGCTCGGCGGCGCCGGTGAGGCGCACAGCGCCGGCATTAATGCCGCACAGCGGTGCCGATGAGACTCCACGGCGGGGCGGTACTAGGCAAGGACGTTGGTCAAGCGGGGAGGACGGGGCGGCCCGAACTCTCCCTGTGCGGCGAGGGGACGACGAGGGGACGGCGATGGAGGGGACGGCGGGGCACTGTACGCAAGGGAGACGACGCTTGTGATCAAACAAAGTGTATGCATATGATGGGAATAATCTAAGGGAGTTTTGGGATAGAAGATAAGGAAAGGGGGGAGGTAGATTTAGGGTTTCAAACCTGGGTTAGAATTTTGGGATGTTACAAACCTACCCCACTTAAAGGAATCTCGCCCTCGAGATTCAGACGGGGCTCGAGAAAAGGTAAGGGTATTCCTTCCTCAGAGAGTCCTCACTTTCCCAGGTGGCTTCCTCTTCTCCATCTCTGCTCCACTGAACCTTACAAAGTCTCACTTCTAAGTTGCGGGTCCTTCAGACTGCTGAGTCGAGAATCTTCACTGGCTTTTCTCGGTACTGGAGATCCTTTTGAATCTGAATTGCCTCTGCCTCGATGTGGTTTTTTGGTACTTGTAGG
The DNA here is from genome assembly GCA_029449295.1 of Zea luxurians. Lineage (NCBI taxonomy): Eukaryota > Viridiplantae > Streptophyta > Magnoliopsida > Poales > Poaceae > Zea > Zea luxurians. The sequence goes on from JAOPSE010000035.1 coordinate 17,761,289, forward strand.
CATTTGCGGAGCTGGGACACATGAAACACATTGTGAATATCTGACATGGATTCTGGTAGCTCAAGGCAGTATGCTGCGGGTCCCACTCGGCTAATGATGGGGTAGGGGCCGACGAACACTTTCCTTTCATTTGGAACCTTTTGACACCACGCATCGGGGAGACCTTGAGATAAACGAAATCTCCTTCCTCAAATCTGAGTTCTCTTCGTCTGTTGTCTGCGTAACTTTTCTGTCGACTCTAAGCTTCAAGTAACCTCTTGCGGATCAAGGCAACTTTCTCTTTGGCTTCTTTAACAAAGTCGGGTCCTTCAAGGGTCCTTTCCCCTACATTGGACCACATTAGGGGAGTCTGGCATTTTCTCCCATACAATGCTTCGAACGATGACATTTTGATGCTGGCCTGATGGCTGTTGTTGTATGAGAATTTGGCGTACGGCAAACTGGACTCCCAATCCCTGTCGAACGTTAACACACAAGCTCTTAGTAAATCTTCGAGGATCTTGTTGACTCTTTCTGTTTGGCCATCTGACTGGGGGTGATAAGCGGTGCTGAAATCTAACTTGGTGCCCATTTCTTGCTGGAGGCCTTTCCAAAATTTTGAGGTGAACTGCGTTCCTCTGTCTGACTCTATCTTCCGCGGAATGCCATGGAGCCTGACTATCTCCTTAAGGTATAATCGGGCAAGGGCGGCTCCTCCAAAAGTTTTTACTGGAACGAAGTGGGCCACCTTGGTGAGACGATCGATTATTACCCAGATAGAATCATTCCCTTTCTGCGTTCGGGGTAGTCCGGTTACGAAATCCATGCCTATTTCTTCCCACTTCCATTCAGGTACTGGGAGGGGTTGCAGCAGGCCTGCAGGTTTCTGATGTTCAGCCTTTGTTCGCTGGCAGGCATCACACCAGGCCACATACTGTGCTATTTCCTTCTTCATCCCTTTCCATCAGTATCTGGTTTTGAGGTCCAGGTACATCTTGGTGGTTCCTGGGTGGATGGAGTAAGCTGAGTTGTGGGCTTCATTGAGCAGGACTTTCCGTGCCTCTCCCATTGGTACACACAGACGGTTCCTGAACCAAAGGACTCCTTGTTCATCTGTCCTAAGATCCAGAAGTTGCTCCTTGCGAGCTCTTTCCATAAGTCTGGCTGTCTCTGTGTCCAGGTGTTGAGCCTTGCATATAAGATCTTCTAGCATTGGTTTGACTTCTAGGCTACCGTTGTCTCCCAGACATGCATTTAGCTGAGTTCTTTCTTCCAATCTTCTAAAAAGTTGGCCCCCTTAATCCCGAAAGGTTTTCGGCTGAGGGCGTCTGCTACCACGTTGGCCTTCCCGGGGTGGTAGTGGATTTCGAGGTCATAATCCTTGATCAATTCAAGCCATCTTCTTTGATGGAGGTTGAGGTCTGGTTGAGTGAAGATGTACTTCAGACTCTTGTGATCGATGAAGATGTGGCATTTGTTCCCAATCAGATAGTGCCTCCATATTTTCAGGGCATGTACTATGGCTGCCAACTCCAAGTCGTGGGTGGGGTAGTTCCGCTCGTGTGGCTTGAGTAAGCGGGATGCATAGGCAATAACTTCTCATTTTGCATCAAGACACACCCTAAGCCTTGCCTTGAAGCATCATAGAAGATGATGAAATCCTGGTGTATATCTGGTAGTGTCAAAACGGGCGCGGTTGTAAGCTTTTCCTTGATGATTGGAAACTTTCCCTCACTTTGGAGTCCATAGAAACTTATTGTCCTTTTTGAGAAGTTTGGTCATAGGTTTCGCTATGCTAGAGAATCCTTTGATAAAGCGGCGGTAATACCCAGCCATTCCCAGAAAGCTTCGTACTTCACTGACGCTGGATGGCTGTTTCCATTTTGAAACGGCTTCCACCTTGGATGGGTCCACTTCTATCCCTTCTGCAGTCAAGATATGCCCCAGGAAGGCTATCTTTTCTAACCAGAACTCACACTTGCTAAGCTTAGCATAAAGTTGATGTGCCCTGAGTCTTCCGAGGATGATTCGAAGGTGACGCTCATGGTCCTTGCGATTCTTGGAATAGATGAGGATGTCGTCGATGAAGACTACGACAAACTTATCCAATTCTCCATAAATACCTTATTCATGAGGTTCATGAAAAAGGCGGGGTGCATTTGTTAGCCCAAACGGCATCACTGTGAATTCATATTGCCCGTATCTGGTGACGAACAGTCTTTTGAATGTCCGCTTCCTTGATCCTCAGTTAGTGATATCCGGACCTGAGGTCTATCTTGGAGAAGTATTTGGCTCCCTGCAGCTGGTCGAAGAGATCATCGATCCGAGGGAGAGGGTACTTATTCTTGATTGTAACTTCGTTCAAGGACCGATAATCAATACACATTCTCATACTTCCATCCTTTTTGGTAACGAAAAGGACGGGTGCCCCAGGGAGACGAACTGGGACGAATGTACCCTTTTTGTTGCAGCTCTACAATCTGGAGTTTTAATTCTGCTAACTCTGTGGGGGCCATGCGGTATGGTCTCTTTGCGATGGGCGCAGTGCCAGGAATGAGATCTATATAGAACTCCACTCCTCTTTCTGGTGGCATTTCAGGCAACTCTTCCGGAAATACATCCACAAACTCTTCGATTACGAACATGTTTTCTGCTGCCAGATTAAACATCATTGGGTCATTTGCGGGCGGCTGGGCTTGACAGGAAACTGCTTTTCCTTGGCGATCGGTGAGAACGGTCTTACTTGCGCAGCTGATGATACCCTTGTGCTTAGTGAGCCAATCCATTCCTAAGATCACATCAATCCCTTGGGATGGCAAGACGGTTAAGTCTGCCAGGAACACTACCCCACTTAAAAGAATCCTGACTTGGGAGCACCTGAGTTGGCATAGGAGGTCTAATCCCGGGGTTCGAGTGACCAAGGGGATAGCTAGGGGTGTAGAGGGGATGCCATGCTTTTCCACAAACTTAGTGGCTATAAGAGAATGGGATGCTCCTGAATCAAAAAGCACAGTAGCGGGAGTAAATTCAACAAGGAACTCACCGAGCACTACTCCCGGAGCTTGCTGGGCTTCTTGAGCGTCGACGTGGTTGACTCGTGCTCTGCCCTGGTACTGAGTCCTGCTCTGCTGACTGATGGAAGGAGGCGCCTTGGAGGTAGGTGCCAAGGGAATCTTGGGGCCATTCACCGAGTTGGAGTAGGTAGGTCTGGGTGCCTTCAACTGGGGGCAGTTATTCTTGAAGTGACTGGGGTCTCCGCAGTGCCAACAGGCATTTGCTGGTGGTTGGTTGCTTGCAACGGAGGGTGCCAGAAGGGAGCTCTGACTCTGCTGACTGTAGCACGATGGAGTGGGTCCAGATGGTTTATTGAAGCTTGGTCCCCTGGGTGGAAGCCCAAAGGGTCGATCTCTCTGGTGACGTTCTTGCTGTTGAGCTCGGAGAACTTGGAATTTCCTCTTGAGGTGCCCTTTTTCTTCCTCTTTTGCCCTTTCCACTTGGATGGCTTTGTTGGAGAGGTGAGAAAAGTTGAGGAAGTCTTGGCTGGCGAGGATGGTCTTAAGCTCGGGTCTTAGTCCTTTCAGAAAAGGCCATCTTTCTGGACTCGGTGCTGACATCGTCAGGCGCGTAACGGGCCAACTCTGTGAACTTGTGCACATACTCACTGACTAATCTCCCACCTTGAGTTAGCTCTCGGAATTCATCCTCCTTGAGTTGAACTATCCCCTGGGGTACATGGTGCTCATGGAAGGCTGTTTCAAATTCTGCCCAGGTAGCATCTCTGACGGCCTCGCTGAAGGTGTCCCACCATGCTAAAGCCATTCCCGAAAGCTGATGAGCAGCCAATTGGATCCGCTGATTTTCGGGGCATCCGATGGCTTCTAGTTTCCTCTTGATCGTGCGAAGCCAATATCTGCATCGAGGGGATTGCTGGACCCTGCGAACGTGGGAGGCTTGAGTCTCAAAAATTCTCCCATCCTGTCCTGCGGCCTTCCACCACCTGGTGCTGGTTTTCCAGACTTCTAGTGAGGACTTCAATGAGTCGGGTTTGATTGGCTAGAAACTTGGGCTAGGTCTAGTGGTAGTTCTAGAGGTGCGGGGAGGTGGGTCTCACTCCCTTCTCCGCCCGCCTCTCCTTCAGCTCTTAGGGGGAACCTTGCTCCAATCCCGGAGGCGGTAGGCGTGGTTTTATCCGAAGCCATCTGCCATGGGAAGAGAGTCACTATCATGCTCATGCCATTTTTTAAAACTAATTACTTTATTCATTACATCAGGCCATTACATGATACAGCACACAGCTACAATAAGCTCATTACACGCGAGTGCTATCTAGGGTACTCCGAACTCCTTCTCTAAAGTGTCCCAAATTCCTTGAGAAGGTCATCAAGGCTGGCTAGGGACATCTCCTCGGTGTCGGACGAGTTCCTTGTCCCGACAGGGGGTAGGGCTGGAGGGGCTTCCTCCTTCTGCTCAGTCTGACATCCTTGGCTTTTGGTTTTCTTGCGGATTTTTCTCGCGGGGGCGAGCTTCTTCAGTTTCTTGTCGTAATCCATCTTTAGGGTGCGGTAGGCTTCACGGGTATTGGTTTCCTCACCCTCTACTATTGCGAGGCTCTCTTGAAGGGACGCCTTTTCCCTTGAAAGTTCCCTGACTTTTGCTCCAGGCTTTCCACCCGGGAGGTTAGGTGGGTGCAGTGGAGGGTGAGCTCATCATATTGGTTATCAAGGGTGTGAAGGTATCCAGCCATATAGACGATGGTGGGGTCATCCTCAATAGGATCTCCTCTTGACAGGGCCTGAAGTTTTTTCCTCCAGGTGGGTGTATTTTGTTGCTGGGTGGGAAGTAGCGAAGGGGGGTTTCGAAGATTACTTTGCTGTAGTTCTGGCATAGTTGTCGGAGAGCTGTTCGGGCAACATTCTGGCAAGTATCTGGGAAGCGGTATCCGGTAAAAGTGACTTGGAAAGAAGGATGGTTTGGATAGTTTTGGCTTTCTCCTAGGTAGTGTCGTAGAGCATTTTCTCATTCCGTTCTCGAGATATTCCTTCCAGACGTATTCTGGCTTCTTGCGGATTCCCATGTGAAGCACACAAACTTCGCAACAGATGTGGGAATCCTTCCACCTCTGAGCAGTAGGATGTCCTAATGGCCAGAGGGTCTTCCATGGAATAGGAAAAGAAGGGTCTGTTAAAATCGGGGAAAAGGAGAGAGACTTTTCTTGGGATAAGAGGTATTTTCTTTTTAGGGCAAGTTTTAGGGTCAGGGCTGTGATCTACAGCCAGTCCTATGGGCTCTGATACCACCTGAAGCGTCCCAATCCTTTGGGACTCAAATGTGATACAATTACTAGTCCCAGGAGGCTAGTAAACACATTTCTTACTTCAAATAGTACAGAGTTTAGGTAAAGGTTATTACAATACCGGGGTACAAGCTCAAGAGAGCCAAGATAAGCATAGTAGGAAAAATACTAGCCCAAGCCACTGGCAGAACTGGGTGCAGACACAGCCCTCTCACTCAAGCATAGCAGAAAAGAAGTCCTCGGCTGCTGAAAATCATAAATAAATCTGGGTGAATACACTAGGTATTCCGCAAGCCCACCCCACTCCCGTAGAGAGAAAGAGACCTATAATATACATGCTTTATGTGGTGGAGTTGAAGTCACTTTTCATTTTCTTAGAGAAAGGCAGTTGCTGTAAGGTTTTTCCCAAAGTCGTAAAAGTAACCAAATACTCAACCACCACTGAGCTTCCCGCTCCCGTGGCCTTAGTTTCTTTGTCAACACCCACTTACCCACACATTTCCCTGTTCGTGGAACTCATAGAAAAATCTCTAATTGTCATACCATACCAGACTCGTCCATACTAGTGGACACGGACTATTCGAATAGGTTTTCAAACTCTGCGCAGAGGTGTACACTTTACCCACTAGTCCGGTTTCTACGATCTCACCGTCGCGAGACCCAAATGCCGGATCTCTTTCCTTCCTCGTACGTCCTAACCTTAATGGTTATCGGGAAGGAGTCAGGCCACCACCATGTCCAAACCGGACAAAACTTTCCCCCTCCTTATCCTCCGGTGCTCCCCAGCCTTCATAACCCTGGGGTTGGATCGCACGAGTTCGGATTGAGTGACTGCCCACACAGTCTCGAGTGGTTATACTATTAAGGAGTACAGGTAGTGAAAATGACAAGCCGGTCCTTATGTGAGAGGACAATCCTTCTGCTCACGCCTAAACCAGCTGAGCCAACACCTTAGGCCCTCCCCTAAACTAGGGAGTCCTTGATCATCCCACTCCCAAGGTGATGAGTGTGAATACCCTTCATCGCATAACCCTTTTTTTAAAAGAGACCTTATTTGAAGAAACATATTGCCCTTTTTCCCAATCCACATTTCGTATCCAGAATATGTATGTTCATGCGAGCCACTCTTACTCACAATGCAATTTTCCCACCCTGAATTCTCGGCCTAGGCAGTGGTAGAAATAATAGGTAATTTATGCATCAAGGGAAGGATGGACTTGCCTTCGTCGAAGCTTTCCTGGCACAAAAGATCTACTTCCGGGAGATCGGGCCCCGACCCTTCTTCCGGGGTTACGGGTTCCGGATCAGTGGTCCCCGCTTTCTAATAAAAACATTTAATAAAACAATACATCAACATATGTTTTTCAATTGCTGTCATATGCTAACATTTTTATTACTTGTGACCTTTAGATATTATTTGGATAATTTTTGGTACATAAAACATTGAGGAATACTATTTAAAAGAGAAAAGGTTAAAGAAAAGAAAAAGAAAAGGAATTTCTACTCAGGTGGGGGGGGGGGTTTCGGCCCAGCCAGGCGCGGGGCGCGCGCGCGAGGGCGCCGGCCTAGCTGCGGCCCAAGGGCGAGGGAGACGACGCGGGCGCGTGGGAGCGACGGTGTCACCGTGGGGCCCACACGTCAGCGAGAGCAGAGTGGGGGACGGCGTTGCGGGTCGACGGCGCGGGCGAACCGGCCGTGCGGGGGAGAAAAGCCGGCCGCTGGTGGGCTCGACGGTGATTCGCCGCCGGTGGCCCGGTTCTTGGTCCACTGGGAGGTGGCTTAGCACAGGCAGGGGCTGGCGATCCTAGGGGTAGGCTTGATTTGGCTAGAGGGGGGGGGGGGGGCTATCCATGACGAGGTGGCGGAGCTCCGCGGCGGGGATCGCCGCCGGTGGTCTTTGGGTGAGGGACTGGGGCGGGGAAGTGGTGCTTTGCGTTCGTGGAATTGTGAGGAAGCTTCTCGGTTCACTTAATTGCTCGTTGGACCAACGGAGAGGGAGAGAGAGGCGGGGGGGAGAACTCACCGGAGAGGGGGAAGACGGCGGTGCTTCGCGAATTGCGCTCGGGCGAGGGAGGAGGGTAGTGGCCGAGGCTGGTGCGGGGAAGGAGGTGCCCGAGGCGACCTTTTTATAGGCGCCCGAGGGGAGGGGAGCGGCGGAGCTCGGCCACGCCGGTGAGGCGCACAGCGCCGGCATTAATGCCGCACAGCGGCATCGATGAGACTCCACGGCGGGGCGGTACTGGGAAAGGACGTTGGTCAAGCGGTGAGGACGGGGCGGTGCCGAACTCTCCCTGTGCGGCGAGGGGACGACGAGGGGACGGCGAGGGGACGGAGATGGAGGGGACGGCGAGGCACCGTACGCAAGGGAGACGACGCAGCTGACCGGTGGGGTGGTCTGCCAGTGAAGGGAGCGCGCGAGAGGGAGGGCTGGCAGGTGGGGCTGGCTCGTCAGCGAGAGAGAGTGAGGGGAGCGCGCGGGCGGCTTCGCGCGCGCGAGCGGGCCGGCTAATGGGCCGAAAGGGGGGAAGCGCTGGCGCGAGCGGGGAGGCGGCCTCGGCATGGGCCAGATTTGGCCCAGCAGGGGGGGAAAGCTTCTTTTTTTTGTTTTTTCTTTTTTTATTTCCTACAACTCATTTCCATTTTTGTCCCTTTTCTTTTTTTGAACAAATCATTAGTAGATAATCTAGGTGTTGAAAAATAAAATCTAAGTGAGGTGCTTGTGATCAAACAAAGTGTATGCATATGATGGGAAAAATCTAAGGGAGTTTTGGGATAGAAGATAAGGAAAAAGAGGGGGAGGTAGATTTAGGGTTTCAAACCTGGGTTAGAATTTTGGGATGTTACAATATCCCCTAGGGGCCAAGATATCACAATCCACCCCCTTAGAAGACCAACATCCTCGTCGGTCAACCCAAGCCAAGAACCTCCCTCTTGGCCACGTCTATATGTCTAGTGTCGTCATATACCATGTCATGTGACCACTCTAGAGCCACATGCGCGATGCGCCATATACCGAACCCCCTAGCCCACACACGCTCGTGAAACACGAGGGTCGGCTCTGATACCACTTGTGCCACACCCAGATTTAAGGACAAATCTAGGTGCGAATCAAATGTGTGCTAGGATCAAGTATCACACATATGATGACTCATGGTACAAAAAACGAAGTCACATCTTTACTATATAATAGGAGTTCTATACATAATAGCTAAATAATTACATCATTTGCAGACAATGATCCTCCACAACCATAGTTGACTGTGAGACGACGGCCTAGACCTCTCACAAACTCATCGTGACATCCTTCATGCTCCTCATCTTGGCGGTACCTGTCCTTGACCTAGGGGGTGTGAGTATAGCAAGGGTGAGCTCACATACGTTCATCGCTCAATAAGTTTTGGGGAATAATGTGCATGAGCTCATTTGCGGTGGGGGCTTATGTGAAGTGTAAGGATTACCAAAGAGAATGGTTAAGGCTAAGTGTTGCTTTTAACAAGTTGGTCAAAATTTTATTAGCAGTTACTAAGTATAAGTAGATACCATCCCAATAAAATAAGAGATCATAATTAATAATAAATCCCACAATACAATGCAAATGACAGATTAAATTTAATTCGATAAATTAATCATGCGAGAGTCCTGAGTCACTCTTGACCATATACCAGTTTTACACTCTTTAGAGGTTGCACTGAAAGTCGCCTAGAGGGGTGAATAGGGCGAATCTGAAA